>JASWHV010000001.1:21387927-23787927 GCA_030760725.1 Neostapfia colusana | reverse complement strand
CTCCAACTGTCTATCCGCTGTCATATGTAGAAACATATTTGAGAAATGTAAAATATTTATTTGAACAGTAAACCATTGATTTATAACATAAAACATGCCATTGAACTCATAAAACTTGGAAACATAGTTCAAATTTATACAAATTTGACTGCTGATCTGCTGTCCAACATGACTTCCCTGACCAGTTTCCATTCCAACCTGATTTAGACCATGCTAAAGGCAAAAGCAATTCTGGAGCTCAACATAAACGTTAAAGCTAACTTCAATAGATTTCCAGAAAGTATTTGCTTGGCCTAAGATCTGTCCTGGTTCACAAGTTATGAGATGTCAAATTTAACAGAATTTCTGGAGAAAATTGGACAGCACCTCCCTGCTTGAGGTACTGATTTGATCCAAGAATTCCAGTTAATTCTACTCCCAATCTGACAAAATTTTCTGTTACGAAATTGTAATCCATCTCATAAAATTTTCAGAACTACCTCATTTTCTATTTTTGGATTTTTATGCAGGAAGTTATGCTCAATTTACAGAGAGTTACATAGAGTGTTAGCTCTGCCCTGTTTTCTGGACAGTTTCAACTCTACTGCATTTTTCGATTGGTTAGGGGATGAAACATCTCTTGTCATCTACAGAAAAGTTGTAAAACTCTTCCAAAGCTTTCCAGAAATGTATCATATGACCCCAACCTCAAAAGAACTCAACCTCTAACCTCTGATTAACTTCAGCCTTATTTCAGCTGAAAACAGGGGACTCTGTCCTTAGTATCCTATAAGTTGAAAACTTGTTAACTTTGAATATCCTGAATAAGGGAAGGAGTTACTTCAAGTTTTAGTGCTCTGGATTAAAAAATTCAAGTTTTACAATTCATTTGTTCATTTAGTGGGGTGTGACGTCGATGCGTCACCAGATCATGTCGGTACTACGTCCTCACAAAGAAAAACCTATACTAGACTTAGCCGGCTTCTTTAGTTCAGTGGCACTAAACGTCTCTTGCACACGGATGCTACACGTCTACCGATTCATGGTCAGACTACCTGCAAATAACTCACACAATCGTCAGACTCGGCTGCACACCGAGCCCGGTATCCATACAGTTCGTACACCCGGCCGTCATCACTCGCCCGGATGTTCTCAAGCCAAACACGCCTTGAGCTACGTGTTCACGTTACTGACCACGTGACGGGGTCTCCCAAATTGCCCAAAGCACGCCAGGGAAAGACGTTGCTCGAATACCCCAAACGACATGAAAAGTTGTAGAGGATATTAAAGCGGGTCGGGTTACCTGCCACCCGTGGAGCTCCACCCTTCAGCTTGTGCACACTGGTGGATAGCGCTTACGTGCACCCCCAAGACATAAAGCGTACCGAGATGCACGATTTTCCGACGTAAGCAAATAGGTTAGTATGCCACTTTGTATACACTAATAACATCCTTATATGGGCTAATAACTCGTTCATCACTGGATTTTTGAAAAAGATGACCTTTGTAGTGCGTTAAACCTCAAGCGAGATCTGATACCACGCTGACACGGCCCCTACGGCCTTGTCGAGCCAGGATCACGCTGAGGGGTGCTGCGTTGCACAGCACCGGATAACGCACATCAAAGATACAAAGCGGAAGCAAAGTTTTATTATATAAACAGGTTTATGAACATTTGTACAACAAAATACGTTCAGTCTACACTCGCGTGCGTAGACTACACATCGAGTTCACGTTCAGCCCGTGAACGTGTCCCCGCTAGCACGCACACACACTAACACGGCGGCGTGCATGACTCCCACTCGACGGGGTTCCCCTCCTGGGGTTCCGTCTTCTCCTCGGGAGTCCCTTCCTCATAGACCCCTGCAAAAGCTTCAAAAACAAGCAGTGAGCATGATGGCTCAGCAAGACTGACCCATCTCTCCTATACATGAAACTTATAAATGAATGGTTTTTGGGTACATGAGGTAAAATAAGTTGCAAAGACTCGCCTAATTAGTTGAACCTTACTTTCAATGTTTTAGCAGCAGGTGGTGGAGAACCTTACGCTAAGGCACATGAGAGAGCCGCAATCAAACAAGAAACGCATTTCTCTCATGTACTTTGCTAAAAGTTGAAAAGAACTTTAATTAGCTCTAAACTACAACAAGACATTAACAAGCAAGATATATCTTTCCAATCAGCAAACTTTTAACATGAATCTAGCCTGTTCTTTCTACGTCACGGTACAGTGAACACGTGGTACTCACTGACCATGAGGGACGGCGATTATAATCGATTTACACCTGCAGGGTTACCCGAATAACCCGTCACGTATGCCCGTACTCGATGTTGCCTACAGCAACCATCACGGACGTCGTACGCAACCACCTTTCACCCATCAGCCAAATATTGAACCGGTCCTATCGTCCCGATCAAGAGGTCTCTGCGCGCATTCGCAGTGCCGCCAGCCGATTTACACCTCGAGCTCTCAACCTACCCTCTGAACGACATGCAATGCCTCAATATCCATCTACCCAAGTTACATCGGTTTCCCGGTTCCCATATAGCCGGTAGGTCTTCGGTACTGTTCTAGCTTGTTCAACAGGCCCGCACACGGCTCGGTCCTCAATCGACATAAGTGGAGCTGTAGCACCCAGGCCCCAATGTCCTGTTGCCCTAATCCTCCGCTCGGTCTCATTTTTCTTGTCATGTGTTTCATTTTCTATCTTTACCCGAGCGATGTGCCTCTAGCCTATTCTCGCGAGTAGTTCCAACTACTCGACTTGTACCGAATCCTACACTGTCTTAGCAATGCAGTAGCTAAATGGTGTTTTCAATCCTAATCCCAACCCATGGTTTTCTTGTCTATGCAATTGGGTTTCAAACAAGACCCTAATGCAAGAAATAGGTGGGTGATCAAAGTAAGTTCTCAAAACAGTAAAAAGTTGTAAAATGGGTTAATGCACACCGGAGCTTGCCTTGCTGCTCTTGGTTGTAGGCTAGCTGTTCTTCCAGAGTGACAAAGTCTAAGACTTCGGGTTCCTCCTCAACCATAGCGACTACATGAGAGAATATATACATGAATCAATTTGAATGCATTTAAATTGAAGTTTAAACTTGTGAGGACTATAAGTCTTACTAGACAGACCCAATGGTTCTGAAATTTTTACTGTGGTTGGGATACAACCTAAACAGAGACTTGGCCAAGTTTTATCTGCAGCAAAGCTCATTTGGGCTCTCCACAAATAATTATGTACTTGAACTTAATTGGGGCTCTTAGGGTGTTCTAGGGATTTTCATGGAGCAAGCCATGACTGTCTGAAAACTAGGTTTTCAGAGGGTTCTAATAGAGTTGGTCTCACTTAATTTAAAGGTTCCTAGCAAAAGATATGAGCTAACAATTTCAGAGAATTTCTGAAAATGTTTCTGGACATTTTCTATTTTCTCTGGAACAGTTTTATTAATCACACCATTAGGTGGATCAAATAAGCTAAAATGAATCTGAAATTTTTATGGTAGCTCAGGTATATTTTGGTGAACATCCTGGCAAAATTTCAGAAGTTTCATCCAAAGGGTTCTTCAGTTAAAATTCTAAACAGTTTGAATTTTGAAGAATTAATTCTAGAGAAATGAGGATTTTCATGAAGTGAAACTTGATTTGTTGGAAAGTACTCAGAGAGCTGAATCCAACAAAATTTGGTTCACTCGACTTGGAGTTTCCTAGCCAAAGTTATGTGGGTTTGAAGTTTGAACTAAATCTGAAAATCGGGAAAATGTTTAAATTGCTGCGCGTGGGACGGGGGCTACGTGTCAACTTCTCAGCGGTCGACACATGGGGCTACGGAATCCTTCGCGTGCAGCCGCACCTGATCCGGTGCCACAGCAAATCCTGGGGTTTAAAATATCGGCCGCTGAAACGTGGGACCGGGGGCTTCATCTACCTCCGACCTCCCGCGCTTGGCCGCCGTGACCCCTCGCCGGAGAGCTCGCCGGTGGCCTCTGCCGTGTGCCAAACGCCATGATATTGTCCGAATCTACCTAATTCCACACGGGGAACACGATATTGGGCTCAGCCCGTCGTGACAGTCACCGGAACACGGCCGGTGATGAGCGGTAACTTCGGAAGAACTTCGGCCGTGTCGGCCGGCCCTCCTAGCACCCAACCGATCGAGCAAAAGGCCGGGGAGAATCAGGAAACCCTAGGGAAGCTCGGCATGGGCTCGAATCAGCTCGGGAGAGGTCCTAAGTAGTCTCTCACCGTGCGCCCGACGCTTCCCGAGCCATCCGCCGTTGGCAAGCTCGGAAATACGCCATGCATAGGGGTTCTCCTGCTAGAGGTTGTGAAGGCAACTTGTGCGCCACTAAGTCTAGTTTGTGTAGGAACGGTTTGAGACTCTCTAAACATTTCTGGAGTGTGAATTTGGCGGATCCGCACCCGAAGGTCGGTCTGCGCCGAGTGAAAGGGGAAACTGAAATTCGTCGCCGGTGATCAAACACTCAGGCTGTGGTTCGGGGGTGAGCAGAACCAGCCTCTAATGCATCCGAGGATGCCTTAGCTTGGGCATGACATGCTCCCGTTTGGGCTGTCCACGGAAGCCCGAGGTGCGGCGAACTTAGGTCACAGGGAAGAACTTTCGGTATGGGTGAGATCATCCGAGTTCAGCTAATTTCCTACAACGGGGAAGGAGAAGGAGAGCCTCTAGTACCGTTTTGCAGCTTGAAGGGAGTGGAGAGGCTGTGACCGTGGGCTCTTCCGATCAACCGAGAGAGCGGCGGCGAGAGCAGCGTTTCTTGCGTGAGGGAGCAACGAAGTGATCGGTTCTGCCCCCAATCGGGTCGGCTGCAGAGATAAGAGGGAGGGTGAGGCGGTTCAGTGGTCGGGGCGGCAACCAGCTGCTGTCCCGATCGATCTTTCGCCGTGGCGGCTGCTGGATCAAGCGCAAGAAACCGAGCTCGGGCTTCAGTCGGTTAAATTTGCTGCTGAGGCTGACATGTGGGACCCACCCGAGGTTTAACCTCTGAAATTAAATTTTCCCCACTGCTCTAAACAGTATAGACCCAAATACCCTCACATTTTTTTAATAATCAACCACAAGCCCATTTGAAGTTGATAGAATTCAAATTGTGAAGTGTTTGAATAGATTTCAGCACATGTGCAGTTTGAAATTCAAATAAAGTTTGAATTTGCTAAACTTAGCTCATGTCAAGATCAACTCCAAATGGAGTGAAAATTTGTGTGTGAGCTCACAAAAATGTGCTGAGTAAGAATATGCCTCCCACTTTTGAATTCATGGTATGGAAATAGTTTGAATTTCAATTTGAATTCAAATCACCCTCTTTCTAGTTATACCGAAAAGGACTTCAAAAAGGTTTGAATTTGGGTGAAATTTGGCATGAGCATTCCTAGCAAGATGTAGGAGTTTTTCATATGCCCAGCCCCTATATGATGCATGTGGGAAATACCACTTTTGCATTTTGTGAGTTTATTCTCTAATGAGCATGTTGATGGTGTTTACATGCTCTTCAAATGTATTCATCAAGTTTCTTCAAATGAAGTGTGTATTTGTGATGATGAACACTTTGAATATGTGCCAAAACTTAGGCCCTTACAGTCGACGATCCACCTTTCGGATCAAGCTTTGGAGGTGAGCTGTAGGAACATCTTGCGAGTCCCACGGTGGTCTTGCTCGGCCGTGACACGCCCTGGGTGAGGCTGTCCACGAGAGCCGTCCGTGGCGGTGTCTTCTGGCCGCCGCGGGAACTCGGCGTTCTCGGTTTTTGGAGGCTGAGCTCACGTGGAAACTGTGTGAGGAGGTCGTGGGGGTTGCTAGGGTGTGGCTTTGCTGCTCAGTCGAAGCTTGAACGCGAGCTTGGCGGTGGCCGAGCGATCGAACGTGTGGCGACAGCTCTGTCCGGTTTCTTGCGCGAGGAGAAAGGAGCAGCGAGGTTTTCTCGGTGTTGTGAGCAAAAGATCACGGCTGAGGGGATGAGAACGGGAAGAAGCTGCTCGCCAGTGCAAACTGATCAAGGAGGAGGTGGCTCGGTCTGTCCCGGTGGCGCATGGCGAGGAGCCTCGGTGGCTCGGTTGCTTCACATGGAGGATGAAAACAGAGACCGAGCACTGCAAAAGTGAAGATCTTTTGCACACTAAACTTCCCCAATGACATGTGGGTCCTAGCCCCTTCTTATCCCTCTTCAAAATATCTCCCAAAGTTTGAATATAATGGAATTCAATTGTGGGAATTCAAATCTGATGTGCATTTGGACAATTGGGCAAGTTTCATCCAAATTCAAATGGCTATTTGAATTCTTTGCTATTTAACATCCATTTTGGAAAATGAGTTGCAAAACGTTTCAACAATTCATGAAACTTTGCATACCCACTATTTTGGACCTAAGGAATTCAAATATGAAATCTGAATCTAAATTTGGCTGCTGCAAATGAGATTTTTAGCACAACAGTTTTGAAATTCATTGTGTTGCTCTCATTTGAATTTTTGAGTTGAACAAGTTTGTTCCAAATCTGAATTTAGCTTTCTCACACATATGGGAACTTCCCACCTTGGTTTCAAATCCTCCTTGGGTTCCAAGTTTTCAAATAATTATTTGACTTGTGTGAAGAAAGCTCTCATGTGTGTTATCACATATGGAAAAGGCTTTAACAAGTCTCATTTTTCATACATATGGAACCAACTTTTGCAAACAAGAGTTTCTTTGTATTCAAATTTTGGGACCTTTACACCCATCTTGCTAGGACTCTTTTTTTCCACCCCTAGGACTCTTTTTCCCCCTTATAAATATAACCCCCACCCCCTGTCCGCACCCATCTCCCTTTTGGTCGTCCCCCCTGCTGCCAAGCCCCCTTCTTTGCTGCCAAGTCGCCAAGTCCCCCCCCTCTGTAAAAGTCCCAAAAATGTGTATGAATAAAAACTAAGGTTTGAGTTCATATGTGTGGCAAAGACATGAAAAATGGGACTTGCTAAAACTTTTCTTCATGCAAAGTAATACATGGATGACCATCCAAAATGAGGCTCACATTTTTATTTAAAAGTGTTGAACCAATAAGGAGTTAAATACCTCTTTGCATGTAAGTTTAAACATCAGATTTGAAATTCAAAGTTCACACATGTGGTGACCAAAAACTTTGAATAAACATACAGCCCTATAGTTGGGTTTATAGGAAATAGTTCTATCACAAACTTATCAATTGTAGGGTGAGCTCAAAAAGGAGTTAAAGAGGAGCATTTGCGAATTCTAACCAAATTCAGATTTTATCTTGCAAATCCAAACTGAATTTGAAGAATTCAAATTCTAGCCACCCTTTTTAAACTTAGAATTCTGGGAATTGTGAGGATCAGCTTGAGAAGATATTTGGGAGGTACATGTGGAGTGGGACCCACAGGTCATAGAGCTAAAGAGGTGGCCTTGCACCCTAAGTCTAAGCCTCAGTGGGAAAATTCATCGAACAGCGCGTGAGCCACGAGCAGCTCCAACCGTGAAGCCACTGGGAGGCTCGGCAGCGCCACCAGCTGCTTCCTTCCCCCACGCATGGTGCCCAGAGGCGGTTCAGCGGCCTGATCACCCCCCTGGCTGAAGCAAAGCTCATTTGCCTTCCTCTCTCGCGAGAACGCCGAGCAACCCGAGCTCCTCCCTCCGCCTCTCGGTCCGATCAAAGAAACGGCAAAACCACAGCGCTCATCCTTCCTCCGAGCTACTCAACATCACCGCGAGCTCGGCCTCTACCTCCCTGAACCGAAAGCAAGAAAGCTATGGCCTCCGTTGCCCGAGAACAAACGCCGCCGCGGCGACCTAGCTCAAGAATGTGATCGGGCGCTCGTGGACAGCCCTCCACAGGGGGTTTTACGGCCGAGCGATCACATCTACGGACGCGCGCTGGTTCGGTGCTGCTCTCAGCCAAAGCTCCGGCCGTTCCGTGAAGCATCGACGGCCAATTTGAAGAATTTGTCCCGACGGCTTCACTGTGAGCTCCCGGTACCGTTCCTCAAAATTTCCCCTCTCCAATCCTCTGCAGGTCATCAAACATTGCACGTAGCATCTGGATTAGCCGGCGATCACTTTCCCTTTTGCATCCATAGCACGAAAACGTCTCAGACCAACGGAATTCGAGCTCTTCTTGAGTTGTTCATGGCGGACCCATTCGGTCGCACGAAGACAACCCATTTACAGCCATTCTAGAGCTACTTTAAGGTCGTGCCGACCTTCCTAGAGGTGCACTGGTGCTGAAGGGCTCCACGGCACAGGTCTTGGAGGGCTAGAGACCTCGGGCGACGCTGCCGAACCACCACAGAGGCAGTTACATGTCGCCGGCCATTTTCCGGCCGCCGGCAGCCCAAGCAGACCCCACCACCGTGTTCCTCGGTACCCTAAACCCCCTGGCGGCGAGTCCGGATTCGGATAGTGGCCGGGAATGCCGGTCCGGCGAGCTTCCGGTTGCTCCGGCAAAGGGGAGCGCGCGGGCGCGAGAGAGGAGCCGGAGGGAGAAGACGAAGCGTGGGCCCTGGCTGTCAGCAGCTCAGAATTCAAATCCGGGATCGGGTGTGGCCGGGATCCTGTGTGCTGGCGCGCAAAACCCCGTGGCCCCAGTGTGGCTTCGTTTCTATTGGCTGGGATTCAAAACAGTGGGTCCTGCCGTAATTTCTGTAGGAAAACAATTCCAGAGTTGGCTCAATCTTTGGAAATTCATATCTCCTGGTAGAAAACTCCAAATTGAGTGATTCCAATTGAATTCGGTTCATCTTTCCGAGTTCTATCCAAATATGAACTCAGTTTTGTATGAAAGTCAATATTATATTCTGGAAAAATTCTTTGAAGGTTTTTGAAAAAGAATTATTGAGGGAGTTTGGTTTATCAAAAAATCTCCAAATTTTGCCAGAATATTCTTTAGCGTAGTATTGACCTTCTAGCAAAATTTCAGATCATTTGAAGCACATTTGTATAGGAATTTGCTAAATATAAACTACTGTGTTCATAAGAGTCCAGAAACATTTTCAGAAAATGTTTCCCACTTCAAAAATCTATTCTGAGCAGTTCATAGTTCTAAAAATCATATGAAAATTTAGGCAAGCTCTCTGAGACATACATGGAAATGTAGTTCACTTAATTAGGCATGAAAATGCTTATTACTTCAGAATTAATTCTTTAGGGTACAAATGCTTAAAGAATTATACTGGGAGAACTACCCATGTAAAAGAACTTAATTTTGGATCAGATTACTTTCATGTTACGAAGAACTCACATGTAAATTATCAGCCCAGGTTGAACTGTAGAACTCCCTGTTCTTATTCACCATACTTATGTATATGTGAAAATACATAAGAGACATTATGAGAATTATGAAGAACACAATATGACTCTACATTAGCTGCAATTTAGCAAGCTAAATACTTAGGTAGTATAGAACCTGCTGTAAAAGTTTTGAGGCCATTGGAGTTCTTGTTCTTCAGTTGCACTCAAATCTTTTCAGCTTATCTATTATGTTCATTATGGAAAATGATTAGTGTATAGCTAACGCCTTAAGGTCAATTTAGTTTATTTCTGTTCTTTGCACAACAGAGGCAAACCAAGCCATGCTTGGCTTTTCCACACAACCTCTGTTCCTAAGAGATTATGTCTATAACTTCTTTCCATCACATTCTATAAAACATATGCATATGCATTTCAGTAGGAACCCCAACGAAGGGGATTCGAAGGAGCGATTCATCGAAGTGGATCAAGCTCCGGAGAATCAAGGGTGGATCTGCAAGGACACTAACTGTTATATACGACTACCCTGCAAAAAAGGCAAGCTCCGGTTTGCATTTAACAGCTGTTAAGTTATTGTTCTGTATTCACTTTCGGTCAGGATATGAATTATGCATTAGGTCTAGTGTTTGATACTCCTCTTGCATAGCCAAATGACCCAAGGAGTATTGGGTAGGTGTCTTTCACCGTGTAGAACTGCCATGCTTAAGTACGGTTCGGTAGAGGTCGAGTGGTGAGATGCTACTCGCAGTTTCAGGAACAACAGGGGCATAGGGGATTGGTTCATAATTGAATTAGCAAGTAAAAGTTGAGACCGGAAGGTTGTAGGGGAAGCAAGACATAGGGGCCTGGGTGCTGTAGACCTGTCCGTGTCGGTCAAGGACCGATCCGTATGCGGCCCTGTTGAACAAGTTTGAGTTGTGTACCGGACTCATGCTGGCTATATGGGACCCAGTAAACCGATGTACCTCGGGAAGCTGTCGTTGGGACTTTTCGGGTCGCCTCGGGCGGACGGCCGGTGTGCAGTATGTGGGGAATATTCTCATGACATCTCATGTCGGTAGGTGCACCATGAGAGTAGCTACTGTACGGGGTGACTTGATCGATTCAACGGGGGTGAAATGGGGGAAAGGCTGCCACGTACGACGTCAGTGATGGTTGTTGTAGGCAATGTCGAGTACGGGCGTACGTGTCGTGTAGTCCGGGTGTTATTGATTCGAATCACCGTCGCTCGCGGAATGGACCGAACATACTTGTTCTCACAGTCGTAACGTAGTAAGAACTTGCATGAGAAAGAAACTAATCATTTTGATGTGAAGTATTATCCTACCTTTGTATTGGATCTTGATGAATAGGCTAGTGCAAACTCGATTCTTTTATGCCATGAGCAATTTACATCGGGGGAAAGCGTTTCTTGTCTGATTGTGGATTCCCGATGTGGCGTGCCCAGGGTTACTTAAAATGCTGAAACTAATACCTGAAAGTAAGGATTCACTTTTAGGCGAGTTTAATTATGCTTATGCCATCCTATGTTAGATTCATAACCTCACTTAGAGTTCCATGTTTAGGGTGACGGTTAAGTCTTGCTGAGCGTTATGCTCACGGATGCTATCCGAGTTGTTTTGCAGGTAATTGACTCGATGCTTATGAGAAGGGGTGCCGATGAGACTCGGGAACCTCCGAGTGCTTACTCAAAGAGCATCCTCGCCGCTGCAGATTGTCTTCGTGTTGCTAGTAAGAAACGTCCGCGGGCTGGACCGTTTCTTTGTTGCTAGTTTAGATATGAGTCGTGTGAGTGATAGTCTTCGGCTGTAGTTTACTCTGATATAACTATTTGTAAAACATTCTGGTACGCTTCTGCTAAACTATTTATTTAATATGATGTGTGTTCATCGACCCGTGTGCTGTTGGGTGCCGCATAACACGGCACCACCCAACGAGGTCCTGTGGTCCCTCACAGCATGGTAGCAGAGCTGCGTTAGGGACAGAGCACGGATTGAGCATCATATTATGTTAAAAACTTAGGATACGGTGAGATAACGGTACTAGGCCCACATAAGGACTATTATTAGCATAATATGAAGGTGGCAACCTAACTTATTTGTTATGTCGGAAAATCGTGCATCTCGAGACGGTATATGTCTTGGGGGTTGCACGTATGCGCTGTCCACCAGTGCGCACAAGCTGAAGGGTGGAGCCTCACGGTTGGCAGGTAACCCGACCCACTTTAGTATCCTCTATGACTCTTCATGTCGTTTGGGGTATTCGAGCAACGTCTGTCCCTGGCGCGCATGGTGCAATTTGGGAGACCCCGTCACGTGGTCAGTAACGTGAACACATAGCTCAAGGCGTGTTTGGCTTGAGAACACCCGGGCGAGTGATGACAGCCGGATGTACGAACTGTATGGATACCGGGTTCGGTGTGCAGCCGAACCTGAGGATTGAGTGTGGCTTATGTAGGTACTAACCACGAAAACCTTAGTGCGTGTAGAACACGTTTGCGAGTGACCGTTTTAGAGCCACCTAAGGATACGTATATGCCGGTGTAATCCGGTTAGGTTTTTCTTTGGTGAGGCAACGTTGTACCGTCATATGTCTTACGGTGCATCGTCACCGTACTACACTGGATAGTATTCTTACCTATGAAGAAATCATTCATGACTAACTTCCAAACTAAAAATGGATGTGATAAAGCACATATTAGTTACTGAGCTCTTCATTTGAACTAAGTTTCAAAGAATAGACTTGTTAGGCTTCTTTTGATCTCAAAGACAGAGTGCTCTGTTCAGACAGAAATTTTTCTGGGCTTTAACAGAGCGTAACTCTGATTAGCTTGACCCAATGGAGGTGTTTGATACAGTTCTGTAAAGGTTATTAAGTGCTCTACAACTTTTCTGTAGAACTCCAGAGCCAAATCCGACACCAACTTGGTTGAATGTCCAGATGAATGCAAACTGTTCAGAAAACAGAGCAGCTGCAAACTTCTCTGGATGTTGCTGTAAATTAGCCGTCACAGTCTGTAGAAAAATTTCTAAGGGTCATATGATACACCGTTGGAAATATTATGAAACTTGCAACGATTTTGTAATTCATAGTTTGTTCAGAATTGTACTACAATTGTATGTAAAACTGTGATGAAAACAGCCACATACAAAGGAGATGCTGGCAAATTTTGTCCAGAAAATTCTGTCAAATTTGAACAGCCATAGCTATTGATCCGGAAATGATCTAGGGGCATAAGAGTACTCGTTAGAAAGATGCTGAAGTTAACTTTAACTTTGGTATTCAACTTGAGATATGAAAATGTTTCTAAACAGATCAAAATCTGGGTTAAGTACCGAAAAGGCGGTTCTGTACAGAATAGGGGGATTGTTTATGTTGGCTTTAGAAGAATGTGTAAACATGAAGTATTGTTATGCTTTCACAAAGTTTTAGCATGTTCATGTTTTACATACTTTCACATACTTCTGAGATCAAGTTTTGACTTCCCTCAAAAATTTGCTTTTTGCCGTATGGTGCGTACTCATTCTCCGAGTAGGGCTGAAAGTTCTCGCCGAGACGGTGATGACCCGACTCCACCAGGGGCACCGCCATTAACGGTATGGGCGGATGTCATGGCTTAGATGGTCGAGTCAAGTCAAGAGAACACCAAACTACTCCAAGCCTTGGTACAACAAGGTTTACTCCAACGTGCACAACAGGACGTTCAACCTCGGAACGCCTATTTGGACTTCATGGCGACACAACCGCCAATTTTCACAGAAGCCAATGAACCAGTGGAAGCTGATCAGTGGCTACGAGTTATGGAGTCCAAGTTTGGAGTGTTTGAGTGCGACAAATATCCGAAGACATTATTTGCAGCTCAACAGCTCCATGGAGCCGCTGGAAATTGGTGGTTCGCTTATCTTGCCACCGTTCCGGAAGGCCATCAAGTGGAATGGACGGAATTTCGTGAAGCATTCCGTGCTCGTCACATTCCTATGGGTTTTATCAAGGCCCAACAGCAAGAATTTAGGAACTTGAAGCAGGGGACATGAGTGTCCTCGATTATGTCAAACGGTTCAACCTTTTGGCACAATATGCTCCTGCTTATGCGACGAGCGAAGCTGCAATGTGTGACTACTTTTTCTATGGCTTGAGTGCCATATTAAAAGACAAGTTGGTTTTGTTCAATCAAGGCAGTTACACCGAGTTGATCAGTGCGGCTCTACTGCAAGAACAAGCGACACTTGAGTGTCAAGCGGAGAAGAGGAACCGGAATGATGTGCAAGAAGACACACCAGTTGTTCCTCGCAAATACCGTGTGGTGTATCACACACCATCCGAGGAAAGATGGCAAGCACCAGAGAGATCAACTCCGTATGGATTTCCTGCTCAAGAATCATGTCTTGAAGCAACACCTTTGCCGCAGCAACGAAGGACACCTGTCACATCATCGCTGCAACCAAGTACATCAACTTCTCAACCACAAGTCAACGAAGAACCCGGGAAACCTCCATGTTCTTATTGCCACCGTTCAGGGCATTTTAGGCAGGAATGCCGAGAGAAGTTGTTGAACAGCAGACAACCATCCTCATCAGGTGGGATGCCGCCACCTGCTCAAGTTAACATAACAGCATTGCAATCCGGGAGTGTGCAACACCTTGCTATTGAGGATGTCCCAGAGGGAGCACCGGTGTTAGCGGGCATGTTCACTCTCAAAGACGTGCCCGTGCTCGTACTTTTTGATTCCGGTGCAACCCACAATTTTATCAGCAAAACATGCGTGGATCAGCACCAATTATCCACCAATACTCCCACAACGAGTTTTCTTATACGTTCACCAGGAGGAAATATCTCTGCCAATCAGATTGTGTCCCGAGCAGCTTTGTGTTTGGGCAGAAAAATATACCCGACATCGCTGATTATGTGGGTCCTAGCCCCTTCTTATCCCTCTTCAAAATATCTCCCAAAGTTTGAATATAGTGGAATTCAATTGTGGAAATTCAAATCTGATGTGCATTTGGACAATTGGGCAAGTTTCATCCAAATTCAAATGGCTATTTCAATTCTTTGCTATTTAACATACATTTTGGAAAATGAGTTGCAAAACATTTCAACAATTCATGAAACTTTGCATACCCACTATTTTGGACCTAAGGAATTCAAATATGAAATCTGAATCTAAATTTGGCTGCTGCAAATGAGATTTTTAGCACAACAGTTTTGAAATTCATTGTGTTGCTCTCATTTGAATTTTTGAGTTGAACAAGTTTGTTCCAAATCTGAATTTAGCTTTCTCACACATATGGGAACTTCCCACCTTGGTTTCAAATCCTCCTTGGGTTCCAAGTTTTCAAATAATCATTTGACTTGTGTGAAGAAAGCTCTCATGCGTGTTATCACATGTGGAAAAGGCTTTAACAAGTCTCATTTTTCATACATATGAAACCAACTTTTGCAAACAAGAGTTTCTTTGTATTCACATTTTGGGACCTTTACACCCATCTTGCTAGGACTCTTTTTTTCCACCCCGAGGACTCTTTTTCCCCCTTATAAATATAACCCCCACCCCCTGTCCGCACCCCTCTCCCTTTTGGTCGTCCCCCCTGCTGCCAAGCCCCCTTCTTTGCTGCCAAGTCGCCAAGTCCCCCCCCTCTGTAAAAGTCCCAAAAAATGTGTATGAATAAAAACTAAGGTTTGAGTTCATATGTGTGGCAAAGACATGAAAAATGGGATTGCTAAAACTTTTCTTCATGCAAAGTAATACATGGATGACCATCCAAAATGAGGCTCACATTTTTATTTAAAAGTGTTGAACCAATAAGGAGTTAAATACCTCTTTGCATGTAAGTTTAAACATCAGATTTGAAATTCAAAGTTCACACATGTGGTGACCAAAAACTTTGAATAAACATACAGCCCTATAGTTGGGTTTATAGGAAATAGTTCTATCACAAACTTATCAATTGTAGGGTGAGCTCAAAAAGGAGTTAAAGAGGAGCATTTGCGAATTCTAACCAAATTCAGATTTTGTCTTGCAAATCCAAACTGAATTTGAAGAATTCAAATTCTAGCCACCCTTTCTAAACTTAGAATTCTGGGAATTGTGAGGATCAGCTTGAGAAGATATTTGGGATGTACATGTGGAGTGGGACCCACAGGTCATAGAGCTAAAGAGGTGGCCTTGCACCCTAAGTCTAAGCCTCAGTGGGAAAATTCATCGAACAGCGCGTGAGCCACGAGCAGCTCCAACCGTGAAGCCACTGGGAGGCTCGGCAGCGCCACCAGCTGCTTCCTTCCCCCACGCATGGCGCACAGAGGCGGTTCAGCGGCTTGATCACCCCCCTGGCCGAAGCAAAGCTCATTTGCCTTCCTCTCTCGCGAGAACGCCGAGCAACCCGAGCTCCTCCCTCCGCCTCTCGGTCCGATCAAAGAAACGGCAAAACCACAGCGCTCATCCTTCCTCCGAGCTACTCAACATCACCGCGAGCTTGGCCTCTACCTCCCTGAACCGAAAGCAAGAAAGCTATGGCCTCCGTTGCCCGAGAACAAACGCCGCCGCGGCGACCTAGCTCAAGAATGTGATCGGGCGCTCGTGGACAGCCCTCCACAGGGGGTTTTACGGCCGAGCGATCACATCTACGGACGCGCGCTGGTTCGGTGCTGCTCTCAGCCAAAGCTCCGGCCGTTCCGTGAAGCATCGACGGCCAATTTGAAGAATTTGTCCCGACGGCTTCACTGCGAGCTCCCGGTACCGTTCCTCAAAATTTCCCCTCTCCAATCCTCTGCAGGTCATCAAACATTGCACGTAGCATCTGGATTAGCCGGCGATCACTTTCCCTTTTGCATCCATAGCACGAAAACGTCTCAGACCAACGGAATTCGAGCTCTTCTTGAGTTGTTCATGGCGGACCCATTCGGTCGCACGAGGATAACCCATTTACAGCCATTCTCGAGCTACTTTAAGGTCGTGCCGACCTTCCTAGAGGTGCGCTGGTGCTGTAGGGCTCGACGGCACAGGTCTTGGAGGGCTAGAGACCTCGGGCGACGCTGCCGAACCACCACAGAGGCAGTTACACGTCGCCGGCCATTTTCCGGCCGCCGGCAGCCCAAGCAGACCCCACCAACGTGTTCCTTGGTGCCCTAAACCCCCTGGCGGCGAGTCCGGATTCGGATAGTGGCCGGGAATGCCGGTCCGGCGAGCTTCCGGTTGCTCCGGCAAAGGGGAGCGCGCGGGCGCGAGAGATGAGTCGGAGGGAGAAGACGAAGCGTGGGCCCTGGCTGTCAGCAGCTCAGAATTCAAATCCGGGATCGGGTGTGGCCGGGATCCCGTGTGCTGGCGCGCAAAACCCCGTGGCCCCAGTGTGGCTTCGTTTCTATTGGCTGGGATTCAAAACAGTGGGTCCAGCCATAATTTATGTAGGAAAACAATTCCAGAGTTGGCTCAATCTTTGGAAATTCATATCTCCTGGTAGAAAACTCCAAATTGAGTGATTCCAATTGAGTTGGGTTCATCTTTCCGAGTTCTATCCAAATATGAACTCAGTTTTGTATGAAAGTCAATATTATATTCTGGAAAAATTCTTTGAAGGTTTTCGGAAAAAGAATTATTGAGGGAGTTTGGTTTATCAAAAAATCTCCAAATTTTGCCAGAATATTCTTTAGCATAGTATTGACCTACTAGCAAAATTTCAGATCATTTGAAGCACATTTGTATAGGAATTTGCTAAATATAAACTACTGTGTTCATAAGAGTCCAGAAACATTTTCAGAAAATGTTTCCCACTTCAAAAATCTATTCTGAGCAGTTCATAGTTCTAAAAATCATATGAAAATTTAGGCAAGCTCTCTGAGAAATACATGGAATTGTAGTTCACTTAATTGGGCATGAAAATGCTTATTACTTCAGAATTAATTCTTTAGGGTACAAATGCTTAAAGAATTATACTGGGAGAACTACCCAAGTAAAAGAACTGTATTTTGGATCAGATTACTTTCATGTTACGAAGAACTCACATGTAAATTATCAGCCCAGGTTGAACTGTAGAACTCCCTGTTCTAATTCACCATACTTATGTATATGTGAAAATACATAAGAGACATTATGAGAATTATGAATAACACAATATGACTCTACATTAGCTGCAATTTAGCAAGCTAAATACTTAGGTAGTATAGAACCTGCTGTAAAAGTTTTGAGGCCATTGGAGTTCTTGTTCTTCAGTTGCACTCAAATCTTTTCAGATTATCTATTATGTTCATTATGGAAAATGATTAGTGTATAGCTAAAGCCTTAAGGTCAATTTAGTTTATTTCTGTTCTTTGCACAACAGAGGCAAACCAAGCCATGCTTGGCTTTTCCACACAACCTCTGTTCCTAAGAGATTAAGTCTATAACTTCTTTCCATCACATTCTATAAAACATATGCATATGCATTTCAGTAGGAACCCCAACGAAGGGGATTCAAAGGAGCGATTCCTCGAAGTGGATCAAGCTCCGGAGAATCAAGGGTGGATCTGCAAGGACACTAACTGTTATATACGACTACCCTGCATAAAAGGCAAGCTCCGGTTTGCATTTAACAGCTGTTAAGTTATTGTTTTCTATTCACTTTCGGTCAGGATATGAATTATGCATTAGGTCTAGTGTTTGATACTCCTCTTGCATAGCCAAATGACCCAAGGAGTATTGGGTAGGTGTCTTTCACCGTGTAGAACTGCCATGCTTAAGTACGGTTTGGTAGAGGTCGAGTGGTGAGATGCCACTCACAGTTTCAGGAACAACAGGGGCATAGGGGATTGGTTCATAATTGAATTAGCAAGTAAAAGTTGAGACCGGAAGGTTGTAGGGGCAGCAAGACATAGGGGCCTGGGTGCTGTAGACCTGTCCGTGTCGGTCAAGGACCGATCCGTATGCGGCCCTGTTGAACAAGTTTGAGTTGTGTACCGGACTCATGCTGGCTATATGGGACCCAGTAAACCGATGTACCTCGGGAAGCTGTCGTTGGGACTTTTCGGGTCGCCTCAGGCGGACGGCCGGTGTGCAGTATGTGGGGAATATTCTCATGACATCTCATGTCGGTAGGTGCACCATGAGAGTAGCTACTGTACGGGGTGACTTGATCGATTCAACGGGGGTGAAATGGGGGAAAGGCTGCCACGTACGACGTCAGTGATGGTTGTTGTAGGCAATGTTGAGTACGGGCGTACGTGTCGTGTAGTCCGGGTGTTATTGATTCGAATCACCGTCGCTCGCGGAATGGACCGAACATACTTGTTCTCACAGTCGTAACATAGTAAGAACTTGCATGAGAAAGAAACTAATCATTTTGATGTGAAGTATTATCCTACCTTTGTATTGGATCTTGATGAATAGGCTAGTGCAAACTCGATTCTTTTATGCCATGAGCAATTTACATCGGGGGAAAGCGTTTCTTGTCTGATTGTGGATTCCCGATGTGGCGTGCCCAGGGTTACTTAAAATGCTGCAATTAATACCTGAAAGTAAGGATTCACTTTTAGGCGAGTTTAATTATGCTTATGCCATCCTATGTTAGATTCATAACCTCACTTAGAGTTCCATGTTTAGGGTGACGGTTAAGTCTTGCTGAGCGTTATGCTCACGGATGCTATCCGAGTTGTTTTGCAGGTAATTGACTCGATGCTTATGAGAAGGGTTGCCGATGAGACTCGGGAACCTCCGAGTGCTTACTCAAAGAGCATCCTCGCCGCTGCAGATTGTCTTCGTGTTGCTAGTAAGAAACGTCCGTGGGCTGGACCGTTTCTTTGTTGCTAGTTTAGATATGAGTCGTGTGAGTGATAGTCTTCGGCTGTAGTTTACTCTGATATAACTATTTGTAAAACATTCTGGTACGCTTCCGCTAAACTATTTATGTAATATGATGTGTGTTCATCGACCCGTGTGCTGTTGGGTGCCGCATAACACGGCACAACCCAACGAGGTCCTGTGGTCCCTCACAGCGTGGTAGCAGAGCTGCGTTGGGGACAGAGCACGGATTGAGCATCATATTATGTTAAAAACTTAGGATACGGTGAGATAACGGTACTAGGCCCACATAAGGACTATTATTAGCATAATATGAAGGTGGCAACCTAACTTATTTGTTATGTCGGAAAATCGTGCATCTCGGGACGGTATATGTCTTGGGGGTGCACGTATGCGCTGTCCACCAGTGCGCACAAGCTGAAGGGTGGAGCCTCACGGTTGGCAGGTAACCCGACCCACTTTAGTATCCTCTACGACTCTTCATGTCGTTTGGGGTATTCGAGCAACGTCTGTCCCTGGCGTGCATGGTGCAATTTGGGAGACCCCGTCACGTGGTCATTAACGTGAACACGTAGCTCAAGGCGTGTTTGGCTTGAGAACACCCGGGCGAGTGATGACAGCCGGGTGTACGAACTGTATGGATACCGGGTTCGGTGTGCAGCCAAACCTGAGGATTGAGTGTGGCTTATGTAGGTACTAACCACGAAAACCTTAGTGCGTGTAGAACACGTTTGCGAGTGAACATTTTAGAGCCACCTAAGGATACGTATATGCCGGTGTAATCCGGTTAGATTTTCTTTGGTGAGGCAACGTAGTACCGTCATATGTCTTACGGTGCATCGTCACCGTACTACACTGGATAGTATTCTTACCTATGAAGAAATCATTCATGACTAACTTCCAAACTAAAAATGGATGTGATAAAGCAAATATTAGTTACTGAGCTCTTCATTTGAACTAAGTTTCAAAGAATAGACTTGTTAGGCTTCTTTTGGTCTCAAAGACAGAGTGCTCTGTTCAGACAGAAATTTTTCTGGGCTTTAACAGAGCGTAACTCTGATTAGCTTGACCCAATGGAGGTGTTTGATACAGTTCTGGAAAGGTTATTAAGTGCTCTACAACTTTTCTGTAGAACTCCAGAGCCAAATCCGACACCAACTTGGTTGAATGTTCAGATAAATGCAAACTGTTCAGAAAACAGAGCAGCTGCAATCTTCTCTGGATGTTGCTGTAAATTAGCCGTCACAGTCTGTAGAAAAATTTCTAAGGGTCATATGATACACCGTTGGAAATATTATGAAACTTGCAACGATTTTGTAATTCATAGTTTGTTCAGAATTGTACTACAATTGTATGTAAAACTGTGATGAAAACAGCCACATACAAAGGAGATGCTGGCAAATTTTGTCCAGAAAATTCTGTCAAATTTGAACGGCCATAGCTGTTGATCCGGAAATGATCTAGGGGCATAAGAGTACTCGTTGGAAAGATGCTGAAGTTAACTTTAACTTTGGTATTCAACTTGAGATATGAAAATGTTTCTAAACAGATCAAAATCTGGGTTAAGTACTGAAAAGGCGGTTCTGTACAGAATAGGGGGATTGTTTATGTTGGCTTTAGAAGACTGTGTAAACATGATGTATTGTTATGCTTTCACAAAGTTTTAGCATGTTCATGTTTTACATACTTTCACATACTTCTGAGATCAAGTTTTGACTTCCCTCAAAAATTTGCTTTTTGCAGTATGGTGCGTACTCATTCTCCGAGTAGGGCTGAAAGTTCTCGCCGAGACGGTGATGACCCGACTCCACCAGGGGCACCACCATTAACGGTATGGGCGGATGTCATGGCTTAGATGGTCGAGTCAAGTCAAGAGAACACCAAACTACTCCAAGCCTTGGTACAACAAGGTTTACTCCAACGTGCACAACAGGACGTTCAACCTGGGAACGCCTATTTGGACTTCTTGGCGACACAACCGCCAATTTTCACAGAAGCCAATGAACCAGTGGAAGCTGATCAGTGGCTACGAGTTATGGAGTCCAAGTTTGGAGTGTTTGAGTGCGACAAATATCCGAAGACATTATTTGCAGCTCAACAGCTCCATGGAGCCGCCGGAAATTGGTGGTTCGCTTATCTTGCCACCGTTCCGGAAGGCCATCAAGTGGAATGGACGGAATTTCGTGAAGCATTCCGTGCTCGTCACATTCCTATGGGTTTTATCAAGGCCCAACAGCAAGAATTTAGGAACTTGAAGCAGGGGGACATGAGTGTCCTCGATTATGTCAAACGGTTCAACCTTTTGGCACAATATGCTCCTGCTTATGCGACGAGCGAAGCTGCAATGTGTGACTACTTTTTCTATGGCTTGAGTGCCATATTAAAAGACAAGTTGGTTTTGTTCAATCAAGGCAGTTACACCGAGTTGATCAGTGCGGCTCCGCTGCAAGAACAAGCGACACTTGAGTGTCAAGCGGAGAAGAGGAACCGGGATGATGTGCAAGAAGACACACCAGTTGTTCCTCGCAAATACCGTGTGGTGTATCACACACCATCCGAGGAAAGATGGCAAGCACCAGAGAGATCAACTCCGTATAGATTTCCTGCTCAAGAATCATGTCTTGAAGCAACACCTTTGCCGCAGCAACGAAGGACACCTGTCACATCATCGCTGCAACCAAGTACATCAACTTCTCAACCACAAGTCAACGAAGAACCCGGGAAACCTCCGTGTTCTTATTGCCACCGTTCAGGGCATTTTAGGCAGGAATGCCGAGAGAAGTTGTTGAACAGCAGACAACCATCCTCATCAGGTGGGATGCCGCCACCTGCTCAAGTTAACATAACAGCATTGCAATCCGGGAGTGTGCAACACCTTGCTATTGAGGATGTCCCGGAGGGAGCACCGGTGTTAGCGGGCATGTTCACTCTCAAAGACGTGCCCGTGCTCATACTTTTTGATTCCGGTGCAACCCACAATTTTATGAGCAAAACATGCGTGGATCAGCACCAATTATCCACCAATACTCCCACAACGAGTTTTCTTATACGTTCACCGGGAGGAAATATCTCTGCCAATCAGATTGTGTCCCGAGCAGCTTTGTGTTTGGGCAGAAAAATATACCCGACATCGCTGATTACGTTGCATAGGCAGAAGATAGACATTATATTGGGGATGTCTTGGTTAAATCGTCACGGTGCCATTCTCAATATCGGTAACCGGACTGTCCAGATTGACTCGCCAATTCACGGACAGCACACGCTGTTTTTAGACAGCGAAGATCCTGATATGGTAGAGGCCAACCACACGGAAGAGCTGAATCTTGAAGATATTCCAGTGGTACGTGATTATCCCGATGTATTTCCCGACGACTTACCGGGCATGCCGCCTGAACAGGACGTCGAGTTCAAGATTGAACTGGCGCCGGGAACGACGCCTATCTCATGAAGGCCTTACAAAATGACACCTAACGAGCTAGCGGAGTTGAAAGAGAAACTGAATGAGCTCACGAGCAAGGGTTTCATACGACCAAGTTCTTCACCTTGGGGTTGCTCAGCGCTGTTCGTTAAGATGAAGGACGAAACACTATGGCTATGTGTTGATTATCGTCCTCTAAATGCTGTCACGATAAAGAACAAGTATCCTTTGCCCCCGCATCGACATCCTGTTCGATCAACTTGTGGGTGCGAAGGTATTTTCGAAGATGGATCTTCGGTCGGGATATCACCAAATCAAGATCCGACCGGAGGACGTGCCGAAGACAGCTTTCTCGACGAGATACGGATTCTATGAGTACCTCGTCATGTCATTTGGGTTAACCAATGCTCCATCACACTTCGTGTACTTGATGAATTCTGTGTTCATGCCGGAGTTAGACAAGTTCGTCGTGGTATTCATCGATGAGATATTGGTTTACTCCAAATCGGAACAAGAGCACGCTGAACATCTGCGTATTGTGCTACAACGGTTGAGGGAGCACAAGTTATATGCCAAGTTCAGCAAGTGCGAATTTTGGATTGACCAAGTGCCTTTCCTAGGCCATATTATTTCAGCAGAGGGCATTGCCGTGGACCCCAGCAAAATTGAACAAGTGCTGAAATGGGAATCTCCCAATTCAGTCCACGAGGTCTGAAGTTTCCTAGGTTTAGCAGGGTATTATTGGAGGTTCATTCCGAGCTTCTCAAAAATTGCTAAACCAATGACGGAGCTGCTGAAGAAGGGCACTAAATACATGTGGAATGCAGCATGTGAAGCCGCATTCAAAACTTTGGTGAAACATCTCACAACAGCTCCAGTTCTTGCTCAGCCAGACACGACGAAGCCATTTGATGTATACTGTGATGCATCCGGCATCAGTCTCGGCTGTGTTCTGATGCAAGAAAGGCGTGTAGTCGCCTATGGGTCTCGTCAACTGCGAAACCACGAGCAGCATTATCCAACTCACGATCTCGAGCTGCTGCAGTGGTGTTGGCGTTAAAGATGTGGAGGCATTATCTACTTGGTAATCTTGTTCACCTCTACACCGACCATAAAAGCTTGATGTATATCTTCACGCAGAAGGAGCTGAATATGAGACAACGGAGATGGTTGGAGCTCATCAAAGATTATGAAATTGAGATCCACTATCATCCGGGAAAAGCCAACGTGGTTGCCGACACGCTTAGTCAGAAAGCCCACGTTCACAACTTGGCGGCTGTTGAGTTGGAAGCTGAAGAACCAAGTCTCCATGTCATTCCGTATGGCGCACTTTACAATCTCGCGCTCATCCAACAATCCGTGAAGAGATTGTTGAGGCTCAAAGAAGAGACAAGGGTATGTCTCACATACGGAGAAGACTAGACAACGGAGAGGTGAAATGTTTCCGGAAGGATGAGAACGGTATGATATGGTTTAATGACCGTATAGTGGTACCGTGCAATATGAAACTCTGGAAGAAGATCTTGGATGAAGCCCACCTGTCTAAGTTTTCCATCCATCCCGGAAGTAACAAGATGTACCAAGATTTGAAACAGAAATTTTGGTGGATGAGGATGAAGAGGGAGATTGCTAAATACGTATCCGAATGCGATACGTGTAGACGGGTCAAGGCTGATCATATGCGGAAAGCCGGACCACTACAACCTTTGAAGATACCGGCATGGAAATGGGAGGATGTGAGTATGGACTTCATCGTCGGATTACCGCTCACATCCAGGAAGCATGACTCGATATGGGTGATCGTTGACCGGTTGACGAAGTCGGCTGATTTCATACCGGTGAACACTCGTTATCGAGCAAGGCAATATGCGGAGTTATATATCTCCAGAATTATTTGCTCACATGGTGTCCCGAAGACCATCATTTCAGATCGAGGTGCGCTGTTTGTTGCTCGTTTTCGGGAGCAGCTGCATGCCTCGTTGGGCACCAAGCTAATTAGAAGCTCCTCATATCACCCTCAAACCGATGGACAAACTGAGAGGGTGAATCAAGTGCTCGAGGACATGTTGAGAGCGTGTGCCATCCACCACGGTAGGAATTGGGACGATCACCTACGCTGGCGGAGTTTTCATACAACAACGGTTATCAAGCGAGTATTAAAATGGCACCGTATGAAGCTCTCTACGGCCGGAAATGTCGCACACCACTGAATTGGTGTGAGTCCGGCGAAAGAGTTCTGTTTGGGATTGATCTTGTAAACGAAGCCGAAGACCGAGTCCGGTTGATACAAGAGAACTTGAAGGCTGCACAATCCCGACAGAAGAGCTACGCTGATCAACGTCGTAGGCCATTGCATTTTGACGTCAGAGAGCACGTATATTTTCGTGTATCTCTGATGAAGGGAATTCACCGGTTCGGTGTAAAGGGGAAACTCGCTCCCCATTTTATTGGTCCTTTTGCTATCACGGAGAAGTGCGGACCCGTAGCCTACCGGCTGGAATTACCGGCAAGTCTAGCGGGTGTTCATGATGTATTTCATGTTTCACAGCTGCGGAAGTGCCTCAAATTCACCGCTGTTGTTCGCACCGAAGACATCGACGAGTTGAAACCGGAGCTGACCTACACCGAGCGACCGGTTCAGATTTTGGATGAAAAGGCCCGGGTAACCTGGAACCGGATGATCAGATTCTTCAAGGTGCTATGGAGTAATCACACCACGGAAGAGGCGATGTGGGAAAGTGAAGATTACCTCCGCACCAACTATCCGGAATTTTTAGCTTTGTACAGTTTGTAATTACCTCTCCCGTCTCGTTCCTCTTTTGTAATCTCGGGACGAGATTCTTTTAAGGGGGAGGAATGTAAAAGTCCCAAAAATGTGCATGAATAAAAACTAAGGTTTGAGTTCATATGTGTGGCAAAGACATGAAAAATGGGACTTGCTAAAACTTTTATTCATGCAAAGTAATACATGGATGACCATCCAAAATGAGGCTCACATTTTTATTTAAAAGTGTTGAACCAATAAGGAGTTAAATACCTCTTTGCATGTAAGTTTACACATCAGATTTGAAATTCAAAGTTCACACATGTGGTGACCAAAAACATTGAATAAACATACAGCCCTATAGTTGGGTTTATAGGAAATAGTTCTATCACAAACTTTTCAATTGTAGGGTGAGCTCAAAAAGGAGTTAAAGAGGAGCATTTGCAAATTCTAACCAAATTCAGATTTTGTCTTGCAAATCCAAACTGAATTTGAAGAATTCAAATTCTAGCCACCATTTTTAAACTTAGAATTCTGGGAATTGTGAGGATCAGCTTGAGAAGATATTTGGGAGGTACATGTGGAGTGGGACCCACAGGTCATAGAGCTAAAGAGGTAGCCTTGTGCCCTAAGTAGCCTCAGTGGGAAAATTCATCGAACAGCGCGTGAGCCACGAGCAGCTCCCACCGTGGAGCCACTGGGAGGCTTGGCAGCGCCACCAGCTGCTTCCTTCCCCCTCGCACGGCGCCCAGAGGCAGTTCAGCGGCTTGATCACCCCCCCTGGCCGAAGCAAAGCTCATTTGCCTTCCTCTCTCGCGAGAACGCCGAGCAACCCGAGCTCCTCCCCTCCGCCCCTCGGTCCGATCAAAGAAACGGCAAAACCACAGCGCTCATCCTTCCTCCGAGCTACTCAACATCGCCGCGAGCTCGGCCTCTACCTCCCTGAACCGAAAGCAAGAAAGCTACGGCCTCCGTTGCCCGAGAACAAACGCCGTCGTGGTGACCTAGCTCCAGAACGTGATTGGGCGCTCGTGGACAGCCCTCCACAGGGGGTTTCACGGCCGAGCGATCACAGCTACGGACGCGCACTGGTTCGGTGCTGCTCTCAGCCAAAGCTCCGGCCATTCCGTAAAGCATCGACGGCCAATTTGAAGAATTTGTCCCGACAGCTTCACAGCGAGCTCCCGGTACCGTTCCTCAAAATTTCCCCTCTCCAATCCTCTGCAGGTCATCAAACTTTGCACGTAGCATCTGGATTAGCCGGCGATCACTTTCCCTTTTGCATCTATAGCACGAAAACGTCTCAGACCAACGGAATTCGAGCTCTTCTTGAGTTGTTCATGGCGGACCTATTCGGTCGCACGACGACAACCCATTTACAGCCATTCCTGAGCTACTTTAAGGTCGTGCCGACCTTCCTAGAGGTGCGCTGGTGCTGTAGGGCTCGACGGCACATGTCTTGGAGGGCTAGAGTCCTCGGGGGACGCTGCCGAACCACCACAGAGGCAGTTACATGTCGCCGGCCATTTTCCGGCCGCCGGCAGCCCAAGCAGACCCCACCACCGTGTTCCTCGGTGCCCTAAACCCCCTGGCGGCGAGTCCGGGTTCGGATAGTGGCCGGGAATGCCGGTCCGGCGAGCTTCCGGTTGCTCCGGCGAGGGGGAGCGCGCGGGCGCGAGAGAGGAGCCGGAGGGAGAAGACGAAGCGTGGGCCCTGGTTTTCAGCAGCTCAGAATTCAAATACGGGATCGGGTGTGGCCGGGATCCCTTGCGCTGGCGCACAAAACCCCGTGGCCCCGGTGTGGCTTCGTTTCTATTGGCTGGGATTCAAAACAGTGGGTCCAGCCGGAATTTCTGTAGGAAAACAATTCCAGAGTTGGCTCAATCTTTGAAAATTCATATCTCCTGGTAGAAAACTCCAAATTGAGTGATTCCAATTGAGATGGTTTCATCTTTCCGAGTTCTATCCAAATATGAACTCAGTTTTGTATGAAAGTCAATATTATATTCTGGAAAAATTCTTTGAAGTTTTTCTGAAAAAGAATTATTGAGGGAGTTTGGTTTATCCAAAAATCCCCAAATTTTTCCAGAATATTCTTTAGCATAGTATTGACCTTCTAGCAAAATTTCAGATCATTTGAAGCACATTTGAGTAGGAATTTGCTATATATAAACTACTGGGTTCATAAGAGTCCAGAAACATTTTCAGAAAATGTTTCCCACTTCAAAACTCTATTCTGAGCAGTTCATAGTTCCAAAAATCATAGGAAAATTTAGGCAAGCTCTCTGAGACATACTTGGAATTGTAGTTCACTTAATTGGGCATGAAAATGCACATTACTTCAGAATTAATTCTTTAGGGTACAAATGCTTAAAGAATTGTTCTGGGAGAACTACCCAAGTAAAAGAACTGAATTTTGGATCAGATTACTTTCATGTGACCAAGAACTCACATGTAAATTATCAGCCCAGTTTGAACTGTAGAACTCCCTGTTCTTATTCACCATACTTATGTATATGTGAAAATACATAAGAGACATTATGAGAATTATGAAGAACACAATATGACTCTACATTAGCTGCAATTTGGCAAGCTAAATACTTAGGTAGTATAGAACCTGCTGTAAAACTTTTGAGGCCATTGGAGTTTTTGTTCTTCAGTTGCACTCAAATCTTTTCAGCTTATCTATTATGTTCATTAGGGAAAATGATTAGTGTATAGCTAAGGCCTTAAGGTCAATTTAGTTTATTTCTGTTCTTTGCACAACAGAGGCAAACCAAGCCATGCTTGTCTTTTCCACACAACCTCTGTTTCTAAGAGATTAAGTCTATAACTTCTTTCCATCACATTCTATAAAACATATGCATATGCATTTCAGTAGGAACCCCAACAAATGGGATTCAAAGGAGCGATTCATCGAAGTGGATCAAGCTCCGGAGAATCAAGGATGGATCTGCAAGGACACTAACTGTTATATACGACTAGCCTGCAAAACAGGCAAGCTCCGGTTTGCATTTAACAGCTGTTAAGTTTTTGTTTTGTATTCACTTTCGGTCAGGATATGAATTATGCATTAGGTCTAGTGTTTGATACTCCTCTTGCATAGCCAAATGACCCATGGAGTATTGGGTAGGTGTCTTTCACCGTGTAGAACTGCCATGCTTAAGTACGGTTCGGTAGATGTCAAGTGGTGAGATGCTACTTGCAGTTTCAGGAACAACATGGGCATACGGGATTGGTTCATAATTGAATTAGCAAGTTAAAGTTGAGACCGGAAGGTTGTAGGGGCAGCAGGACATAGGGGCCTGGGTGCTGTAGACCTGTCCGTGTCGGTCAAGGACCGATCCGTATGCGGCTCTAGTGAACAAGTTTGAGTTGTGTACCAGACTCATGCTGGTTATATGGGACCCAGTAAACTGATGTAACTCGGGAAGCTGTCGTTGGGACGTTTTGGGTCGCCTCAGGCGGATGGCCGGTGTGCAGTATGTGGGGAATATTCTAATGACATCTCATGTTGGTAGGTGCACCATGAGAGTAGCTACTGTACGGGGTGACTTGATCGATTCAGCGGGGGTGAAACGGGGGAAAGGCTGCCACGTACGACGTCAGTGATGGTTGTTGTAGGCAACGTCGAGTACGGGCGTACGTGTCGTGTAGTCCGGGTGTTATTGATTCGAATCACCGTCGCTCACGGAATGGACAGAGCATACTTGTTCTCACAGTCGTGACATAGTAAGAACTTGCATGAGAAAAAAACTAATCATTTTGATGTGAAGTATTATCCTACCTTTGTATTGGATCTTGATGAGTAGGCTAGTGCAAACTCGATTCTTTTATGCCATGAGCAATTTACATCGGGGGAAAGCGTTTCTTGTCTGATTGTGGACTCCCGATGTGGCGTGCCCAGGGTTACTTAAAATGCTGCAATTAATACCTGAAAGTAAGGATTCACTTTTAGGCGAGTTTAATTATGCTTATGCCATCCTATGTTAGGTTCATAACCTCACTTAGAGTTCCATGTTTAGGGTGACGGTTAAGTCTTGCTGAGCGTTATGCTCACGGATGCTATATGAGTTGTTCTGCAGGTAATTGACTCGATGCTTATAAGAAGGGGTGCCCGATGAGACTCGGGAACCTCCGAGTGCTTAATCAAAGAGCATCCTCGCCGCTGCAGATTGTCTTCGTGTTGCTAGTAAGAAACGTCCGCAGGCTGGACCATTTCTTTGTTGCTAGTTTAGATATGAGTCGTGTGAGTGATAGTCTTCCGCTGTAGTTTACTCTGATAGTTATATAACTATTTGTAAAACATTCTGGTACGCTTCTGCTAAACTATTTATGTAATATGATGGGTGTTCATCGACCCGTGTGCTGTTGGGTGCCGCATAACACGGCACCACTCAACGAGGTCCTGTGGTCCCTCACACCCTCGCTGGAATTTGGCCACCGTCGAGCCCCGTCACGCCTCGCCGTCTCTGGTGATGAAGCCGACGATCTGTCCTACCAAAAATTTGCATCTTGAGTAAAGTTTGTGCATGATGATTGATTGCTGTAAATTTTGTATGTGTGTGGTCGTGAGTAGAAGGACAAGCTCAGGAGGCCATTTACGAGGATCTACAGCACCAAGACTTCAAGACGCTTGAGCAACAAGAGCCACGGGAGCAAGGCAAGTGCCCCTTGACAATATTGATCCCATGTTTTGAAATTGTTTTGTTTGTGAAAACTTGTATGTTTGAGTTAACTTGATGGGACACCCTTTTATAGGAGTTTACTAGTTTTGTTAACCATCCTTGTCGCGGGGAATGTTGATGAGTCGGGTATGGTCGATTTTCCTTTTTGCTTCGCTTAATTTACGGGATACGGGAAGCTGAATTAAAACATGGTTCGCTACTGCACTCATGAGAGTAAAGATGATGATGACTTGATGATATTGATGAGCATGGAATCGGGGAGATCCAGGCAACATTGGTTCGTGGATGTTGCTGAATGAGATGGTGGTTTACTTGCCGTAGATCTAAGGACCGGTTCATGCTAGCACATGTCAGCAAAACAGTGCCACCACAAGGCCAAATATGGGTGCGGCTTAGCTGACCAATTAGGTGTGTTGCTAGCTTGTTATGGACCGTTGGATGGCGCGGGGAATGGGAGTCGAGAGGGACTTCCCTGGGAACTGCATGGCACAAGAGGGGGCCCGTGGGTGGGAGAATGGTGATTCGAGCCTGCCGGTGAAACCTCAGTGGGTCCGTACATCTAGTAGCCCCTTTGTAAAGGCTATTTTGTGATCTCTTGGCCATACACCGACGGTTGTGTACTGGTATAATGGGGGTTTTGCAGTCGTCGACGGGTGACAAAATCACGAACTTGTGGGTAAAGTGGTGCCACCTCTGCAGAGTGTGAAACTATCATGATAGCCGTGCTTCCGGTCACAAGCACCTGGCCAACTCACATGATTAGAGGCAAATTTGGGATGTTTATTTGGTATGGTTATGGTATTGGTTTCGGGATTGTTTTGAGTCATGACAATGAGATGGTTATGAATATTTATGAGCATGAGATGAATTTGAGAAAGATTATTGGCTGGATGAGACTTGATAAGTGGTGCATTAGGATGAAAGAATGTTGATGATGTACTTGGATATATTGGGCTTTAACTCACCTAGAAATAGTTGCTCTTTTATCATATTTGTGAAATAAAATTTGCTTGCTGCAATAAGCCTTTTTATTTCCTACCTTGTTGTAAGCTACATGTCATACTTTTCCCGCACTTGCTGAGTACGACGTGTACTCACCCTTGCATTACCACATATACATCAGCTACAGGAGATGAGTACTTTGAGGAACATGTGGAGTACTAGGTGTGTGCACTACCGTCAACATGCCTGTGGAGTTGAAGTTGGAGCCTGCTGTTTAGTTATTTCCGCTGTCGTTTAGAGACTTCTGCTGCAAGAATAAGTTAGAGATTCATGAGTGAGACATTGAGTCATTGTAATAAAGTACTTAAACACTATTTATTCATGGTTATATTCTGAATTCAGTTTGTGGATTACATGTGTAAGTGTGATGAACGTCCTGGGCACACATATGCATTCACTTGGTTCTATTTTCGGAACCGGGTGTCACAGATTGGTACCAGAGCCACGTTGACCGTAGGACGCAAGCCTAGGTAGAATGGACACTCTAAAACACATAGGTACACCCCTCTAAACTGCTATTTTTGAAAATTGCTTGCTGCTGCACATTACTTGTCAATTCAGCCACCGCAAAGTGCTATTTTCAGCCCCTCTTTTCTCTTCTTTTGGACAGCAACACTTTTGCTTTCTTGCTCCATAGCTTCTGAAGTTTTGGAGTTGTTTCTTCCTTCTCTAAAGTTTCTCATGTCTTATTTATAGATGCCGGTGATCAGGAGCACGGCACGCATAAGTACTCGTCCACCACCATGTGGGTGTGCACTTAACCCCATTGAGGTGTCCGATGGACCATATTGGGAGGAGGTGAAGACGGGACCTCATGATGAAGAGGAAGTCAATAGCTCTATGCATGAGGAAGAGGACCCGGAATAGGTGGAACCATTCAAAGACGATATGGAGGATGATCCACAAGAATGACATTGGTACGAACCTCAGGAGGAGTTTCACGCGGGCTTACACCCCGTAGAGCCTCATGAAGCTATGACGGGAGGAGATGAACCCGAGGAGGAGCCACCCCTTGCTGAGACCAATAATGAAGGTGATGAATGGGCCAACCATTCAGTTCAAAAAGTTTGGTCCAACGGAATGGAAGGAGGACACATATCTAGGGAGCTCAAATAATTTCTGGATTGCTGCAGCTTATACCCGGAATATCTTCTCAAGAAAGTCCCTCGTCTCGGACATGAAGAGTGGAATGCTGACGTAACCATCCTATCTAACGGTAGTGTTGTCACCCGGCACTTCACACCCACATGGAGAGCTACAAGGGCAGAAGCTATCGATGATGCTGCATGGAAAGCACTCGCCAGACTGTGCTACGCCTTCCATGAGCAGCTTGAGAACACAACTTTTGAGCTGCACCCGTATCGGAAGAGTGGTACAAGGGAGATCATTGGACCCCATGTAACAGCTCTTTCCAACCCACAAGCTGCTTACAAGTCTCAGAGGTTGCTCGTGGAGTTAGGAAACCGCTACGCAAGCGCACAAGAAGAGATCCGTTACCTCTGCAAGAAGCTGTATTTGCTGGAGAAACAAGAGGAGACTCGTGCCAACGCGGGAGCAAATGGAGCACCAGCGTCATCTAACCCTACATGGACTGCCGACTTACTTTTGCATGCACCCATGTATGGACCACCCCCGTCACATGGCGAGAACAGCACCGGTTCTCATGATTAAGTTTAGGATTCCATTGAATAAAGCTGTAATAGGAACGTTTAGATCGTAGTAGCTTGAATAAGAGTGGTGTGCTGAAATTTTTGTGATGATTGCTTGTGCTTGTGTGCTGGTGTGAGTTGTGCGACGTATCGGTGAATGTCCACATCCGTACATAGTGGAGAGATGTGAGATGCTTCGGCACTCGTACACATCCTCATGTAGGCTGAAAGAAGTTGCATAGTTCATACACCTTGATGCATATAGTTGGAAAGTCAAACCTGAATTTTATATCATACAATGTCCGAAAGTAAGACTTAAAATAAGGGGGATAGACTTTCTTGCTAACCTTATTGTCTTGGATGCCCAAGGGATTGATATAATACTTGGAATGGACTGGTTAAGCAAGCACAACGGAGTGATTCAATGTGCTCAGAGGATCGTGCAGTTGATTAGTGAGCACGGTACTCATATTGAGTTCAAGGCAGCCCAACCGGCAACCGAGAAGGAAGTGCTGAACCACACCAAAGAAGCGACATTGGAAAGCATTCTGGTGGTTCAATAATATTCAGATGTGTTCCCGGAAGAACTTCCAGGTATGCCACCTGACCGGGACATTGAATTTGCCATTAATTTAGCACCCGGAACAACACCTATAGCGAAGAGGCCGTATATGATACCCGCTAATGAACTAGTGGAGCTCAAGAAGCAAATTTAGGAGCAGCTAGAAAAGGGTTTTATACGCCCAAGCTCGTCACCATGGGGAGCCCCCGTGCTCTTTTGTAGACAAGAAGGATGAGACCCAAAAGATGTGTGTGGATTATAGGTCTCTCAATGAGGTGACGATCAAGAATAAATACCCGCTGCCCCGTATAGAGGACCTGTTCGACCAAATGAAAGGTGCCCGAATTTTCTCCAAGATTGATCTTCGGCCGGGATACTTCCAGCTGAAGATTAAGCCCTCCGACATACCCAAGACTGCATTTTGAACCCTGTATGGTTCGTATGAATATACCGTTATGTCTTTTGGATTAACGAATGCACCCGCATACTTTATGTACCTCATGAATAAGGTCTTCATGGAGTACTTGGACAAGTTTGTCGTGGTTTTCATCGACGATATCATGGTGTATTCGAAAAGCGAGGAAGAACGCGAAGAACACTTGAGGTTAACATTGCAGAAACTGCGAGAGCATCAATTGTATGCTAAGTTCAGCAAGTGTCAATTTTGGCTAAAGGAGATATCGTTCCTAGGCCACATAATCTCCGAGGGAGGAGTATCGGTTGATCCCGGAAAAGTGGGAGATGGTCTGAAGTGGAACCAACCGCAGAATGTGAGAGATATTCGGAGTTTCCTTGGGATGGTTGGATACTACCGCCGGTTCATCAAGGATTTCTCCAAAATAGCGAAGCCTATGACTGAATTGCTAATGAAGGGGAAGCATTTAAGTGGACACCAGCGTGTCAAGAAAGCTTTAAGGAGCTAAATAAGAGATTAACCACAACGTCGGTTTTGGTATTGCTGTACGTGAGCAAGAGTTTCGACATATATTGTGACGCATCAAGACAAGGGCTTGGATGTTTGCTCATGCAAGAAGGATAAGTGGTAGCCTATGCGTCGAGACAACTAAAGAAACATGAGCTGAATTACCCCACACATGACTTGGAACTAGCAGCCCGTGGTACATGCCTTGAAGATTTGGAGGCATTATATCCTTGGCCACCAATGTGAGATCTATACGGATCACAAAACCTCAAGTATATATTCACGCAAACTGATCTGAATTTGATGCAACGTCGATGGTTGGAACTCATCAAGGATTATGATGTTGGAATCAACTATCACACTGGAAAGGCGCCAATGTAGTAGCTGATGGAGCATGTCACCAACTCACGGTTCGGGAGCTGCCACCCGAGCTGCGTAAGGAGTTTGAACGGTTGCATCTCGGATTCTTGAACTAGATGGAGGTGGTAGAACTGAACTCCTCACTGGAACAAGAGATACAAGATGGCCAAGCAATGGATGAGTAAATCAAGGAAAGAATCCAACAAGGCATAGAATAGGATTTCAAGGAAGACGAGAAAAGCACGCTTTGGTTAGGGAAAAGGATTTGTGTGCCTAACGTGAAGCATATCCGCGACACGATATTAAAGGAGGCACATGACTCACCTTATTCCATACATCCCGGCTGTACATCTGTAAAGGTCCCAAAATATGCATACAAAGAAACTCTTGTTTGCACGAAGTTGGTTTCACATGTATGAAAAATGGGACTTGTTAAAACTTTTTCCACATGTGATAATACACATGAGAGCTTTCTTCACACAAGTTCAAATAATTGTTTGAAGAATTGGAACCCAAGAGGGATCTAAAACTAAGGTGGGAAGTCCCCATATGTGTGAGGAAGCTAAAGTTTGATTTTGAGAGCAAATTGTTCCAATCAAAAATGCAAATGAGAGTAACACAAGGGTTTTCAAACTGTTGTATTAAGAACCTCATTTGCAGCAGCCAAATCGATGATCAGAGTTCACATTTGGATTCCTTAGGTCCAAATTAGGGGGTAGGCAAAGTTTCATCAATTTTTGAAAAGATTTGCTATCCATTTCTCCCAAAAGGATTTAAATGTGCAAAGAATTCAAATACACATTTGAATTTGGATAAAATTTGCCCAACTCTCCAAATGCAACTCAATTTGCAACTTCAAACATTTGGATGGATCATTTGCAAACTGTGGAGATATTTGAGAGCTGTTGAGAGGGGATAAGGTGGAAAGTGGGACCCACTTGTCATATGCCCAAAAGATCTTCAGTCTCCAGCTTTCAGTATGCAGTCTTCAGTTTTCCTCCCGAAGCAGCCGAGGCTCTCCCGGGCGACACCGAGCACCAGTCACAACGCCACCTCCTGCTCGTGTCTTTCACGCTGGCGACCTCTAGTGTCTGTCCTCACGTCTCAGCGTGATCATCTTGCCTACTACCCGATGCCTCGGTACCCTGTTTCATCCTCACGCGCTCTCCTCCACGAGGAACTTGCCGCATGCAGGAACGGTTCGGTCCACCGGCGCCCGGACGCCTCAGTAGTTTTCACGCCAAGCTGAGCTCATCCACGGCACCACCCAAGCTCCGTCGACGTGCCCACAGCGAGAACAAGGTGCCAACTCACTGGAACCCCGGTGTCGAGCTCGCTTTTCCTTCCATGGGGCCGTGTGAAGTCGCCACCGCAGTTCCTCGTCTCCCGGCCAGCCCAGCGCTTCTCCGGCGTGCTCTAGAGGCCACAGAGGTTCACCAGGAGGTACTGATCCTCATCCTGTCGCCCCCCTGCTCTCCCCCGACGCCGGCTCGCCGGAATTCGGTTTTTGGCACCGGCGCACGAATAAAACAGACCGTGTTTAATTCTTGAAATTCTTCCAAACCGACTGATCATACCTCCCACAATTCAAACCAAAGAAACTTGATGCCCTAGCGCCCTCCCACACCGAGAACCAAAGAAAACCGATCATCACAGGCCCCGGGCGACGAGAATTCGTCGCCGGCGGCAAAAACGGCTCGGGTCTCCGGTAACCGCCCTATTCCCACCAATTTCAGCACGAACTGAGGTGCGTTCCATGCTCCACGAGCTTTGGTCATGCTTTAGGGCAAGGTAGCTCGCCGGGAGAAGCTTTGGACGCGCTGGAACACGTCCATGCCGAGCTCCCGGGCCACCCCGCCGGTGCCGACCCACCTACAGCCGTTTTCATGCGGGGAAACCTTGCCCGGCAGCTGAGCCATGTTCCAAGGAGCATGTAGGGCGAAACCGGAGCTCATTTGGTGGACAAATGAGGGAGAACGAGCCATGCCACGCTTTCGGCCGGTGTGCACCCGCGGGCTCTGGCGGGAGGTTGAAGAAGCACCTGACCCGTGGGCCCCACGTGTGACTGTTCTGTTTAAAATCAAATAGAGAGTTGTTCAAACTTGTAAAATGCATAACTTGGTGTAGGAAGCTCCGAAAATAGTGAGATAAATTTTGTTGGATTCCTATAAGAGAGTACTATCCAGGGGTACAGCCCAATATTTTGTTGGATTCCTATAAATTTTGTTGGATTCCTATAAGGAAAATCTTGTAGGAAATTTTCCAGGAGCTCTGTGTATTGGAAAATTCCCAAATTTGGGCAAGAGATTCCTCCAAAAATACCTGAACTCCAGTAAAATTTTCAGAAACATTGGACCTCATTTGATTGGCCAAATGTGGTGTTAATTTCTTATGTCTATGAAAATTGGAAAATAGAACAGAATTCAAATTCAGATTTCCCCCAAACTTTAGAACCTCATAACTTTGCTAGGAAGCCCCAAATTTAGTGATTCAAATTGGGTTGGATTTCTATGGAATATATCTGTCCAAATATACAACCCAATTTGTATGAACTCATTATTTAATTCTGGAAAATTCTTTAAAGCTTTTCAAAAAAATAATTTTAGAGGGAGTTTGGCTAATCCAAAATTCCTCAAATTTTGCCAGAATAGTCTTTAGGGTGAGAGTGAACCCCTGTAAAATGTTCAGCTCAATTGGAGTTGATTTGTTCAGGGCAATTCAGATTTGAAGATGCTGTGTTCAATTGAATACAGAAACATTTTCAGAGAATTTCCAAAACTTGGAAATTCAGTTCTGGGCAGATTTTAGCTCCAAAAATGCTAGGAAAATTCATGCAAACTCTATGATCTATAATTGGAATTGTAGTTCACTAAGTTTGGCATGAACAGGGGTGTGATCTCAGAATTAATCCTTCTTTGCTTAATTGCTTAGAAATTTTTCTGAACAAACCACTCAATGAAAAGTGCTAATTTTTGGTCCAGATGACTTTCTTGTGACCAGGAACTCACATGAAAATTCTCAGCTCCATTGGCGCTCTGGATCACCCCTGTTCTATTCAACCCTTTAAAGGGATCAATATAGAGGAGGGGGAAGACACTTAGCACTTAATCATGTTGCTTAGACCCAAACCCATACTACTAGCACCAGTGTCATTTTAAATTCTTAAACAGAGTTCCAGTTTCTAAAAACTTGTTATTAGAACTTGTAGCAAAGTCTTTACAATTAAACAATTGTGCATATTCATTACGTGTAGCACCTACGTGGAGATCTTGAAGTCATTGGAGTAGAGATCAAAGGAGGGAGGCAACAGATCAAGCCAAGTGGTCTTCATTAACTGAGTCATATATATAAGTCCCCTGCAAAACAAAGGCAAGCCCCGGTTTGCATCAAATTTACAATTTTTTATTTGTATTCACTTCATACCTCTAGCATTTTATTTATTGCATTACGTTTAGATGGTATGAAACTCCAAATGTATGACCCAGAAAACCCTGGAGTTTAATGTAGGATATGTTATCAATTAATTATAGCTGCTGATCTCAACAAAAGTGGATTAAAAGAGGCATAACTCGAGTGGGCAGATTCCTACTCGTGAAACGGGGTTAAGGGGGATCAATCGGAAGTGTTGGGAATTGATCCTCATAGTTGGGAATGGAGACCGGGCAGCGGATGGAAGGGTCAAGGATGTGGTCCTGTGAACCTAGTCTATGTCTGAGTCAATTAAGGCCCGTTCTCATGTGCGGCCCATTGGACAAGTTTGAGTTGTGTACCGGATGCATACTGGCTATATGGGACCCAGGAAACCGATGTAACATGTTAACTCGGGTGTCGAGGCATACCTCATCGTCTGATGCCGATGCTGAAAGGATAGAGAAGTCGGCTCTACGAGGGTTTGCCGTAGAGAGACTTAATCCCAGTCGGTGGGACCGGTTCGACATTTGGGTGTCGTGTGAAAGGTTGCCACGTACGGCGTCAGTGACGGTTGCTGTGTGCAACATCGAGTACGGGCGTATGTGTCGTGTCAGCCGGGTGTTTTTGATTGCAATCACCGTCGCTCGTGGTAGTGAGCATACTTGTTCTCTGCGTCGTGACGTAGTAATAAACCGGAAAAACAGTTAATATGCTTCGTGAGTAATCCTCATAATGGAGATGAGGAACGATCAACACTTCACTAAATTTGATTTCCACCTTGGGCTAGTAACGTCGAGGCAAAGCGTTTCTTGTTTGATTGTGGCGTCTCGACGGTAATGGCGCAAGGTCTGTATGAGTCTAGGATAGCTCACTAAAGTTACTTTCACCTCGGGCAAGTGACATCGAGATGAAGCGTTTCTTGTTTGATTGTGGAGTCTCGATGTAAGTTGCGTGAGGGCTATAAAAGTTGCCTAAAATTTGAAGTAAGGACACTCCTTTAGCTCAAATTCATCGTTTGTGCAAACTTCTATAAGCAGCCCTCTTATTTCATCATGTAGAGTTTCATGACTAGGGTGACGGGTCAGTCTTGCTGAGCTTCGTGCTCACAGATACTGCATAAGTTGTTTTGCAGGTAATAACTGTGCGCTGATATGATCGGGTGTCCGATGAGACTCGGAGCTCTCCAAGTTGTGAACTCATGGCAACCCTTGCCACTGCTATTGTGATAGTGTTGCTAGCGAGAAGCGTCCGTGGGCTGGACACCTTCTCTGTTGCTTAGCATAGGTATGAGACGTGAGTTGTAATAGTCTTCCGCTGTAGCATTATTTGAGAAGTATTTGTAAAATCAACACTTTGTAAGCTTCCGCTTGTTTTATGTAATATAATGCTTTATTATGTGCGCTGTTGGGTGCCGCATCGCACGGCACCACCCAATGCGATTCCCGGGCGAGGTGCCCCGTCCCTGTGAGTGATCGGGACGGCGGGGTCCTCACAACAACGATGTACAAGGACCTGAATTGCTATTGGTGGGATGGTATGAAAAGGGACATAGCTGAATATGTTGCCTTATGCGACACGTGCCAACGAGTGAAGGGCGAACATCAAAGACCCGCTGGATTGTTGCAGCCATTGAAAGTACCCGAGTGGAAGTGGGAAGACATCAGCATGGATTTCATAGTCGGATTGCCATGTACTCGGTCTGGCTATGACTCCATTTGGATTATTATGGACCGGTTGACGAAAACAGTCCATTTCCTTCCTGTTAGAACCACGTACCGCGTCGCACAACTAGCCGAGCTGTATATGGAGCAAATCATGTGTTGCCATGCAGTCCCGAAGAGGATAGTTTCAGATCGGGGTTCTCAATTTACCTTTAGGTTCTGGAAGAAGCTGCATGAAGCCATGGGTACACGACTAAATTTCAGCTCCGCTTATCACCCGCAAACCGACGGGCAAACTGAGAGGACAAATCAAATTTTGGAAGACATGTTGAGAGCTTGCGCCTTGAAACATGGGCGTAACTGAGATAGGAGCTTGCCGTAGGCTGAATTCTCATACAACAACAGCTTCTAAGCCAGCTTGAAGATGTCACCTTTCGAAGCATTGTATGGTAGGCGGTGTAGAACGCCGCCGTTCTGGAATGAGACCGGAGAAAGCCAAGTGTTTGGACCCGAAGTGCTGCAAGACCCCAAAAAACAAGTCCAAACGATACGAGAAAACTTGAATGCTGCTCAATCACGACAAAAAGGTTATGCTGACAATAGGTGAAGGAGATTGACCTTTGAAGTAGTAGACTTGGTGTATCTTAAAGTATCGCCTATCCGAGGCCAATGACAGTTCAACATCAAAGGCAAGTTAGCACCTCGCTACATCGGGCCAATCAAGATTTTGGGCAAGTGAGGAGAAGTAGCCTATCAACTAGAGCTGCCAACGCACCTCTCCGACATGCATGATGTGTTTCACGTATCCCAACTCAAGAAGTGCTTAAGAGTACCGGAAGAACAAGTACTGATGGATGAACTCGAACTTCAAGAGGATCTGACCTACGCGGAGCACCCCGTCAAAATCTTGGAAGTGAGGGAAAGGGTCATGAGGAACAAAGTGATCCATTGGTGCATGGTACAATGGAGCCATCACACGGAAGCCGAAACTACATGGGAGCATGAGGAAGATCTCAAGGTAGAATTCACTCATCTATTCTCCACTCTCTCGAATCTCGAGGGCGAGATTCAGTTTAAGGGGGTAGGTTTGTAACACCCTCAAATTCATTACCATGCATTGCATACATTTTTCATGTAGAGAAGCATTATAAAAGAAGTAGAAATGGAGAAAAAACTACAGAAATGAAGAAAGAACCATAGAAATGGAGAAAGAACCATAGAAATGGAGGAAGGAACCATAGAAATGGAGGAAGAACCCTAGAAATGGAGAAAGGAATGTAGAAATGGAGAATGGGGCATAGAAATGGAGAAGGGAATATAGAAATGGAGAATGGGGCATAGAAATGGTGAGGGGAATGTAGAAATGGAACAAGTGACATCGAAATGGTGAGGAATGGGAAAGAGATTGCTGAAATGAGCCATTCCCAAATTTCCCCAAATTTTCCCTAAAATTTCCAAGTTCCACAATTCCACAAAAGGGGAATTTTCCCTACATTTGGGGGGAATTTTCCCCAAATTGGCCGCACCAATTAAGGGGGAGAACCCTTGGCCGCAGCCCTTAAGGGGGGGAACCCTATTCCCCACCTTTAGGACTCTTTGGTTAAGTCCTCCACCTTTAGGACTCTTTGGTTAAATCCCCCACCATTAGGACTCTTTGTTTCCACCTTTAGGACTCTTTGGTTGAGTCATATCTTGCTAGGACTCTTTATTTCCACCCCTAGGACTCTTTGGATGAGTCCCATCTTGCTAGGACTCTTTTTTTTTTCACCCCTAGGACTCTTTTTTTCCCTTATAAATATAACCCCCACCCCCTGGCCGCACCCCTCTCCCTTTTGGTCGTCCCCCCTTCCTGCCAAGTCCCCTTCCTTGCTGCCAAGTCGCCAAGTTCCCATCCACGGCAGAATTTGGCCGCCGTCGAGCCCCGTCACGCCTCGCCGTCGCCGGAGAAGAAGCCGACGATCTGTCCTACCAAAATTTTCCATAGAAAAATTCTCCGCTGCTGCCATTGCTAGAAGAAAGGCCCTGCCACAAGGAGGAAGAGAGGTAGGTCTCCATTACCCATCTTACAACGTCGCCGCTGTTTCTACGCATCCGTTTTCTTCGCCCCCTTCGAGCAGAAACTTTTGCGTGTGGACAGATCGTGTTTTGATCGTTTTTTGATGGTGGAATTGATCTAGATCTTGAGTCAAGATCATCACCACGTCCACACTTGATCCCTACACCCTTGTTCATCATAAAACCCCATGAAAGCCCATTAAAACATGCAAGAACACGTACAAACTGGTTTAATAAAACAACACCATAGGATTTGCATTCATCTACCCCATTGCATCTTGAGTAAAGTTTGTGCATGATGATTGATTGTTGTAAATTTTGTATGTGTGTGGTCGTGAGTAGAAGGACAAGCTCAAGAGCCCATCTACGAGGATCTATAGCACCAAGACTTCGAGACGCTTGAGCAACACGATCCACGGGAGCAAGGCAAGTGCCCCTTGACCATATTGATCCCATGGTTTGAAACTGTTTTGTTTGCGAAAACTCGTATGCTTGAGTCAACTTGATGGGACACCCTTTTATAGGAGTTTACTAGTTTTGTTAACCATCCTTGTGTGACGCCCTGGTTCTGAGAGAAAACCTCTCGGAACCGAGACTGATGTGTATGTGTGCCCAGGATGTTCATCACACATACACATATAATCCACAAACTGAACTCAGAATATATTTAACCACGAATGAATAGATTCAAGTACTTTATTACATCAATCTCTATTGCAGCGGAAGTCTTATCTTAGCAGCGGAAGTCTTATTCTAGCAGCGGAAGTCTTCTAAACTATAGCGGAAGAAAACTAAGCAGCAGCAGCGGCTCCATCTTCTACTCCACAGGCAAGGTTGAGGGTAGATTACACGCCTAATACTCCACGTGGTCTTCATAGTACTCATCTCCTGTTGCTGATGATGTATGATAATGCAAGGGTGAGTACATGATGTACTCAGCAAGTGCAGAAAGTATGACATGTAGCTTATAACAAGGTAGGTATAAAAAGGCTCATTGCATAAAAGCAAAGTTTATTTCGCAAATCATGATAAAAACAGCAACTAGCTTTAAGTGAATGTAATCCCAACATGTATTTAAACATCAACATACCTCCATCATGATTCACCACTTTTCATATCTCATCCGAACATTTATCTTTCTCAACTTTTTCACATGCTCATGAATACCATCTCATATTCACTACCATCTCATCTCATAACCGAGATCAAATCTCATTGTCATGACTCAACAGTCATGCAACCAATCTCATTACCAGGACTCAACAGTTCCGAAAACAAAATCCAAAGACCAAACTATCACCAAACCATTAACCAAACCAAATACCATCCCAATAACCATCCCATCTGATCATGTGAATTGTCCAAGCGCTTGTGACCGTAAGCTCGGCTATCATGATAGTTTTACACTCTGCAGAGGTGGCACCACTTTACCCACAAGTTTGTGATTTCGTCACCCGTCGGCGGCTGCAGAACCTCCATTATACCAGTACACAACCGTCGGTGTATGGCCAAGAGATCACAAAATAGCCTTTACAAAGGGGCTACTAGATGTATGGACTCACTAAGGTTTCACCAGCAGGCTAGAATCTCCAATTCTCCCACCTACGGGCCCCTCTTGTGCCATGCAGTTCCCAGGGCAGTCCTCACTCGACTCCCATTCCCCGCCCGTTCCACGGTCCATAAAAATCTAGCAACATACCTAATTAGTCAGCTAAGCCGCACCCATATTTGGCCATGTGGTGGCACTATATTCCTAGCATGGCTCGCATGAACCAGTCCTTAGATCTACGACAAGTAACCACCATATCATTCTACCACTTCCACGAACCAAGCTTGCCTAGGTCTACCTCTGATTCATGTTCATTAACCTCAAGTTCTCATTATCATTATTCTCATCAGCGCAGTAGCTAGACACCTTCTATCGCTTCCCATAGCCCGTAGATTAGCGAAGCAAAAAGCAAAAACCGACCATACCCGACTCATAAACTTTCCCTGGCGACAAGGGCGGTTAACAAAACTAGTAAACTCTTATAAAAGGGTTTCCCATCAAATTGACTCAAGCATTCACAGTTTTCGCAAACAAAACAGTTTTCAAAACATGGGATCAATATGGTGAAGGGGCACTTGCCTTGTTCCTGTGGCTCTTGTTGCTCTTGTGCCTCGATGTTCTGGTGCTATAGTCCTTCGTAGGTAGCTCCCTGAGCTTTTCCTTCTACTCACAATCACGCATATACAAGATTTACAGAGATCAATCATCATGCACAAACTTTACTCAAGATGCAATGGTGCATATGCATGCTAATCCTATGGTGCTGTTTTATTAGATCAGTTTGTACGTGTTCTTGCATGTTTGCATGGGGTTTTACGATGAACAAGGGTGTATGGATCAAGTGTGGACGTGGTGATGATCTGGACTAAAGATCTAGATCAAACCGATCAACACGTGATCTCTATGAAAAAGCTTATGTTCAAAGGGATCGAAGAAACAGATGCAAAGAAAACCGCAATGATGTAGTAAGGTGGTAATGAAGACCTACCTCACTTCTCCTTGGTCTCTGGGTCTTTCTCCTAGAAAGACAGATCGTCGGCTCTTCTCGGGCGATGGCGATCGTGTCTGGGCTCGTCGGCGGTCTCTCCGGTGGTCAAACTACGGTGAAGGGGTTTAGCTCGGCGAGTTTGGGGGCTAGGGCTTCTAAGTTGTCGGCTTAGAAAAGATGTTATGACCAAGGGGTGTTTCAGGTTCTATTTATAACCGGAAAAAGAAGAGTCCTAATCTGATTGGATTTCGAACAAGAGTCCTATTCGTTTTGTTTTGGATCTTAACATCTTATCTCTAATTGATTTGGTTGTAATATTCAACGTAGAAGAGTTTGTGTCGGTTTCCTCCATACCGGGCACTCGCACACAGGAGAAAAACCGCTTCAGATCTCGTCACCTCCGCGGTGATGAGCTCCGGAGGCTCCACGTGTCCAATGGAGGCCGACCTCCCTTTTCCGCAGAGGCGGGCTCCAGTTGTGCCGCGTGTTAGGCAGGCGGGACCTCCCCTCTCCTCGGAGGTGAGCTCTACGTGCGCCACGCGTCCTGGCGGGCAGGACCTCCCTCTCCCTTAGAGGCGAGCTCCGCGTGCGCCATGTGTCAGTGACGGACCTCCCCACTCTTCGGAGGTGAGCTCCGAGAGTGCCACGTGTTAGTGCCGGACCTCCCCTCTCTTCGGAGGTGGGCTCCGGAAGTGCCAGGTGTCCTAGCAGCACCGGATCTACTTTCTGCTCAGAGATGAGCTTCGAGGTCGACACGTGTCCATCAGCGTCAGACCTCCCAGAGGCGAGCTCTGAGGTCGACACGTGTCCGGTAGTGTCGGACCTCCCGGAGACGAGCTCTGAAGGTGACACGTGTCCAGTAGGACTGGACTTCTCGGAGGTTAGCTCCGAGAGCAACACGTGTCCCGCGGTGTCGGACCTCTCGTAAGTGAGCTCTGAGAGCGACACGTGTCCCGCGGGTTGGGCCTTACTTCCCTGTAGTGGCTTGCTCCAGTGGCGACACGTGTACTGCGGGGCTGGACTTCGCTTCTCCGCAGAGGCTAGCTCCAGGAGCAACACGTGTCCCACGGGGTCGGACCTCGCCCCTTTTCAGAGATAAGCTCCGAGGCTGCCACGTAGCCAGTTAGCGGCGGACCTCTCCCCCTTTGCGGGGATGAGCTCCGAACACACCACGTGGCCAGCAGGCCGCGGGAAGTGTCTACAGCGCTCCTCGGCAAATTGGAACTGGTTGTTTTTAGCTATCTTTTTGATTCTTTCTTTGTTTCTACTTCTTTAAAATGTTTCTCTACATGAAATATGAATGCATGCATGAATTACGAAATTGAGGGTGTTACAAATATACCCCCTTTGTGACACCCTCATCTCGGGTGTCAGCATATGTTCATGTGTTATGAAGAAGAAAAACATTTTTAGAAAAGATGGAACAATGACAAATATCAAAAGGATAGCCAATAAAGCCCTCAGAGAGCACCGAAGGCAACTTCCGCAGCCAGCAGGCCACGTGGCGTGCTCGGAGCTCGTCCCTACGAGATGAAGAGAGGTTCGCCGCTAAACTGGCTACGTGGAAGGCTCGGGGGTCACCTCCGCAATTGGAAAAAGGTTTGACCCTGTGGGACACGTGTTGCCCACAGAGCTAGCCTCTGCGTAAGAAGCAAAGGAATTTTTCGTAGGACATATGTCATCCTCGGAGCTAGTCCTCGCGAAAATCAGAGGACCCGTCGCCGAGATACGTGTCAATCTCGGAGCTCATCTCAGAGTAATCCGGATCTATCGAACACGTGTCGCCACCGGAGCTCATCTCCGGGGGGGGGTCTTTCGTTGCTAGACACGTGTCGACCTCGGAGAATGTTCCTGAGGAAGGAAGAGAGGGAAGACTGGCGCCAACACGTGGCGTGCGCGGAGCTCACCTCCAAAAGAGGGGGAGGTCTCGGTCGATTGACATGTGGCACAACCGGAGCTCGTCTCTGCGGAGAAGTAGATACCAGGCCCCGGAAGGACACGTGGAGCCACCGGAGCTCATCACCACAAAGGTAACGAGTCTGGAGCGAGTTTTACGCGAAAAGATACTGGTACGCAACAGAAACCGATCTAAATTTCCAAGATGTTACTAAAGATAAGACGTTAGGATCCAACAAAGATCTGAATAAAACTCTTATTCGGGATCCAATCAGATTAGGACTCTTCTCTTCCCGATTATAAATAGAACCCAAAACCTCTGGCCGAAACCACAAACTTCTCTTTCAACTCCTGAGCCGACGACTTAGAGCCCTAGCCCTAACTCGCCGAGCAAAACATCGCCGAAGCGCAACAAGGGTGATCATCGGAGGAGAACCAAGCGGTCTGAGGAGGACCTGAAACACAAGAAGAGCGTGAGGTAGGACTTCAATACCACCTTACGACATCATTGTGTTCATCTCTTGCATCTGTTCTTCAATTCCTTTCGAACAGAAGCCTTCTTGTGGGCAGGTCACTCGATGATCAGTTTGATCTAAAGACAAGATCATCGCCACGTCCACCTTTGATCCGAACACCCCTGCCCATGCAAGCCATGCAAGAGCACACCAATCTCATAAAAATCATAGGATAGCATGCATGTGCATCATCGCATCTAGTCTAAGGTTTGCGCATGATATTGATTGCTGTGAATCTTGTATGCACGTGAATCCTACATAGCAGGACAGGTTCAGGGAGTTATCTACGACGAGCTGCAGCAACAAGGTTTTGAGAATCAAGAACAACCGGAACCGCAAGCACAAGGCAAGTGATCCTTGACCATATTGATCCTATATTTTGGGAAAAACTGTTTGTTTTGCGAAAAGGTGTGCGTACTGAGTCAAACATGATAGGAAACCCTTTTATAGGAGTTTACTAGTTTTGATTAAACCACCCTTGCCGCCTGGGAAGTTCATGAGTCAGGTATGGTTTTTGCTTTATGCTTCGCTGAGTCTATGGGATTGGGAAGCGAGATAGATGTGACTAGCTAACTGCACTCGTACTGATAATAAGTAACTGATGAGGTTAATGAACATGGATCAGAGGGAGATCTAGGCAAGCCTGGGTTTGTGAATGAGGTAGCATGAGATGGTGGTTTTACTTGCCGTAGATCTAAGGACCGGTTCATGCATGCACATGCCAGGATAACAGTGCCACCACAAGGCCAAGTATGGGTGCGGCTTAGCTGAGTAATTAGGTAAGTTTCTAGAATGTTATGGACTGTGGAAGGCGCGGGGAATGGGAGTAGAGTGAGGACTGCCCTGGGAACTGCATGGCACAAGAGGGAGCCCGTGGGTGGGAGAATTGGAGATTCTAGCCTGCCGGTGAAACCTTAGTGAGTCCATACATCTAGTAACCCCTTTGTAAAGGCTATTTTTGATCTCTTGACCATACACCGACGGTTGTGTACTGGTATAATGGAGGTTCTGCAGTCACCGACGGGTGACGAAATCACAAACTTGTGGGTAAAGAGGTGCAAACTCTGCAGAGTTATTAAAACTATCATGATAGCTGAGCTTACGGTCACGAGCACCTGGCTAAACTGTCATGATTAGTAGGGATGATATTGGGATGGTTATTGGGAAGGTTCTTGGTTATAAGTATTGATTTGGTTATGGTTTGGGACTGATGAGTCTGGGTGATGAGATGGTTGCGTGACCGTTGGGTCATGACATGAGATCGGTCTCGATGTGAGACGAGATTGTTTTACGAGGTGAGATGGTAGCGAATACGAGGAGGTATTCGTGAGTATGAATAAAGGATTTGTTAATGTTCGGATGGAACACAGGAAGTGATGGAGGTATGTTGGTAATTTAATACATGCTGGGATTACATCTAAAGTTGAGTTGCTGTTTTATCATGGTTTTACAAATCTGCTTTTCTGCAAATAAACCTTTTATACCTACCTTGTTTATGAACTGCATGTCATGTGTTTTCCCGCACTTGCTGAGTACATCATTATACTCAAACTTGCATTATTATTTCATCACCAGCAGCAGGAGAAGCCTAGTATGAAGAACAAATGGAGTATCACGGCGTGTGATCTATTCTCAACCTTGCCTGTGGAGGGAGTAGGGATGGAGCCACTTCTGCTTAGTTTTGCTTCCGCATTAGTTTTTGCTTCCGCATTAAAATAAAGACTTCCGCTGCATAGAAATAAGACTTTCGCTGTAAGCATGAGTCCAAGACTCATGAGACGTTGTAATAAACTCTGTTATTCGTGGTTATATATATTCTGTATTCAGTTTGTGAAATATATGTATATGTGTGATGAACATCCTGGGCACACATATGCATTAGTTCTCGGTTCCGTGGTTTTCCCCCAGAATTGAGGGTGTCACAGATTGGTATCAGAGCCACGGGTTGACAGTAGGTTACACGCCTAGATAGAAAGCCTTAGATAGATAATAGAGCTACGGGTTGCACCCCTAAATAGGAGTCACAAGCGTCCTAGGGTGAATAGCTTAGATTGGCCTTTAAAACCACCTTGACCTAGGAAACCATCCTTAAATAGGAGTTGTGTGGGCCCCTGTGATGATTATTTGTGAATATGTGCTTAGTGTGAGTTGTGGGACGTCTCAAAAACGTTGTCCATATCTATACGTACGAGGAAAGAGGTGTGAAATGCTTCGGCACTTGATCACATCCTCATAAGGGCTAATAAATATAGTCCAACTCACCTTGATGCATATAGTTGAAAGGACCTACCTAACCTTCTAACCTTCTATTCTATTTCGTTCTCTCTCACAGATGGTGAGAGGAAACGCCAACCGAAGGAACGTCCAGGAGGATGACCATGAGGAAATTCCTGCTGGCCCCGGAGCTGGTGAAAATCACCTGGAACGGCTGCTGGCCATGCAAAACCAGCTTATGCAAACCATGATCCAAACTTTGGGTCAGTTGCAGGCCAACCAAAACCCCGTTCCGGCACCACCGCCACCACTACCGCCGGCTCATAGCAGGTTGGGAGAGTTCATGAGGACTTGACCGCCCACCTTTGCTCAAGCTAGTGACCCCATGGAGGCCGATGATTGGTTGAAATCCATGGAGAAAAGGCTCGCCATTGTTCAGTGCAACGACCGAGAGAGGGTTCTATTTGCGTCGCACCAACTCATGGGAGCTGCCGCTGACTGGTGGGATGCCTTGAGCAACGCCCATGCCAACCTGGAGACAATCACTTGGACTGAGTTCAAGGAAAGTTTCTGCTCCCACTACATCCCTGTTGGTCTAATGATGCTCAAGAGGCAGGAGTTTGAAGGTCTCCGCCAAGGACAGAAGAGTGTGAATGAATATCTCAACAAGTTCATACAACTGTCCCGGTATGCCCCCGAAGATGTCAACTCAGATCAGAGGAAGCAATACCTATTCATGAGAGGGTTGAACAATGAGATCCAAGTTCAGCTCCTCAACAATGACTACATAAGCTTCCAGAAGCTGGTTGATAAGGCTATTGTGGTTGAAAACAAGATCCGAGAGATCGAGCGAGAGTGCAAGAGGAAGATGCCATACCAGCCCCAAGGGTACAACGTACGACCTAGGTATATGCCCCCTGCACCGCAGTGTGGATCGACCACTCCTGCGTACCGCCCTGGTCAGCCACCACAGCAACGATTCGTTGCACCGGCACCTCGTGTGCCCATGCCTCATGCGCCCCGACCTAACAATGGCGCCCCTGTTCAAAACCCCCGCCCCAACGTACCCGCTGCCGTAGGCAACAGGGCATGCTTTGCATGCGGGGAAGTAGGCCACTTCGCTAACCAGTGCCCGAGGAGAGGCCCTGGACAGCAAGGTAACGTGCCCAAGCAGAACCAGCGACCAAATGGAGCGGATAACCAAGGGAACCGTGGACCGCAGAACTATGCTCGTGGCCACGTAAACCATGTCACTGCTGAGGAAGCACAACAGGCTGAGGACGTCGCAATTGGTATGTTCCTTGCCAACTCCAACCCCGCCACCATTTTATTTGATTCTGGAGCATCGCATTCCTTCATATCATCCAAATATGTTGCCAAACATCATCTACCCGTATCCCACTTAGAATGTGCTATGTTAGTTAATTCTCCCGGAGGAGAAATGAGGACTAATGTAGTATGCCCTAAAGTAAGCCTTAAAATAAGGGGGGTAGACTTCCTTGCCAACCTTATTGTTTTGGACTCCCACGGGATTGACATCATACTCGGAATGGATTGGTTAAAAGCAAGCACAATGGAGTAATCCAATGTGCTGAAAGAAGTGTGCAGTTGACAAACGAACACGGTATCCGTGTCGAGTTTGAGTCAGTCCAGCAAACAACCGAATGGGCAGATCTGAACCACGCCGAAGGAACGACGTTGGACAGCATTCCAGTGGTTCAGGAATTTTTGGACGTGTTCCCAAAAGAGCTCCCAGGAATGCCACCTGACCGGGACATCGAGTTTACCATAGATTTGGTACCCGGAACAGCACCTATAGCTAAGAGACCATATAGGATGCCCGTCAATGAGTTAGTTGAACTCAAGAAGCAAATTCAAGAACAGTTGGACAAGGGTTTTATCCGTCCAAGCTCGTCACCATGGGGAGCTCCGGTACTCTTCGTGGAAAAGAAGGATGGGACCCAAAGGATGTGCGTGGACTATAGGTCTCTCAACGAGGTAACAATCAAGAACAAATACCCTCTGCCCCGTATAGAGGACCTGTTCGATCAAATGAAAGGAGGCCGAGTGTTCTCCAAGATTGATCTTCGGTCGGGATACTTCCAGCTGAAGATTAAGCCCTTCGATATACCTAAGACAGCCTTTCGGACACGGTACGGTTCATATGAATATACCGTTATGTCTTTTGGATAGACGAATGCACCCGCATACTTCATGTACCTTATGAACAAGGTTTTCATGGAATACTTGGACAAGTTCGTCGTAGTTTTCATCGATGACATTATGGTGTATTCAAAAAGTAAGGAGGATCATGAAGAACATCTGAGATTAACCTTGCAGAAGTTGCGCGAGCATCAGTTGTATGCCAAGCTCAACAAGTGTCAATTTTGGCTAAAGGAAATATCCTTCCTAGGCCACATTATCTCCAAGGAAGGGGTATCGGTTGATCCTGGAAAGGTGAGAGATGTTCTAAAGTGGGACCAACCGAAGAGCGTGAGGGATATTCGGAGTTTTCTTGGGATGGCAGGATACTATCGGCGCTTCATTAAAGACTTCTCTAATATAGCAAAACCTATGACGGAGTTGCTAATGAAGGGAAAAGTCTTTCAATGGACACAAGCCTGCCAAGAAAGTTTTGAGGAACTCAAGAAAAGGCTAACCACAGCACCAATTCTGGTATTGCCAGACGTAAGCAAGAGCTTTGACATATATTGTGACGCATCCAGACAAGGGCTCAGATGTGTGCTCATGCAGGAAGGACAAGTGGTAGCCTATGCCTCACGACAACTAAAGAAGCACGAGCTTAATTATCCTACACATGACTTGGAGTTAGCAGCAGTAGTGCATGCATTGAAGATTTGGAGACATTATATCCTTGGCCATCGATGTGACATCTATACGGATCATAAAAGCCTCAAGTACATATTTACCCAAACGGATATGAATTTGAGGCAACGTCGATGGTTGGAACTCATCAAGGATTATGATGTTGGAATTAACTATCACCCCGGGAAGGCCAATGTAGTAGCTGATGCATTGAGCAGAAAGGGGGCATGTCACCAACTCACGGTTCGGGAGCTACCACCCGAACTACGTAAGGAGTTCGAACGGTTACACCTCGGATTCTTGAATAACATGGAAATAATGGAGATCCACTCCTCATTGGAGCAAGAAATAAGAGAGGGCTAAGCAACGGACGAGGAGATCAAGGAGATCAAGGAAAGAATCCGACAAGAAATAGAGAAGGATTTCAAGGAGGATGAAAAGGGTACGCTTTGGCTAGGAAAAAGGATTTGTGTGCCAAACATAAGACACCTTCACGATATGATATTGAAGGAGGCACATGATTCACCTTATTCCATACATCCAGGGAGCACCAAAATGTACAAGGATTTGAAAACCTGCTATTGGTGGGATGGTATGAAGAGGCATATAGCCAAATACGTTGCCTTATGCGACACATGCCAACGGGTAAAGGCCGAACATCAAAAACCCGCTGGGTTGTTGCAACCTTTGAAGATACCCGAATGGAAGTGGGAGGATATCAGTATGGACTTCATCGTCGGATTACCACGTACTCAGTCGGGTTATGACTCCATCTGGGTTATCGTGGACCGATTGACGAAAACCGCCCATTTTCTTCCGATAAAGACCAGTTACAACGTTGCACAATTGGCGGAGTTGTACATGGAGCAGATCGTGTGCCGTCACGGAGTTCCAAAGAGGATAGTTTCAGATTGAGGTTCTCATTATACCTCTAGATTCTGGAGGAAGCTGCAGAAAGCCATGGGTACACGACTGGATTTTAGCTCCGCCTATCACCCACAAACAGATGGACAAACCGAAAGGACGAACCAAATTTTGGAGGACATGTTGAGAGCCTGGGCCTTGAAACGTGGGCGTAGTTGGGATAGGAGTTTACCGTATGCCGAATTCTCCTATAACAACAGCTATCAAGCTAGCTTGAAGATGTCGCCTTTCGAAGCCTTATATGGGAGACGGTGTAGAATGCCGCTGTTCTGGAACGAGACTGGAGAGAACCAGGTGTTTGGACCCAAAGTACTGCAAGAAGCTGAAAAGCAAGTCCAAACGATACGGGAGAACTTAAAGGCTGCTCAGTCACTACAGAAAGGCTATGTGGACAATAGGCGTAGGAAGTTGACCTTTGAAGTAGGAGACTTCGTATACCTTAAGGTATCGCCTATCCGAGGCCAACGACGTTCAACGTCAAAGGCAAGCTAGCACCACGCTACATCGGGCCCTTTAAAATTTTGGACAAGCGAGGAGAAGTAACCTATCAACTAGAGCTCCCAAACCACCTCTCCGACGTACATGACGTGTTTCATGTATCCCAGCTCAAAAAGTGCTTGAGAGTACCAGAGGAACAAGTGTCAATGGGAGAACTTGAACTTCAAGAGGACCTGACTTACGCAGAACACCCTGTACGAATATTGGACGAAAAGGAAAGGGTCACCCGAAACAAGGTAATTCGATGGTGCAAGGTACAATGGAGCCATCACACTGAAGCTGAAGCCACATGGGAGCGCGAAGAGGATATCAAGGCAGAATTTCCCCATCTATTTTCTACTAACGAATCTCGAGGGCGAGATTCAATTTAAGGGGGGTAGATTTGTGACACCCTCATCTCGGGTGTCAGCATATGTTCATGTGTTATGAAGAAAAACATTTTTATAAAAGATGGAACAATGACAAATATCAAAAGGATAGGCAATAAAGCCCTTAGAGAGCACCGAAGGCAACTTCCGCAGCCAGCAGGCCACGTGGCGTGCTCGGAGCTCGTCCCTGCGAGATGAAGAGAGGTTCGCCGCTAAACTGGCTACGTGGAAGGCTCGGGGGTCACCTCCGCAATTGGAAAAAGGTTCGACCCTGTGGGACACGTGTTGCCCACAGAGCTAGCCTCTGCGGAAGAAGCAAAGGCATTTTTCGTAGGACATATGTCATCCTCGAAGCTAGTCCTCGCGAAAATTAGAGGACCCGTCGCCGAGATACGTGTCGATCTCGGAGCTCATCTCAGGGGAATCCGGATCTATCGAACACGTGTCGCCACCGGAGCTCATCTCCGGGGGGGGTCTTTCGTTGCTAGACACGTGTCGACCTCGGAGCATGTTCCTGAGGAAGGAAGAGAGGGAAGACCGGCGCCAACACGTGGCGTGCGCAGAGCTCACCTCCAAAAGAGGGGGAGGTCTCGGTCGATTGACACGTGGCACAACCGGAGCTCGTCTCTGTGGAGAAGTAGATACCAGGCCCCGGAAGGACACGTGGAGCCACCGGAGCTCATCACCACAAAGGTAACGAGTCTGGAGCGGTTTTTACGCGAAAAGATACTGGTACGCAACAGAAACTGATCTAAATTTCCACGATGTTACTAAAGATAAGACGTTAGGATCCAACAAAGATCTGAATAAAACTCTTATTCAGGATCCAATCAGATTAGGACTCTTCTCTTCCCGATTATAAATAGAACCCAAAACCTCTGGCCGAAACCAGAAACTTCTCTTTCAACTCCTGAGCCGACGACTTAGAGCCCTAGCCCTAACTCGCCGAGCAAAACATCGCCGAAGCGCAACAAGGGAGATCATCGGAGGAGAACCAAGCGGTCTGAGGAGGACCTTGAAGACAAGAAGAGCGTGAGGTAGGACTTCAATACCACCTTACGACATCATTGTGTTCATCTCTTGCATCTGTTCTTCAGTTCCTTTCGAACAGAAGCCTTCTCGTGGGCAGATCACTCGATGATCAGTTTGATCTAAAGACAAGATCATCGCCACGTCCACCTTTAATCCGAACACCCCTGCCCATGCAAGCCATGCAAGAGCACACCAATCTAATAAAAATCATAGGATAGCATGCATGTGCATCATCGCATCTAGTCTAAGGTTTGCGCATGATATTGATTGCTGTGAATCTTGTATGCACGTGAATCCTACATAGCAGGACAGATTCAGGGAGCTGTCTACGACGATCTGCAGCAACAAGGTTTTGAGAATCAAGAACAACCGGAACCGCAAGCACAAGGCAAGTGCTCCTTGACCATATTGATCCTATATTTTGGGAAAAACTGTTTGTTTTGCGAAAAGGTGTGCGTACTGAGTCAAACATGATGGGAAACCCTTTTATAGGAGTTTACTAGTTTTGATTAAACCACCCTTGCCGCCTAGGAAGTTTATGAGTCGGGTATGGTTTTTGCTTTATGCTTCGCTGAGTCTATGGGATTGGTAAGCGAGATAGATGTTACTAGCTAACTGCACTCGTACTGATAATAAGTAACTGATGAGGTTAATGAACATGGATCGGAGGGAGATCTAGGCAAGCCTGGGTTTGTGAATGAGGTAGCATGAGATGGTGGTTTTACTTGCCGTATATCTAAGGACCGGTTCATGCATGCACATGCCAAGATAACAGTGCCACCACAAGGCCAAATATGGGTGCGGCTTAGCTGAGTAATTAGGTAAGTTGCTAGAATGTTATGGACTGTGGAAGGCGTGGGGAATGGGAGTCGAGTGAGGACTGCCCTGGGAACTGCATGGCACAAGAGGGGGCCTGTGGGTGGGAGAATTGGAGATTCTAGCCTGCCGGTGAAACCTTAGTGAGTCCATACATTTAGTAACCCCTTTGTAAAGGCTATTTTGTGATCTCTTGACCATACACCGACGGTTGTGTACTGGTATAATGGAGGTTCTGCAGTCACCGACGGGTGACAAAATCACAAACTTGTGGGTAAAGAGGTGCAAACTCTGCAGAGTTATTAAAACTATCATGATAGCCGAGCTTACGGTCACGAGCACCTGGCTAAACTGCCATGATTAGTAGGGATGATATTGGGATGGTTATTGGGAAGGTTCTTGGTTATGAGTATTGATTTGGTTATGGTTTGGGACTGATGAGTCTGGGTGATGAGATGGTTGTGTGACCGTTGGGTCATGACATGAGATCGGTCTCGATGTGAGACGAGATTGTTTTACGAGGTGAGATGGTAGCGAATATGAGGAGGTATTCATGAGTATGAATAAAGGATTTGTTAATGTTCGGATGGAACACAGGAAGTGATGGACGTATGTTGGTAATTTAATACATGCTGGGATTACATCTAAAGTTGAGTTGCTGTTTTATCATGGTTTTACAAATCTGCTTTTCTGCAAATAAACCTTTTATACCTACCTTGTTTATGAACTGCATGTCATGTGTTTTCCCGCACTTGCTGAGTACATCATTGTACTCAAACTTGCATTATTATTTCATCACCAGCAGCAGGAGAAGCCTACTATGAAGAACAAATGGAGTATCACGGCGTGTGATCTATTCTCAACCTTGCCTGTGGAGGGAGTAGGGATGGAGCCACTTCTGCTTAGTTTTGCTTCCGCATTAGTTTTTGCTTCCGCATTAAAATAAAGACTTCCGCTGCATAGAAATAAGACTTTCGCTGTAAGCATGAGTCCAAGACTCATGAGACGTTGTAATAAACTCTGTTATTCGTGGTTATATATATTCTGTATTCAGTTTGTGAAATATATGTATATGTGTGATGAACATCCTGGGCACACATATGCATTAGTTCTCGGTTCCGTGGTTTTCCCACAGAATTGATGGCGTCACACCCTTAAATTGAATTTGGCCCTCGAGATTCGATAGAGTGGAGAATAGATGAGGGAATTCTGCCTTCTCGGTTGCCGGTTGGGCTGACACGAACTCAATACGAGTATCGTGCTCGTTTGTCAACTGCACGCTCCTCTCAGCATATTGGATTACTCCGTTGTGCTTGCTTAACCAATCCATTCCGAGTATTATGTCAAGCCCTTGGGAATCCAAGACAATAAGGTTGACAAGGAAGTCTACCCCCTTATTTTAAGGTTTACTTTTGGACATACTATATTAGTCCTCATATCTCCACCCGGAGAATTAACCAACATAGTATATTTCAAGTGTGATATGGGTAGATTATACTTGGCAACATATTTGGATGATATGAATGAATGCGATGCTCCGGAATCAAATAAAATGGTGGCTGGGTTGGAGTTGGCAAGGAACATACCAATCACGACGTCCTCAGCCTATTGCGCTTCCTCAGCAGAGACATGGTTCACGTTGCCACGAGCGTAGTTATGCTGTCCACGGTTACCTTGCATAGCTCCTCCGTTCGGCTGTGGGTTCTGCTTGGGCGCATTGCTTGGCTGTCCAGGACCTTTCCTCGGGCACTGACCCGTAAAGTGTCCTGTTTCTCCGCATGCAAAAACTGCCTTGTTGTCCAAGACAGCGGGTACATTAGGGCGAGGAGGGTTTTGAGCATAAGCACCCATGTTAGGACGGGGTGCAGGAGGCAAAGGCACACGAGGTGCTTGCATGGCAAGATGTTGCTGTGGTGGTTGGTTAGGGCGAAAAGTAGAAGTAGACGATCCATACTGTGGTGCAGATTGGGGCATGTACCTGGGGCGTACGTTGCTCCCTTGTGGCTGGTATGGCATCTTTCTTTTGCACTTTTGCTCGATCTCTCGGATCTTGCTCTCAACCACTATGGCTTTGTCAACTAGCTTCTGGAAGCTGGCATAATCGTTGTTGAGGAGCTGAACTTGGATCTCATTGTTCAACCCTCTCATGAACAAATACTGATTCCATTTGTCCGAGATGACATCTTCGGGGGCATACCGTGACAGTTGCGTGAACTTGTTGAGGTACTCATTCACGCTCTTCCTTCCCTGGCGGAGACCTTCAAACTCTTGTCTTTTGAGCATCATGACACCAGCAGGGACGTAATGAGAGTGGAAACTCTCCTTGAACTCAGTCCAAGTGATAGTCTCCTGGTTGACATGAGCGTTGCATAGAGCGTCCCACCAGTCAGCGGCTGCTCCCATAAGTGGGTGCGATGCGAAGAGAACTTTCTCTCGATCATTGCACTGAACTATGGCAAGCTTCTTCTCCATGGACTTCAACCAATCATCGGCCTCCATGGGATCATTAGCTTGTGAAAAGGTAGGGGGTCTAGTCCTCATGAACTCTCCGAATCGGTTGTGAGCCGGCGGTGGTGGCGCTGGTGATGGTGGTGGTGGTGCAGGAACGGGGTTATTGCTGTTGGCTTGCAGCTGACCCAATGTTTGGATCATAGTTTGCATAAGCTGGTTCTGCATAGCCATCAACCTTTCAAGGTTGTTTCCACCAGCCTCGGGGTTGACATTCTCAGGAACTTGGACGTGGTCATCCTCTTGGTTGCCACGGACATTCCTCCATTGTCGGCCGCCATTTTCTCTCACCATCTTCGAGAGAGAGTTGGAGAGAATAGAAGTTTAGAGTGATCCCTCCAACTTTATGCATCAAGGTGAATGGACTATATATCATCCTATATGAGGATGTGAACAAGTGCCGAAGCATCTCACATCTCTCAACTATGTGTGGATATGGACAAACGCTGAAATGTCCCACAACTCACACTAAGAACTGAAGCACAACAATCATCACAAAAGTTCAGCACACAACTCCTATTCAAGGCTTACTCAATGAGGGTCCTATCTGGTTTGGGGTGATACCAATCTGTGACTACCAATCTGTGACTTTGTCCTATGGTTAATGGGGTTCTAATGCCAATCTATGCATTCTACCTAGGCTTGCATCCTATGTTCAGCGTGGCTTCTAATACCAATCTGTGACTAGGCTTGCGTCCTACGGTCAACTGTGGTTATGCTACCAATCTGTGATTAATCTAGCCTTGTAACCTACAGTCAACCATGGTTTCTAAAACCAATCTGTGATTTCTATCTAGGCTTGTGATCTACAGTCAACCGTGGTAGGTTGATACCAATCTGTGACCTATCTAGGCGTGTGATCTACGATCAACCGTGGCTCTAATACCAATCTGTGACGCCCTGGTTCTGAGAGAAAACCTCTCGGAACCGAGACTGATGCGTATGTGTGCCTAGGATGTTCATCACACATACACATATAATCCACAAACTGAACTCATAATATATAACCACGAATGAATAGATTTAAGTACTTTAGTACATCAATCTCTATTGCAGCAGAAGTCTTATCTTAGCAACAGAAGTCTTATTCTAGCAGCGGAAGTCTTCTAAACTATAGCGGAAGCAAACTAAGAAGCAGCAGCGGCTCCATCTTCTACTCCACAGGCAAGGTTGAGGTTAGATTGCACGCCTAATACTCCACGTGGTCTTCATAGTACTCATCTCCATTTGCTGATGATGTATGATAATGCAAGGGTGAGTACATGACGTACTCAGCAAGTGTGGGAAGTATGACATGTAGCTTATAACAAGGTAGGTATAAAAAGGCTCATTGCATAAAAGCAAAGTTTATTTCACAAATCACGATAAAGACAGCAACTAGCTTTAAGTGAATGTAATCCCAACATGTATTTAAACATCAACATACCTCCATCATGATTCACCACTTTTCATATCTCATCCGAACATTTATCTTTCTCAACTTTTTCACATGCTCATGAATACCATCTCGTATTCACTACCATCTCATCTCATGACCGAGATCAAATCTCATTGCCATGACTCAACAGTCATGCAACCAATCTCATTACCCGAACTCAACAGTCCCAAAAACCAAATCCAAAGACCAAACCATCACCAAACCAATAACCAAACCAAATACCATCCTAATAACCATCCCATCTAATCATGTGGGTTGTCCAGGCGCTTGTGACCGTAAGCTCGGCTGTCATGATAATTTTACACTCTGCATGGTGGCACCACTTTACCCACAAGTTTGTGATTTCGTCACCCGTCGGCGACTGCAAAACCTCCATTATACCAGTACACAACCATCGGTGTATGGCCAAGAGATTACAAAATAGCCTTTACAAAGGGGCTACTAGATGTATGGACTCATTAAGGTTTCACCAGCAGGCTAGAATCTCCAATTCTCCCACCTTCGGGTCCCCTCTTGTGCCATGCAGTTCCCAGGGCAGTCCTCACTCGACTCCCATTCCCCGCGCCTTCCACGGTCCATAACAATCTAGCAACTTACCTAATTAGTCAGCTAAGTCGCACCCATATTTGGCCGTGTGGTGGCACTGTATTCCTGGCATGGCTCGCATGAACCGGTCCTTAGATCTACGGCAAGTAACCACCATATCATTCTACCACTTCCACGAACCAAACTTGCCTAGATCTCCCTCCGATTCATGTTCATTAACCTCAAGTTCTCATTATCATTATTCTCATGAGTGCAGTAGCTAGACACCTTCTATCGCTTCCCATAACTCGTAGATTAGCGAAGCAAAAAGCAAAAACCGACCATACCCAACTCATAAACTTTCCCTGGCGACAAGGGTGGTTAAAAAAACTAGTAAACTCCTATAAAAGGGTTTCCCATCAAGTTGACTCAGCATACACAGTTTTCGCAAACAAAACAGTTTCCAAAAACATGGGATCAATATGGTCAAGGGGCACTTGCCTTGTTCGTGTGGCTTCTGTTGCTCACGGATCTCAAACTCTTATTGTTGTAGTCCTTCGTAGATAGCTCCCTGAGCTTGTTCTTCTATTCACTATCACGCATATACAAGATTTACAGAGATCAATCATCATGCACAAACTTTAATCAAGATGCAATGGTGCATATGCATGCTAATCCTATGGTGCTGTTTTATTAGATCAGTTTGTATGTGTTCTTGCATGTTTGCACGGGGTTTTATGATGAACAAGGGTGTATGGATCAAGTGCGTACGTGGTGATGATCTGGACTCAAGATCTAGATCAAACCTATCAACATGTGATGTGTTTCACGTATCCCAGCTCAAAAAGTGCTTGAGAGTACCGAAAGAACAAGTACCGATGGATGAGCTCGAGCTTCAAGAGGATCTGACCTATGTAGAGCACCCTGTCCGAACTTTGGACGTGAATGAGAGATTCACGAGGAACAAAGTGATCCGATGGTGCAAGGTACAATGGAGCCATCGCACGGAAGCCGAAGCTACATGGGAACGTGAGGAAGACCTCAAGGCAGAATTCCCTCATCTATTCTCCACTCTATCGAATCTCGAGGGCGAGATTTGACACGACCCCACTGGTCCTGTCGAGCCAGGATCACGCTGAGGGGTGCTGCGTTGCACAACACCGTATAGCACACGTCAAAGGTACAAAGCGGAAGCGGAAGCTTTATTACATAAACAAGTTTATTAACATGTTTACATCAAAATAAGTTTAGTCCACACTCGCGGGCGTAGACTAAGCATCAAGTGCACGTTCAGCCCTCGAACGTGTCCTTGCTAGCACACTCGCACACTAACTCTGCGGCGTGCACGACTCCCACTCGACGGGGTTCCCCTCCTGGGGTTCCGTCTCCTCTTCGGGAGTCCCTTCCTCATAGAACCCTGCAAAAGCTTCAAACACAAGCAGTGAGCACGAAGGCTCAGCAAGTCTGACCCGTCTCACCTAAACATGAAACTTCTACATGAGGGTGATGGGTTGCATGAGGTAAAAATCATTTGCAAGGACTCGCCTAATTAGTAGAACCTTACTTTCAAGTTTTAGCAGCAGGTTGTGGAGAACTTTACGCTAAGGCACATGAGAGAGCCGCAATCAAACAAGAAACGCATTTCTCTCATGTACTTTGCCCAAAGTTGAAAAGAACTTTAGTTAGCACTAAGCTACAACATATCATTAACAATCAATATCCAACTTTCAATCAGCAACATTTTAACATGTAACTAGCCTGTTCTTTCTACGTCACGGTACAGTGAACAAGTGGTACTCACTGACCGCGAGGGACGGCGATTATAATCGATTTACACCTGCAGGGTTACCCGAACAACCCGTCACGTACGCCCGTACTCGATGTTGCCTACAACAACCATCACGGACGCCGTACGCGACTACCTTTCACCCGTTAGCCAAATATTGAACCGGTCCCATCGTCCCGAGCAAGAGGTCCCTGCACGCGCATCTCTGTGCCGCCAGCTGATTTACACCTCGAGCTCTCAACCTACCCTCTGAACGACGGGCAATGCCTCAATACCCAGCTACCCGAGTTACATCAGTTTCCCGGTTCCCATATAGCCGGTAGGTCTTCGGTACTGTTCTAGCTTGTTCAACAGGCCCGCACACGGCTCGGTCCTCAATCGACACAAGCGGAGCTACAGCACACAGGCCCCAAAGTCCTGCTGCCCTTACTCTCCGCTCGGTCTCATTTTCTTGCCATGTGTATCATGTGCTATCTCTACCCGAGCAATGTGCCTCTAGCCTATTCTCGCGAGTATTTCCAACTACTCGACTTGTACCGAATCCTACTCTATCCTAGCAATGCAGTGGCTAACGGGGTTTTCAATCCTAAACCCAACCCGTGGTTTTCTTGGCTATGCAGTTGGATTTCCAAACAAGACTCTAATGCACAACATAAAGAAAACAAGTATGTGCTCAAAACAATAAAAATTTATAAAATGGTTAATGCAAACCGGGGCTTGCCTTGCTGCTCTTGGTCGTAGGCTAGCTGTTCCTCCGGAGTAACGAAGTCTAGGACTTCGGGTTCCTCCTCGACCTTAGCGACTACATGATAAGAACAATGTATGTATTAATTAAATGCTTTTGTATTAACTTTGAAGTTGTGAAGTCTATAACCTTTACTAGATAGACCTAATGACTGTGAAACTTTTACTGTGGCTTGGTTACAACCTAAACAGAGACTTGGTCAAGTTTTAGTTGCAGCAAAGCTCATTTGAGCCCTCCACAAATAATTATGTCCTTGACCTTAATTAAAGGCTTTTAGGGTGTTCTAGGTATTTTCATGAAACAAACTATGACTTTCTGAAAACTAGATTTTCAGAGGGTTCTAATGGAATTGGTCTCACTTAATTTGGAAGTCTCTAACTAAAGATATGAGCTAAACAATTTCAGAGAAAATTCTGAAAATGTTTCTGAACATTTTCTATTTTCTCTGGAACAGTTTTACTAATCACACCATTAGGTGGACTAAATGAGCTCAAATGGATCTGAAATTTTTATGGTAGTTCAAGGATATTTTGGTGAACATCTCAGCAAAATTTCAGGATTTTCCTCCAAATGATTCTCCAGTTAAAATTCCTAACAGTTTAAACTTTAAGGAATTAATTCTGGAGAATTAAGGAATTTCATGAAGTGACACTTGATTTTCTGGAAAGTACTCAAAGAGCTGAATCCAGCAAAATTTGGTTCACTCAATTTGGAGCTTTCTAGCCAAAGTTATAAGGATTTGAAGTTTGAAGGAAATCTGAAAATCGGGGAAAAGTTTAAACTCGCGCGTGGGCCCAGGAGACACGCGTCGCACGCCGAAGCGACAGCACACCGCGGCCCACAAGGCTTTTGCGCGCCAGCACACCCGATCCCGGCCGCAGCCGGATCCCGATTCAAAATATCGGCCGCTGACAGCTGGGGTCCACCCCCTTCTTCAACCTCGCGACACCCGCGCTCCGCCGCCGAGGGACCTCGCCGGAGAGCTCGCCGCCGGCTGCTGTACAGCTTCAAACTTCTTGATTCTGGCCGCCCCTGCCTACTTTTACTTGGGGAACATGATCCGAGGGTCAGCTGCTCATGACAACGGCCGGAGCATGGTCGGCGACGAGCCGCCATATCGGAACGACTTCGGCCATGTCGGCTGATGCTCCTAGTGCCTCAGCTACTTGGGAAACCGGTCGGGGAGCATCAGTGGACCTCAGAGAAGGTCGACATGAACTCGGGGCAGCTCGGGGAAGGCCCGAAATAGGTCCTCACCGTGCGCCCGATACCCCCCGTGCGTTCCGCCATTAGTAGACCTTGAATTACGCCGGGCACAGAAGTTCTCCGGCCCAGAGTTGTGAAGGCAACTTGTGCGTCACCGTGTCTAGTTCGTGTGGGAGTGGCCTGAGGCCCTCTAATCCTTTCTAGAGCACGAATTAAACAGAATCGTACCCGAGGGTCGTTCTGCACACAGAAAGGGGAAAAGTGGAAATTCGCCGCCGGTGAGCAACCACTCGAGCTGTGGCTCGGGGATGAGCAGCACCGATCACTTGCGCGTCCAAGGGTGCCTTGGCTCGGGCGTGACAACGCCCAGGTTGGGCTGTCCACGAGAGCCCGAGGTGCGGCGGTTTCCAGTTCCGAGTTTGATCTTTCGGCACAGCCGATATCACTCGGTTTCAATCGATTTCTATCAATGGGAAGGATGGAGGATGGTCGCTAGTACCTGGCTGGGACCCTGGAGTGGAAAGAGGAAGCTGCGATCAGCTCGATCCAGCAGGAACTCGAGCGCCGGTGATGGCAGTGGAGAAATGGATCGTGCACGTCGGCAGCTCGGGGAATGGCGACTGAAGCACGCCGGGGAGGGAATAAATAGGCCGGTCGGCCGGTCTCCGGCTTGGGGCACGCAGCAGGAGCTGGCGCCGGCTGCCCCCTTCGGTGGCGCGCGCGCACAACAGCCGGGAACCGACTGAACTGTGGTTCAGTCGGTTTGCTTTGAGGCTGAGGCTGACATGTGGGTCCCACTCCTCTTTTAACCTCTGAAATTTATTCCTAACAGCTGTGGTAAACAGTGAACCCTATTCTACCCTTGGCAACTCAAATTATTCACCCAAGAGCCATTTGAATTGATCAAAGTTCAAATGAGGTTTGGTTTGAATGAATTTCAGCACAAGTGCAGTTTGAAATTCAAATAAAGTTTGAATTTCTCCCCCTTAGCTCATGTCAAGATCAACTCCAAATGGAGTGAAAATTGGTGTGTGAGCTCACAAAAATGTGCTGAGCAAGAATATGCCTTCCACTTTTAAATTCAGTGGGTGAAAACAGTTTGAATTTGAATATGTTTTCAAACTGCCCCTTTCCTATCTACACCCAAGATGACCTCAAAAATGTTTTGAATTTGGGTGAAACTTGGCATGGACATCCTTGGCAAAGTGTAGGAGTTTTCATATGTCCAGCCCATCTATATCACATGTGGGAAGTACCACTTTTGTAATGTGTGAGTTTGTTCCCTAATGAGCATGTTGATAATTGTTACTTGCTCTTTATTTGTGTTCATCATTTTTCCTCAAATGAGGTGTGTGGTGTGGTGATGAACACTGCAAATGAGTGTCAAAAACTGAGGCCCTTACATTCCTCCCCCCTTAAAAGAATCTCGTCCCGAGATTATAATGTGAAATGAGAGAGAGGACGGTGGAAATTTTACCGAATATGCGACGTGAGAAAGTCGGGGTAGTTAGTGCGAAGAAATTCTTCGCTCTCCCATGTCGCTTCATCCATGGAGTGATTACTCCACAGAACCTTGTAGAACCACAACGTACGGTTGCGTGTGGTTCGGGCCTTTTCATCAATAATCTGCACCGGTTCCTCCCGATAGGTGAGATCCGGTTGCAGTTCTTCAATGTCTTCCAGCTGAACGGTAGTTGATAGCTTGAGACACTTCCTCAGCTGGGAAATGTGAAAGACGTCGTGCACACCGGAAAGTGCTTCTGGTAATCTTAGCCGGTATGCCACCGATCCACATCTTTCGGTAATCTGGAATGGACCGATGAATCGGGGTGCTAACTTTCCTCTCACCCCAAATCTGTTTACGCCCTTCATTGGAGACACTCGTAGATATACGTGGTCTCCAGCTTCGAATTGTAACGGACGCCTTCTCCGGTCCGCATACTGTTTCTGTCGGGATTGAGCGGCTTTTAGGTTCGCTTGAATTACTCGAACCTTTTCTTCCGCGTTGTTGACAAGATCAATCCCGAAGGTAACCCTCTCGCCAGACTCACACCAATTCAATGGTGTGCGGCATTTTCTCCCGTATAGCGCCTCGTAGGGCGCCATCTTGATGCTGGCTTGGTACCCATTGTTGTACGAGAACTCGGCTAACGGCAAGTGATCATCCCAGTTCTTGCCGTGGTCGATAGCGCAAGCTCGTAGCATGTCTTCTAAGATTTGATTTACCCGCTCCGTTTGCCCATCCGTCTGCGGGTGGTAGGCTGAACTACGGATCAGCTTCGTCCCCAAGGCAGCGTGGAGCTGCTCCCAAAAACGGGACACAAATAAAGTGCCCCGGTCCGATACGATAGTACGGGGTACGCCGTATAAGCATAGGATCCGTGAGATGTACAGTTCAGCGTACTTCTTGGCGTTGTAGTTGGTGTTGACCGGGATGAAATGGGCAACTTTGGTGAGCCGATCGACGATCACCCACACAGAATCATGTTTCTGTAAGGTGGTGGGTAAACCGACGACGAAATCCATGCTCACGTCCTCCCACTTCCAGGCAGGAATGCCCAGTGGTTGCAGCAGTCCCGGTTTCCGCATGTGGTCTGCCTTCACCCGTCGACATGTATCACACTCGGACACGTATTTTGCAGTCTCTCGCTTCATCCGTGTCCACCAAAACTTGCTTCTGAGTTCTTGATACATCTTGTTGCTGCCGGGGTGAATAGAAAACTTTGATAAGTGAGCCTCATCAAAGATTTTCTTCCGTAACTCCGGGTTTCGGGGTACGACGATCCGGTCCTTGAACCATAGGACGCCGTCTCCGTCCTTCCGGAAACATTTCAACTCCCCACTGTCTACACGTCTCCGTAAATGTGACATGCCCTTGTCATTCTTCTGGGCTGCCGCTATCTCTTCACGGATGGTGGGGATCAAAGCTAGGTTGTAGAGAGCTCCGTGTGGAATCACATGGAGTGGTGGTTCGCTCTCTCCCAACGGTGTGATGGTCAGATTATTGACGTGTGACTTGCGGCTTAGCGCGTCTGCCACAACGTTTGCCTTGCCCGGATGATAATGGATCTCTATCTCGTAATCCTTTATCAGTTCTAACCATCTTCGTTGCCTCATGTTCAGCTCCTTCTGAGTGAATATGTACTTGAGGCTTTTGTGGTCGGTATATAAATGTACGAGGTTACCGAGTAGGTAGTGCCTCCACATTTTCAGTGCAAGTACCACGGCAGCGAGCTCCAAGTCGTGAGTTGGATAATTTTGCTCATGATTCCTAAGCTGCCGTGACCCATACGCGACCACCCTTCGGTCTTGCATCAACACACATCCGAGCCCAATGCCGGATGCATCGCAGTACACATCGAACGGTTTTGTTGTGTCTGGCTGCGCCAAAACCGGTGCTGATGTCAGGTGCTTGACTAAAGCCTTGAATGCTGCTTCACATGCTGGACTCCAAACATATTTGGTAGCCTTCTTCAGCAGCTCTGTCATTGGCTTGGCAATCTTCGAGAAGTTCGGAATGAACCTCCGATAATATCCCGCGAGTCCGAGGAAACTCCGTACCTCATGAACAGTTCTCGGGGATTTCCAATTCAGCACTTGCGTGATTTTGCTCGGGTCCACAGCGATACCCTCCGCTGAGATGATATGCCCGAGGAAAGGCACTTGCGATATCCAAAACTCGCATTTGCTGAACTTTGCGTATAACTTGTGATCCCGCAGCCGTTGCAAGACTATACGCAGATGTTTCTTGTGATCTTCCTCCGACTTGGAATATACCAGGATGTCGTCGATGAAGACCACGACAAACTTGTCCAGCTCCGGCATGAACACCGAGTTCATTAAGTACATGAAGTGAGCTGGAGCATTGGTGAGGCCAAAGGACATGACCAGGTACTCATAAAGTCCGTACCTTGTCGAAAAAGCTGTCTTTGGAATGTCCTCAGCCCTGATCTTAATCTGATGGTACCCGGATCTTAAATCCATCTTGGAAAAGACCTTTGCTTCGACCAACTGATCAAACAACATGTCGATCCGTGGCAACGGGTACTTGTTCTTGATGGTTACGGCATTTAATGGACGGTAGTCCACGCAAAGCCGCAACGTTTCATCCTTCTTTTTGACAAATAATGCCGAACAGCCCCATGGCGAGGAGCTCGGCCTAATAAAACCCTTCTCCAGAAGGTCCGTGAGCTGAGTCTTCAGTTCAGCCAACTCCTTGGGCGCCATCTTGTACGGCCTTCGGGATATTGGCATGGTTCCCGGTGCAAGTTCAATCTTGAACTCCACCTCTCTATCGGGTGGCATCCCCGGCAAATCATCCGGGAATACATCAGGGAATTCTCGGACCACTGGAATGTCTTCCAATCTGATGGTTGTGGCTTGATAGACACTTGGAAGTTTTATTTCTGGACTGTCCAGAAATAATGAGTGAGAACCGTGCACTCCTGAGTTTAAGTGCACGACTCGGAGGACGGTGTCTAAAACAGCGCCGTGGCGGTTTAACCACGACATCCCTAGGATGACATCGACCTTCTGTCCCTCTAAGATAATGAGAGACGTGGGGTACACTCTACCCGCTAAGCATAATGGTGCTTTGGAGACCATTACGCTTGCTGAAATCTTCCCACCCGGTGAACAAATTAAATATGGACTATCGGTGGGTAGTATTGGCAAGCTGTGTTTAGCAATGAAAGCTTGGCTAATAAAATTATGCGTGGCGCCTGAATCAAATAGTACTATAGCGGGATGCTGGTGGAGTTGGAACATACCCGCAAGGATTGGCTCGCCCTCCGGCACGTCCTCAATGGCAAGCTGGTGGACAGTGCCGGGCCTAGGGTTTGCCCGCCGCGCATTAGTAGGGTTCCGGGGTTGATTCCTCCCCGGAAACTGTGGTACCACTCCGCCGCCTTGCCTCTCCGGGCAACTGCTCGCGAAGTGTCCTGGACGACCACACTTGTAACATGTGGCCGCTGCTGGTGGAGTACTTGGTGGACGAAAGCCCGGCATGCGTTGCGGAGGTGCAAACGCACGCGGCATCGCCCGCTGCTGCTGTTGTTGTTGCGGTGGTGCTGGCAGTGCCGGCCGGAATGCCGGTGAAGAATACGGCCGACCGCGGAACGGCATCGACCGCTGTGGTGGCTGCCAGCGCGGACCTGATGGTGGGCGATTCACCATCCGAAACTTCTGAGAAGGACCGCCTCCTTCTCCGCTGCTCTGCGGCGCGCTTCGCTTTCGCTCTGCCGCCGCCAACTCCTTGCCGGAGTCTTCCTGAACAATCGCAGCATCAATTATGTCGTTGAGGCTGCCGCGATTGAACATCGCCAGCTTGTCCTTCAGGAGCGGGTTAAGCCCCTGGTAAAAGTGGTCCCGCCGTTTCTCGTCCGTATCTGCGTGATACGACGCGTAGAGTGCGAGATCGTTGAACGCTCTGGAGTACTCCAGCGCGTTCCGGCTCCCTTGTTGCAGGTGTAGGAATTCCTGCGTCTTCCTCTTCATCAAACCGGGCGGTATATGATAGGCCCGGAAGGCCGTCCGGAACTCCGCCCAGGTCATCACTCGGTCGGTGGGTTGTGAAGCACAAAAGTTGGCCCACCACGCGCTCGCGGATCCTTGGAGCTGCTGGACCGCGAACTGAGTCTTGCGCTGCTCGCTGATTTGGAGCAGCCCGAACTTCATCTCTATGGCGCGGAGCCAGTTGTCCGCGTCAAGTGGTTCATCCGCCCTTGAGAATACAGGGGGATGAGTCGCCAGGAAGTCAGAGTAGGAGCTCTGTTGGCGCTCCTCACGATCTTGACGTCTCTCTGGGCGAGACGTATTCGCAATTAACGTTTGCAGCAGCTCTGTATGCTGCTGATGTGAACCCGCCATTGCCGCGACAATGTCGGCCAATGTAACCGTTGGCAGTGGCGGTGGCGGTGTTTGCTGTTGCTGTTGCTGCTGCTGTCCCGAGGAGTCCTCGGGAGGTGGTTGGGAGGTCTCTCCCCCTTGGCTAGTACCTCCAACATCGGGGTTGGCACGAGTACGCGTCATTCTGAAATTCAACACAGCAGCAATTAGCACATGTCTTACTCAAAATTCCATAAACAGGAGTAAGTATTGAAGCGACGCATGATTAACTTGCACAACATTCCCATATATTGATAAAGCATAAACTTTATACAAGATACATTATTCTCGGATCTCCGAGAAGTCGTGCTCATGTCGTCACTACCTATACATACGCTACTGTCTACACGACATGTCACCGATTACAAAAGTTGGGTTACGCTACCCTAGCTGCCCTACTTGGCAACCGTAACCCCCTACTCGGAGTAGAACTCGACCTCCTGTGGGTCGTCCTCCTCCGGTACCTCTGCTGGTGGCTCGGGGTCTACCACCTCTTCTCCCATTCCAGGTTCTCCCATGGCTGGAAGACCCAAGACTACCGGTACGCCCAATACCGGGGGCACGAGGTCCTGCAATGCATGCACCTCGTCCATAGCCTGGTTGTAGTCCTCTTCCCAGCCTTGTCCTTCCTCAATAGCGTCGTCCCGCTCTTGAGCAAGGTCCTCATTCTGCTGGGTTAGGGTCTGCACCAGCTCTTGCAACGCCGCAATGTCAACACGGCTCTTCTTCTTTGCCTTCTTCAGACGACGCAACTGATTGTGTTGTTCATTCAGTCGCTTGATCGTCGGAAGGAGCACATTGCGGAGTGCACTGTGAGCACTCTCAAAATGATCTCCACGGCTTGTGCTCTCCTTGAGCTTGGTGGCGAGATGCTCCGTATGAACAGCTTGGCTGTCCATCACAGCGTTTCCCGCCCTCATTTGGAGGCTGAGATTTGCCTCCGCGGGGTTGTACCTTGGGCAACTCGGGTTCGTTGCCTCTAGGTACCTCTCTTCCCACACATGCTGAGCTCGTCCCTCCACCGGAACGAGTGCGTATGGAGTTCCCTCCATAGCCTGTACGTGTAGTTGGCAGAAACGTGACATAGTGTCACGGGCTGCCACTTGCCACATCCCTTCCGGTTGTCTTCCTCTCACCGTGACGGTGAATGGCACCCAACCGGGTGGCGTAGGCCCTGCAGGAACCTCGACATGGATCGTCCACGTCTTGTTCCCCTCTTCGCCTTCTTCCTTGGCGAAGTATTGCGGCATCTGGTTGTACCCGAAATATTGGAGCATTAGCCACAATGCTCCCGGGTAGCCGCTACGGTCAGAGCAGTGGGAAACTACCCACCCGTTCTCCAACCGTTTATCTGCTGCCATCTGTAAAAATATATTTGAGAAATGTCAAATATTTATTTAAACAGTAAACCATTGAGTTATAACATAAGATATGTCATTGAACCCTTAACACTTGGAAACATAGTTCAAATTTTTAAACAAATTTGACTGCTGATCTGCTGTTCCCATGACAGCCCTGACCAGTTTCCATATCAATCTGATTTAGGCCAGGTTAAAAGCAAAACCAGTCCTGGAGCTCAACATCAAAGTTAAAGTTAACTTCAATAGCTTTCCAGAAAGTATTTGGTTGGCCTAAGATCTGCTCTGGTTCAAAAGTTATGAGATGTCAAAGTTAACAGAATTTCTGGGAACAATTGGACAGCACCTCCCTGCCTTAGGTACTGATTTGATCCAAGAATTCCAGTTAATTCTGTTCCTAATCTGACAAAACTTTCTGTTACAAAGTTGTAACCCATCTCATAAGCTTCCCAGAACCACCTCATTTTCTATTTTTGGATTTTTTTATGCAGGAAGTTATGCTTAATTTACAGAGAGTCTACAGAGAGTCTTTGCTCCGTCCTGTTTTCTGGACAGTTTCAACTCTACTGCATTTTTCGAGTGGTTAAGGGATGAAACACCTCTGGAACTCAACAGAAAAGTTGTAAAGCTCCTCCAAAGCTTTCCAGAAATGTATCATACGACCCCAACCTCGAAAGAACTCAACCTCTAACCTCTGATTAACTTCAGCCTTGATTTAGCTGAAAACAGAGTGCTCTGTCCTTAACATCCTATAAGTTGAAAATTTATTAACTTTGAATATCCTGTTCAAGGGAAGGAGTTACATCAAGTTTTACTACTTTGGATCAAAACCTTCAAGTTTTTAAATGAAGTTGTTCATTTAGTTGGGTGTGACGTCGAGGCGTCACCAGATTATGTCGGTACTACGTCCTCACAAAGGAAGAACCTATACCGGATTTAGCCGGCTTCGTTAGTTCAGTGGCACTACTCGTCACTCGCACACGGATGCTACACGTCTACCGTTTCGTGGTAAGGCTACCTGCAGAAACTCAAACAATCATCAGACTCGGCTGCACACCGAGCCCGGAATCCATACAGTTTGTACACCCGGCCGTCATCACTCGCCCGGATGTTCTCAAGCCAAACACGCCTTGAGTTACGTGTTCACGTTTCAGACCACGTGACGGGGTCTCCCATGTTGCACCACGCACGCCAGGGACAGACGTTGCTCGAATACCCCAAACGACATGAAGAGTCGTAGAGGATATCAAAGCGGGTCGGGTTACCTGCCACCCGTGGGGCTCCACCCTTCAGCTTGTGCGCACTGGTGGACAGCGCTTACGTGCACCCCCCAAGACATGAACGTCCCGAGATGCACGATTTTCCGACATAACAAATAAGTTAATAAGCCACTTTCTATATACTAATAACATCCTTATACGGGCTACTAACTCGTTCCTCACTGGATTTTTGAAAAAGAAGACCTTTGTACTGTGTTAAACCTCAAGCGAGCTCTGATACCACGCTGACACGACCCCACTGGTCCTGTCGAGCCAGGATCACGCTGAGGGGTGCTGCGTTGCACAACACCGTATAGCACACGTCAAAGGTACAAAGCGGAAGCGGAAGCTTTATTACATAAACAAGTTTATTAACATGTTTACATCAAAATAAGTTTAGTCCACACTCGCGGGCGTAGACTAAGCATCAAGTGCACGTTCAGCCCTCGAACGTGTCCTTGCTAGCACACTCGCACACTAACTCTGCGGCGTGCACGACTCCCACTCGACGGGGTTCCCCTCCTGGGGTTCCGTCTCCTCTTCGGGAGTCCCTTCCTCATAGAACCCTGCAAAAGCTTCAAACACAAGCAGTGAGCACGAAGGCTCAGCAAGTCTGACCCGTCTCACCTAAACATGAAACTTCTACATGAGGGTGATGGGTTGCATGAGGTAAAAATCATTTGCAAGGACTCGCCTAATTAGTAGAACCTTACTTTCAAGTTTTAGCAGCAGGTTGTGGAGAACTTTACGCTAAGGCACATGAGAGAGCCGCAATCAAACAAGAAACGCATTTCTCTCATGTACTTTGCCCAAAGTTGAAAAGAACTTTAGTTAGCACTAAGCTACAACATATCATTAACAATCAATATCCAACTTTCAATCAGCAACATTTTAACATGTAACTAGCCTGTTCTTTCTACGTCACGGTACAGTGAACAAGTGGTACTCACTGACCGCGAGGGACGGCGATTATAATCGATTTACACCTGCAGGGTTACCCGAACAACCCGTCACGTACGCCCGTACTCGATGTTGCCTACAACAACCATCACGGACGCCGTACGCGACTACCTTTCACCCGTTAGCCAAATATTGAACCGGTCCCATCGTCCCGAGCAAGAGGTCCCTGCACGCGCATCTCTGTGCCGCCAGCTGATTTACACCTCGAGCTCTCAACCTACCCTCTGAACGACGGGCAATGCCTCAATACCCAGCTACCCGAGTTACATCAGTTTCCCGGTTCCCATATAGCCGGTAGGTCTTCGGTACTGTTCTAGCTTGTTCAACAGGCCCGCACACGGCTCGGTCCTCAATCGACACAAGCGGAGCTACAGCACACAGGCCCCAAAGTCCTGCTGCCCTTACTCTCCGCTCGGTCTCATTTTCTTGCCATGTGTATCATGTGCTATCTCTACCCGAGCAATGTGCCTCTAGCCTATTCTCGCGAGTATTTCCAACTACTCGACTTGTACCGAATCCTACTCTATCCTAGCAATGCAGTGGCTAACGGGGTTTTCAATCCTAAACCCAACCCGTGGTTTTCTTGGCTATGCAGTTGGATTTCCAAACAAGACTCTAATGCACAACATAAAGAAAACAAGTATGTGCTCAAAACAATAAAAATTTATAAAATGGTTAATGCAAACCGGGGCTTGCCTTGCTGCTCTTGGTCGTAGGCTAGCTGTTCCTCCGGAGTAACGAAGTCTAGGACTTCGGGTTCCTCCTCGACCTTAGCGACTACATGATAAGAACAATGTATGTATTAATTAAATGCTTTTGTATTAACTTTGAAGTTGTGAAGTCTATAACCTTTACTAGATAGACCTAATGACTGTGAAACTTTTACTGTGGCTCGGTTACAACCTAAACAGAGACTTGGTCAAGTTTTAGTTGCAGCAAAGCTCATTTGAGCCCTCCACAAATAATTATGTCCTTGACCTTAATTAAAGGCTTTTAGGGTGTTCTAGGTATTTTCATGAAACAAACTATGACTTTCTGAAAACTAGATTTTCAGAGGGTTCTAATGGAATTGGTCTCACTTAATTTGGAAGTCTCTAACTAAAGATATGAGCTAAACAATTTCAGAGAAAATTCTGAAAATGTTTCTGAACATTTTCTATTTTCTCTGGAACAGTTTTACTAATCACACCATTAGGTGGACTAAATGAGCTCAAATGGATCTGAAATTTTTATGGTAGTTCAAGGATATTTTGGTGAACATCTCAGCAAAATTTCAGGATTTTCCTCCAAATGATTCTCCAGTTAAAATTCCTAACAGTTTAAACTTTAAGGAATTAATTCTGGAGAATTAAGGAATTTCATGAAGTGACACTTGATTTTCTGGAAAGTACTCAAAGAGCTGAATCCAGCAAAATTTGGTTCACTCAATTTGGAGCTTTCTAGCCAAAGTTATAAGGATTTGAAGTGAAGGAAATCTGAAAATCGGGGAAAAGTTTAAACTCGCGCGTGGGCCCAGGAGACACGCGTCGCACGCCGAAGCGACAGCACACCGCGGCCCACAAGGCTTTTGCGCGCCAGCACACCCGATCCCGGCCGCAGCCGGATCCCGATTCAAAATATCGGCCGCTGACAGCTGGGGTCCACCCCCTTCTTCAACCTCGCGACACCCGCGCTCCGCCGCCGAGGGACCTCGCCGGAGAGCTCGCCGCCGGCTGCTGTACAGCTTCAAACTTCTTGATTCTGGCCGCCCCTGCCTACTTTTACTTGGGGAACATGATCCGAGGGTCAGCTGCTCATGACAACGGCCGGAGCATGGTCGGCGACGAGCCGCCATATCGGAACGACTTCGGCCATGTCGGCTGATGCTCCTAGTGCCTCAGCTACTTGGGAAACCGGTCGGGGAGCATCAGTGGACCTCAGAGAAGGTCGACATGAACTCGGGGCAGCTCGGGGAAGGCCCGAAATAGGTCCTCACCGTGCGCCCGATACCCCCCGTGCGTTCCGCCATTAGTAGACCTTGAATTACGCCGGGCACAGAAGTTCTCCGGCCCAGAGTTGTGAAGGCAACTTGTGCGTCACCGTGTCTAGTTCGTGTGGGAGTGGCCTGAGGCCCTCTAATCCTTTCTAGAGCACGAATTAAACAGAATCGTACCCGAGGGTCGTTCTGCACACAGAAAGGGGAAAAGTGGAAATTCGCCGCCGGTGAGCAACCACTCGAGCTGTGGCTCGGGGATGAGCAGCACCGATCACTTGCGCGTCCAAGGGTGCCTTGGCTCGGGCGTGACAACGCCCAGGTTGGGCTGTCCACGAGAGCCCGAGGTGCGGCGGTTTCCAGTTCCGAGTTTGATCTTTCGGCACAGCCGATATCACTCGGTTTCAATCGATTTCTATCAATGGGAAGGATGGAGGATGGTCGCTAGTACCTGGCTGGGACCCTGGAGTGGAAAGAGGAAGCTGCGATCAGCTCGATCCAGCAGGAACTCGAGCGCCGGTGATGGCAGTGGAGAAATGGATCGTGCACGTCGGCAGCTCGGGGAATGGCGACTGAAGCACGCCGGGGAGGGAATAAATAGGCCGGTCGGCCGGTCTCCGGCTTGGGGCACGCAGCAGGAGCTGGCGCCGGCTGCCCCCTTCGGTGGCGCGCGCGCACAACAGCCGGGAACCGACTGAACTGTGGTTCAGTCGGTTTGCTTTGAGGCTGAGGCTGACATGTGGGTCCCACTCCTCTTTTAACCTCTGAAATTTATTCCTAACAGCTGTGGTAAACAGTGAACCCTATTCTACCCTTGGCAACTCAAATTATTCACCCAAGAGCCATTTGAATTGATCAAAGTTCAAATGAGGTTTGGTTTGAATGAATTTCAGCACAAGTGCAGTTTGAAATTCAAATAAAGTTTGAATTTCTCCCCCTTAGCTCATGTCAAGATCAACTCCAAATGGAGTGAAAATTGGTGTGTGAGCTCACAAAAATGTGCTGAGCAAGAATATGCCTTCCACTTTTAAATTCAGTGGGTGAAAACAGTTTGAATTTGAATATGTTTTCAAACTGCCCCTTTCCTATCTACACCCAAGATGACCTCAAAAATGTTTTGAATTTGGGTGAAACTTGGCATGGACATCCTTGGCAAAGTGTAGGAGTTTTCATATGTCCAGCCCATCTATATCACATGTGGGAAGTACCACTTTTGTAATGTGTGAGTTTGTTCCCTAATGAGCATGTTGATAATTGTTACTTGCTCTTTATTTGTGTTCATCATTTTTCCTCAAATGAGGTGTGTGGTGTGGTGATGAACACTGCAAATGAGTGTCAAAAACTGAGGCCCTTACAAGATTCAGTTTAAGGGGGGTAGGTTTGTAGTGGGAACGAACCTACGTGCTTAGATCAAATACGAATGATTTGGGATTTCCAAATCCATTGAGAGAAAGGGAAGATGCTGCCTCGACATCTGTTTGTCCGCGGTAAGGGTAATGTGCCCTAAACCATAAGTAGGAGTATGTCCTCTCGGACAACCGACCAGCTGATGGAAATGGACTGACTACCGGAGATATTCGTGTTACTTCGTCTGCACTTGTTTGTACACGAATGCGTGAGTTATACCGAGTACTCAGTAAATTATGGACAACTTCAAATCTTCGTTTTCGAGAGGGATGATCCACTCCGCAAATATCGATCGAAACTTGAACCCTTGTATAGGTATGCCATTTTAGAAAGCACAAATCGGATATGTAATTATTGGAATAATTGTTGGAGACTCAAATGATGGATATGCAAGCCCAGTAACCAACTCGAAAAAGGAGACCCTGGCATAACGGCAACCATATGCTTCGACCTGCATTGAAAGCGGGGCCATTCGTTGAAGATAAGAGTATATCGAACCCATATGTCGTCTTACCATGAGCAGATTGTATCCATTGGGCAAATATAGGTTCGATCAAGATTTGCTTTTCTGGAGTACCAAAAGCAAGCAGACGTCGTTATGAACATAAAGGCCCAAGGTATGGAATCCTAGGAAGAGGCTAGCCCAACTTAAATGAGATATGATAGGGGTTTGGCAAGAAGCAGGAAGGATACCGGGGAAGCAAGCCTTAGAAAATATACTAAGATAGGTCGGAGCAAGAACTAGGGATGCCCACGAATCGTGACAGAGTGCTGTTTATATTCAAAGCCTTTCTCCTTCATGCCTAGACTGAAGAAAGAGCTCCCTATTCTAATACGTCTGTATCCACGGAAAGAGCGAGCCAGTGAATAGAAGGAATTCATTCCAAATCAACCCCGTGCATCTGCTTCCTTTTCACGTGTGTATAGAGATAGAAAGCGCGGGAAGAAGTTTGCCTCACTAATCTTTTTTACGTACTCAAAGAATGAAAGAATGCATTCTCCTTTTCATCTTGCAGCCTTATATAACGAACGGGCGGGTTCGAAAGGTAGGGTTTTTTACGGTCGGGTCTCCTACCACTAGTCCGGCTAGCCTTCTTCGGGCAGGAAGCAGGCCGGGCCCGACGCGCGGGCATCTCCCGCAACGCAAGCACCATTGTTCGCCACCACCCGAGAAGCAAAAGATTCGAGAGTCAAGGCGGAAAAGACAAGCGCATAGTGGTCTAATGACAAGGGCCGACGACGGAAGCTCGGGACGGAGCCGTATGATGCGGAAGTCTCACGTACGGTTCCCTGAGAAGGGAGTGGCTACCCACTGGAGCTTCGACCAACCACCACCGGTCAATTCCGCTTTGGGGCCACCCCTGACTCTACCATCATTATAGGGGTATGGGGTTCGAGACAAAGAAAGATCAAGGCAGCATATCAGTTTTTCCTATATACTTTACTTGGATCCGTTTTTATGCTATTAGCTATTCTGTTGATTCTTCTCCAAACAGGAACCACCGTCAATATCCAATAGGTTTTCCCAAAGGGAAATCCCAGTAGGAAATATTAATTGAAATTTTACCGAAGGGAAATACCAATGGCAAATACTAAGAGGAAGTTTGCTTTGTTTCTCTATCAATTGAATTCCTCCCAAGGTCGGATACTCTAATCTACTTTTTAAAATAGACTTTTAGAAAGTATTAATGCCTAGATTGGTACATCCAGAAAATAAAAGTAAACCCAGAAAAGACAAGTCAACGAGGGAGCCCTTTTCCTAGCCTAGAAAAGCCTTTGCTCTAGAAAGGTAGGGATACCTTCAGCCCTATCTAAACGAGTGATAGAGGAGGCTTTTCATTAAAGGTGAGGAAGACTGTCTTCTCGGGGTAGAGTCCGATTCAGCATGTTGTTGTTTCTATAGAAAATGAAAGATCAATGAGATACCTGTCCGGATGGTTGGGAGAGTGAGCTCTGCCCTTAATTGGGTAGAGCGAGGGAAAGCAAGGGGCTGTAGTAAGCAAACTGCCTAGATACAGAAATTCTCAAAGCAAAGGATTCGGATTCCCGGGATAATCAATAAAAACGTGAACTCAACCTACGCCGCCATGCAAAGAAAGATTTTACTCTGCTCTCCTTCGATACTCGTGCAAAAGCAACCTTCCCTCGAGATGGAATGATTTGAAGCAAACAGGATATCTGACTTATGACTACCAGGAAGACAAGAACGTAGGGCTCATCATCAGTCTTCTTCGGCTACCTGTCTCAAATGCGATAGAACCCACTTGACATACCAACCTAAGGAGATCCCTTAGAAGAGAGTGAAAACTGGCAGTACAGCAATTCATATGCCATAGAGAACGAAACTCGGAAGAAGATCTAGTTTCAAGACTGGTAGGAAGACCTCCTTCTTAAATGAAAGGGTAGGGGCTCCACATAACCCCCCAATTATTCCCTAGCTTGTTCTTCCAACATATCTGTAGGCTAACACCCTCAATTTCATATTCACGCATGCATGCATATTTCATATAAAGAAACATTTTAAAAGAAGTAGAAACTAAGAAAGAATCAGAAATATAGCCAAAAAGAGCCAATTCCAGTTCGCCGAGGAGCACTGTCGACACTTCCCACGGCCTGCTGGCCACGTGGCGTTTTCGGAGCTCATCCCTGCGGAAGGGGTGAGGTCCGGCATCGCCAGACACGTGGGAGGCTCGGAGCTAGCCTCTGAGAAGGGGCGAGGTCTGACCCGCTGAACACGTGTTGCCTCCGGGGCTTGTCTCTGCGGAGAAGCGAGGTCCAGCCCCGCAGAACACGTGTCCCCACCGGAGCTAGTCGCTGCGGAAAAGCAAGGCCCAACCTCGTGGGACACGTGTCACTCTCGGAGCTCACCCCCAGGAGGTCCGCCCCACGGGACACGTGTCGCTCTCGGAGCTCACCTCCGAGAGGTTTGCCCCACGGGACACGTGTCACCCTCGGAGCTCGTCTCCGAGAGGTTCGACACTGTTGGACATGTGTCATCCTTGGAGCTCACTTCCGAGGAGAAGGGAGGTTCGACACTACAGGACACGTGTCATCATCGGAGTACACCTCCGAAGGGAAGGGAGGCCCGACACCAATAGGCACGTGTCGACCTCGGAGCTCGTCCCTGAGGAGAAAGGAAGTCTAGCGCTGCGAGACACGTGGCACTCTCGGAGCTCGCCTCCGAGAGGTACGGTCCACTGGGCACGTGTCATCCCCGGAGCTCGCCCTGAAGGGTCTGATGCTTTTGGACATGTGGCACTCTCGGATCCCACCTCCGAGGAGAGGGGAGGTCCGGAACTGACACGTGGCGACCCCAGAGCTCACCTCTGTAGAAAGGGGAGGCCCGACCCGCCAAGACACGTAGCGCACGCGGAGCTCGCCTCTGAAGAGAGGGAGGTCCCGCCTGCCAGACACGCGGCACAACCGCAGCCCGCCTTTGCGGAGAAGGGAGGCCCGGCCCCCGCTGGACACGTGGAGCCTCCGGAGCTTATCCCTACAGAAGGACGATATCCTTAAGCATTTTTCCCCTGTACGCGAGTACCCGGTGCTGAGGAAACCGATACAAATTCTTCCACGTTGAATACTACAAACCAAATTGATTGAAGATAAGTTGTTAAGATCCAAAACAATTTGAATAGGACTCTTATTTGAAATCTAATTGGAGTAGGACTCTTCATTCACCCCTTATAAATAGAACCTGAAAACCCTGGCTGCAACCACGTACTCTTATTTTCCTCTCCCTAAGTCGGCGACTTGGAAGCCCTAGCCCCAGCTCGCCGAGTTAGACTTTCCACCCCCTCGCCGGAGTTCAGGCGATAGTGAGCCCCACCGGTGAGCCGCCGACGAGCTCCCCGCTGCTTCCATTACTAGGAGGAGGCCGAGGTAGGTCGTTGCTACCACCTTACGACATCATCATGGTTTTCTTCGCATCTGTTTTCTTCAAACAGAAGCCTTTTTGTGTGGACAGATCACATATTGATCGGTTTTTGACGGTGGAATTTATCTAGAACTTGAGTCTCATCACCACGTCCGCACTTGATCCTTACACCCTTGTTCATCATAAAACCCATGCAAGCCATTAAAACATGGAAGAACACATACAAACTGATAGCACCATAGGATTTGCATCCATCTACACCGTTGCATCTTGAGTAACGTTTGTGCATGATGATTGATTGCTGTAAATCTTGTATGTGCGTGATCATAAGTAGAAGGACAAGCTCAGGGAGCTATCTGCGAAGAACTACAACACCAAGACTTCGAGATCCATGAGCAACAAGAGCCACAGGAACAAGGCAAGTACCCCTTGACCATATTGATCCCATGTTTTGAAACTGTTTTGTTTGCGAAAACTGTGTATGCTTGAGTCAACTTGATGGGAACCCTTTTATAGGAGTTTACTAGTTTTGTTAACCACCCTTGTCGCCGGGAAAGTCGATGAGTCGGGTATGGTTGTTTTTGCTTTTTGCTTCGCTAATATACGGGTTATAGGATGCGAGATAGAATGTGTCTAGCTACTGCACTCATATGGATAATGATAATAAGAATTGACGTTGATAACGAACATGAATCGGGGGAGATCTAGGCAAGCTTGGTTTGTGGATGTGGTAGAATGAGATGGTGGTTTACTTGCCATAGATCTAAGGACCGTTTCATGCCAGAACATGCCAGAAAAACAGTGCCACCACAAGGCCAAATATGGGTGCGGCTTAGCTGACTAATTAGGTACGTTGCTAGATTGTTATGGACCGTGGAAGGCGCGGGGAATGGGAGTCGAGAGAGGACTGCCCTGGGAACCGCATGACACAAGAGGGGGTCCATATGTGGGAGAATGGTGATTCGAGCCTGCTGGTGAAATCTTAGTGAGTCCATACATCTAGTAGCCCCTTTGTAAAGGCTATTTTGTGATCTATTAGCCATACACTGACGGTTGTGTACTGGTATAATAGAGGTTCTGCAGTCGCCGACGGGTGACGAAATCACGAACTTGTGGGTAAAGTGGTGCCACCTCTGCAGAGTGTAAAACTATCATGATAGCCGAGCTTACGGTCACAAGCGCCTGGACAACTCACATGATTAGAATGGATGGTTTGGGATGGTTATTGGGATGGTCATTGGTTTGTTTATTGGTTTGGTTATGGTTTGGTCATTGAGGTTTGGTTTCGGGACTGTTGAGTCTTGGTAATGAAATAGGGACTGTTGAGTCGTGATAATGAGCTTTGGTCTCGGTTATGAGATGAGATGGTCATAAATATGAGATGGCATTCATGAGCATGAGAAAAAGTTGAGAAAGATAAATTTCTGGATGAGACATGAAAAGTGGAGAATCATGATGGAGGTATGTTAATGTTTTAATTGGATATATGTTGGGATTAAATTCACTTAAAGTTATCTGCTGTTTTTATCATGTTTATGAAATAAACTTTGATTTCTGCTATGAGCCTTTCTAACCCTACCTTGCTGTAAGCTACATATCATATATTCCCGCACTTGCTGAGTACGTCATGTACTCAAACTTGCATTATTACTTCATCATCAGCAACAGGAGAAGAGTACTTCGAAGATCATGTGGAGTACTAGGCGCACGATCTACCGTCAACTTGCCTGTGGAGTTGGAGATGGAGCCGCTCCCATGTTTAGTTTGCTTCCGCTATCGTTTAGAGACTTCCTCTGCTAGAATAGAGACTTCCGCTGCAAGAATTGATAGAGATTGATGTAATAAAGTACTTAAACCCTATTATTCGTGGTTATATTCTGAATTCAGTTTGTGGAATACATGTGTATGTGTGATGAACATCCTGGGCACACATATGCATTAGCTGGGTTCCGTTTTCACGGGACCGGAGTCACAGATTGGTATCAGAACCACGTTTGCTGTAAGACGCGAGCCTAGTCACAGATTGGCATTAGAAGCCACGTTGACCGTAGGACGCAAGCCCAGATAGAAGTCACAGATTGGCATTAGCACCACATTGACCGTAGGATGCAAGCCTAGGTAGAAGTCACAGATTGGTATCACCCCAACCCACATAGGACTCCCATTGAATAAGTTTAAATAAGAGTGGTTTGAACTTTTGTGATGATTGTTTGTGTTTGAGTGCTTAGTGTGAGTTGTGGGACGTTTCAGCGTTGTCCATATCCACAAATAGTAGAGAGATGTGAGATGCTTCGGCATGTGTTCACATCCTCATAAAGACTCATATATTTAGTCCATCCACCTTGATGCATATAGTTGGGGGGTCAATCTAAACTTCTAACTTCTATTCTACCCAACTCTCTCTCACAGATGGTGAGGAAAAACGCCAGCCATCAAAGGAGGAATGTTCGTGGCAACCAGGAACCACAAGAGGATGGCCACGATGAAGTTCCTGAGAATGTTAACCCCGGGGCTGGTGAAAACAACCTTGAACATGGCTATGCAGAACAAGCTCATGCAAACTATGATCTAAACTTTGGGTCAGCCTCAAGCCAACAACCATAACCACCCTAACACCGTTCCTGCACCACCACCGCCACCACCACCACCACCGCCGGCTCACAACCGACTGGGAGAGTTCATGAGGACTCGACCGCCTACTTTTGCACAAGCTAATGAAACCATGGAGGCCGACGATTGGTTGAAGTCCATGGAGAAGAAGCTTTCTATTGTTCAGTGCAATGAACGGGAGAAAGTTCTCTTCGCATCGCACCAACTTATGGGAGCAGCCGCTGACTGGTGGGACACTCTATGCAATGCTCATGTCAAATAGGAGACTATCACTTGGACTGAGTTCAAGGAGAGTTTTTGCTCTCATTATGTCCCTGCTGGAGTCATGATGCTCAAACGGCAAGAGTTCAAAGGTCTCCGCCAAGGAAAGAAGACCGTGAATGAGTACCTCAACAAGTTCACGCAGCTTTCAAGGTACCCCGAGGATGTCAACACGGACCAAAGGAAGCAGTACTTGTTCATCAGAGGGTTGAACAATGAGATCCAAGTTCAGCTGCTCAACAATGACTATGCAAACTTCCAGAAGCTAGTTGACAAAGATATAGTGGTTGAAAGCAAGATCTGTGAGATCGAACAAGAGGGCAAGAGAAAGATGCCATACCAGCCACATGGGAGCAATGTACGTTCCCGTTTCATGCCCCTAGATGGACCATAGTATGGCTCGTCCACTTTTACTTTTTTCCCTAATCAACAACCACAGCAATGTCCCGTTATGCAAGCACCTCGCGTGCCTATGCCTCCTGCGCCCTGACCCAACATGGGCGCCTATGCTCAAAACCACCCTCGCCCTAACGTACCTGCTGTCTTGGGCAACAAGGCATGCTTTGCATGCGGAGAAGCGGGACACTTCGCAAGTCAGTGCCCGAGGAATGGCCTAGGACAGCCAACCAGCGCGCCCGAGAGGTCCGCCCCACGGGACACGTGTCACCCTCGGAGCTCGTCTCCGAGAGGTCCGACACTGTTGGACACGCGTCATCTTCGGAGCTCACCTCCGAGGAGAAAGGAGGTTCGACACTATGGGACACGTGTCATCCTCGGAGTACCTCCAAAGGGAAGGGAGGTCCGACACCAATGGACACGTGTTGACCTCAGAGCTCGTCCCAGAGGAGAAAGGAAGTCCGGCGCTGCGAGACACGTGGCACTCTCGGAGCTCACCTCCGAGAGGTCCGGTCCGCTGGATACGTGTCACCCCCAGAGCTCGCCCCAAAGGGTCCAATGCTGTTGGACACGTGGCACTCTCGGAGCCCACCTCCGAGGAGAGGGGAGGTCCGGAACTGACATATGGCGCCCCCAGAGCTCGCCTCTGTAGAAAGGGGAGGCCCGACCCGCCAAGATACGTGGCGCACGCGGAGCTCGCCTCTGAAGAGAGGGAGATCCTGCCCGCCAGACACGCGGCACAACCGGAGCCCGCCTCTGCGGAGAAGGGAGGCCCGGCCTCCGCTGGACACGTGGAGCCTCCGGAGCTTATCCCTGCGGAAGGATGGGATCCTTAAGCGGTTTTCCCCTGTACGCGAGTACCCGGTACTGAGGAAACCGACACGAATTCTTCCACGTTGAATACTGCAAACCAAATCGATTGGAGATAAGTTGTTAAGATCCAAAACAATTTGAATAGGACTCTTATTTGAAATCTAATCGGAGTAGGACTCTTCATTCACCCCTTATAAATAGAACCCGAAAACCCTAGCCGCAACCACGTACTCTTATTTTCCTCTCCCTAAGTCGGTGACTTGGAATCCCTAGCCCCATCTCGCCGAGTTAGACTTTCCACCCCCTCGCCGGAGTTCGGATGATGGTGAGCCCCACAGGTGAGCCGCCGACGAGCTCCCCGCTGCTGCCATTACTAGGAGGAGGGCCGAGGTAGGTCTTTGCTACCACCTTACGACATCATCGTGGTTTTCTTCGCATCTATTTTCTTTGAACAGAAGCCTTTTCGTGTCGACAGATCACATATTCATCAGTTTTTTACGGTGGAATTGATCTAGAACTTGAGTCAAGATCATCACCACGTCCGCACTTGATCCTTACACCCTTGTTCATCGTAAAACCCATGCAAGCCATTAAAACATGCAAGAACACGTACAAACTGATAGCACCATAGGATTTGCATTCATCTACACCATTGCTGTAAAAGTCCCAAAAATGTGTATGAATAAAAACTATGGTTTGAGTTCATATGTGTGGCAATGACAGGAAAAATGGGACTTGCTAAAACTTTTCTTCATGCAAAGTAATACGTAGGATGATCATCCAAAATGAGGCTCACCTTTTTATTTAAAAGTGTTGAACCAATAAGGAGTTAAATACCTCTTTGCATGTAAGTTTAAAATTCAGATTTGAAATTCAAAGTTCACACATATGGTGACCCAAAAACTTTGAATAAACATGCAGCCCTACAGTTGGAATTATAGGTAAAAGTTTGCTCACCAACTTTCCATTTGTAGGGTGGGCTCAAAAGAGAGCTAAAAAGAAGAAATTGCAAATTCTAAACCAAATTCAGATTTAATCTTGCAAATTCAAACTGAATTTGAAGAATTCAAATTCTAGCCCACCTTTTTAAATTCTAGCATTCTGGGGATTGAAAAGATCATCTTGAACAGATATTTGGGAGGTACATGTCGAGTGGGACCCACATGTCATAGAGCTAAAAGAGGAGACTTACTCACTAAGTTTTGCTCTCGGTGGGAAATTTTCCCGAACATCTCGCGAGCGCCACAGAGGAGCTTGCCGTGCCAGCTCCTGCTGCCGGCCTTCACGCGTTGGCACCCCAGGGTCGGTTCTCACCACTTCAGCAACGTGATCTCTCCCTCCTCGGACCAAGCCGACAGCAGTTGCTTCCTCTCCTCACGATCAGCAGCCACTCCGGCCGCTGTTTTTCCTTCACCGGCGCTGCTCCACTGCTCCCTGTCTCCCGGCCAGCCCAGCGCCTCTCCGGCAGGCTCAAGAGGCCACAGAGGTGCGCCAGGAGGTACCGATCCTCATCCCGTCGTCCTCCTGCTCTCCCCCGACGCCGGCTCGCCGGAATTCGATTTTTGGCACCGGCGCACGTATAGAACCGACCGTGTTTAATTCGTGAAATTCTCCCAAACCGATTGATCATACCTCCTACAATTCAAACCATAGCAACTAGATGCCCTAGCGCCCTCCCACGCCGAAAACCAAAGGAAACCGACCCTCCTATGCCCCGGGCGACGAGAAATCGTCGCCGGCGGCCAAAACTGCCACGGTCCACGGTGACGACTAGGTTGCAGCCACTTCCTGCACGATCTGATCTCCGTTCCATGTTCCTAGAACCATAGGGATGCTGTAGGACATCGTAGCTCGCCGGTAGATGCCTTGGACACGATGGAACGCGTCCATGTCGAGCTCCCGAGCCGCCCCGCCGGTGCCGACCCACCTACAGCCGTTTTCACGCGGGGAAACCTTGCCAGGCAGCTGTGCCACGTTCCCAGGAGCATGTAGGGCGAAACCGGAGCTCATTTGGTGGAGAAACGAGAGAGAACGAGCCATGCCAAGTTTTCTGCCGGTGTGCACCCGCGGGCTCTGGCGGGAGGTTGAAGAAGCACCTGACCCGTGGGCCCCACGTGCGACTGTTCTGTTTAAAATCAAACAGAGAGTTGTTCAAACTTGTAAAATGCATAACTTGGTGTAGGAAGCTCCAGAAATAGTGAGATAAATTTTTTTGGACTCCTCTAAGAGAGTACTATCCAGAGGTACAACCCAATAATTATGAAAACCCCTGGTTTTGGCTCATTAATTCATAAAAGGAAAAGCTTGTGGGAATTTTTCCAGGAGTTCTATGTATTGGAAAATCCCCAAATTTGGGCACGAGAGTCTTCCAAAAGTACTTGAACTCCAGTAAAATTTTCAGAAGCATTGGACCTCATTTGCTTGGCCAAATGTGGTGTTAATTCCTTATGTCTCTGAAAATGGGAAAATAAACAGAGGTCAATTTCAGAATTTTTCCCCAAACTTTAGAACCTTATAACTCTTGCTAGGAATCCCCAAATTTAGTGATTCAAATTGGGTTGGATTCATATTGAATAGCTCTGTCCAAATCCACAACCCAATTTGTATGAAACGCATTATTTAATTCTGGAAAATTCTTGGAAGGTTTTCTGAGAAAGAATTATTGAGGGAGTTTGGGTCATCCAAAAATTCCCAAATTTTGCCAGAATATTCTTTAGCATATTGTTGACCTTCTAGCAAATTTTCAGCTCATTTGGAGATCATTTGAGGAGGAATTTGCTAAATGAAAACTACTGTGCTCAAAGGAGTCCAGAAACATTTTCAGAAAATGTTTCTCACCTCAAAAATCTATTCTGAGCAATCCATAGCTCCAAAAAAATCATAGAAAAAATTAGGCAAGCTCTCTGGGACATACTTGAAATTGTAATTCACTTAATTGAGCATGAAAATGCACATTATCTCAGAAGTATCTTTTGAGTAGTAATGCTTAAAGAATTGTTCTGGGAGAACTACTCAAGTAAAAGGGCTGAATTTTGGACCAGATTACTCTCATGTAATCAAGAACTCACATGTAATTGACCAGCCCAAGATGAGTCCTTGAACTCCCTGTTCTTATTCTCCATACTTATGTAGAAGGGAAAAATACATATAAGATATTGTGAGAATTATGGAGGACACAATATGACTCCACATTAGCTGCAATTTGGCAAGCTAAATCCTTAGGTAGTATAGAACCTGCTGTAAATGTTTTGAGGCCATTGGAGTTCTTGTTCTTCAGTTGCACTCAAATCTTTTCAGCTTGTCTATTATGATCATTAGAGAAAGTGATTAGTGTATAGCTAAGGCCTTAAGGTCAATTTAGTTTATTTCTGTTCCTTGCACAACAGAGGCAAACCAAGCCATGCTTGGCTTTTCCACACACAACATCTGTCCTAAGAAATTAATTCCATAACTTCTTTCCATTACATTCTATAAAATATGTGCATATGCATCTCAATAGGAACCACAACGAAGGGGACTCAAAGGAGTGATTCATCGAAGTGGATCAAGCTCCGGAGAGTCAAGGGTGGATCTGCAAGGACACTAACTGTTTATATAGACTACCCTGCAAAACAGGCAAGCTCCGGTTTGCATTTAACAGCTGTTAAGTTTTTGTTTTGTATTCACTTTCGGTCAGGATATAAATTATGCATTAGGTCTAGTGTTTGATACTCCACTTGCATAGCCAAATGACCCATGGAGTATTGGGTAGGTGTCTATCACCGTGTAGAACTGCCATGCTTAAGTACGGTTCGGTAGAAGTCGAGTGGTGAGATGCTACTCGCAGATTTAGGAACAACAGGGGCATACGGGATTGGTTCGTAATTGAATTAGCAAGTTAAAGTTGAGACCGGAAGGTTGTAGGAGCAGCAGGACATAGGGGCCTGGGTGCTGTAGACCTGTCCGTGTCGGTCAAGGACCGATCCGTATGCGGCCCTGTTGAACAAGTTTGAGTTGTGTACCGGACTCATGCTGGATATATAGGACCTAGTAAACCGATGTACCTTGGAAAGCTGTCGTTGGGACTTTTCGGGTCGCCTCAGGCGGACGGCCGGTGTGCAGTATGTGGGGAATATTCTCATGGCATCTCACGTCGGAAGGTGCACCATGAGAGTAGCTACTGTACGGGGCGACTTGATCGATTCAGCGGGGGTGAAACGGGGGAAAGGCTGCCACGTACGACGTCAGTGATGGTTGTTGTAGGCAACGTCGAGTACGGGCGTACGTGTCGTGTAGTCCGGGTGTTATTGATTCGAATCACCGTCGCTCGCGGAATGGACCGAGCATACTTCTTCTCATAGTCGTGACGTAGTAAGAACTTGCATGAGAAAGGAACTAATCATTTTGGTGTGAAGTATTATCCTACCTTTGTATTGGATCTTGATGCATAGGCTAGTGCAAACTCGATTCTCTTATGCCATGAGCAATTTACATCGGGGGAAAGCATTTCTTGTTTGATTGTGGACTCCCGATGTGGTGTGCCCAAGGTTACTTAAAATGCTGCAATTAATACCTAAAAGTAAGGATTCACTTTTAGGCGAGTTAAATTAATCTTATGCCATCCTATGTTAGGTTCATAACCTCACTTAGAGTTTCATGTTTAGGGTGACGGTTAAGTCTTGCTGAGCGTTATGCTCACAGATGCTATCCGAGTTGTTTTGCAGGTAATTGACTCGATGCTTATGAGAAGGGATGCCGATGAGACTCGGGAACCTCCGAGTGCTTACTCAAAGAGGATCCTCGCCGCTGCAGATTGTCTTCATGTTGCTAGTAAGAAACATCCGCGGACTGGACCGTTTCTTTGTTGCTAGTTTAGATATGAGTCGTGAGAGTGATAGTCTTCCGCTGTAGTTTACTCTGATATACTTATTTGTAAAACAATCTTGTATGCTTCCGCTAAACTATTTATGTAATATGATGTGTTTCTGCAACCCGTGTGCTGTTGGGTGCCGCATAACACGGCACCACCCGACGAGGTCCCGTGGGGCCGTCACAGCGTGGTATCAGAGCTGCGTTGGGAACAGAGCACGGATTGAGCATCATATTATGTCAAAAACTTAGGACACGGTGAGATAACGGTACTAGGCCCACATAAGGACTATTATTAGCATATTATGAAGGTGGCAACATAACTTATTTGTTATGTCGGAAAACCGTGTATCTCGGGACGTTTATGTCTTGGGGGTGCACGTAAGAGCCTCACGGGTGGCAGGTAACCCGACCCGCTTTAGTATCCTCTACGACTCTTTATGTCGTTTGGGGTATTCGAGCAACGTCTTCCCTGGCGTGCGTGGTGCAATTTGGGAGACCCCGTCACGTGGTCAGTAACGTGAACACGTAGCTCAAGGCGTGTTTGGCTTGAGAACACCGGGGCGAGTGATGACGGCCGGGTGTACAAACTGTTATGGATACCGGGTTCGGTGTGCAGCCGAACCTGACGATTGAGTGTGGCTTATGTAGGTGCTAACCACGAAAACCTTAGTGCGTGTAGAACACGTTTGCGAGTGACCATTTTAGTGCCACCTAATGATACGTATATGCCGGTGTGATCCGGTTAGGTTTTTCTTTGGTGAGGCAACGTAGTACCGTCATATGTCTTACGGTGCATCGTCACCGTACTACACTGGATAGTTTTCTTTCCTAAGAACAAATCATTCATGACTAACTTCCAAACTAAAAATGGATGTGATAAAGCACATATTAGTTACTGAACTCTTCATTTGAACTAAGTTTCAAAGAAGAGAATTCCTAGGCTTCTTTTGATCTCAAAGACAGAGTGCTCTGTTCAGACAGAAATTTTCTGGTTTTTAACAGAGAGTAACTCTGATTAGCTTGAACCAATGGAGGTGTTTGATACCGTTCTGTAAAGTTTACTAAGTGCTCTACAACTTTTCTGTAGAACTCCAGAGCCAAATCTGACACCAACTTGGTCGAATGTCCAGATGAATGCAAACTGTTCGGAAAACAGAGCAGCTGCAAACTTCTCGGGATGTTGCTGTAAATTAGCCGTCACAATCTGTAGAGAAATTTATAAGGGTCATATGATACACCGTTAGAAAGCTTATGAAACTTGCAAAAATTTTGTGTTCATAGTTTGTTCAGAATTGTACCCCATTTGTATGTAAAACTGTGATGAAAACAGCCACATACAAAGGAGGTGCTGGCAAAATTTAGCCAGAAAATTCTGTCAACTTTGAACAATCCTAACTTTTGTTCCAGAGATGATCCAGAGGCATGTGGGTACTCGATGGAAAGATACTGAAGTTAACTTTAACTTTGGTGTTCGACTTGAGTTCTGAAAATGCTGGTAACTGGATCCAAATCTGGGTTAAGTACAGAAAGGTCGGTTCTGTACAGCAAATGGGGATGGTTTTCTGTTAGCTTTAGAAAGATGTGTAAACATGAAATTTTGTGATGCTTTCATAAAGTTTTAGCATGTTCATGTTTTACATACTTTCACATACTGCTGAGATCATGTTTTGACTCCCCTCAAAAATTATGCTTTTGCAGTATGGTGTGTACTCAGTCTCCGAGTAGGGTTGATAGTTCTCGCCAAGACGGTGATGACCCGACTCCACCACGGGCACCGCCATCAACGGTATGGGCGGATGTCATGGCTCAGATGGTCGAGTCAAGTCAAGAGAACACAAGACTACTCCAAGCCTCGGTACAACAGGGCTTACTCCAACGTGCACAACAGAACGTTCCACCTCGGAACGCCTATTTGGACTTCTTGGCGACACAACCGCCAATTTTCACGGAAGCCAATGAACCAGTGGAAGCTGATCAGTGGCTTCGAGTTATGGAGTCCAAGTTTGGGATGTTTGAATGCGACGAATATCAGAAGACATCATTTGCAGCTCAACAGCTCCATGGAGCCGCCGGAAATTGGTGGTTCGCTTATCTTGCCACTGTTCCGGAAGGCCATCAAGTGGAATGGATGGAATTTCGTGAAGCATTCCGTGCTCGTCACATTCCTATGGGTTTTATTAAGGCCCAACAGCAAGAATTCAGGAACCTGAAGCAGGGGGACATGAGTGTCCTCGATTATGTCAGACGATTCAATCTTCTGGCACAATATGCTCCTGCTTATGCGACGAGCGAAGCTGCAATGTGTGACTATTTTTACTATGGCTTGAGTGCCATACTAAAAGAGAAGTTAGCCTTGTTCAATCAAGGCAGTTACACCGAGTTGATCAGTGCTGCTCTGCTACAAGAACAAGCGACACTTGAGTGTCAAGCAGAGAAGAGGGACCGGGAGGATGTGCAAGAAGACACACCAGTTGTTCCTCGCAAATACCGTGTGGTGTATCACACACCATCCGATGAAAGATGGCAAGCGCCAGTGAGATCAACTCCGTACAGATTTCCTGCTCAAGAATCATGTCTTGAAGCAACACCCTTGCCGCAGCAACAAATGACACCTGTGGCATCATTGCTGCCGCCAAGTACATCAACTTCTCAACCACAAGTCATCGAAGAACCGGGGAAACCTCCGTGTTCTTATTGCCACCGTTCAGGGCATTTTAGGCAAGAATGCCGGGAGAAGTTGGTGAACACCATACAGCCATCATCGTCAGGTGGTATGCCACCACCTGCTCAAGTCAATGTAACAGCATTGCAATCCGGGAGTGCGCAACATCTGGCTATTGAGGATGTCCCGGAGGGAGCACCGGTGTTAGCGGGCATGTTCACTCTCAAAGACGTGCCCGTGCTCATACTTTTTGATTCCGGTGCAACCCATAATTTTATCAGCAAAACATGCATGGATCAGCACCAATTATCCACCAATACTCCCACGACGAGTTTTCTTATACGTTCACCGGGAGGAAATATCTCTGCCAATCAGATTGTGTCCCGAGCAGCTTTGTGTTTGGGCGGAAAGATATACCCAACATCGCTGATTATGTTGGATAGGCAGAAGATAGACATTATATTGGGGATGTCTTGGTTAAATCGTCACGGTGCCGTTCTCAATATCGGTAACCGGACTGTCCAGATTGACTCGCCGATTCACGGACAGCACACGCTGTTTTTAGACGGCGAAGATCCAGATATGGTAGAGGCCTACCACACGGAAGTGCTGAAGCTTGAAGATATTCCGGTGGTACGTGATTATCCTGACGTATTTCCCGATGACTTACCGGGCATGCCGCCCGAACGGGACGTCGAGTTCAAAATTGAACTGGCGCCGGGAACGACGCCTATTTCACGAAGGCCTTACAAGATGGCACCTTACGACCTAGCGGAGTTGAAAGAGCAACTGAATGAACTTATGAGCAAGGGTTTCATACGACCAAGTTCTTCACCTTGGGGTTGCTCAGCGCTGTTCGTTAAGAAGAAGGACGAAACACTACGGCTATGTGTTGATTACCGTCCTCTCAATGCTGTCACAATAAAGAAAAAGTATCCTTTGCCCCGCATTGATATCCTGTTTGATCAACTTGTGGGTGCAAAGGTATTTTCGAAGATGGATCTTTGGTCGGGCTATCATCAAATCAAGATCCAACCGGAGGACATACCGAAGACAGCTTTCTTGACGAGATACGGACTCTACGAGTACCTCGTCATGTCATTTGGGCTAACCAACGCTCCGGCACACTTTATGTATTTGATGAATTCTGTATTCTTGCCGGAGCTAGACAAGTTTGTCGTGGTATTAATCGACGACATTTTGGTTTACTCCAAATCTGAAGAAGAGCACGCTGAACATTTGCGCATTGTGCTACAACGGTTGCGGGAGCACCAATTATATGCCAAGTTCAGCAAGTGCGAATTTTGGATTGATCAAGTGCCTTTCCTAGGCCATATTATTTCAGCAGAAGGTATTGCCGTGGACCCCAGCAAGATTGAACAAGTGCTGAAGTGGGAATCTCCCAAATCTGTCCACGAGGTCCGAAGTTTCCTAGGTTTAGCGGGGTATTATCGGAGGTTTATTCCGAGCTTCTCAAAGATTGCTAAACCAATGACGGAGCTGCTGAAGAAGGGCACTAAATACATTTGGAATGCAGCATGTGAAGCCGCATTCAAAACTTTGGTGAAACATCTCACCAAAGCTCCAGTTCTTGCTCAGCCGGACACAACGAAGCCATTTGATGTATACTGTGATGCATCCGGCATCGGTCTCGGCTGCGTTCTGATGCAAGAAGGGCGTGTAGTCGCCTATGGGTCTCATCAACTGCGAAACCACGAGCAGCATTATCCAACTTACGATCTTGAGCTTGCTGCTGTGGTGTTGGCGTTGAAGATGTGGAGGCATTACCTGCTTGGTAATCTTGTTCACCTCTACACCGACCAAAAAAGCTTGAAGTATATCTTCACGCAGAAGGAGCTGAAAATGAGACAACGGAGATGGTTGGAGCTCATAAAAGATTATGAAATTGAGATCCACTATCACCCGGGAAAAGCCAACGTGGTTGCCGACGCGCTTAGTCGGAAAGCCCACGTTCACAACTTAGCGGTTGCTGAGTTGGAAGATGAAGAACCCAGCCTCCGTGTCATTCCGTATGGCGCGCTTTATAATCTCGCGCTCATTCCAACAATCCGTGAATAGATTGTTGAGGCTCAAAGAAGAGAAAGAGGTATGTCTCACATACGGAGAAGACTAGACAACGGAGAGGTGAAATGTTTCCGGAAGGATGAGAACGGTACAATATGGTTTAACGACCGTATAGTGGTACCGCGCAATATGAAACTCCAGAAGAAAATCTTGGATGAAGCCCACCTGTCGAAGTTTTCCATTCATCCCGGAAGTAACAAGATGTACCAAGATTTGAAACAGAAATTTTGGTGGACGAGGATGAAGAGGGAGATTGCTAAATACGTATCCGAGTGTGATACGTGTAGACGGGTCAAGGCTGATCATATGCGGAAAGCCGGACCGCTACAACCTTTGAAGATTCCAGCGTGGAAATGGGAGGGTGTGAGTATGAACTTCATCGTCGGATTACCGCTCACATCCAAGAAGCATGACACGATATGGGTGATCGTCGACCGGTTGACGAAATCAGCTCATTTCATACCAGTGAACACTCATTATCGAGCAAGGCAATATGCGGAGTTATTTATCTCCAGAATTATATGTTCACATGGTGTTCCGAAGACCATCATTTCAGATCGAGGTGCGCTGTTTGTTGCTCGGTTTTGGGAGCAGCTGCATGCCTCGTTGGGCACCAAGCTGATTAGGAGCTCCGCATATCACCCTCAAACCGATGGACAAACTGAGAGGGTGAATCAAGTGCTCGAGGACATGTTGAGAGTGTGTGCCATCCACCACGGTAGGAATTGGGACGATCACCTACCACTGGCGGAGTTTTCATACAACAACGGTTATCAAGCGAGTATTAAAATGGCACCGTATGAAGCTCTCTACGGCCGGAAGTGTCGCACACCGCTGAATTGGTGTGAGTCCGGCGAAAGAGTTCTGTTTGGAATTGATCTTGTCAACAAAGCCGAAGACCAAGTTCGGTTGATACAAGAGAACTTAAAGGCTGCACAATCCTGACAGAAGAGCTAAGCTGATCAAAGGCGTAGGCCATTACATTTTGACGTCGGAGAACACGTGTATCTTCATGTGTCTCCAATGAAGGGAATTCACCGGTTCGGTGTAAAGGGGAAACTCGCTCCCCGTTTTATTGGTCCTTTTGCTATCACGGAGAAGTGCGGACCCGTAGCCTACCGGCTGGAGTTACCGGCAAGTCTAGCGGGTGTTCATGATGTATTTCATGTTTCACAGCTGCGGAAGTGCCTCAAATTCACCGCTGCTGTTCGCACTGAGGACATCGACGAATTGAAACCGGACTTGACCTACACCGAGCGACCGGTCCAGATTTTGGATGAAAAGACCCGGGTAACCCGGAACCGGATGATCAGATTCTTCAAGGTGCTGTGGAGTAATCACACCACGGAAGAGGCGACGTGGGAAAGTGAAGATTATCTCCGCACCAACTACCCGGAAATTTTATCCTTGTACAGTTTGTAATTACCTCTCCCGTCTTGTTCCTCTTTTGTAATCTCGGGACGAGATTCTTTTAAGGGGGGAGGAATGTAAAAGTCCCAAAAATGTGTATGAATAAAAACTATGGTTTGAGTTCATATGTGTGGCAATGACAGGAAAAATGGGACTTGCTAAAACTTTTCTTCATGCAAAGTAATACGTAGGATGATCATCCAAAATGAGGCTCACCTTTTTATTTAAAAGTGTTGAACCAATAAGGAGTTAAATACCTCTTTGCATGTAAGTTAAAAATTCAGATTTGAAATTCAAAGTTCACACATATGGTGACCCAAAAACTTTGAATAAACATGCAGCCCTACAGTTGGAATTATAGGGAAAAGTTTGCTCACCAACTTTCCATTTGTAGGGTGGGCTCAAAAGAGAGCTAAAAAGAAGAAATTGCAAATTCTAAACCAAATTAAGATTTAGTCTTGCAAATTCAAACTGAATTTGAAGAATTCAAATTCTAGCCCACATTTTTAAATTCTAGCATTCTGGGGATTGAAAAGATCAGCTTGAACAGATATTTGTGAGGTACATGTGGAGTGGGACCCACATTTCATAGAGCTAAAAGAGGAGACTTACTAAGTTTTGCTCTCGGTGGGAAATTTTCCCGAACATCTCGCCAGCGCCACAGAGGAGCTTGCCGTGCCAGTCCCTGCTGCCGGCCTCCACGCGTTGGCACCCCAGGGTCGGTTCTCACCGCTTCAGCAACGTGATCTCTACCTCCTCGGACCAAGCCGACAGCAGTTGGTTCCTCTCCTCACGATCAGCAGCCACTCCGGGCGCTGTTTTTCCTTCACCGGCGCTGCTCCACTGCTCTCTGTCTCCCGACCAGCCCAGCGCCTCTCCGGCAGGCTCAAGAGGCTACAGAGGTGCGCCAGGAGGTACTGATCCTCATCCCGTCGTCCTCCTGCTCTCCCCCGACGCCGGCTCACCGGAATTCGATTTTTGGCACCGGCACACGTATAGAACCGACCGTGTTTAATTCGTGAAATTCTCCCAAACCGATTGATCATACCTCCTACAATTCAAACCACAGCAACTAGATGCCCTAGCGCCCTCCCACGCCGAAAACCAAAGGAAACCGACCCTCATGCCCCGGGCGACGAGAAATCGTCGCCGGCGGCCAAAACTGCCACGGTCCACGGTGACGACTAGGTTGCAGCCACTTCCTGCACGATCTGATCTCCGTTCCATGTTCCTAGAACCATAGGGATGCTGTAGGACATCGTAGCTCACCGGTAGATGCCTTGGACACGCTGGAACGCGTCCATGTCGAGCTCCCGAGCCGCCCCGCCGGTGCCGACCCACCTACAGCTGTTTTCACGCGGGGAAACCTTGCCAGGCAGCTGCGCCACGTTCCCAGGAGCATGTAGGGCGAAACCGGAGCTCATCTGGTGGAGAAACGAGAGAGAACGAGCTATGCCAAGTTTTCTGCCGGTGTGCACCCACGGGCTCTGGCGTGAGGTTGAAGAAGCACCTGACCCGTGGGCCCCACGTGCGACTGTTCTGTTTAAAATCAAACAGAGAGTTGTTCAAACTTGTAAAATGCATAACTTGGTGTAGAAAGCTCCAAAAATAGTGAAATAAATTTTGTTGGGCTCCTCTAAAAGAGTACTATCCATAGGTACAACCCAATAATTATGAGAACCCTTGGTTTTGGCTCATTAATTCATAGAATAAAAGCTTGTGGGAATTTTTCCAGGAGTTCTATGTATTGGAAAATCCCCAAATTTGGGAAGGAGAGTCTTCCAAAAATACTTGAACTCCAGTAAAATTTTCAGGAGCATTGGACCTCATTTGCTTGGCCAAATGTGGTGTTAATTCCTTATGTCTCTGAAAATGGGAAAATAAACAGAGGTCAATTTCAGAATTTTTCCTCAAACTTTAGAACCTCATAACTCTTGCTAGGAATCCCCAAATTTAGTGATTCAAATTGGGTTGGATTCATATTGAATAGCTCTGTCCAAATCCACAACCCAATTTGTATGAAACGCATTATTTAATTCTGGAAAATTCTTGGAAGAATTTCTGAAAAAGAATTATTGAGGGAGTTTGGTTTATTCAAAAATTCCCAAATTTTGCCAGAATATGCTTTAGCATATTTTTGACCTTCTAGCAAATTTTCAGCTCATTTGGAGATCATTTGAGGAGGAATTTGCTAAATGAAAACTACTGTGCTCAAAGGAGTCCAGAAACATTTTCAGAAAATGTTTCTCACCTCAAAAATCTATTCTGAGCAATCCATAGCTCCAAAAAAATCATAGAAAAAATTAGGCATGCTCTCTGGGACATACTTGAAATTTTAGTTCACTTAATTGAGCATGAAAATGCACATTACCTCAGAAGTAATTCTTTTGAGTAGTAATGCTTAAAGAATTGTTCTGGCAGAACTACTCAAGTAAAAGGGCTGAATTTTGGACCAGATTACTCTCATGTGATCAAGAACTCACATGTAAATGACCAGCCCAAGATGAGTCCTTGAACTCCCTGTTCTTATTCTCCATACTTATGTAGAAGGGAAAAATACATATAAGATATTGTGAGAATTATGGAGGACAAAATATGATTCCACATTAGCTGCAATTTGGCAAGCTAAATCCTTAGGTAGTATAGAACCTGCTGTAAAAGTTTTGAGACCATTGGAGTTCTTTTTCTTCAGTTGCACTCAAATCTTTTCAGCTTGTCTATTATGATCATTAGGGAAAGTGATTAGTGTATAGCTAAGGCCTTAAGGTCAATTTAGTTTATTTCTGTTCCTTGCACAACATAGGCAAACCAATCCATGCTTGGCTTTTCCACACACAACATCTGTCCTAAGAAATTAATTCCATAACTTCTTTCCATTACATTCTATAAATATGTGCATATGCATCTCAATAGGAACCACAACGAAGGGGACTCAAAGGAGTGATTCATCGAAGTGGATCAAGCTCCGGAGAGTCAAGGGTGGATCTGCAAGGACACTAACTGTTTATATACGACTACCCTGCAAAACAGGCAAGCTCCGGTTTGCATTTAACAGCTGTTAAGTTTTTGCTTTGTATTCACTTTCGGTCAGGATATAAATTATGCATTAGGTCTAGTGTTTGATACTCCACTTGCATAGCCAAATGACCCATGGAGTATTGGGTAGGTGTCTATCACCGTGTAGAACTGCCATGCTTAAGTACGGTTCGGTAGAAATCGAGTGGTGAGATGATACTCGCAGATTTAGGAACAACAGGGGCATACGGGATTGGTTCGTAATTGAATTAGCAAGTTAAAGTTGAGGCCGGAAGGTTGTAGGAGCAGCAGGACATAGGGGCCTGGGTGCTGTAGACCTGTCCGTGTCGGTCAAGGACCGATCCGTATGCGGCCCTGTTGAACAAGTTTGAGTTGTGTACCGGACTCATGCTGGATATATGTGTCACACCCGGTTTTTCCGAAGAACAACCAAGTGAATATCACATGTATGCCAGGATCATTTTCTCATACATGTGATGACAAATAGTGAAGCATCATTTATTACAAGCCAGGTGGCTACGATCCACATTCACACTTCCCAGGTGTGCGGCCAAGAGATCACTACGAAGCCTTTACAAAGGGATTCCCGACGAGCGTGGGCCCACTGAGGTTTCACCCCTAACAGCATACAAGAGGCTCCAACCCCGCTGCAGTGGCCCCCTCTTGAGCCTTGCGGTTCATACGGTAGTCCAGCTGACACCTATTCCCCGCACCATCCAACACACCCATACTACGCCGGGGATACACCTAATTAATTGGCCAAGCTGCCCCATCTCAGCATGTGGTTGGCACTGTAAAGCCGGGTTACATGCTCCATGAACCGGTCCTTAGGATCCAGGCAAGTACTAAACACAAACCCGAGTCTCGTGCACCCAGCACACAACCAAAACATCCAACTTGCCTTGATCCCTACCTCTACATAACTCACAATATCTCATTCAAGAGTATGGTATAATAAACTGATGATCTCATATCCCAATTATCCCATTCTAAGCATGGCTAAGCATATGCATGTAAATAAATGACATGACAAAATAAATCCCAACCCAAGCTACAAGGAAACAAGGTAATGCAATTCTAGGGAAACTTCCTAGCATGGGTTTCATATTTCATTTGACAATGCAAATAATTCTATCTACACATCCTAGCATAGGATCAAAGTGGTCAAGGACACTTGCCTCCTTCTTGCTGCTCTTGAAATGGGTAGTCCTGATCTTGGAAAGAATTAACTTGCTCTTGAGCAGGTTCTACATCACACCATCACACATAGCAAAAGAAGAACAACAATCATAAGACATAGTTCACACTTCTTACTTCATACAAACCACACATTCATATTTATAAAAGTTCTTTACCATTATATGTGTTGTGGTTACTTTATGTGTGTTGAGTTGTGGCTTGCATGCACTTTTAACCATGTGTATATGATTCCTACTTTTGTGTCCACATTTATACTTGCATACAATGTGCTTTCACAATTTCTATCAACCCTAAACTGAATTCTTTGTATTTTAGAAACTCCATTTATCATTTACTAGTTTCTATATTTTCAGATTTATATTCCTATGCATAATGGTGCATTTTATTATTAAATTAGTAATACACATTACCTAAACAGATTAGGTTCTGGTCCTAATTAATTTAGTATCATATTTTGACCTTGGCTTCTGATGTATACTATTTCATAATCATTTTCCCTATTTTTCTATAACTATTCTTTACTTAAAAATGTGTCCCTAGACTAATAAATGTGAATAATAGATGAAACAGATTTATTTCAGCCCAAAAATATGTTTTTATCTCACTCCAAAGTTTTCTAAGTACTGAGAAAATTTTTAATTAATTTTGACAATTATGTTTGTCCCCCTTTTTAATTTTTTAAACACTAGTTACATATTAAATTTTCTAAATTAAATACTAAACAGGGTTAAAAAGTAAACTCATCCCATTACAGGGTCTATAATATTATTTTCATAATTTCCAGGGGTCTAGCTACACTTGTCAGAGGTGTTTTTCCTAATTTCTATTAAGTCCAGGGGCTAAAACTGATTTTTAAATGAATTTACATGATTTTCTGGAGTTCCAGGGGCTAGATCTGAAGTTTCCGGGGCTAGCTCTCAATTCCAGAGAACGCCAGGGGGTAGCACGTAAGAATTCCAGTCTTTATAACGCGGGGCTGATGTGGACCGTCCGATTTTAAACCGACGGCTGAGATTATAACATCGAACCGGTACGCGGGGTTTTAAAGTCTACCGTGCGATTTAAAATAAACGGCGCACAAGCGGCCACGTCGCTCTGATCGAACGCGGGCGGCGCTGCCGGCGGCGCACGGCGGCGGGAAGCGGCGATCTCACCGGAAAGTTTCGGATCCTCGAGAATTCTGCCTAAAACTGTGATCTTATGGCATAGATCGGTAGAGGGGAGGTCAGGGATCTCACCTCGGGGGTTTTCTTGAGCTCGGGGGTCCTGGAGAGTGCTCTGCGGCGAGGTCCGAGGCAAAACCACGGCGAAGCTCGTCGGAGCTGGATTTGCACCGTAAGTCTTCGGGTTTTCTGCACCTGCAAAGTTCCCCGGAGGCGGTGGATCAAGACCAACGAGTTAGATCAGAGTTTCCGAGCTTAGATCGGCCAGAATTCACCGGCGAAGTCTCGGTGCTCACCGGAGTGAAAATCGGCGATCGCGTGAGAAAAACTGATCGGATCGGTGGTTTTTATAGCCGGGGGAGGGCGGTGGGTCTGTTGTGATCGAGTTGGAGTCCGCTGGGACCGGAATTCGGCTGCGGGATGCGATTTCCAATCGGTTAAAATCGAGCGCGCGCGGGGGAAAGAAGTCCGGGGTCGCGGGGCTCGGGTTAGGGATGACATGCGGGTCCCACCCGTCAGCGGGAGGCAGCGCGGTGCGCGCGGGGGCGGGCTGGCGCGGGGGTTTGCTGGGCCGGCTGGGGTTTCGGCCCACTGGCCAGTTTTTTTTCCGAATTCCTTTTTCTTTTTCCATTTCTTTTCTGTTTTGGGTATAATTTGAATTCCAGTTTGAATTTGAATTTTTGCAAAACATGCAACACGTCCAAAAATTTCTAAATTCCCCTCTGAACATGGTTCAGGGTTTTAAATAAAAATTTGGGTTTTGACTAAAAATTTGGGGTGTTACAGCTCTACCCCCCTTAAAAGAAATCTCGTCCTCGAGATTGGTGTTTCTAAGAAAACAATTCCGGAAACTGTGCCTTGAGCTCATCTTCCCGTTCCCAGGTAGCTTCCTCTTCTGAGTGATGCTTCCACTGCACCTTGCACATCCGGATTCTTTTATTTCTGGTGAGGCGTTCCATTGTCTCCAAAATCTTGTATGGCTGTTCGGCATAAGACAAATCTTCAGCTACATCCACTTCATTCATGGGTAACACCTCCTCAGGCGTCCTCAGGCATTTCTTGAGTTGTGACACATGGAATACATCGTGCACGTCCGATAGATGAACCGGCAACTCTAGTTGGTACGCCACTTCGCCTTTCCTTTCCAACACTGGAAAGGGTCCAATGTATCGAGGTGACAACTTCCCTTTCACCTTGAACCGACGAAGTCCTCTGATAGGGGACACCTTGAGATAAACATAGTCTCCCACGTTGAAAACGAGCTCTCTTCTTCGTACATCAGCATAACTCTTCTGGCGTGTTTGTGCTATCCTCAAGTTGTTGCGAATCTCCCTCACCTTTGCCTCGGCTTCTTGTAGCACTTCTGGACCAAACACTTTACTTTCTCCTGTTTGGTTCCAAAATAGGGGAGTTCTGCACTTCCTTCCATACAAAGCTTCAAACGGTGACATCTTCATACTAGCTTGATAGCTGTTGTTATAGGAAAACTCCGCATACGTAAGTTCTTGTCCCAACTTCTATTGTTTTTGAGTGCACAAGCCCTTAACATATCTTCAAGGATCTGATTGGTTCTCTCCGTGTGCCCGTCAGTTTGGGGATGATAGGCAGAGCTGAAGTTCAGATGGGTTCCCATGGTTTCATGCAACTTTTGCCAAAACCTCGAGGGGAACTGTGTCCCTCGGTCCGACACTATCTTCTTTGGCACTCCATGGTAACACACAATCCTTGACATGTACAATTCTGCCAATTTGGATCCGCTGTAGCTTTCTTTCACCGGAATGAAATGAGCTACCTTGGTTAGCCTATCAATAATGACCCATATTGAATCATACCCGGATTGGGTCCTAGGCAATCCCACGACAAAATCCATGCTGATTTCTTCCCATTTCCATTCAGGCACTTTGAGTGGTTGCAATAATCCCGCGGGTCGTTGATGTTCAGCTTTCACCAACTGACATGTGTCACATAGGGCAACATGTTCCGCGACATCTCGCTTCATGCCATACCACCAATACCTGCTCTTGAGGTCCTGGTACATCTTCGTACTCCCAGGATGAATGGAATAGTCAGAATCGTGAGCCTCCTTCAAAATTAATTCACGGATCTCCTTTACTTCTGGCACACAGATCCTTTTCCCGTGCCACACCGTTCCTTGTTCATCCCCTCTAAAACCAGGAGCTTTATTTTCCTTGATGAGCTGTCTGATCTCTTGTATCTTCTCATCATTCTTTTGGCCTTCGCGTATGTCTTGCTCGAGTGTGGAGTCCACTTCCATGGCGATGGCTTCACCACTATTTACTAGACATAGATTGAGCCTTATAACCTCGTCCTTCAATTCTGCAGGCATGTCCTTCAAGCTCAACTTATTGACCTGCACTTTCCGACTCAAAGCATCGGCCACGACGTTTGCATTCCCGGGATGATAGTTGATGCCCACATCAAAGTCATTGATTAGCTCTAACAATCTCCTTTGTCTGAGGTTGAGATCAGGCTGTGTGAATATGTACTTCAAACTCTTATGATCCGTATATATCTCTGTCCTCTTCCCCATCAAATAGTGCCGCCAAATTTTCAACGCGTGTACCACTGCAGCTAGTTCTAGGTCATGTGTAGGATAATTCTTCTCGTGCTTCCGAAGCTGCCGGGATGCATATGCCACGACATGTCCTTCTTGCATGAGAACACATCCCAACCCGTTTCCAGAGGCATCGCAGTACACTGTGAAATTCTTCTGCATATCTGGCATAACCAACACTGGAGCTGTTGTCAATCTCTTCTTTAGCTCCTGAAAGCTCGTCTCGCACTGTGGCGTCCAGGTGAATGTGATCCCCTTCTCCAACAGTTTGGTGAGAGGTCTCGAGATCTTGGAGAATCCCTCAATAAACCGTCGATAGTATCCAGCCAATCCCAAAAAGCTTTGAACTTCCCCGACATTTTCAGGGGTCTTCCACTTCTGGATATCTTCGATTTTGGCGGGATCTACGGAGATTCCTCCCTCCGAGATTATATGTCCTAAAAAGGGAACTCTCTTCAGCCAAAACTCACACTTGCTCAACTTGGCATATAGTTGGTGTTCTCTCAGCCTCTGTAACACCAACCTTAGATGTTTCTCATGTTCTTCTTCATCTTTGGAGAAGACGAGAATATCATCTATGAAAACCACCACAAATTTGTCCAGATATTCCATGAATACCTTGTTCATGAGATACATGAAATATGCCGGGGCATTGGTTAGCCCGAAAGGCATGACAGTGTATTCATACAGTCCGTACCGAGATACGAAAGCTGTCTTGGGAATATCAGATTGCCTTATCTTGAGTTGGTGGTATCCCGACCTGAGATCAATTTTCGAGAACACACAAGCTCCCCTCAACTGATCAAACAAGTCTTCAATGCGGGGTAATGGGTACTTGTTCTTGATGGTTACCTCATTCAAGGCACGGTAATCCACGCATAACCTTTGGGTTCCATCTTTCTTAGGCACAAATATCACCGGAGCTCCCCATGGTGAGGAACTAGGGCGAATATACCCCTTCTCCGTCAATTCTCTCAAATGATCCTTGAGCTCTTCTAGCTGCTTGGAGTCCATTCGATAAGGTCTCTTGTATATCGGGGCTGTTCCCGGTACTAGCTCAATTGCGAATTCCACGTCACGGTCGGGAGGCATTCCTGGCAACTCCTCCGGAAAAACATCTGGATATTCCCTGATGATCCTGATTTCCTCAACTTTCACCTCCACTTGATTTAATTTAATGTCCCTCCTAGGCTCGTGTATTGTTATGAACTTTACTTTGGTACCACTTGGGTGAGTTAGTTCCACCGTTCTGGTCGAACAATGGATGATTCCTTTATGTTTGGTCAACCAATCCATACCCAAAATAATATCTATCCCTTGTGAATCGATCACTATGAGGTTAGCGGTAAATACTACCCCATTAATGTCTAGGTTCACTTTGGGACACACTTGTCTTGTCCTTATTTCTCCACCTGGAGAGTTTACCGCTAGCATATGGTTCATTTGTGTGGTTGCTAGGTCATGCTTCTTAACAAACCCTTGAGCAATGAACGAATGGGTAGCACCAGAATCAAACAGCAGAGTTGCAAGGTGTAAATTGGCAGGAAACTTACCAACTACCACGTCGGGTGCCTCTTGTGCTTCCTCCATAGTGACATGGTTCACCCGTCCTCTCATTACGTTCTGCTGCTGTGGCTGCGTGGGCTTCTTCTTTGGACACTTATGGGCGTAGTGCCCCACTTCACCACAGCTGAAACATTGCACCCCAATCTTAGATGCCTGGCCCTTGTTGTCTTGGGGTTGGTTTGGGGGTCCTTGCACTGCTGGTCGAGGTGGATATGCGGGGCGAGGCTGCTGCACAAACTGACGTTGCGGCTGTGCTGGTGCTGCGGGAGGCCTGTAGTTTGGGTTGTACCCTCTTGGTGCTGAATAGGGTACCGCAGCACGGCTCGTCTGCCCCGTAGGTTGCTGCATCATACGTGGGCGGGTGTTGCTCCCTGAGGCTTGATGTGACCACGCAGCCTTCCTCTTATTCTCATTTTCCAGGGCCTTTAGCTTCCTTTCCACCACAAACGCTCTGTCCACCATCTTTTGAAAGTTTCATACTCATTGGAGGACATTGCACACTGCATTTCTGCGGTAAGCCCTTCCACGAAACAATCTTGTTTCTGCTCGTCAGTCTCTATGCCCCGTGGGGCATAACGGGATAGTTGAGTGAATTTAGTGAGGTATTCCCTCACCGTCATGTTTCCCTGCTGCAGTCCCAAAAACTCCTTCCTCTTGTTTTTGAGTTCACCTCTTGGGATGTAATGGTTGCGGAAGCTACGCTTGAACTCTTCCCAAGTGATGCTCTCAGGGTCATGATGGGCGGCCACGTAGGCGGTCCACCAATCAGCAGCAGGTCCATGCAATTGATGAGAGGCAAACAGCACCCTCTCATACCCTTGGCACTGTATTATCCTCATCTTACTTTCAATGGTCTTCAGCCAATCATCTGCCTCCAGAGGTTCAGCAGCACTTGCAAACTTTGGAGGTTGAGTTCCTAGAAACTCACTCAACCTTGGTTGGCGTGGTGCAGCTTGTGGAGGTGGAACTTGATGCAAGTTGGCCACTACTTGAGTCAAGTTCTGGATGAGCTGATTTTGATTCTCCAGCATTATGTGGAGAGGATCAACTTCTTCACGGCGACCACCCCGGTCCTGGCCTCCAGAAAGATGAGGGTTGCATGCCTCATCATTGTTGTTGGCGGGGTTGGCAGCACGTCCTTTTCCTCTTCCGGCCATCTGGCAGAATCAACAAATGTTAATTTGATACCATTTAGTATCATCTCACTACTTTCACTTGTTGGTACTTTGAGGGGTTGAGGCTTTGTTAAAATTTTACGAGGGTTCATATCTCACACCAAATAAATGCACTATTATTTCATGTGGGTTCACACACCAAAGCAAAACAATCTGAAGACGAGGCTGTGGACACTTGCTCATGGCTTCCACAACTCACGTCACACACCAAGCATTATCACACCATTAACTACGTAACGACTCGACTACTCGACCTCTTGCTAGCTAGGGGAAAGACTCTACACTACTCGTCCTCTTGAGCTGGCTCCTCGGGATCTTCCTCCTCATTTCGGCTACCTTCCGACTCTGCTTTGGGTGGGGAGGCTGCTGGTGGAGAAGTGCGACGATGCCTGAGTGCTCGGCGATCCGGGGAGTCAGGGGTCCATGGATCACTCACGGTGACACATAGTTCATTCCCATCTCCTCTTTCTTTCGCCTTTAAGCAAGCTCGCAGCAATGCCTCCGTTTCCTTCAGGGTGTCTTGGACATCCTGAAGCTCTTGTTGACACTCCTGCAGTCGAGTGCTGAGCATAGCAGCATCCTCCAAGCACAAGTCCATGTGCTCATGGGAAGTCCCTTGCTGCACCGGTGGGTACTTGTACTCCGTGGTACCACTCTCACGTTGGAGGACATACATGTACTCCGTTTTGTCCAAGTGGCGACGATAGATGTGACTCTGGCAGGTGATGGCCTCCCAGGTGACATCTCTCTCCGCTTCAACTTGTGTTGCTCGACAAGCTGGAGAGTGGTGAATCTTAAGCAGCTGATTCTCGTGTATAATCCTCATCTCCGAACTCCATTCTTCCCTCTTCTCACGGATGGTCCTGGTGGAGTTATAGTGGATGATGAGCTTGCCTGTATTGCCGGCGGCTTCGAGCATACGTCGAAGACGGCGCAGCAAGTCTCCAACTGCCAATCCGTAGGAAAGGTACGTCACTGGACGACTCTCCCCTCTTTCGGCAAGGGCAACTACGGGAACTCTCCCTCCTGTGGACTTACGAGCGGTGCGAATCATGCGAACCATCTAAAACAAAAAGGATTTAGAATTAGGTTAGATAAAATCTTTTTAAACAAAAATCCCATTTTGAATGAAAATTTTGGGATAAGATGAGGAAAATGACTCTTTAAATAACACTTTTCAACCCACACCTTGGAAAATAGTTTTTAAGAAAATAGGGCCCTTAAATACGTCCATTTCTACCTAGGTCCACGTTCCTACGGGCAACCTTGGCTCTGATACCACCTCTGTCACACCCGGTTTTTCCGAAGAACAACCAAGTGAATATCACATGTATGCCAGGATCATTTTCTCATACATGTGATGACAAATAGTGAAGCATCATTTATTACAAGCCAGGTGTCGAATATAAATAAGTCTTACATCGCAAATGTCTCAGTGGACACTAATGCTTCATCACAAGTAAATAAACTAGCAGCGGAATATTATTCTCTTAGGGCTCCATCACAGGCGTTGCCCGGGGGTCTTCATGAACCTAAAAGCCTTCCTCGGGTCCAAAATCTTGGTCATTATACACCATCTCATTATCTTGACCTGAGCAGCAATATAAACCAACAAATATGCAAGGTTGAGTACCAATGGTACTCAGCAAGTGTGGGAAAATTATATCATGCATGGCTAGAACAAGGAGAGGTTGAACTCATGGTTAAAGCACTACGCAATTAATGCCTATCACATTAGCTTATTAAGCACCTACATTACTACACAGGTGAAATGGTTCCAATCTCCCATCCCATCATCATAATCTAATAACCATAACATCATTACCAATGTTAAGCTCCCCGCTTAACATCCAAAACCATAACATCATTTCCAAAGTTAAGCTCCCCGCTCAACTTCCAAAACCATCAATCCTCTAATCATGAATAAGTCCAGGCCGCTCTTAACCGTGAGCACGGCTGTCAAGACAGTTTTGACTCTGCAGAGTTTGTACCACTGTACCCACAAGTAGTGATTTCATCCCCCGTTGCCGGGTGGACTAAAAGAACCTCCATTATGCCAGTGGCTACGATCCACATTCACACTTCCCAGGTGTGCGGCCAAGAGATCACTACGAAGCCTTTACAAAGGGATTCCCGACGAGCGTGGGCCCACTGAGGTTTCACCCCTAACAGCATACAAGAGGCTCCAACCCCGCTGCAGTGGCCCCCTCTTGAGCCTTGCGGTTCATACGGTAGTCCAGCTGACACCTATTCCCCACACCATCCAACACACCCATACTACGCCGGGGATACACCTAATTAATTGGCCAAGCTGCCCCATCTCAGCATGTGGTTGGCACTGTAAAGCCGGGTTACATGCTCCATGAACCGGTCCTTAGGATCCAGGCAAGTACTAAACACAAACCCGAGTCTCGTGCACCCAGCACACAACCAAAACATCCAACTTGCCTTGATCCCTACCTCTACATAACTCACAATATCTCATTCAAGAGTATGGTATAATAAACTGATGATCTCATATCCCAATTATCCCATTCTAAGCATGGCTAAGCATATGCATGTAAATAAATGACATGACAAAATAAATCCCAACCCAAGCTACAAGGAAACAAGGTAATGCAATTCTAGGGAAACTTCCTAGCATGGGTTTCATATTTCATTTGACAATGCAAATAATTCTATCTACACATCCTAGCATAGGATCAAAGTGGTCAAGGACACTTGCCTCCTTCTTGCTGCTCTTGAAATGGGTAGTCCTGATCTTGGAAAGAATTAACTTGCTCTTGAGCAGGTTCTACATCACACCATCACACATAGCAAAAGAAGAACAACAATCATAAGACATAGTTCACACTTCTTACTTCATACAAACCACACATTCATATTTATAAAAGTTCTTTACCATTATATGTGTTGTGGTTACTTTATGTGTGTTGAGTTGTGGCTTGCATGCACTTTTAACCATGTGTATATGATTCCTACTTTTGTGTCCACATTTATACTTGCATACAATGTGCTTTCACAATTTCTATCAACCCTAAACTGAATTCTTTGTATTTTAGAAACTCCATTTATCATTTACTAGTTTCTATATTTTCAGATTTATATTCCTATGCATAATGGTGCATTTTATTATTAAATTAGTAATACACATTACCTAAACAGATTAGGTTCTGGTCCTAATTAATTTAGTATCATATTTTGACCTTGGCTTCTGATGTATACTATTTCATAATCATTTTCCCTATTTTTCTATAACTATTCTTTACTTAAAAATGTGTCCCTAGACTAATAAATGTGAATAATAGATGAAACAGATTTATTTCAGCCCAAAAATATGTTTTTATCTCACTCCAAAGTTTTCTAAGTACTGAGAAAATTTTTAATTAATTTTGACAATTATGTTTGTCCCCCTTTTTAATTTTTTAAACACTAGTTACATATTAAATTTTCTAAATTAAATACTAAACAGGGTTAAAAAGTAAACTCATCCCATTACAGGGTCTATAATATTATTTTCATAATTTCCAGGGGTCTAGCTACACTTGTCAGAGGTGTTTTTCCTAATTTCTATTAAGTCCAGGGGCTAAAACTGATTTTTAAATGAATTTACATGATTTTCTGGAGTTCCAGGGGCTAGATCTGAAGTTTCCGGGGCTAGCTCTCAATTCCAGAGAACGCCAGGGGGTAGCACGTAAGAATTCCAGTCTTTATAACGCGGGGCTGATGTGGACCGTCCGATTTTAAACCGACGGCTGAGATTATAACATCGAACCGGTACGCGGGGTTTTAAAGTCTACCGTGCGATTTAAAATAAACGGCGCACAAGCGGCCACGTCGCTCTGATCGAACGCGGGCGGCGCTGCCGGCGGCGCACGGCGGCGGGAAGCGGCGATCTCGCCGGAAAGTTTCGGATCCTCGAGAATTCTGCCTAAAACTGTGATCTTATGGCATAGATCGGTAGAGGGGAGGTCAGGGATCTCACCTCGGGGGTTTTCTTGAGCTCGGGGGTCCTGGAGAGTGCTCTGCGGCGAGGTCCGAGGCAAAACCACGGCGAAGCTCGTCGGAGCTGGATTTGCACCGTAAGTCTTCGGGTTTTCTGCACCTGCAAAGTTCCCCGGAGGCGGTGGATCAAGACCAACGAGTTAGATCAGAGTTTCCGAGCTTAGATCGGCCAGAATTCACCGGCGAAGTCTCGGTGCTCACCGGAGTGAAAATCGGCGATCGCGTGAGAAAAACTGATCGGATCGGTGGTTTTTATAGCCGGGGGAGGGCGGTGGGTCTGTTGTGATCGAGTTGGAGTCCGCTGGGACCGGAATTCGGCTGCGGGATGCGATTTCCAATCGGTTAAAATCGAGCGCGCGCGGGGGAAAGAAGTCCGGGGTCGCGGGGCTCGGGTTAGGGATGACATGCGGGTCCCACCCGTCAGCGGGAGGCAGCGCGGTGCGCGCGGGGGCGGGCTGGCGCGGGGGTTTGCTGGGCCGGCTGGGGTTTCGGCCCACTGGCCAGTTTTTTTCCGAATTCCTTTTTCTTTTTCCATTTCTTTTCTGTTTTGGGTATAATTTGAATTCCAGTTTGAATTTGAATTTTTGCAAAACATGCAACACGTCCAAAAATTTCTAAATTCCCCTCTGAACATGGTTTAGGGTTTTAAATAAAAATTTGGGTTTTGACTAAAAATTTGGGGTGTTACAATATGGGACCCAGTAAACCGATGTACCTCGGGAAGCTGTCGTTGGGACTTTTCGGGTCGCCTCAGGCGGACGGCCGGTGTGCAGTATGTGGGGAATATTCTCATGACATCTCACATCGGAAGGTGCACCATGAGAGTAGCTACTGTACGGGGCAACTTGATCGATTCAGCGGGGGTGAAACGGGGGAAAGGCTGCCACATACGACGTCAGTGATGGTTGTTGTAGGCAACGTCGAGTACGGGCGTACGTGTCGTGTAGTCCGGGTGTTATTGATTCGAATCACCGTCGCTCGCGGAATGGACCGAGCATACTTGTTCTCACAGTCGTGACGTAGTAAGAACTTGCATGAGAAAGGAACTAATCATTTTGGTGTGAAGTATTATCCTACCTTTGTATTGGATCTTGATGCATAGGCTAGTGCAAACTCGATTCTCTTATGCCATGAGCAATTTACATCGGGGGAAAGCTTTTCTTGTTTGATTGTGGACTCCCGATGTGGCGTGCCCAAGGTTACTTAAAATGCTGCAATTAATACCTGAAAGTAAGGATTCACTTTTAGGAGAGTTAAATTATGCTTATGCCATCCTATGTTAGGTTCATAACCTCACTTAGAGTTTCATGTTTAGGGTGACGGTTAAGTCTTGCTGAGCGTTATGCTCACGGATGCTATCCGAGTTGCTTTGCAGGTAATTGACTCGATGCTTATGAGAAGGGATGCCGATGAGACTCGGGAACCTCCGAGTGCTTACTCAAAGAGCATCCTCGCCGCTGCAGATTGTCTTTGTGTTGCTAGTAAGAAACGTCTGCGGGCTGGACCGTTTCTTTGTTGCTAGTTTAGATATGAGTCGTGAGAGTGATAGTCTTCCGCTGTAGTTTACTCTGATATACTTATTTGTAAAACAATCTTGTACGCTTCCGCTAAACTATTTATGTCATATGATGTGTTTCTGCAACCCGTGTGCTGTTGGGTGCCGCATAACACGGCACCACCCGACGAGGTCCCGTGGGGCCGTCACAATTGCATCTTGAGTAACGTTTGTGCATGATGATTGATTGCTGTAAATCTTGTATGTGCGTGATCGTGAGTAGAAGGACAAGCTCAGAGAGCTATCTGCGAAGAACTATGTGACACCCTCATTTTTTATTTCTGCATATATTCATATTTTATATAGAGAAAGCATTTTAAAATAAGTAGAAACAGAGAAATAATAAAAAAGATAGCCAAAAAGAGCCAAATCCAGTTCACGGAGAGCGCCGAAGAAAATTCCCGCGGCCCGTTGGCCACGTGGCGTGTTCGGAGCTCATCCCTGTGGAGTGGGGAGAGGTCCGGCCCCGTCAGACACGTGGTTCTCTCGGAGCTCTTCTCCGAGAGGTCCGACCCGCGAGACACATGTCGCTCTCGGAGCTAACCTCCGAGAGGTCCGGTCCTACTAGACACGTGTCACCTCTGGAAGGTCCAACCCTATCGGACACGTGTCACCTCCGGAGCTCATCTCTGGGAGGTCTGACGCTGACAGACACGTGTCAACCTCGGAGCTCGTCTCTGAGGAGAAAGGAAGTCTGGCGCTACTTGACACGTGACATTCTCGGAGCTCACCTCCGAAGAGAGGGGAGGTCCGAAACTGACACATGGCACACTCGGAGCCACCTCCGAAGAGAGGGGGAGGTCCAGAACTGACACGTGGCATTCACGGAGCTCTTCTCTGTTGAGAGGGGAGGTGCCGACCCACTAGACATGTGGCACACGTGGAGCTCGCCTCTGGGGAGAGGGAGATCTCGCCCGCCTGACACGCGGCACAACCGGAGCTTGTCTCTGCGGAAAAGGGAAGCCCAGGTCCCAGCAGGACACGTGGAGCCTCCAGAGCTCATCACCGCAGAAGGACACGATTTTGAAGCGGTTTTTGCTTCTGTACATGTGGGAATCCCCGGTACTTAGGAAACCGACACGATTTCTACAATGCTACCACACCAAATCAACTAAAGATAAGTTGTTAAGATTCAAAAACAATTTGAATAGGACTCTTATTTGAATTCCGATCAGATTCAGACTCTTCTCTTCCCGATTATAAATAGAACTCGAAACAACCCCTTGGTCGTAACATCTTTTCTAAGCCGACAACTTAGAAGCCCTAGCCCCAAACTCACCGAGCTAAACCCCTTCACCAGAGTTTGACCACCGGAGAGACCGCCGACAAGCCCAGACACGATCGCCATCGTCGGAGGAGAGCCGACGATCTGTTTTTGGCTAGGAGAAAGGACTCGAAGGAAGTAAGGTAGGTCTCCATTACCACCTTACGATAGCAAACTCTGCAGAGTCTAAAACTATCATGATAGCCGAGCTTACGGTCACGAGCGCCTGGTCAACTCACATGATTAGATGGGATGGTTATTGGAAGGTTATGGTTTTTGGTCTGGTTATTGGTTTGGTTATGGTTTGGTTTTCGGGACTGTTGAGTCATGGCAACGAGATTGGGTCTCAGTATGAGACAGGAATTGAATATGAGATAAAATGGTAGTGAATACGAGATGGTATTCATGATATGGTAGTGAATACGAGATGGTATTCATGAGCAAAGTTGAGAAAGATTAATGTCTGGTTGAGACATGGAAAGGGTTGAATCATAATGGAGGTATGTTGGTATTTAAATACATGTTGGGATTACATTCACTTAAAGCTAAGTTGCTGTTTTTTTCGTGCTTTGAGAAATAAACTTTGCTTTCTGCAATGAGCCTTTTTTATACCTGCCTTGTTGTGAGCTACATATCATATTTTCCCGCACTTGCTGAGTACATTATGTACTCAAACTTGCATTATCATACATCATCAGCAACAGGAGAGGAATACTATGAAGACCACGTGGAGTACTAGGAGTGTGATTCCCCGTCAACTTGCCTGTGGGAATGGAGTAGAGATGGAGCTGCTGCTGCTGCTTAGTTGCTTCTGCACTAGTTAGAAGACTTCCGCTGCTAGAATAAAGACCTTCGCTACTAGAATAAGACTTCCGCTGCTAGAATAAGACTTCCGCTGCTAGAATGAGTCCAAGACTCATGAGACATTGTAATAAACCCTGTTATTCATGGTTATATATATATTCTGAATTCAGTTTGTGAAGTATATGTGTATATGTGATGAACATCCTGGGCACACATACGCATCAGTTCTCGGTTCTGTGTTCTACAGAAACGAGGGCGTCACAAACTACAACACCAAGACTTCGATATCCGTGAGCAACAAGAGCCACAGGAACAAGGCAAGTGCCCCTTGACCATATTGATCCCATGTTTTGAAACTGTTCTGTTTGCGAAAACTATGTATGCTTGAGTCAACTTGATGGGAACCCTTTTATAGGAGTTTACTAGTTTTGTTAACCACCCTTTTCGCCGGGAAAGTTGATGAGTCGGGTATGGTCGTTTTTGCTTTTTGCTTCGCTAATCTACGGGTTATGGGAAGCGAGATAGAATGTGTCTAGCTACTGCACTCATATGGATAATGATAATAAGAACTTGACGTTGATAATGAATATGAATCGGGGGAGATCTAGGCAAGCTTGGTTTGTGGATGTGGTAGAATGAGATGATAGTTTACTTGCCGTAGATCTAAGGACCGGTTCATGCCAGCACATGCCAGGGAAACAGTGCCACCACATGGCCAAATATGGGTGCGGCTTAGCTGACTAATTAGGTAAGTTGCTAGATTGTTATGGACCGTGGAAGGCGCGGGGAACGGGAGTCGAGAGAGGACTGCCCTGGGAACCGCATGGCACAAGAGGGGGCCCATAGGTGGGAGAATGGTGATTCGAGCCTGTTGGTGAAACCTTAGTGAGTCCATACATCTAGTAGCCCCTTTGTAAAGGCTATTTTGTGATCTCTTGGCCATACACCGACGGTTGTGTACTGATATAATGGAGGTTCTGTAGTCGCTGACGGGTGACAAAATCATGAACTTGTGGGTAAAGTGGTGCCACCTCTGCAGAGTGTAAAACTATCATGATAGCCGAGCTTACGGTCACAAGCGCCTGGACAACTCACATGATTAGAAGGGATGGTTTGGGATGGTTATTTGGATGGTCATTGGTTTGGTTATTGGTTTGGTTATTGGTTTGGTTATGGTTTGATCATTGAGGTTTGGTTTCGGGACTGTTGAGTCTTGGTAATGAAATTGGGACTGTTCAGTCGTGATAATGAGCTTTGGTCTCGGTTATGAGATGAAATTGAATATGAGATTAGATAGTCATGAATATGAGATGGTATTCATAAGCATGAGAAAAAGTTGAGAAAGATAAATGTCTGGATGAGAGATGAAAAGTGGAGAATCATGATGGAGGTATGTTAATGTTTTAATTGGATATATGTTGGGATTAAATTCACTTAAAGTTAGTTGCTGTTTTTATCATGTTTGTAAAATAAACTTTGCTTTCTGCAATGAGCCTTTCTAATCCTACCTTGCTGTAAGCTACATATCATATCTTCCCGCACTTGCTGAGTACGTCATGTACTCAAACTTGCATTATTACTTCATCATCAGCAACAGGAGAAGAGTACTTCGAAGATCATGTGGAGTACTAGGTGTGTTATCTACCGTCAACTTGCCTGTGGAGTTGGAGATGGAGCCGCTGCCGTGTTTAGTTTGCTTCCACTATCGTTTAGAGACTTCCGCTGCTAGAATAGAGACTTCCGCTGCAAGAATAGATGTAATAAAGTACTTAAACCCTATTATTCGTGGTTATATTCTGAATTCAGTTTGTGGAATACATGTGTATGTGTTATGAACATCCTGGGCACACATATGCATTAGCTGGGTTCCGTTTTCATGGGACCGGGCGTCACAGTTTATTTGGTATGGTTATGGTATTGGTCATTGGGATTGGTTTTGGGACCGTTTTGTGTCATGACAATGAGTTTGGTTTTGGCTATATGAATATAAGATGGTTATGAATATTTATGAGCATGAGATGAATTTGAGAAAGATTAATGGCTGGATGAGACTTGATAAATGGTGCATTATGATGAAAGAATGTTGCTGATTTACTTGGATTTATTGGGCTTTAACTCACCTAGAAATAGTTGTTGTTTTTATCATGTATGTGAAATAAAATTTGCTTGCTGCAATAAGCCTTTTTATTTCCTACCTTGTTGTAAGCCACATGTCATACTTTTCCCGCACTTGCTGAGTACGACATGTACTCACCCTTGCATTACCACATATACATCAGCTACAGGAGATGAGTACTTCGAGGAACGTGTGGAGTACTAGGCGTGCACACTACCGTCAACATGCCTGTGGAGTTGAAGTTGAAGCCTGCTGTTTAGTTATTTCCGCTGTTGTTTAGAGACTTCCACTGCAAGAATAAGTTAGAGATTCATGAGTGAGACATTGAGTCATTGTAATAAAGTACTTAAACATTATTTATTCGTGGTTATATTCTGAATTCAGTTTGTGGATTACATGTGTATGTGTGGTGAACATCCTGGGCACACATATGCATTCACTTGGTTCTATTTTCGGAACCGGATGTCACACCAGATGACAAGCGTAGCAGGACCCCTCCGGAGTTTAGTTGTTCCGAGTGATGCTCCTAGACTCTATGACATCCTAACAGAGAAAAAAAGAGTCCTACCGCTGTGCTAAAGATAGAACTTACGGAGGTGCTCTATGTTCCAAGGACTAGGTAGATGTTCCCCATCCTCCGTGGCCGGGCGGACGCACCCGGGGTGGGATACTTGTGTTACTCGGAAGGGAACCTCCCAGCAGGGGGAGAGTTTATTCACCCCTTCACGAGAAAGTACACCCCGGAGCACCAGGTCGCCCACCTCGAGCTGTCTACTGCGCACGAACCGCTGGTGATAGCGCCGGAGCGCTTAGTGGTACCATGCATTTCGAGCAGCTGCTTGCCATCTTCGCTAATCGACAAGGTCGATATCTTCACGCCAGAGCTTGTCCTGCGCGGCTTCGTTGTATGACTGGACACGGGGGGAGCCCATGGTAATCTTTGGGAGGAGTACGGTCTCAGCCCCATACACCAGGAAGGAAGATGTTTCCCCTGTCGGTCGGCTGAGGGACGTCCGGCTTGCCCACAGTGCACACGGAAGCCTGTCTACCCAATTGGCACCATGGTTCTTCAAGAAGTTGTAGGTGTGTGTCTTGAGTCTCCTGAGTATCTCAGCATTAGCCCTCTCGTCTTGTCCGTTGCTCTCTGGATGCGCAACGGATGCGTAGCAGAGTTCGATGCCGAGGTCGTCGCAGAACTCTTGAAACACTGCACTTGTGAACTGGGTCCGTTGTCGGTGATGATTCTATTTGGGACCCTGAACCGGCAGATGATTGACTTGATGAGCTTGACTGCTGACTGCTTGTTGATTGTCACTACAGGGGCTGCTTCCGACCACTAGGTGAACTTGTCTTTGGCGACGTAGAGGTACCGGTACCCTCCGACAGATCTGGGGAAAGGTCCCAGGATGTCCAGCCCCCACACAGCGAAGGGCCATGAGGGTGGGATCATCTACAGCATTTGCGTCGGTGTGTGGATCTGCTTAGTGTGGAACTGGCACGCCTTGCATCTCTCGACCAGCTCGATGAAATCCTGGAGAGCTGTCGGACAGTAGGAGCCATGACAGAAGGTTTTACCGACTAGCGTACAGGAAGATGCGTGGTTCCCACACTCGCCTCCATGGATCCCTGCAAGCATGTCGCAACCCTCCTCCCGGGTTATGCACTGCAATAGGACGGCATTGGCGCCACGACGGTAGAGACCCCCCTCTACCAGCGCGTATCTCTTAGCAAACTGAACGATCCGTTCAGTGGATACATGTTCATTAGGAAGGATGTTGTCTTTCAAGTAGTCCAGTATCTTCGTGATCCATGCATCGGGACCTACTTGAGCTTCTGGATCTTGAGCTCCGAGTTATATGGAGTCCCCGGTGACGCTTACAATCCTTGGCGGCCTCCATGGTAGCAGGACCGCCGGGACCGCCAGCTTCGAGGTGCTGGTCTCGCCTCCTTCGACTAGTTTGGTAGGCCAGGCTGTAGGTCAAAGCAACTTCCTTTCGAAGACTCCCTTAGGCACCGGACCCCAGGTGGAAGCCTTCATTGATAGGTCATCGGCGATTGTATTGTTGGCGCGGGGGACATGGCACAGGTCCAAGACTTGGAAGTCTTTTTACCGCTTCGGTACTTGGAGGAGGTAGGCTGCAAGCAGAGGATCATTGCAGCAGCATTCTCCCTTGACTTGCTTGATGATCAATTGAGAATCACCCTTGACCAACAACTGCTGGATGCCAAGAGACAGTGCGATCTTTAACCCGAAGATGAGAACCTCATACTCCACCATGTTGTTGGTTGCCTTGAAGTCAAGCCACACCATGTACTTGAACTTCTCCCCAGTCGGGGTGAGGAGCAGGATCCCCGCTCCGGCACCTTTCTTGCGCGAGGAGCTGTCGAAGAAGAGTGTCCAGTGGGCCCGGTGAAGACCGGAGCTCTGGGCTCGGGCTCATCATTGTCTTGGCCCCTAGGTGGCATGGTGGTGGTGTCCACTCAACCACGAAGTGAGCCAGCACCTGATTCTTTACCGCACGGCACGGTAAGAAGTCGAGCTAGAACTCCGCCAGCTCGGCAGCCCACTTTGCTACGTTCCTGGTTGCTTTAGGGCCGTGGAGCACGGCTTCATTAGGTATGAAGTGACCACTGAAATCTTGTGAGCTTGGAAGTAGTGGCACAACTTTCTTGATGCAACAAGGACTGCATAGAGCAGCTTGTGCACTTCTAGATATTTTGTCTTAGCATCGTGGAGGACCTCGCTGATGTAGTAGACCGGACACTGGATGGTCTGAGCCCTCCCTGAGAGGTCCGGTGCATCTTCTTGGATAGGTATGGGACTCGAGGGCCCTTGACCCCCATGTCCGGGACTGCGCTCTGGGAGCTGGGACCCGGATGCACATTGGTCATCAGGTCTGACAAACTGGGACCTGACTAGCTCCTCGTCCCCTAGCTCCCCTGCGAGATCCGAGTCCTGGAACCTGGGACCTGCAGTAGGGGCCTCGTCTGGCACTTGGGGTCATTGCAGTTCCGGTCGCTCTGCGACCAGAACCATGCTCACGACCTCTGGTGTGGCAGCGATGTAGAGGAATAGGGGCTCGCCTTGTTCCGGAGCCACCATGATCGGCAGCGTTGTGAGGTACATCTTCAGCTCATCAAACGCCTCATCTACCTCTTCGGTCCAGACAAAGGGTCCGGAGCTGCACAGAAGTTTGAAGAACGGGAGAGCCCACACAGCCAGTCTAGAGATAAACCAACTAAGCGCAGCCAAGCAACCCGTGAGCTTCTGTACGTCCTAGATGCGGGCAGGTGTCCACATTACTTTGATTGCCTTTATCTTCTCTAGGTTAGCTTCGATTCTCTGGTATGAGACCAGGAAACCAAGTAGCTTTCCGGCAGAGGCCCCGAAGACACATTTGTCTGGGTTCAACTCCTTGCGTGTCGAACACAACATGTCAAAGACTAAGTCGAGGTTGTCGAGCAAAGATGCCTGCGACTTAACCTTAACGACGATGTCATCAACGTACACCTCTACTAGCTCCCGAATTAGGTTCCTGAATGTCTTATGCATGGCATGTACAAAAGTGGGAAGAGCATTTAAGACCATAAGGCATTAATACATAGCAAAATAGGCCATCTACTGTTATGAAGGTTGTATGCTCTTCATATTCTCTAGACATTGGTATTTTGTGGAAACCTGAGTAAGCATCTAGGAAGCACAGTAGATCGCAGCCGGATTTAGAATCCACTATTTAGTCTATGCTAGCGAGAGGAAAAAGATCCTTTGGGCATGCTTTATTGAGAGTGGTGTAGTCGATGCACATCCGAAGATTCCCGCCTGCCTTGTGGACGACAACAGGGTTGGCCAACCATCATGGATGGTGGACCTCTCGGATGAAGCCATCGTCGAGCAGCTTCTTGATTTCTTCATGGATGAAGTTCTGCTGCTCAACGGACTGTTTCCGAGGCTTCTGTTGCACCGGTCTGGCGTCGGGGTAGATCTTTAGATGGTTCTCAATCACCTCCCTGGACATCCCGTGCATCTATGACAGTTGCCATGCAAACACGTCCATATTAGCCCGGAGCAAGGTGACGAGTGTGAGTTCCTATTTGTCACCTAGATTCCCCATGATGCGGGTGGTCTAGGTGGCGTCTTAGCCGATCCGGATGACTTTGATGGGGACATCTTTGCCGTCTAAGGGCTGCACGCGGGGTGCAGATGTCGAACCTCGCTGGCACATGCTTGGAGGCGGGCGGCTAGCTTCACAGTAGCCGGAAGCAGCCTCCTACGCCGCTGCCAATGCCTGGAGCTTCTCTGACGCTGAGACGGCGGCGGAGCGGCCTCTGCGGATCTTGAGGACGCCGCTAGGTGTCGGCATCTTCAAGACCAGGTAGCCGCAGTGGTCTACAGCTATGAACCGATACAGGGATGGCCTGCTGATGATGGCGTTGAAGTGGAGGCGGACCTCCGTGATGTCGAAGACGACGCTCTCTGTGCGGTAGTTCTCAGGCATCCCAAAAGTCACCGGGAGGGAGATGCTACCGCATGGCCAGATAGGGTCCAGACCCACCCCCGAGAATGGACGCACGGGTGAGCCTAGACATGAGGATCTGCATCTTCTCGAAAGCTGCAAGGCTGATGACGCTGAGGGATGCCTCACCATCGATCAGCACGTAGTAGAGCTTCATGTTGGTAATGGTTGGGGCGATGAGGAGTGGAAGCTGCCCAGCACCCGCCATGTTCTTGGAGGCAGTCGGAGGCGTCGAAGGCGATCGACATCTCCATCCACTTATGGTGGGGCGCTGGCCTGGGGGCAGGAGCAGCTGCTGCCATCGCCCATTGCAGGGTCTTGACGGCACGCCAGGACGTGATGTCCCAGGAACCCCCGTACATCACGTGGAGTGTCTTGCGATGCTTGTTATCGGTGCTGGAGTCAGAGTTCGGGTGGCCGTAGATGGCCTTAAATGCCCGCTTGACGTCCTGATACTCCATATCCTGCTCCATGCCGGCCACAGGGTCAGCCTTCTGCTTGCCCTCCCGCTGGCAGAAGGGTGCGCCGTCTTGGCGCTGCCGCTGCTGCTTGCAGAAGTGCTCCGCGAACTTCTTGATCTCTTGGCACTCGCTAGCGTTGTGGCAGCTGGATTTGTGCATCGGGCACCACTGCCCATCGTCACTGATGGATGGCAGTCTCGGACGCTTGTCGGTGCGCGGGCCATAACCCCCACCGGCCGCTGTAGCGGTGACGGTGGGCACCCTGGCTAGAAGCTTGTCCTTGCCTCTAGCCTTCTTATTCTTCTTGCTGCTGCCCGGAGCTGCAGCCTCACTGGCACTCCCCACCCCGGAGGCGGGTCGCGAGTGCCAGTCTCGGCCTTCCGCCGCCCTGGCACACTTTTCCTCCAGGCTGAAGAGCTCGGGGATGTCTTTCACGTCGTGCGTGGCTAAATTCTCAAGCATCTTCTTGTCTCTCACGCCCTGTCGGAATGCGACGACGACAAAAGCGTTGGAGATGCAAGGGATGGTGTTCCGCACTTGGGAGAACCGTTGGATGAAGGACCGCAGCGACTCCACCTCGCGCTTTCGCATGACGTGGAGGTCGAGCTCACTGCTGGGGCGCATGTAGGAACTCCCAAAGTTGGTTGTGAATCGCCAGCACAACTCTTCACAGGAGGATATGGAGTCTGAGGGAAGGTTCATGAGCCATGATCGGGCAGTGAGAGTCAGCCATTACGGCCTCATTCCTCCTACCGCTAGGATGGAGGTGGAGTAGATCTGCAGGAACTCGGCGAGGTTGACAGTCCCATCATACTTTTCCGGCAAGTGGGGCCAGAACTTTTGGTGGCCAGACCACCATGCGAAGATGTGGGGCGAGTGCCATGCAGCCCCTGCCTGCTACTGGAGAAGCAGGGGTTCGCACAGCGCGTCTCACGGGTACGACACTCGGGGTGCCATACTCGCCCTCGAGATTGCGGCGTCTCTTGCGATGTTGCTCGTTGGTGACGCGACATCTTCACTCACGCGGAGGTGGTCTAGCTCGATCCTGAGGTTGGCTGTGGCCTGCCTGGCCATGGTCGCTGCACGTGCCGTAGCCGTCTCGCGGGCCACCGTCGGTGTATGCGACTGCGCTTGCGATGGCTCGGCCCACTACCTTCTGTAGGCAGGTGTGTTCATGGCGGCGGCGACAAGGTGGTCGATGTCGTTGCGCCACTGCTCTGCCGCTTCTGGGGGAGCATCCTTGCCCGGAGGGTTGTGGAGAAGAGCATGTGCTGCGGCTAGCATGCTCTCCAGGCTTGCAACTGGAGGCGTGGTTGCCGCCGTGGCGGCAGATGACCGCCGTGTGGTGGCAGCGGTGACCGCCTCGGGAGTGGCAACCGTATGGTCGCCTGCTTGGCCAAATCTACCCCGCCCTGGAGCGGGAAGTGGCCTCCTCCTCCCTCCCCATGAGAGGACGACGAGTGGGGCGAGAGGAGCCAGCAATGGACTGGATGTTCACCATGGTTGCAACGCTCGGTCGTCTAGATAGCGTGAAAGCCCCCTTCTTGGAGCGCCAAATATCGAAGTGTTTGCTACGACACTTCCCCTGGTAGTGCTACTGGAGCATTCCGAGGAGGTTTATTGTATGGAGGGGCTAACATCCCTCGATCGATCGAGCTTGAAGAACAGGGATGAACACCAGGATTTACGTGGTTCGGGCCGCCGGAGCGTAAAACCATACGTCCACGGGAGTGTGTGTTGGAATCGAATCCCCTTCGTCGGAGGCTGCCCGGTACTTTTATGTCTTAAGGCCGGACAGTTACACTGTGGCTTTTTGCCCGACAGGTGGTCCCGCGGTAGTCTGTACCCTTTACATGATCTAGGGTATTAACAGCTACTTGTAGTGTTCGCTGTCGATAGAGTTAAGGCGGGCCGCCTGACACGCTAGGCGTCTCTGACCAAGTAGCGGTTGATGATGGCGGTAGAAGGCTCCGTCTTGTTGCCGCGTCCTACTCGGTTAGCTGTGCAGCACTGTGCCGTTACTGCCGTTGTCACGCCATACCGCCTTGTCCTGTCATTGTAATTACTGACAGGAGTAGGCAGAGGCATGCGTTGCCCGCTATGCTTCTAGGGAACGCGCGAGTCTTGAATGCATGAATAGACTGCGCTCGCCTTTCTTGACTCATATGGCCCATGGCCCATGGCGGGTCATTGTACCTGTGGCGGCCCCGAGCCCACCTCGGCAGGGAGGTCGGGCTTAGACCGGAGGACACGTGGCAGCACCGGACCTCGCCTCAGCAGGTAGGTCAAGCCTGGAGCACAGGATATGTGCCAGCACCGGACCTCGCCTCAGCGGGGCGGCCAGCTCCGGGGCCGGGGACACATGGCAGCTCCAGAACCCTCCTCGGCAGAGAGGCCTGGCCCGGAGCCCGGGGACACGTGGCAGCACCAGACCTCGCCTCAGCGGGGAGGCGAGGTCCCGGGCCGAGGACACGTGGCAGCTCCGGAACCCTCCTTAGTGGGGAGACCTGGCCCGGAGCCAGGGGACACGTGGCAGCACCGGACCTCGCCTCAACGGGAAGGCCAGGTCCAGGACCGAGGACACGTGGCAGCTCCGAAGCCCTCCTCAGTGGGGAGTTTAGGCCCAGAGCCCAGGGACACATGGCAGCACCGGACCTTGCCTCAGCGGGGAGGCCAGGTATGGGGCCAAGGACACGTGGCAGCTCCGGAGCCCTCCTCAGCGGGGAGGCCAGGTGCAGGGCTTAGGACACATGGCAGCGCCGGTCCTCGCCTCAGCGGGGAGGCTAGGTCCGTGGCCGAGGACACGTGGCGGCGCCAGAGCCCGCTTCAGCAGGGAGGCGGGGTCTGGAGCCTCTTCAAGCCTCCACGCGGGGGCCGGTCTGCAGGGTACCGATAGTCTCCATTTACCAAATAACCATGTTGTCCTTGGTTAGACCAGCATAATTTTCCATAAGCCACATGAAGATTTTTTTCTGAAAACTTAGATCTCCAAATTAGTTTATATGCTGAACTTTGAGTCATACAATTGTACGCGGACTTGGTAATGAACTTGCCACTTCTAGTTCAGAGACAATTCTTTGGTAATCTAAAGTATCATCCGACTTGTACCATTGATTCTATAAGCAATGAGGCAGCCTTACTTTAAACTAAATGACCCAGCCTTTGCTCGTGCAATCTGCCACCATTGGTTCTGATCTCTGCACAATGCATACAACAAGGGATATGCAACACTCAAAGTTGTAGAGCCAACCCAAGTATCTTGCCATAATCTGATTGAATTTTCATTCTTTAAGAGGAACTTCCTATGTTGAAGGGGTGTACCTAGTATTTAAAGCTCAAACACATTGTGGGGTCTGGAGAAGGGAATTTCTAGGCAGCTTTCCTCTTCCCAGGACATCTAGGACACAAGTGGAGAAACTCTACCACTGCACCAGACCCACCCTTCAAAGGATTTGACCAAATTTATTACCTTGAAGGTTGTAGGATCGAAGTACACGTGTAAAGCTACCAGAGGAGGGTGAATGGTACATAAAATTTTTTCAGCGGAAGCAACAAAACACCCCTCAGCAGAAAACCGATCTGTTAAAAAAACCGTGAGTGCGACTAATCTAAACGTGTTGAACTGTGACAAAACTAGTATAGATTGTAGACAATCAAGTCACAAAGACGTCACAACAAGAATCATGAAAATCCGTTGAGAGAAACTCAAGTTACGATCGAAAGATCGAACAAAGGTCAATCTGTCCTACGCGAGAAAAACAGTTCTGGAATACTGCAAAGAAACTTGTGTATATCAGAAACCACAAATTCAATGACCGTGCAATTTTCCCAGATGATATATAATCAAGTTTTGAAGACAACCCAAACATAATCACATCAATTGGATCTGGAAAACTCGAGTTATGATAAAACCACCGAAGCAAGGTAGTGCTGAATAGAAACTCGACGAGAAAAACTTGTCTGAAACAAGTCGGACGAACATGGCACAAAAGTTCCTTTAGAATATGAATCTTATTTATCAAAAAACAAGAGGAACAGCCCCAAAGTCGTGTACTACCGAGCCTTGGCCTCCCTTGCTTATATAACCAGCCCTAAGGCCAACCCAATTCAATCTAGGACTCCTACTCCTACTTGGATTCAAATTGTAACTTTCCAATACTGCTCAAGACTCTTTCTACACGCAGATAGAAGCAATCTTAAGACTTTCAAACACCTTAGGAACGTCCCAAACATTCCTAAAACAACTCAAATTCGTGACCCACATGAAATCCTATCATAACCAACTAAAACTTCCCATATTTGAGTCAAACACGACTCAGCCGCAGCCTGAGTCCATAACCTAGTCGGTTGAACCTTTCTGACCAATTCTTTACGTCCACATCTCTTCATCACCCCTTGGAACTATGCAGCCACGTGACATGACCCCACGGTCTTGTCGAGCCAGGATCACGCTGAGGGGTGCTGCGTTGCACAGCACCGGATAACACACGTCAAAGGTACAAAGCGGAAGCAAAATTTTATTACATAGACTGGTTTATGAACATGTTTACATCAAAATAAGTTCCAGTCTACACTCATGGGCGTAGACTAAGCATCAAGTGCACATTCAGCCTTTGATCGTGTCCTTGCTAGCACACACGCACACTAACTCTGCGGCGTGCACGACTCCCACTCGACGGGGTTCCCCTCCTGGGGTTCCGTCTCCTCTTCGGGAGTCCCTTCCTCATAGAACCCTGCAAAAGCTTCAAACACAAGCAGTGAGCACGAAGGCTCAGCAAGTCTGACCCGTCTCACCTAAACATGGAACTTATAAATGAGGGGTGGTAGGTTACATGAGGTAAAAATCATTTGCAAGGACTCGCCTAATTAGTAGAACCTTACTTTCAAGTTTTAGCAGCAGGTTGTGGAGAACCTTACGCTAAGGTACATGAGAGAGCCGCAATCAAACAAGAAACGCATTTCTCTCATTTACTTTTCCCAAAGTTGAAATGAACTTTAGTTAGCTCTAAACTACAGCAAGTCATTAGCAATCAAGTCCATTTTTCAATCAGTAACATTTTAACATGTAACGAGCCTGTTCTTTCTACGTCACAGTACAGTGAACAAGTGGTACTCACTGACCGCGAGGGACGGCGCTTATAATCGATTTACAACTGCAGGGTTACCCGAACAACCCGTCACGTACGACCGTACTCGATGTTGCCTACAACAACCATCACGGACGCCGTACGCAACTACCTTTCACCCGTCAGCCAAATATTGAACCGGTCCCATCGTCCCGAGCAAGAGGTCTCTGCACGCGCATCTCAGTGCCGCCAGCCGATTTACACCTCGAGCTCTCAACCTACCCTCTGAACGACGGGCAATGCCTCAATACCCAGCTACCCGAGTTACATCGGTTTCCCGGTTCCCATATAGCCGGTAGGTCTTCGGTACTGTTCTAGCTTGTTCAACAGGCCCGCACACGGCTCGGTCCTCAATCAACACAAGCAGAGCTATAGCACACAGGCCCCAAAGTCCTGCTGACCTTACTCTCCGCTCGGTCTCATTTTTCTTGCCATGTGTATCATGTGCTATCTCTACCCGAGTCGAGTGCCTCTAGCCTATGCTCGCGAGTAGTTCCAACTACTCGACTTGTACCGAATCCTACACTATCTTAGCATTGCAGTAGCTAACGGGGTCTGCCATCCTAAACCTAAACCATGGTTTTCTTGGCTATGCAATTGGGTTTCCAAACAAGACTCTAATGCAAAGAATAACGTAATCAAGTATGTGCTCAAAACAATAAAACTGGTAAAAGGTTAGTGCAAACCGGAGCTTGCCTTGCTGCTCTTGGTCGTAGGCTAGCTGTTCCTCTGGAGTAACTAAGTCTGGGACTTCGGGTTCCTCCTCAACCTTAGTGACTACATGATAGAAGCAATACATGTATTAATTTAAATGCAGTTGTATTAACTTTTAACTTGTGAGGTCTATAACTCTTACTAGACATGCCCAATGACTGTGAAATTTTTACTGTGGCTTGGTTACAACCTAAACAGATACATGGTCAAGTTTTAGTTGCAGCAAAGCTCATTTGAGCCCTCCACAATTAATCATGTACTGGACCTTAATTGAAGGCTTTTAGGGTGTTCTAAGGATTTTCATGAAACAAACTATGACTTTCTGAAAACTAGATTTTCAGAGGGTTCTAGTGGAGTTGGTCTCACTTAATTTGAAGGTTCCTAACTAAAGATATGAGCTAAACAATTTCAGAGAAAATTCTGAAAATGTTTCTGAACATTTTCTATTTTCTTTGGAACAGTTCCACTAATCACACCATTAGGTTGATCAAATGAGCTCAAATGGGTCTGAAATTTTTATGGTAGTTCAGGAATATTTTGGTGAACATCCCAACAAAATTTCTGGATTTTCCTCCAAAGGATTCTCCAGTTAAAATTCCTAACAGTTTAAATTTTGAGGAATTAATTCTGGAGAAATAAGGGTTTTCATGAAGTGAAACTTGATTTGCTGGAAAGTTCTCAGAGAGCTGAATCCAACAAAATTTGGTTCACTCGATTTGGAGCTTTCTAGCCAAAGTTATGAGGATTTGAAGTTTGGAAGAATTCTGAAAATCAGGGAAAAAGTTTAAACTCTTGGGGCCCGCGGGGACACGTGTCGAGCGCGGAGGTGTCCGGCGCACCGGGGCTCACAGGGTATTTGCGCGCCAGCACAGCCGATCCCGGCCACACACGATCCCAATTTAAATTCTTCAGCCGCTGACACGTGGGCCAGCCGGCTTCGTCTTCCTCCCGCCGCTCTCTTGCGCCCGCGCCGCCGACCTCGCCGGAGCAGACTCGGAGCTCGCCGGCTCGCCGCTGCCGGACCTCCCATGGTCTGAAACTCGCCTCCAGGGGGTTGTCGACGTCGAGGAACACGTCGGTGGTGTCAGGTCGGGCTGGGGGTGACCGGAAATAGCCCAGCGACGTGCCGCGGCCTCGGTTGAGGTTCGGCGTCGTCGACCGTGGGTTCTAACCCGCCAACACCTTGAACAAACGGTCCTACAGCATCAGTGTACCTCTAGGAAGCTCGACAAGGTGTCAAAAGGGTTCAGGGGTGGCGGCAAGTCGGTCGGCACCGTGTGACCGATCATGCCCGCCATGACCGCCCTCGATCGAGCTCGAAATTCGTCACTCCTAGACAGTTTCACGCCACAGGTGCAGAAAAGAACTTGATCGCCGGATAGTCCAACGTCTATGTGCAAGATTTGATAACCTCCAAAAGATCATAGAGCGAGAATTTAAAGAAACCGTACCGGAAGGTCAGTTTAAGGTTGCCGGAGCAAAAACTGAGAATTCGCCGACGAGAGTTCACGGCGTGGCTTGAGCTTCAGGTGGAAGCAGCGTGAAGTCCGTGCGCTCCTGTTGCCGCCCTTGCTCGGCCGTGGAAGTGGCTGTAGTGTGCTGCCCACGTGACACCGATCGCCGTCCTTCAGCTAAACTGCGGCGGTCGTCGTTGATCACGGGAACAGGGGCCGAAACCCGGTGGTTCAGGCGTTGGGAGGGTGGTGCTCGAGCTCAGGATGTTGCCTGGCAACTCGGAGTGGCGATGACACGATTGTTTGCTGTGTTTTCTCGATCGACCGAGAGCTCGGAAAGAAAAGGAATGGCGCCGCCCAGTGTCGCTCACGGGGATAAGAAGGCACCCGGTCTTCACCCCGTTGAGGCGGTGACGGTCGCGTGGGGGCGCAAGCAGGCCGCCTGAGCGCCAGCGCGCGTAGAGGGGAAGCAGCTGGTGGCGCCGGTGGCTGCTCGGTGGCACAGCCGACAGCTGCTCGGTGGAATTTCCCACCGAGGCTGTGACTTTGTGTGCAAGTTTTGCCTCCTTCTCTCTATGACATGTGGGTCCCACCCAGGGTTTTAACCTCTGAAATTTACTCTTAATCACTGTTGTAAACAGTGAGCCCCAAAATACCCATGGTGATTCAAATTATTCACCCATGAGCCATTTGAATTGAGTAGAATTCAAATTGGGTTTGATTTGAATGAATTTCAGCACAAGTTCAGTTTTGAATTCAAATAAAGTTTGAATTTGTCCCACTTAGCTCATGTCAAGATCAACTCCAAATGGAGTGAAAATTGGTGTGTGAGCTCACAAAAATGTGCTGAGTAAGAATATGCCCCCCACTTTTAAATGTGCTGAGTTTGAATTTGAATATGGTTTCAAACTGCCCTCTTTCTAGCTATACCCAAAATGACCTTAAAAAGGTTTTGAATTTGGGTGAAACTTGGCATGGACATTCTTAGCAATGTGTAGGAGTTTTCATATGTCCAGCCCACCTATATCACATGTGGAAAATACCACTTTTGCAATGTGTGAGTTTGTTCTCTAATGAGCATGTTGATGGTGGTTACTTGCTCTTCATTTGTGTTCATCATCTTTCCTCAAATGAGGTGTGTGTGTATGGTGATGAACACTTCAATTATGTGTCAAAAACTGAGGCCCTTACACCACGTCCATGCACTCCTTGCACACGTGCAAACATCTTCCAACGACGTCCAAGATACCTTCATATGCATTGTTCTTGATTCAAACATACTGCGCAACCTCCCGATCAACTCAACCACAATTCCTCCTGAACTTGGTTGTTGAACCTCATCTTCTCCCTAAGACTAGTTCAATGGATCCCGTCACCAGCCATGTCTTGAACTCAAGCAACACCTGCACATGAATAAACAACCAATACTTCCGAGCACAAGTCCTCGACTTGACTCTCGTTAGTTCCAAAACTACAACATCTTACGTGAGCACCTCACATAAGCATGTTGTAAACCATAGCAAAATGATATCAGCCATAACCACCAAAACACACCAAAAACTTAGTAAAATAATACTAAGAAAACTTTCCATAAGAGTAAAGCAAGTTCGAAACATTGCAAGTTAAAAGCAGAACCATTGCAATCAAGCTCCGAACCTTACCAAAGCTAACCGAACCTTGAACCGGAGCTTACCAAAGCTAGTCGGACCCAGCGCCGGAGCTTACTAAAGCTTAGTCGGACCTAGCACGGAACTTATCAAAGCTAGTCGGACCTAGCACCGGAGCTAGCAAAAACAAGTCGGACCTAGCCAAAATAAGTCAGACCTAGACAAAGCAAGTCGGACCTTACATAGGACCTTGCCGGAGTTACCCAAAACAAGTCGGACCTATCGTCAGACCTTGCAGGAGCTCGGACCTAGAGTCGGACCTTATTAAAAAGGTGTTTTGGTAGTATTTAAAACTTTTATCGTCAAAGACAATGTATTCAGCACACATAGGTCTCACAATCTCCCCCTTGATGAATGCATTGGCAACATCACTTAAAATCCGAACATTGGCTTATTCACATGAAAAGTTTTGAAAACAATTTCTCCCCCTTTGTAAATCAGAAATAAAATGAGAAGAAAAACAAAAATACCAAAAATTATCCCCCTGAGAAGAATCGTTGTAAAAGCCCAAGAAAAGGGAATTGCAAAAAATTTTCATCACCTCACAACACCACAGCTTTTGTTGTGGATATCTTGTGATGACTTGTGAAGAGCAAGTAACCACCATCAAAAGGGTGATTAGAGGGGAAAGCCCTAACTTTCACAAAGTGGGATTTCTACACATGAACATGAGAGGTTGAGCTTACCCCTTGGACTTAAAAAGTCTTGGGAAGTTTCAGTCCAAATTTCATGCAAATCCCACACTTTGTGAGGCACTTTTGGAGGCATTTGAAAAAGAGGCCAATTGGAATGTAAGTTCAAATTGCAGCAACTTTCATCACTTAAATTCGAAAGTTGGCTTCATATTCAAACTCAGCACATTTTTCTGAGTTAGTCCACCAATTTTCACCCCCATTGGAATTTATCTTGTTGGGAGCTAAATTTGCAATAATTCAAAACTGAATTTGAATTTCAGTTCAAACATGAAGCAAATTTAGCCAAACAAGTTTCAAATTTGGGAAACCAAATTCAATCTGTGACTTGGTGATTAAGTCACTCAGTCAATGGAGAGTAGCTGGGATATTTGCAGCAGCAAGGGGGAGGAAAATTAGAGGGGAGAGGAGGGCCCACTGGTCAGAGGACTTAGGACCGAAGGCAACTCGGGCGAGTCACCAGGCAGCCGGCGAGCAGAGCGTGACACCTCCTGCTCCCGCGCCCGAGTGGAAGGGCCACGGCACGGTGAAAACCGTGAGTCACCGCGCCAGGGCGACGCCCCCTCGGTCCTTATCGCGGTGCCCCGGCTGAACCGACACCCTCCCACCCCGCAGCTGCCTCCGCACTCGGTTGTTTTCGCCGCTGTTCTCTGATCACCGACGACTGGCCGATCCTGGCGGTATCACAAGCCACCACCAGAGAGGAAAAGGTGCGCCCGCGTGTGAGGAAGCTGTGGGAGGAAACCGTTCACCGTTTCATGCAGGGTAGAGAGAGAATTCCAAGTTCCCCCCCCCCCCCCGGTGCACCTTAGGGTTAGCAATCGGTCGCCGGCAAAATTCGTTGCACCGGAGCAACTGCCGGTCGAGCTGTAGTTCACACACATCCTAGACACCCGTGCGCATCTCTCCGAGCAGAAAACCGCAGGAGCAACCGTTCCAAACCCTAGTTTCACCGCTAACAGTCCAGCGGAAGGGAGGGTCGCCGGTGAGGTCTAGGTTGCCGGCCGTTTAGGGCCCAACTGAGATCAGGCCGAGCTTCCTGAGGTCCCCCTGAGCATGGCGACGCGATTAGCGCGTGAAAGAGGTGGTCAGGAGGGCGGGAACGCGTTGCCGAGGTAGCACAGAGGCATAGAGCTCGTCGCCGGTGAACTACGGCGGTTAGACGGCAGCGGCATGGTATCCAGCGTGTTCAGCACCCGAAATTATGTGGGGGCGCCGAGTCTCACCGTCGCCGGCGAGCTAGATCGCCGGGAATGCCGACCTCGCCGGAGCTCCGGCGGCTCGGGGCGGAGGCGTCGGGAGGTAGACGAAGGGCGGGGTCCCATGTGTCATCCGCTGTGCTAATCACGCGCGAGCGCGCGGTTAGTTCAAATTAAATGGGCGGGCCCCGCTGTCAGCTTCTGGTTTAGCGCGGGAGAGGATTTTCTGTGGGAAAATAATTCAGGGATCAGCCCAAATTTTAGAAATTCATAACTTTGTGTAGGAAGCTCCAAATTCAGTGAACCAAATTTTTCTGAACTCCGAATTTTGAGTACTTTCCAGCAATACCAATTTCAGCTCATGAAACTTAATAATTTTCCAGAATTAAATCCTTAAAATTTAAATTGTTGGGAATTTTATCTGGAGAATTACTTCATGAAAAATTCTGAAATTTGGCTGAGACGTTCACTGGAAAATCATTGAGTCACAGTAAAATTTTCAGACTCATCCGTGTTCATTTAGTCCCTCTAATGGGGTGATTAAGTGAACTGCCCTGAGAAAATAGAAAAATGTACAGAAATATTTTTCAGATTTTCTCAAATCTTATTTAGGGCACAACTTCTATAGGATTCTTCAAATGACATGAAACCAATTCCATTAAAATCATTTGAAATTCTAGTTTCCAGAAAGTAGTGGTTGGAGCCATGAAAAACAGTGGAATTACTTAGAGACTCTAATATTGACCAATTAGGCTTTTATTTGTACAAAGCTCAAATGAACTTTGTTTCAAATGAAACTTGGTCAAGACCCTGGTTAGGACCCTACCAAGCCTCCATATAAATTTCAGAACCAAACGGGAGGGTTAGCTAGAGTTATAGTAATTACATATTCAAGTTTACACATTGCATTTGAAATGACATGTAGTATCTCGTTAACGAGTAGTCGCTGAAGGCGAGGAGACTCTGGAAGTGTTTGACTTCCTTCTTCCGGACGAAGACCTAACCACTGACCAGCAGCAACAAGGCAAGCCCCGGTTTGCATTAACCCTTTTTATAAAGTTTTGCTTTGTTTACATGTCTAGTGTAAAGTATGAATGTGCATTAGGTGTAGGATGGATGAAACCCCACTTGCATAGCCAGAATTTGCCTATAAGAGTGAGGGTAGTGTCTAAGACCTCGAGTAGACAGGCTATGCTTAATGATTCATAGAACTTCGGTACAAGTCGAGTAGTTGGAATCTACTCGCGTGCTGTGCAGCTCCACGAGTGGGCGTACGTGACGTGCTCTTTGGGTTTTCCGGCAGGTGTATATCGAGTCGATTCACCGTCCCTCGCGGTGATGAGTACCGCTTGTTCACTGCGTCATAACGTAGATAATTTATGGAATGTTATGATTCACTTCTGCTGTATGATATAATTGTATTGTTGCATGGGTGCCACCAAATATTGCTTACTAAATTCCAGATTCACAAACTGTTAACTTGTGGCTAAAAGATGAACGAAGGATAAATTATAGCCGTGTCCGTTGGCTGAAATTTTACCATCCCATGTTCATTGCACCCTACATGTAGAGTTTCATGCTTAGGTGAGTCGGTTAAGTCTTGTTGAGCCCTCGTGCTCACGGTTGCTGCTTAAGTGTTTTTCAGGTGAGGAGCCACCCACGGACTCGGGTTACGAGTCCACCGGCGAGGGTTACCCTCCATCGGGGACCACGGCTGAGTGGGAGCTGTACACGCCGCGCTGAGCTGAGGAGTGCAGCTAGTGTGGGTTGCCCTACGGCTGGGCAACCGACTTTTGCTAGGTAGGCAGGCGTGAGTTGTACAAATTAAAACTTCCGCTGTGTAATGTATACCTTAGTTTGTAACTGAACAGTGTACTACTTTGTACAGTTTCAGTTTGTTTTCAATGTAATACAATGTATCCTTATGATGTGTGCTGTCGGGTGTCGCATCGTGCGGCACCACCCTCTGCGATCCTGGATGAGCGGATTCCGGTCCGCCACAATCGTGCCAAAACACTTGTGAATGTGTGCAATGTGTGATCAATTTCTCCCCTTTTGACAATGTATTGAGCAAGGTACAAAAAAATTTTTAATTTGTTGTGAGCACATTATAACATATATGTATAAAACAAAGCTCATCCAAATCATACTATCAAGTAACTTACACTATCACATCAATGAGATACATAAAGTAGTGTAAGCCATGCTAGAGATCAAGTGTAATTTTCAATTTAAGCAAGTCATGATCTCACAAACTTAACTATTTCAAGACCTAAAAACATGACATTGTTGCTGCATTTTATTTATCATTTAAAGCACAAATTTTGATCTTATGACATTTGCAAGAGATTATATGCAGCATCAGCCTTATTCTAACCAACCAAGCCAAGCCTATGTCATTTGACAGTCAGAAGCTTAAGGACATGGTTTTAGTCATACACAACTCCTTTCAAGTTAATATCTAAGTGCAATGATAAGCCATCTCAAAAGAAGAAGTGCGATGCATGCATATTCTCTTGATCTTTTCTCATTTTTTATTTGAACATAAAAACTCAACATGTGAGTTGATTACTTGATTAATTCTTTATGATTAAAAGCACTTGTGAGCATGCAACAAGTTCAAAACAGAAAGAAAGTTTGACCATGACCAGATTTAGTGTAAGTAATTATTCCAATTACTAGACATGGTAAAAACTACAAAATGTATAACACGAGTAATGTAGTAAGAACTTTCAGCATGAAAAAGGAATCACAAAGTCATATATGCATGAAATACTATGCTCATATTATTTTAATTTCAGATTCACACATAGACTTCCCAAGTTTCAAAATTTTCCCTCAATTTAAGCCATGAGGATGCATAACCCCTATTTCACTATGAATGTAACAAAGACGAGTGAAATCCAAAGGTTTTGTAAAAATGTTAGCCAATTGTTGTTCGGTATCTACATGGTGAAGCACAATGTTCCCTTTTTCGACATTATCACGGAGAAAGTGATACCTAATGTCAATGTGCTTAGTTCTCGAATGTTGCACGGGGTTTTTAGCAATGCAAATGGCACTAGTGTTATCACAAAACAGTGGAACTCTATCTAGATCAACCCCATAGTCCTTAAGTGTTTGAACAATCCAAAAAATTTGTGAGCAAGCACTAGCAGCAGCTACATATTCAGATTCGACTGTGGATTGTGCAACTGAACTTTGTTTTCTAGAGGACCAGACAACAAGTGAATTACCAAGAAAATGACAAGCACCAGAAGTACTTTTCCTATCAATCCTATAACCCCCAAAATCAGCATCGGAAAAGCTTTTAAAGTAACGGTTGAGGAAGAACGAAGAAAAAAGCCAAATTCTTGAGTTCCAAGTAAGTACCTGAGAATCCTTTTGACGGCTTGACGATGTGAAGCACGTGGGAGGCTTGAAACCGTGCACAAAGACATAAGCTGAATTGTATGTCCGGTCTTGATGCCGTGAGATACAAAAGTGATCTGATCATACTTCTATATTCTTTTTGATCAACGGGATCACAATCTTCATCAAGTTCAAGTGTTGTTGCTGTTCCCATTGGTGTCCGAAGAGGCTTGCTTTTGTCCATGTTGAAGCGCCGTAGGAGATCTTTTGTATACTTTGTTTGATGCACAAAGGTACCCTCCTTGGTTTGCTTGATTTGCAGCCCCAGAAAGTACGTGAGTTCTCCCATCATACTCATCTCAAATTCTGAACTTAACTTAGCTGAAAACTTGGACACAAGATCATGAGAAGTGATATGCACCGAATTTGGTTCGGCGAAGGGTGGCCCGATCTTCACGACAGGAGGCTCAAGAACAAGATAAACTTGCTGTAGAAACAGCGCGGATAACTAGCTTTATACCTGACCAAGGTTGGATGCGACCAAGCGACGGGGAGAGAGACACCGAAACTGCGAAGACTTCGACTCGATCTCTGAACGACCGCAGAACCACAACCGGAGCTAATCCACACAAGACGGGGCAGCCGTACTGGAACCCGCAGAGCACGAATTAGTGGATCTCAGAGAGATCTCTCCAAAAGTTAAAGAAGAACAAGGAAGAACAAGGGTTGAGTAAGACACTCAAGCAGCTCGGCTGCAAATATCACTGGATTAATCTTAATTCATCAAAAAGTCCTCTTGGCTTACAAAAAGAGCGGTATTTATGCCAACAACTAGTCTCAAAATAGATGTGAACTGAAAAAGCCATGTGGGAAGGTGGAAGGCCAACTGGCTTGATCATTCATGCAGTGGTCATCAATTTCCCGCATGTCTTCTGGCCTTTTGAGTGGTCTTCAATGTTTTAATCATAACTCCACCTAGGGACATCCAAAAGACACGGGACCAGATGCGTTGGAAAGCTAATTCGATAACCTTTCACACCATGTGTAGCATGCTTCACGAAATATTGTAGAGTGATACAGTTTCTCACAGAAACTTGGATATCAGGCTGACTATTGATCTTCTGAACAGTCTGCACCAAAAGCACTCGGCTGCCAAGCTGGGAGCTCTAAAGCACTCGGCACTTAGTGGCATTAGAAAGTTGACTTCAACACCTTTCCAACAAGTACTCATGGACCTTGACAGCTTCTATGAATCAAGAGATATGACTGTTTCTTCATGACAGTCCTGCCAGGCCGAACTGGTTCGACGTAATTCTCCTCTCTGGTTCAGTCTCGGCGTGTCCTTGTCATCCTCCTTGGTGAACCTGAGTAATAGAAACATGTACGATTTAGGAAGTATATAATTCTCATTAATAAATGGAATTTCACAAAGTAGCGCGTGCACCTCTTGTTGTAGCTGTTTAGCTCGGCTACGAGTAATTGGTCCATCGAAGACATGAGCTGGTGCAGCTTGACTTGATGATTGTTCCATCTTGCTTGATGTAGTCGGTATACTTGATGGTGTGGTCGGCGTGGGCCTATCATCCTCCCCCCCTTGAAAAAGAGTCGTCCTCGACTCTTCCAATCCAAAGAATGGAGAGAGGTCGGACACATTGAAACTGGTACTCACACCATAAGTACTTGGCAGATCAATTTCATAAGCGTTTTCGTTGATCTTGCGTAGAAATTTGAATGGTCCGTCAGCCCCGGGTTGCAACTTGCTCTTGCGCAGCTCTGGAAAATGATCCTTTCGAAGGTGCACCCAAACCAAGTCCCCTGGTTCGAACAACACCTTCCTGCGACCCTTGTTAGCGTGCTTCTCATACTTCTTGGTCATCTTTTCAATATTGGCCCGAGCCCTATCATGAATGTTCTTGACAAATTCAGCTCGCTTGCGTGCATCGAAGTTCACACGTTCCTGCATGGGTAAAGACAAAAGATCTATGGGAGCAGTGGGTGTGAATCCATATACAATTTCAAATGGACAAAATCTAGTGGTCGAGTGTACTGCCCTATTGTATGCAAACTCAACATGTGGCAAGCTTTCTTCCCATAGTTTCAGGTTCTTAAGGACAGCTCGGAGCAACATTGATAGTGTTCGATTCACAACTTCAGTTTGGCCGTCCGTTTGCGGATGACATGTTGTGGAGAACAACAGTCTTGTCCCAAGTTTGCCCCACAATGTCTTCCAAAAGTAGCTCAAGAACTTGGTGTCACGATCCGACACAATGGTACGTGGCATTCCATGTAGTCGCACGATTTCCCTGAAAAATAATTCAGCAATACGGGAAGCATCGTCGCTCTTGTGGCAAGGAATAAAATGTGCCATTTTGCTGAAATGATCAACCACGACAAAAATTGAATCCCTTCCCCTTTTGGTCCGTGGTAACCCAAGAACAAAATCCATTGAAATGTCCTCCCAAGGTGCATTAGGAATAGGAAGAGGAGTATATAAACCATGAGGGTTCAGACGAGACTTAGCTTTGTGGCAGTTTTCGCAGCGAAGAACATGTCTCTCTACATCTCGTCGCATTTTTGGCCAAAAGAAATGGTCGGCCAGCACTTGCTCCGTCTTCTTGGCTCCAAAATGGTCCATAAGTCCACCTGCATGAGCTTCCTGCACGAGTAAAAGTCGAACAGAGCAATCTGGAATACAAAGTTTGTTAGTGCGAAATAAAAATCCATCATGCACATGATACTTTTTCCATCCTTTGCCATTACGGCACTTGGCATATGGTTCAGCAAAGTACGAATCAGTGGCATATAATTCCTTTATACTTTCCAATCCGAGAATTTTAGCATCAAGTTGTGTGAGCAAAGCAAGATGTCGAGATAAAGCATCAGCTACAATATTGTCTTGACCTTTCTTATATTTGACAATATTAGGAAAGGACTCAATAAATTCACTCCACTTAGTATGTCGTTTATTCAGTTTTAGTTGTCCCTTAATATGTTTCAATGATTCATGGTCTGAATGTATTACAAATTCTTTAGGATAAAGGTAGTGTTGCCAAGTTTCCAAACTCCAAACGAGAGCATATAATTCTTTATCATAAACTGAATAATTCAAAGTCGGACCACTTAACTTTTCACTGAAGAATGAAATTGGTCTCTTTTCTTGCATCAGCACGCCTCCAATCCCAACTCCACTTGCATCACATTCAATTTCAAATGTCTTGTTGAAATCAGGAAGTGCAAGGACTGGGGATGTTGTGAGCTTCTTCTTTAATTCTTTAAAAGCCTTTTGGTATGCTTCTCCCCATTTGAAAGGTACGTGTTTCTTGGTCAGCTCATTGATTGCAGCAGCGATCGTGCTGAAATCTTTCACGAAGCGCCGGTAGAAACCAACAAGTCCAAGGAAGCTTCTCAATTGACTCACGTTCTGTGGAGGCGTCCATTCGTCTACAGCCTTGACTTTCTCAGCATCCACCTCCACGCCTTGTCCTGAAACAACAAAACCAAGGAAAACTACCTTGTCGGTGCAGAAGGTGCACTTCTCAAGGTTAGCGTACAATTTTGTTTACGCAGGACAGCAAGCACGCTCTGGATATGTGCAACATGTTCTTCAAGAGTCTTGCTGTAGATTAGGATGTCATCAAAATAAACCACAACAAATTTACCAATGAAAGTTCTAAGCACATGATTCATTAATCGCATAAATGTACTAGGTGCATTGGTTAAACCGAAAGGCATCACTAACCATTCATACAATCCAAATTTTGTTTTAAAGGCTGTTTTCCACTCATCTCCTTCTTTCATACGAATCTGATGATAGCCACTTCTTAAATCAATTTTAGTAAAAAAAATTAGCACCACTAAGTTCATCAAGCATATCATCTAAGCGAGGAATGGGATGCCTATATCTTACTGTGATGTTGTTAATTGCGCGGCAATCCACACAGTCTCCAAGACCCATCTTTCTTAGGCACTAAATAAACAGGGACAGCACAAGGGGAAAGACTTTCCTGTACATACCCTTTTTTCATCAATTCCTCCACTTGTCGCTGAATTTCTTTTGTCTCCTCTGGGTTGGTGCGGTATGCAGCCCTGTTCGGAAGTGACGCACCAGGAACCAAGTCAATTTGATGCTCAATCCCTCTCTTAGGTGGCAGTCCTGGTGGTACTTCGTCCGGAAAGACATCTTCATATTCCTGCAAGACATTCAAAAGAGTACTCGGCAAGGTAGAGGGTAAGGCATTAGTAGAAAGAAAAGTGTCCTTGTACATAAGTACAAAGAACATGGCATCGGGTTCACTCAATGATTTGATATCCCCCTTCCTAGCCATCATTACTAAACCCTCTTTTCCCGGTTTCTGGGTTCCTTGCAGCTGTGGGGTTTGATTTGGCTGTGGACACTCTTCCTTACTATTTTTGTGGCTCACTCGCAAGTGATGCTCGCTCTCGCGCTGTTTCTTCCTGATATCATCCTTCAAAATTTCTTCCGGTGTCAAAGGAAGCAAGGAAATTCGCTCTCCTTTGTACACAAAAGACAGCTTGTTGGTCCTTCCAAAAATCTGGACATCAAGATCATATAGCCATGGTCGACCGAGCAGAAGCTAGCAGGCTTGCATAGGCAATACATCGCACTCCACATGATCATTGTATTTACCAACAGAGAATGGTACAGTCACAGTATGACTGACACGTAGTGCACCACAATCATTAAGCCACTGCATCTTGTATGGACTAGGATGACGCCGTGGTTTCAGTCCCAATCTGTCCACCAATTCTTGGCTAGCAATATTGTTGCAGCTGCCATTATCAACGATGATGCGACACACCTTATCTTTGATTAGTCCACGGGTATGGAACAAATTATGTCGCTGCCCGTTGTCTTCCTTTTCTGCTGTTACACTAAGCACTCGTATTGAAATAAAGCAATTATGTTCTCCTTCTTCAGGCTGGATCTCATTCCCTTCCTCCTCAATTTCTTCATCACATACGGTCCAGCATCTTCCGGATCACTCTCGGATTCCCATTCACCTTTATCATTCAACAACATGGCCCTCTTACTTGGTCATTGAGCAGCAATGTGCCCACGGCCGTGGCATTTATGGCATATAATTTCTCTGCTTCGAGAAGAAGATGTAGCTCTCGAGACATTGCTGTGGGCTGCTGAACTTGCAGTGGGTCGCTGCTGAGTTGTTGGTGATGACGTGGTGGAGGCTGCCATCTTCGATGGAACAAATGATTGAGAAGACTTGGCTGCAACCCCTTGAGATTGTCCACCACCATAGGAAGTACTTGACTGCTGTTTGCGCCATGGGGCAGCAATAGAATAGCTGCCATAAGATTTTCCACGTGACTCTTGCTGAATCTTCTTCTCTGTTCGCATAGCTTGATCAACAAGATCCTGCAATGTACGATATGGAAACATCTCCACAAAACCAGAAATTTCTTCATTAAGACCTCCAAGAAATCTTGCCATTGTTGACTCTGCATCTTCTCTTATTCCAGCCCGCACCAACAGTAGCTCCATCTCCTTGAAATACTCATCAACTGATCTCTTCCCTTGCTTTAACATTTGCAACCGGTTCCTGAGATCACGCCGATAGCTAGATGGCACGAATCGCCTTCTCATCACTTGCTTCATCTCCTCCCATGTATTGATATATCCGCGTCCCAAATCACGTTGATTCTCCTGCACTTGGTTCCACCAAGTGAGAGCGTATCCAGAGAGTTCCACCGAAGCAAGATTCACACGGCGCTGAGCCGAAAGATTATGTACTCGGAATATTTGATCACACTGCTCAGCCCATTCAAGAAATTCATAAGGAATCTCCTTTCCAGTAAACTTTGGAATACTCAACTTGACACGAGCTATGTTATCTGGGTTGTCATGAGGACGTCGACCACGATGGTATTCCCTTTCTTCAAAATCAGCAGGCCGGCGATGATGACGCCGATCAAACCTGCCACCTTGACCGAAAGGATTTTCATCATCATGAGATCCTTCTTCATGATCTTGATATTCAAACTCTTCATCTTCAAAATGCACGCGGCGACCATCAGCATTGCGCCTATGTGCGCGACGCCGATGCCCACCATGGTAATTATTAAAATCAGCATGGCGACCACCACCAGATCTGTCAGGGCCATCTCCGAAGCGATTGAATCCATGGCCGAAACCAGAGTTCTCATCGCCGGACTCCTCTCGATGACGGTCCTCTTGATCACGACATGCTCGACGTCCTCCAGCTGCGGGAAGACGCTCATCGAGGAGCCTGCCCATGGCCTCCATGAGTGAATCAGCCATGCGACGCATCTCATCTAGTGAGACAGGGGGTTCCCTATCACCATGGTGTCCACCATGAACACTTGAATCTGAGTCTGCCATGTTTGGAGCAGCAAAAAAAAAGATATATATATATATATATATATATATATGTGGACACACTCGATCTCACCTCTTACTTACCCAAGTTCTTGCCTGATCCCAAGAACTGTGATGGTGCTGGTGTGACAGCTTCAACGGAGGTGGTAAAGAGGTCGTAAGGAGTACAAATCGAAAGTCCCGGTTCAGGGTTTTGGTGGACCTATAGGTGGCTGAACAAGGAGGGCTACGGTACTGCCAATCAAGTGAAAAAGATGTGCTCAAAAGATAAAAAAAAATGCTGCTATCAAGATTACCACCAACTTGGATATGAAAACTGAAAATTTCAACACCCAACCATAACAAAAAATTCTTCAGAATCTTTTCACTTGTGCTCTCTTTTTTTTACTCTTCTTTTTTTTTATAACACTAACAGGGGTGCTGATTACAAAAGATATAGGTAAACGGTGGTGACGAGCAACTGGAAGAACGCAAACACAAGATAACAGTACCGTCAAAAGGGCTATAGGTATTTTTTTAGGCTTTGGACTATAGGACAAACAAATATATGTAAAAGATAAACACAGGGATGAATATGTGGATGGTGAAAACTGTAACAGATTGAAAAAGGGTGGGAGGGTGGGTGATAAAAAAAATGAACCTACCGTGACAACGATAGCTCTGATACCACATGATATGCACCGAATTTGGTTCGGTGAAGGGTGGCCCGATCTTCACGACAGGAGGCTCAAGAACAAGATAACTTGCTGTAGAAACAGCACGGATAACTAGCTTTATACCTGACCAAGGTTGGATGCGACCAAGCGACGGGGAGAGAGACACCGAAACCGCGAAGACTTCGACTCGATCTCCGAACGACCGCAGAACCACAACCACAACCGGAGCTAATCCACACAAGACGGGGCAGCCGTACTGGAACCCGCAGAGCACGAATTAGTGGATCTCAGAGAGATCTCTCCACAAGTTCAAGAAGAACAATGAAGAACAAGGGTTGAGTAAGACACTCAAGCAGCTCGGCTGCAAATATCACTAGATTAATCTTAATTCATCAAAAAGTCCTCTTGGCTTACAAAAAGAACGGTATTTATGCCAACAACTAGTCTAAAATAGATGTGAACTGAAAAAGCCACGTGGGAAGGTGGAAGGCCAACTGGCTTGATCATTCATGCAGTGGTCATCAATTTCCCGCATGTCTTCTGGCCTTTTGAGTGGTCTTCAATGTTTTAATCATAACTCCACCTAGGGACATCCAAAGACACGGGACCAGATGCGTTGGAAAGCTAATTTGATAACCTTTCACAACATGTGTAGCATGCTTCACGAAATATTGTAGAGTGATACAGTTTCTCACGGAAACTTGGATATCAGGCTGACTATTGATCTTCTGAACAGTCTGCACCAAAAGCACTCGGCTACCAAGCTGGGAGCTCTAAAGCAATCGGCACTTAGTGGCATTAGAAAGTTGACTTCAACACCTTTCCAACAAATACTCATGGACCTTCACAGCTTCTATGAATCAAGAGATATGACTGTTTCTTCATGACAGTTCTGCCAGGCCGAACTGGTTCGACGTAGTTCTCCTCTCTGGTTCAGTCTCGGCGTGTCCTTGTCATCCTCCTTGGTGAATCTGAGTAATAGAAACATGTACGATTTAGGAAGTATATAATTCTCATTAATAAATGGAATTTCACAAAGTAGTGCGTGCACCTCTTGTTGTAGCTGTTTAGCTCGGCTACGAGTAATTGGTCCATCGAAGACATGAGCTGGTGCAGCTTGACTTGATGATTGTTCCATCTTGCTTGATGTAGTCGGTATACTTCATGGTGTGGTCGGCGTGGGCCTATCAAGAAGCACAACCAAAGATAATATCATCCACATACACTTGAATGAATAATGAGTCACTGCCATGCTTAAGCACAAAAAGAGTTTTATCAACCTTGCCCATGGTAAACCCCTTTTCAAGTAATAATGTTTTTAACCTATCATACCATGCTCTAGGGGCTTGTTTGAGATCGTACAAGGCTATGGACAGTTTGTAAACATGATTAGGAAAATTTGGATTTTCAAAACCAGGTGGTTGTTTGACATAAACCTCCTCATCTATGTAGCCATTAAGAAAAGCACTTTTAACATCCATTTGGTATAGCTTAAAACCTTTAGATGCAGCAAAAGCTAACAAAATTCTTATGACTTCTAATCTAGCAACAGGAGCAAAAGTTTCATCAAAATCTGGACCTTCAACTTGTGTGAAACCTTGAGCAACCAACCTAGCCTTATTCCTAACCCCAACCCCATCCTCACTTTATTTATTTTTAAACACCCATTTAGTTCCAATTAAAGTGTAACCTTGAGGTGGAGGTACAAGTTTCCAAACATTATTTCTTTCAAAATTTTCTAACTCTTCTTGCATGGCAATAATCCAAGATTCATTAGTGAGTGCGTGTGATATATCTTTGGGTTCAAAAGAAGCAACAAAAACAGAATGAGCATGACAATTGTGGTCGAAAAACCTGGATCTTGTAACTCGTTCATGCAAGCTTCCAATAATTTGTTGTGGAGGATGACTTTTGAGAATCTGGAGGGAAGTGGACACTTCACAAGCTTATTCTTCTTCATGTTCATCACAAATAGATGAGCTTGTGACATGAGGAGGATCTGGACCAGCAATGGTGGTCGTCGGTGCTGGCTGTGAATCAAGATCAGGAGCTGGAACAATGTCATTAGCTGCTGAATTTTCAGGCAGCAGCACCACTTCTTCCTCTTCTTCAACGAAAATACTCTCCGCCTGCGGATACGGATCCGGACCTGCAATATTTGAACTAGTACCTGGGCTAGCTTCATCAAAAGAAACCTCACAAGTCTCCACAATTTTGTTAGTACCAAGTAAAAGCACACGGTAGCCTCTAGTATGAGATGGATAACCAAGAAATATGCCATCAACAGATCTAGCTTCAAATTTATCAAGATTACCATGTTTCTTAACAAAGCATTTGCAACCAAAGACCCTAAAGTGTGTGACACTAGTCATATGTACAAACCTGAGCTCATATGGTGTTTTACCTAGCTTAGCACGCAAGAAAACACGATTTGAGACGTAACAAGCGGTTGCAGTTGCATCAGCCCAAAATTTCCTAGGAGTTTGATATTCATCAAGCATAGTCCTAGCCATCTCAACTAAGGTTCTGTTCTTTCTCTCTACAACACCGTTTTGTTGAGGTACATATGGTAAAGAAAATTGATGATCTATTGCATTTTCAGCACAAAAGTGATCAAACGATTGATTTTTCAATTCGGTTCCATTATCACTTCTAATTCCTCTTAAAGATCCTGGGTGATCAACTGATAATCTAAGAAATAAAGTTCTAAAGTGACTAAAAGTTTCATTCTTATATGCCATAAAGTAAACCCAAGAGTATCTAGAATAGTCATCAACAATCACAAGAACATACCATTTACCTCGGAAGGATTGAACACGTGAATGTCCTACGGTGTCAAGGTGTAAAAGTTGACCCGGTTCAGTTGTCATGGTCATTGTGAGAGGAGCATGTGAACCTGCAACCATCTTAGCATGTCTACAAGAAGAGCACACAATTTCTTTGTCCCCTTTAAGATTAGGCAGCCCACGTATGCGATCAAGAGCACTAACATGCGTGAGATGATCAAAGCCTACGTGACCAAGTTTACGATGCCAAAAATATAAATCTTTGGAATCATTTGCAACTAGACATCTATGCTTAGAGGAATACATATCAAAATCAGCTTTAAAAACTCTTCCAAACCGAGACATGTTAAAAATAAGCTCACTATTTGAACCTACAACTTTGCAGCAGTTTTTATTGAAAATAATTTCCAGATTTTCATCTAGCAATTGTGAAACAGAAAGCAAGTTGTATTTCAAATTTTTGACAAGTGCCACATCCTTCAAAGTGTAGTGATCATTTACTCTAACCGTACCCTTAACAATTATAGGAGTTGAAGAATTATCAGCAAAAGTAACATTCTCTACATGTGACACAAAAGAGAGAGAGGAGAACCATTCTTTGTTACCGGTCATGTGGCGTGAGCAACCTAAATCCACAATCCAAATGTTCTCCTTCCTCAAGCGTGTAACCTACATAGAAGCACAATACGTCGATGACTCAATACTGGGGTTAGTTAAAAGGCATTTAGGAATCTAGTACTGAGTCACACGATGTCCAGCAGGAATAACATGCGAAAGCTGAGATAAAACAGCAGGTTTATGAGTCAAAGTTTGAGATTTTTTGTTCTTAACTACTGACCTATGAGGTGTTACTTGTGTAGCACGAAAATCAGTAGCTCCGGAGGCAAAAACAGAAGGTCCTGAGGCAAAAACTGAAGCTCCGGAGGTGAACTTTGAATATTTCTGACTCATAACAGCAGGTTGCATGTTCCTGACATTTGGTTTAGTATGTGCAGCAAATTTTGCATGAGAGTTATAAGATCTAGCTTGCATTCTTTCCTTTTTATGTTGTTTAGCTAGTCTATAACAAAAATCTATGACATGACCATCTCTACCACAATAGGTACAATGAAATTTAACTTTGTGTTCATGTCTAGATGAGCATGCAGTATGCTTATTTGAACCCGAATGTGACAACACTCCTGCAGATTTAAAAACCACTTCTTTTTTATTAGGAACTGTTTGAATCAAACCACTTCCTAATGATTTTACAATTTTAGGTGGATGTTCCTTAGCATGAGCATGTGAATCAAAACCTAAACCAGTTTACCATTGCAAGACTTGGAAGAATTCAGCAGCAAGTTTAGGTTCTTATTCCCATTACAAAACCGATCTAATGGCCTATGCATGTTATCAAGTTTATTTGATAGATCAAGAAAATTTTCACATGAAGTTTTTCCTTTTAATTTGCAATTGGAGCAATATTTAACTTCATGAGAACGTAAAGCATTGTTCAATATAGAAATTTGTTTCATAGCATCTTGTATTTCTTATCAAGATCATCGCAAGTAGAACAATGCAAATCAATTGTAGAACAACAAGCATCTTTCAAGTTTTTATCATTAAGTGCAGCAAGCTTTTTGTTCTTTTTGATTTCAAGTTCAAGTTTATCAAGTGTGGAGGTGTGTGCACTTCTTAGAGAGGACAATTGTTCATATATTAAATCACATGAGGAACAAGAATCATCACTAGGAATCAAGGATTGTAAACGATTAATTTCAGATTCTAGTGACTCAATTTTAACAGTATTGTCGCTAAGTTTTTTGTCCTTTTTCTTAACAATAATAGTGGCACGAGAAATAGCATCACACATTTCTTCGCAAGTAGGACATACCTCTTTGTTGTCACTGTTGTGTTCTGCATCCTCCACACTTGATTTTGATTTGCCCGCCATGAAGCCCAAGTTTGCCAGATCATCATCATCTTCATCACTTCCAATGTCTACATCACTCGAGCCAAGTTCTTGAAGTGCAGTGATGAAACTGTTTATCAGTTTGCGTCCTGTAAAACCCTTCTTTTTCTTGTTGGTGTTGCCAAAAGAGGACTTGACTTTATTCTGCTTTTCATCATGGTTAGAAGGACCTGAAAGGTTAGGGCAATCTGTACGAAAGTGTCCTGTGTTACCACATTCAAAGCATCGTTGAGGTCCGGAGCTTCCTCTCCTTCTAGTTCTCACATTTTGCAATGCTTTTGAGAACCTAGTAGAAAGAAGTACTAGCTCCTCCTCTAGAAACTCCTCAATCTGTTCCAGGGTTAGTGAAGACAGCAAAGCAAGTGTATTGCTAGATGATTGGCCGGAGCTAGGCGTATCACGTTGTGAGACGAATGTAATAGTCTTATTTGGGTTCTTACGTGATATAATGTCAATTTCATGAGTTTTTAGCTTAGAATAAAGCACATCTAATGTAAGAGTACTCATGACAGTGGATTCACGTATGGATGTTACTTTCATCTCCCAAATTGACATGTCTAATGCACTTAGTAATTGCCTAGCATTTTCAGCATCTGAAAATTAACATTGACGCTACGCAAGTTGCTGAGAATTTTATTAAAGCGAGCAAAGAGGTCATCAATGGACTCACCGGGTTGCATCTCAAAGCGCATGTATTCTTTCTTGAACATATCCTGCCTTACCTCCTTGATCATGTTGGATCCTTCGTGGTAGTCACAAAGTGCTCTCCACACATCGTACGCCGATCGGAGGTGTGCAACACGGTCGAAGTCGCTCTGAGTTAGTCCTTGTATGATCAAGTTCCGAGCCTTGTTGTTGTTGTCGACATCTCTCATGTTTGTAGCCGTGATTTGATCGTTTGAAGGCACATCGTAAGGCTTGTACACCTTTTCTCATATTGCAAAGCCTTGCGCCTGGATGAAATCTTCCATGCGTGTCTTCCAAACCTGAAAATCAATACCACTAAACACACAAGGTTTGGCGGAGTATTTCTCCATGATGATTAGTCAAAACACGTGCAAATCACAAAGATTAGAGCAACCTGGCTCTGATACCAATTGGAGGATCGAAGTATACGTGTAAAGCTACCAGAGGGGGGTGAATGGTAGATAAAAAAATTTCAGCGGAAGCAACAAAACACCCCTCAGCAGAAAACCGATCTGTTAAATAAACCATGTGTGCGACTAATCTAAACGTGTTAAACTGTGACAAAACTAGTATAGATTGTATATAATCAAGTCACAAAGACGTCACAACAAGAATCATGAAAATCCGTTGAGAGAAACTCAAGTTACGATCGAAAGATCGAACAAAGGTCAATCTGTCCTACGCGAGAAAAACAGTTCTGGAATACTGCAAAGAAACTCGTGTAGATCAGAAACCACAAATTAAATGACCGTGAAATTTTCACAGATGATAGATAATAAAGTTTTGAAGACAACCCAAAAAGAATCACATCAATTGGATCTGTAAAACTCGAGTTATGATAAAACCACCGAAGCAAGGTAGTGCTGAACAGAAACTCGACAAAAAAACTTGTCTGAAACAAGTCGGACGAACAAGGCACAACAGTTCCTTTAGAATACGAATTTTATTTATCAAAACACAAGAGGAACAGCCCCAATGTCGTGTACTACCGATCCTTGGCCTCCCTTGCTTATATAACCAGCCCTAAGGCCAACCCAATTCAAACTAGGACTCCTACTCCTACTTGGATTCGAACTGTAACTTTCCAATACTGCTCAAGACTCTTCTACACGCAGATAGAAGCAATCTTAAGACTTCCAAACACCTTAGGAACGTCCCAAACATTCCTAAAAAAACTCAAATTCGTGACCCACACGAAATCATATCATAACCAACTCAAAACTTTCCATATTTGAGTCAAACACGACTCAACCACAGTCTGAGTCCATAACCTAGTCGGTTGAACCTTTCCAACCAATTCTTTACGTCCACATCTCTTCATCACGCCTTGGAACCATGCAGCCACGTCCATGCACTCCTTGCACACGTGCAAACATCTTCCAACGACGTCCAAGATAAACCTCCCGATCAATTCAACCACAATTCCTCTCAAACTTGGTTGCTGAACCTCATCTTCTCCCTAAGACTAGTTCAATGGATCCCGTCACCAGCCATGTCTTGAACTCAAGCAACACCTGCACATGAATAAACAACCAATACTTCCGAGCACAAGACCTCGACTTCACTCTCGTTAGTTCCGAAACTACAACATCTTACGTGAGCACCTCACATAAGCATGTTGTAAACCATAGGAAAATGATATCAGCCATAACCACCAAAACACACCAAAAACTTAGTAAAATAATACTAAGCAAACTTTCCATAAGAGTAAAGCAAGTTCAAAACATTGCAAGTTAAAAGCAGAACCATTGCAATCAAGCTCCGAACCTTACCAAAGCTAACCGGACCTTGAACCGGAGCTTACCAAAGCTAGTCGGACCCAGCGCCGGAGCTTACTGAAGCTTAGTCGGACCTAGCATGGAACTTACCAAAGCTAGTCGGACCTAGTACCGGAGCTAGGAAAAACAAGTCGGACCTAGCCAAAATAAGTCAGACCTAGACAAAGCAAGTCGGACCTTGCCGGAGCTACCCAAAACAAGTCGGACCTATCGTCGGACCTTGCAGGAGCTCGGACCTAGAGTCGGACCTTGTTAAAAAGGTGTTTTGGTAGTATTTAAAACTTTTATCGTCAAAGCCAATGTATTCAGCACACATAGGTCTCACAAAGGTAGAATATATTTCCCAATATTTAAGAGGCCTTACCAAATAGGGGAATCATATTATTTGGCCTTAATATTACCAATGGGTTTTCCGTTTAGATACTTGGCTTTAATAATATCTTGCCATAACCCCTCCTAATTTTCTAAGTTCCACCACCATTTGCATAACAAGTTAATGCCCATCTTCCTAAGATCTTTAATTCCCGGCCACACTTCATTTTTGAATTTACAAACCTTCTCCCATTTGACTAGATGGTATTTTTTTCTTCATGCTACCTCCGTGCTAGAGGAGTTTCCTTCTAGCTTTACCCATCCCTATTTTGAGGAGGGCTTTATCCATCCTTCCAACTACTGTTTTTGGAATGAACATAGACATATGATAGACAAGGGAATTTGTCAAGCTTGAATTAACGAGAATTGTTCTACCCCCGTATTGTAACACCCCAAAATTTTTAGTCAAAACCCAAATTTTGATTTAAAACCCTAAACCTTGTTCAGAGGGGAATTTAGAAATTTTTGGACGTGTTGCATGTTTTGCAAAAATTCAAATTCAAACTGGAATTCAAATTATACCCAAAACAGAAAAGAAATGGAAAAAGAAAAAGGAATTCGAGAAAAAAACTGGCCAGTGGGCCGAAACCCCAGCCGGCCCAGCAAACCCCCGCGCCAGCCCGCCCCCGCGCGCGCCGCGCTGCCCCTCGCTGACGGGTGGGACCCGCATGTCATCCCTAACCCCGCGACCCCGGACTTCTCCCCCGCGCGCGCGATCGCAACCGATCGGGAAACCGCGTCCCGTCGCCGAATTCTGGACCCTGAGGACTCCAACTCGATCACAACAGACCCACCGCCCTCCCCCGGCTATAAAAACCACCGATCCGATCAGTTTTTCTCACGCGATCGCCGATTTTCACTCCGGTGAGCACCGAGACTTCGCCGGTGAATTCTAGCCGATCTAAGCTCGGAAACTCTGATCTAACTCGCTGGTCGTGATCCACCGCCTCCGGGGAACTTTGCAGGTGCAGAAAACCCGAAGACTTACGGTGTAAATCCAGCGCCGACGAGCTTCGCCGTGGTTTTGCCTCGGACCTCGCCGCCGATCACTTTCCAGGACCCCCGAGCTCGAGAAAACCCCCGAGGTGAGATCCCTGACCTCCCCTCTACCGATCTATGCCATAAGATCACAGTTTTAGGCAGAATTCTCGAGGATCCGAAACTTTCTGGCAAGATCGCCGCTTCCCGCCGCCGTGCGCCGCCGGCAGCGCCGCCCGCGTGACACGACCCCACTGGTCCTGTCGAGCCAGGATCACGCTGAGGGGTGCTGCGTTGCACAGCACCGTATAACACACGTCAAAGGTACAAAGCGGAAGCGGAAGCTTTATTACATAAACAAGTTTATCAACATGTTTACATCAAAATAAGTTTAGTCCACACTCGCGGGCGTAGACTAAGCATCAAGTGCACGTTCAGCCCTCGAACGTGTCCTTGCTAGCACACACGCACACTAACTCTGCGGCGTGCACGACTCCCACTCGACGGGGTTCCCCTCCTGGGGTTCCGTCTCCTCTTCGGGAGTCCCTTCCTCATAGAACCCTGCAAAAGCTTCAAACACAAGCAGTGAGCACGAAGGCTCAGCAAGTCTGACCCGTCTCACCTAAACATGAAACTTCTACATGAGGGTGATGGGTTGCATGAGGTAAAAATCATTTGCAAGGACTCGCCTAATTAGTAGAACCTTACTTTCAAGTTTTAGCAGCAGGTTGTGGAGAACTTTACGCTAAGGCACATGAGAGAGCCGCAATCAAACAAGAAACGCATTTCTCTCATGTACTTTGCCCAAAGTTGAAAAGAACTTTAGTTAGCACTAAGCTACAACATATCATTAACAATCAATATCCAACTTTCAATCAGCAACATTTTAACATGTAACTAGCCTGTTCTTTCTACGTCACGGTACAGTGAACAAGTGGTACTCACTGACCGCGAGGGACGGCGATTATAATCGATTTACACCTGCAGGGTTACCCGAACAACCCGTCACGTACGCCCGTACTCGATGTTGCCTACAACAACCATCACGGACGCCGTACGCGACTACCTTTCACCCGTTAGCCAAATATTGAACCGGTCCCATCGTCCCGAGCAAGAGGTCCCTGCACGCGCATCTCTGTGCCGCCAGCTGATTTACACCTCGAGCTCTCAACCTACCCTCTGAACGACGGGCAATGCCTCAATACCCAGCTACCCGAGTTACATCAGTTTCCCGGTTCCCATATAGCCGGTAGGTCTTCGGTACTGTTCTAGCTTGTTCAACAGGCCCGCACACGGCTCGGTCCTCAATCGACACAAGCGGAGCTACAGCACACAGGCCCCAAAGTCCTGCTGCCCTTACTCTCCGCTCGGTCTCATTTTCTTGCCATGTGTATCATGTGCTATCTCTACCCGAGCGATGTGCCTCTAGCCTATTCTCGCGAGTAGTTCCAACTACTCGACTTGTACCGAATCCTACTCTATCCTAGCAATGCAGTGGCTAACGGGGTTTGCAATCCTAAACCCCAACCCATGGTTTTCTTGGCTATGCAGTGGGGTTTCCAAACAAGACTCTGATGCACAACATAAAGAAAACAAGTATGTGCTCAAAACAATAAAAACTTATAAAATGGTTAATGCAAACCGGGGCTTGCCTTGCTGCTCTTGGTCGTAGGCTAGCTGTTCCTCCGGAGTAACGAAGTCTAGGACTTCGGGTTCCTCCTCGACCTTAGCGACTACATGATAAGAACAATGTATGTATTAATTAAATGCTTTTGTATTAACTTTGAAGTTGTGAAGTCTATAACCTTTACTAGATAGACCTAATGACTGTGAAACTTTTACTGTGGCTTGGTTACAACCTAAACAGAGACTTGGTCAAGTTTTAGTTGCAGCAAAGCTCATTTGAGCCCTCCACAAATAATTATGTCCTTGACCTTAATTAAAGGCTTTTAGGGTGTTCTAGGTATTTTCATGAAACAAACTATGACTTTCTGAGAACTAGATTTTCAGAGGGTTCTAATGGAATTGGTCTCACTTAATTTGGAAGTCTCTAACTAAAGATATGAGCTAAACAATTTCAGAGAAAATTCTGAAAATGTTTCTGAACATTTTCTATTTTCTCTGGAACAGTTTTACTAATCACACCATTAGGTGGACTAAATGAGCTCAAATGGATCTGAAATTTTTATGGTAGTTCAAGGATATTTTGGTGAACATCTCAGCAAAATTTCAGGATTTTCCTCCAAATGATTCTCCAGTTAAAATTCCTAACAGTTTAAACTTTAAGGAATTAATTCTGGAGAATTAAGGAATCTCATGAAGTGACACTTGATTTTCTGGAAAGTACTCAAAGAGCTGAATCCAGCAAAATTTGGTTCACTCAATTTGGAGCTTTCTAGCCAAAGTTATAAGGATTTGAAGTTTGAAGGAAATCTGAAAATCGGGGAAAAGTTTAAACTCGCGCGTGGGCCCAGGAGACACGCGTCGCACGCCGAAGCGACAGCACACCGCGGCCCACAAGGCTTTTGCGCGCCAGCACACCCGATCCCGGCCGCAGCCGGATCCCGATTCAAAATATCGGCCGCTGACAGCTGGGGTCCACCCCCTTCTTCAACCTCGCGACACCCGCGCTCCGCCGCCGAGGGACCTCGCCGGAGAGCTCGCCGCTGGCTGCTGTACCGCTTCAAACTTCTTGATTCTGGCCGCCCCTGCCTACTTTTACTTGGGGAACATGATCCGAGGGTCAGCTGCTCATGACAACGGCCGGAGCATGGTCGGCGACGAGCCGCCATATCGGAACGACTTCGGCCATGACGGCTGACGCTCCTAGTACCTCAGCTACTTGGGAAATCGGTCGGGGAGCATCAGTGGACCTCAGAGAAGGTCGACATGAGCTCGAGGCAGCTCGGGGAAGGCCCGAAATAGGTCCTCACCGTGCGCCCGATACCCCCCGTGCGTTCCGCCATCAGTAGACCTTGAATTACGCCGGGCACAGAAGTCCTCCGGCCCAGAGTTGTGAAGGCAACTTGTGCGTCACCGTGTCTAGTTCGTGTGGGAGTGGCCTGAGGCCCTCTAATCCTTTCTAGAGCACGAATTAAACAGAATCGTACCCGAGGGTCGTTCTGCACACAGAAAGGGGAAAAGTGGAAATTCGCCGCCGGTGAGCAACCACTCGAGCTGTGGCTCGGGGATGAGCAGCACCGATCACTTGCGCGTCCAAGGGTGCCTTGGCTCGGGCGTGACAACGCCCAGGTTGGGCTGTCCACGAGAGCCCGAGGTGCGGCGGTTTCCAGTTCCGAGTTTGATCTTTCGGCACAGCCGATATCACTCGGTTTCAATCGATTTCTATCAATGGAAAGGATGGAGGATGGTTGCTAGTACCTTGCTGGGACCTTGGAATGGACAGAGGAAGCTGCGATCAGCTCGATCCAGCAGGAACTCGAGCGCCGGTGATGGCAGTGGAGAAATGGATCGTGCACGTCGGCAGCTCGGGGAATGGCGACTGAAGCACGCCGGGGAGGGAATAAATAGGCCGGTCGGCCGGTCTCCGGCTTGGGGCACGCAGCAGGAGCTGGCGCCGGCTGCCCCCTTCGGTGGCGCGCGCGCACAACAGCCGGGAACCGACTGAACTGTGGTTCAGTCGGTTTGCTTTGAGGCTGAGGCTGACATGTGGGTCCCACTCCTCTTTTAACCTCTGAAATTTATTCCTAACAGCTGTGGTAAACAGTGAACCCTATTCTACCCTTGGCAACTCAAATTATTCACCCAAGAGCCATTTGAATTGATCAAAGTTCAAATGAGGTTTGGTTTGAATGAATTTCAGCACAAGTGCAGTTTGAAATTCAAATAAAGTTTGAATTTCTCCCCCTTAGCTCATGTCAAGATCAACTCCAAATGGAGTGAAAATTGGTGTGTGAGCTCACAAAAATGTGCTGAGCAAGAATATGCCTTCCACTTTTAAATTCAGTGGGTGAAAACAGTTTGAATTTGAATATGTTTTCAAACTGCCCCTTTCCTATCTACACCCAAGATGACCTCAAAAATGTTTTGAATTTGGGTGAAACTTGGCATGGACATCCTTGGCAAAGTGTAGGAGTTTTCATATGTCCAGCCCATCTATATCACATGTGGGAAGTACCACTTTTGCAATGTGTGAGTTTGTTCCCTAATGAGCATGTTGATAATTGTTACTTGCTCTTTATTTGTGTTCATCATTTTTCCTCAAATGAGGTGTGTGGTGTGGGGATGAACACTGCAAATGGGTGTCAAAAACTGAGGCCCTTACATTCCTCCCCCCTTAAAAGAATCTCGTCCCGAGATTATAAGGTGAAAATGAGAGAGAGGACGGTGGAAAAATTACCGGATATGCGACGTGAGAAAGTCGGGGTAGTTAGTGCGAAGGAATTCTTCGCTCTCCCATGTCGCTTCATCCATGGAGTGATTACTCCACAGAACCTTGTAGAACCACAACGTACGGTTGCGTGTGGTTCGGGCCTTTTCATCAATAATCTGCACCGGTTCCTCCCGATAGGTGAGATCCGGTTGCAGTTCTTCAATGTCTTCCAGCTGAACGGTAGTTGATAGCTTGAGACACTTCCTCAGCTGGGAAATGTGAAAGACGTCGTGCACACCGGAAAGTGCTTCTGGTAATCTTAGCCGGTATGCCACCGATCCACATCTTTCGGTAATCTGGAATGGACCGATGAATCGGGGTGCTAACTTTCCTCTCACCCCAAATCTGTTTACGCCCTTCATTGGAGACACTCGTAGATATACGTGGTCTCCAGCTTCAAATTGTAACGGACGCCTTCTCCGGTCCGCATACTGTTTCTGTCGGGATTGAGCGGCTTTTAGGTTCGCTTGAATTAATCGAACCTTTTCTTCCGCGTTGTTGACAAGATCAATCCCGAAGGTAACCCTCTCGCCAGACTCACACCAATTCAATGGTGTGCGGCATTTTCTCCCGTATAGCGCCTCGTAGGGCGCCATCTTGATGCTGGCTTGGTACCCATTGTTGTACGAGAACTCGGCTAACGGCAAGTGATCATCCCAGTTCTTGCCGTGGTCGATAGCGCAAGCTCGTAGCATGTCTTCTAAGATTTGATTTACCCGCTCCGTTTGCCCATCCGTCTGCGGGTGGTAGGCTGAACTACGGATCAGCTTCGTCCCCAAGGCAGCGTGGAGCTGCTCCCAAAAACGGGACACAAATAAAGTGCCCCGGTCCGATACGATAGTACGGGGTACGCCGTATAAGCATAGGATCCGTGAGATGTACAGTTCAGCGTACTTCTTGGCGTTGTAGTTGGTGTTGACCGGGATGAAATGGGCAACTTTGGTGAGCCGATCGACGATCACCCACACAGAATCATGTTTCTGTAAGGTGGTGGGTAAACCGACGACGAAATCCATGCTCACGTCCTCCCACTTCCAGGCAGGAATGCCCAGTGGTTGCAGCAGTCCCGGTTTCCGCATGTGGTCTGCCTTCACCCGTCGACATGTATCACACTCGGACACGTATTTTGCAGTCTCTCGCTTCATCCGTGTCCACCAAAACTTGCTTCTGAGTTCTTGATACATCTTGTTGCTGCCGGGGTGAATAGAAAACTTTGATAAGTGAGCCTCATCAAAGATTTTCTTCCGTAACTCCGGGTTTCGGGGTACGACGATCCGGTCCTTGAACCATAGGACGCCGTCTCCGTCCTTCCGGAAACATTTCAACTCCCCACTGTCTACACGTCTCCGTAAATGTGACATGCCCTTGTCATTCTTCTGGGCTGCCGCTATCTCTTCACGGATGGTGGGGATCAAAGCTAGGTTGTAGAGAGCTCCGTGTGGAATCACATGGAGTGGTGGTTCGCTCTCTCCCAACGGTGTGATGGTCAGATTATTGACGTGTGACTTGCGGCTTAGCGCGTCTGCCACAACGTTTGCCTTGCCCGGATGATAATGGATCTCTATCTCGTAATCCTTTATCAGTTCTAACCATCTTCGTTGCCTCATGTTCAGCTCCTTCTGAGTGAATATGTACTTGAGGCTTTTGTGGTCGGTATATAAATGTACGAGGTTACCGAGTAGGTAGTGCCTCCACATTTTCAGTGCGAGTACCACGGCAGCGAGCTCCAAGTCGTGAGTTGGATAATTTTGCTCATGATTCCTAAGCTGCCGTGACCCATACGCGACCACCCTTCGGTCTTGCATCAACACACATCCGAGCCCAATGCCGGATGCATCGCAGTACACATCGAACGGTTTTGTTGTGTCTGGCTGCGCCAAAACCGGTGCTGATGTCAGGTGCTTGACTAAAGCCTTGAATGCTGCTTCACATGCTGGACTCCAAACATATTTGGTAGCCTTCTTCAGCAGCTCTGTCATTGGCTTGGCAATCTTCGAGAAGTTCGGAATGAACCTCCGATAATATCCCGCGAGTCCGAGGAAACTCCGTACCTCATGAACAGTTCTCGGGGATTTCCAATTCAGCACTTGCGTGATTTTGCTCGGGTCCACAGCGATACCCTCCGCTGAGATGATATGCCCGAGGAAAGGCACTTGCGATATCCAAAACTCGCATTTGCTGAACTTTGCGTATAACTTGTGATCCCGCAGCCGTTGCAAGACTATACGCAGATGTTTCTTGTGATCTTCCTCCGACTTGGAATATACCAGGATGTCGTCGATGAAGACCACGACAAACTTGTCCAGCTCCGGCATGAACACCGAGTTCATTAAGTACATGAAGTGAGCTGGAGCATTGGTGAGGCCAAAGGACATGACCAGGTACTCATAAAGTCCGTACCTTGTCGAAAAAGCTGTCTTTGGAATGTCCTCAGCCCTGATCTTAATCTGATGGTACCCGGATCTTAAATCCATCTTGGAAAAGACCTTTGCTTCGACCAACTGATCAAACAACATGCCGATCCGTGGCAACGGGTACTTGTTCTTGATGGTTACGGCATTTAATGGACGGTAGTCCACGCAAAGCCGCAATGTTTCATCCTTCTTTTTGACAAATAATGCCGAACAGCCCCATGGCGAGGAGCTCGGCCTAATAAAACCCTTCTCCAGAAGGTCCGTGAGCTGAGTCTTCAGTTCAGCCAACTCCTTGGGCGCCATCTTGTACGGCCTTCGGGATATTGGCATGGTTCCCGGTGCAAGTTCAATCTTGAACTCCACCTCTCTATCGGGTGGCATCCCCGGCAAATCATCCGGGAATACATCAGGGAATTCTCGGACCACTGGAATGTCTTCCAATCTGATGGTTGTGGCTTGATAGACACTTGGAAGTTTTATTTCTGGACTGTCCAGAAATAATGAGTGAGAACCGTGCACTCCTGAGTTTAAGTGCACGACTCGGAGGACGGTGTCTAAAACAGCGCCGTGGCGGTTTAACCACGACATCCCTAGGATGACATCGACCTTCTGTCCCTCTAAGATAATGAGAGACGTGGGGTACACTCTACCCGCTAAGCATAATGGTGCTTTGGAGACCATTACGCTTGCTGAAATCTTCCCACCCGGTGAACAAATTAAATATGGACTATCGGTGGGTAGTATTGGCAAGCTGTGTTTAGCAATGAAAGCTTGGCTAATAAAATTATGCGTGGCGCCTGAATCAAATAGTACTATAGCGGGATGCTGGTGGAGTTGGAACATACCCGCAAGGATTGGCTCGCCCTCCGGCACGTCCTCAATGGCAAGCTGGTGGACAGTACCGGGCCTAGGGTTTGCCCGCCGCGCATTAGTAGGGTTCCGGGGTTGATTCCTCCCCGGAAACTGTGGTACCACTCCGCCGCCTTGCCTCTCCGGGCAACTGCTCGCGAAGTGTCCTGGACGACCACACTTGTAACATGTGGCCGCTGCTGGTGGAGTACTTGGTGGACGAAAGCCCGGCATGCGTTGCGGAGGTGCAAACGCACGCGGCATCGCCCGCTGCTGCTGTTGTTGTTGCGGTGGTGCTGGCAGTGCCGGCCGGAATGCCGGTGAAGAATACGGCCGACCGCGGAACGGCATCGTCCGCTGTGGTGGCTGCCAGCGCGGACCTGATGGTGGGCGATTCACCATCCGAAACTTCTGAGAAGGACCGCCTCCTTCTCCGCTGCTCTGCGGCGCGCTTCGCTTTCGCTCTGCCGCCGCCAACTCCTTGCCGGAGTCTTCCTGAACAATCGCAGCATCAATTATGTCGTTGAGGCTGCCGCGATTGAACATCGCCAGCTTGTCCTTCAGGAGCGGGTTAAGCCCCTGGTAAAAGTGGTCCCGCCGCTTCTCGTCCGTATCTGCGTGATACGACGCGTAGAGTGCGAGATCGTTGAACGCTCTGGAGTACTCCAGCGCGTTCCGGCTCCCTTGTTGCAGGTGTAGGAATTCCTGCGTCTTCCTCTTCATCAAACCGGGCGGTATATGATAGGCCCGGAAGGCCGTCCGGAACTCCGCCCAGGTCATCACTCGGTCGGTGGGTTGTGAAGCACAAAAGTTGGCCCACCACGCGCTCGCGGATCCTTGGAGCTGCTGGACCGCGAACTGAGTCTTGCGCTGCTCGCTGATTTGGAGCAGCCCGAACTTCATCTCTATGGCGCGGAGCCAGTTGTCCGCGTCAAGTGGTTCATCCGCCCTTGAGAATACAGGGGGATGAGTCGCCAGGAAGTCAGAGTAGGAGCTCTGTTGGCGCTCCTCACGATCTTGACGTCTCTCTGGGCGAGACGTATTCGCAATTAACGTTTGCAGCAGCTCTGTATGCTGCTGATGTGAACCCGCCATTGCCGCGACAATGTCGGCCAATGTAACCGTTGGCAGTGGCGGTGGCGGTGTTTGCTGTTGCTGTTGCTGCTGCTGTCCCGAGGAGTCCTCGGGAGGTGGTTGGGAGGTCTCTCCCCCTTGGCTAGTACCTCCAACATCGGGGTTGGCACGAGTACGCGTCATTCTGAAATTCAACACAGCAGCAATTAGCACATGTCTTACTCAAAATTCCATAAACAGGAGTAGTATTGAAGCGACGCATGATTAACTTGCACAACATTCACATATATTGATAAAGCATAAACTTTATACAAGATACATTATTCTCGGATCTCCGAGAAGTCGTGCTCATGTCGTCACTACCTATACATACGCTACTGTCTACACGACATGTCACCGATTACAAAAGTTGGGTTACGCTACCCTAGCTGCCCTACTTGGCAACCGTAACCCCCTACTCGGAGTAGAACTCGACCTCCTGTGGGTCGTCCTCCTCCGGTACCTCTGCTGGTGGCTCGGGGTCTACCACCTCTTCTCCCATTCCAGGTTCTCCCATGGCTGGAAGACCCAAGACTACCGGTACGCCCAATACCGGGGGCACGAGGTCCTGCAATGCATGCACCTCGTCCATAGCCTGGTTGTAGTCCTCTTCCCAGCCTTGTCCTTCCTCAATAGCGTCGTCCCGCTCTTGAGCAAGGTCCTCATTCTGCTGGGTTAGGGTCTGCACCAGCTCTTGCAACGCCGCAATGTCAACACGGCTCTTCTTCTTTGCCTTCTTCAGACGACGCAACTGATTGTGTTGTTCATTCAGTCGCTTGATCGTCGGAAGGAGCACATTGCGGAGTGCACTGTGAGCACTCTCAAAATGATCTCCACGGCTTGTGCTCTCCTTGAGCTTGGTGGCGAGATGCTCCGTATGAACAGCTTGGCTGTCCATCACAGCGTTTCCCGCCCTCATTTGGAGGCTGAGATTTGCCTCCGCGGGGTTGTACCTTGGGCAACTCGGGTTTGTTGCCTCTAGGTACCTCTCTTCCCACACATGCTGAGCTCGTCCCTCCACCGGAACGAGTGCGTATGGAGTTCCCTCCATAGCCTGTACGTGTAGTTGGCAGAAACGTGACATAGTGTCACGGGCTGCCACTTGCCACATCCCTTCCGGTTGTCTTCCTCTCACCGTGACGGTGAATGGCACCCAACCGGGTGGCGTAGGCCCTGCAGGAACCTCGACATGGATCGTCCACGTCTTGTTCCCCTCTTCGCCTTCTTCCTTGGCGAAGTATTGCGGCATCTGGTTGTACCCGAAATATTGGAGCATTAGCCACAATGCTCCCGGGTAGCCGCTACGGTCAGAGCAGTGGGAAACTACCCACCCGTTCTCCAACCGTTTATCTGCTGCCATCTGTAAAAATATATTTGAGAAATGTCAAATATTTATTTAAACAGTAAACCATTGAGTTATAACATAAGATATGTCATTGAACCCTTAACACTTGGAAACATAGTTCAAATTTTTAAACAAATTTGACTGCTGATCTGCTGTTCCCATGACAGCCCTGACCAGTTTCCATATCAATCTGATTTAGGCCAGGTTAAAAGCAAAACCAGTCCTGGAGCTCAACATCAAAGTTAAAGTTAACTTCAATAGCTTTCCAGAAAGTATTTGGTTGGCCTAAGATCTGCTCTGGTTCAAAAGTTATGAGATGTCAAAGTTAACAGAATTTCTGGGAACAATTGGACAGCACCTCCCTGCCTTAGGTACTGATTTGATCCAAGAATTCCAGTTAATTCTGTTCCTAATCTGACCAAACTTTCTGTTACAAAGTTGTAACCCATCTCATAAGCTTCCCAGAACCACCTCATTTTCTATTTTTGGATTTTTATGCAGGAAGTTATGCTTAATTTACAGAGAGTCTATAGAGAGTCTTTGCTCCGTCCTGTTTTCTGAACAGTTTCAACTCTACTGCATTTTTCGAGTGGTTAAGGGATGAAACACCTCTGGAACTCAACAGAAAAGTTGTAAAGCTCCTCCAAAGCTTTCCAGAAATGTATCATACGACCCCAACCTCGAAAGAACTCAACCTCTAACCTCTGATTAACTTCAGCCTTGATTTAGCTGAAAACAGAGTGCTCTGTCCTTAACATCCTATAAGTTGAAAATTTATTAACTTTGAATATCCTGTTCAAGGGAAGGAGTTACATCAAGTTTTACTACTTTGGATCAAAACCTTCAAGTTTTTAAATGAAGTTGTTCATTTAGTTGGGTGTGACGTCGAGGCGTCACCAGATTATGTCGGTACTACGTCCTCACAAAGGAAAAACCTATACCGGATTTAGCCGGCTTCGTTAGTTCAGTGGCACTACTCGTCACTCGCACACGGATGCTACACGTCTACCGTTTCGTGGTAAGGCTACCTGCAGAAACTCAAACAATCATCAGACTCGGCTGCACACCGAGCCCGGAATCCATACAGTTTGTACACCCGGCCGTCATCACTCGCCCGGATGTTCTCAAGCCAAACACGCCTTGAGTTACGTGTTCACGTTTCAGACCACGTGACGGGGTCTCCCATGTTGCACCACGCACGCCAGGGACAGACGTTGCTCGAATACCCCAAACGACATGAAGAGTCGTAGAGGATATCAAAGCGGGTCGGGTTACCTGCCACCCGTGGGGCTCCACCCTTCAGCTTGTGCGCACTGGTGGACAGCGCTTACGTGCACCCCCCAAGACATGAACGTCCCGAGATGCACGATTTTCCGACATAACAAATAAGTTAATAAGCCACTTTCTATATACTAATAACATCCTTATACGGGCTACTAACTCGTTCCTCACTGGATTTTTGAAAAAGAAGACCTTTGTACTGTGTTAAACCTCAAGCGAGCTCTGATACCACGCTGACACGACCCCACTGGTCCTGTCGAGCCAGGATCACGCTGAGGGGTGCTGCGTTGCACAGCACCGTATAACACACGTCAAAGGTACAAAGCGGAAGCGGAAGCTTTATTACATAAACAAGTTTATCAACATGTTTACATCAAAATAAGTTTAGTCCACACTCGCGGGCGTAGACTAAGCATCAAGTGCACGTTCAGCCCTCGAACGTGTCCTTGCTAGCACACACGCACACTAACTCTGCGGCGTGCACGACTCCCACTCGACGGGGTTCCCCTCCTGGGGTTCCGTCTCCTCTTCGGGAGTCCCTTCCTCATAGAACCCTGCAAAAGCTTCAAACACAAGCAGTGAGCACGAAGGCTCAGCAAGTCTGACCCGTCTCACCTAAACATGAAACTTCTACATGAGGGTGATGGGTTGCATGAGGTAAAAATCATTTGCAAGGACTCGCCTAATTAGTAGAACCTTACTTTCAAGTTTTAGCAGCAGGTTGTGGAGAACTTTACGCTAAGGCACATGAGAGAGCCGCAATCAAACAAGAAACGCATTTCTCTCATGTACTTTGCCCAAAGTTGAAAAGAACTTTAGTTAGCACTAAGCTACAACATATCATTAACAATCAATATCCAACTTTCAATCAGCAACATTTTAACATGTAACTAGCCTGTTCTTTCTACGTCACGGTACAGTGAACAAGTGGTACTCACTGACCGCGAGGGACGGCGATTATAATCGATTTACACCTGCAGGGTTACCCGAACAACCCGTCACGTACGCCCGTACTCGATGTTGCCTACAACAACCATCACGGACGCCGTACGCGACTACCTTTCACCCGTTAGCCAAATATTGAACCGGTCCCATCGTCCCGAGCAAGAGGTCCCTGCACGCGCATCTCTGTGCCGCCAGCTGATTTACACCTCGAGCTCTCAACCTACCCTCTGAACGACGGGCAATGCCTCAATACCCAGCTACCCGAGTTACATCAGTTTCCCGGTTCCCATATAGCCGGTAGGTCTTCGGTACTGTTCTAGCTTGTTCAACAGGCCCGCACACGGCTCGGTCCTCAATCGACACAAGCGGAGCTACAGCACACAGGCCCCAAAGTCCTGCTGCCCTTACTCTCCGCTCGGTCTCATTTTCTTGCCATGTGTATCATGTGCTATCTCTACCCGAGCGATGTGCCTCTAGCCTATTCTCGCGAGTAGTTCCAACTACTCGACTTGTACCGAATCCTACTCTATCCTAGCAATGCAGTGGCTAACGGGGTTTGCAATCCTAAACCCCAACCCATGGTTTTCTTGGCTATGCAGTGGGGTTTCCAAACAAGACTCTGATGCACAACATAAAGAAAACAAGTATGTGCTCAAAACAATAAAAACTTATAAAATGGTTAATGCAAACCGGGGCTTGCCTTGCTGCTCTTGGTCGTAGGCTAGCTGTTCCTCCGGAGTAACGAAGTCTAGGACTTCGGGTTCCTCCTCGACCTTAGCGACTACATGATAAGAACAATGTATGTATTAATTAAATGCTTTTGTATTAACTTTGAAGTTGTGAAGTCTATAACCTTTACTAGATAGACCTAATGACTGTGAAACTTTTACTGTGGCTTGGTTACAACCTAAACAGAGACTTGGTCAAGTTTTAGTTGCAGCAAAGCTCATTTGAGCCCTCCACAAATAATTATGTCCTTGACCTTAATTAAAGGCTTTTAGGGTGTTCTAGGTATTTTCATGAAACAAACTATGACTTTCTGAGAACTAGATTTTCAGAGGGTTCTAATGGAATTGGTCTCACTTAATTTGGAAGTCTCTAACTAAAGATATGAGCTAAACAATTTCAGAGAAAATTCTGAAAATGTTTCTGAACATTTTCTATTTTCTCTGGAACAGTTTTACTAATCACACCATTAGGTGGACTAAATGAGCTCAAATGGATCTGAAATTTTTATGGTAGTTCAAGGATATTTTGGTGAACATCTCAGCAAAATTTCAGGATTTTCCTCCAAATGATTCTCCAGTTAAAATTCCTAACAGTTTAAACTTTAAGGAATTAATTCTGGAGAATTAAGGAATCTCATGAAGTGACACTTGATTTTCTGGAAAGTACTCAAAGAGCTGAATCCAGCAAAATTTGGTTCACTCAATTTGGAGCTTTCTAGCCAAAGTTATAAGGATTTGAAGTTTGAAGGAAATCTGAAAATCGGGGAAAAGTTTAAACTCGCGCGTGGGCCCAGGAGACACGCGTCGCACGCCGAAGCGACAGCACACCGCGGCCCACAAGGCTTTTGCGCGCCAGCACACCCGATCCCGGCCGCAGCCGGATCCCGATTCAAAATATCGGCCGCTGACAGCTGGGGTCCACCCCCTTCTTCAACCTCGCGACACCCGCGCTCCGCCGCCGAGGGACCTCGCCGGAGAGCTCGCCGCTGGCTGCTGTACCGCTTCAAACTTCTTGATTCTGGCCGCCCCTGCCTACTTTTACTTGGGGAACATGATCCGAGGGTCAGCTGCTCATGACAACGGCCGGAGCATGGTCGGCGACGAGCCGCCATATCGGAACGACTTCGGCCATGACGGCTGACGCTCCTAGTACCTCAGCTACTTGGGAAATCGGTCGGGGAGCATCAGTGGACCTCAGAGAAGGTCGACATGAGCTCGAGGCAGCTCGGGGAAGGCCCGAAATAGGTCCTCACCGTGCGCCCGATACCCCCCGTGCGTTCCGCCATCAGTAGACCTTGAATTACGCCGGGCACAGAAGTCCTCCGGCCCAGAGTTGTGAAGGCAACTTGTGCGTCACCGTGTCTAGTTCGTGTGGGAGTGGCCTGAGGCCCTCTAATCCTTTCTAGAGCACGAATTAAACAGAATCGTACCCGAGGGTCGTTCTGCACACAGAAAGGGGAAAAGTGGAAATTCGCCGCCGGTGAGCAACCACTCGAGCTGTGGCTCGGGGATGAGCAGCACCGATCACTTGCGCGTCCAAGGGTGCCTTGGCTCGGGCGTGACAACGCCCAGGTTGGGCTGTCCACGAGAGCCCGAGGTGCGGCGGTTTCCAGTTCCGAGTTTGATCTTTCGGCACAGCCGATATCACTCGGTTTCAATCGATTTCTATCAATGGAAAGGATGGAGGATGGTTGCTAGTACCTTGCTGGGACCTTGGAATGGACAGAGGAAGCTGCGATCAGCTCGATCCAGCAGGAACTCGAGCGCCGGTGATGGCAGTGGAGAAATGGATCGTGCACGTCGGCAGCTCGGGGAATGGCGACTGAAGCACGCCGGGGAGGGAATAAATAGGCCGGTCGGCCGGTCTCCGGCTTGGGGCACGCAGCAGGAGCTGGCGCCGGCTGCCCCCTTCGGTGGCGCGCGCGCACAACAGCCGGGAACCGACTGAACTGTGGTTCAGTCGGTTTGCTTTGAGGCTGAGGCTGACATGTGGGTCCCACTCCTCTTTTAACCTCTGAAATTTATTCCTAACAGCTGTGGTAAACAGTGAACCCTATTCTACCCTTGGCAACTCAAATTATTCACCCAAGAGCCATTTGAATTGATCAAAGTTCAAATGAGGTTTGGTTTGAATGAATTTCAGCACAAGTGCAGTTTGAAATTCAAATAAAGTTTGAATTTCTCCCCCTTAGCTCATGTCAAGATCAACTCCAAATGGAGTGAAAATTGGTGTGTGAGCTCACAAAAATGTGCTGAGCAAGAATATGCCTTCCACTTTTAAATTCAGTGGGTGAAAACAGTTTGAATTTGAATATGTTTTCAAACTGCCCCTTTCCTATCTACACCCAAGATGACCTCAAAAATGTTTTGAATTTGGGTGAAACTTGGCATGGACATCCTTGGCAAAGTGTAGGAGTTTTCATATGTCCAGCCCATCTATATCACATGTGGGAAGTACCACTTTTGCAATGTGTGAGTTTGTTCCCTAATGAGCATGTTGATAATTGTTACTTGCTCTTTATTTGTGTTCATCATTTTTCCTCAAATGAGGTGTGTGGTGTGGGGATGAACACTGCAAATGGGTGTCAAAAACTGAGGCCCTTACACCGCGCTCGATCAGAGCGACGTGGCCGCTTGTGCGCCGTTTATTTTAAATCGCACGGTAGACTTTAAAACCCCGCGTACCGGTTCGATGTTATAATCTCAGCCGTCGGTTTAAAATCGGACGGTCCACATCAGCCCCGCGTTATAAAGACTGGAATTCTTACGTGCTACCCCCTGGGGTTCTCTGGAATTGAGAGCTAGCCCCGGAAACTTCAGATCTAGCACCTGGAACTCCAGAAAATCATGTAAATTCATTTAAAAATCAGTTTTAGCCCCTGGACTTAATAGAAATTAGGAAAAACACCTCTGATAAGTGTAGCTAGACCCCTGGAAATTATGAAAAATAATATTATAGACCCTGTAATGAGGTGAGTTCATTATTTTAGCTCTGTTTAGTATTTAATTTAGAAAATAGAATATGTAACTAGTGTTTAAAAAAATAAAAAGGGGGACAAACATAATTGTCAAAATTTATTAAAAACTTTCTCAGTACTTAGAAAATTTTGGAGTGAGATAAAAATATATTTTTGGGCTGAAATAAATCTGTTTCATCTATTATTCACATTTATTAGTATAGGGACACATTTTTAAGTAAAGAATAGTTGTAGAAAAATAGGGAAAATAATTATGAAATAGTTTACATCAGAGGCCAAGGTCAAAATATGTTATTAAATTATTTAGGACCAGAACCTATATTGTTTAGATGATGTGTATTACTAATTTCATAATAAAATACACAATTATGCACAGGAATATAAATCTGAAATTATAGCAACTAGTAAATGATAAATGGAGTTTTTAAAAAAATCCAAAGAGTCCAGTTAGGGTTGATAGAAATTATGAAGGCACATATGGAGAAGAAAAATACTTTTCATACATACTTGGTAGTTTAATATAAGGAATTTATTTAAAACTGAAACACACATATATACATATATATATATATATATACTATGTGAGTATAAATATGAACACCAAAGTAGGAATCATACACATATAAATAAAAGTGTATGCAAGCCACAAATCAACACACATAGAGTATCCACAACACATATAATGGTAAAGAACTTTCATAAATGTGAATGTGTGGTTTGTATGAAGTAGAAGTGTGAACTATGTCTTATGATTGTTGTTTTTCTTTTGCTATGTGTGATGGTATGAAGTAGAACCTGTTCAAGAGCAAGCTATCACTTTCCAAGATCAGGACTACCCATTTCAAGAGCAGCAAGAAGGAGGCAAGTGTCCTTGACCACTTTGATCCTATGCTAGGATGTGTAGATAGAATTATTTGCATTGTCAAATGAAATATGAAACCCATGCTAGGAAAGTTTCCCTAGAATTGCATTACCTTGTTTCCTTGTAGCTTGGGTTGGGATTTATTTTGTCATGTCATTTATTTACATGCATATGCTTAGCCATGCTTAGACTGGGATATTTGGGATATGAGATCATCAGTTTATTATACCATACTCTTGAATGAACTATTGAGAGCTATGTAGAGGTAGGGATCAAGGCAAGTTGGATGTTTTGGTTGTGTGCTGGGTGCACGAGACTTGGGTTTGTGTTTAGTACTTGCCTGGATCCTAAGGACCGGTTCATGGAGCATGTAACCCGGCTTTACAGTGCCAACCACATGCTGAGATGGGGCAGCTTGGCCAATTAATTAGGTGTATCCCCGGCGTAGTATGGGTGTGTTGGATGGTGCGGGGAATAGGTGTCAGCTGGACTACCGTATGAACCGCAAGGCTCAAGAGGGGGCCACTGCAGCGGGGTTGGAGCCTCTTGTATGCTGTTAGGGGTGAAACCTCAGTGGGCCCACGCTCGTCGGGAATCCCTTTGTAAAGGCTTCGTAGTGATCTCCTGGCTACACACCTGGGAAGTGTGAATGTGGATCGTAGCCACTGGCATAATGGAGGTTCTTTTAGTCCACCCGGCAACGGGGGATGAAATCACTACATGTGGGTACAGTGGTACAAACTCTGCAGAGTCAAAACTGTCTTGACAGCCGTGCTCACGGTTAAGAGCGGCCTGGACTTATTCATGATTAGAGGATTGATGGTTTTGGAAGTTAAGCGGGGAGCTTAACATTGGAAATAATGTTATGGTTATTGGATTATGATGATGGGATGGGAGATTGGGACCATTTCATCTGTGTAGTGATATAGGTGCTTAATAAGCTAAGGTGATAGGTATTAATTGCGTAGTGCTTTAACCATGAGTTCAACCTCTCCTTGTTCTAGCCATGCATGATATAATTTTCCCACACTTGCTGAGTACCATTGGTACTCAACCTTGCATATTTGTTGGTTTATATTGCTGCTCAGGTCAAGATAATGAGGTGGCGTATAATGACCAAGATTTTGGACCCGAGGAAAGCTTTTAGGTTCATGAAGACCCCCGGGCAACGCCTGTGATGGAGCCCTAAAGAATCATATTCCGCTGCTAGTTTATTTTGTGATGAACTTATTATTGTCCATCGAGACATTTACTATGTAAGACTTACTTATATTCGACACCTGGCTTGTAATAAATGATGCTTCACTATTTGTCATCGCATGTATGAGAAAATGATCCTGGCATACATGTGATATTCACTTGGTTGTTCTTCGGAAAAACCGGGTGTGACAGAGGTGGTATCAGAGCCATGGTTGCCCGTAGGAACGTGGACCTAGGTAGAAATGGACGTATTTAAGGGCCCTATTTTCTTAAAAACTATTTTCCAAGGTGTGGGTTGAAGAGTGTTATTTAAAGAGTTGTTTTCTTCATCTTACCCCAACTTTCATTCAAAATAGGATTTTTGTTTGAGATTTTATCTAACCTAATTTTAAATTCTTTTGTTTTAGATGGTTCGCATGATTCGCACCGCTCGTAAGTCCACGGGAGGGAGAGTTCCCGTAGTTGCCCTTGCTGAAAGAGAGGAGAGTCGTCCAGTGACGTACCTTTCCTACGGATTGGCAGTAGGAGATTTGTTGCGCCGTCTTCGACGTATGCTCGAAGCCGCCGGCAATACGGGCAAGCTCATCATCCACTATAACTCCACCAGGACCATCCGTGAGAAGAGGGAAGAATGGAGTTCGGAGATGAGGATTATACACGAGAATCAGCTGCTTAAGATTCACCACTCTCCAGCTTGTCGAGCAACACAAGTTGACGCGGAGAGAGATGTCACCTGGGAGGCCATCACCTGCCAGAGTCACATCTATCGTCGCCACTTGGACAAAACTGAGTACATGTATGTCCTCCAACGTGAGAGTGGTACCACGGAGTACAAGTACCCACCGGTGCAGCAAGGGACTTCCCATGAGCACATGGACTTGTGCTTGGAGGATGCTGCTATGCTCAGCACTCGACTGCAGGAGTGTCAACAAGAGCTTCAGGATGTCCGAGATACCCTGAAGGAAACGGAGGCATTGCTGCGAGCTTGCTTAAAGGCGAGAGAAAGAGGAGATGGGAATGAACTGTGTGTCACCGTGAGTGATCCATGGACCCCTGACTCCCCGGATCGCCGAGCAATCAGGCGTCATCGCACTTCTCCACCAGCAGCCTCCCCACCCAAAGCAGAGTCAGAAGGTAGCCGAAATGAGGAGGAAGATCCCGAGGAGCCAGCTCAAGAGGACGAGTAGTGTAGAGTCTTTCCCCTAGCTAGCAAGAGGTCGAGTAGTCGAGTCGTTACGTAGTTAATGGTGTGATAATGCTTGGTGTGTGACGTGAGTTGTGGAAGCCATGAGCATTTGTCCACAGCCTCGTCTTCAGATTGTTTTGCTTTGGTGTGTAAACCCACAGGAAATAATAGTGCAATTGTTTGGTGTGAGATATAAACCCTCGTAAAATTTTAACAAAACTTCAACACTTCAAAGTACAAACAAGTGAAAGTAGTAAGATGATACTAAATGCTTTCAAATTAACATTGGTTGATTCTGCCAGATGGCCGGAAGAGGAAAAGGACGTGCTGCCAACCCCGCCAACAACAATGATGAGGCATGCAACCCTCATCTTTCTGGAGGCCAGGACCTGGGTGGTCGCCGTGAAGAAGTTGATCCTCTCCACCAAATGCTGGAGAATCAAAATCAGCTCATCCAGAACTTGACTCAAGTGGTGGCCAACTTGCATCAAGTTCCACCTCCACAAGCTGCACCACGCCAACCAAGGTTGAGTGAGTTTCTAGGAACTCAACCTCCAAAGTTTGCAAGTGCTGCTGAACCTCTGGAGGCAGATGATTGGCTGAAGACCATTGAAAGTAAGATGAGGATCATACAGTGCCAAGGGTATGAGAGGGTGCTGTTTGCCTCTCATCAATTGCATGGACCTGCTGCTGATTGGTGGACCGCCTACGTGGCCGCCCATCATGACCCTGAGAGCATCACTTGGGAAGAGTTCAAGCGTAGCTTCCGCAACCATTACATCCCAAGAGGTGAACTCAAAAACAAGAGGAAGGAGTTTTTGGGACTGCAGCAGGGAAACATGACGGTGAGGGAATACCTCACTAAATTTACTCAACTATCCCGTTATGCTCCACGAGACATAGAGACAGATGAGCAGAAACAAGATTGTTTCGTGGAAGGACTTACCGCAGAGATGCAGTGTGCAATGTCCTCCAATGAGTATGAAAGCTTTCAAAAGATGGTGGACAGAGCGTTTGTGGTGGAAAGGAAGCTAAAGGCCCTGGAAAATGAGAATAAGAGGAAGGCTGGGTGGTCACATCAAGCCTCGGGGAGCAACACCCGCCCACGTATGATGCAGCAACCTACGGGGCAGACGAGCCGTGCTGCGGTACCCTATTCAGCACCAAGAGGGTACAACCCAAACTACAGGCCTCCCGCAGCACCAGCACAGCCGCAACGTCAGTTTGTGCAGCAGCCTCGCCCCGCATATCCACCTCCACCTGCAGTGCAAGGACCCCCAAACCAACCCCAAGACAACAAGGGCCAAGCATCTAAGATTGGGGTGCAATGTTTCAGCTGTGGTGAAGTGGGGCACTACGCCCATAAATGCCCAAAGAAGAAGCCTGCGCCGCCACAACAGCAGAATGTAATGAGAGGACGGGTGAACCATGTCACTATGGAGGAAGCACAAGAGGCACCCGACGTGGTAGTTGGTAAGTTTCCTGCCAATTTACACCTTGCAACTCTGCTGTTTGATTCTGGTGCTACCCACTCGTTCATTGCTCAAGGGTTTGTTAAGAAGCATGACCTAGCAACCACACAAATGAACCATATGCTAGCGGTAAACTCTCCAGGTGGAGAAATAAGGACAAGACAAGTGTGTCCCAAAGTGAACCTAGACATTAATGGGGTAGTATTTACTGCTAACCTCATAGTGATCGATTCACAAGGGATAGATATTATTTTGGGTATGGATTGGTTGACCAAACATAAAGGAATCATCCATTGTTCGACCAGAACGGTGGAACTAACTCACCCTAGTGGCACAAGAGTAAAGTTCATAACGATACACGAGTCTAGGAGGGACATTAAATTAAATCAAGTGGAGGTGAAAGTTGAGGAAATCAGGATTATCAGGGAATATCCAGATGTTTTTCCGGAGGAGTTGCCAGGTATGCCTCCCGACCGTGACGTGGAATTCGCGATTGAGCTAGTACCGGGAACAGCCCCGATATACAAGAGACCTTATCGAATGGACTCCAAGCAGCTAGAAGAGCTCAAGGATCATTTGAGAGAATTGACGGAAAAGGGGTATGTTCGCCCTAGTTCCTCACCATGGGGAGCTCCGGTGATATTTGTGCCTAAGAAAGATGGAACTCAAAGGTTATGCGTGGATTACCGTGCCTTGAATGAGGTGACCATCAAGAACAAGTACCCATTACCCCGCATTGAAGACTTGTTTGATCAGTTGAGGGGAGCTTGCGTGTTCTCGAAAATTGATCTCAGGTCGGGATACCACCAACTCAAGATAAGGCAATCTGATATTCCCAAGACAGCTTTCGTATCTCGGTACGGTCTGTATGAATACACTGTCATGCCTTTCGGGCTAACCAATGCCCCGGCATATTTCATGTACCTCATGAACAAGGTATTCATGGAATATCTGGACAAATTTGTGGTGGTTTTCATAGATGATATTCTCGTCTTCTCCAAAGATGAAGAAGAACATGAGAAACATCTAAGGTTGGTGTTACAGAGGCTGAGAGAACACCAACTGTATGCTAAGTTGAGCAAGTGTGAGTTTTGGCTGAAGAGAGTTCCATTTTTAGGACATATAATCTCGGAGGGAGGAATCTCCGTAGATCCCGCCAAAATCGAAGATATCCAGAAGTGGAAAACCCCTGAAAATGTCGGGGAAGTTCGAAGCTTTTTGGGATTGGCTGGATACTATCGACGGTTTATTGAGGGATTCTCCAAGATCTCGAGACCTCTCACTAAACTGTTGGAGAAGGGAATCACATTCACCTGGACGCCACAGTGCGAGACGAGCTTTCAAGAGCTAAAGAAGAGATCGACAACAGCTCCAGTGTTGGTTATGCCAGATATGCAGAAGAATTTCACAGTGTACTGCGATGCCTCTGGAAACGGGTTGGGATGTGTTCTCATGCAAGAAGGACATGTCGTGGCATATGCATCCCGGCAGCTTCGGAAGCACGAGAAGAACTATCCTACACATGACCTAGAACTAGCTGCAGTGGTACACGCGTTGAAAATTTGGCGGCACTATTTGATGGGGAAGAGGACAGAGATATATACAGATCATAAGAGTTTGAAGTACATATTCACACAGCCAGATCTCAATCTCATACAAAGGAGATGGTTAGAGCTAATCAATGACTTTGATGTGGGCATCAACTATCATCCCGGGAAAGCAAACGTCGTGGCCGATGCTTTGAGTCGGAAAGTGCAGGTCAATAAGTTGAGCTTGAAGGACATGCCTGCAGAATTGAAGGACGAGGTTATAAGGCTCAATCTATGTCTAGTAAATAGTGGTGAAGCCATCGCCATGGAAGTGGACTCCACACTCGAGCAAGACATACGCGAGGGTCAAAAGAATGATGAGAGGATACAAGAGATCAGACAGCTCATCAAGGAAAATAAAGCTCCTGGTTTTAGAGAGGATGAACAAGGAACGATGTGGCACGAGAAAAGGATCTGCGTGCCAGAAGTAAAGGAGATCCGTGAATTAATTTTGAAGGAGGCTCACGATTCCGACTATTCCATTCATCCTGGGAGTACGAAGATGTACCAGGACCTCAAGAGCAGGTATTGGTGGTATGGCATGAAGCGAGATGTCGCGGAACATGTTGCCCTATGTGACACATGTCAGTTGGTGAAAGCAGAACATCAACGACCCGCGGGATTGCTGCAACCACTCAAAGTGCCTGAATGGAAGTGGGAGGAAATCAGCATGGATTTTATCGTGGGATTGCCTAGGACCCAATCCGGGTATGATTCAATATGGGTCATTATTGATAGGCTAACCAAGGTAGCTCATTTCATCCCTGTGAAAGAAAGCTACAGCGGATCCAAATTGGCAGAATTGTACATGTCAAGGATTGTGTGTTACCATGGAGTGCCAAAGAAGATAGTGTCGGACCGAGGGACACAGTTCACCTCGAGGTTTTGGCAGAAGTTGCATGAAACCATGGGAACCCATCTGAACTTCAGCTCTGCCTATCATCCCCAAACTGACGGGCAGACGGAGAGAACCAATCAGATCCTTGAAGATATGTTAAGGGCATGTGCACTCAAAAACAATAGAAGTTGGGACAAGAACTTACCGTATGCGGAGTTTTCCTATAACAACAGCTATCAAGCTAGTATGAAGATGTCACCGTTTGAAGCTTTGTATGGAAGGAAGTGCAGAACTCCCCTATTTTGGAACCAAACAGGAGAAAGTAAAGTGTTTGGTCCAGAAGTGCTACAAGAAGCCGAAGCGAAGGTGAGGGAGATTCGCAACAACTTGAGGATAGCACAAACACGCCAGAAGAGTTATGCTGATGTACGAAGAAGAGAACTCGTTTTCAACGTGGGAGACTATGTTTATCTCAAGGTGTCCCCTATCAGAGGACTTCGTCGGTTCAAGGTGAAAGGGAAGTTGTCACCTCGATATATCGGACCCTTTCAAGTTTTGGAAAGAAAAGGCGAATTGGCGTACCAACTAGAGTTACCGGTTCATCTATCGGACGTGCACGATGTATTCCATGTGTCACAACTCAAGAAATGCCTGAGGACGCCTGAAGAGGTGTTACCCATGAATGAAGTGGATGTAGCTGAAGATTTGTCTTATGCCGAGCAACCATACAAGATTTTGGAGACGATGGAACGCCTCACCAGAAACAAAAGAATCCGGATGTGCAAGGTGCAGTGGAAGCATCACTCCGAAGAAGAAGCCACCTGGGAACGGGAAGATGAGCTTAAGGCACAGTTTCCGGAATTGTTTTCTTAGAAACACCAATCTCGAGGACGAGATTTCTTTTAAGGGGGGTAGAGCTGTAACACCCCAAAATTTTTAGTCAAAACCCAAATTTTGATTTAAAACCCTAAACCTTGTTCAGAGGGGAATTTAGAAATTTTTGGACGTGTTGCATGTTTTGCAAAAATTCAAATTCAAACTGGAATTCAAATTATACCCAAAACAGAAAAGAAATGGAAAAAGAAAAAGGAATTCGAGAAAAAAACTGGCCAGTGGGCCGAAACCCCAGCCGGCCCAGCAAACCCCCGCGCCAGCCCGCCCCCGCGCGCGCCGCGCTGCCCCTCGCTGACGGGTGGGACCCGCATGTCATCCCTAACCCCGCGACCCCGGACTTCTCCCCCGCGCGCGCGATCGCAACCGATCGGGAAACCGCGTCCCGTCGCCGAATTCTGGACCCTGAGGACTCCAACTCGATCACAACAGACCCACCACCCTCCCCCGGCTATAAAAACCACCGATCCGATCAGTTTTTCTCACGCGATCGCCGATTTTCACTCCGGTGAGCACCGAGACTTCGCCGGTGAATTCTGGCCGATCTAAGCTCGGAAACTCTGATCTAACTCGCTGGTCGTGATCCACCGCCTCCGGGGAACTTTGCAGGTGCAGAAAACCCGAAGACTTACGGTGTAAATCCAGCGCCGACGAGCTTCGCCGTGGTTTTGCCTCGGACCTCGCCGCCGATCACTTTCCAGGACCCCCGAGCTCGAGAAAACCCCCGAGGTGAGATCCCTGACCTCCCCTCTACCGATCTATGCCATAAGATCACAGTTTTAGGCAGAATTCTCGAGGATCCGAAACTTTCCGGCGAGATCGCCGCTTCCCGCCGCCGTGCGCCGCCGGCAGCGCCGCCCGCGCTCGATCAGAGCGACGTGGCCGCTTGTGCGCCGTTTATTTTAAATCGCACGGTAGACTTTAAAACCCCGCGTACCGGTTCGATGTTATAATCTCAGCCGTCGGTTTAAAATCGGACGGTCCACGTCAGCCCCGCGTTATAAAGACTGGAATTCTTACGTGCTACCCCCTGGGGTTCTCTGGAATTGAGAGCTAGCCCCGGAAACTTCAGATCTAGCCCCTGGAACTCCAGAAAATCATGTAAATTCATTTAAAAATCAGTTTTAGCCCCTGGACTTAATAGAAATTAGGAAAAACACCTCTGATAAGTGTAGCTAGACCCCTGGAAATTATGAAAAATAATATTATAGACCCTGTAATGAGGTGAGTTCATTATTTTAGCTCTGTTTAGTATTTAATTTAGAAAATAGAATATGTAACTAGTGTTTAAAAAAATAAAAAGGGGGACAAACATAATTGTCAAAATTTATTAAAAACTTTCTCAGTACTTAGAAAATTTTGGAGTGAGATAAAAATATATTTTTGGGCTGAAATAAATCTGTTTCATCTATTATTCACATTTATTAGTATAGGGACACATTTTTAAGTAAAGAATAGTTGTAGAAAAATAGGGAAAATAATTATGAAATAGTTTACATCAGAGGCCAAGGTCAAAATATGTTATTAAATTATTTAGGACCAGAACCTATATTGTTTAGATGATGTGTATTACTAATTTCATAATAAAATACACAATTATGCACAGGAATATAAATCTGAAATTATAGCAACTAGTAAATGATAAATGGAGTTTTTAAAAAAAATCCAAAGAGTCCAGTTAGGGTTGATAGAAATTATGAAGGCACATATGGAGAAGAAAAATACTTTTCATACATACTTGGTAGTTTAATATAAGGAATTTATTTAAAACTGAAACACACATATATACATATATATATATAGTATGTGAGTATAAATATGAACACCAAAGTAGGAATCATACACATATAAATAAAAGTGTATGCAAGCCACAAATCAACACACATAGAGTATCCACAACACATATAATGGTAAAGAACTTTCATAAATGTGAATGTGTGGTTTGTATGAAGTAGAAGTGTGAACTATGTCTTATGATTGTTGTTTTTCTTTTGCTATGTGTGATGGTATGAAGTAGAACCTGTTCAAGAGCAAGCTATCACTTTCCAAGATCAGGACTACCCATTTCAAGAGCAGCAAGAAGGAGGCAAGTGTCCTTGACCACTTTGATCCTATGCTAGGATGTGTAGATAGAATTATTTGCATTGTCAAATGAAATATGAAACCCATGCTAGGAAAGTTTCCCGAGAATTGCATTACCTTGTTTCCTTGTAGCTTGGGTTGGGATTTATTTTGTCATGTCATTTATTTACATGCATATGCTTAGCCATGCTTAGACTGGGATATTTGGGATATGAGATCATCAGTTTATTATACCATACTCTTGAATGAACTATTGAGAGCTATGTAGAGGTAGGGATCAAGGCAAGTTGGATGTTTTGGTTGTGTGCTGGGTGCACGAGACTTGGGTTTGTGTTTAGTACTTGCCTGGATCCTAAGGACCGGTTCATGGAGCATGTAACCCGGCTTTACAGTGCCAACCACATGCTGAGATGGGGCAGCTTGGCCAATTAATTAGGTGTATCCCCGGCGTAGTATGGGTGTGTTGGATGGTGCGGGGAATAGGTGTCAGCTGGACTACCGTATGAACCGCAAGGCTCAAGAGGGGGCCACTGCAGCGGGGTTGGAGCCTCTTGTATGCTGTTAGGGGTGAAACCTAAGTGGGCCCACGCTCGTCGGGAATCCCTTTGTAAAGGCTTCGTAGTGATCTCCTGGCTACACACCTGGGAAGTGTGAATGTGGATCGTAGCCACTGGCATAATGGAGGTTCTTTTAGTCCACCCGGCAACGGGGGATGAAATCACTACATGTGGGTACAGTGGTACAAACTCTGCAGAGTCAAAACTGTCTTGACAGCCGTGCTCACGGTTAAGAGCGGCCTGGACTTATTCATGATTAGAGGATTGATGGTTTTGGAAGTTAAGCGGGGAGCTTAACATTGGAAATAATGTTATGGTTATTGGATTATGATGATGGGATGGGAGATTGGGACCATTTCACCTGTGTAGTGATATAGGTGCTTAATAAGCTAAGGTGATAGGTATTAATTGCGTAGTGCTTTAACCATGAGTTCAACCTCTCCTTGTTCTAGCCATGCATGATATAATTTTCCCACACTTGCTGAGTACCATTGGTACTCAACCTTGCATATTTGTTGGTTTATATTGCTGCTCAGGTCAAGATAATGAGGTGGCGTATAATGACCAAGATTTTGGACCCGAGGAAAGCTTTTAGGTTCATGAAGACCCCCAGGCAACGCCTGTGATGGAGCCCTAAAGAATAATATTCCGCTGCTAGTTTATTTTGTGATGAACTTATTATTGTCCATCGAGACATTTACTATGTAAGACTTACTTATATTCGACACCTGGCTTGTAATAAATGATGCTTCACTATTTGTCATCGCATGTATGAGAAAATGATCCTGGCATACATGTGATATTCACTTGGTTGTTCTTCGGAAAAACCGGGTGTGACACGTATACATAGAGTTTCCCTGCCAGACATATATTTTTTACATGATTTTGCCTCCAAGTGTTAGACTGTGTAATTAGGGTGTGATTAGGGGGCATTTTAGTCATTAGGGTGTTTTAGAGTTAAGGGGCATTTTAGTCCTTGTGCACCCTTGACGGCCCTATATAATTGTACCCCTTGATAGTTGATTAATTATCCATCATTTTCCACTCTAATATTGTATCAGCTAGGCTAATTAGTGTTTAACCCTAATCTATCTCTCCTCTCCCAATGGCTGAGCCGCCGCCGCTGGTCTACAGTGCACCACGGCTTCTGCCGCCAGACAGCCGGTGCTGCCCCCACCCGGCGCGCTTGGAAAGACCGCCGCCGGATCGACTGGCACCACCCCTGGGCAGGCCGCCGCCGAATCGGACGGCGCCGCCCCTGGGCAGGCCGCTGCCAAATCGGCCAGCGCCGCCCCCTCCTAGACGGTGGCCGTCGGCTCCTGGGTGGCCGACACCGCTCCTGGGCAGGCCATCGCTGCCGCCCTTGGCCAGCCAACTATTGGCCGGCCGCCGCCGCCTCTGCAGCCCAAGGCGCGCCGGCCAACACCAGATCCACCAGCGCCCCCTCTCCAGTGACCGGTCCGACCACCGGCGGATCTCTTGCAGTTGCCACCGGCAGACTCACCGCCATCGTCCTCATGGCCGGTGCCGCCTCTGGGTTCCATGGGCCCGCTCCCACCTCCGCCGGACTCGCACAGTTGTCGCCACCGTACATCGCCGGCCTCGAACCCCCGTCGGACCAGAGCACCACGGCCACCATCTCGCCGGCGATCAGGTTCCCTGCAGCTGGCGCCACTGCTGATCCCAGCGCAGCCGCCACCTCCCTCTACGGCACCAACACTACCACCACGACAGTCGTCGACACCTCCGGCATTGCCGTGGCTCTGGCTGCCTCTCGCGAGCGTGAGCAGGCACTCGCTCTAGCCCTAGAGCAGAAGTGTGCCTCTGCGTCCCCTCTCTCTCACAGCTCGAGGAGAGTGCTCACCGACCATTGAGTGCTACCTACGAGCCTTCCTCAGATGCTGGTACGTACTCGGCTTCCCTCGTCACTGCCCTTCACGCTCAGGCCACTGGGATTCAGAACATCCGGACACTTGTGGCGGTTGTCCTCAGTTCTGACTCCCCCACATACGCCCATTGGCGTAACCTGCTTCTCCTCACGCTGAGGCGGTTCCGTCTCGACGACCACGTCCTACGGGACGGCTCTCCGGTGGATGTCTCCTGGGTCAGCATGGACAGCCTTGTCCTAGCCTGGATCCCTGGATCCCTCTCTGAGGAGCTACAGGACATCGTCAGGCAGCATCGTGGCGGCACCACTCGCCAGGCATGGCTGGTTCTTGAGCAGCGCTTCCTGGGAAACCGTGTGACTTGAGCTCTCCACGTCAGCGTGCGGTTCCAGAACACCGTCCAGCGCGGCCGCTCCGTCTCCGCCTAATGCTAGGTGATGAAGGGCATGGCGGACGCCTTGCATGACCTTGGCAAGCCAGTTACTGACAGCGCTCTCATCCTTCGGGTCCTTCAGGGCCTGAACAAGCGCTACTGTCACCTGCGAACATGGCTTCTCCGTCTGGAGCCACCCCCAACCTTCGAGAAGGTCTGGTCCGATCTTGAGATCGAGGAGATTACTGTTGGTGGCTCTACTAGCTCCGGGCTTGCCACAGCCTTTTATGGCTCTGGGCAATCCCCGTGTCCACCTTTGCTTGCTACTGGTGGACCACCGTCGCGACCACCCTCCTGCCGGCTCTGGGGGTGGTAATCGTCGCCGCCGTGGTAAACGCGGTGGCCGTGATGGTGGCAGCAGTGCTGGTGGCACTCCTGCTTCTGCTCCTGCTACTGGTGGTAGTAGTGGCACCGGTCGGGGAGGTGCACCCCGGCCCACACCCTATAACCCGTGGACCCGCCAGATCTACATGTGCCCTGGGCCATCTCCGGATCTGACGCCTCCACGCCCACCGTGACCTCAGCCTACGTATGTCGCCACCCTGGGCTACAGTGGACCAGCCTACCCTGCTGGTGGGCTGCCGCCTCAGGCCTACAGCAGGCCTGGCTACCCTTCTGGTGGACAGTCAGCCTCGGCCTACGGAGGCACCGACTACCCTGTTGGGTACTCGGAGTCATCGGCACCGCACCAGGAGCCACCCCTGACGTGGGAACTCCAGTGACTGGCTTCTTCGTTCAGAACCATGCACCTCACTACACCGAGTGCTGACTGGGTCGCTGACTCCGGAGCGTCGTACCACACCACTCCTGATGCTGGTATACTTTCTTCTACCCACCCCCCACCGTTCTTTTCCTTCATCTATCGTTATCGGGATTGGGTCTGTTCTTCCAGTCACCTCAGTAGGTGACTCTGGGTTTCCGGGTTCTTTCCAGCTGAAAAACATTCTTGTTGCTCTAAATATTATTCAGAATTTGCTTTCTGTCAGTCACTTTACCACGGATAATCATGTTTCCATTGAGTTCGATCCTTTTGGTTTATATGTGAAGGATCTTTCTACCCGGCGACTTCCTTTCCGATGTGATAGCTCAGGGCCCTGTACACTCTTCGACTTCCTACTTCCGCCTCGTCTCCACCTTTTGCCATGACTACGACAGCTTCGTCCATCACTTGGCATCGCCGGCTTGGCCATCCTGGTGTAGATGCCATGTCTAAGTTGTCTAGTAGTTCAGTTATCTCGTGTACTAGGGGAACACATGAGTCTTTATGTCATGCCTGTCAGCTTGGTCGTCATGTTCAGCTTCCCTTTCCGACCTCTGTGGCTCATGTTGGGCACATTTTTTTATCTTATTCGCTGTGATTTGGGGTCATGTGAGGCTGGTTCGAACCAGCTTCTCTGCAAAAGCAGGAGTAAGGCTGTCTAGAAATAACCCTTCCCCAGACCCCACATGTGTGGGAGCCTTCGGCACTGGGTACGCCCTTTACTGTGATTTGTGGACATCTCCTATTATCAGTGTGTTGGGCTATAAATATTATTTGGTGATAATTGATAATTTTTCACACTTTTCGTGGACTTTTCCTTTACGACTGAAGTCTGAGACCTTTGTCACTCTTTCTCACTTCTTCGTTTGTGTGTCCACTCAGTTCCAGCGCACTGTCCGGGCTATCCAGTGTGATAACGGACACAAGTTTGATAACTCGGCGTTCCGTAATTTTCTCCTCGCACATGGTGTCCAGTTGCTCATGTGTGACACCCGGTTCCGAAAATAAACCAAGTGAATGCATATGTGTGCCCAGTATGTTCATCACACATACACATGTATTCCACAAACTGAAATTCCGAATATAACCACGTACGAATAATGTTTAAGTACTTTATTACATTGACTCAATGTCTCACTCATGGATATCTAACTTATTCTTGCAGCGGAAGATTCTAATGACAGCGGAAAATGACTAAAACAGCAGGCTCAAATTTCAACTCCACAGGCACGTTGACGGTAGTGCGCACGCCTAGTACTCCACATGTTCCTTGAAGTACTCTTCTCCTGTAGCTGATGTATATGCGGGAATGCAAGGGTGAGTACATGTCGTACTCAGCAAGTGCGGGAAAAGTATGACACGTAGCTTACAATAAGGTAGGCAATAAAAAGGCTCATTGCAGCAAGCAAATTTTATTTCACAAACATGGTAAAAACAGCAACTATTTCTATGTGAGTTTAATCCCAATATAACAAAGTAATTCAGCAACATTCTTTCATCATAATTCACCATTTATCATGCTTCAACCAGCCAATAATCTTTCTCAAGTTTATCTCATACTCATAAATATTAATAACCATCTCATTTTAATATAACTGAAACCAAACTCATTGTCGTGACCCAAAACCAATCCCAATGACCATACCCAAATATCCATACCCATTTTTGACTCTAATCATGGAAGTTGGCCAGGTGCTTGTGACTGGAAGCACAGCTATCATGATAGTTTTACACTCTGCAGAGGTGGCACCACTTTACCCACAAGTTCGTGATTTCGTCACCCGTTGGCGACTAGAAAGAACCTCCATTATAGCAGTACACAACCATCGGTGTATAGACAATAGATCATGTAAAATCCCCAAAAGTGGTAGCAAGAAAATTCTGCTCATATACACTTACGAAAAATGAGGGGAATTAAAACTTTGAATTATAAGGGGGTGTGTTCAAAGTGAGGGTTTAGACTTCCCATAACTTCCAAACATGGAGATCTAAATTCATAACTTGGATCTTCATAGTCCAAATATTCAACCTTCCAAATTTCAGCTCATTTGGAGGAGTGTCAATATTTGTTTGGGATTAAAAGGAAAAGCCCTCTAATCTGAATTTCAAATTCAGTTTCAAATTCCAATGCCCTCAATTTCAAAATTTGGTTTCACAAATGTGTTCTCCACCTCTTAATAAGCAGCCATGCCAAAAATTGGAAACTTTGGAGCTGGTTTGCTATATTTTTGAGGCAATATAAAGTGGAGAATTCAAACTCCTTTTCAAATTCAAATGATCAAACCACATCCAAATTTCACCCCAGAATTCAAACTATTTGAATTCAGCAAATTCAAACTATGACTTTGGGGTGAAGTCAAGTCATTAATGTTGAGTTGCTGGTGGGAAAATATCAGACAAATTTGGGATAAGAATTAGAAATGGTGGGACCCATTTGTCAGTCACACAAAAGCAACTCAACCGACTGTTTTCTCCCCGGGGGATCACAGCGCGGCAGCGCTCAACGTTTTCCCCGTGCCCGAGGCTTCCACCGCGCCACCTCAGGGTCTCCTCGCCGTTGCTCGTCTTGATCAGCCCGCCCCGAGTGCCACAGAAGCATTTCGCCACTTACCGCTCGTGCTTCGGCCTCTGCTCTGCTTCCCCCACGCAAACGCGAGCCACTGACGCTGTCTCGACCATTTTCGATCGCCAGCCAGTACGGATCCCTCCCTTGCCGAGTTACCAACACAAAAGAGGAGCACCAACGTGGGTACAAGGTAGTCCCACGCTCAACTTTGACGCTTGGGGTTGCTGTTGGCCCTAATCCGAGGATCGGCGCCAGGAACTGGAGCCATCGGCGGGAACCGAAGTCAGGCCACCATGGTCAGAACGCCTCGGTCACCCTCTGCCCCAACTTGCTGTACATGAAAGGTGCGTGGACATGTCCTTATCGTGTAGCCGGAGGCCGTTTAGCGATTGCTAGAACCGGTGCCGAGAATTTCACCCTTTTCCCAAACTGTACACCGACGGATAGGGCTCGGTCTAACCAAAAATTCGTGGTGCACGATCCTTTAGACCTCGAGTAACCTTGCACAGAGCTTCCCTACTTCCTAGCGCTTCTCCTCGATGAAGAACCAAGCAAAAACATCAAGAAACGAGGGAGCCTAGCTGTTTTCTTAGTCGCCGGTGCAAAAGCACCTCGGGTCGCCGTGGAGCCCTCGGTTGCCGGCTGTTTCACCGGCGGCCAGGACCCTTACTGGCTCCTACATCGTTCACTGATGCTCTAGAGCCCGAGAACCGATCATGTGAAGTAGGAATGAAGGTTCCCGACCTCGCCGGAGTTCAAAATCTTGCTGACACCGGTGCGCGGTGGGTTCCGGTGAGCCACGGCCGCCGGCGACCCTCCCACAGTGTTCAGCACGGTTAAATATGGGGGGGGGCGGCGAGTTTGATGAAGTTTGGACCACGGGAACCCCGTCCCGGCGAGCCTCACCGGCTTGCGCCGCCGCGGGACGCGCGGGCAGCGCGAGGAAGACGAAGGAGGGCCGGGTCCCACCGGTCAGCCTCCGTATAGGCGCGGGGATCGGCTTGTGGCGCCGGATCCTGTACGGCTGCGTGGGAGTAAGCCGTAGCCCCCGGTGTTGCCGAAACCTCACTGGTCCGATTTAAAACAGTGGGCCCAGTTCCAATTATTTGAAGTTTCTATTAGGGAAATAATTCCAGAAATTAGCTGATCTTTGCAAGCCCATAACTTTGTGTAGAAAACTCGAAAAAGAGTGAGACCAATTTTGTTGGAATCCTCATGAGGAGTACTTCACAGAGAAACCAATTTTAGGCTATGAAAATGCCCAGGAATTTCTGTAGAATTGTTTTTATTAAATCCTTTAGGGATTTATTACAGGAGCAATTCTTTATGAAATATTCTCAAATTTGGGCAGCAAATCCTCTTCATAGATACTGATCTCCAGTAAAAATTTGGGCTTCATTGGAATTCATTTTCTAGGTCAAATTACCTTCCCAAGTTCAGCCTTTATTTGGAAATTCAAATTTAAACAGAAACTGTTCAGCACTTCTGTCCAAACTTCAAAAATTCATATCTCTCTGATGGTAGCTCCAAAAATGGTGAAACAAATCTTGTTAGAACCATGGAGACTTACCCTAATCAGATCTTCCACTATTAGCTATGTCAAAGCTCTTGAATTGGGCTCAAAATTCAGAGAAGCATTGTACTTGTAGAAATTTTAAAGACTACATTGTGCAATGACATGTCTCCAAATTTGGCTCAAATCATCCTTAGAGGGTCTAGTATCCACTATAAAATTCCCAAAGCCAATTAAGGTTCCTAAATAGCAGTAGCTATGAATAGAAGTTCATTTTTTATAAACCTTTAATACTTACACATGTATTTTATTACATTTCATAATAGTGACCGAAGTTGAGGACGCACCGGAGCCTTTGGATGTCCTGCCACCTGAAGTTGACTTCCCATTTAACTCGCAACCAGGCAAGCCCCGGTTTGCACTTAAGTACCTTTTATAAAATTCTTTATTTGTATCACTTATGTCTAGGGTGAATGTTTGCATTAGAGTTAAGGTGTTTGAAACCCCACTTGCATAACCTTTTAAATCCTATGAAGGGTTGGGTAGCTTACAGAGCCGACGAGTAGACAAGGCCCCGCTAATATGCTTAGGACCTCGGTAGAAGTTGAGTAGTTGGAATCTACTCGCGAGGTAAGGTTTATCACACGGTTTGGTCAGAATAGAAAATGGCTTAAGAATGGTGAAAATGAGACCCAGCAGGGGGGATAGGAAACAGTGAGAGGAGGTCTCACGTGCATAGCCCTGTTGATGTCGATTGAGGACCGAGTCGTGTGCGGGCCTGATGAACAAGTATCGAACAGTACCGGATGGCATACTGACATAAGCAGGAAACCGATGTAAATGGTTAACCTGGGTGCCGAGACTTACCCAACCGTAAATAGGAGTGGGTTGAGGGTAGCAAGGTGTAAATCTGCCGGTGGGCACAGTCACGCTCCACGCGGGGACCTCCTGCCCGTTATGGATGGACCGGTTCGGCTTTTGGGTTGCCTTTGAAAGGTTGTTGCATACAACAGAGTAGGAAGGGGTGTGGAATCACGCTTCTGAAAGTGGGTGTATGCAACGTGTTGTCCGGGTGTCTCCTGATTGCAATCACCGTCCCTCGCGGTTATTTGAGTACCGCTTGTTCACTGTTTCGTGACGTAGTAAGAAGTAAAGTAAGCCAGTGGAATGATAATATGCTGTGATGATATATTAATGTTTTGGAAACCATGTTTGCTGTAGATGTAGAGCTAATTAAGTTTACTTTCCACTTTGGGCATCACCACATCGGAGGAAAGTGTTTCTTGTTTGACTGTGGACTTCCGATGTGAGGGCTGCCTAAGGCACATGAATCTGCTGCTATAAAAACTGAAAGTAAGGATCAACTTCTAGACGTGTCTTTATTGCAAAGTCCTTTCCTACCTTACACATCCTTGCACGTAGAGTTCCATGCCTCGGGTTGACGGTTAAGACTTGCTGAGCCATCGTGCTCACGGTTGCAATATTTGAGCTGTATGCAGGTGAGAGCTATGAGGAGGGTTCCGAGGATGAGGCGATGCCCTCGTCAGGGTACACGGCCGAGATGGATCCCTGCACACTGCCGTGATTTCTCCGGTTCCATGCTGCTAGCGTGTAGCGTCCCCGGGCTGGACGGCTGCACTTTTGCATAGTTAGGATGAGAGGCTACTAATGTACATTACTTCCGCTGTATAGTTATATTTTGTAAAAGACTTCTGCTGTTTCATATCAAATAAAAGTTTGTATGTTGTTCTTTATACTTTTCGTGTGTGCTGTTGGGTGCCGCATCATACGGCACCATCCTATGCGATCCTGGAGTGGGTGAACCACGGGGTGGTCCCCACAGACGTGGTATCAGAGCCGCATTGGGAATAGCATGCTCGAAAAGAGTCTATTTTTGAAAACTTAGGAGTAGTCGAGTGAGGATTAGTCATTAAGCCCACATAAGGTCTATGATAGTACTAGTTATGAAGGTGGAAAAGCTAACTTATGTGTTATACATTCTGTAACGACGCTCCGACGTCAGGTAAGAGGTAAGGTACGCCACCGTAGGCGGATCAATTACGGTAGCTCGCCATACGAGTAATGGTATGGAAGGTTATACCGTGGCTTGGCACGGTAGTGAATATGAGTCTCTGAACCTCTTCATGGTCCTGAGAGCATATGAAAACGCTGTTCTCCAGCGTGCTTTAGGCAAAAGTGAGAATACCCCATCGTGTGGTAAGCAACACGATAGTATGCAACTCTTGAACGTTCAATGTTCAAAGGGCCATACGCAGCGCTCGCCATCGGCGTGCCTCAACGGTCATGAGGCAGTAGGTGGTATCCGTTGGGTTGATGAAATTCCCAACCGTGATGACCCGTTCGCGCTCTACTCGGGTTCCCCGTCGTGTGGTGTGAAAACACGACCATGTACCTTGAGACGTGGCTTGACTCAAGGACGATCCATATGGCAATGATACGGACCGTATGTTTTTACTATAATATGGAATTGCCTGAAATGTCATAAACCTTTGTGTGCACCATTATTGTGTGTTCTTCTGCAGGTACATTAACCACGTTAGTGCATGACGTGTAGCAACCGTTTGTGAGTGACGACTTTAGTTCCACCATTTGACACGTATATGCCGGAATACCGGTTTAGGATTTTTCTTTGGTGAGGAAACGTAGTACCGACTGTATAAAAGTTTATTTTCAAAGAAAAGAATTATAATGAAGTTTAGGAATTCATTTAGGGGTTAGTAAAATCCTATATTGAACTAAGAGTCAAGTAGGAGTATAGATTCAGTTTCAAAAACTTAGGAATAATCTCCCCTGTTTCGGCAGCAATTTTGCTGAACTTGAACAGGGCATAACTTAAGATTGGTTGAACCAATGGAGGTGTGGGATACCATTCTGGCAAGGTTTTGAAGTCCTCTACAACGTTTCTGTAGAGCTCCAGAACAAAATCTCCCTCCAATGGGATGAAAATCTCGCATGAGTAGGCACTGTCCAGAAACAGGGCAGACCAAAAAAATGCTCTCTGAAAATTTTCTGTATTTCAACAACAACTTCCTGTAGAAAAATTTCCAAGGGTCAAGTAAGAAAAATTTCAACTCCGCCTATGTTGTAACGACATAGCCGGTCCCAAGCCCGGGTAAAGGAGGAGGGGGTTGTGATAGGCTTGGCGAGCCAACATCTTACACTTAGCCATTCTCATGGAAATGAAACCCAATAGAAATTCGTTGGGGCGTAACCCTCTTAGCGACGCGCCATATCGGAACCTGGGTATGGTGTTAAGTGGGCAAGGGCCGGGTCGCCACCGCCTTAGTGGCGCGCCATATCGGAACCCGGATATGGTGTTAAATGAGCAAGGGCCGGATCGCCACCACCTTAGTGGCGCGCTACATCATCGCCCAGATGTAGTGATAAGTGAGCAAGGGTCTTTGCATCTTACTCGACGGGTGCAAAGCGTAAGGAAGCTAGCCGAGGAACATATATTTCGGGTGGGTAGTTGGAATGTAGGATCCTTGACGGGGAAGCTACGTGAGTTAGTAGATGTTGCCATTAGGAGACGAGTAAATATCCTTTGTGTACAAGACACTAGATGGGCGGGTCAAAAGGCGAGAGAAGTCGAGAATACCGGTTTCAAGCTTTGGTATTCTGGTTCGGCTGGGACTAGGAATGGCGTAGGTGTTCTAATAGATAAGAGTCTTAAGGATGGAGTAGTGGATGTTCGAAGACGAGGGGATAGGATCATCTTAATCAAGATAGTAATTGGGGACATTGTCTTGAACGTCATTAGTGCTTATGCCCCACAAGTTGGGCTCAACATGAGTGCTAAGAGGCAATTTTGGGAGGACTTGGAGGATATGGTTAGTAGTGTACCGATAACCGAGAAACTCCTCATAGGGGGAGATCTCAATGGTCATGTGGGTGCAACTAATCTAGGATTTGAGGGAGTACATGGAGGTTTTGGATGCGGTGATAGAAATCAAGAGGGTAAGGACATCCTAGACTTTGCAGTAGCCTATGATCTGTTGATAGCTAACACCATCTTTAGGAAGAGGCAATCTCACCTAGTGACATTTAGTAGTGCCCAACACTCTAGCCAGATTGACTTTGTCCTCACTAGGAGAAAGGATAGACGGGAGTGTCTAGATTGTAAGGTGATCCCGGGGGAGTGTGTTGTGACACAACATAAGCTTGTGGTAGCTGACTTTCGCTTCCATACGTGCTATTTGCGGGACAAAGGTGTCAAAATCACAAGAACAAAGTGGTGGAAGTTGAAGGGAGAATCACAAGAATCCTTTAAAAATAGGGTGATCACAGAAGGACCCTGGGCTGCAGATAGTATGTGGATGAAGATGGCAACTTGCATTAGGAAGGTAGCTAGTGAGGTGTTCGGTGTGACAAAGGGAAAAAAACTTGTAGATAAAGACACTTGGTGGTGGAATGAGTATGTACAAAAGTCCATTAAGGAGAAGAAGGAGTGTTACAAGAGTTGGCATAATGATAGAAGCGCAAGCAACATGCTTAAGTACAAAGAGGCTAAGAAGAATGCAAAGCGGGCTGTGAGTAAGGCAAGAGGACAGGCCTATGATAAGTTATATGAGAGACTAGAGACAAAAGAAGGTGAAAAGGACATATACAAGGTAGCAAAAATCCGCGAAAGAAAGATGAGGGATCTCAATCAAGTTAAATGCATCAAAGATGAGACTGACCGCATTCTAGTGAAGGATGAAGAGATTAAGAATAGATGGCGTGATTACTTTAATGGGCTATTCAATGATGGGAATGGGAGCACTTTGGTTGAGTTGGATGACTCCTTTGATTACTCCAACAGGCGGTTCGTGCGGAGGATACAAGAGTTTGAGGTTAAGGAGGCCTTAAAAAGGATGAAAGGAGGAAAGGCCCTCGGCCCTGACGATGTCCCTATTAGGTGTGGAGATGTCTTGGGGACGTGGCAATAGTATGGCTCACAAAGCTATTCAACCACATTTTTCGGTCAAACAAGATGCCTGAAGAATGGAGGAAAAGTATATTAGTACCTATCTTCAAAAATAAAGGAGATATTCAAAGTTGTACTAATTATCGAGGCATTAAGCTTATGAGTCATACTATGAAGCTTTGGGAGAGAGTGATTGAACACCGCCTGAGGAAAGTGACCAATGTCACTAAAAACCAGTTTGGTTTTATGCCTGGGAGGTCTACAATGGAGGCGATTTTCTTGCTTCGTCAGCTTATGGAGAGATATAGGGAGCAGAAGAAGGACTTGCATATAGTGTTCATCGACTTGGAGAAGGCGTATGACAAGATACCAAGGTCAGTCATGTGGTGGGCACTAGAGAAACATAAAGTGCCAACAAAGTACATTACCCTTATCAAGGATATGTACAATAATGTTAGGACAAGTGTGCGCGTAAGTGATAGTGAGACTGATGCATTTCCTATCACGGTAGGACTACATCAAGGATCAGCTTTGAGCCCATACATCTTTTCCTTGGTGACGGATGAGGTGTCGAAGGATATACAAGGGGATATCCCTTGGTGCATGCTCTTTGCTGATGATGTAGTGCTGGTAGATGGAACTAGAGATGGTGTTGATAAGAAATTAGAGTTATGGAGACAAACCTTAGAGTCCAAGGGGTTTAGACTTAGTAGGACCAAAACCGAGTATATGAGGTGTGACTTTAGTGGTGTTGGTCTTGAAGAGGGAAATGTTAGTCTACAAGGACAAATAGTACCTAGAAGGGACTCTTTCCGATACTTAGGATCAATGTTACAAAGCTATGGCGATATTGATGAGGATGTTTGCCACAGGATCAAGGTAGGGTGGATGAAATGGCGACAAGCCTCTGGAATCCTATGTGATAGGAAAGTCCCACAAAAGCTAAAAGGGAAGTTCTATAGGACGGTGATCAGACCCACGATGCTCTATGGGGCGGAATGTTGGCCAACTAAACGGCAACATGTCCAACAAATGAGTGTCGCAGAGATGCGCATGCTACGGTGGATGTGCTGGCACACGAGAAGAGACCGAATAAGGAATGAGGTGATTCGAGATAAGGTAGGGGTGGCGCCGATTGAAGAGAAGTTAGTCCAACATCGACTTAGGTGGTTTGGACATATCCAACGGAGACCTCTAGAAGCACCGGTTAACAGTGGGATTTTAAGAGGTAGAGAAAATATTAGGAGGGGTAGAGGACGACCAAGATTGACCTGGGAGGAGGCGGTAAAACGAGATTTGAGAGATTGGAATGTATCCAGAGACTTAGCTCATGATAGGACCGCATGGAAAGTAGCAATCCATGTGCCAGAATCGTAGTCTTGTTTTTTTTTCTTTTCTATTTTCTTTTTTCTTTTTTCTTTTTTCTTTTTTTTTTCTTTTTTTTTTCTTTTTTTTTCTTTTTTCCTTGTTCTTATAACTCTTCCTCTCTTTTACTTCATTGATATTGGGTTTCATGTCTAGCCGACCCCAACAGGCTTGGGATAAAGGCTTGGTTGTTGTTGTTGTTGTTGCAAGTAAGACACTGTTGGAAAGTACAGGAAATGTGCTACAACTTTGTTGTTGAACCCTAGTTCAAATTTTGCCTCTACAGAGGTCAAAACTGTTGAATTATCCAGACTGGTCAGCTGGACCAGAAGCTGGACAGTGAGCACCATGTTGAAGTGTTTCAACCAAAACACTTAGTTTCACCGTTCGACATCCAGTGGCTGTTGTAAAACAGCGAGTTGGAGTCGAAGGGTTTATGCATTTGACACATCACTTCGAGTTAGTACATGTTTGGGTCCAATACAATAGCGAGGAATTACGCATACTAACACACTTAACATCCCGTGGTGACCCCGATGGTCGAAATGAACTTTTAACCTATAAAGTTCAATACTTTGTTACTCGACCGTGTGATACGGTCCAGGGATGTATATGTTGTATAAAGTTTATACTTTATCCATATGTGTGATTGTTATGCGCATTGTTTATCCCATTCTCGCATTACTATTGTATAGACTGGATGACATAAACCCACCTGTGCTGATCGTTTGAATGATATGAATGTAGAATGGTGTGGACACATTCAACGCAAGAGGAGGGAGGTCCGAGTCAGGTTCGTGGTGATGAGTCTCCACCTACGGAGCAAACCATGACACAGCAGCAACCACCTCCTCCACCGCCAGAACTTCCAAGGAATCTTGCGGAGGTTCTCGCTGCAGTGCTCGGCTCGCGCGATGAGCAAACCGAGTTGCTGCGGATGTTAGTCCAACAGAATGCGTCCCATCAGGGAGGACGCCAAGACAATGGGCAACACCAGCCCCAACAAAGTTTGTATTCAGAATTCATGGCGACCCATCCACCGGTCTTCACGGAGGCCGAAGAACCTTTGGAGGCGGACAGCTTTATCCGCACTCTGGAGGCGAAGTTCGGGCTGCTACGATGCACCGAACACCAGAAGGCGCTGTATGCAGCGCAACAGCTTCAAGGAGAAGCCGGTACCTGGTGGGCGAACTACACCGCCTCCTTACCGGCTGGCCATGCCGTCACATGGACGGAGTTCCGGGAGGCGTTTTGCGCCTATCACATACCTCCCGGTGTGATGGAAATGAAGCTCCAGGAGTTCCTGGCGTTACGTCAAGGCGAGAGGAGTGCTCATGAGTACTCCAGGTTATTCAACCGGCTGGCGCAGTATGCGCCAGGATTTGTGGGTACGGAAGACAACAAGCGCAATGCATTCTTCCGGGGCCTGAATTCAAAGATGAAGGTCCATCTCGCCCAGAGCAATTACGGCACATTCAACGATCTAGTTAATGCAGCGATTCTACAAGAGAATGCTCAGCGCAAGCGCGGTTCTGATAAGAGGAAACGCAGCGCGCTGACAAGCAGCAGTGGTGGGACGCCACAGAAATACCGCGTGGTGTATCGCTCACCATCCGGTCAGAGATGGCATCCACCGGCAACGACCGCCTCAGTTTCGCGGTCGGCAATATAATGCGCCTGGATTTCGACCGACGTATCCACCACAGCAACAGCAGCAGCAAAGGATGGTCCCACGTGCGCCGCAGTTTCAGCAGCATGCACCGGGATTTCGTCCTCAAGTCGGCGGGACCCCGACACCTTACACATGCTACACGTGTGGCCATGTCGGGCACATTTCAAGAGACTGCCCCGAGCAGCGACAGGGCAGGGGTGCAGCACCATATCAGGGTGCTAATCAGCCCCGCAACCAGCCCAAGAAACCAGCACTAAAACCCGGCAACGTCCACCACTTAGCTATCGAAGACGTGCCGGAAGGCGAACCCGTCCTCGCGGGTACGTTTTCTTACTTAGATCATCCCGTAGTCATACTTTTTGACTCCGGTGTCACCCATAATTTCATAAGTCAGTCTTATGTTACTAAATATCAACTGCCTATCATTCCCACAAATTGTGGCGGACCGGAATCCGCTCATCCAGGATCACAGAGGGTGGTGCCGCGCGATGCGACACCCGACAGCACACGTCATAAGAACACATTATATTACATGTAAAAAACAAACTGAAAGTACAAAGTAGCACACTTCTCAGTTACAAACTAGGGTCTTTATTATACAGCGGAAGTTTCTTTTGTACAACTCACGCCGCCTATCTAGCAAAAGTCGGTTGCCCAGCCCTAGGGCAACCCACACTAGCAGCACGTCTCAGCTCATCGTGGCGTGTACGGCTCCCACTCAGCCGTGGTCCCCGACGGAGGGTAACCCTCGCCGGTGGACTCGTACTCCGAGTCCGTGGGTGGCTCCTCACCTGAAAAACACTTAAGCAGCAACCGTGAGCACGAAGGCTCAGCAAGGCTTAACCGACTCACCTAAGCATGAAACTCTACATGAGGTGTACCATGGCATAGGATAGCAATGTTGCAGCAAATGGACATGCCTACAAGTTCATCCTTAGTTCATCTTTTAGCAACAAGTTAACGGTTCATGAAGCTGAAATTTAGTGAGCAATATTTGGTGGCACACATGTAGCAATACAATTATATCATAACAGCAATATTGAATCATAACATTCCATTCATTAGTCTATGTTACGATGCAGTGAACAAGCGGTACTCGTCACCGCGAGGGACGGCGAATCGACTCGATATACACCTGCAGGGAAACCCAAAGAGCACGTCACGTACGCCCACCCGTGGAGCTGCACAGCACGCTCACTCGATGTCGTATGGGACAACCTTTCACCCAACAGCCCAAACGTCGAACCGGTCGCACCGAAACGAGCAGGAGGTTCCCCACACGGAGCATCTCTCTATGCCCGTTGGCAGATTTCCACCTTGCTGCCCTCAACCTACACCTATAAATCGGTGTGCTATGCCTCGACGCCCGGAGGTTTAGGCTACATCGGTTTATCGGGGTCCATATATCCGATATGCCTTCGGTACGTTCAATACTTGTTCAGCAGGGCCGCACACGGATCGGTCCTCAATCGACATGGGCAGGGCTGCGCACACAAGACTCTCTCTTGCTGCGCCCTAGCCCCTGCCTAGTCTCATTTTCATTACTAAAGTGATCTCACGTCACTCAACCGAACCCGTGTGTCCCAAAGCCTATCTCGCGAGTAGATTTCAACTACTCGACTTGTACCGAAGTCCTATGAATCATTAAGCATAGCCTGTCTACTCGAGGTCCTTGACACTACCCTCACTCTTTTAGGAACCTTTGGTTATGCAAGTGGGGTTTCATTCATCCTATACCTAATGCCCATACATACTTCATATGACACATGTAAACAAAGTAAAAACTTATAAAAAGGTTAATGCAAACCGGGGCTTGCCTTGTTGCTGCTGGTCAGGGGTTAAGTCTTCGTCCGGAAGAAGGAAGTCCAGCACTTCCGGGGTCTCTTCTTCAGTGACTACACGTTTATGAAATACTACATGTTAATTAATATGCATACAAGTTATTGTAAGGTTACTGCTATTAGTTCTAATAACCAGTATCCAACACCTGGAAATCTGTTTAGGAATTTAAAGATGAACTGGGTTGGTTGGCTTGGGCCTGGACCTAAGTACATGGTTAAGTGCTAAGTGGTTTTCCCCCTTTTCCATATTAATCCCTCAAGTGGCTAAACAGGGCAGGGTGATCCAGAGCTCCAATGGAGCTGAGAATTTTTGTGTGAGTTCCTTGTCACAAGGAAACCCTCTGGACCAAATATTAGCACTTTTCACTGAGTGGTTTGCTCAGAATAATTCTTTTAGCAAATAAGCAAAGAAGAATTAATTCTGAGGTAACACCCCTGTTCATTCTCAACTTAGTGAACTACAATTTCAATTATAGCTCATAGAGTTTGCATGAATTTTCCTAGCATTTTTGGAGCTAGGATTTGCCCAGAACTGAATTTCCAAGTTTTGGAAATTCTCTGAAAATGTTTCTGGATTCAAATGAACACAGCATCTTCAAATTTGAATTGCTCTGACCAAATCAAATCCAAATGGCCTGAAACTTCTACAATGGTTCACTAACATCCTAAGGAACATTCTGGCAAAATTTGGTGATTTTTTGATGAACCAAACTCCCTCTAAAATTCTTTTGCTGAAAAGCTTTAAAGAATTTTCCAGAATTAAATATTAGGTTTCATACAAATTGAGTTGCATATTTGGATAGAGCTATGCAAGATGAATCCAACCCAATTTGAATCACTAAATTTGGAGCCTCCTAGCAAAAGTTATGGGGTTCTAAAGTTTGGGGAAATTCTGGAATTCGAATTAACCGGGAAAAGTTCAAATTCCTGACAGCGGGCCCGGCCCCCACGTGTCACCACCTCGGCTGCGCAACACGGGGCCACAGGAATGTTTTCCGCGTGTTCACAGCTGATCCGGTGCAACAGAAAATCCCCACACTGTGCCTCGAGGGACTGACGAGCGGGCCCGGCCGGCTCGTCTTCTTCCTCGCGCCTGTCCTTTTTCCCGCGCCGCCCCCTCGCCGGCACACCTCTGAGGCTCGCCGGACTTGGCTTCCCGACCGCCTCTCGGCCAGAAACTCGCCACCTGGGCCTACTTTCGTGTGCTGAACACGATGGTGCCGACTGCTCCGGTCGGCGGTGGCCCTAACCAAGCCGGCGACGGTGCAGCGGCTCGGACTCCCTTCGGTTATGCCACCCGGCCAACTCATCCCACCAAAACCTCGGTGGAAGGGCTCTACAGCACCGGGGGATCTCAGAGAGGGTCGACAAGGCCATGCCAGGGCTCGGGGAGAGCTCTAACCTAGTCGTCACCGTGAGCCCGACCTTTCCCGCCATAACCGCTGTTGAAAAACCGGAAATTACGTCGGCTACAGCCAAAGCTACGCTAGGATTGCAGAGCAAACTTGGGCGCCGTTGAGTCTAGCTCCTGTGAGCACAGTTTAGTGAACTGATGACGAGAAGGGATGACACGACCCCATTGGTCCTGTCGAGCCAGGATCACGCTGAGGGGTGCTGCGTTGCACAGCACCGTATAACACACGTCAAAGATACAAAGCGGAAGCGGAAATTTTATTACATAAACAAGTTTATGAACATCTTTACATCAAAATAAGTTTAGTCCACACTCGCGGGCGTAGACTAAGCATCAAGTGCACGTTCAGCCCTTGAACGTGTCCTTGCTAGCACACACGCACACTAACTCTGCGGCGTGCACGACTCCCACTCGACGGGGTTCCCCTCCTGGGGTTCCGTCTCCTCTTCGGGAGTCCCTTCCTCATAGAACCCTGCAAAAGCTTCAAACACAAGCAGTGAGCACGAAGGCTCACCAAGTCTGACCCGTCTCACCTAAACATGGAACTTCTACATGAGGTAGTGGGTTGTATGAGGAAAAAAAATCATTTGCAAGGACTCGCCTAATTAGTAGAACCTTACTTTCAAGTTTTAGCAGCAGGTTGTGGAGAACCTTACGCTAAGGCACATGAGAGAGCCGCAATCAAACAAGAAACGCATTTCTCTCGTGTACCTTGTCCAAAGTTGAAAAGAACTTTAATTAGCTCTAAGCTACAGCATATCATTAACAATCAATGTCCAGCTTTCAATCAGCAACATTTTAACATGTAACTAACCTGTTCTTTCTACGTCATGGTACAGTGAACAAGTGGTACTCACTGACCGTGAGGGACGGCGATTATAATCGATTTACACCTGCAGGGTTACCCGAACAACCCGTCACGTACGCCCGTACTCGATGTTGCCTACAACAACCATCACGGACGCCGTACGCGACTACCTTTCACCCGTTAGCCAAATATTGAACCGGTCCCATCGTCCCGAGCAAGAGGTCTCTGCACGCGCATCTCTGTGCCGCCAGCCGATTTACACCTCGAGCTCTCAACCTACCCTCTGAACAACGGGCAATGCCTCAATACCCAGCTACCCGGGTTACATCAGTTTCCCGGTTCCCATATAGCCGGTAGGTCTTCGGTACTGTTCTAGCTTGTTCAACAGGCCCGCACACGGCTCGGTCCTCAATCGACACAAGCGGGGCTACAGCACACAGGCCCCAAAGTCCTGCTGCCCTTACTCTCCGCTCGGTCTCATTTTCTTGCCAGGTGTATCATGTGCTATCTCTACCCGAGCAATGTGCCTCTAGCCTATTCTCGCGAGTAGTTCCAACTACTCGACTTGTACCGAATCCTACTCTATCCTAGCAATGCAGTGGCTAACGGGGTTTGCAATCCTAAATCCAACCCATGGTTTTCTTGGCTGTGCAGTTGGGTTTCCAAGCAAGACTCTAATGCAAAGAACAATATTCAAAGATGTGCTCAAAACAATAAATATTTGTAAAAAGGTTAATGCAAACCGGGGCTTGCCTTGCTGCTCTTGGTCGTAGGCTAGCTGTTCCTCCGGAGTAACGAAGTCTAGGACTTCGGGTTCCTCCTCGACCTTAGCGACTACATGATAAGAGCAATGTATGTATTAATTTAAATGCATTTGTATTAATTTTGAAGTTGTGAAGTCTATAACCCTTGCTAGACAGACCTAATGACTGTGAAACTTTTACTGTGGCTTGGTTACAACCTAAACAAGGACTTGGTCAAGTTTTAGTTGCAGCAAAGCTCATTTGAGCCCTCTACAATTAATTATGTCCTTGACCTTAATTGGAACTCTTAGGGTGTTCTAGGAATTTTCATGAAACAAACTATGCCTTCCTGAAAACTAGATTTTCAGAGGGTTCTAATGGAGTTGGTCTCACTTAATTTGGAAGTCTCTAACTAAAGATATGAGCCAAACAATTTCAGAGAAAATTCTGAAAATGTTTCTGAACATTTTCTATTTTCTTTGGAACAGTTTCACTAATCACACCATTAGGTGGATTAAATGAGCTCAAATGGATCTGAAATTTTTATGGTAGTTCAAGGATATTTTGGTGAACATCTCAGCAAAATTTCAGGATTTTCCTCCAAAGGATTCTCCAGTTAAAATTCCTAACAGTTTAAACTTTGAGGAATTAATTCTGGAGAAATAAGGAATTTCATGGAGTGAAACTTGATTTTCTGGAAACTACTCAGAGAGCTGAATCCAGCAAAATTTGGTTCACTCAATTTGGAGCTTTCTAGCCAAGTTATAAGGATTTGAAGTTTGAACTAAAACTGAAATTCGGGGAAAAGTTTAAACTCTGGCTTGTGGGCCCCGCACACAGTGCGTCGTCTCCCTCCTCGCGCCAACTGCGCGGCGGCGGCGTTCTCCGGCGACCCTCGCCGGAACTGAGTTCCCGGCCACCCCCCCGGCCCGAAACTTGCCGCCTGCCCCTTTTCCGACCCCCTGGACTCGATGGTGGGGTCGCCGGCCGCCGGCGATGACCGGAAACCCGTGCGCACCGGTGACAGCACCTGCTAGGGTTCCGGTGAGGTCGGTCCCGCTCTCCGGTGCACCAAATCGACCGGAAATCGGTCGGAGAGCATCAGTAGGGCATGGGAAACACGAACCAGGGCTGGGTGGAAGCTAGAAATACCGGCAACTAGGCTCTCGACGGTGAGCCGAGGTGTTCAGCCATGGCGGCGGGGAAAACAGCCATATCATGGCCGATTCTCGATGGTTTTCTCTAATTCCAGTTCGAGCGTGGGCGCTATCGTGCGTAGAAGCTACTAGGTAACGAGCTCGTCCAACCTTCGTGCATAGAGCACGAATTTCACCCGAAGGTGAGCTCGGTTCTTATGAACTGATCAAGAGTAAATTTGGAAATTCTCGGGCGAGGGTTGATCAATCGCCAAACGGCTTTTGGCTACTCCATCTACATACAATCACGCACCTTTCTTGTGTAGAGAAGAGGACGTGACAACGGCTGTGCCGTGCTGTCCACGGGAGCCCGATCGGCGGCGATGTTCGGCTCGCCGGAGAAATGGCTCGTACAGCTCGAGGAAGCTTGCTCACTGGCCAACATGGAGTCTGGGAGGTTGCTCACGATCTCTTGGTGCCGTTTTGCTGTGGAGAAGGCTGTGCTCGCGAGTGATCGGCTTGATCAAGCGTGAGCTCGAGCGGCGGCGATGGCAGTGGAAGAACAGGTCGTGCACGTCGGCAGCTCGGGGAATGGCGACTGAAGCACACCGGGGAGGGAATAAATAGCCCGGCGGCTGGTCTCCGGCTTGGGGCGCGCAGCAGGAGCTGGCGCCGGCTGCCCCCTTCGGTGGCGCGCGCACACTGCACCCGGGAACCGACTGAACTGTGTTTCAGTCGGTTTGTGTTGAAGCAGAGGCTGACATGTGGGTCCCACCCCTCCTTTTAACCTCTGAAATTTACTCCTAACAACTGTGGTAAACAGTGAATCCTATACTACCCTTGGCCATTCAAATTATTCACCCATGAGCCATTTGAATTGATCAAAGTTCAAATGAGGTTTGGTTTGAATGAATTCAGCACAAGTTCAGTTTGAAATTCAAATAAAGTTTGAATTTCTCCCCCTTATCTCATGTCAAGATCAACCCCAAATGGAGTGAAAATTGGTGTGTGAGCTCACAAAAATGTGCTGAGTAAGAATTTGCCTTCCACTTTTAAATTCATGGGATAAACACAGTTTGAATTTGAATATGTTTTCAAACTGCCCTCTTCCTATCTATACCCAAGATGACCTCAAAAAGGTTTTGAATTTGGGTGAAACTTGGCAGGGACATCCTTAGTAAAGTGTAGGAGTTTTCATATGTCCAGCCCATCTATATCACATGTGGGAAATACCACTTTTGCAATGTGTAAGTTTGTTCTCTAATGAGCATGTTGATAATTGTTACTTGCTCTTCATTTGTGTTCATCATCTTTCCTCAAATGAGGTGTGTGTGTGTGTGTGGTGATGAACACTTCAATTTTGTGTCAAAAACTGAGGCCCTTACATTCCTCCCCCCTTAAAAGAATCTCGTCCCGAGATCATACGGTGAAAATGAGAGAGGACGGTGGAACATTACCGGATATGCGACGTGAAAAAGTCGGGGTAGTTAGTGCGAAGAAATTCTTCGCTCTCCCATGTCGCTTCGTCCATGGAGTGATTACTCCATAGAACCTTGTAGAACCACAACGTACGGTTGCGTGTGGTTCGGGCCTTTTCATCAATAATCTGCACCGGTTCCTCCCGATAGGTGAGATCCGGTTGCAGTTCTTCAATGTCTTCCAGCTGAACGGTAGTTGATAGCTTGAGACACTTCCTCAGCTGGGAAATGTGAAAGACGTCGTGCACACCGGAAAGTGCTTCTGGTAATTTCAGCCGGTATGCCACCGATCCACATCTTTCGGTAATCTGGAATGGACCGATGAAGCGGGGTGCTAACTTTCCCCTCACCCCAAATCTGTTTACGCCCTTCATTGGAGACACCCGTAGATATACGTGATCCCCAACTTCGAATTGTAATGGGCGCCTTCTCTGGTCCGCATACTGTTTCTGTCGGGATTGAGCGGCTTTTAGGTTCGCTTGAATTAATCGAACCTTTTCTTCCGCGTTGTTGACAAGGTCAATCCCGAAGGTAACCCTTTCGCCAGACTCACACCAGTTCAATGGTGTGCGGCATTTTCTTCCGTATAGCGCCTCGTAGGGCGCCATCTTGATGCTGGCTTGGTACCCATTGTTGTACGAGAACTCGGCTAACGGCAAGTGATCATCCCAATTCTTGCCGTGGTCGATAGCGCAAGCTCGTAGCATGTCTTCTAGAATCTTATTAACCGCTCGGTTTGTCCATCCGTCTGCGGGTGGTAGGCTGAACTACAGATCAGCTTCGTCCCCAAGGCAGCGTGCAGCTGCTCCCAAAAACGGGACACAAATAAAGTGCCCCGGTCCGATATGATGGTACGGGGTACGCCGTATAAGCATAGGATCCGTGAGATGTACAGTTCAGCGTACTTCTTGGCGTTGTAGTTGGTGTTGACCGGGATGAAATGGGCAACTTTGGTGAGCCGATCGACGATCACCCACACAGAATCATGTTTCTGTAAGGTGGTGGGTAAACCGACGACGAAATCCATGCTCACGTCCTCCCACTTCCAGGCAGGAATGCCCAGTGGTTGCAGCAGTCCCGGTTTCCGCATGTGGTCTGCCTTCACCCTTCGACATGTATCACACTCGGACACGTATTTTGCCGTCTCTCGCTTCATCCGTGTCCACCAAAACTTTCTTCTGAGTTCTTGATACATTTTGTTGCTGCCGGGGTGAATAGAAAACTTTGATAAGTGAGCCTCATCAAAGATTTTCTTCCGTAACTCCGGGTTTTGGGGTACGACGATCCGGTCCTTGAACCATAGGATGCCGTCTCCGTCCTTCCGGAAACATTTCAACTCCCCACTGTCTACACGTCTCCATAAATGTGACATGTCCTTGTCATTCTTCTGGGCTGCCGCTATCTCTTCACGGATGGTGGGGATCAAAGCTAGGTTGTAGAGAGCTCCGTGTGGAATCACATGGAGTGGTGGTTCGCTCTCTTCCAATGGTGTGATGGTCAGATTATTGACGTGTGACTTGCGGCTCAGCGCATCTGCCACAACGTTTGCCTTGCCCGGATGATAATGGATCTCTATCTCGTAATCCTTTATCAGTTCTAACCATCTTCGTTGCCTCATGTTCAGCTCCTTCTGAGTGAATATGTACTTGAGGCTTTTGTGGTCGGTATATAAATGTACGAGGTTACCGAGTAGGTAGTGCCTCCACATTTTTAGTGCAAGTACCACGGCAGCGAGCTCCAAGTCGTGAGTTGGATAATTTTGCTCATGGTTCCTAAGCTGCCGTGATCCATACGCGACCACTCTTCGGTCTTGCATCAGCACACATCCGAGCCCAATGCCGGATGCATCGCAGTACACATCGAACAGTTTTGTTGTGTCTGGCTGCGCCAAAACCGGTGCTGATGTCAGGTGCTTGACTAAAGCCTTGAATGCTGCTTCACATGCTGGACTCCAAACATATTTGGTAGCCTTCTTCAGCAGCTCTGTCATTGGCTTGGCAATCTTCGAGAAGTTCGGAATGAACCTCCGATAATATCCCGCGAGTCCGAGGAAACTCCGTACCTCATGAACAGTTCTCGGGGATTTCCAATTCAGCACTTGCGTGATCTTGCTCGGGTCCACAGCGATACCCTCTGCTGAGATGATATGCCCGAGGAAAGGCACTTGCGATATCCAAAACTCGCATTTGCTGAATTTTGCGTATAACTTGTGATCCCGCAGCCGTTGCAAGACTATACGCAGATGTTTCTTGTGATCTTCCTCCGACTTGGAATATACCAGGATGTCGTCGATGAAGACCACGACAAACTTGTCCAGCTCCGGCATGAACACCGAGTTCATTAAATACATGAAGTGAGCTGGAGCATTGGTGAGGCCGAAGGACATGACCAGGTACTCATAAAGTCCGTACCTTGTCGAGAAAGCTGTCTTTGGAATGTCCTCCGCCCTTATCTTAATCTGATGGTACCCGGATCTTAAATCCATCTTGGAAAAGATCTTTGCTTCGACCAACTGATCAAACAACATGTCGATCCGTGGCAACGGGTACTTGTTCTTGATGGTTACGGCATTTAATGGACGGTAGTCCACGCAAAGCCGCAGCGTCTCATCCTTCTTCTTGACAAATAATGCCGAACAGCCCCATGGCGAGGAGCTCGGCCTAATAAAACCCTTCTCCAGAAGGTCCGTGAGCTGAGTCTTCAGTTCCGCCAACTCCTTGGGCGCCATCTTGTACGGCCTTCGGGATATTGGCATGGTTCCCGGTGCGAGTTCAATCTTGAACTCCACCTCCCTATCGGGTGGCATCCCCGGTAAATCATCCGGGAATACATCAGGAAACTCCCGGACCACTGGAATGTCTTCCAATCTGATAGTTGTGGACTGATAGACACTTGAAAGTTTTATTTCTGGACTGGCCAGAAATAATGAGTGAGAACCGTGCACCTCTGAGTTTAAGTGCACGACTCGAAGGACGGTGTCTAAAACAGCGCCGTGGCGGGTTAACCACGACATCCCTAGGATGACATCGACCTTCTGTCCCTCTAAGATAATGAGAGACGTGGGGTACACTCTACCCGCTAAGCATAATGGTGCTTTGGAGACCATTACACTTGCTGAAATCTTCCCACCCGGTGAACAAATTAAATATGGACTATCGGTGGGTAGTATTGGCAAACTGTGTTTAGCAATGAAAGCTTGGCTAATAAAATTATGCGTGGCGCCTTAATCAAATAGTACTATAGCGGAATGCTGGTGGAGTTGGAACATACCCGCAAGGATTGGCTCGCCCTCCGGCACGTCCTCAATGGCAAGCTGGTGGACAGTGCCGGGCCTAGGGTTTGCCCGCCGCGCATTAGTAGTGTTCCGGGTTTGATTCCTCCCCGGAAACTGTGGTGCCACTCCGCCGCCTTGCCTCTCCGGGCAACTGCTCGCGAAGTGTCCTGGACGACCACACTTGTAACATGTGGCCGCTGCTGGTGGAGTACTCGGTGGACGAAAGCCCGGCATGCGTTGCGGAGGTGCAAACGCACGCGGCATCACCCGCTGCTGCTGTTGTTGTTGCGGTAGTACTGGCAGTGCCGGCCGGAATGCCGGTGAAGAGTACGGCCGACTGCGGAACGGCATCGGCCGCTGTGGTGGCTGCCAGCGTGGACCTGATGGTGGGCGATTCACCATCCGAAACTTCTGAGAAGGACCGCCTCCTTCTCCGCTGCTCTGCGGCGCGCTTCGCTTTCGCTCTGCCGCCGCCAACTCCCTACCGGAGTCCTCCTGAACAATCGCAGCATCAATGATGTCGTTGAGGCTGCCGCGATTGAACATCGCCAACTTGTCCTTCAGGAGCGGGTTAAGCCCCTGGTAAAAATGGTCCCGCCGCTTCTCGTCGGTATCAGCATGATACGACGCATATAGCGCGAGATCGTTAAACGCCCTGGAGTATTCCAGCGCGTTCCGGCTCCCTTGTTGCAGGTGTAAGAACTCCTGCGTCTTCCTCTTCATCAGACCTGGCGGTATATGATAGGCCCTGAAGGCCATCCGGAACTCCGCCCAGGTCATCACTCGGTCGGTGGGCTGGGAAGCACAGAAGTTGGCCCACCACGCGCTCGCGGATCCTTGGAGCTGCTGGACCGCGAACTGAGTCTTGCGCTGCTCGCTGATTTGGAGCAGCCCGAACTTCATCTCTATGGCGCGGAGCCAGTTGTCCGCGTCAAGTGGTTCATCCGCCCTTGAGAATACAGGGGGATGAGTCGCCAGAAAATCAGAGTAGGAGCTCTGTTGGCGCTCCTCACGATCTTGACGTCTCTCTGGGCGAGACGTATTGGCGATGAGAGTCTGCAGCAACTCTGTGTGCTGCTGGTGCGAGCCCGCCATTGCCGCGACAATGTCGTCCAATGTAACCGTTGGCAGTGGCGGTGGCGGTGTTTGCTGTTGCTGTTGCTGCTGCTGTCCCGAGGAGTCCTCGGGAGGTGGTTGGGAGGTCTCTCCCCCTTGACTGGTACCCCCAACGTCAGGGTTGGCACGAGTACGCGTCATTCTGAAATTCAAAACAGCAGCAATTAGCACATGTCTCACTAAAAATTCCATACGCAACAGTAGGTATTGAAGTGACACATGATCAATTTGCACAACATTCACATATATTGATAAAGCATAAACTTTATACAAGATACATTATTCTCGGGTCTCCGAGAAGTCGTGCTCATGTCGTCACTACCTATACATATGCTACTGTCTATACGACATGTCACCGATTACAAAGTTGGGTTACGCTACCCTAGCTGCCCTACTTGGCAACCGTAACCCCTTACTCGGAGTAGAACTCGACCTCCTGTGGGTCGTCCTCCTCCGGTACTTCTGCTGGTGGCTCTGGATCTACCACCTCTTCTCCCATTCCGGGTTCTCCCATTGCTGGAAGACCCAAGACCACCGGTATGCCTAACACCGGGGGCACGAGGTCCTGCAATGCATGCACCTCGTCCATAGCCTGGTTGTAGTCCTCTTCCCAGCCTTGTCCTTCCTCAATAGCGTCGTCCCGCTCTTGAGCAAGGTCCTCATTTTGCTGGGTTAGGGTCTGCACTAGCTCTTGCAACGCCGCGATGTCAACACGGCTCTTCTTCTTTGCTTTCTTCAGACGACGCAACTGATTGTGTTGTTCATTCAGTCGCTTGATCGTCGGAAGGAGCACATTGCGGAGTGCGCTGTGAGCACCCTCGAAATGATCTCCACGGCTTGTGCTCTCCTTGAGCTTGGTGGCGAGATGCTCCGTATGAACAGCTTGGCTGTCCATCACAGCGTTTCCCGCCCTCATTTGGAGGCTGAGGTTTGCCTCCGCGGGGTTGTACCTTGGGCAACTCGGGTCTGTTGCCTCCAGGTACCTTTCTTCCCACACATGCTGCGCTCGCCCCTCCACCGGAACGAGTGCGTATGGTGTGCCCTCCATAGCCTGCACGTGTAGTTGGCAGAAACGTGACATAGTGTCACGGGCTGCCACTTGCCACATCCCTTCCGGTTGTCTTCCTCTCACCGTGACGGTGAATGGCACCCAACCGGGTGGCGTAGGTCCTGCAGGAACCTCGACATGGATCGTCCACGTCTTGTTCCCCTCTTCGCCTTCTTCCTTGGCGAAGTATTGCGGCATCTGGTTGTACCCGAAATATTGGAGCATTTGCCACAATGCTTCCGGGTAGCCGCTACGGTCAGAGCAGTGGGAAACTACCCACCCATTCTCCAACCGTTTATCTGCTGCCATCTGTAAAAATATATATGAGAAATGTCAAATATTTATTTGAACAGTAAACCATTGAGTTATAACATAAGATATGTCAGTGAACCCATAACACTTGGAAACATAGTTAAAATTTTTAAACAAATTTGACTGCTGGTCTGCTGCTCCCATGACAGCCTTGACTAGTTTCCATATCAACCTGATTTGGGCCATGTTAAAAGCAAAACCAGTCCTGGAGCTCAACATCAAAGTTGAAGCTAACTTCAATAGCTTTCCAGCCAGTATTTGCTTGGCCTAAGATCTGTCCTGGTTCAAAAATTATGAGATGTCAAAGTTAACAGAATTTCTGGGAACAATTGGACAGCACCTCCCTGCTTTAGGTACAGAATTGATCCAAGAATCCCAGTTAATTCTGTTCCCAATCTGACAAAACTTTCTGTTACAAAGTCGTAACCCACCTCATAAGCTTTCCAGAAGTACCTCATTTCCTATTTTTGGATTTTTAAGCAGGAAGTTATGCTTAATTTACAGAGAGTTTACAGAGAGTCTTTGCTCTGTCCTGTTTTCTGGACAGTTTCAACTCTACTGCATTTTTCGAGTGGTTAAGGGATGAAACACCTCTGTACCTCAACAGAAGAGTTGTAAAGCTCTTCCAACGCTTTCCAGAAATGTATCATATGACCCCAACCTCGAAAGAACTCAACCTCTAACCTCTGATTAACTTCAGCCTTGATTCAGCTGAAAACAGAGTGCTCTGTCCTTAACATCCTATAAGTTGAAAGCTTGTTAACATTGAATATCCTGTTCAAGGGAAGGAGTTACATCAAGTTTTACTACTTTGGATTAAAACCTTCCAGTTTTTACAATGAAGTTGTTTATTTAGTTGGGTGTGACGTCGATGCGTCACCAGATTTTGTCGGTACTACGTCCTCACAAAGGAAAAACCTATACCGGACTTAGCCGGCTTCGTTAGCTCAGTGGCACTACTCGTCACTCGCACACGGATACTACACGTCTACCGTTTCGTGGTAAGGCTACCTGCAGAAACTCAAACAATCATCAGACTCGGCTGCACACCGAGCCCGGAATACATACAGTTAGTACACCCGGCCGTCATCACCCGCCCGGATGTTCTCAAGCCAACCACGCCTTGAGTTGCGTGTTCACGTTTCAGACCACGTGACGGGGTCTCCCATATTGCACCACGCACGCCAGGGACAGACGTTGCTCGAATACCGCAAACGACATGAAGAGTCGTAGAGGATACTAAAGCGGGTCGGGTTACCTGCCACCCGTGGGGCTCCACCCTTCAGCTTGTGCGCACTGGTGGACAGCGCTCACGTGCACCCCCCAAGACATGAACGTCCCGAGATGCACGATTTTCCGACATAACAATTAGGTTACTAAGCCACTTTCTATATACTAATAACATCCTTACACGGGCTACTAACTCGTTCCTCACTGGATTTTTGAAAAAGAAAACCTTTGTACTGTGTTAAACCTCAAGCGAGCTCTGATACCACGCTGACACGACCCCATTGGTCCTGTCGAGCCAGGATCACGCTGAGGGGTGCTGCGTTGCACAGCACCGTATAACACACGTCAAAGATACAAAGCGGAAGCGGAAATTTTATTACATAAACAAGTTTATGAACATGTTTACATCAAAATAAGTTTAGTCCACACTCGCGGGCGTAGACTAAGCATCAAGTGCACGTTCAGCCCTTGAACGTGTCCTTGCTAGCACACACGCACACTAACTCTGCGGCGTGCACGACTCTCACTCGACGGGGTTCCCCTCCTGGGGTTCCGTCTCCTCTTCGGGAGTCCCTTCCTCATAGAACCCTGCAAAAGCTTCAAACACAAGCAGTGAGCACGAAGGCTCAGCAAGTCTGACCCGTCTCACCTAAACATGGAACTTCTACATGAGGTAGTGGGTTGTATGAGGAAAAAAAATCATTTGCAAGGACTCGCCTAATTAGTAGAACCTTACTTTCAAGTTTTAGCAGCAGGTTGTGGAGAACCTTACGCTAAGGCACATGAGAGAGCCGCAATCAAACAAGAAACGCATTTCTCTCGTGTACCTTGCCCAAAGTTGAAAAGAACTTTAATTAGCTCTAAGCTACAGCATATCATTAACAATCAATGTCCAGCTTTCAATCAGCAACATTTTAACATGTAACTAACCTGTTCTTTCTACGTCACGGTACAGTGAACAAGTGGTACTCACTGACCGCGAGGGACGGCGATTATAATCGATTTAAACCTGCAGGGTTACCCGAACAACCCGTCACGTACGCCCGTACTCGATGTTGCCTACAACAACCATCACGGACGCCGTACGCGACTACCTTTCACCCGTTAGCCAAATATTGAACCGGTCCCATCGTCCCGAGCAAGAGGTCTCTGCACGCGCATCTCTGTGCCGCCAGCCGATTTACACCTCGAGCTCTCAACCTACCCTCTGAACGACGGGCAATGCCTCAATACCCAGCTACCCGGGTTACATCAGTTTCCCGGTTCCCATATAGCCGGTAGGTCTTCGGTACTGTTCTAGCTTGTTCAACAGGCCCGCACACGGCTCGGTCCTCAATCGACACAAGCGGGGCTACAGCACACAGGCCCCAAAGTCCTGCTGCCCTTACTCTCCGCTCGGTCTCATTTTCTTGCCAGGTGTATCATGTGCTATCTCTACCCGAGCAATGTGCCTCTAGCCTATTCTCGCGAGTAGTTCCAACTACTCGACTTGTACCGAATCCTACTCTATCCTAGCAATGCAGTGGCTAACGGGGTTTGCAATCCTAAACCCAACCCATGGTTTTCTTGGCTGTGCAGTTGGGTTTCCAAGCAAGACTCTAATGCAAAGAACAATATTCAAAGATGTGCTCAAAACAATAAATATTTGTAAAAAGGTTAATGCAAACCGGGGCTTGCCTTGCTGCTCTTGGTTGTAGGCTAGCTGTTCCTCCGGAGTAACGAAGTCTAGGACTTCGGGTTCCTCCTCGACCTTAGCGACTACATGATAAGAGCAATGTATGTATTAATTTAAATGCATTTGTATTAATTTTGAAGTTGTGAAGTCTATAACCCTTGCTAGACAGACCTAATGACTGTAAAACTTTTACTGTGGCTTGGTTACAACCTAAACAAGGACTTGGTCAAGTTTTAGTTGCAGCAAAGCTCATTTGAGCCCTCTACAATTAATTATGTCCTTGACCTTAATTGGAACTCTTAGGGTGTTCTAGGAATTTTCATGAAACAAACTATGCCTTCCTGAAAACTAGATTTTCAGAGGGTTCTAATGGAGTTGGTCTCACTTAATTTGGAAGTCTCTAACTAAAGATATGAGCCAAACAATTTCAGAGAAAATTTTGAAAATGTTTCTGAACATTTTCTATTTTCTTTGGAACAGTTTCACTAATCACACCATTAGGTGGATTAAATGAGCTCAAATGGATCTGAAATTTTTATGGTAGTTCAAGGATATTCTGGTGAACATCTCAGCAAAATTTCAGGATTTTCCTCCAAAGGATTCTCCAGTTAAAATTCCTAACAGTTTAAACTTTGAGGAATTAATTCTGGAGAAATAAGGAATTTCATAGAGTGAAACTTGATTTTCTGGAAAGTACTCAGAGAGCTGAATCCAGCAAAATTTGGTTCACTCAATTTGGAGCTTTCTAGCCAAAGTTATAAGGATTTGAAGTTTGAACTAAAACTGAAATTCGGGGAAAAGTTTAAACTCTGGCTTGTGGGCCCCGCACACAGTGCGTCGTCTCCCTCCTCGCGCCAACTGCGCGGCGGCGGCGTTCTCCGGCGACCCTCGCCGGTACTGAGTTCCCGGCCACCCCCCGGCCCGAAACTTGCCGCCTGCCCCTTTTCCGACCCCCTGGACTCGATGGTGGGGTCGCCGGCCGCCGGCGATGACCGGAAACCCGTGCGCACCGGTGACAGCACCTGCTAGGGTTCCGGTGAGGTCGGTCCCGCTCTCCCGTGCACCAAATCGACTGGAAATCGGTCGGAGAGCATCAGTAGGGCATGGGAAACACGAACCAGGGCTGGGTGGAAGCTAGAAATACCGGCAACTAGGCTCTCGACGGTGAGCCGAGGTGTTCAGCCATGGCGGCGGGGAAAACAGCCATATCATGGCCGATTCTCGATGGTTTTCTCTAATTCCAGTTCGAGCGTGGGCGCTATCGTGCGTAGAAGCTACTAGGTAACGAGCTCGTCCAACCTTCGTGCATAGAGCACGAATTTCACCCGAAGGTGAGCTCGGTTCTTATGAACTGATCAAGAGTAAATTTGGAAATTCTCGGCCGAGGGTTGATCAATTGCCAAACGGCTTTCGGCTACTCCATCTACATACAATCACGCACCTTTCTTGTGTAGAGAAGAGGACGTGACAACGGCTGTGCCGTGCTGTCCACGGGAGCCCGATCGGCGGCGATGTTCGGCTCGCCAGAGAAATGGCTCGTACAGCTCGAGGAAGCTTGCTCACTGGCCAACACGGAGTCTGGGAGGTTGCTCACGATCTCTTGGTGCCGTTTTGCTGTGGAGGAGGCTGTGCTCGCGAGTGATCGGCTTGATCAAGCGTGAGCTCGAGCGGCGGCGATGGCAGTGGAAGAACAGGTCGTGCACGTCGGCAGCTCGGGGAATGGCGACTGAAGCACGCCGGGGAGGGAATAAATAGCCCGGCGGCTGGTCTCCGGCTTGGGGCGCGCAGCAGGAGCTGGCGCCGGCTGCCCCCTTCGGTGGCGCGCGCACACTGCACCCGGGAACCGACTGAACTGTGTTTCAGTCGGTTTGTGTTGAAGCAGAGGCTGACATGTGGGTCCCACCCCTCCTTTTAACCTCTGAAATTTACTCCTAACAACTGTGGTAAACAGTGAATCCTATACTACCCTTGGCCATTCAAATTATTCACCCATGAGCCATTTGAATTGATCAAAGTTCAAATGAGGTTTGGTTTGAATGAATTCAGCACAAGTTCAGTTTGAAATTCAAATAAAGTTTGAATTTCTCCCCCTTAGCTCATGTCAAGATCAACCCCAAATGGAGTGAAAATTGGTGTGTGAGCTCACAAAAATGTGCTGAGTAAGAATATGCCTTCCACTTTTAAATTCATGGGATAAACACAGTTTGAATTTGAATATGTTTTCAAACTGCCCTCTTCCTATCTATACCCAAGATGACCTCAAAAAGGTTTTGAATTTGGGTGAAACTTGGCAGGGACATCCTTAGTAAAGTGTAGGAGTTTTCATATGTCCAGCCCATCTATATCACATGTGGGAAATACCACTTTTGCAATGTGTAAGTTTGTTCTCTAATGAGCATGTTGATAATTGTTACTTGCTCTTCATTTGTGTTCATCATCTTTCCTCAAATGAGGTGTGTGTGTGTGTGGTGATGAACACTTCAATTTTGTGTCAAAAACTGAGGCCCTTACAAGGGAGTGGGAATTCGGAGGTCTCATACCGGAACGTTGTTCTGTGGTCGCCGGCGAAGTTTCTCCAAATTCTTGCTCGGTGGTTCACGGTTGGTCCTGTGGTTTGGGTGGGAGCAGCAGTGCTCACCGGCGCGTCCAGAGACGTCTCCGCTTGGGCGTGAAAGGGCCTGGTGTAGGCTACCCACGTACGCCCAATCGCCGGTTAGTTTTAGCTTGCCGCGGACAACGGAAATCAGGGCTCGGACACTGCCGGAGCTTGCTAGCTCTCGTGCTGGGAAGGTGAGGAACGAGGGCGTAGCTCTGTTGTGCAGGTCGGAGGGTGCTGTGGCACAGTTTGGATGGCTCCCGATGATTTCCCTGAGGGAGCGGCGAGCTCGGCGGTTTCTTGCGCGAAGGGAAAGAACAGGCGCTGTTCTTCAGTCCCGTGGGATAACAGCGGCGCAGCAGCGGTGCAAGGATGCCAGGCAGCTCTCCAGCGCACGAAATTTTCAGAGGAGGTGGCTGCCGGCAGCTCCTCGGTGTCACCCACAGCGGTGTTGGGGGGGGGGGCTCAGTTTACTTCGCGTGGGAGGAAATCAATCAACGACCGTGTGCTTCACTGAGGACTTTTGCAATTGTTTATTTCCCCCCAATGACAAGTGGGTCCCACTTGTCAGTGCTCCCCCACCCCTCAAAAGATCTCCAAAATTTGGCAAGGGATGAATTCAAATGGTTGAAGTTTCAAACTGACCTACATTTGTATGGTTGGGCAAATTTCCCCCAAATTCAAATGTATATTTGAATTCTTTGCACATTTAGATCCTTTGTGGAAAAATGGTTAGCAAACTTTTTCAAAAATTATTGAAACTTTGCCTCCCCACTAATTTGGACCTGAGGAATCCAATTATGCACTTTGATCCATGTTTTAGCTGCTGCAATCATGAATTTGAATGCAACAGTTTTGAATCACCCTCTCATTTGTGATCATATGTGTAGAATTCCCACTTTGTGAAAGTGTAGGTTTCCCCTCTATCCACTCTTTTGATGGAGGTTACTTGCTCTTCCCACTTTTTCACCATCTATCCACAACAAGAACTGTGGTGTTGTAGGTTGAAGAAAAGTTTTTGCAAGTCCCTTTTCTTGGGCTTTTACATCCCTCCCCCCTTAAAAGAATCTCGTCCCGAGATTACAAAAGAAGAGATAGCGATGTAATAGGGACTTACCCGTGTTGAGAAGCCATGAACTCCGGGTAATTTGAGCGAAGGAACTCCTCGCTCCCCCACGTCGCTTCCTCAGCGGTATGGTTGCTCCATTCTTGTAGAACCACAACGTTCTGCTACGCGTGGTTCGGGCTTTCTCATCAAGGATTTCAACCGGATACTCATCATATGTTAAATCTGGTTTCAGCTCGCCGATGTCTTCGGTAGGAACAGCAGCTGTATGCTTCAAACATTTTCGCAGTTGCGAGACATGGAAAACATCATGGACACCAGCAAGGGATGCCGGTAACTCCAATCGATACGCCGCTGGTCCACACTTCTCGGTGATGGCATAGGGTCCAATGAAACGGGGAGCGAGCTTCCCCTTCACACCGAACCGGTGCACGCCTTTCATCAGAGACACGCGGAGGTACACGTGTTCCCCAACGTCAAAGTGCAACGGTCTACGCCTCTTATCAGCGTAGCTCTTCTGACGGGATTGAGCGGCCTTCAAGTTAGCTTGAATCACCCGAACGCGCTCTTCGGCGTCGTTCACCACATCAACCCCGAATGTGACCCTTTCACCGGACTCGCACCAATTTAATGGGGTGCGGCATTTACGACCGTAGAGAGCTTCGTAGGGTGCCATCTTGATACTCGCCTGGTAGCCATTGTTGTACGAGAATTCCGCCAATGGTAGGTGATCATCCCAGTTCCTACCATGGTGGATGGCACATGCTCTCAACATGTCCTCCAGAACCTGGTTCACCCTCTCTGTTTGGCCATCTGTCTGAGGGTGATAGGCGGAGCTCCTGATCAACTTAGTACCCAATGCAGCGTGTAGCTGCTCCCAAAAGCGAGATACAAATAATGCACCTCAATCTGAGACAATGGTCTTGGGTACCCCGTATAGGCACAGAATATTCGCTATGTACAGCTCCGCATATTTGCCGGCGTTGTAACGTGTATTCACCGGGATGAAGTGAGCCGTCTTGGTTAACCGATCAATGATTACCCATATGGAATCATGCTTGTTGGATGTTAGGGGTAATCCCACAATGAAATCCATGCTCACATCTTCCCATTTCCATGCCGGGATCTTCAGGGGTTGCAGTAGCCCTGATTTCTTCATGTGATCAGCTTTCACTCGTCTACACGTATCGCACTCGGATACGTACTTAGCTACCTCCCGCTTCATCCGTGTCCACCAAAATTTCTTTTTCAAATCTTGGTACATTTTGTTGCTGCCCGGATGAATGGAGTATTTAGACAAGTGAGCTTCATCGAGGATCTTCTTTCTCAACTCCATAGCCCGGGGTACGACTATGCGGCCATTGAACCACAGCGTCCCCTCATCATCCTTCTGGAAACATTTGATCTCCCCGTTGTCTATCCGTCTCCGGAGATGTGCCATGCCTTTATCATCTTTCTGAGCTGCAATGATGTCCTCCCTGATGGTAGGGATGAGGGCAAGGTTGTACAGTGACCCACAAGGAACCAAGTATACACTTGGCTCTTCCTCCTCCACCGGTGTAACGGTGAGGTGATGGACATGTGATTTCCGGCTCAGCGCGTCGGCAACCACATTCGCCTTGCCGGTGTGGTAATGGATCTCAATCTCGTAATCTTTGATCAATTCTAACCACCTCCTTTGCCTCATGTTCAGCTCCTTCTGGGTGAAAATATATTTTAAGCTCTTGTGGTCGGTGTAGAGATGCACCAGATTCCCCAGGAGATAGTGCCTCCACATTTTTAGCGCCAACACCACGGCAGCAAGCTCAAGATCATGAGTCGGATAATGATGCTCATGGTTCCAAAGTTGGCGTGAGCCATAGGCGACCACACATCCTTCCTGCATCAACACGCAGCCGAGCCCAATACCGGACGCGTCACAGTACACGTCGAAGGGCTTTGTGGTATCTGGCTGAGCTAAGACCGGGGCTGTGGTGAGATGCTTCACCAATGTTTGGAATGCTCCTTCACACGCCGTGTTCCAAACATATCTCGTCCCTTTCTTCAGCAATTCTGTCATCGGCTTAGCGAGCTTGGAGAAGCTTGGAATGAATCTCCGATAGTATCCCGCTAATCCGAGGAAGCTTCTGACTTCATGAACTGAAGTGGGAGCTTTCCATTTCAGCACTTGCTCTATTTTGCTTGGGTCAACCGCAATGCTTTCTGCGGAGATGTTATGCCCCAAGAATGGCACTTGACTGATCCAAAACTCACATTTGCTGAACTTGGCGTAGAGCTTGTGGTCTCGCAATCGTTGAAGAACGATTCGTAAGTGTTCGGCATGTTCGGCTTCTGTCTTGGAGTACACCAAGATATCGTCGATGAACACTACCACGAACTTGTCCAGCTCCGGCATGAACACCGAGTTCATGAGATACATGAAATGGGCTGGAGCATTTGTGAGACCAAAGGACATGATGAGATATTCATATAGTCCATATCTCGTCGAGAAGGCCGTCTTCGGGATATCCTCCGCCGGGATCTTGATCTGGTGATATCCAGAGCGAAGGTCCATCTTTGAGAACACACTTGCACCCACAAGTTGATCAAACAATATGTCGATACGGGGCAGTGGGTACTTATTCTTGATGGTGAAGGCGTTGAGCGGCCGGTAGTCCACACACAGCCTCAAGGTTTCATCTTTCTTCTTCACGAACAGCGCCGAGCATCCCCAAGGCGAGGAACTCGGCCTAATGAAACCCTTGCTCAACAGATCATTGAGCTGTTCTTTCAGTTCCGCCAGCTCATTGGGAGCCATTTTGTATGGTCTCCGCGATATGGGCGTAGTCCCGGGTGCAAGTTCAATCTTGAACTCGACATCCCGCTCAGTTGGCATGCCTGGAAGATCATCCGGGAACACGTCGGGATACTCCCGGACTACGGGGATGTCCTCCAATTTGAGAGCTTCAGTATGGTTGATCACTGAAACTTCCCAGACTGGATTATCTAATAAGAGGGACTGCGGACGGTATAATGGAGAGTTGAGGTGAACCGTCCGTGCTAGAGTTTCCAGGACAGCGCCATGGTAGCTTAGCCTTGACATTCCTAAGATTGCATCAATCTTCTGCCCCCCTAGGATAATCATAGTGGTGGGATATATCTTCCCACCTAAGCACAGTGGTGCTTTTGGAACCATCATCGTTGCTGAAATCATTCCTCCCAGTGAGCAGATCATATACGAACACTCGGTTGGAAAGGCTTCCAGCTGATGCTTAACCATGTACGATGCACTTATAAAGTTGTGGGTTGCACCAGAATCAAAAAGTATGACGATGGCTTGATGGTTGAGAGTAAACGTACCCGCCAGCACGTTGTCTCCCTCTGGGGCGTCCTCATTGTCGAGGTTGCGGACACCCCAGTCCGCTGACCAACCTTCTTCACCGGAGGTCGGCCTCGAGCACCGCCCTGGAACTGGGCTTGCCCGCTGCTCTGCTGCCCCTGGGGACAGTCCTTCGCGAAGTGGCCCGCCTGGCCACACGTGAAGCAGGTGAAACGGGGCGGTCCCCCGCTGATCGGTGGACGGAATCCCGGGGCGCGTTGTGGCGGTGGAAACGCCCGGGGTACCGTCTGCTGCTGCTGTTGCTGTCTTGGTGGTGGCATCGGCGGACGGAACGAGGGTGACTGGAAAGGACGTTCCCCGAACCGTTGAGGTCGCGCCGGTGGATGCCACTGCTGCCCGGATGGTGTCCGATACACCATACGGTACTTCTGGGGCGCGCCACCACCGCTGCTAGGTGGAGCGCTGCGCTTCCTCTGCTCAGCTGCCAACTCCCGCTGAGCATCCTCTTGCATAATCGCGGCATTGACTTGGTCGTTGAAAGTGCCGCGATTCCACTGAACGAGGTGCGTCTTCATTTTGGGGTGTAACCCCCGATAGAAATGCTCCCTCTTCTTCTCCTCCGTGGAGATATAGTCTGACGCGTATTGCGCCAGATGGTTGAAGGCACGGAAGTAGTCATGGGCACTCCTCCCGCCCTGCTTCAGCTCCAAGAATTCTTGGAACTTCCTCTTCATGATTCCGGGAGGAATGTGATAGGCGCGGAACGCCTCCCGGAACTCTTGCCATTCCACGGCATGGCCAGCCGGACGTGAGGCGACATAGTTCGCCCACCATGCACCAGCGGCACCGTGGAGTTGCTGCGCTGTGAACAGAGTCTTCTGCCGCTCCATACATTGGAGCAGCCCGAACTTGGACTCGATGGTCCACAGCCAGTTGTCCGCCTCCAGTGGTTCTTCGGCTTTGGTGAACACTGGAGGGTGCGTACTCAGGAAATCCGAGTACGACACTTCGCGGGGCTCACGAGGCCCTCTGTCTTGACGTCCCCCCGCCTGGGATGTATTCTGCACGATCGTGCGGAGCAGGTCGGTCTGCTCCTCACAACCTCCCACCAGTGCCGCTATCACATCCGCTAGAGTAAGCGGAGGCGGCGGTGGTGGCTGCTGCTGCGGGGTGCTGTCGTAGGCCGGTGGCTGGGAGTCGTCACCTCCCTGTTGGCTACAGCCACCAACCTCGTGCGTGGTCCTAGTACGAACCATCTGCAACCACACGACAATAATCATCAGTCCCGCAACATTTTTTCATGCAGTCCAATAAAAATGGGCGTAAAAACATTATGACAACAAAAACATGCGATACATCTCGTATGTAGATAATGTAATAACTTTGCACAAGCTACACCATTATCAGACCAAATACAAACTAGTTACATCCAACTTGATGAACCTCCACTTTGGAAGCTCACCATAACTAGGTTTGGTCACCACGAGGTATTACTATCGCTTTGTCCTCACGTATACCACCCTTAGGGTCCAACACCCTCTCCAATGAGTTCAATTGTCATTCTTTTGTCAGAATGACCAGTTTCTACCTATTCCAAATTTTGATCTGGTTCTGGGCATTTTCATGCCTCAAGTTGCATACCAAAGTTAAATTTAACTTCAGTATCTTTCCAACGAGTATTCATTTGCCCCCAGATCAGCTTTGGTTAAAATGTTATGCTAATTCAAAGTCAGCAGAATTTCTGGGAGAATTATAACACCACCTCCCTTGGAAGTGGCTGTTTTCAATTCGAGTTTCCACTGAACTCTGTGCTGAAACTTCAGAAACTTTGAATTGCAAAGATGTCACACATCTTCTACTCTTTCTAAGGAGGTATCCTATGAAAATTTTTGGTTTTGCTACTGGAAATTATGTTTGAAAAACAGAACAGTTCAGAGAATGCTTTACTCTGTCCTGGTTCTGGGCAGTTTACATTCCTCTGGGATTTCAGCCATCTTAAGGTGTGTTTCAGCTCTGGAAGTCTACAACAAAGTTGTAGAGTACTTCAATACCTTTCCAGAACTATATACCACACCTCCCTGGGCTAAAAGATCAGTGAGTTATGCCCTGTTGAAGATCAGCAACTTGCTGTCCAGAACAGAGCACTCTGTTTTTCAGTCTTTTTGGAACTACACTCATCACTATCCCATTCTTATACCCAACCAGGGTCCTAAATGTTGAACCTATAGATTTTAATTCCTTGTTATCATTATTTTTTTTCATGCATATGCCTATGATATCTCGGTACTACGTTCCTCACAAAAGAAAATCCTAACCGGACTATACCGGCATATACGTCTCAAGGGTGGCACTAAACGGTCTCTCGCACACGTTTTCTACACGGATACATATGTGGTTAGTACCTGCAGAAGACCACACAATAATGATGCACTCAAAGGTTGGTTTCATTTCAGGCAGGATCATATTTAAAAGTAAATACAAACGCCCGTATCATTGCCATACGGCTGTCCTTGAGTTAGGTCACGCCTCAAGGTACGTGATCGTGTTTCAACACCACACGACGGGGAACCCGAGTATGTCATGAATGGGTCGTCACGGTTGGGAATGTTATCAACCCAACAGATACCACCTGCTGCCCTGCAGGGCACGCCGATGGCAAGCGCTGCGTATGTCCTCCTGGGCTACTTCCAGATGAACACACTCTCACGTTAATGACCACGCGATGGGGTCTCCACTTACTTGCCTAATGCACGCTAGGGATCAGCGTTTCATATAAACTCAGGGGCATGAAGAGTCCAAGAGTTTCATATTGACGTCTCACACCAAGCTGTGAGACTCTATCCCTGAACCACGTTCCTCGTCAGGGGGAACTAACAGAAATTGAACCGCTTTCGGTGGCGTTCCTTACCATACTTACCAGCGCGTAGGTGCGTCGTTACATAATTGAAATTCAGAATTATAACACATAGGTTAGTCTTTGCCACTTTAAGTAACTATGCTAATATAGTCCTTACTTGGGCAACTACCGATTCCTCACCGTATACCTAAGTTTTTCCCATAATGCAGTCCTTAAGTACCGTGCTATCCCCACTGCAGCTCTGATACCAGGCTGTGGCGGACCGGAATCCGCTCATCCAGGATCGCAGAGGGTGGTGCCGCGCGATGCGACACCCGACAGCACACGTCATAAGAACACATTATATTACATGGGAAAAACAAACTGAAAGTACAAAGTAGTATACTTCTCAGTTACAAACTAGGGTCTTTATTACACAGCGGAAGTTTCTTTTGTACAACTCACGTCGCATATCTAGCAAAAGTCGGTTGCCCAGCCCTAGGGCAACCCACACTAGCAGCACGTCTCAGCTCAGCGCGGCGTGTACGGCTCCCACTCAGCCGTGGTCCCCGACGGAGGGTAACCCTCGCCGGTGGACTCGTACTCCGAGTCCGTGGGTGGCTCCTCACCTGAAAAACACTTAAGCAGCAACCGTGATTACGAAGGCTCAGCAAGGCTTAACCGACTCACCTAAGCATGAAACTCTACATGAGGTGTACCATGGCATAGGATAGCAATGTTGCGGCAAATGGACACGCCTACAAGTTCATCCTTAGTTCATCTTTTAGCAACAAGTTAACGGTTCATGAAGCTGAAATTTAGTGAGCAATATTTGGTGGCACACATGTAGCAATACAATTATATCATAACAGCAATATTGAATCATAACATTCCATTATTAGTCTACGTTACGACGCAGTGAACAAGCGGTACTCATCACCGCGAGGGACGGCGAATCGACTCGATATACACCTGCAGGGAAACCCAAAGAGCACGTCACGTACGCCCACCAGTGGAGCTGCACAGCATGCTCACTCGATGTCGTACGGGACATCCTTTCACCCAACAGCCCAAACATCAAACCGGTCGCACCGAAACGAGCAGTAGGTTCCCCACACGGAGCATCTCTCTATGCCCGTTGGCAGATTTCCACCTTGCTGCCCTCAACCTACACCTATAAATCGGTGTGCTATGTCTTGACGCCCGGAGGTTTAGGCTACATCGGTTTATCGGGGCCCATATATCCGATATGCCTTCGGTACGTTCAATACTTGTTCAGCAGGGCCGCATACTGATCGGTCCTCAATCGTCACGGGCAGGGCTGCGCACACAAGACTCTCTCTTGCTGCGCCCTAGCCCCTGCCTAGTCTCATTTTAATTACTAAAGTGATCTCACGTCACTCAACCGAACCCGTGTGTCCCAAAGCCTATCTCGCGAGTAGATTCCAACTACTCGACTTATACCGAAGTCCTATGAATCATTAAGCATAGCCTGTCTACTCGAGGTCCTTGACACTACCCTCACTCTTTTATGAACCTTTGGTTATGCAAGTGGGGTTTCATTCATCCTATACCTAATGCCCATACACACTTCATATGACACATGAAAACAAAGTAAAAACTTATAAAAAGGTTAATGCAAACCGGGGCTTGCCTTGTTGCTGCTGGTCAGGGGTTAAGTCTTCGTCCGGAAGAAGGAAGTCCAGCACTTGCGGAGTCTCTTCTTCAGTGACTACACGTTTATGAAATACGACATGTTAATTAATATGCATACAAGTTATTGTAAGGTTACTGCTATTAGTTCTAATAACCAGTCTCTAACACCTGGAACTCTGTTTAAGAATTTAAAGATGAACTGGGTTGGTTGGCTTGGGCCTGGACCTAAGTACATGGTTAAGTGCTAAGTGGTTTTCCCCCTTTTCCATATTAATCCCTCAAGAGGTTAAACAGGACAGGGTGATCCAGAGCTCTAATGGAGCTGAGAATTTTTGTCTGAGTTCCTTGTCACAAGGAAACCCTCTGGACCAAATATTAGCACTTTTTGCTCAGTGGTTTGCTCAGAATAATTCTTTTAGCAAATAAGCAAAGAAGAATTAATTCTGAGGTAACACCCCTGTTCATGCTCAACTTAGTGAACTAAAATTTCAATTATAGCTCATAGAGTTTGCATGAATTTTCCTAGCATTTTTGGAGCTAGGATTTGCCCAGAACTGAATTTCCAAGTTTTGGAAATTCTCTGAAAATGTTTCTGGATTCAAATGAACACAGCATCTTCAAATTTGAATTGCTCTGACCAAATCAACTCCAAATGGCCTGAAACTTTTACAAGGGTTCACTAACATCCTAAGGAACATTCTGGCAAAATTTGGGGATTTTTGTATGAACCAAACTCCCTCTAAAATTCTTTTGCTGAAATGTTTTAAAGAATTTTCCAGATTTAAATATTAGGTTTCATACAAATTGAGTTGCATATTTGGATAGAGCTATGCAAGATGAATCCAACCCAATTTGAATCACTAAATTTGGAGCCTCCTAGCAAAAGTTATGGGGTTCTAAAGTTTGGGGAAATTCTGGAATTCGAATTAACCGGGAAAAGTTCAAATTCCTGACAGCGGGCCCGGCCCCCACGTGTCACCACCTCGGCTGTGCCACACGGGGCCACAGGACTGTTTTCCGCGTGTTCACAGCTGATCCGGTGCAACAGAAAATCCCCACACTGTGCCTCGAGGGACTGACGAGCGGGCCCGGCCGGCTCGTCTTCTTCCTCGCGCCCGTCCTTTTTCTCGCGCCGCCCCCTCGCCGGCACCACCCTCTGCGATCCTGGATGAGCGGATTCTGGTCCGCCACACAAATAATTCAAATTTGATATGTTCTCCGGGTGGGAAAATAACAGCTGATAGAATGGTCTATAGAGCACCATTACAGTTGGGTGGGAATCTATATCTAACTTCTCTAATCATGTTAGAGAGTCAAAAACTTGATATCATTTTAGGAATGTCATGGCTACATCGCCATGGTGCTGTTCTTGACATCATTCCACGTGTGGTTCGTTTAAACTCTCCACTCCACGAACCACATGTTCTTATTCTTGACCATTCGGTTCGAGAAACCCCAGCCACATATAACACGGAAGCCACGAAACTTGAAGGTATTCATGTGGTCCGTGAATACCCGGATGTCTTTCCGGATGATCTTCCGGGCATGCCACCCGAAAGAAATGTCGAGTTCAAGATTGAACTTGTACCTGGAACGACGCCGATATCACGGAGACCGTACAAGATGGCTCCGAATGAGCTGGCTGAATTGAAGGAGCAGCTCAATGAATTAATGAAGAAGGGTTTCATTCGACCGAGTTCCTCGCCATGGGGATGCTCGGCACTGTTTGTGAAGAAGGAGGATGAAACCTTGAGGTTGTGTGTGGACTACCGACCTCTCAACACCGTCACCATCAAGAATAAATATCCACTGCCCCGCATCGATATATTAATTGATCAGTGGGTGCAAGTGTATTTTCAAAGATGGATCTTCGCTTTGGATATCATCAAATCAAGATCCGGGCGGAAGATATTCCAAAGACAGCCTTCTCGACGAGATATGGGTTGTATGAATACCTCATCATGTCCTTTGGTCTCACCAACGCCCCGACACACTTCATGTACCTCATGAACTCAGTGTTCATGCCGGAGTTGGACAAGTTTGTGGTGGTGTTCATAGACGACATATTGGTTTACTCCAAGTCTGAAGAAGAACATGCCAAACACTTGCATATCGTACTTCAACGATTAAGAGACCATAAGCTTTATGCCAAGTTCCGCAAGTGCGAGTTTTGGATCAGCCAAGTGCCATTCCTTGGTCACATTATTTCTGCAGAAGGCATTGCAGTTGATCCAAGCAAGATCGAACAAGTGCTGAAATGGAAGTCCCCCACATCAGTCCATGAAGTCAGGAGTTTCCTCGGGTTAGCACGATATTATCGGAGATTTATGCCAAATTTCTCCAAGCTTGCTAAGCCGATGACTGAACTGTTGAAGAAGGGGATCAAATATGTTTGGAGCTCAGCTTGCGAAGAAGCTTTCCAAGCATTAGTGAAGCATCTTACAACAGCCCCGGTGTTAGCTCAACCGGATACAACCAAGCCCTTCGACGTATACTGTGATGCGTCTGGCATCGGGCTTGGCTGTGTATTGATGCAAGGAGGAAGAGTGGTCGCCTATGGCTCACGTCAACTTCATAACCACGAGCAGCACTATCCGACTCATGATCTTGAGCTCGCTGCTGTGGTGTTGGCCTTGAAGATGTGGAGGCACTATTTGCTTGGGAACTTAGTGTACCTCTACACCGACCACAAGAGTTTGAAGTATATATTCACGCAAAAGGAGTTGAATATGCGGCAACGGAGATGGTTAGAACTGATCAAAGACTATGAGATCGAGATTCACTACCATCCCGGTAAGGCAAACGTGGTTGCCGATGCATTAAGCCGCAAATCCCATGTCAACAGTCAGTCCATCACCCCACTTGCAGAGGAGGAGCCGAGTCTCTACTTGGTTCCATATGGGGCATTGTATAATCTTGCTCTCGTCCCTACAATACGAGAGGAGATTATGGAAGCGCAGAAGAAAGACGTGGGAATGTCGCACATTCAGAGAAGGATGAAGAATGGCGAAATGAAATGCTTCCGAAGGGATGATAACGGTACACTATGGTTTAAAGACCGTATAGTGGTACCCCGTGACATGAAGCTTCGGAAGAAGTTCTTGGACGAAGCTCATTTGTCCAAGTATTCTATTCATCCGGGCAGCAACAAGATGTACCAGGATCTGAAAACCAGGTTTTCGTGGACACGGATGAAGAGAGAGATCGCGAAGTACGTATCTGAATGTGATACGTGTCGGCGAGTGAAAGCCGACCATATGCGAAAAGCCGGACAGTTGCAACCATTAAACATTCCGGCGTGGAAGTGGGAGGATATCAGCATGGACTTCATAGTCGGGTTGCCTCTCACGTCTCACAAGCATGACTCGATTTGGGTGATAGTCGATCGACTAACCAAGTCGGCTCATTTTATTCCCGTACATACGGGCTACGTGGCTAGGAAATATGCGGAGCTGTACATTGCAAGAATATTGTGCTTGCACGGTGTTCCCCGCTCCATTATTTCAGATCGCGGTGCACTGTTCATTTCTCGGTTTTGGGAGCAGTTGCACGCATCCTTGGGGACCAAACTGATTCAAAGTTCCGCGTATCACCTGCAGACGGATGGTCAAACCGAACGGGTGAACCAAGTGTTGGAAGACATGTTACACGCTTGTGCCATCCACCACGGCAAGAATTGGGACGATCATTTGCCGTTGGCGGAGTTTTCTTACAACAATGGCTATCAAGCTAGCATCAAGATGGCGCCGTATGAAGCTCTCTACGGCCGGAAAAGTCGCACACCTCTCAACTGGTGCGAGTCCGGCGAGTGAGTTATCTACGGCATTGAACTTGTGAATGAAGCTGAAGAACGAGTGCGAGTAATACAAGCCAACCTCAAGGCTGCTCAATCTCATCAGAAAAGCTATGTGGATAAAAGACGTCGTCCTCTCCACTTCAACATCGGGGACCATGTGTATGTCCGTGTGTCTCCGATGAAGGGAGTTCACTGTTTTGGAGTGAAGGGCAAGCTTGCGCCGCGATTTATTGGTCCGTTCACCGTTATTGAAAAGTGTGGACCCGTGACCTATCGCTTGGAGTTACCGGCGTCGCTCGCAGGCATTCACAATGTCTTCCACATCTCTCAGCTGAGGAAGTGTCTCAAACCCTCCGCTGAAATCCGCACTGAAGACATAGAAGTTCTTCAACCAGACCTCACATACACGGAGAATCCAATCCGGATCATCGATGAAAAGACTCGTGCCACAAGAAACCGGACCTTATGGTTCTACAAGGTCTTGTGGAGTAACCATACCGCTGATGAGGCGACATGGGAAAGCGAGGACTGACGCGACCCGCTCAACCGAGACAGGCCACTCGCCCGGGAATCGCATTGGGTGGTGCCGTGTTATGCGGCACCCAACAACACACATATGAGGAACAATGTATTACATAAAACAATAGCGGAAGCTTACAAGTTTTTCTTTGTAAATACTTTACATCAAGTAGCTACAGCGGAAGTCTTTATCAACTCACGTCGAATAACTAAGAGCATTCGAGATGAAGTCCAGCCCACGGACTCCTCTCGCTAGCGACACGAAGACAAGCAGCAGCGGCTCGGTTCTCCATGTGTTACCTGACTCGGGAGTTCCCGAGTCTCACCGGACAACCTTCTTTTCAGCATCGTTGTTATCCTGCAAAACCACTTATATAGCAAGCGTGAGCACATAGGCTCAGCAAGTCTGACCCGTCTCTCCTAAGCAAGAAACTCTACATGCAAGACGGTTGCAATTGGGTTGGCTAGATTTGCATAAAGGACTCGCCTAAAGTTGATCCTTAACTTTCAGATTTCAAGCCTCATTGTGCAGACCTTGAGCCGAAAAGCATCGCAACTCCACAATCAAACAAGAAACGCTTTGTTGCGATGCTCCTTGCACAAAGTGAAAGTAAACTTTAATGAGCCTATCTCTAATTCAATCATGATTGCAATACAAGTTATAGCACAGCCTTATCAAGTTCAAAGATAAACAATTCCAGTTGTTACTACGTCAAGACGCAGTGGGCAAGTATGCTCATATAACCGCGAGCGACGGTGATTCGAATCAGTACACGCCCGGACTACACGACACGTACACCCGTACTCCGAGCTGCCGGCAGCAACCTCGACTGACGTTGTACGCGGCCACCTTTCCCAAGATCTTCCACATTGGACGCAGTCCAACTGCCCCGAGTACGCAAGTTCCCTCAAGGTGCATACCCGCTGTGGTATGTTCTTGAGCGAGTTACCTCCTGCTACCCTGACGCCGAAAGCCTAAGGCAGTTGGAAAAGTTCCACTATGGATCTCCCAAGGTACATCGGTTTCCTGGGTCCCATATAGCCAGTATGTGCCCGGTACACAACTCAAACTTGTCCAACAGGGCCAAGCACGGACGGGCCTTAACCGACACAGGCAGGGCTATGCACGCACGGCCTGCAACCTGCTGCATCTAAACCTCCCTGCCCGGTCTCCATTTCTTAAGTGTGAACTTTCATCATTCTTTCTAATTCGGACCCGTTCCGAGTAAACCAGCCCTAAACTCGCGAGTAGATTCCAACTACTCGTCTTCTACCGGACCTTTCCTACTAACATTAGCATAGCCAAATTCCCTCGAGGAGTTGCTATTCTACCCTTTCTCTCATAGGTGTTTCTGGTCATGCAAGTGGAGTTTTCAATATCATCTAGACGTAATGCAATCAACGATGCAAAGCTATGATCTCTACAAATGAAAATGTTTTATAAAATGGTTCAAGTGCAAACCGGGGCTTGCCTGTTTTGCAGGGGACTACTGTTACAATCAGTTAGTGATGATCACTTGGAGCTTGATCACTTGTTCTCCTCCCTCCTTGATCTTCACTCCAAGTCCTCCTCACCTTCTTCACGTATATACTACACGTTATGATCATGCATATGTATTTAATTGAAAAGATTTTGCTCATAAGATCTAATGACCATTTAAAACTGGAACTTTGTTTAAGAATTTAAAATGACACTGGTGCTAGTGGTTTGGGTTGGGCTTAAACACTAAGATCAAGTGTTGAGTGCTTCTTTCCACTTAAGTGTTGATCACCTTACGAGATCACACATGACAGTGGTGATCCAGAGCCCTAATGGAGCTGAGAATTTTCATGTGAGTTCCTTGTCACAAGAAGTTCTCTGGACCAAAATTTAGCACATTTCATGGACTGGTTTATTCAGAATAATTCTCTAAGTGTTTAGTCAAAGATGAATTAATTCTGAGGTAACATCCATTTTCATGTCAAACTCAGTGAACCACAATTTCAATTATAGTTTATAGAGTCCACATGAATTTTCCTAGGATTTTTGGAGCTAGGAATTTCCCAGAACTGAATTTACAAGTTTTGGAAATTCCCTGAAAATGTTTTTGTATTCATTTGAATACAGGAACTTACAATCTGAATTACCCTGATTAATTCAACTCCAAATGAGCTGAAACTTTTACAGGAGTCTAATAACACCCTAAAGAATATCCTGGCAAAATTTGAGGATTTTTGGATATACCAAACTCCCTCTAAAATTCTTTTGCTGAAAAGCTTTAAAGAATTTTCCAGAATTAAATAAAGACTTTCATGCAAATTGGGTTGCATATTTGGATAGAGTTTGTCAATCTGAATCTAACCCAATTTGAATCACTAATTTTAGAGATTCCTAGCAAAAGTTATGCTCTTCTAAAGTTTGGGGAAAAATCCGGGATTTGAATAAATCCGGGAAAAGTTTAAACCTGACTGTGGGACCAGGGACACGTGTCTGCTGCCGGGAGCGCGCCACACGGGCCACAGAATTGTTTCCCGCGCTGTCACAGCCGATCCCGCGCCACGGAGTATCCGGTCCACTGTTTCTGTGCGACTGACGCGTGGGGCCGGTAGCACCTTCGTCTACCTCCCGCCCCCGCGCTTCTGCGCCGCCGGGCTTGCCGGAGAAGCTCCGGGATTAGTCGTCCGGCCATCTCAACTGCTGAAACTCGCCGCCAGGACCTATTTTAACCCGAGGAACACGATGGTGGGACTTCCCCAGACCGGCGAGGTTCCTAAACCACCCCGCACCGGTGCAGCGGCTCTGAGGGAGTCCGGCAACGTTGCCCCGATGCTCTAGCCGGCAAGAAGTCCACTAGAAAGGTTCTACAGCACTAGTGGAGGTTTGCCCTGCTCGGCATGGCCGCATATGGGCTCGGAAACGGCTCCAACCTAGGTTTCATCGTGCACCCGATGCCCCTTATTGTGGTAGCCGATGGGAAAAGCTTGAAACAAGCCGTCTACCATCGGTTTCATGCGACGTTTTGTGAAGAAGAAAAGTTGCTACACCAGTCTAGATTCTATGTGCGAAATTTGCAGAGCTCTAAATGAATATAACTCGAGAATTTCGTCGATTCATACCCGCGGGTCAGTTTTCACCGGCCGGAGAGGATCTTTGAAATTCGTCGTTGAGAGGCCGAGGCAGGCTCTGTGCTTCGGGTAGAAGCTGCATGGAGCTCCTGCGCGTCCCAGGGACCGCTTTCTTGATCGTGAAAGCCGCTCTGTGGAGCTGTCCACGGGAGCACGTTGCCGCCGGGGTGTTCGGCCGCCGCGGAAACTCGATGTTCTCGGCGTAGAGGGCACGAACGCGCTTGGCGATGGCTCGAGGAGGTCGTGGGGACGATGGTGGTGTTGCTCGTCTGCTCAACCGAGGCTTCACACGCTAGTTACGGCGGTGGCCGATCGAGCGGACGGCGTCGGCAGCTGCGGCTGTTTCTCGCGCGAGGAAAGAAGCAGAGCGGTGCTGGTCTTCGGGAATGAGCGAAGAGGAGCACGGCAGAGGGTATAAGACGGTCGGGCGGCTCCTCCAGCGCGACGAAATCCAGCAGGAGGTGGAGGCGTCGGCTGATCGCGGTGTCGAGCGGAGCTGCGCCCTCGGTCTCGGGTGCCGACTGAAGGAGGCAAACAGAGACCCAACACTTAGATCTTTTGCAAATTTTCAGTTCCCACAATGACATGTGGGACCCACTGATCAGTCCTCCTTATCCCCCCCTCCAAATATCTCCCAGGTTGAATGTTGAGTGAATTCAATTGTGGGAATTCAAATCTGGTATGCATTTGGATAATTGGGCAAGTTTCATCCAAATTCAAACATGCATTTCAATTCTTTGTCTTTTAAAGTCCATTTTGCAAAATGGGTTGCAAACTATTTCCATAAATCATGAAACTTTGCACACCCCCTAATTTGGACTCAAGGAATTCAAATATGAAATCTGATTTTTATTTTGGCTGCTGCAAATGAGATTTTTAGCCCAACAGTTTTGAATTCCATTGTGTTTTTCTCATTTGAATTTTTGTTTGAACAAATTGTTCCAAATCTGATTTTTGCTTTCTCACACATATGGGAACTTCCCATCCTTGGTTTTGACCCCTCTAGGGTTCCAAGTTCTCAAATGAACCTTTGACTTGTGTGAAGCAAAATCCTCATGTGTGTTATCACATGTGGGGAAAAGTTTTAACAAGTCCCAATTTTCATACATATGAAACCAACTTTTGCAAATAAGTGTTTCTTTGTATTCATAATTTTGGGACCTTTACATTCCTCCCCCCTTAAAAGGAATCTCGTCCCGAGATTCAAAAGAAGAACGGGGTGGAAGGTAATTACAAGGTTTATGACAAAAGCTCCGGATAGTTCTTGTGGATATAATCTTCGGTTTCCCACGTCGCCTCTTCCGGGGTATGATTACTCCACAGGACTTTGTAAAATTTTAAAGTCCGGTTCCTGGTGGTCCGGGTCTTTTCGTCGATAATCTGTACAGGTTGCTCGACATAGGTGAGATCCGGTTTCAACTCGTCGATGTCTTCCGTGCGGATGGCAGCTGTAAACTTGAGACATTTCCGCAGCTGGGATACGTGAAATATGTCGTGAATACCGGCAAGGCTTGCCGGTAGTTCCAACCGGTAGGCTACAGTCCCGCACTTCTCCGTGATAGTAAACGGACCGATAAATCGGGGAGCAAGTTTACCCTTGACACCGAACCGATGAATCCCCTTCATCGGAGACACACGAAGATACACGTGCTCTCCGACTTTGAAATGCAGTGGTCGACGTCTCTGGTCCGCGTAGCTCTTTTGACGAGATTGGGCAGCTTTGAGGTTCTCTTGTATTATCCGAACTCTCTCTTCGGCTTCATTGACAAGATCGACCCCGAACGTTACTCGTTCACCGGATTCGCACCAATTTAATGGTGTACGGCACTTCCGGCCGTATAGAGCTTCATATGGTGCCATTTTGATGCTCGTCTGATATCCGTTGTTGTACGAGAACTCCGCCAGAGGTAAGTGATCATCCCAGCTCTTACCGTGTTGGATGGCACATGCTCTCAGCATATCCTCTAGTATTTGATTCACCCTCTCAGTTTGCCCATCGGTTTGAGGGTGATATGCAGAGCTTCTAATCAACTTTGTCCCCAAGGAGGTGTGTAGTTGTTCCCAGAAACGGGCTATGAACAGCGATCCTCTATCTGACACAATGGTGCGAGGAACTCCATGTAAGCACAAGATCCGTGCTATATACAGCTCTGCATACTGCTTTGCGTTGTACCTAGTATGCACAGGGATGAAATGTGCTGATTTGGTTAATCGGTCCACGATTACCCAAATCGAATCATGGTTGTGGGAGGTCATCGGCAACCCGACGATGAAGTCCATACTCAAGTCTTCCCACTTCCATGCCGGTACTTGCAATGGCTGCAACAGGCCTGACTTCTTCATATGGTCGGCCTTGACTCTTCGACACGTATCACACTCTGAAACGTATTTTGCAACCTCACGTTTCATACGTGTCCACCAAAACTTCTTCCGGAGATCTTGGTACATTTTATTACTGCCCGGATGAATAGAAAACTTGGACAAATGAGCTTCATCCAAAATTTTCCTCCGTAGTCCCATATCCCGGGGTACTACAATCCGGTCGTTGAACCACAAAGTACCTTCATCGTCCTTCCGGAAGCACTTCATTTCTCCGTTGTCTATCCTCCGTCGTATGTGAGACATACCCTTGTCTTTTCGCTGAGCCTCAATGATCTCCTCTCGGATGGTAGGAATGAGAGCAAGATTATAGAGAGCTCCATGCGGGATGACACGGAGGCTTGGTCCTTCATCATCCATTTCAGCAATAGTTAGGTGATGGATATGCGCCTTACGACTGAGCGCATCGGCGACCACATTCGCCTTTCCTGGATGATAATGAATCTCTAGTTCATAGTCCTTAATGAGCTCTAGCCATCTTCGTTGCCTCATGTTCAATTCTTTTTGAGTGAAGATGTACTTCAAGCTCTTGTGGTCGGTGTAGAGGTGTACAAGATTTCCGAGCAAGTAATGCCTCCACATCTTCAAAGCAAGGACCACGGCAGCTAACTCAAGATCATGAGTTGGATAATGCTGCTCGTGAGTTCTAAGTTGACGAGATCCATAAGCGACCACTCGTCTTTCTTGCATCAGCACGCAGCCAAGACCGATGCCAGATGCATCGCAATAAACGTCGAATGGCTTCGTTGTATCCGGCTGAGCAAGAACTGGGGCTGTTGTGAGATGCTTCACTAAGGTCTTGAAAGCTTGTTCACACACAGCACCCCACACAAATCTGGTATTCTTCTTTAATAATTCCGTCATCGGTTTAGCAATCTTGGAGAAACTCGGAATAAACCTCCGGTAGTAACCCGCTAAACCGAGGAAGCTTCGGATTTCATGTACTGACTTTGGTGACTCCCATTTCTGTACTTGGATAATCTTACTCGGATCTACAGCGATGCCCTCCGCTGAAATAATGTGTCCGAGAAAAGGTACTTGATTAATCCAGAATTCACACTTGCTGAATTTTGCATAGAGCTGATGATCTCGCAATCTTTGTAGCACAATATGCAGATGTTCAGCATGTTCTTCCTCTGACTTGGAGTACACCAAGATATCGTCGATGAAGACCACGACGAATTTATCCAACTCCGGCATGAACACTGAATTCATCAGGTACATAAAGTGTGCCGGGGCGTTGGTCAAACCAAAAGACATAACGAGATACTCATACAGCCCGTATCTCGTTGAAAATGCCGTCTTCGGAATATCTTCTGCCCGGATTTTAATCTGATGATATCCGGACCGAAGATCCATCTTCGAGAATACCTTCGCACCCACTAATTGATCGAAGAGCATATCAATGCGAGGTAGTGGATACTTGTTCTTGATGGTAACGGCGTTCAAAGGACGATAATCAACACAAAGCCGTAGTGTTTCGTCCTTCTTTTTCACAAACAACGCTGAACAACCCCAAGGTGACGAACTCGGTCGTATAAATCCCTTGCTCATTAGGTCATTCAGCTGTGTCTTCAATTCTGCCAGTTCATTGGGTGCCATCTTGTACGGCCTTCGTGATATTGGTGTGGTTCCCGGTATAAGTTCAATCTTGAACTCAACGTCTCGCTCGGGCGGCATGCCCGGTAATTCGTCGGGAAACACATCCGGATACTCACGTACCACCGGAATGTCCTCTATCTTGACAACTTCCGTGTGGTTCACTGTTGCAATCTGTTGCCGTCTGGCGCCCAGAATTAATACATGAAGACCGTGCTGTGGGGAGTTGAGCTCAACGGTCCTGGAGCTGATGTTAAGGACCGCTCTGTGGTAATTCAACCACGACATCCCCAAAATGGTGTCGATCTTCAGACCCTCAAGGATAATGAGAGTCGTAGGGTATATTTTACCCCCCAAACAAAGAGGTGCTCGGGAGACAACCTCGCTTGCGGTACTGCTGCCCCCGGGCGAAGATATGAGGTATTGCCTCTTTGTATAAACGGTTTGGAGCTGATGTTGAGCCACAAAAGATTGGCTAATGAAGTTGTGTGTGGCACCGGAATCAAAGAGAACTAAAACCGGTATCCGATTCAGAGAAAACATCCCTGCTAAAGCGGCTTCTCCTTCCGGAACATCATCAATCACAGTATAGTGAATGTTGCCCCTTATCTGCCCTCCTATCTGCAGATTGAGGTACGGGTCGTATTGTTGTAAACACGATGACCCGTAGCCTCGAATTCCCTCCAGACATTGCCTAGCATAATGGCCCTTACGCCCACAAGTAAGACACGGATGCCTCTCCGGTTCTTCGTTGACTTGCGGTGGACTGCTAGGTACATATGGCTGCAGCGATGGAGCACAAACCACCATCTGATGCTGCGGCAGTGGAGGTGGTGCAAGTTGTAAAACTTGACCAGCAATCAATCTTTGAGGAGTTGATCGTACAGGTGGCCTCCATCTTTCACTGGTTGGCATTTGATACACCAAACGGTACTTCTGAGGCACATAACTTGTGCTAGCCTGCTCGATCTTACTCATCTTTCTCTTCTCCGCTTGCCACTCAAGTGTCGGCTTCTCTTGAATGAAAGCTGCATCGACCATGTCGGTGTAACTGCCGTTATTGTGTACGGCCAGCTTTTCCCGTAATATGGCACTCAGGCCATGGAAAAATAGGTCACACCGTGCCTCTTCTTTCGCCACATATTCGGGAGCATATTGGGCCAAGAGATTAAATCTCCTGACATACTCGAGGACACTCATGTCCCCTTGCTTCAAGCCCAAAAATTCCTCCCGCTTTGCCTTGACAATACCTAGTGGTATGTAACGAGTACGAAAGGCTTCACAAAACTCTCTCCATGTTACTTGATGGCCCCCCGGAATGGTGGCAACATAATCCACCCACCAGTTTCCGGCGGCTCCATGGAGTTGTTGAGCGGCAAACTTTGTCTTCTGGTAATCATCACACTGGAATACTCCAAATTTTGACTCCATGACACGAAGCCATTGATCTGCTTCCACAGGTTCGGTGGCTTCAGTAAAGATAGGCGGTTGAGTCGCCAAGAAGTCCAAATAAGCGTCCCGAGGTGGAACGACTTGTTGCGTGTTCTGGAGTACGCCTTGCTGTACCAAAGCTTGGAGTAAGCGTGTGTGTTCTTGTGTTGCTTCTTGGAGTAGCCTAGCGTTCTCTTGGTTAGACTCGACAACTCGAGTCATAAGATCCATCCATCCCGTGGATGGTGGTCCCGATGGTGGGATAGAAGCATCACCACCTCGACTAGAACTTCTGGCCCTACTCCTAGAGCGATTACGAACCATACTGCAAAATGTAGTTGAGATGAGTTAAGCAAGAACTCAGCAGTATGTGAGACTAATGGAAACATGATTATGTCAACACTTTATGAAAGCAGTAACAAAATTCATGTTTACAAAACTCCTTAGTAGGCATAGTTATTCAGCCTATCTGTACAGAACAGACCTTTATGCACTATCTCCAGATTTTGACCTAGTTAAGAGCATTTTCATAACTCAAGTTGAATAACAAAGTTAAAGTCAACTTCAGTATCTTTCCAACGAGTACTCACATGCCCCCCAGATCATCTCCGGATTAAAAGTTATGATTTTTCCAAAGTTGACAGAATTCCTGAATAAAATTTGCCAGCACCTCCTTTGTACATGGCTGATTTTATCACAGTTGTACATGTAAATACAATAAGAACCTGAACAAACTTTGAACTACAACAATGTTGCACATTCATAATCTTTCCAATGGTGTATCATAGGCTTCTTAAGGGTTTATCTACAGAAAGTTATTGCTTAAAAACAGAAAGGTCCAGAGAGGTTTTGTTACCGTCCTGGTTCTGGACAGTTTACTCTACTCTGAACTTTCTACCCATTTAGCATGTGATTTAGCTCTGGAGCTCTACAAATAAGTTGCAGATCACTTGAAAATCCTTCCAGAACTCTATCATACACCTTAATTAGGTCAAGCTACTCAGAGTTATGCTCTGTAGAAGTCCAACACAAATTTCTGCTGAAAACAGAGCACTCTGTTTTTGAAATCTTTGAAGTCTAATCTTCCTCTCATTTGAATCTTAGCTCACAATAAGAGTTCAGTAACTAATATTTGTTTCAAACTTCCATTTTTAGTTGAAAGTTAGTTCATGAGTCATTTCTTCAAAGGAAAGGGGTTATTATGTTTAGTACGGCGTCGATGCACCGTAAGAAGCATGTCGGTACTACGTAGCCTCACCAAAAGAAAATCCTAACCGGATTATACCGGTATATCGTATCTTAGGTGGCACTAAAACGGTCACTCGCAAACGTGTACTATTCGTACTACGGTTTCGTGGTTAATCCTGCATAAGTCACACTCAATCATCAGGTCCGGCTGCACACCGAACCCGGTATCCATACATTTCTTACACCCGTCCGTCATCACTCGCACAGGTGTTCTCAAGCCAAACACGCCTTGAGCTACGTGTTCACGTTACTAACCACGTGACGGGGTTTCCCAAATTGCACCACGCACGCCTGGGACAGACGTTGCTCGAGTACCCCAAACGACATGAGGAGTCGTAGAGGATACTAAAGCGGATCAGGTTACCTGCCACCCGTGGGGCTCCACCCTTCAGCTTGTGCGCACTGGTGGACAGCGCTTACGTGCACCCCCCAAGACATAAATGGTCCCGAGATGCACGATTTTCCGACATAACAAATAAGTTAGGTTGCCACCTTCATAATAAGCTAATAGTAATCCTTATGTGGGCCTAGTACCGTATCCTCACCGTAACCTAAATTTTTGTCGTAATACCTTCCTTATTCCGTGTGCCATTACCAATGCGGCTCTGATACCACGCTGACGCGACCCGCTCAACCGAGACAGGCCACTCGCCCGGGAATCGCATTGGGTGGTGCCGTGTTATGCGGCACCCAACAACACACATATGAGGAACAATGTATTACATAAAACAATAGCGGAAGCTTACAAGTTTTTCTTTGTAAATACTTTACATCAAGTAGCTACAGCGGAAGTCTTTATCAACTCACGTCGAATAACTAAGAGCATTCGAGATGAAGTCCAGCCCACGGACTCCTCTCGCTAGCGACACGAAGACAAGCAGCAGCGGCTCGGTTCTCCATGTGTTACCTGACTCGGGAGTTCCCGAGTCTCACCGGACAACCTTCTTTTCAGCATCGTTGTTATCCTGCAAAACCACTTATATAGCAAGCGTGAGCACATAGGCTCAGCAAGTCTGACCCGTCTCTCCTAAGCAAGAAACTCTACATGCAAGACGGTTGCAATTGGGTTGGCTAGATTTGCATAAAGGACTCGCCTAAAGTTGATCCTTAACTTTCAGATTTCAAGCCTCATTGTGCAGACCTTGAGCCGAAAAGCATCGCAACTCCACAATCAAACAAGAAACGCTTTGTTGCGATGCTCCTTGCACAAAGTGAAAGTAAACTTTAATGAGCCTATCTCTAATTCAATCATGATTGCAATACAAGTTATAGCACAGCCTTATCAAGTTCAAAGATAAACAATTCCAGTTGTTACTACGTCAAGACGCAGTGGGCAAGTATGCTCATATAACCGCGAGCGACGGTGATTCGAATCAGTACACGCCCGGACTACACGACACGTACACCCGTACTCCGAGCTGCCGGCAGCAACCTCGACTGACGTTGTACGCGGCCACCTTTCCCAAGATCTTCCACATTGGACGCAGTCCAACTGCCCCGAGTACGCAAGTTCCCTCAAGGTGCATACCCGCTGTGGTATGTTCTTGAGCGAGTTACCTCCTGCTACCCTGACGCCGAAAGCCTAAGGCAGTTGGAAAAGTTCCACTATGGATCTCCCAAGGTACATCGGTTTCCTGGGTCCCATATAGCCAGTATGTGCCCGGTACACAACTCAAACTTGTCCAACAGGGCCAAGCACGGACGGGCCTTAACCGACACAGGCAGGGCTATGCACGCACGGCCTGCAACCTGCTGCATCTAAACCTCCCTGCCCGGTCTCCATTTCTTAAGTGTGAACTTTCATCATTCTTTCTAATTCGGACCCGTTCCGAGTAAACCAGCCCTAAACTCGCGAGTAGATTCCAACTACTCGTCTTCTACCGGACCTTTCCTACTAACATTAGCATAGCCAAATTCCCTCGAGGAGTTGCTATTCTACCCTTTCTCTCATAGGTGTTTCTGGTCATGCAAGTGGAGTTTTCAATATCATCTAGACGTAATGCAATCAACGATGCAAAGCTATGATCTCTACAAATGAAAATGTTTTATAAAATGGTTCAAGTGCAAACCGGGGCTTGCCTGTTTTGCAGGGGACTACTGTTACAATCAGTTAGTGATGATCACTTGGAGCTTGATCACTTGTTCTCCTCCCTCCTTGATCTTCACTCCAAGTCCTCCTCACCTTCTTCACGTATATACTACACGTTATGATCATGCATATGTATTTAATTGAAAAGATTTTGCTCATAAGATCTAATGACCATTTAAAACTGGAACTTTGTTTAAGAATTTAAAATGACACTGGTGCTAGTGGTTTGGGTTGGGCTTAAACACTAAGATCAAGTGTTGAGTGCTTCTTTCCACTTAAGTGTTGATCACCTTACGAGATCACACATGACAGTGGTGATCCAGAGCCCTAATGGAGCTGAGAATTTTCATGTGAGTTCCTTGTCACAAGAAGTTCTCTGGACCAAAATTTAGCACATTTCATGGACTGGTTTATTCAGAATAATTCTCTAAGTGTTTAGTCAAAGATGAATTAATTCTGAGGTAACATCCATTTTCATGTCAAACTCAGTGAACCACAATTTCAATTATAGTTTATAGAGTCCACATGAATTTTCCTAGGATTTTTGGAGCTAGGAATTTCCCAGAACTGAATTTACAAGTTTTGGAAATTCCCTGAAAATGTTTTTGTATTCATTTGAATACAGGAACTTACAATCTGAATTACCCTGATTAATTCAACTCCAAATGAGCTGAAACTTTTACAGGAGTCTAATAACACCCTAAAGAATATCCTGGCAAAATTTGAGGATTTTTGGATATACCAAACTCCCTCTAAAATTCTTTTGCTGAAAAGCTTTAATGAATTTTCCAGAATTAAATAAAGACTTTCATGCAAATTGGGTTGCATATTTGGATAGAGTTTGTCAATCTGAATCTAACCCAATTTGAATCACTAATTTTAGAGATTCCTAGCAAAAGTTATGCTCTTCTAAAGTTTGGGGAAAAATCCGGGATTTGAATAAATCCGGGAAAAGTTTAAACCTGACTGTGGGACCAGGGACACGTGTCTGCTGCCGGGAGCGCGCCACACGGGCCACAGAATTGTTTCCCGCGCTGTCACAGCCGATCCCGCGCCACGGAGTATCCGGTCCACTGTTTCTGTGCGACTGACGCGTGGGGCCGGTAGCACCTTCGTCTACCTCCCGCCCCCGCGCTTCTGCGCCGCCGGGCTTGCCGGAGAAGCTCCGGGATTAGTCGTCCGGCCATCTCAACTGCTGAAACTCGCCGCCAGGACCTATTTTAACCCGAGGAACACGATGGTGGGACTTCCCCAGACCGGCGAGGTTCCTAAACCACCCCGCACCGGTGCAGCGGCTCTGAGGGAGTCCGGCAACGTTGCCCCGATGCTCTAGCCGGCAAGAAGTCCACTAGAAAGGTTCTACAGCACTAGTGGAGGTTTGCCCTGCTCGGCATGGCCGCATATGGGCTCGGAAACGGCTCCAACCTAGGTTTCATCGTGCACCCGATGCCCCTTATTGTGGTAGCCGATGGGAAAAGCTTGAAACAAGCCGTCTACCATCGGTTTCATGCGACGTTTTGTGAAGAAGAAAAGTTGCTACACCAGTCTAGATTCTATGTGCGAAATTTGCAGAGCTCTAAATGAATATAACTCGAGAATTTCGTCGATTCATACCCGCGGGTCAGTTTTCACCGGCCGGAGAGGATCTTTGAAATTCGTCGTTGAGAGGCCGAGGCAGGCTCTGTGCTTCGGGTAGAAGCTGCATGGAGCTCCTGCGCGTCCCAGGGACCGCTTTCTTGATCGTGAAAGCCGCTCTGTGGAGCTGTCCACGGGAGCACGTTGCCGCCGGGGTGTTCGGCCGCCGCGGAAACTCGATGTTCTCGGCGTAGAGGGCACGAACGCGCTTGGCGATGGCTCGAGGAGGTCGTGGGGACGATGGTGGTGTTGCTCGTCTGCTCAACCGAGGCTTCACACGCTAGTTACGGCGGTGGCCGATCGAGCGGACGGCGTCGGCAGCTGCGGCTGTTTCTCGCGCGAGGAAAGAAGCAGAGCGGTGCTGGTCTTCGGGAATGAGCGAAGAGGAGCACGGCAGAGGGTATAAGACGGTCGGGCGGCTCCTCCAGCGCGACGAAATCCAGCAGGAGGTGGAGGCGTCGGCTGATCGCGGTGTCGAGCGGAGCTGCGCCCTCGGTCTCGGGTGCCGACTGAAGGAGGCAAACAGAGACCCAACACTTAGATCTTTTGCAAATTTTCAGTTCCCACAATGACATGTGGGACCCACTGATCAGTCCTCCTTATCCCCCCCTCCAAATATCTCCCAGGTTGAATGTTGAGTGAATTCAATTGTGGGAATTCAAATCTGGTATGCATTTGGATAATTGGGCAAGTTTCATCCAAATTCAAACATGCATTTCAATTCTTTGTCTTTTAAAGTCCATTTTGCAAAATGGGTTGCAAACTATTTCCATAAATCATGAAACTTTGCACACCCCCTAATTTGGACTCAAGGAATTCAAATATGAAATCTGATTTTTATTTTGGCTGCTGCAAATGAGATTTTTAGCCCAACAGTTTTGAATTCCATTGTGTTTTTCTCATTTGAATTTTTGTTTGAACAAATTGTTCCAAATCTGATTTTTGCTTTCTCACACATATGGGAACTTCCCATCCTTGGTTTTGACCCCTCTAGGGTTCCAAGTTCTCAAATGAACCTTTGACTTGTGTGAAGCAAAATCCTCATGTGTGTTATCACATGTGGGGAAAAGTTTTAACAAGTCCCAATTTTCATACATATGAAACCAACTTTTGCAAATAAGTGTTTCTTTGTATTCATAATTTTGGGACCTTTACAGACTATCTACGAATGTACTATCCGTACTTGCTATCATCATATACTCGGTAAAGTTCTCCCCGCTTTGCTTTCCTTTGGAATCTCGGGACGAGATTCTTTTTAAGGGGGGAGGGGTGTAAAATCCCCAAAAGTGGTAGCAAGAAAATTCTGCTCATATACACTTATGAAAAATGAGGGGAATTAAAACTTTGATTTATAAGGGGGTGAGTTCAAAGTGAGGGTTTAGACTTCCCAAAACTTCCAAACATGGAGATCTAAATTCATAACTTGGATCCTCATAGTCCAAATATTCAATGTTCCAAATTTCAGCTCATTTGGAGGAGTGTCAATATTTGTTTGGGATTAAAAGGAAAAGCCCTCTAATCTGAATTTCAAATTCAGTTTCAAATTCCAATGCCCTCAATTTCAAAATTTGGTTTCACAAATGTGTTCTCCACCTCTTAATAAGCAGCCATGCCAAAAAATTGGAAACTTTGGAGCTGGTTTGCTATATTTTTTAGGCAATATAAAGTGGAGAATTCAAACTCCTTTTCAAATTCAAATGATCAAACCACATCCAAATTTCACCCCAGAATTCAAACTATTTGAATTCAGCAAATTCAAACTATGACTTTGGGGTGAAGTCAAGTCTTTAATGTTGAGTTGCTGGTGGGAAAATATCAGAGAAAATTGGGATAAGAATTAGAAATGGTGGGATCCATTTGTCAGTCACACAAAAGCAACTCAACCGACTGTTTTCTCGCCGGGGGATCACAGCGCGCTAGCGCTCGACGTTTTCCCCACGCCCGAGGATTCCACCGAGCCACCTCAGGGTCTCCTCGCCATTGCTTGTCTTGCTCAGCCCGTCCCGAGTGCCACAGAAGCATTTCGCCACTTACCGCTCGTGCTTCGGCCTCTGCTCTGCTTACACCGCGCAAACGCGAGCCGGCGACGCTGTCTCGACCATTTTCGATCGCCAGCCAGTACGGATCCCTCCCTCGCCGAGTTACCAACACAAAAGAGGAGCGCCAACATGGGTACAAGGTAGTCCCACGCTCAACTTTGACGCTTGGGGTTGCTGTTGGCCCTAATCCGAGGATCGGCGCCAGGAACTGGAGCCATCGGCGGGAACCAAAGTCAGGCCACCATGGTCAGAACGCCTCGGTCACCCTCTGCCGCAACTTTCTGTACACGAAAGGTGCGTGGACATGTCCTGATCGTGTAGCCGGAGGCTGTTTAGCGATTGCTAGAACCGGTGCCGAGAATTTCACCCTTTTCCCAAACTGTACACCGACGGATAGGGCTCGGTCTAACCAAAAATTCGTGGTGCACGATCCTTTAGACCTCGAGTAACCTTGCACAGAGCTTCCCTACTTCCTAGCGCTTCTCCTCGACGAAGAACCAAGCAAAAACATCAAGAAACGAGGGAGCCCTAGCTGTTTTCTTAGTCGCCGGTGCAAAAGCACCTCGGGTCGCCGTGGAGCCCTCGGTTGCCGGCTGTTTCACCGGCGGCCAGGACCCTTACGGGATCCTACATCGTTCACTGATGCTCTAGAGCCCGAGAACCGATCGTGTGAAGTAGGAATGAAGGTTCCCGACCTCGCCGGAGTTCAAAATCTTGCTGACACCGGTGCGCGGTGGGTTCCGGTGAGCCACGGCCGCCGGCGACCCTCCCACAGTGTTCAGCACGGTTAAATATGGGGGGGCGGCGAGTTTGATGAAGTTTGGACCACGGGAACCCCGTCCCAGAGAGCCTCGCCGGCGTGCGCCACCGCGGGAGGCGCGGGCAGCGCGAGGAAGATGAAGGAGGGCCGGGTCCCACCGGTCAGCCTCCGTATAGGCGCGGGGATCGGCTTGTGGCGCCGGATCCGGTACGGCTACACGGGAGTAACCCCGTAGCCCCCGGTGTTGCCGAAACCTCACTGGTCCGATTTAAAACAGTGGGCCCAGTTCCAATTTTGAAGTTTCTATTATGAAAATAATTCCAGGAATTAGCTGATCTTTGCAAGCCCATAACTTTGTGTAGAAAACTCCAAAAAGAGTGAGACCAATTTTGTTGGAATCCTCATGAGGAGTACTTCACAGAGAAACTAATTTTACGCTATGAAAATGCCCAGGAATTTCTGTAGAATTGTTTTTAGTAAATCCTTTAGGGATTTATTACAGGAGCAATTCTTTATGAAATATTCCCAAATTTGCACAGCAAATCCTCTTCATAGATACTGATCTCCAGTAACAATTTGGGCCTCATTAGAGTTCATTTGCTAGGTCAAATTACCTTCCCAAGTTCAGCCTTTATTTGGAAATTCAAATTTAAACAGAAACTGTTCAGCACTTCTGTCCAAACTTCAAAAATTCATATCTCTCTGATGGTAGATCGAAAAATGGTGAAACAAATCTTGTTAGAACCATGGAGACTACCCTAATCAGATCTTCCACTATTAGCTATGTCAAAGCTCTTGAATTGGGCTCAAAATTCAGAGAAGCATTGTACTTGTAGGAATTTTAAAGACTACATTGTGCAATGACATATCTCCAAATTTGGCTCAAATCATCCTTAGAGGTTCTAGTATCCACTATAAAATACCCAAAGCCAATTAAGGATCCTAAATAGCAGTAGCTATGAATAGAAGTTCAATTTTTATAAACCTTTAATACTTACACATGTATTTTATTACATTTCATAATAGTGACCGAAGTTGAGGACGCACCGGAGCCTTTGGACGTCCTGCCACCTGAAGTTGACTTCCCCTTTAACTCGCAACCAGGCAAGCCCTGGTTTGCACTTAAGTACCTTTTATAAAATTCTTTATTTGTATCACGTATGTCTAGGGTGAATGTTTGCATTAGAGTTAAGGTGTTTGAAACCCCACTTGCATAACCTTTTAAATCCTATGAAGGGTTGGGTAGCTTACAGAGCCGACGAGTAGACATGGCCCCGCTAATATGCTTAGGACCTCGGTAGAAGTCGAGTAGTTGGAATCTACTCGCGAGGTAAGGTTTATCACACGATTTGGTCAGAATAGAAAATGGCTTAAGAATGGTGAAAATGAGACCCAGCAGGGGGGATAGGAAACAGTGAGCGGAGGTCTCACGTGCATAGCCCTGTTGGTGTCGATTGAGGACCGAGTCGTGTGCGGGCCTGATGAGCAAGTATCGAACAGTACCGGATGGCATACTGACATAAGCAGGAAACCGATGTAAATGGTTAACCTGGGTGCTGAGGCTTACCCAACCGTAAATAGGAGTGGGTTGAGGGTAGCAAGGTGTAAATATGCCGGTGGGCACAGTCACGCTCCACGCGGGGACCTCCTGCCCGTTACGGATGGACCGGTTCGGCTTTTGGGTTGCCTTTGAAAGGTTGTTGCATACAACAGAGTAGGAAGGGGTGTGGAATCACGCTTCTGAAAGTGGGTGTATGCAACGTGTTGTCCGGGTGTCTCCTGATTGCAATCACCGTCCCTCGCGGTTATTTGACTACCGCTTGTTCACTGTTTCGTGACGTAGTAAGAAGTAAAGTAAGCCTGTGGAATGATAATATGCTGTGATGATATATTAATGTTTTGGAAACCATGTTTGCTGTAGATGTAGAGCTAATTAAGTTTACTTTCCACTTTGGGCATCACAACATCAGAGGAAAGCGTTTCTTGTTTGATTGTGGACTTCCGATGTGAGGGCTGCCTAAGGCACATGAATCTGCTGCTATAAAAACTGAAAGTAAGGATCAACTTCTAGGTGTGTCTTTATTGCAAAGTCCTTTCCTACCTTACACTTCCTTGCACGTAGAGTTCCATGCCTAGGGTTGACGGTTAAGACTTGCTGAGCCATCGTGCTCACAGTTGCAATATTTGAGCTGTATGCAGGTGAGAGCTATGAGGAGGGTTCCGAGGATGAGGCGATGCCCCCGTCAGGGTACACGGCCGAGATGGAGCCCTGCACGCCGCCATGATTTCTCCGGTTCCATGCTGCTAGCGTGTAGCGTCCCCGGGCTGGACGGCTGCACTTTTGCATAATTAGGATGAGAGGCTACTAATGTACATTACTTCCGCTGTATAGTTATATTTTGTAAAAGACTTCCGCTGTTTCATATCAAATAAAAGTTTGTATGTCGTTCTTTATACTTTTCGTGTGTGCTGTTGGGTGCCGCATTGTACGGCACCACCCTATGCGATCCTTGAGTGGGTGAACCACGGGGTGGTCCCCACAGATCACAAAATAACCTTTACAATGGGGCTACTAGGATGTACGGACCCACTGAGGTTTCACCAGCAGGCTCGAATCTCCATTCTCCCACCACGGGCCCCCTCTTGTGCCATGCAGTTCCCAGGGATGTCTCTCTCGACTCCCATTCCCCACACCATCCAACGGTCCATAACAAGATAGACACACACCTAATTAGTCAGCTAAGCCGCATCCATATTTGGCCTTGTGGTGGCACTGTTTTCCTGGCATGTGCTCGCATGAACCGGTCCTCAGATCTACGGCAAGTAAACCACCATCTCATTCAGCAACATCCACGAAACAGGCTTGCCTAGATCTCCCTGATTCCATGCTCATCAACATCATAAAGTTTTCATCATGTTTAATATTATGAGTGCAGTAGCTAACAAGTTTTATTTCAGCTTCCCGTATCCCGCAAGTTAAGCGAAGCAAAAAGGAAAAACGACCATACCCGACTCATCAACTTTCCCGACGACAAGGATGGTTAACAAAACTAGTAAAATCCTATAAAAGGTTGTCCCATCAAGTTGACACAAGCATACAAGTTTTCGCAAACAAAACAGTTTCAAAACATGGGATCAATATGGTCAAGGGGCACTTGCCTTGCTCCCGTGGTTCGTGTTGCTCAAGCGTCTCGAAGTCTTGGTGCTGTAGTTCCTTGTAGACGGCCTCTTGAGCTTGTCCTTCTACTCACGACCATGCACATATGAAATTTACAGCAACAAATTGTCATGCACAAACTTTACTCAAGATGCAATGGAGTAGATGGATGCAAATCCTCTAGTGCAGTTTTATAAAACCGGTTTGTACGTGTTCTTGCATGTTTTAGTAGGCTTTCATGGGGTTTTATGATGAACAAGGGTGCTGGGATCAAGTGTGGATGTGGTGATGATCTTGTCACAAGATGTAGATCAATTCCACCGTCAAAAATCGATCAAAACATCATCTGTCCACACGCAAAAGTTTCTGCTCGAAAGGGGCGAAGAAAACAGATGCGTGGAAACAGAGGCGATGTCGTAAGATGGGTAATGAGACCTACCTCACTTCCTCCTTGTGGCAGGGCCTTCCTCCTTATAACGGCAGCAGCGGGGGATTTTTCTGCGGGGAATTATGGTAGGGCAGATCGTCGGGCTTCTTCTCCGGCGACGGCGAGGCGTGATGGGGCTTGACGGCGGGTCTCGATGGCGGGGCTCTATGATGGGGCTCGATGGCGGGGCTCGAAGGCGGGGCTCGATGGCGGGGCTCGTCGGTGGGGCTTGACTGTGGGGAACCCCTTTCCGGGATCCACACTCCAGGATACACATTGGGTGGTGCCGTGCGATGCGGCACCCAACAGCATACACGAAAAGAACCATAAAGTACACAGTCTTTTATTTCTCCAGACAATGTCATTTACAAAATATTGTACCACGAGGATACACGCAGCGGAATATACATATACACTTACTCTCGGTCCTACATAAGCAAAAGAGAAGACGCCCAGCCCGCGGACGCTTCTTACTAGCTTCCACAAAGATGTGTGCAGCGGCAGGGTTTCCGATGAGTCACTGATGGCTCACCGAACAACCATCTTCATAGCAAATTTTATAACCTGCAAAACACTAATAATGCAACCGTGAGCACGATGGCTCAGCAAGACTTAACCGACACTCCTAAACATGAAACTCTACATGCAGGGATTACTAACATAGGAAAAGTATGATGCAATAATGAAACGCCTAAATGTTAGTCCTTACTTTCAGTTTAATAGCAGCAGATTATTATACCTTAGGCAGCCCTCACATCGGAAGTCCACAATCAAACAAGAAACGCTTTCCTCCGATGTGGTGATGCCCAAAGAGGAAAATAAACTTAGTGAGCTCTACACTATAACATATATGGTTTGCAATACAAATACTTAAGAACTTCACGACACCAATGATTCCTTTCACTTCATATGGAAGTTGTTACTACGTCACAACGCACTGAACAAGTGGTACTCATATAACCACGAGGGACAGTGATTGCAATCAGGACACACCTGGAATACACGACACATACACCCGCCTCGAAAGACTCACACGAGCTCTTTCTTACGTTGTATGGAGCAACCTTTCACCCGTCACTCCAATGCCGAACCAGTTCCGCCGACCCATCAGAAGGGCCACTACACGGAACACGTTGAAGTTGCTCCGCTAGTGGGTTTACACCTCTGACACCAACCCCCAAAGGACGGCCGTATAAGTTTCGACATGAGAGTATCCGAGTTACATCGGTTTATCGGGTCCCGTATATCCGACATGCATCTGGTACTGTTCAAACTTGCTCAGCAGGGCCGCATACGCATCGGTCCTTAACCGACACAAACAGAGCTACAGCCACACGGGCCCCAACATCCCGCTGCTCCTACTCTCTGCTCGGTCTCATTTCTATTCCAGGACTTTCATTCTCTAGAATCATACCCCGCTGAATTCACATCCTAAACTCGCGAGTAGCTTCCAACTACCCGACTTGTACCGGATCCTATACAACTTTAGCCTAGCAGAAACTACACGAAAGTAACCTATTCTACCCTTTAACTCCAAGGGTTTGTGGGTCATGCATTTGGAGTATCAATCACCCTGACCTAATGCACAATACATACTAGACCCATAAAAGTGATACAAAGTAAAATATAACTAAAAGCTGTTAAATGCAAACCGGGGCTTGCCTTATGTTGCTGCAGGTTTAGTTCTACTTTATAGTCAGTATCTTGGTGATGATTAAATCTTTAACTTGCTGATCCGAGTCTAGTTCCTTGTCAAACTCCTTCGTCGTTTTTCCTACCGATATGAATATGCATAGTTTTAATACGAGTAACTGAATTATAAAACAAATGTGTTTTAGGAACTAAGAATGGCTTATACCAACTCTAAAGTGAGAGATGAGCTCTGTTATGGACAGAAACAGAGGATATCTTTAGGTGGGCAGTGGATGGTTGCTGGAGAAAATGCAAAGATCTATTTATAATGGACATAAGAAAGGTAGTGGAAAGAACCAACAGAAAACTGGAGAAGATGATCTCAACTTGCTCTGAAATTTTTACAGTGGTCCATATATCATACAGAGGTATGGCTTGCAAAATTTCAGACAAAGTTGATGGAAGATGTGACCTAGGGAATTTTCTTATTATTTGGCTTCTCTGGATTCCTATGGCAATTATAGTGTCTTGTCATGCTCCAAATTTGGTTTTTCAGAAACTTTAGATTCTCATGAGTCCATAGGACTTGTTTTCACCATTTTGGAGCTTTCTACACAGAGATATGGATTTTAGAAGTTGGAGCTAAAAGCTGAAAATCATTCTGTTATTTTTCCTAATTTTCAGAGACATACAAGATTGAATCAACATTTAGCCAAGCAAATGAAGTCCAATGCCTCTGAAAATTTTACTGGAGTTCAATTATCTTTGGAAGGGTGTCCTGCCAAATTTGGGAATTTTCCAATAAACAGAACTCCTATAAAAATTCCTACAATATTTTCCTTATATGAATTAATGAGCCAAATCCAGGAATTTTCATAATTATTGTTGGTGCCCCTCTGGATAATACTCTTTGAGAGGAATGCAACAAAATTTGTTTCACAATTTTTGGACACTCCTACACAAAGTTATGGCTCTCCAAAGTTTGAACTGAACTGGGAAAATATGGAAAATGTTTAAATGCTGACAGTGGGTCCCACTCGTCATCCCTAACCTCCAGCCACGCGCCAAACAGAGCAGGGGCGGCTCCCTCCGGTGAGGTCGCCGGAAAGGCACTTCCCAGCCACCTCTGGACCCCCTGCTGGCCGCCCCCCTATTTTCCCCCATGCTGAACTCGTTGGTGAGGTCGCCGGCGGCTGAAACTCGCCGGAAAACGGGGCGCACCGGCAACAGCTAACCCTAGGGCTGAGGCGAGGTCGTGCACGGTGATTTCTCCATCAAATGGACGGTTCTTGGGCTCTATAGCACCGTGGGGAATCCCTCATCACCGGTATGGGCTCAAATCGGCTCCAAAATGGCTGCAAATAGGAACTCATCGGCGACCTAGGGTGAAAATCGCTGCCGGCCCAAAATTCTCGAAGAACAGCACCAATTCTTGATGATTTTCGATGGTTTTTTATCCTAGAGGGGCGTTCGAGAGTCTAGAACATGTTTCCAACTCGGCACACGTGATGGTGGACTGATTACGACGAATTTTGAAGATTGGTGGGGCTCAGTTCTATGCCTACCGAAGCAAAGAATTGCAAAATTCATCCACTGTGCTGCATGAGGGGAGGAGAGGTTTGCACCTTTGGTTTGCACACCTGAGGGCGCTCCTTTTTCGTGTAGACCGTCAGCCACGAAGAGGCTCGTGGAGCTCGGTTGCTGGAGAACAGAAAAGGTCGTCGGCTGCTCTTCCTTCGGACTGTGCAAGGGCTGTGGAGGAAGAGGGAGAGGAATGGTTCACGGCAGAGGCACGGGGTGGCTTCACTCGGCATCCTCATCCACAGAGCAAGAGCTGGCAAGGCGGTAGGCGCCGGCGAGCAGGATGTGAAATCCCGGAAATTCTAGCAAGTGGAGCTGCTAATCACACCGAGAAAATGAGAGGGGATTTAAACTCTTGAATTTAACGGTGTGAGCTCCAAGTCTAAACTTGAATTTGCAAAAATTCCTGAACATGGAGATCTAAAGCTACCATTTGGTTCTCCACACATCCACGGGTAGCTCGGCAAAATTTCAGGTCAGTTGGAGAAGATTTCTTATTTGTTGGAATCTAAATGGGAGAAAATTCAAATTTGAATTTAAATCTCAGTTTCAAATTCTGACTTTACCGAAATTCAAATTTGAGTGCACCATTATGTTCCTCATATTTCTTTTGACCTATCCTCCAAATTTTATCAAATTTGGAGCTCGTTTGCTATTTTAAACGGAATTGGGGGATAAGAGGGGAGGAATGGGGCCCACATGTCAGTAGACTTCAACCCGAAGTCTTCTCTGTTCTCACCCGAACCAGCTGCAGGCAGTGCACGCGCCACCGAGCTGCTCTGCCGACCGACTCTCTACGGTTCTCACGATCAGGACGCCGCTTGAAGCACCCTCGTGCTGCCCACGTGAAGTATCCCCCACAGCTCACAGCCCTCTGCCTCGCACAGCTCCAAGCAAAACACAGCCGAAGCACCTCACGTCAGCCAACTTTCTGCTCACCGGCGCCCAGCTGCTAGAGGCATCCTCGTGCTCGAAGTTCTACATGAAAAAGGAGCGCCCTCAGGTGTGCAAACCAACGGTGCAAACCTCCTCCTCTCATGCATCACAGTGGATGAATTTTGCAATTCTTTGCTTCGGTATGCATAGAACCGAGCCCCACAATTCTTCAAAATTCATCGTAATCAGTCCACCATCACGTGTGCCGAGCTGGAAACATGTTCTAGACTCTACAACGCCCCTCTAGGATAAAAAACCATCAAAATCATCAAGAATTGGGGCTGTTCTTCGAGAATTTCGGGCTGGCACCGAATTTTGCCCTAGGTCGCCGATGAGTCCCTATTTGCAGCCATTCTTGGGCCGATTTGAGCTTATGCCGGTGATGAGGGATCCCCCACGGTGCTATAGAGCCCAAGAACCGACCTTTTCATGGAGAAATCACTGCACATGACCTCGCCGGAGCCCTAGGGTTAGCTGTGGCCGGTGCGCACTGCTTTTCGGCGAGTTTTAGCCGCCGGAGACCTCACCAATGAGTTCAGCATGGTGGAAAATGGGGGGGGGGGGCCGCCAGCAGGTGGTCCGGAGGTGGCCGGGAAGGTCATTTCCGGTGACCTCACCGGAGGGAGCCGCCCTTGCTCTGTTTGGCATGTGGCTGGAGGTTAGGGATGACGAGTGGGACCCACTGTCAGCATTTAAACATTTTCCAGATTTTCCCGTTTTAGTTCAAACTTTGGAGAGCCATAACTTTGTATAGGAGTATCCAAAAATTGTGAAACAAATTTTGTTGGATTCCTCTCAAAGAGTATAATCTATGGGTGCATCCCAGTATTTATTATAATCCCTGTATTTGGCTCATTAATTCATTTAAAGTAAATCTTGTATGAATTTTTACAGGAGTTCTGTTAATTGGAAAATTTCGAAATTTGGGCAGGACATTCTTCCAATAATCCTTGAACTCCAGTAAAATTTTCAGAGGCATCGGACTCCATTTTCTTGGCCAAATGTTGTTTGAATCCTCTATGTCTCTGAAAAATGGGAAAATGAACAGAGACATTTTCAGGCTTTTAACCAAGTTTGAAAAATTCATATCTCTGTGTAGGAAGCTCCAAAAATTGTGAAACCAAGTCCTATGGACTCATGAGACTCCCAAGTTTCTGAAAAACCAAATTTGTAGCATGACAAGACACTATAATTGCCATAGGATTTCAGAGAAGCCAAATGGTAAGAAAATTCCCTAGGCCACATCTTCAATCAACGTTGTCTGAAATTTTGCAAGCCATACCTCTGTATGATCTATGGTCCACTGTATAAATTTCAGGGCAAGTTGAGATCATCTTCTCCAGTTTTCTTCTGGTTCTTTCTGCTACCTTTCTTATGTCCATTATAAATGGCTCTTTGCATTTTCTCCAACAACCATCCACTGCCCAACTAAAGATATCCTCTGTTTCTGTCCATAACAGAGCTCATCTCTCACTTTATAGTTGGTCTAAGCCATTCTTAGTTCCTAAAACACATTTGTTTTATAATTCAGTTACTCGTATTAAAACTGTGCATATTCATATCGGTAGGAAAAACGACGAAGGAGTTCTACAAGGAACTAGACTCGGATCAGCAAGTTGAAGATTTAATCATCGCCAAGATACTGACTATAAAGTAGAACTAAACCTGCAGCAACATAAGGCAAGCCCCGGTTTGCATTTAACATCTTTTTAGTTACATTTTACTTTGTATCACTTTTATGGGTCTAGTATGTATTGTGCATTAGGTCAAGGTGATTGATACTCCAAATGCATGACCCACAAACCCTTGGAGTACAGGGTAGAATAGGTTACCTTCGTGTAGTTTCTGCTAGGGTAAAGTTGTATAGGACCTGGTACAAGTCGGGTAGTTGGAAGCTACCCACGAGTTTAGGATGTGGGTACAGTGGGGTATGATTCTAGAAAATGAAAGTTCTGGAATGGAAAATGAGACCGAGCAGAGAGTAGGAGCAGCAGGACGTTGGACCTGTGTGGCTGTAGCTCTATTTGTGTTGGTTAAGGACCGATGCGTATGCTGCGCTGCTGAACAAGTTTAAACAGTACCGGATGCATATCAGATATATGGGACCCGATAAACCGATGTAACTCGGATACTCTCGTGTCGAAACTTTTACGGCCGTCCTTTGGGGGTTGGTGTCAGAGGTGTAAACCCGCTAGCGGAGAAACTTCGACGTGTTCCGTGTAGTGGCCCTTCTGATGGGTCGGCGGAACTGGTTTGGCATTGGAGTGACGGGTGAAAGTTTGCTGCATACAACGTAAGAAAGAGCTCGCGTGAGTCTTTCGAGGCGGGTGTATGTGTCGTGTATTCCGGGTGTGTCCTGATTGCAATCACCGTCCCTCGCGGTTATATGAGTACCACTTGTTCACTGAGTTGTGACGTAGTAATAAATTCCAGATAAAGTGTGATGAATCATGGCTGATGTGAAGTTCTTAAATTCATTGTATTGCCAACCATGTATGCTGTAGTTGTAGAGCTCATTAAGTTTATTTTCCTCTTTGGGCATCACCACATCGGAGGAAAGCGTTTCTTGTTTGATTGTGGACTTCCGATGTGAGGGCTGCCTAAGGCATAATAATCCGCTGCTATAAACCTGAAAGTAAGGATCAACAGTTAGGCGTGTCGTTATTGCATCATACCTTTTCCTATGTTAGTAATCCCTGCACATAGAGTTCTATGTTTAGGAGTGTCGGTTAAGTCTTGCTGAGCCATTGTGCTCACGGTTGCATTATTAGTGTTTTGCAGGTTATAAAATTTGCTATGAAGATGGTTGTTCGGTGAGCCATCAGAGACTCACTGGAAACCCTGCCGCTGCACTCATCTTTGTGGAAGCTAGTAAGAAGCGTCCGCGGGCTGGACGTCTTCTCCTTTGCTTAGTTAGGACCGAGAGTCAGTGTGTATGTATATTCCGCTGTGTGTACCCTCGTGGTACATTATTTTGTAAAAGACACTATGTTGATAAATAAAAGACTTTGTATGTTTATGGTTCTTTTCGTGTATGTTGTTGGGTGCCGTATCGCACGGCACCACCCAATGTGTATCCTGAAGTGTGGATCCCGGAAGAGGTTCCCCACACAGGACGTGTCGGCTCTCCCGTGACTGAGTCGGTTCACTCCAGTGTGTGTATGACATGTGGGGTCCACACCCCATCTCACTCTTATCCTCCCCCAATTCAGTTTAGAATGGCAAATGAGCTCCAAATTTGATAAAATTTGGAGGATAGGCCAAAAGAAATATGAAGAACACAATGGTGCACTCAAATTTGAATTTCAGTGAAGTTGGAATTTGAAACTGAGATTTAAATTCAGATTCGAATTTTCTCCCGTTTAAATTCCAACAAATAAGAAATCCTTTTCAAATGCTCTGAAAATTTGCCGGGCTATTCTTGGATGTGTGGAGAACCAAATGATAGCTTTAGATCTCCTTGTTCAGGAATTTTTGCAAGTTCAAGTTTAGACTTGGAGCTCACACCTTTAAATTCAAAAGTTTAAATTCCCTCTCATTCTCGGTGTGATTTGCAGCTCCTCTTGCTAAAATTTTCGGGATTTCACATGGACCAAACTCCGGCAGGGGGGAACTCGGCGAGTTGGGGGGGGGGGGGGGAGGGGGCAACTCGGCGAGCTTGGGGGGGGGGGGGCTGCGGCCAAAGGTCTAGGGGGCTGGGGGTTGTATTTATAAGGTGGAAAAAGAAGAGTCCTAATCAAGATGGGACTCAACCAAAGAGTCCTAGGGGTGGGGGATAGGGTTTTCCCCTCTCTAGGCTGCGGCCAAATTGGGGAAAATTTCCCCCCAAATGTGGGGGAAATTCCCCCTTTGGGGAATTTGGGGGGTTGCTAAATTTAGCTATCTTATTTCCATTTCTCTCCATTTCTATGTTCCTTTCTCCATTTCTATATCCTTTTCTCCATTTCTATGGTTCTTTCTCCATTTCTATTTCTTCTCAAATGCTTCTCCACATGAAAAATGTATGCAATGCATGGTAGTGAAATTGAGGGTGTTACAAACCTACCCCCCTTAAAATGAATCTCGCCCTCGAGATTCGATAGAGTGTAGAAGATATGGGGGAATTCCGCCTTGAGATCTTGCTCACGTTCCCATGTAGTTTTGGCTTCCGTGTGATGGCCCCATTGTACCTTGCACCAACGGATCAATTTGTTTCTCGTGACCCTTTCCTTTACGTCGAAAATTTTGACGGGGTGTTCCACGTAGGTCAGATCCTCTTGAAGCTCTAGCTCATCCATCGGTACTTGTTCTTCCGGTACTCTTAGGCATTTCTTGAGCTGAGATACGTGAAACACGTCGTGCACGTCGGAGAGGTGCGTTGGCAGCTCTAGTTGATAGGCTACCTCTCCTCGCTTGACCAAAATCTTGAATGGCCCAATGTAGCGAGGTGCTAACTTGCCCTTGACGTTGAACCATTATTGGCCTCGGATAGGCAACACCTTAAGATTCACGAAGTCTCCCACTTCGAAGGTCAATCTTCTTCGCCTATTGTCTGCATAACCCTTTTGTCGTGACTGAGCAGCCTTCAAGTTTTCACGTATCATTTGGATTTGCTTTTTGGCGTCCGAATACTTGGCTTTCTCCGGTCTCATTCCAGAACAGCGGGGTTCTACACCGTCTACCATACAATGCTTCAAAAGGTGACATCTTCAAGCTGGCTTGGTAGCTGTTGTTGTACGAGAATTCAGCATGTGGTAAGCACTTATCCCAACTACGCCCATGCTTCAAGGCGCAAGCTCTCAACATGTCTTCCAAAATTTGATTTGTCCTCTCAGTTTGCCCATCAGTTTGCGGGTGATATGCGGAGCTGAAATTCAATCGTGTACCCATGGCTTCATGCAGCTTCTTCCAGAACCTAGAGGTAAATTGAGAACCTCGATCTGAAACTATCCTCTTCGGAACTCCATGACGACACATGATTTGCTCCATATACAGCTCGGCTAGTTGTGCGACGGTGTACTTGGTTCTCACAGGAATAAAGTGGGCTGTTTTCGTCAATCGGTCCATGATAACCCAAATAGAGTCGTAGCCAGACTGAGTTCATGGCAATCCGACTATGAAATCCATACTGATGTCTTCCCACTTCCACTCCGTTATTTTCAATGGCTACAATAATCCAGCGGGTCTTTGATATTCGGCCTTCACTCGTTGGAAAGTGTCGCATAAGGCAACATATTCAGCGATATCCCTTTTCATACCATCCCACCAATAGCATGTTTTCAGATCCTTGTACATCTTTGTACAGCCGGGGTGTATGGAATAAGGTGATTCATGTGCCTCCTTTAGGATCGTGTCACGGATGTGCTTCACGTTAGGCACACAAATCCTTTTCCCTAACCAAAGCGTGCCATTCTTGTCTTCCTCGAAATCCTTCTCTATGCCTTGTCGGATTCTTTCATTGATTTCCTCATCCGTTGCTTGGCCATCTCGTATCTCTTGTTCCAGCGTTGAGTTCAGTTCAATCACCTCCATCTCGTTCAAGAACTCGAGATGTAACCGTTCAAACTCCTTACGCAGCTCGAGTGGCAGCTACCGAATCGTGAGCTGGTGACATGCTCCTTTTGGATCAACGCATCAGCTACTACATTGGCTTTTCTGGGGTGATAGTTGATTCCAACATCATAATCCTTGATGAGTTCCGACCATCGGCGTCGTCTAAAATTCAGATCCATTTGCGTGAATATATACTTGAGGCTTTTGTGATCCGTATAGATCTCACATCGATGACCAAGTATATAATGCCTCCAAATCTTCAAGGCATGTACCACGGCTGCAAGTTCCAGGTTATGTGTGGGGTAATTCAGCTCATGTTTCTTTAATTGCCTCAATGCATAGGCTACCACCTGGCCTCCTTGCATAAGCACACATCCAAGACCTTGTCTTGATGCGTCACAATATATATATCAAAACTCTTGCTCACATCCAGCAATACCAAAACCGGCGCTGTTGTTAATCTCTTCTTTAGCTCTTCAAAGCTGTCTTGACATGCTTGTGTCTACTGAAATGTTTTTCCTTTCATGAGTAATTCAGTCATAGGCTTCGCTATTTTGGAGAAATCCTTGATGAACCGGCGGTAGTATCCAGCCATCCCAAGGAAACTCCGAATATCTCTCACATTCTGTGGTTGGTTCCACTTCAAAACATCCCTCACTTTTCCGGGATCAACCGATACTCCTTCCGAGATAATGTGGCCTAAGAATGATAATTCCTTTAGCCAAAACTTACACTTGCTGAACTTGGCATACAATTGACGCTCTTGCAGTTTCTGCAACGTCAACCTCAAGTGTTCTTCATGTTCTTCCTCGCTTTTTAAATACACCATGATATCATCGATGAAAACCACGACAAACTTGTCCAAGTACTCCATTAAGACCTTATTCAGGAGGTACATAAAGTATGTGGGTGCATTCGTTAACCCAAAAGATATAACGGTATATTCATACGAACCACACCGTGTTCGTGTAGTCTTGGGTATGTCGGAGGGCTTAATCTTCAGCTGGAAGTATCCTGACCGAAGATCAATTTTGGAGAAAACTCGGGCACCTTTCATTTGATCGAATAAGTCCTCTATGCGGAGCAGCGGGTATCTATTCTTGATTGTCACCTTGTTGAGAGACCTATAGTCCACACATCCTTTGGGTTCCACTTTCTTGTCTACGAAGAGCACGGGGGCTCCCCACGGTGACGAGCTTGGGTGTATGAAACCCTTTTCTAGCTGCTCCTGAATTTGCTTCTTGAGCTCCACTAATTCCTTAGCGGGCATCTTATACGGCCTCTTCGCTATAGGTGCAGTTCCGGATACTAAATCAATGGCAAAATCAATGTCCCGGTCAGGTGGCCTACCTGGAAGTTCTTCCGGGAACACATCTGAATATTCTCGAACCACCGGAATGTTTTCCAATGTCGCTTCTTCGATGTGGTTCAACACTGCCTTCCCAGTTGCAGGTTGAGCTACCTCGAACTCAATACGGGTACTGTGCTCACTCATCAAGTGCATGATCCTTTGAGCACATTGTATTACTCCGTTGTACTTGCTTAACCAAGCCATTCAAGGTATTATGTCAATCCTTTGGGAATCCAAGACGATAAGGTTGGCGAGAAAGTCTACCCTCCTTATTTTAATGCTTACTCTCGGAATAGAATTCAGAATTGAAAGAAGTGATTTCCCAACTATATGCATCAAGGTGTATGAACTAAGCAACTTCTTTAATTAATTTCAGCCGATATGAGGATGTGAACACGTGCCGAAGCATCTCACATCTCTCCACTATGTGTGGATGTGGGCATTCACCGAAGCGTCCAACAACTCATACCAGCACACAAACACAAGCAATTATCATTAAATTCTGCACACCACTCTTATTTGACTTACTGTGGTCTAAACGTTCCTATTACAGCTTATTCAATGGAAACCTAAACTTAATCGTGAGAACTGGTGCTGTTCTCGCCTTGTGACGGGGGTGGTCCATACATGGGCGCACGCCATGGTGAGTCGGCAGTCCATGTAGGGATAGATGACGCTGGTGCTCTATTTGCTCCTGCATTGGCACGAGTCTCCTCCTGTTTTTCTAGCAAGTACAACTTCTTGCGGAGGTAACGGATCTCTTCTTGTGCGCTTGCATAGCGGTTTCCTAACTCCATGAACAACCTCTGAGACTTGTCAGCAGATTGTGGGTTGGAAAGAGCTCCTCCATGGGGTCCAATGATCTCCGTTATACCACTCCTCCGATACCGGTGCAACCCAAAAGTAGTGTTCTCAAGCTGCTCACGGAAGGCGTAGCACAGTCCGGTGAGTGCATCCCATGCGGCATCATCAGTAGCTTCTGCCCTTGTAGCTCTCCATGTGGGTGTGAAGTGCCGTGTGACAACCCTACCATTAGATAGGATGGTTACCTCAGCCTTCCACTCTTCATGTCCGAGACAATCCGAGACGAGGGCATTTCTTGAGAAGATATTCTGGGTATAGGCTGCAGCAATCCAGGAACTCTTTAAGCTCCTTGGATATGTGTCTTCCTTCCATCCCCTCGTACCGGAATTCTTGAACTGAGCGGTTGGCCCATTCATCACCTTCATTATCAGCTTCAGCAGGTGGTGGCTCCTCTTCGGATCCATCTCCTTCCGACATAGCTTCATGAGGCTCCGCTGGGTGTAAGCCCACATGAAACTCCTCCTGAGGTGTGTACCAATGCTGTTCTTGTGGATCATCTTCCATGTCTTCTTCGAATGGTTCCACCTCTTCCGGATCCTCTTCCTCATGCATGGAGCTACGGACTTCATCTCCATCATGAGGTTCCATCTTCACCTCCTCCCAATATGGTCCATCGGACACCTCAGTGGGGTTAAGTGCACTCCCAAGTGGTGGTGGACAAGTTCTTATGCATGCTGTGCTCCTAGTCACCGGCATCTATCAATAAGACACGAGAAACTTTAGAGAAGAAGAAAATAACTCCGAAACTTCAGAAGCTATAAAGCAAGAAAACAAAAGTGTTGCTATCCAAAAGAAGAGAAAAAGAGGGGCTGAAAATAGCACTTTGCGGTGGCTGAATTGACAAATAAAGTGCAGCAGCAAGCATTTTTCGAAAATAACAGTTTAGAGGGGTGTTCATATTTGCTTTACAGTGTCCATTCTACCTATGCTTGCGTCCTACGGTCAACGTGGCTTTGATACCAATTTGTGACACCCGGTTCCGAAAATGAACCAAGTGAATGCATGTGTGCCCAGGATGTTCATCACACATATACATGTATTCCACAAACTGAAATTCAGAATATAACCACGTACGAATAATGTTTAAGTACTTTATTACATTGACTCAAGTCTCACTCATGAATATCTAACTTATTCTTGCAGCGGAAGATTCTAACGATAGCGGAAAATGACTAAAACAGCAGGCTCCAATTTCAACTCCACAGGCATGCTGACGGTAGTGCGCACGCCTAGTACTCCACATGTTCCTCGAAGTACTCTTCTCCTGTAGCTGATGTATATGTGGGAATGCAAGGGTGAGTACATGTCGTACTCAGAAAGTGCGGGAAAAGTATGACATGTAGCTTTCAACAAGGTAGGCAATAAAAATGCTCATTGCAGCAAACAAATTTTATTTCACAAACATGGTAAAAACAGCAACTATTTCTAAGTGAGTTTAATCCCAATATAACAAAATAATTCAGCAACATTCTTTCACCATAATTCACCATTTATCATGCTTCAACCAGCCAATAATCCTTCTCAAGTTCATCTCACACTCATAAATATTAATAACCATCTCATTTTCATATAACTGAAACCAAACTCATTGTCGTGACCCAAAACAGTCCCAAAACCAATCCCAAGGACCATACCCAAATATCCGTACCCATTTTTGCCTTTAATCATGGAAGTTGGTCAGGTGCTTGTGACCGGAAGCACGGCTATCATGATAGTTTTACACTCTGCAGAGGTGGCACCACTTTACCCACAAGTTTGTGATTTCGTCACCCGTCGGCGACTAGAAAGAACCTCTATTATACCAGTACACAACCGTCAGTTTATGGCCAAGAGATCACAAAATAGCCTTTACAAAGGGGCTACTAGGATGTACGGACCCATTCAGGTTTCACCTGCAGGCTCGAATCTCCATTCTCCCACCCACCAGCCCCCTCTTGTGCCATGCAGTTCCCAGGGCAGTCATTCTCGACTCTCATTCCCCGCGCCATCCAACAGACCATAACAAGCTAGCAACACACCTAATTAGTCAGCTAAGCCGAACCCATATTTGCCCTTGTGGTGGCACTGTTGTGGTGGACCGGAATCCGCTCATCCAGGATCGCAGAGGGTGGTGCCGCGCGATGCGACACCCGACAGCACACGTCATAAGAACACAATATATTACATGGGAAAAACAAACTGAACTGTACAAAAAGGTACAATCCTCAGTTACAAACTATTGTTTATAATACACAGCGGAAGTCTAAACTATACAACTCACGCCCGCCTATCTAGCAAAAGTCGGTTGCCCAGCCCTAGGGCAACCCACACTAGCTGCACATCTCAGCTCAGCATGGCGTGTACGGCTCCCCACTCAGCCGTGGTCCCCGACGGAGGGTAACCCTCGCCGGTGGACTCGTACTCCGAGTCCGTGGGTGGCTCCTCACCTGAAAAACACTTAAGCAGCAACCGTGAGCACGATGGCTCAACAAGACTTAACCGACTAACCTAAGCATGAAACTCTACATGAGGTGCACACGGACATAGGATAGTAATACTGCAGCAAAAGGACACGCCTACAAGTTCATCTTTAGTTCATCTTTTAGCAACCAGTTAACTGTTTATGAAGCTGAAATTTAGTAAGCAATATTTGGTGGCACACATGTAGCAATACAATTATATCATGACAGCAATATTGAATCATAGCATTCCATAAATTATCTATGTTACGACACAGTGAACAAGCGCTACTCGTCACCGCGAGGGACGGCGAATCAACTCGATATACACCTGCAGGGAAACCCAAAGAGCACGTCACGTACGCCCACCCGTGGAGCTGCACAGCACGCTCACTCGATGTCGTACGGGACACCATTTTACCCAACAGCCCAAACGTCGAACCGGTCGCACCGAAACGAGCAGGAGGTTCCCCACACGGAGCATCTCTCTATGCCCTGTGAGACCTATGTGTGCTTAATACATTGGCAATTAGGATAAAAGTTAGCATTAACAATCAAAGTTTTAAATATTGCCAAAACATTCTTCTGTGGCAAGGTTTGACAAGTTCTTTGTTAGGTCCGCCAAGTGTTGGCAAGGTCTGACGCAAGGTCCGGAGAGCTCCTGCAAGGTCCGAAGGGCTTCTGTGAGGTCCGGAGCTTGTTTTTAGGGAGCTCCCGTGAAGTTCAACTCGTAGAACTGCAGCGTCTTGTTTTTGCTTTTAACTCGCAATGTTTCAAACTTGCTTTATGGGAAGGTTTGCTTAGTATTAATTTGCTAAGTTTTTGGTGTGTTTTGGTGGTTATGGCTGTTATCATTTGATATGGTTTGCAACATGCTTATGTGACGTGCTCATGTAAGGTGTTGTGGTTTTCGAACTAACGTGAGTCAAGTCGAGGACTTGTGCTCGGAAGAATTGGTTGTTTATTCATGTGCAGGTGTTGCTTGAGTTCAAGACATGGCTGGTGACGGGATCCTTGGACTAGTCTCAGGAAGGAGATGAGGTTCCAACAACCAAGTTCGGGAGGAGCTGTGGTTGAGTTGATTGGGAGGTCGCGCAGCATGTTTGGATCAAGGGCAGTGCATATGAAGGTTGCGTGTACATCGTTGGAAGGTGTTTGCACGTGTGCAAGGAGTGCATGGACGTGGCAACATTGTTCCAAGGCGTGATGAAGAGAAGTGGACGTAAAGAATTGGTCGGAAAGGTCCAACCGGCTGGATTGCGTACTCAGGCTGAGGTTGAGTCGGATATGGCTCAAATATGGAAGATTTGAGTTGGTTATGATAGGATTTCGTGCTAGGCACGAAGTTGAGTTGTTTTAGGAATGTTTAGGACGTTCCTAAGGTGTTTGGAAGTCTCACGATTGCTTCTATCTGCGAATAGGAGAGTCCTGAGCAGTTATGGTAAGTTAGGATACGAGTCCAATTAGGAGTAGGAGTCCTAGATTGGAATGTTTAGCCTGAGGGCTGGCTATAAAAGCTAGGGAGGCCAGAGCTCTCGTGTGTAGAGAACTTTGGGCTGTTCCTCTTGTGTTTCTATTGAATAAAATTCATAGATTCGAGGAGTTTTTGTGCCTTGTTCGTCCAACTTGTTTTTCGTCAAGTCTTTCTCGCCGAGTTTCTGGACAGACCGACGTTGCTTCGGTGTTTCGTTCATAACTCGAGTTTTACAGATCCGATTGACGTGATTCTTTTTGGGTTGTCTTCACAACTCAATTATCTATCATCTGTGAAATTTTCACGATCTTCGGATCCGTAGTTTTTGAGATACACGAGTTTCTTTGCAGCGTTACAGATCTGTTTTATATTGGGTAGAACAGATTGATCTTCGTTTAATGTTTTGATCGTATCTCAAGTTTTACTTCGTGTTTTCAAGTGATTCTTGTTGCATTAGATCCGTTACTTGATTCTCTACCTCTCTACTTGATTTGTCAAGGTTGAACACGTTTGAAAACACTTACACACACGGTTTCTTTAACAGATTGATTTTTTTGCTGAGGGGTTTTTGTTGTTTCCGCTGCGAAAAGTTTTAGTCTACCATTCACCCCCCCCTCTGGTAGCTTTTCACGTGCTCTTCGATCCTACAATTGGTATCAGAGCCAAGGTGCTCTAATCTTTGTGATTTGCACGTGTTTTGACTAACCATCATGGAGAAGTACTCCGCAAAACCTTGTGTGTTCAATGGCATCGATTTTCAGGTTTCGAAGGCGCGGATGGAGGCCTACATACAGGCGCAAGGCTTCGCCATATGGGAAAAGGTCTACCGGAACTTTGATGTACCACCCAACGATCAAGTTACGGCTGCGAACATGAGAGATGTTGACAACAACAACAAGACTCGCAACTTGATCATCCAAGGATTGACTCAAAGCGACTTCGACCGTGTTGCACACCTCCGATCTGCATATGATGTTTGGAAAGTTCTTTGTGACTACCATGAAGGATCCAATACGATCAAGGAGGTAAGGCAAGATATGTTCAAGAAAGAATACATGCGTTTTGAGATGCAACCCGGTGAGTCAATTGACGACCTTTTTGCTCGCTTTAATAAAATTCTCAGCAACTTGCGTAGTGTCAATTATAACTTTTCAGATGCTGAAAATGCTAGACAATTGTTAGGAGCATTAGATATGTCAATTTGGGAGATGAAAGTTACATCTATTCGTGAATCTACTGTCATGAGTTCTCTTACTTTAGACGTGCTTTATTCTAAATTGAAAACTCATGAAATTGACATCATCTCACGTAAAAACCCCAACAAGTCTATTGCATTTGTTTCGCAACGTGACATGTCTAGTTCTAGTCAATCATCATCTAGTGGTGCACTCTCTTTGCTGTCCTCTCTAACCCTTGAACAGATTGAAGAGTTTCCAGAGGAGGAGCTTGCACTCATCTCTACTCGGTTCTCAAAAGCATTGCGAAATGTGAGAACTAGAAGGAGAGGAAGCTCCGGAACTCAACGATGTTTTGAATGTGGTAAGACATGACATTTTCGTACGGAGTGCCCTAACCTTTCAGGTCCGACTTCACGTGAAGAAAAGCAACAAGGCCAAAGAAATCGTTTGCAAAGAATAAGAAGAAGAAAGATTTATCAATGCGCAACATAGTGCATAGTATGATCTCTGCACTTCAAGATTTCGGCTCAAGTGATGTGGACACCGGTAGTGATGAAGATGAAGAAGCTATGGCAAATATGTGCTGCATGGCGAGCAAGTCAAGTTCAAGCTCCGAGGAGGCAGAACACAACAGCGACGATGAAGAGGTATGTCCCACTTGCGAAGAAATGTGTGATGCTATTTCTCGTGCCACTGTTATATTAAAGAAAAAGGATAAAAAACTTAGGAACAATGCTGTTAAAATTGAATCACTAGAATCTGAAATTAATCGTTTAAAAACTTTGATTCCTAGTGATGATTCTTGTTCCTCATGTGATTTGATTTATGAACAATTATACTCTTTTAGAAGTGCACACGCATCTACACTTGATAAACTTGAACTTGAAACTGAAAAGAACAAAGAGTTTGCTGCACTTAATGATAAAAATTTGAAAGATGCTTGTTGTTCTAAAATTTATTTGCATTGTTCTTCATGTGATGATCTGAATAAGAAACTAAATGATGCTATGAATGAGATTTCTATTTTGAACAATGCTTTACGTGTGCATGAAGTTAAATATTGTTCAAATTGCAAACTAAAAGGAAAAACTTCATGTGAAAACTGCTTTGATCTGTCCAATAAACTTGATGACATGCATAGGACACTAGATCGGTTTTCTAATGCAAATAAGAACCTAAACTTGCTGCTTAATTCTTCCAAGTCTTGTAATGATAAAACTGGTTTAGGTTTTAATTCTCATGCTCATGCTAAGGCACACCCACCTAAAGTTGTAAAGTCATTAGGAAGCGGTTTGATTCAAACAGCTCCTAGACAAAAAGAGGTGATTTTCAAATCTGCAGGAGTACTGTCCCATTCGGGTTCTAATAGACGTGTTGCTTGCTCATCTAGACATGATAATAAGGTTATTTTTCATTGTACCTACTGTGGTAGAGATGGTCATGTCATGGATTTTTGTTATAGACTAGCTAAACACGATAAGAAACAAAGAATACTTGCTAGATCACATAACAACCAAGCAAAATCTGCTAGACCGAATGTTCAGAGCTTGCAACCTGCTGTAATGAGTCAAAAACTTGCTCCCGGACCTACTGTTTTTTGTGCTACATATAACACATCTTCTAAGTCAGTAGTTGGGAACAAAAATTTTCGATGTTTGGCTCATAAACCTGCTGTACCTTCTCAGCTTTCGCGTGTTATTCCTGCTGGACGTCGTGTGACTCAGTACTGAATTCCTAAAAGTCTTTTAACTAACCCCAGTATTGAGTCATCGACGTATTGTGCTGCTGTGTAGGTTTCACGTTTGAGGAAGGAGAACATTTGGATTGTGGATTCAGGTTGCTCACGCCACATGACCGGTAACAAAGAATGGTTCTCCTCTCTCTCTTTTGTGTCACGTGTAGAAAATGTTACTTTTGCCGATAACTCTTCTACTCCCATAATTGCTAAAGTTTCGGTTATAGTAAACAATCTCTACACTTTGAAAGATGTGGCACTTGTTAAAAATTTGAAATACAACTTGCTTTCGGTTTCACAATTGCTAGATGAAAATCTAGAGGTTAGCTTTGCAAAAAATTGCTGCAAGGTTGTAGATTCAAAAGGTGAGCTTTTGTTTAACCTGTCTAGGTTTGGAAGAGTTTTTAAAGCTGATTTTGATTTGTCAACTTCTAAGCATCGGTGTCTAGTTGCTAATGATACAAAGGATCTATATTTTTGGCATCGTAGACTTGGTCACATAGGCTTTGATCATCTCACTCGTGTTAGTGCTCTCGATCGCATACGTGGGCTGCCGAAGCTTAAAAAGGACAATGATATTGTGTGCTCTTCTTGTAGACATGCTAAGTTTGTTGCAGGTTCACATGCTCCTCTCACAATGACCATGACAGCTGAACCGGGACAATTTTTACATCTCGACACAGTAGGTCTGGCACGTGTTCAATCCTTCGGAGGTAAATGGTATGTGCTTGTGATTGTTGATGATTATTCCAGATATTCTTGGGTTTATTTTATGGCATCTAAGAATGAAGCTTTTAGTCATTTTAGAACTTTATTTCTTAGATTATCTTATGATCACCCAGGATCATTAAAAGCAATTAGAAGTGATAACGGAACTGAATTTAAAAACCAATCCTTTGATCACTTTTGTGCTCAATACTCTTCACCCTATGTACCACAACAAAATGTTGTCGTAGAAAGAAAGAAAGAACATGACCTTAGTTGAGATGGCTAGGACTATGCTTGATGAATATCAAACTCCTAGGAAATTTTGGGCTGATGCAATTGCAACCGCTTGTTATGTCTCAAATCGTGTTTTCTTGCGTGCTAAGCTTGGAAAAACCCCATATGAGCTCCGGTTTGGACATAGGCCTAGTGTTACACACTTTAGGGTTTTTGGTTGCAAATGCTTTGTTAAGAAACATGGTAATCTTGATAAATTTGAAGCTAGATCTGTTGATGGCATGTTTCTTAGTTATCCATCTCATACTAGAGGCTACCGTGTGCTTTTACTTGACACTAACAAAATTGTGGAGACTTGCGAGGTTTCTTTTGATGAAGCTAGCCCAAGTACTAGCTCCGATATTGCAGGTCCGGATCCATATCCGCAGGGGGAGAGTATTTTTATTGAAGAAGATGAAGAAGTGGTGCTGCTGCCTGAAAACTCGGAAGTAAATAACGATCAAGCTGCTGATTTTGCACCACAACCAGCACCAACAGTCACTACTGCTGGTTCGGACCTTCCTCAATCAACAAGCTCTCCTAATCAAAGGTCTGAACATGAAGAAGAAGGTGCTTGTGAAGTGTCTACTCCCCTCCGAGTACTCAAAAGTCATCCTCCACAACAAATCATTGGAAGCTTGAATGAACGAGTCACTCGGTCCAGGTTTTGCAATCCAAACTCTCATGCTCATTCTGCTTTTGTTGCTTCTTTTGAACCCAAGGATATATCACACGCACTCACTAATGAATCTTGGATTAATGCCATGCAAGAAGAGTTAGAAAACTTTGAAAGAAATAATGTTTGGAAACTTGTACCTCCACCTCAAGGTCACACATTAATTGGAACTAAATGGGTATTTAAAAATAAGCAAAGTGAGGATGGGGTTGTGGTTAGGAATAAAGCTAGGTTGGTTGCTCAAGGTTTCACTCAAATTGAAGGTCTAGATTTTGATGAAACATTTGCTCCTGTTGCTAGATTAGAAGCTATAAGAATTTTATTAGCATTTGCTGCATCTAAAGGTTTTAAGTTATATCAAATGGATGTTAAAAGTGCTTTTCTTAATGGCTACATAGAGGAGGAGGTTTATGTTAAGCAGCCAACGGGTTTTGAAAATCCAAATTTTCCTAATCATGTTTACAAACTGTCCAAAGCCTTGTACGGTCTCAAACAAGCCCCTAGAGCATGGTATGATAGGTTAAAAAACATTCTTACTTGAAAAGGGGTTTACCATGGGCAAGGTTGATAAAACTCTTTTTGTGCTTATGCATGTCAATGACTCATTATTCGTTCAAGTGTATGTGGATGATATTATCTTTGGTTGTGCTTCTCATGATCTTGTGTCCAAGTTTTCAGCTATGATGAGTTCAGAATTTGAGATGAGTATGATGGGAGAACTCACATACTTTTTGGGGCTGCAAATCAAGCAAACAAAAGAAGGAACTTTTGTGCATCAAACTAAGTATACAAAGGACCTTCTTAAGCGCTTCAACATGGACAAATGCAAGCCTCTTCGGACACCAACGGGAGCAGCAACAACACTTGAACTTGACGAAGATGGTGACCCGGTCAATAAAAAAGAATACAGAAGTATGATTGGATCACTTTTGTATCTCATGGCGTCAAGACCGGACATACAATTCAGCGTATGTCTTTGTGCACGTTTTCAAGCTTCTCCACGTGCTTCACATCGCCAAGCCATCAAAAGGATTCTCAGGTACCTACATGGAACTCAAGAATTTGGCATTTTTCTTCCTTCTTCCTCAACCGTTTCTTTGAAAGCTTTTTCGGATGCTGATTTTGGGGGTCATAGGATTGATAGGAAAAGTACTTCGGGTGCTTGTCATTTTCTTGGTAATTCACTTGTTGCTTGGTCCTCTAGAAAACAAAGTTCAGTTGCACAATCCACGGCCGAATCTGAATATGTAGCTGCGGCTAGCGCTTGCTCATAAATTCTTTTGATTGTTCAAACACTTAAGAACTATGGGGTTGATTTAGATAGTGTTCCACTGTTTTGTGATATCACTAGTGCAATTTGTATTGCTAAAAACCCCATGAAACACTCTAGAACTAAGCACATTGACATTAGGTATCACTTTCTTCGTGATAATGTTGAAAAAGGAAACATTGTGCTTCACCATGTCGATACCGAACAACAATTGGCTGATATTTTTACAAAACCTTTGGATTTCACTTGTTTTTGTTTCATTCGTAGTGAAATAGGGGTTATGCATCCTCATGGCTTAAATTGAGGGGAAGTTTTTGAAATTTTGAAAGTCTATGTGTGAATCTGAAACTAAAATAATATGAGCATAGTATTTCATACATATATGACTTTGTGATTCCTTTTACAGGCTGAAAGTTCTTACTACATTACTCATGTTATACATTTTGTAGTTTTTGCCATGACTAGTAATTGGAATAATTACTTACACTAAATCTGGTCATGATCGAACTTTCTTGCTGTTTTGAACTTGTTGCGTGCTCACAAGTGCTTTTAATCATAAAAAAATTAATCAAGTGATCAGCTCACATGTTGAGTTTTCAAATAAAAAATTGAGAAAAGATCAAGAGAATATGCATGCATCGCACTTCTTCTTTTGAGATTGCTTATCATTGCACTAAGATATGAACTTGGAAGGAATTGTGTATGACTAAAACCATGTCCTTAAGCTTCTGATTGTCAAACGACATAGGCTTGGCTTGGTTGGTTAGAATAAGGCTGATGCGGCATATAATCTCTTGCAAATATCATATGATCAACTTTGTGCCTTAAATGATTATGAATAATAAAAATGCAGCAACAAGTGTCATGTTTTCAGGTTTTGAAATAGTTGAGTAAGGGAGATCATGACTTGCTTAAACTGAAAATACATTTGATCTCTAGCATGGCTTACACTACTTTATGTATCTCATTGATGTGATAGTGTAAGTAACCTGATAGTATGACTTGGATGAGCTTTGTTTTGTATGTATATGTTATAATATGCTCATAACATTTAAAAATTTCTCTTTTGAACCTTGCTGAATACATTGTCAAAGGGGGAGAAATATGTATAAGGAGAGATTTTTCTACACTTTGCATATGTTATACACTTTCTTCCTTCTTTGATTTTAAAAAATGGGGAGAAATTAATAAAGGAGGAGAAATGAGTTTTCAAAGCTTTTCAAAACTTTTCATAAGCCAATGTTCGGATTTTAATTGGTGTTGCCAATGCATTCATCAAGGGGGAGATTGTGAGACCTATGTGTGCTGAATACATTGGCAATTAGGATAAAAGTTAGCATTAACATTCAAAGTTTTAAATATTGCCAAAACATTCTTCTGTGGCAAGGTCTGACAAGTTCTTTGTTAGGTCCGCCAAGTGTTGGCAAGGTCCGACGCAAGGTCCGGAGAGCTCCTGCAAGGTCCAAAGAGCTTCTGTGAGGTCCGGAGCTTGTTTTTATGGAGCTCCCGTGAAGTTCAACTCGTAGAACTGCAGCGTCTTGTTTTTGCTTTTAACTCGCAATGTTTCAAACTTGCTTTATGGGAAGGTTTGCTTAGTATTAACTTGCTAAGTTTTTGGTGTGTTTTGGTGGTTATGGCTGTTATCATTTGATATGGTTTGCAACATGCTTATGTGACGTGCTCATGTAAGGTGTTGTGGTTTTTGAACTAACGTGAGTCAAGTCGAGGACTTGTGCTCGGAAGAATTGGTTGTTTATTCATGTGCAGGTGTTGCTTGAGTTCAAGACATGGCTGGTGACGGGATCCTTGGACTAGTCTCAGGGAGGAGATGAGGTTCCAACAACCAAGTTCGGGAGGAGCTGTGGTTGAGTTGATCGGGAGGTCGCGCAGCATGTTTGGATCAAGGGCAGCGCATATGAAGGTTGCGTGTACGTCGTTGGAAGGTGTTTGCACGTGTGCAAGGAGTGCATGGACGTGGCAACATTGTTCCAAGGCGTGATGAAGAGAAGTGGACGTAAAGAATTGGTCGGAAAGGTCCAACCGGCTGGATTGCGTATTCAGGCTGAGGCTGAGTCGGATATGGCTCAAATATGGAAGATTTGAGTTGGTTATGATAGCATTTCGTGCTAGGCACGAAGTTGAGTTGTTTTAGGAATGTTTAGGACGTTCCTAAGGTGTTTGGAAGTTTCACGATTGCTTCTATCTGCGAATAGGAGAGTCCTGAGCTGTTATGGTAAGTTAGGATACGAGTCCAATTAGGAGTAGGAGTCCTAGATTAGAATGTTTAGCCTGAGGGCTGGCTATAAAAGCAAGGGAGGCCAGAGCTCTCATGTGTAGAGAACTTTGGGCTGTTCCTCTTGTGTTTATATTGAATAAAGTTCAGAGTTTCGAGGAGTTTTTGTGCCTTGTTCGTCCGACTTGTTTTTCGTCAAGTCTTTCTCGCTGAGTTTCTGGACAGACCGACGTTGCTTCGGTGTTTCGTCCATAACTCGAGTTTTACAGATCCGATTGACATGATTCTCTTTGGGTTGTCTTCACAACTCAATTATCTATCATCTGTGAAATTTTCACGAGCTTCAGATCTGTAGTTTTTGAGATACATGAGTTTCTTTGCAGCGTTTCAGATCTGTTTTATATCGGGTAGAACAGATTGATCTTCGTTTAATGATTTGATCGTATCTCAAGTTTTACTTCGTGTTTTCAAGTGATTCTTGTTGCATTAGATCCGTTCCTTGATTCTCTACCTCTCTACTTGATTTTTCATGGTTGAACACGTTTGAAAACACTTGCACACATGGTTTCTTTAACCGATTGATATTTTGCTGAGGGGTTTTTGTTGTTTCCGCTGCGAAAAGTTTTAATCTACCATTCACCCCCTCTGGTAGCTTTTCACGTGCTCTTCGATCCTACCTGCCCGTTGGTAGATTTCCACCTTGCTGCCCTCAGCCTACACCTATAAATCGGTGCGTTATGCCTCGACGCCCGGAGGTTTAGGCTACATAGGTTTATTAGGACTCATATATCTGATATGCCTTCGATACGTTCAATACTTGTTCAGCAGGGCCGCACACGGATCGGTCCTCAATCGACACGGGCAGGGCCATGCACATAAGACTTCCTCTTGCTGCGCCCTAGCCCCTGCCTAGTCTCATTTTCATTACTAAAGTGATCTCACATCACTCAACCAAACCCGTGTGTCCCGAGCCTATCTCGCGAGTAGATTCCAACTACTCGACTTGTACCGAAGTCCTATGAATTATTAAGCATAGCCTGTCTACTCGAGTGTAAAAGCCCAAGAAAAGGGACTTGCAAAAAACTTTTCATCACCTCACAACACCACAGTTTTGTGGTGAATATCTTGTGAAGAATTTTGAAGAGCAAGTAACCTCCATCAAGAGGGTATTACTTCAAACTTTCTACACATAGGATGACACATGAGAGGTTGATTCAAAACTGTTGCATTCAAACTCATGGTTGCAGCAGATAAAACAAGGATCAAAGTGCATAATTGGATTCCTCAGGTCCAAATTTGTGGGGAGGCAAAGTTCCAAGAATTTTTGAAAAGATTTGCTACCCATTTTTCCTAAAAGGATCCAAATATACATTTGAATTTGAGGGAAACTTCTCCAATCATACAAATGTAGCTCAGTTTGAGACTTCAAACATTTGAATTACTCATTTGCCAAATATTTGGAGAACTTTTTGGGCAGAGGGGAGCTGTGGGCCCCAATGTCAGTGAGAAGGGAGGGAAGAAACTTACTGCTTAAGTCAACCGGTTCCACAGTTCACACCCGAGCGAGCTGCTTTCTCCCACGGGCTGCCACCGCACGGACGACCGAAGACCGGAAGCACCTCCCGAGCTGCTTAGGGGATCGATGTTTCTCCGTTTTTACCGTCTCCACCGAGAGCACAGTGTCCACACCGCCTCACAGCCGACGCTGAACGATCCCCGTTTGTCCTCGGCGATAAACGCGACCGCACAGAGGCGCGCCGTCGGTTCACCGCCGCCCGGCTGCTCCACCCCATGGCACGACGCGCTAAGCTTCCCCACAGCACCGCCGGACGTCCATTAGCGTGGCAGAAGCAAGAACCGGGCGCTAGCTCCGTCGGGACATCGGCGTCGAGCCAATCTTCCTCCACAGCGCCGAAGAAAGCCGCCGCGACAAGATCACGTCGCCCGGCCACCACAGAGCCTCTCCCATCAAGTTGCAAAAGCGAAAAGGTGCGCCAGTAACCCTTCTCGCTTCACAACCACGCTGGCAGCGTGTCATGGACCGTGCTGGCCGGAATTTCAGTTCTTGCGAAAGCATGTGATATAGCCCGGTTCGGGTAAATCGGCAAATTCGCCTCACACACCGAACCACTCCTCCCCAGACCTAGAAACCCAGTTGTAGACATCCGTGCGGGCACGTGGGATCAAGAACTAGGAAGAACCATCGAGGAAACCCTCAGTTCTTCGAGTTTTTCCAGTTTTCCCCAAAATCACCCTAGGTCGCACGGTGAGCCCCTAGTTGCCGACGTTTCTCGCGAGATCAGAGCCCTGTATGTTGCTCCCTAGGTCATGGCGATGCTGTAGGAGCTAACCGGAGCAAGGTTGGGGCAGTAAAGTGCCCTAGCGACGGCGCCGAGGTTACCACAGCTGCTGTCGCCGTTGCACCGAGGTTTCCGGCCACCCTCGATCCGAGGTAAGGCCGGCAACGTGTTCCTCGCACAAGAATGTGCAGTGGCGGCGAGAATCAACAAGTTCCGAAGGCCAGAACCCCTCTCCGGCGAGCTCGGCGGCGGGGTCGCGCGGGTGGCCGGAAGAAGACGAAGGGGGGAGGCCCCACTCGTCAGCAGCTGGAGATAAATGGGCGGGATTCTCTGTGGTACTGGATCCAGTGCGACCGCGCGGGAAGGAGTCTGCGGCCCCGTGTGGCTCGGCTCCAGCGGTCGACACATATGCGATGGACCCACCCGCAGGATTTAAACATTTTTGGAATTTTCCAGTTTTAGTTCAAACTTCAAATAAATAGAACTTTGGCTAGGAAACTCCAAATTCGATGAACCACATTTTGCTGAACTCAGAATTCTGAGTACTTTCCAGCAATACCAAATTCAGCTCATGGAAGTGAATAGTTTTCCAGGATTAAATCCCTAAAGTTTAAAACTGTTGGGAATCTTATCTGGAGAACTACTTTATGAAAAATTCTGAAATTTGGCTGAGAGGTTCATTAGAAAATCCCTGAATCCCAGTAAAATTTTCAGACTCATCCAAGTTCATTTAGTTACCCTAATGGGGTGATTAAGATGACTGCCCTGAGAAAATAGAAAAATGTACAGAAACATTTTTCAGATTTTCTCCAATCTTAATTAGAGCATAACTTTCAGTAGAATTCTTCAAATGACATGAAACCAATTCCATTAGAACCATCTTGAATTCTAGTTTCCAGAAAGTAATGGTTGTAGCCATGAAAACCCCTGGAATTACTTAGAGGCTCAATTATTGGCCAAATAGGTTTTTATTTGTACAAAGCTCAAAGGAACTTTGTTTCAAATGAAACTTGGTCAAGACTCTGGTTAGGACCCTACCAAGCCACAATAAAAAAAATTTCAGAACCAAAGGGGAGGGCTAGCTAGAGTTATTAGTAGTTAAGTATTCAAGTTTACATATTGCATTTAAATTTACATGTCGTATTTCATTACACGTGTAGTCACCGAAGAAGAGACTCTGGAAGTGCTGGACTTCCTCCTTCCAGAAGAAGAGCTAACTACTGACCAGCAGCAACAAGGCAAGCCCCGGTTTGCATTAACCTTTTATAAGTTTTACTGTGTTTACATGTGTCATATGAAGTGTGAATGTGCATTAGGTATAGGATGGATGGAACCCCACTTGCATGACCAGAAATTTTCCATAAGAGTGAGGGTAGTGTCTAAGACCTCACGTAGACAGGCTATGGTTAATATTTCATAGAACTTCGGTACAAGTCGAGTAGTTGGAATCTACTCGCGAGATAGGCTTGGGACACACGGGTTCGGTTGAGTGATGTGAGATCACTTTAGTAATGAAAATGAGACTAGGCAGGGGCTAGGGCGTAACAAGAGGAAGTCTTGTGGGCGCGGCCCTGTCCGTGTCGATTGAGGACCGATTCGTGTGCGGCCCACGCTGATCAAGTTTGAACGTACCGAAGGCATATCGGATATATGGGCCCCGATAAACCGATGTAGCCTAAACCTCCGGGCGTCGAGGCATAGCACACCGATTTATAGGTGTAGGTTGAGGGCAGCAAGGTGGAAATCTGCCAACGGGCATAGAGAGATGCTCCGTGTGGGGAACCTCCTGCTCGTTTCGGTGCGACCGGTTCGACGTTTGGGCTGTTGGGTGAAAGGTTGTCCCGTACGACATCGAGTGAGCGTGCTGTGCAGCTCCACGGGTGGGCGTACGTGACGTGCTCTTTGGGTTTCCCTGGAGGTGTATATCGAGTCGATTCGCCGTCCCTCGTGGTGAAGAGTACCACTTGGTCACTGAGTCGTGACGTAGGCTAATGTATGAAATATAGTCATTCAAAATTGCTGATTGATATAATTGCATTGCTACATGTTTGCCACCAAATATTGCTTACTAAATTTCAGCTTCCTGAACTGTTAACTTGTTGCTAAAAGTTGAACTAATGATGAACTTGTAGGCGATTCCATTTGTTGCAATATGACTATCCTACGTCATGGTACACCTCATGTAGAGTTTCATGCTTAGGTGAGTCGGTTAAGCCTTGCTGAGCCTTCGTACTCACGGTTGCTGCTTAAGTGTTTTTCAGGTGAGGAGCCACCCACGGACTCGGAGTACGAGTCCACCGGCGAGGGTTACCCTCCGTCGGGGACCACGGCTGAGTGGGAGCCGTACACGCCGCGCTGAGCTGAGACGTGCAGCTAGTGTAGGTTGCCCTAGGGCTGGGCAACCGACTTTTGCTAGATAGGCGGGCGTGAGTTGTACAAAAGAAACTTCCACTGTGTAATAAAAGACCCTAGTTTGTAACTGAGAAGTGTACTACTTTGTACATTCAGTTTGTTTTCCCATGTAATATAACGTGTTCTTATGACGTGTGCTGTCTGGTGTCGCATCGCGCGGCACCACCCTCTGCGATCCTGGATGAGCGGATTCCGGTCCGCCACAGCATGGTATCAGAGCTGCATTGGGGATAGCACAGTACTTAAGGACTATATTATGGGAAAACTTAGATTACGGTGAGGATTCGGTAGTTGCCCAAGTAAGGATTATACTAGCGTAGTTACTTAAAGTGGCAAAGACTAACCTACGTGTTATAATTCTGAATTTTCAGTATGTAACGACACACCTACGCTCTGGTAAGAACGGTAAGGAACGCCACCAATAGTGGTTCAATTTCGGTTAGCTCCCCTGACGAGGAACGTGGTTCAGGAATGAGTCTCACAGCTTGGTGTGAGACGTCAATATGAGACTCTTGGACTCTTCATGTTCCTGAGTTCATATGAAACGCTGATCCCTAGCGTGCATTAGGCAAGTAAGTGGAGACCCCATCGTGTGGTCAGTAACGCGAGAGTGTGTTCGTCTGGAAATAGCCCAGGAGGACATACGCAGCGCTTGCCATCGGCGTGCCCTGCAGGGCAGTAGGTGGTATCTGTTGGGTTGATAACATTTCCAACCGTGACGACCCATTCATGACCTACTCGGGTTCCCCGTCGTGTGGTGTTGAAACACGATCACGTGCCTTGAGACGTGACCTAACTCAAGGACAGCCGTATGGCAATGATACGGGCGTTTGTATTTACTTTTAATTATGATCCTGCCTGAAATGAAAACAACCAGTGAGTGCACCATGATTGTGTGTTTTCTGCAGGTACTAACCACGTATGTATCCGTGTAGTAAAACGTGTGCGAGAGACCGTTTAGTGCCACACTTGAGACGTATATGCCGGTATAATCCGATTAGGATTTTCTTTTGTGAGGAACGTAGTACCGAGATATCATAGGCATATGCATGAAAATAATGATAACAAGGAATTAAAATCATTTGGTTCAACATTTAGTACCCTGGTTGGGTATAAGAATGGGATAGTGGAGCAGGATAGCCAAAGGGATGAAAAACAGAGTGCTCTGTTTTGGACAGCAAGGTTACTGAACTTCAACAGAGCACATCTCACAGGTATTTTAGCCGAGGGAGGTGCAGCATATGGTTCTGGAAAGGTATTTGAGTACCCTACAACTTTGTTGTAGACTTACAGAGCTGAAACACACCTTAAGATGGCTGAAATCCCAGAGGAATGTAAACTGTCCAGAACCAGGACAGAGTAAAACATTCTCTGAACTGTTCTGTTTTTCAAACATAACTCCCAGTAGAAAAATAAAAAATTCTCATATGATACATTTTTAGAAAGGGTAGAAGATGTTACATCTTTGCAATTCAAAGTTTCTGAAATTTCAGCACAGATTTCAGTGGAAACCAGGGTTGAAAACAGCAACATTCCAAGGGAGGTGCTGTTAAAATTCTTCCAGAAATTCTGCTGACTTTGAATTAGCATAACTTTTTAACCAGAGCTGATCTGAGGGCAAATGAGTACTCGTTGGAAAGATACTGAAGTTAACTTTAACTTTGGTATTCAGCTTGAGTCATAAAAATGTCCAGAACCAGATCAAAACTTGTAATAGGTAGAAACTGGTCATTCTGACAGAGGAGTGACAGTTGAACTCATTGGAGAGGGTGTTGTACCCTAAGGGTGGTATACGTGATGACAAAGCGATAGTAATATCTCGTAGTGACCAAACCTAGTTATGGTGAGCTTCCAAAGTGGAGGTTCATCAAGTTGGATGGAACTAGCGTGTATTTGGTCTGGTAATGGTGTAGCTTGTGCAAAGTTATTACATTATCTACATACGAGATGTATCGCATGTTTTATTGTCATTATGTTTTCACGCCTATTGGTATTAGACTGCATGCAATATGTTGCGGGACTGATGTTTATTGTCGTATGGTTGCAGATGGTTCGCACTAGGACCACGCACGAGGTGTGTGGCTCTAGCCAAGGGGGAGGCAATGACTCCCAGCCACCAGCCTACGACAGCACCCCACAGCAGCAGCCACCACCGCCGCCTCCGCTTACCCTAGCGGATGTGATAGCGGCACTGGTGGGTGGTCGTGACGAGCAGACCAACCTGCTCCGCACGATCGTGCAGAATACGTCCCAGGCAGGGGGGCGTCAAGACAGAGGGCCTCGTGAGCCCCGTGAAATGTCGTACTCGGATTTCATGAGTACGCACCCTCCAGTGTTCACCGAAGCTGAAGAACCACTGGAGGCCGACAACTGGCTGCGGACCATCGAGTCCAAGTTCGGGCTGCTCCAATGCACGGAGCGGCAAAAGACCTTGTTCGCAGCGCAGCAACTCCACGGTGCCGCTGGTGCATGGTGGGCGAATTATGTCGCCTCACGTCCGGCTGGCCATGTCGTGGAGTGGGAAGAGTTCCGGGAGGCGTTCCACGCCTATCATATCCCTCCCATGATCATGAAGAGGAAGTTCCAAGAATTCTTGGAGCTGAAGCAGGGCGGGAGGAGTGCCCATGACTACTCCCGTGCCTTCAACCATCTGGCGCAATACGCGTCAGACTATATCTCCACTGAGGAGAAGAAGCGGGAACACTTCTATCGAGGGTTACACCCCAAAATGAAGATGCACCTCGTTCAGTGGAATCGCGGCACCTTCAACAACTTAGTCAATGCCGCGATCATGCAAGAGGATGCTCAGCGGGAGTTGGCAGCTGAGCAGCGGAAGCGCAGCGCTCCACCCAGCGGTGGGGGTGGCGCTCCCCAGAAGTACCGGATGGTGTATCAGACACCATCCGGGCAGCAGTGGCATCCACCGGCGCGACCTCAACGGTTCAGGGGACGTCCTTTTCAGTCACCCCCGTTCCGACCGCCGATGCCACCACCAAGACAGCAGCAGCAGCAGCAGACGGCACCCCGGGCGTTTCCACCGCCACAACGCGCCGCGGGATTCCGTCCACCGATCAGCGGGGGACCGCCCCGTTTCACCTGCTTCACGTGTGTCCAGGCGGGCCACTTCGCGAAGGACTGTCCCTAGGGGCAGCAGAGCAGCAGGCAAGCCCAGTTCCAGGGCGGTGCTCGAGGCCGACCTCCAGTGAAGAAGGTTGGTCAGCAGACTGGGGGTGTCCGCAACCTCGACAATGAGGACGCCCCAGAGGGAGACAACGTGCTGGCGGGTACGTTTACTCTCAACAATAAAGCCATTGTCATATTGTTTGATTCTGGTGCAACCCACAGCTTTATAAGTGCATCCTATGTGGCTAAGCATCAAATGCAAGTCTTCCCAGCCGACTGCACTTATATGATCTGCTCACCGGGAGGGAAGATTTCAGCTAATATGATGATTCCAAAGGCACCTCTGTGCTTAGGTGGGAAACTATATCCCACCACCTTGATAATCCTTATGGGACAAAAGATTGATGCAATCTTAGGGATGTCATGGCTAAAATACCATGGCGCTGTCCTAGAAACTCGGACACGGACGGTTCATTTAAACTCACCATTCCACCGTCCACATTCCATGGTATTAGACACTCCAGTCCGGGAAGTTTTAGCAGTTAATAATGCTGAAGCTCTCAAGTTGGAGGACATCCCCGTAGTCCGGGAGTACCACGACGTGTTTCCGGATGATCTTCTGGGCATGCCACCTGAGCGGGATGTCGAGTTCAAGATTGAACTTGCACCCAGGATTACGCCCATATCACGGAGACCATACAAAATGGCTCCAAATGAGCTGGCTGAACTAAAAGAACAGCTCAAAGATCAGTTGAGCAAAGGTTTCATTAGGCCGAGTTCCTCGCCTTGGGGATGCTCGGCGCTGTTCATGAAAAAGAAGGATGAAACCTTAAGGCTGTGTGTGGACTACCGGCCGCTCAACGCCGTCACCATCAAGAATAAGTACCCACTGCCCCGTATTGACATTCTGTTTGATCAACTTGTGGGGGCAAGTGTGTTCTCCAAGATGGACCTTCGCTCTGGGTATCATCAGATAAAGATCCGGGCGGAGGATATCCCGAAGACGGCGTTCTCGACGAGATATGGCTTATACGAATATCTCGTCATGTCTTTTGGTCTCACAAACGCTCCAGCCCATTTCATGTATCTCATGAACTCAGTGTTCATGCCGGAGCTGGACAAGTTTGTGGTAGTGTTCATCGACGATATCTTGGTTTACTCCAAGACGGAAGCCGAACATGCCGAACACTTACGGATCGTTCTTCAACGATTACGAGACCACAAGCTCTACGCCAAGTTCAGTAAATGCAAGTTTTGGATCAGCCAAGTGCCATTCTTGGGAGATATCATCTCAGCTGAGGGCATTGCGGTTGACCCAAGCAAAATAGAGCAAGTGCTGAAATGGAAAGCTCCCACTTCAGTCCATGAAGTCAGAAGCTTCCTCGGGTTAGCGGGATACTATCGGAGATTTATTCCAAGCTTCTCCAAGCTCGCTAAGCCGATGACAGAATTGCTGAAGAAAGGGACGAAATATGTATGGAACACGGCGTGTGAAGGAGCATTCCAAGCATTGGTGAAGCATCTCACTACAGCCCCGGTCTTAGCTCAGCCGGATACAACAAAGCCTTTCGATGTGTATTGTGACGCATCCGGTATTGGGCTCGGCTGCGTGTTGATGCAGGAAGGACGTGTGGTCGCCTATGGCTCACGCCAACTTCGGAACCATGAGCAGCATTATCCTACTCATGATCTTGAGCTTGCTGCCGTGGTGTTCGCGCTAAAAATGTGGAGGCACTATCTCCTGGGGAATTTGGTGCACCTCTACACCGACCACAAGAGCTTGAAATACATTTTCACCCAGAAAGAGCTGAACATGAGGCAACGGAGGTGGTTAGAATTGATCAAAGATTATGAAATTGAGATTCATTACCACCCCGGCAAGGCGAATGTGGTTGCCGACGCGCTGAGTCGGAAATCACATGTCCATCACCTCACCATTACACCGGTGGAGGAGGAAGAGCCAAGTTTATACTTGGTTCCTTATGGATCGCTGTACAACCTTGCCCTCATCCCTACTATTAGGGAGGACATCATTGCAGCTCAGAAGACAGATAAAGGCATGGCACATCTCCGGAGATGGATAGACAATGGAGAGATCAAGTGTTTCCGGAAAGATGATGAGGGGACGCTGTGGTTCAATGACCGCATAGTCGTACCCCGGGATATGGAGCTGAGGAAGAAAATCCTCGATGAAGCTCACTTGTCCAAGTACTCCATTCATCCGGGCAGCAACAAAATGTACCAAGATTTGAAAAAGAAATTTTGGTGGACACGGATGAAACGGGAGGTAGCGAAGTACGTATCCGAGTGCGATACGTGCCGACGAGTGAAAGCTGATCACATGAAGAAATCAGGGCTGTTGCAACCCCTGAAAATTCCAGCATGGAAGTGGGAGGATGTGAGCATGGATTTCATTGTGGGATTACCCCTAACATCCAACAAGCATGATTCCATTTGGGTGATCGTTGACCGACTAACCAAGTCAGCTCACTTCATCCCCGTGCATACACATTTCCATGCCAACAGATATGCGGAGTTATATATTGCCAGGATTCTATGCCTGCATGGTGTACCCAAGACCATAGTCTCAGACCAAGGTGCATTGTTTGTATCTCGCTTTTGGGAGCAGTTGCATGCTGCTTTGGGTACTAAACTGATTAGAAGCTTCGCTTACCACCCTCAGACAGATGGCCAGACAGAAATGGTGAATCAAGTTTTGGAAGACATGTTGAGAGCATGTGCCATCCACCATGGTAGGAACTGGGATGATCACCTACCATTGGCGGAATTCTCGTACAACAATGGCTATCAGGCGAGTATCAAGATGGCACCCTACGAAGCTCTATATGGTCGTAAATGCCGCACCCCATTAAACTGGTGCGAGTCCGGTGAAAGGGTCACATTTGGGGTTGATGTGGTGAACGATGCCGAAGAGCACGTTCGGACAATTCAAGCTAACTTGAAGGCCACTCAATCCCGGCAGAAGAGCTACGCTGATAAGAGGCGTAGACCATTGCACTTCGACGTCGGTGAACACGTGTACCTCCGCATGTCTCCGATGAAGGGCGTGCACCGGTTCGGTGTGAAGGGGAAGCTCGCTCCCCGTTTCATTGGACCCTATGCTATCACTGAGAAGTGTGGACCAGCAGCATATCGATTGGAGCTACCGGCATCTCTGGCTGGTGTCCATGATGTTTCCATGTTTCGCAACTGCGATAATGCTTGAAGAATACAGCTGTTGTTCCTACTGAAGACATCGGTGAGCTGAAACCGGATTTAACATATGATGAGTATCCGGTGGAAATTCTTGATGAGAAAGCCCGAACCACGCGTAGCAGAACGTTGTGGTTCTACAAAATACTCTGGAGCAACCACACCGCCGAAGAAGCGACGTGGGAGAGCGAGGAATTCCTTCGCTCAAATTACCCGGAGTTCATGGCGTCTCAACATGGGTAAGTCCCTAGTACATCGCTATCTCTTCTTTTGTAATCTCGGGACGAGATTCTTTTAAGGGGGGAGGGATGTAAAAGCCCAAGAAAAGGGACTTGCAAAAAACTTTTCATCACCTCACAACACCACAGTTTTGTGGTGAATATCTTGTGAAGAATTTTGAAGAGCAAGTAACCTCCATCAAGAGGGTATTAGTTCAAACTTTCTACACATAGGATGACACATGAGAGGTTGATTCAAAACTGTTGCATTCAAACTCATGGTTGCAGCAGCTAAAAGAAGGATCAAAGTGCATAATTGGATTCCTCAGGTCCAAATTAGTGGGGAGGCAAAGTTTCAAGAATTTTTGAAAAGATTTGCTACCCATTTTTCCAAAAAGGATCCAAATATGCCAAGAATTCAAATATACATTTGAATTTGAGGGAAACTTCTCCAATCATACAAATGTAGCTCAGTTTGAGACTTCAAACATTTGAATTACTCATTTGCCAAAAATTTGGAGATCTTTTTGGGCAGAGGGGAGATGTGGGCCCCAATTGTCAGTGAGACGGGAGGGAAGAAACTTACTGCTTAAGTCAACCGGTTCCACAGTTCACACCCGAGCGAGCTGCTTTCTCCCACGGGCTGCCACCGCACGGACGACCGAAGACCGGAAGCACCTCCCGAGCTGCTTAGGGGATCGATGTTTCTCCGTTTTTACCGTCTCCACCGAGAGCACAGCGTCCACACCGCCTCACAGCCGATGCTGAACGATCCCCGTGTGTCCTCGGCGATAAACGCGACCGCACAGAGGCGCGCCGTCGGTTCACCGCCGCCCGGCTGCTCCACCCCGTGGCACGACGCGTTAAGCTTCCCCACAGCACCGCCGGACGTCCTTTAGCATGGCAGAAGCAAGAACCGGGCGCTAGCTCCGTCGGGACGTCGGCGTCGAGCCGATCTTCCTCCAAAGCGCCGAGAAAGCCGCCGCGACAAGATCACGTCGCCCGGCCACCACAGAGCCTCTCCCATCAAGTTGCAAAAGCGAAAAGGTGCGCCAGTAACCCTTCTCGCTTCACAACCACTCCGGCAGCGTGTCATGGACCGTGCTGGCCGGAATTTCAGTTCTTGAGAAAGCATGTGATATAGCCCGGTTCAGGTAAATCGGCAAATTCGCCTCACAAACCGAACCACTCTTCCCCAGACCTAGAAACCCAGTTGTAGACATCCATGCGGGCACGTGGGATCAAGAACTAGGAAGAACCATCGAGGAAATCCTCAGTTCTTCGAGTTTTTCCAGTTTTCCCCTAAATTGCCCTAGGTCGCATGGTGAGCCCCTAGTTGCTGACGTTTCTCGCGAGATCAGAGCCCTGTACGTTGCTCCCTAGGTCATGGCGATGCTGTAGGAGCTAACAGGAGCAAGGTTGGGGCAGTAAAGTGCCCTAGCGACGCCGCCGAGGTTACCACAGCTGCTGTCGCTGTTGCACCGAGGTTTCCGGCCACCCTCGATCCGAGGTAAGGCCGGCAACGTGTTCCTCACACAAGAATGTGCAGTGGCGGCGAGAATCAGCAAGTTCCGAAGGCTGGAACCCCTCTCCGGAGAGAGCTCCGGCGAGCTCGGCGGCGGGGGGTGGCCGGAGGAAGACGAAGGGGGGAGGCCCCACTCGTCAGCGGCTGGAGATAAATGGGCGGGATTCTCTGTGGTCCAGGATCCAGTGCGGCCACGCGGGAAGGAGTATGTGGCCCCGTGTGGCTCGGCTCCAGCGGTCGACACGTGTGCGATGGACCCACCCGCAGGATTTAAACATTTTTGAAATTTTCCAGTTTTAGTTCAAACTTCAAATGAATAGAACTTTGGCTAGGAAACTCCAAATTCGATTAACCACATTTTGCTGAACTCAGAATTCTGAGTACTTTCCAGCAACACCAAATTCAGCTCATGAAAGTGAATAGTTTTCCAGGATTAAATCCCTAAAGTTTAAAAGTGTTGGGAATTTTATCTGGAGAACTACTTTATGAAAAATTCTTAAATTTGGCTGAGAGGTTCATTAGAAAATCCCTGAATCCCAGTAAAATTTTCAGACTCATCCAAGTTCATTTAGTTACCCTAATGGGGTGATGAAGAGGACTGCCCTGAGAAAATAGAAAAATGTACAGAAACATTTTTCAGATTTTCTCCAATCTTAATTAGAGCATTACTTTCAGTAGAATTCTTCAAATGACATGAAACCAATTCCATTAGAACCATCTTGAATTCTAGTTTCCAGAAAGTAATGGTTGTAGCCATGAAAACCTCTGGAATTACTTAGAGGCTTAATTATTGGCCAAATAGGTTTTTATTTGTACAAAGCTCAAAGGAACTTTGTTTCAAATGAAACTTGGTCAAGACTCTGGTTAGGACCCTACCAAGCCACAATAAAAAAATTTCAGAACCAAAGGGGAGGGCTAGCTAGAGTTATTAGTAGTTAAGTATTCAAGTTTACATATTGCATTTAAATTTACATGTCGTATTTCATTACACGTGTAGTCACCGAAGAAGAGACTCCGGAAGTTCTGGACTTCCTCCTTCCGGGAGAAGAGCTAACTACTGACCAGCAGCAACAAGGCAAGCCCCGGTTTGCATTAACCTTTTATAAGTTTTACTGTGTTTACATGTGTCATATGAAGTGTGAATGTGCATTAGGTATAGGATGGATGGAACCCCACTTGCATGACCAGAAATTTTCCATAAGAGTGAGGGTAGTGTCTAAGACCTCGCGTAGACAGGCTATGCTTAATATTTCATAGAACTTTGGTACAAGTCGAGTAGTTGGAATCTACTCGCGAGATAGGCTTGGGACACACGGGTTCGGTTGAGTGATGTGAGATCACTTTAGTAATGAAAATGAGACTAGACAGGGGCTAGGGCGTAACAAGAGGAAGTCTTGTGGGCGCGGCCCTGTCCGTGTCGATTGAGGACCGATCCGTGTGTGGCCCACGCTGATCAAGTTTGAATGTACCGAAGGCATATCGGATATATGGGCCCCGATAAACCGATGTAGCCTAAACCTCCGGGCGTCGAGGCATAGCACACCGATTTATAGGTGTAGGTTGAGGGCAGCAAGGTGGAAATCTGACAACGGGCATAGAGAGATGCTCCGTGTGGGGAACCTCCTGCTCGTTTCGGTGCGACCGGTTCGACGTTTGGGCTGTTGGGTGAAAGGTTGTCCCGTACGACATCGAGTGAGCGTGCTGTGCAGCTCCACGGGGTGGCGTACGTGACGTGCTCTTTGGGTTTCCCTGCAGGTGTATATCGAGTCGATTCGCCGTCCCTCGTGGTGAAGAGTACCACTTGGTCACTGAGTCGTGATGTAGGCTAATGTATGAAATATAAGGATTCAATATTGCTGATTGATATATTTGCATTGCTACATGTTTGCCACCAAATATTGCTTACTAAATTTCAGCTTTCTGAACTGTTAACTTGTTGCTAAAAGTTGAACTAAGGATGAACTTGTAGGCGAGTCCATTTGTTGCAATATGACTATCCTACGTCATGGTACACCTCATGTAGAGTTTCATGCTTAGGTGAGTCGGTTAAGCCTTGCTGAGCCTTCGTGCTCACGGTTGCTGCTTAAGTGTTTTTCAGGTGAGGAGCCACCCACGGACTCGGAGTATGAGTCCACCGGCGAGGGTTACCCTCCGTCGGGGACCACGGCTGAGTGGGAGCCGTACACGCCGCACTGAGCTGAGACGTGCAGCTAGTGTGGGTTGCCCTAGGGCTGGGCAACCGACTTTTGCTAGATAGGCGGGCGTGAGTTGTACAAAAGAAACTTCTGCTGTGTAATAAAAGACCCTAGTTTGTAACTGAGAAGTGTACTACTTTGTACATTCAGTTTGTTTTCCCATGTAATATAACGTGTTCTTATGACGTGTGCTGTCGGGTGTCGCATCGCGCGGCACCACCCTCTGCGATCCTGGATGAGCGGATTCCGGTCCGCCACATCGAGATCTTAGACACTACCCTCACTCTTATGGAAAAATTCTGGTCATGCAAGTGGGTTATTCATCCATCCTACACCTAATGCACATACACACTTCACTCTACGTATGTAAACAAAGTAAAAACTTTATAAAAGGTTTAATGCAAACCGGGGCTTGCCTTGTTGCTGCTGGTCAGGGGTTAGTTCTTCTTCCGGAAGTAGGAAGTCCAGCACTTCCGGAGCCTCTTCGCCTTCAGCAACTACACGTTAATGAAATATTACATGCTAATGAATATGCACATGAGTTTAGGGTAATAATTCTGATATTAGTTCTAATAACCAGTCTCTAACAACTGGAACTCTGTTTAAGAATTTAAAGATGAACTGGGTGTGGGTGGTTTGGGCTTAGACCTAAGCACATGGTGTCACACCCGGTTTTTCCGAAGAACAACCAAGTGAATATCACATGTATGCCAGGATCATTTTCTCATACATGTGATGACAAATAGTGAAGCATCATTTATTACAAGCCAGGTGTCGAGTATAAATAAGTCTTACATCGCAAATGTCTCAATGGACACTAATGCTTCATCACAAGTAAATAAACTAGCAGCGGAATATTATTCTTTAGGGCTCCATCACAGGCGTTGCCCGGGGGTCTTCATGAACCTAAAAACCTTCCTCGGGTCTAAAGTCTTGGTCATTATACACCACCTCATTATCTTGACCTGAGCAGCAATATAAACCAACAAATATCCAAGGTTGAGTACCAATGGTACTCAGCAAGTGTGGGAAAATTATATCATGCATGGCTAGGACAAGGAGAGGTTGAACTCATGGTTAAAGCACTACGCAATTAATGCCTATCACCTTAGCTTATTAAGCACCTACATTACTACACAGTGAAATGGTTCCAATCTCCCATCCCATCATCATAACCCAATAACCATAACATCATGTCCAATGTTAAGCTCCCCGCTTAACATCCAAAACCATAACATCATTTCCAAAGTTAAGCTCCCCGCTCAACTTCCAAAGCTTCCAAAAACCATCACTCCTCTAATCATGAATAAGTCCAGGCCGCTCTTAACCGTGAGCACGGCTGTCAAGACAGTTTTGACTCTGCAGAGTTTGTACCACTGTACCCACAAGTAGTGATTTCATCCCCCGTTGCCGGGTGGACTAAAAGAACCTCCATTATGCCAGTGGCTACGATCCACATTCACACTTCCCAGGTGTGCGGCCAAGAGATCACTACGAAGCCTTTACAAAGGGATTCCCGACGAGCGTGGGCCCACTGAGGTTTCACCCCTAACAGCATACAAGAGGCTCCAACCCCGCTGCAGTGGCCCCCTCTTGAGCCTTGCGGTTCATATGGCAGTCCAGCTGACTCCTATTCCCCGCACCATCCAACACACCCATACTACGCCGGGGATACACCTAATTAATTGGCTAAGCTGCCCCATCTCAGCATGTGGTTGGCACTGTAAAGCCGGGTTACATGCTCCATGAACCGGTCCTTAGGATCCAGGCAAGTACTAAACACAAACCCAAGTCTCGTGCACCCAGCACACAACCAAAACATCCAACTTGCCTTGATCCCTACCTCTACATAACTCACAATATCTCATTCAAGAGTATGGTATAATAAACTGATGATCTCATATCCCAAATATCCCATTCTAAGCATGGCTAAGCATATGCATGTAAATAAATGACATGACAAACTAAATCCCAACCCAAGCTACAAGGAAACAAGGTAATGCAATTCTAGGGAAACTTCCTAGAATGGGTTTCATATTTCATTTGACAATGCAAATAATTCTATCTACACATCCTAGCATAGGATCAAAGTGGTCAAGGACACTTGCCTCCTTCTTGCTGCTCTTGAAGTGGGTAGTCCTGATCTTGGAAAGAAACAACTTGCTCTTGAACAGGTTCTACTTCATACCATCACACATAGCAAAAGAAGAACAACAATCATAAGACATAGTTCACACTTCTTACTTCATACAAACCACACATTCATATTTATAAAAGTTATTTACCATTATATGTGTTGTGGTTACTTTATGTGTGTTGAGTTGTGGCTTGCATGCACTTTTAACCATGTGTATATGATTCCTTCTTGTGTGTCCACCTTTATACTTGCATACAATGTGCCTTCACAATTTCTATCAACCCTAAACTGAATTCTTTGTATTTTAGAAACTCCATTTATCATTTACTAGTTTCTATATTTTCAGATTTATATTCCTATGCATAATTGTGCATTTTATTATTAAATTAGTAATACACATTACCTAAACAGATTAGGTTCTGGTCCTAAATAATTTAGTATCATATTTTGACCTTGGCTTCTGATGTATACTATTTCATAACTATTTTCCCTATTTTTCTATAACTATTCTTTACTTAAAAATGTGTCCCTATACTAATAAATGTGAATAATAGATGAAACAGATTTATTTCAGCCCAAAAATATATTTTTATCTCACTCCAAAGTTTTCTAAGTACTAAGAAAGTTTTTAATTAATTTTGACAATTATGTTTGTCCCCCTTTTTAATTTTTAAACACTAGTTACTTATTAAATTTTCTAAATTAAATACTAAACAGGATTAAAAAGTAAACTCATCCCATTACAGGGTCTATAATATTATTTTCATAATTTCCAGGGGTCTAGCTACACTTGTCAGAGGTGTTTTTCCTAATTTCTATTAAGTCCAGGGGCTAAAACTGATTTTTAAATGAATTTACATGATTTTCTGGAGTTCCAGGGGCTAGATCTGAAGTTTCCGGGGCTAGCTCTCAATTCCAGAGAACCCCAGGGGGTAGCACGTAAGAATTCCAGTCTTTATAACGCGGGGCTGATGTGGACCGTCCGATTTTAAACCGACGGCTGAGATTATAACATCGAACCGGTACGCGGGGTTTTAAAGTCTACCGTGCGATTTAAAATAAACGGCGCACAAGCGGCCACGTCGCTCTGATCGAACGCGGGCGGCGCTGACGGCGGCGCACGGCGGCGGGAAGCGGCGATCTCGCCGGAAAGTTTCGGATCCTCTAGAATTCTGCCTAAAACTGTGATCTTATGGCCTAGATCGGTAGAGGGGAGGTCAGGGATCTCACCTCGGGGGTTTTCTCGAGCTCGGGGATCCTGGAAAGTGCTCGGCGGCGAGGTCCGAGGCAAAACCACGGCGAAGCTCGTCGGAGCTGGATTTGCACCGTAAGTCTTCGGGTTTTCTGCACCTGCAAAGTTCCCCGGAGGCGGTGGATCAAGACCAGCGAGTTAGATCAGAGTTTCCGAGCTTAGATCGGCCAGAATTCACCGGCGAAGTCTCGGTGCTCACCGGAGTGAAAATCGGCGATCGCGTGAGAAAAACTGATCGGATCGGTGGTTTTTATAGCCGGGGGAGGGCGGTGGGTCTGTTGTGATCGAGTTGGAGTCCGCTGGGACCAGAATTCGGCTGCGGGGACGGGTTTCCCGATCGGTTGCGATCGCGCGCGCGGGAGAAGTCCGGGGTCGCGGGGTTAGGGATGACATGCGGGTCCCACCCGTCAGCGAGGGGCAGCGCAGCGCGCGCGGGGGCGGGCTGGCGCGGGGTTAACTGGGCCGGCTGGGGTTTCGGCCCACTGGCCAGTTTTTTTTCCCGAGTTCCTTTTTCTTTTTCCATTTCTTTTCTGTTTTGGGTATAATTTGAATTCCCGTTTGAATTTGAATTTTTGCAAAACATGCAACACGTCCAAAAATTTCTAAATTCCCCTCTGAATAAGGTTTAGGGTTTTAAATCAAAATTTGGGTTTTGACTAAAAATTTTGGGGTGTTACACATGGTTAAGTGCTAAGTGGTTTTTCCCCTTTTGTCCATATTAATCCCTCAAGTGGTTAAACAGGACAGGGGTGATCCAGAACTCCAATGGAGCTGAGAATTTTTGTGTGAATTCCTGGTCACAGGAAAACCCTCTGGACCAAAAGTTAGCACTTTTCAGTGAGTGGTCTGCTCAGAATAATTCTCTTAGCAAATAAGCAAAGGAGAATAAATTCTGAGGTAACACCCCTGTTCATGCCCAACTTAGTGAACTAGAATTTCAATTATAGCTCATAGAGTTTGCATGAATTTTCCTAGCATTTTTGGAGCTAAGGTTTGTCCAGAACTGAATTTCCAAGTTTTGGAAATTCTCTGAAAATGTTTCTGTATTCAAATGAACACAGCACCTTCAAATTTGAATTGTTCTGATCAAATCGACTCCAAATGGTCTGAAACTTTTACAGGGATTCTATAACATTCTAAAGAAAATTCTGGCGAAATTTGGGGATTTTTGGATAAACCAAATTCCCTCTAAAATTCTTTTGCGGAAAAGCTTTAAAGAATTTTCCAGAATTAAATAATAGGTTTCATACAAACTGGGTTGCATATCTGGATAGAGTTATGCAAGATGAATCCAACCCAATTTGAATCACTAAATGTGGAGTTTCCTAGCAAAAGTTATGGCGTTCTAAAGTTTGAACTAAATCTGGAAATTCAAATTAATTCGGAAAACATTCAAACTCTGTGGGTCCCTCCTACATGTGTTGGCTGCTGGAATCACGCCACACGGGGCCACAGGACCCTTCCCGCGTCACCACATGGATCCCGGGCCGCAGCGGATCCGACGATTTAAAATATTGCCACTGACATGCGGGGCCCCCAGTCATCTTCCTCCTCCCGACGCCCGCGCGATCCCGCCGCCGAGCTCGCCGGAGCTCTCGCTGGAGAGGGGTTCTGGCCCTCAGAACTTGCCGATTCTCTCCGCCTGTGCCTATCTCGGCCTGGGGAACACGGTGGGTCCCTCACCAGAGCGTGACAACGGCCGGAACAGTGCTCCTGCCGGTAACAGCGGCCGGGAGCACACCGGCGACGTCGAACTCGGCATCCCCTGCACCTTTTTCGATGCGGTTTGCTCGGGGGGCTCCAATGACACCTGCTGATCGTGGACATGGGCCCCAATCCCCGTGAAAACAGCTGCAACTATGACCTCACCGGTGACCTAGGCCGGATATCGGCTGTTCTTAGAAAACTTCAAAGAACCGTAACCCTACCCCATGGTTCTTGCTGGTTTTTGATCCTAGGTGGTCGTGGCAGGGTGTAGATCGTGTGTTTAGCTCAGTACGCCCGTTGATAAGCCAACACCCGTGAATTTTTGGATTTGGTGGAGCTCGGCCTTAAGAACACCGTAGCGTTCCCGGAAGAAATTCTCCCCCAATGGTGCATGAAATGCCGAACGGTAAGGACAAGCAGAACCAGCACCTTATGGCTGTCATTTCTTGTGTTGAGCGTCGGGCACGAGGACGCCTGGTTTGCTCGGACGCCGGCGATCAGTGGGTGGCGAAACACCGAGTGTGTGGCCGGGTTTGTGGGCGGTGGAACAGAGAGGATACGGAGGGTTTCACGCAGCCCAGCAGTGCAACCGCACGCTTTGTAGCCGGCGCCCTCATCCCCCGAGCAGGAGGTGGCGCGGTGGCCGTGTTGGGACGGGGTCGACCCCGTGCGCTGTCGGCCGTAGGGTGTTCGACCGCGTGCCCGAGTCGGTTTGCTCCCCGGGGTGGCTGACCAGTGGGCCCTCTTCTCCCCTCTAATTCTTTCTCCCCCTTTCTTTTGTAAATATCCCAGCTACTGAACATTGAATAAGAGACTTAGCCCCTAAGTATTGGTTTGAATTTGAGTTATCAAATTCAAACTTTGTTGGGTTAAATTTGCTTCATGTTTAACTGAAATTCAAATTCAGTTTTGAATTATTGCAAATTTAGCTCCCGACAAGATGAATCCAATAGGGATGAAAATTGGTGGGCTAACTCAGAAAAATGTGCTGAGTTTGAATATGAAGCTAACTTTTGAGTTTGAGTGATGAAAGTTGCTGCCATTTGATTTTTCATTCAAATTGGCCTCTTTTTCAAATCCTTCCGAAAGTGCCTCAAAAAGTGTTGGATTTACATGAAACTTGGACTGAACCTTCCCAAGACTTTTTAGGTTTTTGGGGTGAGCTCAACCTCTCATGTTCATGTGTACAAATCTCACTTTGTGAAAGTGAAGGCTTTCCCCTCTAATAACTCTTTTGATGGAGGTTACTTGCTCTTCACAATATTTCCTAAGATATCCACAATAAAAATGTGGTGTTGTGAGGTGAAGAAAAGTTTTTTGCAAGTCCCTTTTCTTGGGCTTTTACAACTGTTTTCCTGGCATGTGCTCGCATGAATCGGTCCTTAGATCTACGGCAAGTAAACCACCATCTCATTCAGCAACATCCACGAACTAAGCTTGCCTAGATCTCACCGATTCCATGCTCATTGACCTCATCAAGTTATCATCATCATTATTCATATGAGTGCAGTAGCTAACCATGTTTTATTTCAGCTTCCCGTATCCCTTAAGTTAAGCGAAGCAAAAAGGAAAAACGACCATACCCGACTCATCAACTTTCCCGGCGACAAGGATGGTTAACAAAACTGTTAAACTCCTATAAAAGGGTGTCCCATCAAGTTGACTCAAGCACACGAGTTTTCGCAAACAAAACAGTTTCAAAACATGGGATCAATATGGTCAAGGGGCACTTGCCTTCATCCCGTTGTTCCTGTTGCTCAAGCGTCTTGAAGTCTTGGTGCTGTAGTTCCTCGTAGACGGCCTCTTGAGCTTGTCCTTCTACCCACGACCACGCACATACAAAATTTACAGCAATCAATCATCATGCACAACCTTTACTCAAGATGCAATGGGGTAGATGAATGCAAATCCTATAGTGCAGTTTTATAGAACCAGTTTGTACGTGTTCTTGCATGTTTTAATGGGCTTTCATGGGGTTTTGTTATGAACACGGGTGTAGGGATCAAGTGTGGACACTGTGATGATCTTGACACAAGATCTAGATTAATTCCACTGTCAAAAATCGGTCAAAACACGATCTGTCCACATGCAAAAGTTTCTGCTCGAAGGGGGCGATGACAACGGATGCGTAGAAACAGCGGCGACGTCGTAAGATGGGTAATGAAGACCTACCTCACTTCCTCCTTGTTGCAGGGCCTTTCTCCTAGAAACGGCAGCAGCGGGGGATTTTTCTGTGGGGAATTATGGTAGGACAGATCGTCGGGCTTCTTCTTTGGCAATGGCGAGGCGTGAAGGAGCTCGACGGCGGGTCTTGACGGTGGGGCTCGACGCCGGGGCTCGTCGGCGCGTCTCGATGGTGGGGCTCAATGACGGGGCTCGACGGCGGGGCTCATCTGCGGGGCTCGCCGGCGGCCAAACTCCGGAAAGGGGGGGGGGGCTGTGGCCAATGGTGTAGGGGGGCTGGGGGTTTTTATTTATAAGGGGGGAGGAGAGTCCTAGTCCAATTGGGACTCAACCAAAGAATCCTAGTCAAGTTTGGACTCAACCAAAGAGTCCTAGGGCTTCCCTCCCCTCTAGGGCTGCGGCCAATTTGGGGGCAAATCCCCCCAAATGTGGGGGAAATTCCCCCTTTGGGGAATTTGGGTAGGATTTCGGAATTTTGGGAAAATTTGAAATGGCTCGATTCAGCTATCTTATTTCCATTTCTCTGTCCACTTTCTCCATTTCTATATTCCCTTCTCCATTTCTATATTCCTTTCTCCATTTATATGGTTTTTTCTCCATTTCTATGGTTCTTTCTCCATTTCAACTTCTTTTTAAATGCTTCTCTACATGAAAAATGTATGCAATGCATGGTAGTGAAATTAAGGGTGTTACAGTCATGCGTGGCCTCGACACCCCCGACGTCGCCAGCTGCGCCACGCGCAACCTCGGTGTCGCCGACAATGCCTGCTGCGCCTCGTGTGGTCCCGACGACACCGTCTGCGCCTCCCATGGCCCCGACTTCTCGGTTCATCAACCCCGCTCTTGTCTATCAGCGATGAGCACGGGTTGGTGCCCCGACTCCAGGTGTGTCCCGCACGCCCCAGGAGCCCCTGACGTCACTCGCTGTGTCACAAACCCCGCTCTTGTCTATCAGCGACGGGAGCGGGGTGGTGCTCCGGCTCCTGCTCGCTCCGAGCCCCAGGTGTACTGTGATGCCCAGTTCTGAAAATAGAACCAAGTGAATGCATATGTGTGCCCAGGATGTTCATACCACATACACATGTAATCCACAAACTGAATTCAGAATATAACCACAAATAAATAGTGTTTAAGTACTTTATTACAATGACTCAATGTCTCACTCATGACTATCTAACTTATTCTTGTAGCGGAAGACTCTAAACGACAGCGGAAATGGCTAAAACAGCAGGCTCCAACTTCAACTCCACAGGCATGTTGACGGTGTTCGCACGCCTAGTACTCCACATGGTCCTCGAAGTACTCATCTCGTGTAACTGATGTTTATGTGGTAATGCAAGGGTGAGTACAGGTCGTACTCAGCAAGTGCGGGAAAAGTATGACATGTAGATTACAACAAGGTAGGCAATAAAAAGGCTCATTGCAGCAAGCAAATTTTATTTCACAACATGACAAAAACAGCCACTATTTCTAGGTGAAATTTATCCCATTATAATCAAGTAATTCAGCAACATTCTCTCATCATAATTCGCCACTTATCAAGTCTCATCCAGCCATAAATATTTCTCAAGTTCATCTCATACTCATAAATAGTCATAATCATCTCATATTCATATAACCAAAACCAAACTCATTTTAATGACTCAAAAAAGTCCCAAAACAAATCCCAATAACCATACCATAACCATACCGAATAACCATCCAAGTTTTCCCTCTAATCATGGAAGTTGGCTAGGTGCTTGTGACCGGAAGCACGGCTATCATGATAGTTTTACACTCTGCAGAGGTGGCACCACTTTACCTACAAGTTCGTGATTTCGTCACCCATCGGCGACTGCAGAACCTCCATTATACTATTACACAACCGTCAGTGTATGGCCAAGAGATCACAAAATAGCCTTTACAAAGGGTCTACTAGATGTATGGACTCACTGAGGTTTCACGGCAGGCTTGGATCACCATTCTCCAACCCACGGGCCCCCTCTTGTGCCATCCAGTTCCCAGTGCAGTCCTCCTCGACTCCCGTTCCCCGCGCCATCCACGGTCCATAACAAGCTAGCAACACACCTAATTAATCAGCTAAGCCGCACCCATACTTGGCCTTGTGGTGGCACTGTTTTCCTGGCATGTGCTCGCATGAACCGGTCCTTAGATATACGGCAAGTACCACCATATCATCCAGCAACATTCATGAACCAAGATTGCCTAGATCTCCCCGATTCCATGCCCATTAACATCATCAAGATCTCATTATCATTATTAATATGAGTGCAGTAGCTAGACATGTTTTATTTCAGCTTCACGTATCCCGTGAATTAAGCGATGCAAAAAGGAAAAACGACCATACCTGACTCATCAACTTTTCCGGTGACAAGGATGGTTAACAAAACTAGTAAACTCCTATAAAAGGGTGTCCCATCAAGTTGACTCAAGGATACGAGTTTTTGCAAACAAAACAGTTTCAAAACATGGGATCAATATGGTCAAGGGGCACTTGCCTTGCTTCTGTGGCTCTTGTTGCTCAAGCTTCTCAAAGTCTTGGTGCTGTAGATCCTCGTAGATGGCCTCTTGAGCTTGTTCTTCTACTCACGACCACGCACATACAAAATTTACAGCAATCAATCATCATGCACAAACTTTACTCAAGATGCAATGGAGTAGATGAATGCAAATCCTATGGTTCTGTTTTATTAAACCAGTTTGTACGTGTTCTTGCATGTTTTAATGGGCTTTCATGGTATTTTCATGAACAAGAGTGTAGGGATCAAGTGTGGACGTGGTGATGATCTTGACACAAGATCTAGATCAATTCCACCGTCAAAAATCGATCAAAACACGATCTGTCCACACGCAAAAGTTGCTGCTCAAAGAGGGACGAAGAAAATGGATGCGTAGAAACAGCAGCGACGTCGTAAGATGGGTAATGGAGACCTACCCCATTTCCTTTTGGTGTCAGGGCCTTCCTCCTAGCAATGGCAGCAGTGGGGATTTTTTTCTATAGGAGATTAGGGCAGGACAGATCGTCGGGCTTCTTCTCCGGCGAAGGCTTGGCAGCAGGGGGGAACATTCAAAAGAGAGAGGGGTCGGCCAAGGGGGTGGGGGTTATATTTATAAGGGGGGGGGAGAGTCCTACTCCAATTGGAGCTCAAATAATAGTCCTATTCAATATTTTTAGATCTTAACAAACTTTTATCTTGTGGTGCGGCAGCCTTGGGGATTTTATCCCCAAAATGTGGGGAAAATTCCCCTTTTTGGGAATTGGGGAATTTAGAAATTTTGGGGGGGAAATTTGGGAATGGCTCATTTCAGCTATCTTTTTCCCATTCCTCACCATTTCTATGTCACTTGTTCCATTTCTCCATTCCCCTCTCCATTTCTATGTCCCATTCTCCATTTCTACATTCCCCTCTCCATTTCTATGTCCCATTCTCCATTTCTACATTGCCCTTCTCCATTTCTATGCCCCATTCTCCATTTCTATATCCCCTTCTCCATTTCTGTGGTTTTTCCTCCATTTCTATGGTTCCTACCTCCATTTCTATGGTTCTTTCTCCATTTCTATGGTTCCTTCCTCCATTTCTATGGTTCTTTCTCCATTTCTATAGTTCTTTCTCCATTTCTACTTCTTTCATAATGTTTCTCTACATGAAAAATGTATGCAATACATGGAAATGAATTTGAGGGTGTCACATGTACCATCCTCCTCTGCTCCACCGGGACCCGGGTCACATCCACCTGATGGTGACTCGACGTGTTGCCGGGGTCCTCCGACCGATTGAGCGCTTCTCCTGGGTCATCCTCTCATCGATGACTTCTCCACCGTCCGCCTCCTCTTTGATCTCGCCTATACCGTCTTCCGTCCATAGCGCCCTCGCCGACCCTCACTGGCGTCTCGCTATGAGGAAGAGTATGCGGACCTACTTGCCAACCGGACCTGGGACCTGGTGCCCTGTCCCAGTCGTGGCATTATTGTCACGGGCAAGTGGGTGTTCACACATAAGAAGGAGGCAGATGGTTACTTGGAGAGGTACAAGGCTCGGTGGGTACTTCGGGGTTTCACTCAGTGCCCTTGAGTCGACTATGATGAGACCTTCAATCCAGTGGTGAAGTCGGCGACGGTTTGTACCGTTCTGTCGCTGACTCTCTTGCGCCCTCAGTCCATCCACCAATTGGATGTCAAGAACGCCTTCATCCACGGTACTCTGACGGAGACGGTGTACTGCAGCTAGCCGACAGGGTTTATTGACTCAGCTCATCCAGACATGGTATGTAAGCTGAACATGTCCGTGTACGATCTGAAGCAGACACCCCGAGCCTGGTACAGCTGGTTCGCCTTTTTCTTGGTATCGCTCGGCTTCGTCGAGGCCAAATCAAACACTCCACTTTTTGTCTATCGGCGTGAGGGTTACACTGTCTACCTTCTCCTATACGTCGATGACATTGCACTGACGGCATCCAGTCCGGCTCTCCTTGGGCGCACTATCTCTGCCTTACAGCGGGAGTTTGCTATGAAGGACTTGGGCCACTTTCACCACTTCCTGGGAACTGCGGTCGAGGAACGGCCAGGTGGCCTGTTCCTTCACCAGTGACAGTACTACCTGGGCATCCTCCACCGAGAGGGCATGGCTGAGTGCAATCCATGCTCCACCCCGGTGGATACCCAGGCGAAGGTATCCTCTTCCGACGGGACACCTGTCACTGACCCCACTGCTTACAGGTGTCTTGCAGGTGCCCTTCAGTACCTCACCTTCATCAGGCCAGATATCTCCTACGCGGTTCAGCAGGTGTGCCTCCGCATGCATGACCCACGGGAGCCGCACCTCAACGTTGTGAAGCGGATTCTTCAGTACCTATGTGGCATCCTCGACTACGGCCTCCTTCTTCGGCGTGACTCGACCTCCGAGCTGGCCGTGTACATCGACGTTGACTGGGCAGGCTGTCCGGACACTCGTTGATCCACCTCTTGTTACACCATCTTCTTGGGCGGCAACCTCGTCTCCTGGTCCTCGAAGAGGCAGCACGTGGTGTCACACTCAAGTGCTGAGGCGGAGTACCGCACCGTGGCTAACGGTGTGGCTGAGGCTTCTTGGCTTCATCAGCTACTTTAGAAGCTCCACTCTTCTGTCGCCCAGAGCACTTTGGTCTACTGCAACAACGTCGGCATCGTCTACTTCTTTGCCAACCCTGTCCAGCATCAGCGCACGAAGCATGTGGAGATCGACTTCCACTTTGTTCGTGAGCGGGTTGCACGTGGTGAGGTTCGGGTGCTCCACGTCACGATGACGTTGCAGTTCGCCGACATCTTCACGAAGGGACTCCCGTCATCACTGTTCTCCGAGTTTCGGTCCAGTCTCAACATCAGCTGTTGCTAGATCTTGGGACTGCGGGGGGTGTTAGACTATGTAATTAGGGTGTGATTAGGGGGCATTTTAGTCATTAGGGTGTCTTAGGGTTAAGAGGCATTTTAGACCTTGTGCACCCTTGTGCACCCTATATAATTGTACCCCTTGACAGCTGATTAATTATCCATAATTTTCCACTCTAATACCATGTTCCCCCAATCAGATACATGAAGTCTACCAAGGGTTCAGGGGAGACAGGAAGTTGGGGAAGTTGCCAATTTTACATAAACCAATTCAATATTTTGATCTCCATTAATGCACAAAATCTCACTCTTATCGAAATTGATTTTAAGCCCAGACATTTGCTCATAAAGGTATAAGAGCAATTTGATATTCCTGGCACCTTCAAAATATCTTTAATACAAACAATGATGTGTTATAGACTCTTTTTATGGACGCCAATATCACAGGTGCTAAAAGAAGTAAAGATAAGATTCGGGAGGGATAAGGTTAGGAAATAAATTGTTTAGATTTGATTCTGTCTAACATAATCAGTTGTTACTAAATAAACTGGCCCTTGTTCTATATAAAGGAAGCCAGATTAGTTTGTATTAGGCAACAGAGAAATAAAACTCCTTATCTGGGGGTTTCTCTGTCGCCCTGGCTGGTTCATCTTCTTCTAGCTCGGGCGGCACCGACGCCCTCCCCTCCCGGTATCCTCTGCGGCTCAATCTCTCAGTCCCATCTCTGGTTGCATTTGTTAGACTCTATAATTATGTGGGTAACACAGAGGTAATTTAGTCATTAGTGAGGGATTATGGTTAGTGGTAGTTTAGTTTTTCCCCTCACCTAATCCCTCTATATAATGGACCCTGTACCCTCTTGATTGAATCATCTAATACAGTCCAGAATTATCCCTCTAATATGGTATCATTAGCTCGGTAATTAGGACTAGCATTAGCCCTAACCCTAATGGCTGCATCGCAGCCGCAGCCCTGGGCCGCCGCCGCCGCAGGCCCACCCATCCCCGCCGTGCCTCTAACTGTGCCACACCCTGTGTCGCAGCCGCCGGCGCCTCCACCCCTGCCGTGCCCCATGCCGCCGGCGGTGCCGCCCCTGCAGCGCCCCATGACGCTGCCCCCTGGTCCGCCACCGCCGCCGCATCAGCCGTCCCCTGGGCCGTCGTCGCCACTGCACCAGCCGCGCACCACCCCACCGCACTGTGGGAAGCCGCCGCTGCCGCACCTGCACCGTGGGATGCCACCGCCGCAGTACCTGTCGCGCGCCATGCTGTTGTCCTCACCGCGACCAAGGCTGCCACACCCTGTAATAGAGGGGAAAATGAGATAGATTAATCTGAGTGTCAAGGGTACATTATATAGAGGGATTAGGTGAGGGGAAAGGACTAAACTGTCCTTAATTAGCCCACATAATTACACAGTCTAACACCCCCCCCTAGTCACAACATCTCGCCACTGCAGATGTTGAGACTGGACCGAAACTCAAAGAACAGCGACGACGGGAGGCCCTTCGTGAAGATGTCGGTGAACTGTGTCGTCGTCGGAACATGATGTATCCAAACCTCGCCACGTGCAACCCGCTCACGAACAAAATGTAGGTCCATCTCCACATGCTTCGTGCGCTGATGCTGGACCGGGTTGGTGGAGAGGTACACGGCGCTGACGTTATCGCAGTAGATCAGGGTTCTTCTGGCGAAGCGAGTGTGGAGCTCCTAAAGCAGCTGCTGAAGCCAGGAAGCCTCAGCCACACCGTTTGCCACAGCGTGATACTCCGCCTCAGCACTCGAACGCGACACCACGTGCTGTCTTTTCGAGGACCAGGAGAGGAGATTACCGCCCAGGAAGATGACGTACCTAGAGGTAGATCGGCGAGTGTCCGGGCAGCCTGCCCGGTCAGCGTCAGTGCGTCACATCAAAGGAGGAGGCCATAGTCGAGGGTGTCACGCAGGTACCGAAGAATCTGCTTCACAACGGTGAGGTGCGACTCCCTCGGGTCATGCATGTGGAAGCACACCTGCTGAACCGCATAGGAGATATCCGGCCTGGTGAAGGTGAGGTACTGAAGAGCACCTGCAAGACTCCTGTAAGCAGTTGGGTCAGTGACGGGTGTCCCATTGGTAGCGAAGAGCTTCGCCTGAGTATCCACAGGAGTGAAGCACGGCTTGCACTTACCCATGCCCGCTCACTGGAGGATATATAGGCAGTACCGTCGCTAGTGAAGGAACAAGTCGCCTGGTCGGTCCTCAACCGAAATACCCAGGAAGTGGTGGAGGCGGCCCAGGTCCTTCATAGCGAACTCCTGTTGTAAAGCAGAGATAGAGTGCCGAAGAAGAGCCGGACTGGATGCTGTCAGTACAATGTCATCAACATACAATAGAAGGTAAGCAGTGTCACTGCCACGTTGATAGACAAACAGTGAAGTATCCGACTTAGCTTTGATGAAGCCCTGTGAGACCAAGAAGGAGGCGAACCGGCTATACCAGGCTCTCGGTGCCTGCTTTAGACCGTACAGGGATTTTTCAGCTTACAGACCATGTCTGGATGGGCTGAATCAACAAATCCTGTTGGCTGACTGCAGTACACTGTCTCGGTCAGTGTACCGTGGAGGAAGGCATTCTTGACGTCCAACTGGTGGGCGGGCCAAGAACGTGAGAGAGCCAGCGACAGAATGGTATGAACTGTCACCGGCTTCACCACCGGGCTGAAGGTCTCGTCGTAGTCGACTCCAGGGCACTGAGTGAAACCCCAAAGTACCCACCGAGCCTTGTACCTCTCCAAGGTACCATCCGCCTTCTTCTTATGTGTGAATATCCACTTGCCCGTGACAACATTGCCACAACCGGGGCGGGGAACCAGGTCCCAGGTCCGGTTGCCAAATAGGGCCTCATACTCTTCCTCCATAGCGCGACGCCAGTGAGGGTCGGGGAGGGTGCTATGGACGGAAGTCGGTATGGGTGAGATTGAAGAAGAATCGATCGGTGGAGACGTTGTTGTAACACCCTCAAATTTATTTCCATGCATTGAATATATTTTTCATATAGAGAAACATTATAAAAGAAGTAGAAATGGAAGAAGGAACCATAGAAATGGAGAAAGAATCATAAAAATGGTGGGGAATGGGAAAAAGATAGCTGAAATGAGCCAATTTCAATTTGTCGAAGTGCACTGTCGACACTTCCCCGGCCGCTGGACATGTGGCACCCTCGGAGCTCGCCTCTGAGTAGAGTGGAGGTCCGGCACCGCTGGACATGTGGCACCCTCGGAGCTCGCCTCTGAGTAGAGGGGAGGTCCGGCACCGCTGGACACATGGCGCTTTCGTAGCTCACCTCCGCGGAGAGGGTGAAGTCCGGCACCGCTAGAAACATGGCGCCCTCGGAGCTCCCCTCTGCGCAGAGGGGAGGTACGGCACCACTGGACACGTGGCGCCCTCGGAGCTCGCCTCTGAGGAGAGGGAAGGTCCGGCACCGCTGGACATGTGGTACCCTCGGAGCTTATCTCTAAGGACAGGGGAGGTCCGGCACCGCTGGACACGTGGCGCCCTCAGAGCTCGCCTCTGAGGAGAGGGGAGGTCCGGCACCGCTGGACACGTGGCGCCCTTGGAGCTCGCCTCTAAGGAGAGGGGAGGTCCGGCACCGCTGGACATGTGGCGCCCTCGGAGCTCATCCCTGCTGAGGGGGGTGAGGTCTGGCACTGCTGGCCATGTGGCAGGCCCGGGGCTTTCCTCTGAGGAGAAGGGTGGCCCGGCCCCACTGGACACGTGGCGCTCTCGGAGCTCGCCCCTGCGGAGGGGGCGAGGCCCGACTCCACTGGCCCCGTGGTAGGCCCGGAGCTCGCCTCTGAGGAGGAAGGTGGCCCGGCCCCGCTGGGCACGTGGCGCTTTCGGAGCTCACCCCTGAGGAGGGGGCGAGGTCCCTAGACGGTTTTTCTACTGTGTGCGGAGGTACCCGGTACTGAGGGTACCAACACAATTTCCCCAAATTTTCCCCACATTGCTGCCGCACCTAACTGAAAAGATAAGTTTGTTGAGATCCAAAATTGAGTAGGACTCTTATTTGAGCTACAATTGGAGTAGGACTCCTCTTTTCCCCCTTATAAATAGAACCCAAACCAACCACACCCCCCTTTGGCCGTAACCCCTTTCCCTTTTTCTTCCTCCCAAGTCAACGACTTGGAGGCCCTAGCCCCCAACTCGCCGAGTTAACCCCCCCCCCCCCCCCCCCCCGCCGGAGTTCAGTCGCTAGTGAGCCCCCCCTGCTGCTGCCATTGCTAGGAGGAAGACCCTGCCACCAAAGGAAAGTGAGGTAGGTCTTTGTTACCCATCTTACGACGTCGTCGCTGTTTCTACGCATCCGTTTTCTTCGCTCCCTTTGAACCAAAACTTTTTCATGTGGACAGATCACGTTTTGATCGGTTTTTGACGGTGGGATTGATCTAGATCTTGAGTCAAGATCATCACCACGTACACACTTGATCCCTACACCCTTGTTCGTCATAAAACCCCATGAAAGCCCATTAAAACATGCAAGAACACGTACAAACTGGTTTAATAAAACAGCACCATAGGATTTGCATTCATCTACCCCATTGCATCTTGAGTAAAGTTTGTGCATGATGTTTGATTGCTGTAAATTTTGTATGTGCGTGGTCGTGAGTAGAAGGACAAGCTCAGGATGCCATCTACGAAGAACTACAGCGCCAAGACTTCGAGACGCTTGGACAACAAGAACCACGGGAGCAAGACAAGTGCCCCTTGACCATATTGATCCCATGTTTTGAAACTGTTTTGTTTGCGAAAACTCGTATGCTTGCGTCAACTTGATGGGACACCCCTTTATAGGAGTTTACTAGTTTTGTTAACCATCCTTGTTGCTGGGAAAGTTGATGAGTCGGGTATGGTCGTTTTTCCTTTTTGCTTCGCTTAATCCAGGGGATACGGGAAGCGGAATTAAAACATGGTTAGCTATTGCACTCATATGAATAATGATGATGAGAACTTGATGATGTTAATGAGCATGGAATCGGGGGAGATCTAGGCAAGCTTGGTTCGTGGATGTTGCTGAATGAGATGGTGGTTTACTTGCCGTAGATCTAAGGACCGGTTCATGCCAGCACATGCCAGGAAAACAGTGCCACCACAAGGCCAAATATGGGTGTGGCTTAGCTGACTAATTAGGTGTGTTGCTAGCTTGTTATAGACCGTGGATAGCGCGGGGAATGGGAGTCGAGAGGGAATGCCCTGGGGACTGCATGGCACAAGAGGGGGCCCGTGAGTGGGAGAATGGTGATTTGAGCCTGCCGGTGAAACCTCAGTGAGTCCATACATCTAGTAGCCCCTTTGTAAAGGCTATTTTGTGATCTCTTGGCCATACACCGACGGTTGTGTACTGGTATAATGGAGGTTTTGCAGTCGTCGACGGGTGACGAAATCACAAACTTGTGGGTAAAATGGTGCCACCTCTGCAGAGTGTAAAACTATCATGATAGCCGTGCTTCCGGTCACAATCACCTGGCCAACTCACATGATTAGAGGGGAAACTTGGGATGGTTATTCGGTATGGTTATGATATGGTCATTGGGATTGGTTTAGGGACTGTTTAAGTCTTGACAATGAGTTTGGTTTCGGTTATATGAATATGAGATGGTTATGAATATTTATGTAAAAGCGCAAGAAAGGGCTTGCAAAAATTGTTCATCACCTCACAACACCACAGCTCTTGTGATGGATATCTCATGAACACTTGTGAAGAGCAAGTAACCACCATCAAAAAGGTGATTAGAGGGGAAAGCCCTAACTTCCAAAAAGTAGGAATTCTACACATAAACATGGAAGGTTGAGCTCACCCCTAGACCTTATATATTCTTGGGAAGGCTCAGGCCAAATTTCTGTAAAGGTCCCAAAAATGTGAATACAAAGAAACACTTGTTTGCAAAAGTTGGTTTCATATGTATGAAATTTGGGACTTGTTAAAACTTTTCCACATGTGATAACACACATGAGGGTTTTCTTCACACAAGTTGAAATGTTTATTTGGAAACATGGATCCCAAGAGGGGTCAGAAATCAAGATGGGAAGTTTCCACATGTGTGAGAAAACTGAAGTCAGATTTGGAACAAATTTGTTAAACTCAAAATTCAAATGAGAACAACACAATGGAATTCAAAACTGTTGTGCCAAAAATCTCATTTGCAGCAGTCAACTTTAAAATCAGATTTCATATTTGAGTTCCTTGGTTCTAAATTAGGGGATGTGCAAAGTTTCATGATTTATGGAAATGATTTGCAACCCATTTTTCAAAATGGACTTTAAATAACAAAGAATTCAAATGCATATTTGAATTTGGATGAAACTTGCCCAATTGTCCAAATGCCTCTCAGATTTAAACTCCCACAATTGAATTCCATCATATTCAAACTTTGGGAGATATTTTGGAGAGAGATAAGGAGGGACTGAGCTGTGGGACCCACATGTCATTGAGGGAACTGAGAATTGCAAAAGATCTGCAGTACACGGTCTCTGTTTGTCCACTCCCACGCGAAGCAATCAGCAGAGCCGACTTCCCTCCGGGCGACACCGAGAATCAGCAGAAGCCACCTCCTGCTGAATTTCCTTCACGCTGGAGAGCTGCTGGACGTCGCTAACTACTGCCGCGCTGCCTCTTGCCCTCTTTACCGAAGCCTCGACACTGTCTTTCCCTCCCCGCGCGAGAAACCAACCGAGACAGCCGCCGAGCTCTCGATCGATCAGCCATCGCCTAGCTCGCATGCGAGCCTCAGCTAAGCGACCAAACGGCACCACGAGCCCTCCCACAAACCCCTCGCACCACCCCTGTGTGGGTTTAGCCATCACAACCCGAGGAAACCGAGTTTCGGCGGCGGCCGGAAGAAACCGCCACCGACGGCTCTCGTGGAGAGCCTCACCCGAGGCTTGTCACGGCCAAACTAGGCCACCAGTGGACGCGCGAGACCTCCCTACAGCTTCCACCCGAAGCCCAGCTCCAGCCGTTGCCTCTCGCCGACGAATTTCGGAAATCCTCTCTGGCCGGTGTAAACAGACCCGCGGGTAAGGATCGCTCAAATTCTCACGCTATAATTGTTTAGAGCACTGCAAATTGCACTCACATGAAGTATCCTTGCTTAGCAACAACTTCCCTTTTGAAACCTAGCAAGAAACACGCTCTGCACGGCGTAAATTCAATTTTTCCGACGGCGGTTTTAGCAGCACACGTCGGGCACTTGATGAACCCTAGGTAGGAGCCATTCCCGAGCCCATGTGCGTCCATGCCTAGCTTCTACAACCTTCACTGGTGCTGTAGGGCCTTTCCAGGGAGCTTTTGGCGGACTAGCTCACCGGGATGGCACCGCCAAACTTCATCCAAGCCACTGCACCGGTGCGGGATGGTTTAGGGGCTTCGCCGGTCAATGGAACTCGTCCCATCGTGTTCCTCGAGTTAACTTAGGGCCTGGCAGCAAGTAGCAGCTCGGGATTTGGCCGGAGCGACGAAAACCGGCGAGCTCCGGTGAGCCCGGCGGCGCAGGAGCGCGGGGGCAGGAGGTAGACGAAGGTGCTACCGGCCCCACACGTCAGTCGCACAGCAACAGTGGCCGGATCCTCTGTGGTGCCGGATTAACTGTGGCAACGCGGGAAACAGCTCTGTGGCCCCGTGTGGCTTAACTCAGGGCGTGACACGTGTGCTCCCCAGACCCACAGTCAGTTTTAAATTTTTCCCGGATTTATTCAAATCCCAGAATTTTCCCCAAACTTTAGAAGAGCATAACTTTTGCTAGGAACCTCCAAATTTAGTGATTCAAATTGTGTTAGATTCAGATTGACAAACTCTATGAAAATATGCAACTCAATTTGTATGAAAGTCTTTATTTAATTCTGGAAAATTCTTTAAAGCTTTTCAGGAAAAGATTTTTTCGGGGAGTTTGGTTTATCCAAAACTCCTCAAATTTTGCCAGAATATTCTTTAGGGTTCTATTAGACTCCTATAAAAGTTTCAGCTCATTTGGAGTTGATTTGATATGGGTAATTCAGATTGTAAGTTGATGTGTTCAATTGAATACAGAAACATTTTCAGAGAATTTCCAAAACTTGTAAATTCAGTTCTGGGCAATTCTTAGCTCCAAAAATCCTAGGAACATTCATGCAAGCTCTAAGAACTATAATTGAAATTGTGGTTCACTTAGTTTTACATGAACATCGGTATTACCTTAGAATTAATTCTTCTTTGCTTAATTGCTTAGAAAATTGTTCTGAATAAACTACTCAATGAAAAGTGCTAATTTTTGGTCCAGATAACTTTCTTGAGATAAGGAACTCACATGAAAATTTTCAGCTCCATTGCAGCTCTGGATCACCACTGTTATGTGTAAACTCTTAAGGGGATCAACACTTAAGTGGGAGAAGCACTCAACATTTGATCATAGTGTTTAAACCCAACCCAAACCACTAGCACCAGTGTCATTTTAAATTCTTAAACAGAGTTCCAGTTTTAAAACTTTCGTTATATCTTATTAGCAAAAGCTTTTTAATTAAATACATATGCATGATCATACCGTGTAGCATCTACGTGAAGAACGTGAGAAGGACTTTAAGTGAAGATCAAGGAGGAAGGAAAGCAAGTGATCAAGCTCCAAGTGACCGCCACTAACTGATTGTAATATTAGTAACCTGCAAAACAGGCAAACCCCGGTTTGCATTTAAACAGTTTTATAAAGTATTTCCATTTTTAGAGATCATAGTTTTGAATCGTTTGATTGCATTACGTCTAGTTGATATTGAAAACCCCACTTGCATAACCAGAAATACCTAAGAGAGAAAGGGTAGAATAGCACCTCCTCGAGTGGATTTGGCTACGCTAAATGTTAGTAGGAAAGGTTCAGTAGAAGTCGAATAGTTGGAAGCTACTCGCGAGTTTAGGGCTGGTTTACTCGGAACGGGTCCAAAATAGAAAAGATGAGGAAGTTCACACATAAGAAATGGAGACCGGGCAGGGAGGTTTAGATGCAGCAGGTTGCGGACCGTGCGTGCATATCCCTGCTTGTGTCGGTTAAGGCCCGTCCGTGCTTGGCCCTATTGGACAAGTTTGAGTTGTGTACTGGGCACATACTGGCTATATGGGACCCAGGAAACCGATGTACCTTGGGAGATCCATAGTGGAACTTTTCCAACTGCCTTAGGCTTTCGGCATCAGGGTAGCAGGAGGTACCTCGCTCAAAAACATACCACTGCGGGTATGTACCTTGAGGGAGCTTGCGTACTCGGGGCAGTTGGACTGCGTCCAATGTGGAAGATCTTGGGAAAGGTGGCCGCGTACAACGTCAGTCGAGGTTGCTGCCAGCAACTCGGAGTACGGGTGTACGTGTCGTGTAGTCCGGGCGTGTACTGATTTGAATCACCGTCGCTCGCGGTTATATGAGCATACTTGCCCACTGCATATTGATGTAGTAAGAACTGAACTGGTTATTCTTTTGAACTTGATAAGGCTGTGCTATAACTTGTATTGCAACCATGATTGAATTAGAGATAGGCTCATTAAAGTTTACTTTCACTTTGTGCAAGAAGCATCGCAACAAAGCATTTCTTGTTTGATTGTGGAGTTGCGATGCTTTTCGGCTCAAGGTCCACACAATGAGGCTTAAAATTCTGAAAGTTAAGGATCAACTTTAGGCGAGTCCATTATGCAAATATAGCCGACCCAATTGCAACCGTCGTGCATGTAGAGTTTCTTGTTTAGGAGAGACCGGTCATACTTGCTGAGCCTATGTGCTCACGCTTGCTATATAAGTGGTTTTGCAGGTTAACATCGATGCTGAAAAGAAGGTTGTCCGGTGAGAGTCGGAGACTTCCGAGTCAGGTAACACATGTAGAACCCAGCCGCTGCTGCTTGTCTTCGTGTTGCTAGCGAGAGGAGTCCACGGGCTGGACTTCATCTCGAGTGCTCTTAGTTATTCGACGTGAGTTGTTATAGACTTCCGCTGTAGCTATTTGATGTAAACTATTTACAAAGAAAAACTTGTAAGCTTCCGATATTGTTTTATGTAATACATTCTTCCTTGTATGTGTGTTGTTGGGTGCCGCACAACACGGCACCACCCAATGTGATTCCCGGGCGAGTGCCCCGTCCCCGTGACTAAACGGGCGGCGTCGGGCCGTCTCATCGTGGTATCAGAACTGTGACAAGTGGTATCATTAGCTGAGCCCTGTCTCAGTCGGTACCCCGTCCGTCTCAGTTGGTATCAGAGCCGCATTGGTAATAGCGCACGGAATAAGGAAGGTATTACGATAAAAATTTAGGTTACGGTGAGGATATGGTACTAGGCCCATATAAGGATTACTATTAGCTTCATATGAAGGTGGCAAACTAACTTATTTGTTATGTTGGAAAATTGTGCATCTCGGGACGATTTATGTCTTGGAGGTGCACGTAAGCGCTGTCCACCAGTGCGCACAAGCTGAAGGGTGGAGCCCCACGGGTGGCAGGTAACCCAACCCGCTTTAGTATCCTCTACAACTCTCCATGTCATTTGGGGTACTCGAGCAAAGCCCTTCCCTGGCGTGCTGTGGGCAAGTTTGGGAAACCCCGTCACGTGGTTAGTAACGTGAACACATAGCTCAAGGCGTGTTTGGCTTAAGAACACCTGTGCGAGTGATGACAGACGGGTGTAAAAACTGTATGGATACCGGGTTCGGTGTGCAGCCGGACCTGACGATTGAGTGTGACTTATGCAGGATTAACCACGAAACCGTAGTACGAGTAGTACACGTTTTCATGTGACCGTTTTAGTGCCACCTAAGATACGAATATGCCGGTATAATCTGGTCAAGTTTTTCTTTTGGTGAGGCTACGTAGTACCGACATGCTTCTTACGGTGCTTCGACGTCGTACTAAACTTAATAACCTCTTTCCTTTCAAGAAATGACTCATGAACTAACTTTTGACTGAAAATGTAAGTTTGAAACAAATATTAGTTACTGAACTCTTATTTTGAGCTAAGATTCAAATGAGAGGAAGACTAGGCTTCAAAGATTTCAAAAACAGAGTGCTCTGTTTTCGGTAGGAATTCTTGCTGGACTTTAACAGAGCATAACTCTGAGTATCTTGACCCAATTAAGGTGTATGATACGGTTCTGGAAAGATTTTCAAGTGATCTACATCTTATTTGTAGAGCTCCAGAGTAAAATCACAAGCTAAATGGGTAGAAAGTTCAGAGGAAGGTAAACTGTCCAGAACCAGGACAGCAGCAAAACCTCTCTGGACCTTTCTGTTTTTAAGCCATAACCTTCTGTAGAAAAATCCTTAAGAAGCCTATGATACACCGTTGGAAAGGTTATGAATTTTGCAACATTTTTGTAGTTCAAAGTTTTTTCAGATTTTTATTGTATTTTCATATACAACTGTGATAAAATCAGCCACATACAAAGGAGATGCTGGCAAATTTTATCCCGGAATTCTGTCAAATTTGGAGAATCATAACTTTTAATCCAATGATGATCTGAGGGCATATGAGTACTCGTTGGAAATATACTGAAGTTAACTTTAACTTTGGTATTCGACTTGAGTTATGAAAACGCTTTTAAATAGATCGAAATCTGGAAATAGTGCATAAAGGTCTGTTCTGTACAGATAGGCTGGATAGCTATGTCTACTAAGGAGTTGTGTAAACATGAATTTTGTTACTGCTTTCATAAAGTTTTGACATATTCATGTTTCCATTAGTATCACATACTGCTGAGTTCTTGTTGAACTCATCTCAACTACATTTTTGCAGTATGGTTCGTACTCGCTCTAGGAGTAGGGCCGGAAGTTCTCGTCGAGGTGGTGATGCTTCTATTCCACCATCGGAACCACCATCCACGGGATGGATGGATCTTATGACTCGAGTCGTCGAGTCTAACCAAGAGAACACTAGGCTACTCCAAGAAACAACGTAAGAACACACACGCTTACTCCAAGCTTTGGTACAGCAAGGCGTACTCCAGAACACACAACAAGTCGTTCCACCTCGGAACGCTTATCTGGACTTATTGGCGACTCAACCGCCAATCTTTACGGAAGCTACCGAACCTGTAGAATCAGATCAGTGGCTTCGTGTCATGGAGTCCAAATTCGGAGTATTCGAGTGTGATGAATACCAGAAGACCAAGTTTGCCGCTCAGCAACTCCATGGAGCTGCCGGAAATTGGTGGGTTGATCATCTCGCCACCATTCCGGATGACCATCAAGTAACATGGAGTGAGTTCTGTGAAGCCTTTCGTACTCGTCATATACCACTAGGTATTATCAAGGCAAAGCAGGAGGAATTTTTGGGCTTGAAGCAAGGGGACATGAGTGTCCTCGAGTATGTCCGAAGATTTAACCTTTTGGCCCAATATGCTCCCAAATATGTGGCGAAATAAGAGGCACGGTGCAACTTATTCTTTCATGGCCTGAGTGCCGTATTACAGGAGAAGTTGGCCATGCACAATAACGGTAGTTTCACCGACATGGTCGATGCGGCTTTCATCCAAGAGAAGCCGACACTTGAGTGCAAGCTGAGAAGAGAAAGATGAGTGAGATCGAGCAGGCCAGCACAAGTTATGTACCTCATAAGTACCGTTTGGTGTATCAAACGCCACCCGGTGAAAGATGGAGGCCACCTGTACGATCAACTCCTCAGAGATTGATTGCTGGTCAAGTTCTGCAACTTGCACCACCTCCACAGCCGCAGCATCAGACGGTGATTTGTGCTCCATCGCTGCAGCCATGTGTACCTAGCATCCAACCGCAAGTCAACGAAGAACCGGAGAGACATCCGTGTTTCGCTTGTAGAGGTATGAGCCATTATGCTAGGTATTGTCCGGAGGGAACTCAAGGATACGGGTCATCATATTTACAACAATACGACCCGTACCTCAACCTGCAGACAGGAGGGCAGATAAGGGGCAACATTCACTATACTGTGATTGATGATGTTCCGGAAGGAGAAGCCGCTTTAGCAGGGATCTTTTCTCTGAATCAGCTACCAGTTTTGATTCTCTTTGATTCCGGTGCCACACACAACTTCATTAGCCAATCTTTTGTGGCTCAACATCAGGTCCAAACAGTTTATACAAAGAGGCAATACCTCATATCTTCGCCCGGGGGCAGCAGTACCGCAAGCGAGGTTATCTTCTGAGCACCTCTTTGTTTGGGGGGTAGGATATACCCTACGACTCTCATTATTCTTGAGGGTCTGAAGATCGACATCATTTTGGGGATGTTGTGGTTGAATTACCACAGAGCGGTTCTTAACATCAGCTCTAAAACCGTTGAGCTCAACTCCCCACAGCACGGTCTTCATATATTAATTCTGGGCGCCAGACGGCAACAGATTGCAACAGTGAACCACACGGAATCTGTTAAGATAGAGAACATTCCGGTGGTACGTGAGTATCTGGATGTGTTTCCCGATGATTTACCGGGCATGCCGCCCGAGCGAGACGTTGAGTTCAAGATTGAACTTATACTGGGAACAACACCCATATCACGAAGGCCGTACAAGATGGCACCCAATGAACTGGAAGAATTGAAGACACAGCTGAATGACCTAATGAGCAAGGGCTTTATACGACCGAGTTCATCACCTTGGGGTTGTTCAGCATTGTTTGTCAAGAAGAAGGACGAAACAATACGGCTTTGTGTTGATTATCGTCCTTTGAACGCCGTTACCATCAAGAACAAGTATCCACTACCTCGCATTGATATGCTCTTCGATCAATTAGTGGGTGCGAAGGTATTTTCAAAGATGGATCTTCGGTCCGGATATCACCAGATTAAAATCTGGGCAGCAGATATTCCGAAGACGGCATTCTCAACGAGATACCGGCTGTATGAGTATCTCATTATGTCTTTTGGTTTGACCAACGCCCCGGCACACTTTATGTACCTGATGAATTCAGTATTCATGCTGGAGTTGGATAAATTCGTCGTTGTCTTCATCGACGATATCTTGGTGTACTCCAAGTCAGAAGAAGAACTTGCTGAACATCTGCATATTGTGCTACAAAGACTGCGAGATCATCTACTCTATGCAAAATTCAGCAAGTGTGAATTCTGGATTAATCAAGTACCATTTCTCGGACACATTATTTCAGAGGAGGGCATCACTGTAGATCTGAGTAAGATTATCCAAATACAGAAATGGGAGTCACCAAAGTCAGTGCATGAAATCCGTAGCTTCTTCGGTTTAGTGGGTTACTACCGGAGGTTTATTCCGGGTTTCTCGAAGATCGCTAAACCGATGACGGAATTATTAAAGAAGAATACCAGATTTGTGTGCGGTGCTGCATGTGAACAAGCTTTCAAGACTTTAGTGAAGCATCTCACAACAGCCCCAGTTCTTGCTCAGCCGGATACGACGAAGCCCTTTGACGTGTATTGTGATGCATCTGGCATTGGTCTTGGCTGCGTGCTGATGCAGGAAAGACGAGTGGTCGCTTATGGATCTCGTCAACTCAGAAATCACGAGCAGTATTATCCCACTCATGATCTTGAGTTAGCTGCTGTGGTCCTTGCTTTGAAGATGTGGACGCATTACTTGCTCGGAAATCTTGTACACCTCTACACTGACCACAAGAGCTTGAAGTACATCTTACTCAGAAAGAATTGAACATGAGGCAACGAAGATGGCTAGAGCTCATCAAAGACTATGAACTTGAGATTCATTATCATCCAGGAAAGGCGAATGTGGTGGCCGATGCGCTCAGTCGTAAGGCGCATATCCATCACCTAACTATTGCTGAAATGGATGATGAAGAACCAAGCCGAGAGGAAATCATTGAAGCTCAACGAAAAGACAAGGGTATGTTTCACATACGGTGAAGGATAGAAAACGGAGAAATGAAGTGCTTCCGGAAGGACGATGAAGGTACTTTGTGGTTCAACGACCGGATTGTAGTACCCCAGGATATGGGACTACGGAAGAAAATTTTAGATGAAGCTCATTTGTCCAAGTTTTCCATTCATCCGGGCAGTAATAAAATGTACCAAGATCTCCGGAAGAAGTTTTGGTGGACACGTATGAAACGTGAAGTTGCAAAGTACGTTTCAGAATGTGATACGTGTCGAAGAGTCAAGGCCGACCATATGAAGAAGGCAGGCTTGTTGCAACCATTGCAAGTACCAACATGGAAGTGGGAAGACTTGAGTATGGACTTCATCGTCGGGTTGCCGATGACCTCCCACAACCATGATTCGATTTGGGTAATCGTGGACCGGTTAACCAAATCAGCACATTTCATCCCTGTGCATACAAGATATAATGCAAAGCAGTATGCAGAGCTGTACATAGCACGGATCTTGTGCTTACATGGAGTTCCCCGTACCATTGTGTCAGATAGAGGATCGTTGTTCGTAGCCCGTTTCTGGGAGCAGCTACACGCATCCTTGGGGACCAAACTGATTCGAAGCTCTGCGTATCACCCTCAAACCGATGGGCAAACTGAGAGGGTGAACCAAATACTGGAAGATATGCTAAGAGCATGTGCCATCCACCACGGTAAGAGCTGGGATGATCACTTACCGCTGGCGGAGTTCTCATACAACAACGGATACCAGTCGAGCATCAAAATGGCACCATATGAAGCTTTATACGGCCGGAAGTGCCGTACACCATTGAATTGGTGCGAGTCCGGTGAACGAATAACATTCTGGGTTGATCTTGTCAATGATGCCGAAGAGAGAGTTCGGATAATACAAGAGAACCTCAAAGCTGCCCAATCTCGTCAGAAAAGCTACGCGGATCAGAGGCGTTGACCGCTGCATTTCAATGTCGGAGAGCACGTGTATCTTCGCGTGTCTCCGATGAAAGGGATTCATCGGTTTGTGTCAAGGGGAAACTTGCTCCCCGATTCATCGGTCCGTTCGCCATAACGGAGAAGTGCGGAACTGTAGCCTACCGGCTGGAACTACCGGCAAGCCTTACCAGTATTCACGACATATTTCATGTGTCCCAGCTGCGGAAGTGTCTCAAGTTTACCGCTGCCATCCGCACCGAAGACATCGATGAGTTAAAGCCGGATCTCACCTATGTCGAGCAACCTATACAGATTATCGACGAAAAGACCCGGATCACCCGGAACCGGACTTTGAGATTTTACAAAGTCCTGTGGAGTAATCATACCCCGGAAGAGGCGACGTGAGAAACCGAAGATTACATCCACAAGAACTATCCGGAACTTTTGTCATAAACTTTGTAATTACCTCCCGTCTTGTTCTTCCTTTGTAATCTCGGTACGAGATTCCTTTAAGGGGGGAGGAATGTAAAGGTCCCAAAAATGTGAATACAAAGAAACATTTGTTTGCAAAAGTTGGTTTCATATGTATGAAATTTGGGACTTGTTAAAACTTTTCCACATGTGATAACACACATGAGGGTTTTCTTCACACAAGTTCAAATGTTTAATTGGAAACTTGGATCCCAAGAGGGGTCAGAAATCAAGATGGGAAGTTTCCACATGTGTGAGAAAACTGAAGTCAGATTTGGAACAAATTTGTTAAACTCAAAATTCAAATGAGAACAACACAATGGAATTCAAAACTGTTGTGCTAAAAATCTCATTTGCAGCAGTCAACATTAAAATCAGATTTCATATTTGAGTTCCTTGGTTCTAAATTAGGGGATGTGCAAAGTTTCATGATTTATGGAAATGATTTGCAACCCATTTTTCAAAATGGACTTTAAATAACAAAGAATTCAAATGCATATTTGAATTTGGATGAAACTTGCCCAATTGTCCAAATGCCTCTCAGATTTAAACTCCCACAATTGAATTCCATCATATTGAAACTTTGGGAGATATTTTGGAGAGAGATAAGGAGGGACTGAGCTGTGGGACCCACATGTCATTGAGGGAACTGAGAATTGCAAAAGATCTGCAGTACACGGTGTCTGTTTGTCCACTCCCATGCAAAGCAATTGGCAGAGCCGACTTCCCTCCGGGCGATACCGAGAATCAGCGGAAGCCACCTCCTGCTGAATTTCCTTCACGCTGGAGAGCTGCTGGACGTCGCTAACTACTGCCGCGCTCCCTCTCGCCCTCTTTACGGAAGCCTCGACACTGTCTTTCCCTCCCCGCGCGAGAAACCAACTGAGACAGCCGCCGAGCTCTCGATCGATCAGCCATCGCCTAGCTCACATGCGAGCCTCATCTAAGAGACCAAACGGCACCATGAGCCCTCCCACAAACCCCTCGCACCACCCCTGTGTGGGTTTAGCCATCACAACCTGAGAAAACCGAGTTTCAGCGGCGGCCGGAAGAAACCGCCACCGATGGCTCTCATGGACAGCCTCACCCGAGGCTTGTCACGGCCGAACTAGGCCACCAGTGGATGCGCGAGACCTCCCTACAGCTTCCACCCGAAGCCCAGCTCCAGCCGTTGCCTCTCGCCGACGAATTTCGGAAATCCTCTCCGGCCGGTGTAAACGGACCCGCAGGTAAGGATCGCTCAAATTCTCGTGCTATAATTGTTTAGAGCACTGCAAATTGCACTCACATGAAGTATCCTTGCTTAGCAACAACTTCCCTTTTGAAACCTAGCAAGAAACACGCTCTGCGCGGCGTAAATTCAATCTTTCCGACGGCGGTTTTAGCAGCACACGTCGGGCACTCGATGAACCCTAGGTAGGAGCCATTCCCGAGCCCATGTGCGGCCATGCGTAGCTTCTATAACCTTCACTGATGCTGTAGGGCCTTTCCAGGGAGCTTTTGGCGGGCTAGCTCACCGGGATGGCACCGCCGAACTTCATCCGAGCCACTGCACCGGTGCGGGATGGTTTAGGGGTTTCGCCGGTCCATGGAACTCGTCCCATCGTGTTCCTCGAGTTAAATTAGGGCCTGGCGGCGAGTAGCAGCTCGGTATTTGGCCGGAGCAACAAAAACCGGCGAGCTCCGGTGAGCCCGGCGGCGCCGGAGCGCGGGGGCGGGAGGTAGACGAAGGTGCTACCGGCCCCACGTGTCAGTCACACAGCAACACTGGCCAGATCCTCTGTGACACCGGATTAACTGTGGCAACGCGGGAAACAGCTCTGTGGCCCCGTGTGGCTTAATTCAGGGCGTGACACGTGTGCTCCCCAGACCCACAGTCAGTTTTAAATTTTTTCCGGATTTATTCAAATCCCAGAATTTCCCCCAAACTTTAGAAGAGCATAACTTTTGGTAGGAACCTCCAAATTTAGTGATTCAAATTGGGTTAGATTCCGATTGACAAACTCTATCCAAATATGCAACCCAATTTGTTTGAAAGTATTTATTTAATTCTGGAAAATTCTTTAAATCTTTTCAGCAAAAGAATTTTTGGGGGAGTTTGGTTTATCCAAAAATCCTCAAATTTTGCCAGAATATTTGTTAGGGTTTTATTAGACTCCTGTAAAAGTTTCAGCTCATTTGGAGTTGATTTGATCAGGGTAATTCAGATTGTAAGATGCTGTGTTCAATTGAATATAGAAACATTTTCAGAGAATTTCCAAAACTTGTAAATTCAGTTCTGGGCAATTCTTAGCTCCACTGGTTAGTGACTGTGCTCAGAGGGAAACCGACTCGGTGGCTGTCGGTCAGCCGCCGGGGCTGTTGCCGCCTCACGGCCTTGCCAGCGCGCATCTGGATCAGCTCGTGTGTGACGTCCTCAATTCTGTGGAAAACCACGGAACCGAGAACTAATGCATATGTGTGCCCAGGATGTTCATCACACATACACATACGTTCCACAAACTGAATTCAGATTATATATTACCACGAATAACAGAGTTTATTACAATACCTCATGAGTCTTGGACTCATGCTTATAGCGGAAGTCTTATTTCTATGCAGCGGAAATCTTTATTTAAATGCGGAAGCAAAAACTAATGCGGAAGCAAAACTAAGCAGAAGTGGCTCCATCTCTACTCCCTCCACAGGGAAGGTTGAGAACAGATCACACGCCATAATGCTCTACTCGATCTTCAGAGTAGTCTTCTCTTGCTGTTGATGAAGAAATAATAATGCAAGTTTGAGCACAATGATGTACTCAGCAAGTGTGGGAATAACACATGATATGCAGCTCATAAACAAGGTAGGTATAAAAGGTTTATTTGCAGAAAAGCAGTTCTGTAAAACCATGATAAAACAACCACTTAAGTTTAAATGTAATCCCAACATGTATTAAATTACCAACATACCTCCATCACTTCCCGTGTTCCATCCGAACATTAACCAATCTTTTACCCATACTCACGAATACCTCCTCGTATTCGCTACCATCTCACCTCATGAAACAACCTTGTCTCGCACCGAGACCAATCTCATATCATGACCCATCAGTCATGCAACCATCTCATCTCCCGGACTCAACAGTCCCAAACCAAACCATAACCAATAACCATAACCAAGAACCTTCCCAATAACCATTCCAATAACCATCCCATCTAATCATGGCAGTTTAGCCAGGTGCTCGTGACCGTAAGCTCGGCTATCATGATAGTTTTAGTAACTCTGCAGAATTTGCACCTCTTTACCCACAAGTTTGTGATTTCGTCACCCGTCGGCGACTGCAGAACCTCCACTTTACCAGTACACAGCCGTCGGTGTATGGTCAAGAGGTCACAAAATAGCCTTTACAAAGGGGTTACTAGATGTATGGACTCACTAAGATTTCACCGGCAGGCTAGAATCTCCAATTCTCCCACCCACGGGCCCCCTCTTGTGCCATGCAGTTCCCAGGGCAGTCCTCACTCGACTCCCATTCCCCGCGCCTTCCACAGTCCATAACACTCTAGCAACTTACCTAATTACTCAGCTAAGCCGCACCCATACTTGGCCTTGTGGTGGCACTGTTATCCTGGCATGTGCATGCATGAACCGGTCCTTAGATCTACGGCAAGCAAAACCACCATCTCATGCTACCTCATACACAAACCCAGGCTTGCCTAGATCTCCCTCCGATCCATGTTCATTAACATCATCAGTTCCTCATTATCATTTCGAGTGCAGTTATCTAGACACATCTATCTCGCTTCCTGATCCAAAGACTCAGCGAAGCATAAAGCAAAAACCATACCCGACTCATAAACTTCCCAGGCGACAAGGATGGTTCAACCAAAACTAGTAAACTCCTATAAAAAGGTTTCCCATCATGTTTGACTCAGCACACACACCTTTTCACAAAACAAAATAGTTTTACCCAAAACATAGGATCAACATTGTCAAGGAGCACTTGCCTTGTTCTTGCTGTTCCGGTTGTTCTTGATTCTCAAAACCTTGTTGCTGCAGCTCGTCGTAGACAGCTTCCTGAGTTTGTCCTGCTATGTAGGATTCACGTGCATACAAAATTCACAGCAATCAATATCATGCACAAACCCTAAACTAGATGCGATGATGCACATGCATGCTGTCTCATGATTAGCTTTACGTGTTCTTGCATGAGTTGCATGGTCAGAGGTGTTTGGATCAAAGATGAACGTGGCGATGATCTTGTCTTTAGATCAAACTGATCATCGAGTGATCTGCCCACGAGAAGACTTCTGTTCGAAAGGAATTGAAGAACAGATGCAAGATGAACACAATGATGTCGTAAGGTGGTATTGAAGTCCTACCTCACGCTCTTCTTGTCTTCGAGGTCCTTCTCAGACCGCTCGGTTCTTCTACGGTGATCCCCCTTGTTGCGCTTCAGCGATGTTCGGCGAGTTAGGGCGCTAAGTCGTCGGCTCAGGAGTTGAAAGAGAAGTTCGTGGTTTCGGCCAGAGGTTTTGGGTTCTATTTATAATCGGGAAGAGAAGAGTCCTAATCTGATCGGATCCCGAATAAGAGTGTTATTCAGATCTTTGTTAGATCCCAACGTCATATCTTCGGTAACCATCGTGGATTTTAGATCGGTTTCTGTTGCGTACCGGTGTCCTTACGCGTAACAACTGCTCCAGAACTCGTTACCTCCGTGATGATGAGCTCCGGAAGCTCCACGTGTCCTCCGGGCCTGGTATCTCCTCATCCGCAGAGTCGAGCTCCGGTTGTGCCGCGTGTCAATCGATCGAGACCTCCCTCTTCTTCGGAGACGAGCTCCGCGCACGCCACGTATGGGTGCCGGTCCTTCCGCTCTCCTTTCCTCAGGGACATGCCCCGAGGTCGACACGTGTTTAGCTGCGACGGACCTCCCGGTGATAAGCTCCAGTGGCGACACGTGTTCGATAGATCCGGACTTCTCTGAGATGAGCTCCGAGATTGACACGTATCCTCCGCAACTGGCCCTCTTATTTCCGCGAAGACTAGCTCCGGGGACGACACGTGTCCTATGAAAAATGCCTTTGCTTCTTCCGCAGAGGCTATCTCCGCGGGCAGCACGTGTCCCACAGGGTCGGACCTCTTTTCAATTGCGGAGGTGACCCCCGAGCCTGCCACGTAGCTAGTTTAGCGGCGGACCTCTCCCAAATTTCTCGGGGATGAGCTCCGAACACGCCATGTGGTCTGCTGGCCGTGGAAATTGCCTTCGGTGCTCTCGGAGAGCATTATTGGCTATCCTTTTGATACTTGTCTCTGTTCCTTCTTTTCTTAAAATGTTTTTTCTTCTTCATAAAACATGAACATATGCTGACACCCGAGATGAGGGTGTCACAAATCTACCCCCCTTAAATTGAATCTCGTCCTCGAGATTCGTTAGTAGAAAATAGATGGGGGAATTTAGCCTTAATATCCTCTTCACGCTCCCATGTGGCTTCAGCTTCAGTGTGATGGCTCCATTGTACTTTGCACCATCGAATCACCTTGTTTCAGGTGACCCTTTCCTTTACGTCCAAGATTCGGATAGGGTGTTCTGCGTAAGTCAGGTCCTCTTGAAGTTCAAGTTCTCCCATTGACACTTGTTCCTCTGGTATTCTCAAGAACTTCTTGAGCTGGGATACATGAAACACGTCATGTACGTCGGAGAGGTGGTTTGGGAGCTCTAGTTGATAGGCTACTTCTCCTCGCTTGTCCAAAATCTTAAATGGTCCGATGTAGCGAGGCGCTAGTTTGCCTTTGACGTTAAAACGTCGTTGGCCTCGGATAGGCGATACCTTAAGGTATACGAAGTCTCCTACTTCAAAGGTCAACTTCCTACTCCTATTGTCCGCATAGCCTTTCTGTCATGACTGAGCAGCCTTTAAGTTTTCCCGTATCGTTTGGACTTGCTTTTCAGCCTCTTGTAGTACTTCGGGTCCAAACACCTGGTTCTCTCCAGTCTCGTTCCAGAACAGCGGCGTTCTACACCGTCTGCCATATAAGGCTTCGAAAGGCGACATCTTCAAGCTAGCTTGATAGCTGTTGTTATAGGAGAACTCGGCATACGGTAAACTCCTATCCCAACTACGCCCACGTTTCAAGGCGCAAGCTCTCAACATGTCCTCCAAAATTTGGTTCGTCCTTTTGGTTTGCCCATCTGTTTGTGGGTGATAGGCGGAGCTAAAATCCAATCGCGTACCCATGGCTTTCTGCAGCTTCCTCCAGAATCTAGAGGTAAACTGAGAACCTCGATCTGAGACTATCCTCTTCGGAACTCCATGACGGCACACGATCTGCTCCATGTACAATTCTGCCAACTGTGTAACGTTGTAACTGGTCTTCACCGAAAGAAAATGGGCGGTTTTCGTCAACCGGTCCACAATGACCCAGATGGAATCGTATCCTGACTGAGTTCTTGGCAATCCGACAATAAAGTCCATACTGATGTCCTCCCATTTCCATTCAGGTATTTTCAAAGGTTGCAACAATCCAGCGGGTTTTTGATGTTCGGCCTTTACCCGTTGGCATGTGTCGCATAGGGCAACGTATTCGGCTATATCCCTCTTCATAGCATCCCACCAATAGCAAGTTTTCAAGTCCTTGTACATTTTGGTGCTCCCTGGATGTATGGAATAGGGTGAATCATGTGCCTCCTTCAATATCATGTCGCGAAGGTGTCTTATGTTTGGCACACAAATCCTTTTTCCTAGCCAAAGCGTACCCTTTTCATCCTTCTTGAAATCTTTTTCTATCCCTTGTCGGATTCTTTCCTTGATCTCCTTGATCCCCTCGTCCGTTGCTTGGCCCTCTCTTATTTCTTGCTCTAATGGGGAGTGGATCTCTATTATCTCCATGTTATTCAAGAATCCGAGGTGTAACCGTTTGAACTCCTTTCGAAGTTCGGGTGGTAGCTCCCGAACCGTGAGTTGGTGGCATGCTCCCTTTCTGCTCAATGCGTCAGCGACCACATTGGCCTTCCCGGTGTGGTAGTTGATTCCCACATCATAATCCTTTATAAGTTCTAACCATCGATGTTGCCTCAAATTCAAGTCCGTTTGTGTAAATATGTACTTGAGGCTTTTATGATCCGTATAGATCTCACATCGATGACCAAGGATATAATGTCTCCAAATCTTCAATGCATGCACCACTGCTGCTAACTCCAAATCATGTGTAGGATAGTTAAGCTCATGCCTCTTTAATTGTCGTGAGGCATAGGCTACCACTTGTCCTTCCTGCATGAGCACACATCCGAGCCCTTGTCTGGATGCGTCACAATATATGTCAAAGCTCTTGCTTACATGTGGCAATACCAGAACTGGTGCTGTGGTTAGCCTTTTCTTGAGTTCCTCAAAACTTTCTTGACAGGCTTGTGTCCATTGAAAGACTTTTCCCTTCATTAGCAACTCCGTCATAGGTTTTGCTATCTTAGAGAAGTCTTTAATGAAGCGCCGATAGTATCCTGCCATCTCAAGGAAACTCCGAATATCCCTCACGCTCTTCGGTTGGTCCCACTTCAGAACATCTCTCACCTTTCCAGGATCAACCGATACCCCTTCCTTGGAGATGATGTGGCCTAGGAAGGATATTTCCCTTAGCCAAAATTGACACTTGTTGAGCTTGGCATACAACTGATGCTCGCGCAACTTCTGCAAGGTCAATCTCAGATGTTCTTCATGCTCCTCCTTACTTTTTCAATACACCATAATGTCGTCGATGAAAACCACGATGAACTTGTCCAAGTACTCCATGAAAACCTTGTTCATAAGGTACATAAAGTATGCGGGTGCATTCGTCAATCCAAAAGACATGACGGTATATTCATATGAACCATACTGTGTCCGAAAGGCTGTCTTAGGTATATTGGAGGGCTTAATCTTCAGCTGGAAATATCCCGACCGAAGATCAATCTTGGAGAATACTTGGGCTCCTTTCATTTGATCGAACAGGTCCTCTATACGGGGCAGAGGGTATTTATTCTTGATTGTCACCTCGTTGAGAGACCTGTAGTCCACGCACATTCTTTGGGTTCCGTCCTTCTTGTCCAAGAAAAGTACCGGGGCTCCACATGGTGACGAACTTGGACGGATAAAACCCTTCTCCAACTGTTCTTGAATTTGCTTCTTGAGTTCAACTAACTCGTGGACGGGCATCCTATATGGTCTCTTAGCTATAGGTGCAGTTCCGGGTACCAGATCTATGGCAAACTCGATGTCCCGATTAGGTGGCATTCCTGGAAGGTCTTCCGGAAACACGTCCGAAAATTCCTGAACCACTGGAGTCCTGTCCAATGCTACTCCTTCAACATGGTTCAAATCCGCCCGTTCGGTTGCTTGCTGGGCTGACTCAAACTCGACACGGGTACCGTGTTCGTTTGTCAACTGCACGCTTCTCTCAGCGCATTGGATTACTCCATTGTGCTTGCTTAACCAGTCCATTCCGAGTATGATGTCAATCCCGTGGGAGTCCAAAACAATAAGGTTGGCAAGTAAGTCTACCCCCCTTATTTTAAGGCTTACCTTAGGACATACTATACTAGTCCTCATTTCTCCTCCGGGTGAATTAACTAACATAGCACATTCTAAGTGGGATACGGGTAGATGATGTTTGGCAACATATTTGGACGATATGAAGGAATGTGATGCTCCAGAATCAAATAAAATGGTGGCTGGGTTGGAGTTGGCAAGGAACATACCAATTGTGACGTCCTCAGCCTGTTGTGCTTCCTCAGCAGTGACATGGTTAACGTGGCCACGAGCATAGTTCTACGGTCCACGGTTCCCTTGGTTGTCCCCTCCGTTTGGTCGCTGGTTCTGCTTGGGCACGTTACCTGGCTGTCCAGGGCCTCTCTTCGGGCATTGGTTAGGGAAGTGGCCTACTTCCCCGCATGCAAAGCATGCCCTGTTGCCTACGGCAGCAGGTACGTTGGGGCGGGGGTGTTGAACAGGAGCGCCATTGTTAGGCCGGGGCGCACGAGGCATGGGCACACGAGGTGCCGGTGCAACGAGCCGTTGCTGTGGTGGCTGACCAGGGCGGTACGTAGGAGTGGTCGATCCATACTGCGGTGCAAGGGGCATGTACCTAGGTCGTGCGTTGCTCCCTTGGGGCTGGTATGGCATCTTCCTTTTGCACTCGCGCTCGATCTCTCGGATCTTGTTTTCCACCACAATAGCCTTATCAACTAGCTTCTGGAAGCTTACGTAGTCATTGTTGAGGAGCTGAACTTGGATCTCATTGTTCAACCCTCTCATGAACAGGTACTGCTTCCTCTGATCTGAGTTGACATCTTCGGGGGCATACCGGGACAGTTGTATGAACTTGTTGAGATATTCGTTCACACTTTTCTGCCCTTGGCGGAGACCTTCAAACTCCTGCCTCTTGAGCATCATTACGCCAACAGGGATGTAGTGGGAGCGGAAACTTTCCTTGAACTCAGTCCAAGTGATTGTCTCCGGGTTGGCATGGGCGTTGCTCAAGGCATCCCACCAGTCAGCAGCTGCTCCCATCAGTTGGTGCGACACAAAGAGAACCTTCTCCCGGTCGTTGCACTGAACAATGGCAAGCTTCTTCTCCATGGATTTCAACCAATCATCGGCCTCCATTGGATCGCTTGCTTGAGCAAAGGTGGGTGGTCGAGTCCGCATGAACTCTCCCAACCTGTTATGAGTCGGCGGTGGTGGTGGCGGTGGTGCCGGAACGGGGTGTTGGTTAGCCTGCAACTGACCCAAAGTTTGGATCATGGTTTGCATAAGCTGGTTTTGCATGGCCATCAACCTTTCTAGGTTGTTTTCGCCAGCTCCGGGGTTAGCAGGAACTTCCTCGTGGTCATCTTCCTGGATGTTCCTTCGGCTGGCGTTTCCTCTCACCATCTGTGAGAGAGTAAGAAATAGAATAGAAGGTTAGAAAGTTGGGTAGGTTCTTTCAACTATATGCATCAAGGTGAGTGGGACTATATATATTAGTCCTTATGAGGATGTGATCAAGTGCCGAAGCATTTCACTCCTCTTTCTTCTTACGTATGGATATGGACAACGTTTTTGAGATGTCCCACAATTCACACTAATCACATATTCACAAATAATCATCACAAGGGCCCACTCAACTCCTATTCAAAGATGGTTTCCTATGTCAAGGTGGTTTTAAAGGCCAATCTAGGCTATTCACCTTAGGATGCTTCCTTTGGTCAGCGTGGCTTAGCTACCTGTGACTCCTATTTAGGGTGTAACTTGCTGTTAACCCGTGGCTCTAATATCAATCTAAGGTTTCTATCTAGGCGTGTGACCTACTGTCAACCCGTGGCTCTGATACCAATATGTGACGTCCTCAATTCTGTGGAAAACCACGGAACCGAGAACTAATGCATATGTGTGCCCAGGATGTTCATCACACATACACATACGTTCCACAAACTGAATTCAGATTATATATTACCACGAATAATAGAGTTTATTACAATACCTCATGAGTCATGGACTCATGCTTATAGCGGAAGTCTTATTTCTATGCAGCGGAAATCTTTATTTAAATGTGGAAGCAAAAACTAATGCGGAAGCAAAACTAAGCAGAAGTGGCTCCATCTCTACTCCCTCCACAGGCAAGGTTGAGAACAGATCACACGCCATAATGCTCTACTCGGTCTTCATAGTAGTCTTCTCTTGCTGTTGATGAAGAAATAATAATACAAGTTTGAGCACAATGATGTACTCAGCAAGTGCGGGAATAACACATGATATGCAGCTCATAAACAAGGTAGGTATAAAAGGTTTATTTGCAGAAAAGCAGTTCTGTAAAACCATGATAAAACAACCACTTAAGTTTAAATGTAATCCCAACATGTATTAAATTACCAACATACCTCCATCACTTCCCGTGTTCCATCCGAACATTAACCAATATTTTACCCATACTCACGAATACCTCCTCGTATTCGCTACCATCTCACCTCATGAAACAACCTTGTCTCGCACCGAGACCAATCTCATATCATGACCCATCAGTCATGCAACCATCTCATCTCCCGGACTCAACAGTCCCAAACCAAACCATAACCAATAACCATAACCAAGAACCTTCCCAATAACCATTACAATAACCATCCCATCTAATCATGGCAGTTTAGCCAGGTGCTCGTGACCGTAAGCTCGGCTATCATGATAGTTTTAGTAACTCTGCAGAATTTGCACCTCTTTACCCACAAGTTTGTGATTTCGTTACCTGTCGGCGACTGCAGAACCTCCACTTTACCAGTACACAGCCGTCGGTGTATGGTCAAGAGGTCACAAAATAGCCTTTACAAAGGGGTTACTAGATGTATGGACTCACTAAGGTTTCACCGGCAGGCTAGAATCTCCAATTCTCCCACCCACGGGCCCCCTCTTGTGCTATGCAGTTCCTAGGGCAGTCCTCACTCGACTCCCATTCCCCGTGCCTTCCACAGTCCATAACACTCTAGCAACTTACCTAATTACTCAGCTAAGCCGCACCCATACTTGGCCTTGTGGTGGCACTGTTATCCTGGCATGTGCATGCATGAACCGGTCCTTAGATCTACGGCAAGCAAAACCACCATATCATGCTACCTCATACACAAACCCAGACTTGCCTAGATCTCCCTCCGATCCATGTTCATTAACATCATCAGTTCCTCATTATCATTACGAGTGCAGTTAGCTAGACACATCTATCTCGCTTTCCGATCCAGAGACTCAGCGAAGCATAAAGCAAAAACCATACCCGACTCATAAACTTCCCAGGCGACAAGGATGGTTCAACCAAAACTAGTAAACTCCTATAAAAAGGTTTCCCATCATGTTTGACTCAGCACACACACCTTTTCGCAAAACAAAATAGTTTTACCCAAAACATAGGATCAACATGGTCAAGGAGCACTTGCCTTGTTCTTGCGGTTCCGGTTGTTCTTGATTCTCAAAACCTTGTTGCTGCAGCTACTCATAGACAGCTTCCTGAGTTTGTCCTGCTATGTAGGATTCACGTGCATACAAAATTCACAGCAATCAATATCATGCACAAACCCTAAACTAGATGCAATGATGCACATGCATGCTGTCTCATGATTAGCTTTACGTGTTCTTGCATGACTTGCATGGTCAGAGGTGTTTGGATCAAAGATGAACGTGGCGATGATCTTGTCTTTAGATCAAACTTATCATCGAGTGATCTGTCCACGAGAAGACTTCTGTTCGAAAGGAATTGAAGAACAGATGCAAGATGAACACAATGATGTCGTAAGGTGGTATCGAAGTCCTACCTCACGCTCTTCTTGTCTTCGAGGTCCTTCTCAGACCGCTCGGTTCTTCTACGGTGATCTCCCTTGTTGCGCTTCGGTGATGTTCAGCGAGTTAGGGCGCTAAGTCGTCGGCTCAGGAGTTGAAAGAGAAGTTCGTGGTTTCGGCCAGAGGTTTTGGGTTCTATTTATAATCGGGAAGAGAAGAGTCCTAATCTGATCGGATCCCGAATAAGTGTCTTATTCAGATCTTTGTTAGATCCTAACGTCTTATCTTCGGTAACCATCGTGGATTTTAGATCAGTTTCTGTTGCGTACCGGTGTCCTTACGCGTAACAACTGCTCCAGAACTCGTTACCTCTGTGATGATGAGCTCCGGAAGCTCCACGTGTCCTCCGGGCCTGGTATCTCCTCATCCGCAGAGACGAGCTCCGGTTGTGCCGCGTGTCAATCGATCGAGACCTCCCTCTTCTTCGGAGACGAGCTCCGCGCACGCCACGTATGGGTGCCGGTCCTTCCGCTCTCCTTTCCTCAGGGACATGCCCCGAGGTCGACACGTGTTTATCTGCGACGGACCTCCCGGTGATAAGCTCCAGTGGCGACACGTGTTCGATAGATCCGGACTTCTCTGAGATGAGCTCCGAGATTGACACGTATCCCCCGCGACCGGCCCTCTTATTTCTGCGAAGACTAGCTCCGGGGATGACACGTGTCCTATGAAAAATGCCTTTGCTTCTTCCGCAGAGGCTATCTCCGCGGGCAGCACGTGTCCCACAGGGTCGGACCTCTTTTCAATTGCGGAGGTGACCCCCGAGCCTGCCACGTAGCTAGTTTAGCGGCGGACCTCTCCCAAATTTCTCGGGGATGAGCTCCGAACACGCCACGTGGTCTGCTGGCCGTGGAAATTGCCTTCGGTGCTCTCGAAGAGCATTATTGGCTATCCTTTTGATACTTGTCTCTGTTCCTTCTTTTCTTAAAATGTTTTTTTCTTCTTCATAAAACATGAACATATGCTGACACCCGAGATGAGGGTGTCACATCGTGCCCCCCTCCCGATCACCACGTACACGGCACAAACAGATTTTGCTGCCTCCCTCGCCTGCGCCGCTCTGCTCAGCTCTGCCGCGCGCGAAAACCTGCAGCGGCGACCGCACCTCCGAGCCTCGGCGCGCACCGGTGCTGTTCATCGATCGCTCGTAGTCCCTGCAGCAAAAAGGAGCGCCAAGGTGTGCTCTAACGGTTCCCCATGCTGCACCAGCGAGTTGCACTCGGTTGTGCGCAGTTTAAGCCGTCGAAGTCAAGAAACCGGGAGGAACCGGCGGAGCTATGCTTCGGCTCACCGTCGACAGCCCAATCCGGCCATCTTCCCCGACCACGTGCTACACAAGAAAGGTGCATGGGGATCCCTAGATGGTGTAGCCGCAAACCATTCGGCAAATAATCCATCGGGTAGCAAGAATTTTAGAAAGTACCGAACCCTAGTGCAACGGACCGAGTTCAGCAAAAACAAAAAATTCGACTTACACGTTGAATCAATGGTCAAGCTAGCTCGCAAGTAGCTTCTACACCTCCTAGCGTCCCTCCTCGAGGAAGAACTGAGAACAACCATCTAGAAATGGCCGAGTTATAGCAGTTTCCATATCCACCGGTGCAAACACGGCTCGGGTCACCGTCGAGAGTGGGTTTGCAGGCATTTTTAGCTTCCGAGGCTGCTCACGTCGGGTTCCTAGTGACCCACTGATGCTCCCCGAGCAAACCGTGACTCTTTTTATGCCTCAGAGAGCATGAACAACTTCGCCGGAGCCCTAACCTCCGCGGTTGACGTCACACGGCCGTTTCTGGTCACCGCCGGCGAGCTCTGACCCGAGACAAGTCCCGCGTGGCAAGATAGGGCTAGGCGGCCAGTTCTAGCGCTAGGGGCGGTCGGGAAGTCAGTTCCGGCGAACCTTATCGGAGTGCGCCACCGCTGAACACGCGGGCGCGCGCGGGGAATGTAATATCCAAATTCTCCACAAAGGAGCAAAACCCCTCTCCCTCCCTGCCCTCCCTGCCACCGGGGCCCAGCCGTCAGTCCTTTCTCCTCCAAAACCGCTGCCGACCTCTCTCTCTCTTCCCCTCATGATCTATTATCGCATGTGATCAAACACTCTCGGCAACAGGCAAAACGTGGCGCCCCTTCACCAACCGGCGTCCCCATAACCGCAGCCTCACTCCCCTTTATAAAACCAGCCCGACCCCGGCCGAAATTCTCCACAGAAACCGCCCTCAATCCTCCCGATCGGAAAAACCACCCCCTTCCCCAATTCTTCAAAAACACGCTCGAATCTTCGGTTTTGAGGCCCCCTACGTCGTCACAAGGCACCCAGGAAGGTTTCTCGAGGAAAAATGACGAAGAAATGGTGCTGAAATGTTTTGCCGACGAATATCACCGGAGATCGCCTCTGATCACGGTCGCCGACACACTTCCGGCCCCTTCTGGTCTCAGAGACCCCTCTAGGTGAGTTCCCCGTGGCCTCCTCTACATTTTGGTGTGAAGAGCACAAGAAATGGTGAAGAATCGGCAAAACCCAAGAGTTTCCGGCCACCGCCGCCGCTCGCCGGCGATCGCGCGGCCGCTGGACGCGAGGGAGACGGCTTAGGGGCGATGTGGCGCAATCGGGAACGTCCAATTTGCGTGAACGGCTAGGATTAGAAGTCGCATACCGGTCCGGTTATTTAAAATCCGGGCCGTTGATCTCAGATCTAACGGCCCACTTTCAAAGTAGTTATAAACGTTGAAAATTTCACAGAAGGGTCCCTGGAGATTTGAATAACTAGGAAATAGCCCCTGTTCTTTACAGATTCAACCCTAGGCTTAATAGAAATTAGAAAATTCACTGTGAATTAGCCAATTAGCCCTGTGTATGTTGTAAATTGGTAAAATAGCTCTGTAAATGCAATTTAAACCCTAGAAAAATTGTAAGTGTTACATTTTGGCCCAAATCAGTTTAAAAGTTTAATTTTAATTCTGTTAATGATGAAATTAGCCTAAATAACTTCTGAAGATTTGTAGAAACTTATCAAAAAAATTTCATTTAAACATTTTGATCAGTATATCAACTCTGAAAATTAGAATAATAATTTTCAGAGGCTGAAATTATTTATATAGTGACAAATTAATTCTGAAAATTAAAATAAAAACAATATAGGTTTCATAAAAAATTTAGAAATTATAAGATTTATTCTGTTTCTATATTTTTGTACATTTAAAATTTCTGTAGCATAGAATAATTATATAAATGGCTGAAAATGTATTTTTAAGTATTAAATAAATGCTGAAATATAGATAGAAATATTATATAATGAAGAAAAATTATAGAAATTGTTCAAAATGCATGAATAGGTTCTGAAATGTAGAAAATGGTAATATAGACTCTGAAAATAATTATAATGACAATTTAAAGTAATTTTCAGGACTGAATTAATTATAAAATTAACATATATACATATAAAAATTCTAGAAATTATTAAATATCACTACAAATTTGAAAATGAGTACTTTGCTATAACAAAGATAAAATAAAAGATGTAGATGTCCATTTGAAACTTATTTCCATTTCAAACCACATGAAATGACATGAAATCAATAATATATGGAGAAAATAAGTATTATATGTGTGTAATCAAACATCTAAATAATTGAAATGCATTGTTAAGCTTCTTATGGCATGTTTGTCATTGTTTTGTGTGCATATACGTGGATAGAACCAATCCAAGAACTACTTCCTAATCTTCAAGAGCAAGATTTCGAAGTGAATCAACCTCCATTCAAAGGCAAGTGTTCCTTGACCACTTTGTTCCTATTCTAGGATGAATAGTTAGATTATTTGCATGATGTCTTCAATATGAAACCCAATGTAGGATGTTTCCCTAGTTTCATTTCCTTATCATTCCTTGCAAAACCATGGAGGGAATTAGATAGGATTTGATGGTTATCATTTTATGTGCTTAGTCATGTACTTTAGAAATGAATGAAACATAGTTGATACTAGTCTTGTGGATTATATGAAAGACACAAGTGTGTGTCATGTTGTTATGAATCTAGACAGGCTGGTTGTTTTGGTTGGTGCTTCGTGCACGAGACTCGGGAATGAGTTAGTGCCTGTCTTAGATTCTAAGGACCGGTTCATGGAACAGTTAACCCGGCTTTACAGTGCCACCACAAGACTGAGATGGTGCAGCTTGGCCAATTAATTAGGAGTTTGCCGGTATAGTATGAGTGTTAGGATGGTGCGGGGAATGAGAGTCCATTTTTGACTGCCCTGGGAACTACAAGGCTCAAGAGGGGGCTTATGCAGGGGAGAGTTTACTCCCAGGAACTGCAGCGGTGAAATCTCAGTGGGCTTGTACCTGCCGGTAGACCCTTTTTAAAGGCCATGTAGTGATCTCCTGATCACACACCAAAGGAAGTGTGTAAAGTGGCTTGCAACCACGGATATCAGGGAGGTTTATTAGTCCACCTGTCAACAGGGGATGAAATCACTACTTGTGGGTAAAGTGGTACAACCTCTGCAGAAAACCAAGCTGTCATGATAGCCGTGCTCACGGTCAAGAGCGGCTTGGACTTGTCCATGATTAGAGAAACATGGATGTGGGTTGAAAGAGGTTGTTGGGTGGTGTAACCTAACATTAATGACTTAATGATGAAGTTGGTGGGATCATCACTTAGTAAGATAGGTCGCTAATCAAAGCTAAGGCTTAGGATTAATGCATAGTGCTTAACCATGTTAGCCTTTCCTTGCTATTAGCCTTCATAACATTCTTTCCTACACTTGCTGAGTACCTTTGGTACTCAAACTTGCTTTTGTTGGATATCATATGCTGCCCAGGTGCAAATGAAGATGTAGACTTTGATGAGGAGGACTTCGATCCCGAAGAGTTGTTCTAGGTTGGCGAAACCCCCGGGCAACGCCTGTGGAATTGGAGCATCCACGCTATAGTCTTCCGCTGTTATGTTATAGTGTAGTGGTACTCTTATTTGGTATTTTATGTCTTATGTTGTATTATTATGATATACGTTGTACTTGGTTTGTAATATAATGATATTTCACTATTGTCGGCACATGTATGACTCAACTGATCCTGGCATACATGTGAGAATATGCTTGGGTGTTCCTTATGGAAAACCGGGTGTGACGGGGAAGAAGAAGACGCGGGGTGGGACCCGCCTGCAGGGTTTAAACTTTATTTGAATTTTCTAGTTTTAGTTCAAACTTTAAATGCATATAACTTCTGCTAGGAAGCTCCAAATTCAGTGAACCAAATTTTGATGAACTCAGCTTTTTGAGTACTGAAGTTCTAGTAAAAAATTGATATGATAAATAAAAATATTGTTTTATAAGAACATTCAAATGAATGTTGTCGTGCTCTAGTTCCTCAAAAAAAAACCCTTAGGGAGTGGAAGTGGCTAACAATGACGCTTTGTCGCCCGCACCGTCTAGAATGGAAACCACGTGCATCTAAAGCACCCTTTACTAAAATCAATGTAGTTGTATGCAAACCTAGAGCAATAGCATGATGAACCAAGAAATCTCCGGGTCCTAGGTCGAGAAGGCTTCCTGGAGTTGGGAAGAAGAGAAGGTGCAGAAGAAGAGAGGGAATCTAAGCCGAGGAACGAGTGCAAGTGATCCAAGCCAATTTAAAGGTTGCTCAATCTTGGCAGAAAATCTATGCAGACAAAAGACGTCGACCTCTTCACTTTGACATCAGGGACTACATTTATCTTCGTGTCTCTCCGATGAAAGGAGTTCATTGTTTCGGAGTGAAGGGAAAGCTTGCTCCGCGATTCATCGGGCCGTTTGCTGTCACTGAGATATGTGAACCCGTGGCCTATCGTCTGGAGTTACCGACGTCACTTTCGGGTATTCACAATGTTTTCCACGTCTCTCACTGCGAAATGTCTTAAGTACCCAACCGCAGTTCATACGGAGAACATTGAGAATCTTCAACCGGATCTCACTTATTCTGAGTATCCAATACAGATTATCGACGAGAAGACTCGCGCCACAAGAAATCGGACATTGCGATTTTACAAAGTCTTGTGGGACAACCACACCGCTGATGAATCTACGTGGGAAAGCGAGGAGTACGTGCAACGCAATCATCCAGAGTTATTAGAGGCTTATGTTCAGTAGTCATCCTCCCCGCTTTGTCCCTACTCATGAATCTCCGGACGAGATTCTTTTTATGGGGGGAGGAATGTAAAAGTCCCAAAAACTTGCAAATGGAAAACTTGATCTATGAATAAAGTTGTGTTTAAATCCAAGGAATGGGACTTGCAAAAACTTTTGTTAATCATATAAGTGTTGGCATGTGCAATAGGACCTTAAACTCAGTTGAACCAAAAGGTTCACTTCAAAGAGAAGAGAGCCATTTTCAAAAAGGAAAAATACAAACTGTTGTTTAAGAAGTGGTATTTGCAATGGCCAACTCAAAAATCAGATGGAATATTTGAATTCCTCAGGTCCAAATTATGAGGGAGCCAAATTTTGAGAAAATTTAGAAGTGCTTTGATATGAGTATCAAAGGGGCCTATGAATTTCTTTGCAATTTGAATTTAAATTTGAACTGAAGAAAACCATGTCAAAATGCCAAACAGCTTTTGAATCTGAGCTCTTCAGAATTTAAACTTGCATTGTGCCAAATTTGAGAGACATTTGTGGGCAAGTTGGAGGGATAAGAAGAAGGGTGGTCCCACTGGTCAGTGATCCACTGAAGACTTAAACCCGAAGCAATTCTCTCTGTTTCGCTCGAAACGCCGAACGCAGCACGCGCGCCACCGAGGTGACGTTGCCGCCAGCTCCTGAGCAGCTTCAGAGGCGGTTTCCCTCGCCCTTATCAGCCCCCCACCGAGCGAACGTCACCCAACACAACCGCCTCCCACTACTACCGACGCTATCCCGTGCCCTCCTCGCCGAGTTGCTGCCGCACGGACGAAACCACGCAGTTCATCGGCGCCCGGCCGGCCCGACGAGTCCCACGCCACGCTGAGCCTTTCCACAGCATCGCAAGCCCTCACTGAACGTGGCCGACGCAAGGCACCAGTGCTAAACCCACAGGAACCTCGGCGTCGAGCTCAGTTTGTCTCCACGGCACCGAGTGAAGCCGCCGTTGCAAGAATCCTTCGCCCGGCCACCGCAGAGCCTCTTCCCTCGAGTTGCAAAAGCAAAAAGGTTTGCCGATACCCTTACTCGCTTCACCGCAACCCCGGCTGCCTGTCATGGACGGTGCTCACCGGAATTTCATTTTCGCCGTCGACATGCAATAATAACCGAGGGGAGAAAACCGGCAAATTCGTCTCACACGTCAAACCACTCCACACACAACGTAGCATACACCTTCTATACCTCCGTGCATGCCCATAGGATCAAGAACCACCGAGAATGATTGAGCAAAGCCGCTGTTCATCGAGTTTTTCGATTTTCGCCGGATTTTGACCTAGCCCGATGGTGAGGTCATACTCCCGGCGAGTTTTAGCGAGATCGGAGGTTGGATCCGTGTTCCCCTTGATGCAGTGGTGCTGTACGAGCAAACGGCGACGTGTTTAGTGCGGTATAGCGCCCTAGCGACATCGCCGGAGGTCCCACAGCCACTGTCACCGTCGCACCTAGGTTTCCGGCCATCGTCGGTCTGAGATAAGCCTGGCAACATGTTCCTTGCACGAGAATACGTGGGGGCAGCGAGAACAAGCAAGTTCCGAGCACCGGAACCCACTTCCGGCGAGAGCTCCGGCGAGCTCGGCGGCGCGGGCTGCTGGAGGAAGACGAAGACGGGGGCTGGCCCAAGTGTCAGTCTCTGTTACGAGGGGTTAGATCTTCTGTGGCCTCGGATCGAATTGTGGCAACGCGGGAAATACTTTGTGGCCCGTGTGGCTCGGGTTCCAGCGGTCGACACGTGGCTTTGTGGCCTGCAGTCAGAGTTTGAACAATTCTCGGTTAATTTGAGTTCCAAATTTAGTTCAAACTTTGGAGAGCCATAACTTTGTGTAGGAGTGTCCAAAAATTGTGAAACAAATTTTGTTGGATTCCTCTCAAATACTACTATCCAGGGGTGCAGCCCAATGTTTATGAAATGACGCGGACCCGTCAACTGAGACAGGCCACTCGCCCGGGAATCGCATTGGGTGGTGTCATGTTGTGCGGCACCCAACAGCACACATACAAGGAACAATGTATTACATAAACAATAGCGGAAGCTTACAAGCTTTTCTTTGTAAATACTTTACATCAAGTAACTACAGCGGAAGTCTATATCAACTCACGTCGAATAACTAAGAGCACTCGAGATGAAGTCCAGCCAGCGGACTCCTCTCGCTAGCAACACGAATACAACAGCAGCGGCTGGGTCCTCCCTGTGTTAAACGACTCGGAAGTCTCCGAGTCTCACCGGACAACCTTCTTTTCAGCATCGATGTTAACCTGCAAAACCACTTATATAGCAAGCGTGAGCACATAGGCTCAGCAAGACTGATCCGTCTCTCCTAAACAAGAAACTCTACATGCACGACGGTTGCAATTGGGTTAGCTAGATTTGCATAAAGGACTCGCCTAAAGTTGATCCTTAACTTTCAGATTTTAAGCCTCATTGTGCAGACCTTGAGCCGAAAAGCATCGCAACTCCACAATCAAACGAGAAACGCTTTGTTGCGATGCTCCTTGCACAAAGTGAAAGTAAAGTTTAATGAGCCTATCTCTAATTCAATCATGGTTGCAATACAAGTTACAGCACAGCCTTATCAAGTTCAAAAGATAACCAGTTCCAGTTGTTACTACATCAAGACGCAGTGGGCAAGTATGCTCATATGACCGCGAGTGATGGTGATTCGAATCAGTACACGCCCGGACTACACGACATGTACACCCGTACTCCGAGTTGCCGGCAGCAACCTCGATTGACGTTGTACGCGGCCACCTTTCCCAAGATCTTCCACATTGGACGCAGTCCAACTGCCCCGAGTACGCAAGCTCCCTCAAGGTACATACCCGCAGTGGTATGTTCTTAAGCGAGGTACCTCCTGCTACCCTGACGCCGAAAGCCTAAGGCAGTTGGAAAAGTTCCACTATGGATCTCCCAAGGTACATAGGTTTCCTGGGTCCCATATAGCCAGTATGCGCCCGGTACACAACTCAAACTTGTCCAACAGGGCCAAGCACGGACGGGCCTTAACTGACACAGGCAGGGCTATGCACGCACGGCCTTCAACCTGCTGCATCTAAACCTCCCTGCCCGGTATCCATTTCTTATGTGTGAACTTTCCTCATCTTTTCCAATTCGGACCCGTTCCGAGTAAACCAGCCCTAAACTCGTGAGTAGATTCCATCTACTCGACTTCTACCGAACCTTTCCTACTAACATTTAGCGTAGCCAAATCCACTCAAGGAGGTGCTATTCTACCCTTTCTCTCTTAGGTATTTCTGGTCATGCAAGTGGGTTTTCAATATCATCTAGACTTAATGCAATCAACGATGCAAAGCTATGATCTCTACAAATGGAAATGCTTGTAAAACTGTTCAAATGCAAACCAGGGCTTGCCTGTTTTGCAGGTGACTAAGGTTACAATCAGTTAGTGACGATCACTTGGAGCTTGATCACTTGTTTTTCTCCTTCCTTGATCCTCACTTCAAGTCCTTCTGACCTTCTTCACGTATATGCTACACGATATGATCATGCATATGTATTTAATTGAAAAGCTTTTGCTAATAAGATCTAATGACATTTTTAAAACTGGAACTCTGTTTAAGAATTTAAAATGACACTGGTGCTAGTGGTTTGGGTTGGGTTTAAACACTATGATCAAATGTTGAGTGCTGTTCCCACTTAAGTGTTGATCACCTCAAGAGATTACACATGACAGTGGTGATCCATAGCTCCAATGGAGCTGGAAATTTTCATGTGAGTTCATTGTCACAAGAAATTCCTCTGGACCAAAATTTAGCACTTTTCATGGGGTGGTTTATTCAGAACAATTCTCTAAGTGTTTAATCAAAGATGAATTAATTCTGAGGTAGCACCCCTGTTCATGTCAAACTCAGTGAACCACCATTTCAATTATAGTTCATATAGTCTACATGAATTTTCCTAGGATTTTTGGAGCTAAGAATTGCCCAAAACTGAATTTACAAGTTTTGGAAATTTCTCTGAAAATGTTTCTGTACTCATTTGAATACAGGAACTTACAATCTGAATTACCCTGATCAATTCAACTCCAAACGAGATGAAACAGTTACAGGAGTCTAATAACACCATAAAGAATATTCTGGCAAAATTTGAGGATTTTTGGATAAACCAAACTCCCTCTAAAATTCTTTTGCTGAAAAGCTTTAAAGAATTTTCCAGAGTTAAATAAAGACTTTCATACAAATTGCGTTGCATATTTGGATAGTGTTTGTCAATCTGAATCTAACCCAATTTGAATCACTAAATTTGGAGGTTCCTAGCCAAAGTTATGCTCTTCTAAAGTTTGGGGAAAAATCTGGAATTTGAATAAATCCGGGAAAAAGATTAAACCTGACTGTGGGACAAGGGGCACGTGTCAGTCACCGGGAGCGCGCCACACGGGGCCACAGGGTTAATTCCTGTGCTGTTACAGCCGATCCCGCGCCACAGAGTATCCGGCCCCCTCTCCTGAGTTGCTGACAGGCGGGACCGGCGAGGTCGTCTTCAACCTCCCGCTCCCGCGCGACCCCGCCGCCGGGCTTGCCGGAGTAGCTCCGGGATCGGTCATCCGGCCATCGCAACTGCTGAAACTTGCCGCTAGCCCCTAATTCAACATGAGGAACATGCTGGTGGGGTTTTCTGGGGCTGGCAGGTCCCCCAAACTAGCCCGCGACGGCGCACCGGCTCGGATGAAGTCCGGCGACGTCGACCCGACGCTCTAGCCCGTCAAAAGCTTCCTGGAAAGGCTCTACAGCACCAGTGGAGGTTGGCAAAGCTAGGCATGGCCGCACATGGGCTCGGGAACGACTCCAACCTAGGGTTCACCGTGCACCCGCACCTTCCCGCCATAGCCGCCGTCGTAAAAAGTGAAATTGCACCGTGCACAGCGTGTTTCGTGCGAAGTTTCAAAAGAGAACTGGTGCGCCTACATGTCTAGCCAGTGTGTGCGAAGTGTCGTGGTGTCTAAACATAGATCAATCGAGAATTTCGCAGAGCCATACCCATGGGTCAGTTTTCACCGGCCAGAGAGGATCTTCGAAATTCGTCGTCGAGAGGCAGAGACATGCTCTGTGCTTCGGGTGGAAGCTGCACGGAGCTCCTGCGCGTCCCAGAGTGGCCTTGCTTGGTCATGACAAGCTCTGTAGGAGGCTGTCCACGGGAGCATGTTGTCGCCGTTGTGTGGCGGCCGCCTGTAGGATCGAAGAGCACGTGAAAAGCTACCAGAGGGGGGTGAATGGTAGATTAAAACTTTTCGCAGCGGAAACAACAAAAATCCCTCAGCAAAAAATCAATCGGTTAAAGAAACCGTGTGTGCAAGTGTTTTCAAACGTGTTCAACCATGACAAATCAAGTAGAGAGGTAGAGAATCAAGTCACGTATCTAATGCAACAATAATCACTTGAAAACACGAAATAAAACTTGAGATACGATTAAAACATTAAACGAAGATCAATCTGTTCTACCCGATATAAAACAAATCTGCAACGCTGCAAAGAAACTCTTGTATCCCAAAAAAGTACAGATCCGAAGCTCGTGAAAATTTCACAGATGATAAATAATTGAGTTGTGAAGACAATCCAAAAAGAATCACATCAATCGGATCTGTAAAACTCGAGTTATGAACGAAACACCGAAGCAACGTCGGTCTGTCCAGAAACTCGGCGAGAAAGACTTGACGAAAAACAAGTCGGACGAACAAGGCACAAAAGCTCCTCGAAACTATGAACTTTATTCAATAGAAACACAAGAGGAACAGCCCAAAGTTCTCTACCCACGAGAGCTCTGGCCTCCCTTGCTTTTATAAGCAGCCCTCAAGCTAAACAATCCAATCTAGGACTCCTACTCTTAATTGGACTCGTATCCTAACTTACCATAACTGCTCAGGACTCTCCTATTCGCAGATAGAAGCAATCGTGAGACTTCCAAACACATTAGTAACGTCCTAAACATTCCTAAAACAACTCAACTTCGTGCCTAGCACGAAATCCTATCATAACCAACTCAAATCTTCCATATTTGAGCCATATCCGGCTCAGCCTCAGCCTGAGTACGCAATCCAGCCGGTTGGACCTTTCCGACCAATTCTTTACGTCCACTTCTCTTCATCACGCCTTGTAACAATGTTGCCACGTCCATGCACTCCTTGCACACGTGCAAACACCTTCCAACGACGTACACGCAACCTTCATATGCACTGCCCTTGATCCAAACATGCTGCGCGACCTCCCGATCAACTCAACCACAGCTCCTCCCAAACTTGGTTGTTGGAACCTCATCTCCTCCCTAAGACTAGTCCAAGGATCCCGTCACCAGCCATGTCTTGAACTCAAGCAACACCTGCACATGAATAAACAACCAATTCTTCGGAGCACAAGTCCTCGACTTGACTCACGTTAGTTCGAAAACCACAACACCTTACATGAGCACGTCACATAAGCATGATGCAAACCATATCAAATGATAACAGCCATAACCACCAAAACACACCAAAAACTTAGCAAATTAATACTAAGCAAACCTTCCCATAAAGCAAGTTTGAAACATTGCGAGTTAAAAGCAAAAACAAGACGCTGCAGTTCTACGAGTTGAACTTCACGGGAGCTCCATAAAAACAAGCTCCGGACCTCACAGAAGAATGTTTTGGCAATATTCAAAACTTTGAATGTTAATGCTAACTTTTATCCTAATTGCCAATGTATTCAGCACACATAGGTCTCACAATCTCCCCCTTGATGAATGCATTGGCAACACCAATTAAAATCCGAACATTGGCTTATGAAAAGTTTTAAAAAGCTTTGAAAACTCATTTCTCCCCCTTTATTAATTTCTCCCCATTTTTTAAAATCAGAGAAGGAAGAAAGTGTATAACATATGCAAAGTGTAAAAAAAAATCTCTCCTTATACATATTTCTCCCCCTTTGACAATATATTCAGCAAGGTTCAAAAGAGAAATTTTTAAATGTTATGAGCATATTATAACATATACATACAAAACAAAGCTCATCCGAGTCATACTATCAGGTTACTTACACTATCACATCAATGAGATACATAAAGTAGTGTAAGCCATGCTAGAGATCAAATGTATTTTTCAGTTTAAGCAAGTCATGATCTCCCTTACTCAACTATTTCAAAACCTGAAAACATGACACTTGTTGCTGCATTTTTATTATTCATAATCATTTAAGGCACAAAGTTGATCATATGATATTTGCAAGAGATTATATGCCGCATCAGCCTTATTCTAACCAACCAAGCCAAGCCTATGTCATTTGACAATCAGAAGCTTAAGGACATGGTTTTAGTCATACACAATTCCTTCCAAGTTCATATCTTAGTGCAATGATAAGCAATCTCAAAAGAAGAAGTGCGATGCATGCATATTCTCTTGATCTTTTCTCAGTTTTTTTATTTGAAAACTCAACATGTGAGCTGATCACTTGATTAATTTTTTATGATTAAAAGCACTTGTGAGCACGCAACAAGTTCAAAACAGCAAGAAAGTTCGATCATGACCAGATTTAGTGTAAGTAATAATTCCAATTACTAGTCATGGCAAAAACTACAAAATGTATAACATGAGTAATGTAGTAAGAACTTTCAGCCTGTAAAAGGAATCACAAAGTCATATATGTATGAAATACTATGCTCATATTATTTTAGTTTCAGATTCACACATAGACTTTCAAAGTTTCAAAAAACTCCCCCTCAATTTAAGCCATGAGGATGCATAACCCCTATTTCACTAACAATGAAACAAAAACGAGTGAAATCCAAAGGTTTTGTAAAAATATCAGCCAATTGTTGTTCGGTATCGACATGGTGAAACACAATGTTTCCTTTTTCAACATTATCACGAAGAAAGTGATACCTAATGTCAATGTGCTTAGTTCTAGAGTGTTTCACGGGGTTTTTAGCAATACAAATTGCGCTAGTGTTATCACAAAACAGTGGAACACTATCTAAATCAACCTCATAGTCCTTAAGTGTTTGAACAATCCAAAGAATTTGTGAGCAAGCGCTAGCCGCAGCTACATATTCAGATTCGGCCGTGGATTGTGCAACTGAACTTTGTTTTCTAGAGGACCAAGCAACAAGTGAATTACCAAGAAAATGACAAGCACCCGAAGTACTTTTCCTATCAATCCTACAAACCCCAAAATCAGCATCCGAAAAAGCTTTCAAAGAAATGGTTGAGGAAGAAGGAAGAAAAATGCCAAATTCTTGAGTTCCATGTAGGTACCTGAGAATCCTTTTGATGGCTTGGCGATGTGAAGCACGTGGAGAAGCTTGAAAACATGCACAAAGACATACGCTGAATTGTATGTCCGGTCTTGACACCGTGAGATACAAAAGTGATCCAATCATACTTCTGTATTCTTTTTTATCGACCGGGTCACCATCTTCGTCAAGTTCAAGTGTTGTTGCTGTTCCCATTGGTGTCCGAAGAGGCTTGCATTTGTCTATGTTGAAGCGCTTAAGAAGGTCCTTTGTATACTTAGTTTGATGCACAAAAGTTCCTTCTTTTGTTTGCTTGATTTGCAGCCCCGAAAAGTATGTGAGTTCTCCCATCATACTCATCTCAAATTCTGAACTCATCATAGCTGAAAACTTGGACACGAGATCATGAGAAGCACAACCAAAGATAATATCATCCACATACACTTGAACGAATAATGAGTCATTGCCATGCTTAAGTACAAAAAGAGTTTTATCAACCTTGCCCATGTTAAACCCCTTTTCAAGTAAGAATGTTTTTAACCTATCATACCATGCTCTAGGGGCTTGTTTTAGACCGTACAAGGCTTTGGACAGTTTGTAAACATGATTAGGAAAATTTGGATTTTCAAAACCCGGTGGCTGCTTAACATAAACCTCCTCCTCTATGTAGCCATTAAGAAAAGCACTTTTAACATCCATTTGATATAACTTGAAACCTTTATATGCAGCAAATGCTAATAAAATTCTTATAGCTTCTAATCTAGCAACAGCAGCAAATGTTTCATCAAAATCTAGACCTTCAATTTGAGTGAAACCTTGAGCAACCAACCTAGCTTTATTCCTAACCACAACCCCATCCTCACTTTTCTTATTTTTAAATACCCATTTAGTTCCAATTAATGTGTGACCTTGAGGTGGAGGTACAAGTTTCCAAACATTATTTCTTTCAAAATTTTCTAACTCTTCTTGCATGGCATTAATCCAAGATTCATTAGTGAGTGCGTGTGATATATCCTTGGGTTCAAAAGAAGCAACAAAAGCAGAATGAGCATGAGAGTTTGGATCGCAAAACCTGGACCGAGTGACTCGTTCATGCAAGCTTCCAATGATTTGTTGTGGAGTATGACTTTTGAGTACTCGGAGGGAAGTAGACACTTCACAAGCACCTTCTTCTTCATGTTCGGACCTTTGATTAGGAGAGCTTGTTGATTGAGGAAGGTCCGAACCAGCAGTAGTGACTGTTGGTGCTGGTTGTGGTGCAAAATCAGCAGCTTGATTGTTATTTACTTCCGAGTTTTCGGGCAGCAGCACCACTTCTTCATCTTCTTCAATAAAAATACTCTCCCCCTGCGGATATGGATCCGGACCTGCAATACCGGAGCTAGTACTTGGGCTAGCTTCATCAAAAGAAACCTCGCAAGTCTCCACAATTTTGTTAGTGTCAAGTAAAAGCACACGGTAGCCTCTAGTATGAGATGGATAACCAAGAAACATGCCATCAACAGATCTAGCTTCAAATTTATCAAGATTACCATGTTTCTTAACAAAGCATTTGCAACAAAAAACCCTAAAGTGTGTAACACTAGGCCTATGTCCAAACCGGAGCTCATATGGGGTTTTTCCAAGCTTAGCACGCAAGAAAACACGATTTGAGACATAACAAGCGGTTGCAATTGCATCAGCCCAAAATTTCCTAGGAGTTTGATATTCATCAAGCATAGTCCTAGCCATCTCAACTAAGGTCCTGTTCTTTCTTTCTACGACACCATTTTGTTGTGGTACATAGGGTGAAGAGTATTGATGATCTATTCCATTTTCAGCACAAAAGTGATCAAAGGATTGGTTTTTAAATTCAGTTCCGTTATCACTTCTAATTGCTTTTAATGATCCTGGGTGATCAATAGATAATCTAAGAAATAAAGTTCTAAAATGACTAAAAGCTTCATTCTTAGATGCCATAAAATAAACCAAAGAATATCTGGAATAATCATCAACAATCACAAGCACATACCATTTACCTCCGAAGGATTGAACACGTGCCGGACCTACTGTGTCAAGATGTAAAAGTTGTCCCGGTTCAGCTGTCATGGTCATTGCGAGAGGAGCATGTGAACCTGCAACAAACTTAGCATGTCTACAAGAAGAGCACACAATATCATTGTCCTTTTTAAGCTTCGGCAGCCCACGTATGCGATCGAGAGCACTAACACGAGTGAGATGATCAAAGCCTATGTGACCAACTCTACGATGCCAAAAATATAGATCCTTTGTATCATTAGCAACTAGACACCGATGCTTAGAAGTTGACAAATCAAAATCAGCTTTAAAAACTCTTCCAAACCTAGACATGTTAAACAAAAGCTCACCTTTTGAATCTACAACCTTGCAGCAATTTTTAGCAAAGCTAACCTCTAGATTTTCATCTACCAATTGTGAAACCGAAAGCAAGTTTTATTTCAAATTTTTAACAAGTGCCACATCTTTCAAAGTGTAGAGATTGTTTACTCTAACTGAACCTTTAGCAATTATGGGAGTAGAAGAGTTATCGGCGAAAGTAACATTTTCTACACGTGACACAAAAGAGAGAGAGAGGAGAACCATTCTTTGTTACCGGTCATGTGGCGTGAGCAACCTGAATCCACAATCCAAATGTTCTCCTTCCTCAAACGTGAAACCTACACAGCAGTACAATACGTCGATGACTCAATACTGGGGTTAGTTAAAAGACTTTTAGGAATCCAGTACTGAGTCACACGACGTCCAGCAGGAATAACACGCGAAAGCTGAGAAGGTACAGCAGGTTTATGAGCCAAACATCAAAAATTTTTGTTCCCAACTACTGACTTAGAAGATGTGTTATATGTAGCACAAAAAACAGTAGGTCCGGGAGCAAGTTTTTGACTCATTACAGCAGGTTGCAAGCTCCGAACATTCGGTCTAGCAGATTTTGCTTGGTTGTTATGTGATCTAGCAAGTATTCTTTGTTTCTTACCGTGTTTAGCTAGTCTATAACAAAAATCCATGACATGACCATCTCTACCACAGTAGGTACAATGAAAAATAACCTTATTATCATGTCTAGATGAGCAAGCAACACGTTTATTAGAACCCGAATGGGACAGTACTCCTGCAGATTTGAAAATCACCTCTTTTTGTCTAGGAGCTGTTTGAATCAAACCGCTTCCTAATGACTTTACAATTTTAGGTGGGTGTGCCTTAGCATGAGCATGAGAATTAAAATCTAAACCAGTTTTATCATTACAAGACTTGGAAGAATTCAGCAGCAAGTTTAGGTTCTTATTTGCATTAGAAAACCGATCTAGTGTCCTATGCATGTCATCAAGTTTATTGGACAAATCAAAGCAGTTTTCACATGAAGTTTTTCCTTTTAGTTTGCAATTTGAACAATATTTAACTTCATGCACACGTAAAGCATTGTTCAAAATATAAATCTCATTCATAGCATCATTTAGTTTCTTATTCAGATCATCACATGAAGAACAATACAAATCAATTGTAGAACAACAAGCATCTTTCAGATTTTTATCATTAAGTGCAGCAAGCTCTTTGTTCTTTTCAATTTCAAGTTCAAGTTTATCAAGTGTAGATGTGTGTGCACTTCTTAAAGAGGATAATTGTTCATAAATTAAATCACATGAGGAACAAGAATCATCACTAGGAATCAAAGTTTTTAAACGATTAATTTCAGATTCTAGTGATTCAATTTTAACAGCATTGTTCCTAAGTTTTTTATCCTTTTTCTTTAATATAACAGTGGCACGAGAAATAGCATCACACATTTCTTCGCAAGTGGGACATACCTCTTCATCGTCGCTGTTGTGTTCTGCCTCCTCGGAGCTTGAACTTGACTTGCTCGCCATGCAGCACATATTTTCCATAGCTTCTTCATCTTCATCACTACCGGTGTCCACATCACTTGAGCCAAAATCTTGAAGTGCAGAGAACATACTATGCACTATGTTGCGCATTGGTAAATCTTTCTTCTTCTTATTCTTTGCAAACGATTTCTTCGGCCTTGTTTGCTTTTCTTCACGTGAAGTCAGACCTGAAAGTTTAGGGCACTCCGTACGAAAATGTCCTGTCTTACCACATTCAAAACATCGTTGAGGTCCGGAGCTTCCTCTCCTTCTAGTTCTCACATTTTGCAATGCTTTTGAGAACCGAGTAGAGATGAGTGCAAGCTCCTCCTCTGAAAACTCTTCAATCTGTTCAAGGGTTAGAGAGGACAGCAAAGAGAGTGCACCACTACATGATGATTGACTAGAACTAGACATGTCACGTTGCGAAACAAATGCAATAGACTTGTTGGGGTTTTTACGTGAGATGATGTCAATTTCATGAGTTTTCAATTTAGAATAAAGCACGTCTAAAGTAAGAGAACTCATGACAGTAGGTTCATTAATAAATGTAACTTTCATCTCCCAAATTGACATATCTAATGCTCCTAACAATTGTCTAGCATTTTCAGCATCTGAAAAGTTAACATTGACACTACGCAAGTTGCTGAGAACTTTATTAAAGCGAGCAAAAAGGTCGTCAATTGACTCACCAGGTTGCATCTCAAAAAGCATGTATTCTTTCTTGAACATATCTTGCCTTACCTCCTTGATCGTATTGGATCCTTCATGGTACTCACAAAGAGCTTTCCAAACATCATATGCAGATCGGAGGTGTGCAACACGGTCGAAGTCGCTTTGAGTCAATCCTTAGACGATCAAGTTGCGAGCCTTGTTGTTGTTGTCAACATCTCTCATGTTCTCAGCTGTAACTTGATCTTTGGGTGGTACATCGAAGTTCCGGTAGACCTTTTCCCATATGGTGAAGCCTTGCGCCTGTATGTAGGCCTCCATCTGCGCCTTCCAAACCTGAAAATCGATGCCATTGAACACACAAGGTTTTGCGGAGTACTTCTCCATGATGGTTAGTCAAAATGCATGCAAATCACAAAGATTAGAGCACCTTGGCTCTGATACCAATTGTAGGATCGAAGAGCACGTGAAAAGCTACCAGAGTGGGGTGAATGGTAGATTAAAACTTTTCGCAGCGGAAACAACAAAAACCCCTCAGCAAAAAATCAATCGGTTAAAGAAACCGTGTGTGCAAGTGTTTTCAAACGTGTTCAACCGTGACAAATCAAGTAGAGAGGTAGAGAATCAAGTCACGGTCTAATGCAACAATAATCACTTGAAAACACGAAATAAAACTTGAGATACAATCAAAACATTAAACGAAGATCAATCTGTTCTACCCGATATAAAACAGATCTGCAACGCTGCAAAGAAACTCGTGTATCTCAAAAACTACAGATCCGAAGCTCGTGAAAATTTCACAGATGATAGATAATTGAGTTGTGAAGACAACCCAAAAAGAATCACGTCAATCGGATCTGTAAAACTCGAGTTCTGAACGAAACACCGAAGCAACATCGTTCTGTCCAGAAACTTGGCGAGAAAGACTTGATGAAAAACAAGTCGGACGAACAAGGCACAAAAGCTCCTCAAAACTATGAACTTTATTCAATAGAAACACAAGAGGAACAGCCCAAAGTTCTCTACCCACGAGATCTCTGGCCTCCCTTGCTTTTATAGCCAGCCCTCAAGCTAAACAATCCAATCTAGGACTCCTACTCCTAATTGGACTCGTATCCTAACTTACCATAACTGCTCAGGACTCTCCTATTCACAGATAGAAGCAATCGTGAGACTTCCAAACACCTTAGGAACGTCCTAAACATTCCTAAAACAACTCAACTTCGTGCCTAGCACGAAATCCTATCATAACCAACTCAAATCTTTCATATTTGAGCCATATCCGACTCAGCCTCAGCCTGAGTACGCAATCCAGCCGGTTGGACCTTTCCGACCAATTCTTTACGTCCACTTCTCTTCATCACGCCTTGGAACAATGTTGCCACGTCCATGCACTCCTTGCACACGTGCAAACACCTTCCAACGACGTACACGCAACCTTCATATGCACTGCCCTTGATCCAAACATGCAGCGCGACCTCCCGATCAACTCAACCACAGCTCCTCCCGAACTTGGTTGTTGGAACCTCATCTCCTCCCTGAGACTAGTCCAAGGATCCCGTCACCAGCCATGTCTTGAACTAAAGCAACACCTGCACATGAATAAACAACCAATTCTTCCGAGCACAAGTCCTCGACTTGACTCACGTTAGTTCGAAAACCACAACACCTTACATGAGCACGTCATATAAGCATGTTGCAAACCATATCAAATGATAACAGCCATAACCACCAAAACACACCAAAAACATAGCAAATTAATACTAAGCAAACCTTCCATAAAGCAAGTTTGAAACAATGCGAGTTAAAAGCAAAAACAAGACGCTGCAGTTCTACGAGTTGAACTTCACGGGAGCTCCCTAAAAACAACTCCGGACCTCACAGAAGAATGTTTTGGCAATATTCAAAACTTTGAATATTAATGCTAACTTTTATCCTAATTGCCAATGTATTCAGCACACATAGGTCTCACACCGCCGCGGGAACTCGCCTTTCTCGGTGCAGAGTGCGTGAATCCGCTCAGTGATGGCTCGAGGGAGTCGTGGGGACGATGGTGGTGTTGTTTGGCCGATCAGCCGGGGCTTGCACGCAAGCTAGGCGGTGGGTGATCGGTTTAGAGCTCGGCGGCGGCTCTGCTCGTTTCACACGTGGGGAGAGCAGGAACAGCCCGTGGCTTCGGTAAAAAGGTGAGAGAGGGAGTGTGGCGGTAGCTGCCGACGTCCAGCATCTCTCCAGCGTGAAGGAAAAACCAGCAGGAGCTGGCTGCCGGCTGGCCCTCGGTGTCGAGCGGAGGAAGGTCGGCTCAGCCGTTGCTTCGCATGGGAGGAAATCAAATGGAGACTGTGGACTGCAGATCTTTTGCAAATTTCAGTGCTCCCAATGACATGTGGGTCCCACATGTCAGTCCTTCCTTATCTCCTTCTAAATATCTCCCAAATTTGGATATTGATGGAATTCAATTGTGGGAATTCAAATCTGATATGCATTTGGATAATTGGGCAAGTTTCATCCAAATTAAAATGGGTGTTTGAATTCTTTGTCATTTAAAGTCCATTTTGGAAAATGGGTTGCAAATCATTTCCATAAATCATGAAACTTTGCACACCCCCTAATTTGGACTCAAGGAATTCAAATATGAAATCTGATTTAAATTTTGGCTGCTGCAAATGAGATTTTCAGCACAACAGTTTTGAATTCCATTGTGTTGTTCTCATTTGAATTTTATTTTGAAAACATTGTTCCAAATCTGATTTTTGTTTTCTCACACATATGGGAACTTCCCATCTTTGTTTTAGACCCCTCTAGGGTTCCAAGTTCTCAAATAAACATTTGACTTGTGTGAAGAAAACCCTCATGTGTGTTATCACATGTGGGGAAAAGTTTTAACAAGTCCCAAATTTCACTTATATGAAACAAAACTTTTGCAAACAAGAGTTTCTTTGTATTCACATTTTTGAGACCTTTACATTCCACGCCCCTTAAAAGGAATCTCGTCCCGAGATTCAAAAGAAGAATGAGACGGGAGGTAATTACAAAGTTTATGACAAAAGCTCTGGATAGTTCTTGTGGATGTAATCTTCATTTCCCACGTCGCCTCTTCTGGGGTATGATTACTCCACAGGACTTTGTAAAATTTCAAAGTCCGGTTCCGGGTGATCCGGGTCTTTTCGTCGATAATCTGTACAGGTTGCTCGACATAGGTGAGATCCGGCTTCAACTCGTCGATGTCTTCGGTGCGGATGGCAGCGGTAAACTTGAGACATTTCCGCAGCTGGGATACGTGAAATATGTCGTGAATACCGGCAAGGCTTGCCGGTAGTTCCAGCCGGTAGGATACGTTTCCGCACTTCTCCGTTATAGCAAACGGACCGATGAATCGGGGAGCAAGTTTCCCCTTGACACCGAACCGATGAATCCTTTTCATTGGAGACACACGAAGATACACGTTGTCGGTACCCTCAATACCGGGTACCCCCGCGCACAGCGTAAAACTTCCTAAGGACCTCGCTCCCTCTGCAGGGGCGAGGTTTGAAGGCGCCACGTGTCCAGCGGGGCCGGAGCTCCCCTCCCCACGGAGGATAGCTCCGAGCCTGCCACGTGGCCCAGGAGGCCGGACCTCACCCCCTCCGCAAGGCCGAGCTCCGAAGGCGCCACGTGTCCGGCAGGGCCGGGGCTCTCCTCTCCTCAAAGGATAGCACCGAGCATGCCACGTGGCCCGGAAGACCGGACCTCGCCCCCTCCGCGAGGGTGAGCTCCGAAGGCTCCACGTGTCCAGCGGAGCCGGAGCCCCCCCCCTCTCCTCAGAGGAGAGCTCCGGGTCCGACACGTGGCCAGCAGAGCAGTACTGCCGCCCGGCGCGGTAGGCAGCAGGAGTAAAGGCGCGCCATGCCTTTACCGTACAAAGCATTCAAGACCCGCGCCTTCCCAAGACGCGGAGACACGGAGCACGCCTCTGTCATGTGCTGTTGCGCCCAGTCGCATCACCGACTGGCGCGCAGTGTCAGAACCTGCCAGCCAATAAACACAGCGACAAGACATCCCGTGCCGCCCCCGCCATCATCAACCACTACGACTAGAATGCGGCATGGGCAGGGCGGCAAGACGAAGACTCGTAAGCCTTCGCCAGAGACAACTACCTACATAACTGCGGATACGATAGTCGGCAGGAAATCTCCCCAGGACCACCTGTCGGGTCCCGGGCCCCCCTTGTAAGCCACACGAGTCTTGGACTATAAAAGGCTCGGGTAGGCAACGTTAGCAAGGGTTCGCACTCCAGCAACTCATACGCTAGGCATACTCACCCTCAAGCTCAGGACTCCGGTTCTGAGCAACAAGCAATACAGCGAGCACCTCTGTTCACCGTGGACGTAGGGTTTTACGCTCCGGCGGCCCGAACCACGTAAAACTCATTGTGTCAAGCTTCTCCTTCACTCGTCCCTTACGCTTAAGCTCTCCGCAAGAGACTAGCCCCTCAGAAAAAGAACCTCTGCGGGCTGCCCAGAGCAGGTCCGGGGGAAGTGTCGACCACACACTTCGACACACGTGCTCTCCGACTTCGAAATGCAGCGGTCGACGTCTCTGGTCCGCGTAGCTCTTTTGACGAGATTGGGCAGTTTTGAGGTTCTCTTGTATTATCCGAACTCTCTCTTCGGCTTCATTGACAAAATCCACCCCAAACATTACTCGTTCACCGGACTCACACCAGTTCAATGGCGTACGACACTTCCGGCCATATAGAGCTTCATATGGTGCCATTTTGATGCTCGTCTGATATCCTTTGTTGTACAAGAACTCTGCCAACGGTAAGTGATCATCCCAGCTCTACCGTGGTGGATGGCACATGCTCTTAGCATATCTTCTAGTATTTGATTCACCCTCTCAGTTTTCCCATCGGTTTGAGGGTGATACGCAGAGCTTCTAATCAACTTCGTCCCCAAGGAGGCATGTAGCTGTTCCCAGAAACGGGCTACGAACAGCGATCCTCTATCTGACACAATGGTACGGGGAACTCCATGTAAGCACAGGATCCGTGCTATGTACAGCTCCGCATACTGCTTTGCGTTATACCTAGTACGCACAGGGATGAAATGTGCTGATTTGGTTAACCGGTCCACGATTACCCAAATCGAATCATGGTTGTGGGAGGTCATCGGCAACCCGACCATGAAGTCCATACTCAAGTCTTCCCACTTCCATGCCGGTACTTGTAGTGGCTGCAACAGGCCTGACTTCTTCATATGGTCGGCCTTGACTCTCCGACACGTATCACACTCTGAAACGTATTTTGCAACTTCACATTTAATACGTGTCCACCAAAACTTCTTCCGGAGATCTTGGTACATTTTGTTGCTGCCCGGATGAATGGAAAACTTGGACAAATGAGCTTCATCCAAAATTTTCTTCCGTAGTCCCATATCCCGGGGTACTACAATCCGGTCGTTGAACCACAAAGTACCTTCATCGTCCTTCCGGAAGCACTTCATTTCTCCGTTGTCTATCCTTCGCCGTATGTGAAACATACCCTTGTCTTTTCGTTGAGCTTCAATGATCTCCTCTCGGATGGTAGGGATGAGAGCGAGATTATAGAGAGCTCCATACAGGATGACATGGAGGCTTGGTTCTTCATCATCCATTTCAGCAATAGTTAGGTGATGGATATGCGCCTTACGACTGAGCGCATCGGCGACCACATTCGCCTTTACTGGATGATAATGAATCTCAAGTTCATAGTCTTTAATGAGCTCTAGCCATCTTCGTTGCCTCATGTTCAGTTCTTTCTGAGTGAAGATGTACTTCAAGCTCTTGTGGTCGGTGTAGAGGTGTACAAGATTTCCGAGCAAGTAATGCCTCCACATCTTCAAAGCAAGGACCACGGCAGCTAACTCAAGATCATGAGTTGGATAATGCTGCTAATGATTTCTGAGTTGACGAGATCCATAAGCGACCACTCGTCTTTCTTGCATCAGCACGCAGCCAAGACCGATGCTAGATGCATCGCAATAAACGTCGAATGGCTTTGTCGTATCCGGCTGAGCAAGAACTGGGTCTGTTGTGAGATGCTTTACTAAAGTCTTGAAAGCTTGTTCACACGCAGCACCCCACACAGATCTGGTATTCTTCTTTAATAATTCCGTCATCGGTTTAGCGATCTTGGAGAAACCCGGAATGAACCTCCGGTAATAACCCGCTAAACAGAGGAAGCTACGGATTTCATGTACTGACTTTGGTGACTCCCATTTCTGTACTTGGATAATCTTACTCGGATCTACAGCGATACCCTCTGCTGAAATGATGTGTCCGAGAAATGGTACTTGATTAATCCAGAATTCACACTTGCTGAGTTTTGCATAGAGCTGATGATCTCGCAATCTTTGTAGCACAATATGCAGATGTTCAGCATGTTCTTCCTCTGACTTAGAGTACACCAAGATATCGTCGATGAAGACAACGACGAATTTATCCAACTCCGGCATGAACACTGAATTCATCAGGTACATAAAGTGTGCCAGGGCGTTGGTCAAACCAAAAGACATAACGAGATACTCATACAGCCCGTATCTCATTGAGAATGCCGTCTTCGGAATATCTTCTGCCTGGATTTTAATCTGATGATATCCGGATCAAAGATCCATCTTCGAAAATACCTTCACACCCACTAATTGATCGAAGAGCATATCAATGCGAGGTAGTGGATACTTGTTCTTGATGGTAACGGCGTTCAAAGGACGATAATCAACACAAAGCCATAGTGTTTCTTCCTTCTTTTTGACAAACAACGCTGAACAACCCCAAGGTGACGAACTCGGTCGTATAAAGCCCTTGCTCATTAGGTCATTCAGCTGTGTCTTCAATTCTGCCAGTTCATTGGGTGCCATCTTGTACGGCCTTCGTGATATCGGTGTTGTTCCCGGTATAAGTTCAATCTTGAACTCAACGTCTCGTTCGAGCGGCATGCCCGGTAAATCCTCGGGAAATACATCCGGATACTCACGTACCACCGGAATGTCCTCTATCCTAACAGCTTCCGTATGGTTCACTGTTGCAATCTGCTGCCGTCTAGCGCCCAGAATTAATATATGAAGACCGTGCTGTGGGGAGTTGAGCTCAATGGTCCTGGAGCTGATGTTAAGAACCGCTCTGTGGTAATTCAACCACGACATCCCCAAAATGATGTCGATCTTCCAACCCTCAAGGATAATGAGAGTCGTAGGGTATATTTTACCCCCCAAACAAGGAGGTGCTCGGGAGACAACCTCGCTTGCGGTACTGCTGCCCCCGGGCGAAGATATGAGGTATTGCCTCTTTGTATAAACGGTTTGGAGCTGATGTTGAGCCACAAAAGATTGGCTAATGAAGTTGTGTGTGGCACCGGAATCAAAGAAAACTAAAACCGGTAGCTGATTCAGAGAAAACATCCCTGCTAAAGCGGCTTCTCCTTCCGGAACATCATCAATCACAGTATAGTGAATGTTGCCCCTTATCTGCCCTCCTATCTGCAGATTGAGGTACGGACCGTATTGTTGTAAATATGATGACCCATAGTCTCGAGTTCCCTCCGGACATTGCCTAGCATAATGGCCCGTACGCCCACAAGTGAAACACGGATGTCTTTCCGGTTTTTCGTTGACTTGCGGTGGACTGCTAGGTACATATGGCTGCAGCGATGGAGCACAAGCCACCGTCTGATGCTGCAGCTGTGGAGGTGGTGCAAGTTGTAGAACTTGACCAGCAATCAACCTCTGAGGAGTGGATCGTACAGATGGCCTCCATCTTTCACCAGGTGGCGCTTGATACACCAAACGGTTCTTTTGAGGCACATAACTTGTGCTAGCCTGCTCGATCTCACTCATCTTTCTCTTCTCCGCTTGCCACTCAAGTGTCGGCTTCTCCTGAATGAAAGCCGCATCAACCATGTCGGTGTAACTGCCGTTATTGTGTACGGCCAACTTATCCTGTAATATGGCACTCAGGCCATGGAAGAATAGGTCACACCGTGCCTCTTCTTTCGCCACATATTCGGGAGCATATTGGGCCAAAAGGTTAAACCTTCTGACATACTCGAGGACACTCATGTCCCCTTGCTTCAAGCCCAAAAATTCCTCCCGCTTTTCCTTGACAATACCTAGTGGTATGTAACGGGTACGAAAGGCTTCACAAAACTCCCTCCATGTCACTTGATGGTCCTCCGGAATGGTGGCAAGATGATCCACCCACCAGTTTCCGGCGGCTCCATGGAGTTGTTGAGCGGCAAACTTTGTCTTCTGGTATTCATCACACTCGAATACTCCAAATTTTGACTCCATGACATGAAGCCATTGATCTGCTTCCACAGGTTCGGTGGCTTCAGTAAAGATAGGCGGTTGAGTCGCCAAGAAATCCAGATAAGCGTCCCGAGATGGAACGGCTTGTTGCGTGTTCTGGAGTACGCCTTGCTGTACCAAATCTTGGAGTAAGCGTGTGTGTTCTTGTGTTGCTTCTTGGAGTAGCCTAGTGTTCTCTTGATTAGACTCGACGACTCGAATCATAAGATCCATCCATCCCGTGGATGGTGGTTCCGACGGTGGAATGGAAGCATCACCGCCTTGGCGAGAACTTCCGGCCCTACTCCTAGAGCGAGTACGAACCATACTGCAAACATGTAGTTGATAAGAGTTAAACAAGAACTCAGCAGTATGTGAGACTAATGAAAACATGATTATGTCAAAATTTTAGTAAAAGCAGTAACAAAACCCATGTTTACACAATTCCTTAGTAGGCATAACTATCCAGCCTATCTATACAGGACAGACCTTTATACACTATCTCCAGATTTTGATCTAGTTAATAGCATTTTCATATCTCGAGTTGAATACCGAAGTTAAAGTTAACTTCAGTATCTTTCACACGAGTACTTATATGCCTTCAGATCATCTCTGGATTTAAAGTTATGATTTTCCAAAGTTGACAGAATTCCTGGATAAAATTTGCCAGCACCTCCTTTGTACGTGGCCGATTTTATCACAGTTGTATATGTAAATACAATAAGAACCTGAACAAACTTTGAACTACAACAATGATGCACGTTTCACAACCTTTCCAATGGTGTATCATAGGCTCCATAAGGTTTTTCTTCAGAAAGTTATGGTTTAAAAACAGAAAGGTCCAGAGAGGTTTTGCTGCTGTCCTGGTTCTGGACAGTTTACCTTCCTCTGAACTTTCTACCCATTTAGCGTGTGATTTGGCTCTGGAGGTCTACAAAGCAGTTGTAGATATCTTGATGACCTTTCCATAACTGTACCATACACCTTAATTGGGTCAAGCTACTCAGAGTTATGCTCTGTTAAAGTCCAGCAAGAATTCTTGCCGAAAACCGAGCAAATCTTTGAAGCCTAGTCTTCCTCTCATTTGAATCTTAGCTCAAAATAAGAGTTCAGTAACTAATATTTGTTTCAAACTTCCATTTTTATTTGAAAGTTAGTTCATGAGTCGTTTCTTCAAAGGAAAGGGGTTATTATGTTTAGTACGGCGTCGATGCACCGTAAGAAGCATGTCGGTACTACGTAGCCTCACCAAAAGAAAATCCTAACCGGATTATACCGGCACATTCGTATCTTAGGTGACACTAAAATGGTCACTCGCAAATGTGTACTATTCGTACTACGGTTTCGTGGTTAAACCTGCATAAGTCACACTCAATCGTCAGATCCGGCTGCACACCGAACCCGGTATCCATACAGTTCTTACACCTGTCCGTCATCACTCGCACAGGTGTTCTCAAACCAAACACGCCTTGAGCTACGTGTTCACGTTACTAACCACGTGACGGGGTTTCCCAAATTGCACCACGCACGCCTGGGACAGACGTTGCTCGAGTACCACAAACGACATGAGGAGTCGTAGAGGATACTAAAGCGGGTCGGGTTACCTGCCACCCGTGGGGCTCCACCCTTCAGTTTGTGCGCACTGGTGGACAGCGCTTACGTGCACCGCCCAAGACATAACTCGTCCCGAGATGCACGATTTTCCGACATAACAGTTAAGTTAGTTTGCCACCTTCATTTTGAGCTAATAGTAATCCTTATGTGGGCCTAGTACCGTAACCTAAATTTTTGTCGTAATACCTTCCTTATTCCGTGCGCTATTCCCAATGCAGCTCTGATACCACGCTGACGCGGACCCGTCAACTGAGACAGGCCACTCGCCCGGGAATCGCATTGGGTGGTGCCTTGTTGTGCGGCACCCAACAGCACACATACAAGGAACAATGTATTACATAAACAATAGCGGAAGCTTACAAGTTTTTCTTTGTAAATACTTTACATCAAGTAACTACAGCGGAAGTCTATATCAACTCACGTCGAATAACTACGAGCACTCGAGATGAAGTCCAGCCCGCGGACTCCTCTCGCTAGCAACACGAAGACAACAGCAGCGGCTGGGTTCTCCATGTGTTACCTGACTCGGAAGTCTCCAAGTCTCACCGGACAACCTCCATCTTAGCATCGATGTTAACCTGCAAAACCACTTATATAGCAAGCGTGAGCACATAGGCTCAGCAAGACTGATCCGTCTCTCCTAAACAAGAAACTCTACATGCACGACGGTTGCCATTGGGTTAGCTAGATTTGCATAAAGGACTCGCCTAAAGTTGATCCTTAACTTTCAGATTTTAAGCCTCATTGTGCAGACCTTGAGCCGAAAAGCATCGCAACTCCACAATCAAACGAGAAACGCTTTGTTGCGATGCTCCTTGCACAAAGTGAAAGTAAAGTTTAATGAGCCTATCTCTAATTCAATCATGGTTGCAATACAAGTTACAGCACAGCCTTATCAAGTTCAAAAGATAACCAGTTCCAGTTGTTACTACATCAAGACGCAGTGGGCAAGTATGCTCATATGACCGCGAGCGACGGTGATTCGAATCAGTACACGCCCGGACTACACGACACGTACACCCGTACTCCGAGTTGCCGGCAGCAACCTCGACTGACGTTGTACGCGGCCACCTTTCCCAAGATCTTCCACATTGGACACAGTCCAACTGCCCCGAGTACGCAAGCTCCCTCATGGTACATACCCGCAGTGGTATGTTCTTAAGCGAGGTACCTCCTGCTACCCTGATGCCAAAAGCCTAAGGCAGTTGGAAAAGTTCCACTATGGATCTCCCAAGGTACATCGGTTTCCTGGGTCCCATATAGCCAGTATGCGCCCGGTACACAACTCAAACTTGTCCAACAGGGCCAAGCACGGACGGGCCTTAACCGACACAGGCAGGGCTATGCACGCACGACCTGCAACCTGCTGCATCTAAACCTCCCTGCCCAGTCTCCATTTCTTATGTGTGAACTTTCCTCATCTTTTCCAATTCGGACCCGTTCCGAGTAAACCAGCCCTAAACTCGCGAGTAGATTCCAACTACTCGACTTCTACCGAACCTTTCCTACTAACATTTAGCGTAGCCAAATCCACTCAAGGAGGTGCTATTCTACCCTTTCTCTCTTAGGTATTTCTGGTCATGCAAGTGGGTTTTCAATATCATCTAGACTTAATGCAATCAACAATGCAAAGCTATGATCTCTACAAATGGAAATGCTTGTAACTGTTCAAATGCAAACCGGGGCTTGCCTGTTTTGCAGGTGACTAAGGTTACAATCAGTTAGTGATGATCACTTGGAGCTTGATCACTTGTTTTCCTCCTTCCTTGATCCTCACTTCAAGTCCTTCTCACCTTCTTCACGCATATGCTACACGATATGATCATGCATATGTATTTAATTGAAAAGCTTTTGCTAATAAGATCTAATGACATTTTTAAAACTGGAACTCTGTTTAAGAATTTAAAATGACACTGGTGCTAGTGGTTTGGGTTGGGTTTAAACACTATGATCAAATGTTGAGTGCTTTTCCCACTTAAGTGTTGATCACCTCAAGAGATTACACATGACAGTGGTGATCCAGAGCTACAATGGAGCTGGAAATTATCATGTGAGTTCCTTGTCACAAGAAATTCCTCTGGACCAAAATTTAGCACTTTTCATGGGGTGGTTTATTCAGAACAATTCTCTAAGTGTTTAATCAAAGATGAATTAATTCTGAGGTAGCACCCCTGTTCATGTCAAACTCAGTGAACCACCATTTCAATTATAGTTCATAGAGTCTACATGAATTTTCCTAGGATTTTTGGAGCTAAGAATTGCCCAAAACTGAATTTACAAGTTTTGGAAATTTCTCTGAAAATGTTTCTGTACTCATTTGAATACAGGAACTTACAATCTGAATTACCCTGATCAATTCAACTCCAAACGAGCTGAAACCTTTACAGGCGTCTAATAACACCCTAAAGAATATTCTGGCAAAATTTGAGGATTTTTGAATATACCAAACTCCCTCTAAAATTCTTTTGCTGAAAAGATTTAAAGAATTTTTCAGAATTAAATAAAGCCTTTCATACAAATTGGGTTGCATATTTGGATAGATTTTGTCATTCTGAATCTAACCCAATTTGAATCACTAAACTTGGAGGTTCCTAGCCAAATTTATGCTCTTCTAAAGTTTGGGGAAAAATCTGGAATATGAATAAATCCGGGAAAAAGTTTAAACCTGACTGTGGGACCAGGGGCACGTGTCAGTCACCAGGAGCGCGCCACACGGGGCCACAGGGTTAATTCCCTCGCTGTTACAGCCGATACCGCGCCACATAGTATCCGGCCCTCTCTCCCGAGTCGCTGACAGGAGGGACCGACGAGGTCGTCTTCAACCTCCCGCTCCCACGCGACCCCGCCGCCGGGCTCGCTGGAGTAGCTCCGGGATCGGTTGTCTGGCCATAGCAACTGCTGAAACTTGCCGCTAGCCCCTAATTCAACGTGAGAAACATGCTGGTGGGGTTTTCTCGGGCTGGCAGGTCCCCCAAACTAGCCCGCGACGGCGCACCGGCTCGGATGAAGTCCGGCGACGTCGACCCGACGCTCTAGCCCGTCAAAAGCTTCCTGGAAAGGCTCTACAGCACCAGTGGAGGCTGGCAAAGCTAGGCATGGCCGCACATGGGTCCGGGAACGGCTCCAACCTAGGGTTCACCGTGCAACCGCACCTTCCCGCCATAGCCGCCGTCGTAAAAAGTGAAATTGCACCGTGCACAGCGTGTTTCGTGCGAAGTTTCAAAAGAGAACTGGTGCGCCTACATGTCTAGCCTGTGTGTGCGAAGTTTCGTGGTGTCTAAACATAGATCAATCGAGAATTTCGCAGAGCTATACCCGCGGGTCAGTTTTCACCGGCCGGAGAGGATCTTCGAAATTCGTCGTCGAGAGGCAGAGACAAGCTCTGTGCTTCGGATGGAAGCTGCACGGAGCTCCTGCGCGTCCCAGAGTGGCCTTGTTTGGTCGTGACAAGCTCTGGAGGAGGCTGTCCACGGGAGCACGTTGTCGCCGTTGTGTGGCAGCCGCCGCGGGAACTCGCCGTTCTCGGTGCAGAGAGCGTGAATCCGCTCAGTGATGGCTCGAGGGAGTCGTGGGGACGATGGTGGTGTTGTTTGGCCGATCAGACAGGGCTTGCACGCAAGCTAGGCGGTGGGCGATCGATTTAGAGCTCGGTGGCGGCTCTGCTCGTTTCACGCGTGGGGAGAGCAGGAACAGCCCGTGGCTTCGGTAAAAAGGCGAGAGAGGGAGTATGGCGGTAGCTGCCGACGTCCAGCAGCTCTCCAGCGCGAAGGAAAAACCAGCAGGAGCTGGCTGCCGGCTGGCCCTCGGTGTCGAGCGGAGGAAGGTCGGCTCGGCTGTTGCTTCGCGTGGGAGGAAATCAAATGGAGACTGTGGACTGCAGATATTTTGCAAATTTCAGTGCTCCCAATGACATGTGGGTCCCACATGTCAGTCCTTCCTTATATCCTTCTAAATATCTCCCAAATTTGGATATTGATGGAATTCAATTGTGGGAATTCAAATCTGATATGCATTTGGATAATTGGGCAAGTTTCATCCAAATTCAAATGGGTGTGTGAATTCTTTGTCATTTAAAGTCCATTTTGGAAAATGGGTTACAAATCATTTCCATAAATCATGAAACTTTGCACACCCCCTAATTTGGACTCAAGGAATTCAAATATGAAATCTGTTTTAAATTTTGGTTACTGCAAATGAGATTTTCAGCACAACAGTTTTGAATTTCATTGTGTTGTTCTCATTTGAATTTTATTTTGAACACATTGTTCCAAATCTGATTTTTGTTTTCTCACACATATGGGAACTTCCCATCTTTGTTTTAGACCCCTCTAGGATTCCAAGTTCTCAAATAAACATTTGACTTGTGTGAAGAAAACCCTCATGTGTGTTATCACATGTGGGGAAAAGTTTTAACAAGTCCAAAATTTCACTTATATGAAACAAAACTTTTGCAAACAAGAGTTTCTTTGTATTCACATTTTTGGGACCTTTACATGAAAATCCCTGGATTGGGCTCATTAATTAATTTAAGTAAAATGTTGTATGAATTTTTACAGGAGTTCTGTTTATTGGAAAATTCCCAAATTTTGACAGGACATTCTTCCAAAATTCCTTGAACTACAGTAAAAATTTCAGAGGCATTGAACCTCATTTGCTTGGTCAAATGATGTGTTCATTCCTTATGTCTCTGAAAAATGGGAAAAATGAACAGAGACATTTTCAGCTTTTTCCCAATCCTTCTAAAATCCATATCTCCATGTAGGAAACTCCAAAAATGGAAAAACCAATTCCTATGGACTCAGGACAATTTGTACTCCACAAAAAGTCTACTTTGCAGCATAAGAAAGCTTAATACCTAGGGGGTAAAGGCAGATTAGTGAAAATCACATAAGGAATAATTGTGATCATCTTGAGCCATTTCATGAGCTCAATTTTTGTACCCTGCTTAAATGCTTTCCATACAAGCTGTGGTTAAATTCTCAGCTTCATCGGACCTCTGGAACTTGAGCTACCATCTTTTAGGTTTAAGTGTTCATATAATGGACTTAATCACATAGTGATTACTAGTATCTCCTTTTCACCTAGCTTTCATCATCTCTAAGGTTTAGATCCAACAACAGAAACCTTGCTGTTGTTTATCTATCCTATGTGTGAGTTAACTGGTACAACAGTTTTGAATCATTTTCTAAATTGCTTTTGAATACATGTGCATAAATCATCTTAATAGCATGTGACATCGGCGTTCGACGAGGACTCGACTCTGCAGCGAGGATCTCCATCTCGTGACGAGTTTGGCGGATTCTCTGGAGGAATACTAACTCCTAGCTTCTAACAAAACCGTTGAGCAAGGCAAGCCCCGGTTTGCATATCGTTACCATTTTAAATTTTGCTTTACTTCACCTCATGATTATTAGACTTGATTTTGTGCATTATGTCTAGGATGATTGAAACCCACTTGCATGGCTATTATATACCTGAGTAGAAGGTTTAGTGCAGGCTTTGCCTCATTGTAGATGCTAGCCTAATGTTGTAGCTAGCTCGGTAGAAGTCGAGTAGTAAAAAGCTACTCGTGAGAAAGTTCGAGTAATGGAGTTACTCGCTAGATATAAATGATAAGAGCACCCTCATGAATATGAGATGGGGACGGGGATGTTCCTGTAGGATGGAGCGCTCAAGGTTGGTCTCGACCTGCGATGGGTGTGACAATGCTTGAGACCACATTTGGCCTGGACAGGGATGGTAAGGCAAATGTGGAGGTTGGTTGTAGCCCGTCCGTGTCGGTTAAGGACCGTATGTATGCGGCCCTGCTGGACAAGATTGAGCTGTACCGGATATATAGTGGGGTATGGGATCCATGAAACCGATGTAACTCGATGGACCGTGATATAGAAACTCATCCTTCGCGTGGGAATGGTGTTGAGAAGGCGGGAGGTGTAAATCCTTTAGCGGGCAACTTCGACGTGTCCGCGTAGAGGATCATCCTGCTCGGCGTGAAACGTTTTTCTATGTCGGGTGTCGTGTGAAAGGTTGCTGCATACAACGTAAGAAAGAGCTCTTGAGAGAGTCTTTCGAGGCGGGTGTATGTGTCGTGTATTCCGGGTTGTTATTGATTCGAATCACAGTCGCTCGCGGAAGAGGATTGAGCATACTTGCCCACTGCGCCGTGACGTAGTAAGAAGACGAACTGAGTCTCTTAACTTGTTGTTTGTGGATTAATCACTGTATTGGAACCTTGACTGAAGTAGATATAGAGCCAACTAAATTTCATTTCCACCTTAGGCTAGCAACATCGGGATAAGCGTTTCTTGTTTGATTGTGGACTTCCGATGTTGTGAGGCGTGAGGACCACTAAAATGAAGGCTATAAGAATCTGAATATAAGGATCAAATTTAGTCAAGCTGCATTTTGCAAATTCCTGTTCCTACTGTCTTACTACCCCTGCATTTAGGGTTACATGTTTAGGAGTGACGGTTAAGTCTTGCTGAGCCTTAGTGCTCACGATTGCTTCTGTGTGTTTTTGCAGGTAGCAGGATGCCTGCTATGAAGAGGGTTGTTCGGTGAGACGATGAACCTCACGGTTCGTTTAACTCATCGGAAACCTAGCCGCTGCCTTTCTTTGGTGAAGCTAGTAGGAAGCGTTCACGGGCTGAACGACTTCTCTTCGGTGTAGTTAGGGTCGAGAGTGAGTAGTTTGTCCAGCTAGTTTTAATTTCCGCTGCGTATGTACAATATGTTGTAAAAGAAATTATCTTGAGTAACAAAATGGTTCCATTATGTTCTTGAGCCTCTTTTTGTGCATGCTGTTGGGTGCCGCATCGCACGGCACCACCAACTGCGATTCCCGGGCGTGGCTCCCCCACAGCAAGAGCTAACCTCGGCCTTCAAGGGCTTAGCCGACTAGTGGGTCTGATGCTTCAACTTCAGCGCTTATTCCGACTTCACGGCTTGGGCACCACGGATGAGTCTTCTACCGGCCCCCTCTTTTCACTTACTTCACTGCTCCTTCTCTTCCCCTGCCTTATGAGGAACTCAACCAACAAGCCAGACTACTTCTTGGCATCAACCGGTGCGCCTTCTTTGGTAAAGCACAGTCTTCTTCCTTGAGTGCTTTAGTAGGGGCAGATGGAAAGGGCCTAATGGTTTTAGCTTCTTAGGAAGCCATCTGCTTTCTGCTTCACTTCAAAAGAATGACGTAGGTAGACATGACTATAAGGAAGAGTTTTAGGCTCAAGGCATACTACTAGGATTGGTCTTGTTGCCGTAAGCCTACGGAGGGAGGGGACCCATCCTGTAGAAGGCAAGGAAGGCAGCGCGCTGGGGATGCGGAGGAGCTATTATCGCCCAGCTCCCTAACCTAATGCGGCCGGACCGCAGGGAACCTTAGCATGGGGGGACGTCCTAATCCTTTTGCCGCCGCAAGGCTGGCTAATCGTACGCAGCAGGAGCAAGGGAACTCCCCTGGTTCAGGAAGGCACATGAGTCCGAACGCTATTATGAATGTGCAACCGACACTACACTACGTAGGTACCTGTGCATGCAGGTGAGGCGTCGGTCGGTCCTAGAAACAGCGGCAGCTAGCGAGGAGTTAACGACCGGAAGTGCTGCAACCTAGGGATCACCAGGCAGCTCTTTCGCTCTATAGGGATATCGGGGGGGGGGGGGCATAGCACAATTCTTCTTGGAGGAGGGTTGGTTTGCCCAGGTGACTGATCCTGCCATAATATACTCCCGCCAATTCTATTGCACCGGCAACCGAAGTCGAACATACATACGACGATCTTCATGCGTGAAGGGACGGGAGGAAAGAAAGGGTGGTAGATGATAATGCGAAAGGGTGCCGCGTCTGGGCGGGCGGGCTGAATGGATGAGCGAAAGATGCCATGGAGTGGGGAATATCCCGAGTTCACTCGGAGCTTTGGCAACCACCGTAGGAGGTGTGATGTACATGCACTCATTTCAAGGGGGTGCAATACTTCTCAGTTTGGGCTGGGACGCCTGTGCCTTTTTCAAAATTCGATTCAGCGGTTTCAAGTTCGGAAGGTGGATCTGACGAAACAACTTTCAGTGCCTTTCGGTTCTTTTGGTTCAAAACTAGCGTTTTTGCCAACGTATAAAGAATTCGATGCCCCTGGATCTACGGATGGACCTACTTATCATTCCAAGTAAGGGGGAAGCAAAAGTTCAGAGATGGGATGCCGATCTGAAACCTGCTATCTTTCCACTTCTATCGCTTCCTAATAGGGCTGGGTTGTGGGATGAATAATCGTATCCCCCCCTGAGGTTTCAAAGCTCTTTAACAGAGCTGTACAAAGGAAGTCTGCACCTTCCCACTTATCCGGCTTTGACCCATTACTAAAGGAGAGATTTTCATTAAACCAAAAGCCAACCAAAGAACCGGAACCGATACAGTCGACGCTCAAGGTACCAAGACCAGGCGGCCGGCCGACGTGCAGTGGGAACTTTGTAATTTCATCTTCATATAGAAAAAAAATCGGCCTTCCTGTGTTCCAATTGTATTTCTGCAGTAGTACGTGCCTGGCTTGTAACCAAGCTAACTAAAAAAGAAGGTTTTTGTTGTACTACCGCTCGCTTAACGGTGTAACAGGTCTGTCTATCCTAATCAATGAGAAATCGAGGAAAGAGCAGCAAAGAAATGAGAAATAAAAAGAAAAATACGGAGGAGGTAGAAAATAAGGCCTACCGTGGGACTAGTCATCAAAAAAGTGGGAGAAGGTTGGATATGGATCATGATCAAGTCTACCTCGTAAGCCACTTAAAGATCTTTGAGCAGCTCGAGAGAAAAATCTGCTGGTTTCCGTTCGTTAGCAAGTGCCCGGCATCTGTCAAACGAACATCGGTTTCCAGCAACACAAATTTCAGCTCATGAAACTTAATAGTTTTCTAGAATTAATTCCCTAAAATTTAAACTGTAGGGAATTTTATCTGTAGAATTGCTTTATAAAAATTCTGAAATTTGGCTGGGAGGTTCAATGGAAAAACCTTGAGTCACTGTAAAATTTTCAGACCCATCCAAGTTCATTTAGTCCCCCTAATGGTGTGATTAAGTGAACTGCCCTGAGAAAATAGAAAAATGTACAGAAACATTTTTCAGATTTTCTCACACCTTGTCTAGGGCATAACTTCATCTAGAATTCTTCAAATGACATGAAACCAATTCCATTAGAACCATCTCAAATTCTAGTTTCCAGAAAGTAATGGTTGGAGCTATGAAAACCTCTGGAATTCCTTAGAGGTTCCAATATTGACCAAATAGGCTTTTATTTGTACAAGGCTCAAATGAACTTTGTTTCAAATGAAGCTTGGTCAAGACTTTGGTTAGGACCATACAAGCCACCATAAAAATTTCAGAGCCAAAAGGGAGGTCTAGCTAGAATTATGGACTTTACATATTCAAGTTCAAACATTGCATTTAAGTTGACATATAGTATATCGTTTACGTGTAGTCGCTGAAGGCGAGGAAACTCTGGAAGTGCTCGACTTCCTTCTTCCAGACGAAGCCCTAACCACTGACCAGCAGGAACAAGGCAAGCCCCGGTTTACATTGAACCATTTTACAAACTTTTGCTTTGTTATATACTTAGTATGAGGTATATGAATGTGCATTAGGTGTAGGATGGATGAAACCCATGTGCATAACCAGAATTTTCCTATAAGAGTGAGGGTAGTGTCTAAGTCCTCGAGTAGACAGGCTGTGCTTAATGATTCATAGAACTTTGGTACAAGTCGAGTAGTTGGAATCTACTCGCGAGTTAGGCTTGGGACACACGGGATTGGTTCGAGTGAGGTGAGATCACTTTAGTGATGAAAATGAGACTAGGCAGGGACTAGGGCGTAGCAAGAGGAAGTCTTGTGTGCGCAGCCCTGTCCGTGTCGATTGTGGACCGATCTGACAGGGACCGGTCCCGATCACGGGGCCGTGCCGCTCTCCCGGGAATCGCAATTGGTGGTGCCGTGTTATGCGGCACCCAACAGCACGCATATAAGGGACACTGTATTACATAAATCAAAAGCGGAAGCTTACAAATGTTCTTTCTAAATAATTTACATAAATTAGCTACAGCGGAAGACTACAAACCACTCACGTCAAATAAATAATGAGCACTCAAGAGGAGGTCCAGCCCGCGGACTCCTCTCGCTAGCAACACGAAGACAAGGCAGCGGCTAGGTTCTCCATGTGATACATGACTCGGAAGTTCCCGAGTCTCACCGGACAACCTTCTTATAGCGTCGGGTTAACCTGCAAAACCACTCATATAGCAAGAGTGAGCACAAAGGCACAGCAAGACTTAACCGTCTCTCCTAGACATGCAACTCTACATGAAAGTAACCTAAGACTTAAACACAGAAACTCTCTGAAATTGTTTCTGTTTTCATTTGAAATTCTCTAAAATTCTCTGAAATTGTTTCTGTTTTCATTTGAACACAGAAACTCGATTTCAGAATTCTCCTACATAAATCAACTCCAAATGAGCTGAAACTTTTACAGGAGTGTCCTAACATCCTATAGAATATTCTGGCAAAATTTGAGTATTTTTGGATGAACCAAAATCCCTCTAAAATTCTTTTGCTGAAAAGATTTAAAGAATTTTACAGAATTTAATAATGGTTTTCATACAAATTGGGTTACATATATGGATAGAGTTTTTTAATCTGAATCCAACCCAATTTTAATCATTAAATTTGGAGCTTCCTAGCAGAAGTTATGATTTTGCAAAGTTGTAGCAAGTTCTGGATTTGTTTTCCTACTAAAATTCGGTTGGACCCACGTTTTAAATTCCAGCCAATCGAATTTGGGGACACACGGATTTTCACAGTTATCTGCCCATAGCCACAAAAGATCAGCAGCCACAGAGAATCCCCGTTTAACTCTCGGCGGCTGACTGGTGGGACCACCACCTTCTTCAACCTCCGGCTTCCCTCTTTCCCGCGCCCGCGCTCTCTCGCCGGCAGCCCCTCCTCCCCTCTCGGCCCCTCGCTCCCAGGTCATCTCCGGGCCCAAATTTCGCCGCCTAGAGGTTTTGGAGGTCGGGGAAGCTGTTTTTGGGGTCGGTGTGAGCTCTAGAGGGCCGTAAGGGGTCGAGCGACGGGCGGCGGCTTTGGTCCATGTCCGGCGACGTCGACCGGCTTCCCTACCGACCCAAACTCGCACACTACAGGAAAAGGCTAAATTTACGATGGCCATGTTATTTACGGCGGCTAGCTGTCGTAAGTAACCTAACTTACGACGGTCGCTGTGCGTCGTCGTAAGTAAACTAACTTACGACGGCCATGGGCCTAAGGCTGTTGTAAGTTAAGGGGCCGTCGTAAGTTACAAGTAACATACGACGGCCGTATCCCTAAGCCATCGTAAGTTACAGAGCTGTCGTAAACTAAACCTAACATACGATGGCTTAGGTTAGCCGTCGTAAGTTGTGGGTTTTAACCGCCGCCCCGGTCCGGGCTCGGGCTCATTCAGCCCGAGTCCGAGCCCGCCGCCGCGCCGCGCCTCTTCGCCACGCCGCCGCCGCCACCCCAGCGCCGCCACCACCGCCGCCGCCCCTAGCGCCGCCCCCCTGCGCCGTCGCTGCTGCCCTCGGCGTCGCCGCCGCGCCGCGCCTCTTCGCCGCGCCGCCGCCGCTGACCTCGGCGCCGCCCCCAGCGCTGCCGCCCTGCGCCGCTGCTGCTGCCGCCCCGTGCCGCCCCCAGCGCCGCCGCCGAGGTCCCCTGGCTCCCCATGCCGCCCCTGCTGCGCGCCGCCCGGAGGTCCCCTGGCCTCTCCACGCCGCCCCGCCGTTTGCGCCGCCCCGCGCTCCCCCGGCCACGCCGCCGCCCGGGCGCCGCCGCCGCCGCTAGGCCCCAAGCCCACCCCGCTTCGCCACCACTTCAAGGTACGTTTTATTTAGTAATTAATTTAGTTAATTTAGGTTGTTTAGTAATTAATTTAATTAATTTAGTTCATTTAGTAATTATTTTAGTAAGTAATTTAGTTCATTTAGTTTTTTTATTAAGTAGTTACTTAATGATTTAATTTATTACTTAAATAGATTACTTAATTTTTGTGTAGTTGAGTATTAAGTTAGTTTTATATTTCTTTTAAAATTTTGAGTTAGTTGATTATTAAGTTAGTAATTTTAGTTTAATTTGATTGCTTTAGTGTGTGTGTGTATATATATATATAAACGAGTTTCGGGCTGACTCAGCCCGGCACAGCTCATATATGGCCTGACACGGGCCATTTAAAGGTCAATGGCCATGGCCATGGTCGCCGCCGAGACAACCGTTGAGAACCGTGTGGTTTCGATCAAGAAGTGCCGTTGGGTCAACTACAGGAAAATCAACATTTTACGACGGCTGAATTTATTTACGTGGGTCAACCGTCGTAAATTAACGTACTTACAACGACGCGTTGTAGCCATCGTAAGTTAGTAAACCTACGACGGTCGCTGGCTCTCGGCCGTCGTAAATAAATGGACCGACGGAATTTAATTATCATTTATGACAGCTAAAACCTAAACCGTCGTAAGTAAAGAAGCCGTCGTAAATAAAGAACATAACCCTACATCTCACGGGCCGCGCTCGCCCTCGCCGAGCAGCGCCACCTCTGCCGCCACGCCCCGCCCTGCCGCCGCGCACCACCGTCCCGCACCCCGCCCCGCCGCAGCGCAGCGCAGCCGCCCGCGCCCCGCCCCGCCCCGCCGCAGCCGCCGCCGTCCCGCCCCAAGCCCCGCCCGGCCGCCCCTGCTCGGAGCCCCGGCCGCGCCTCGACCGCCGCCGCGCCCCGCCCCGAGCCCCGCCCGGCCCCGCACCAAGCCCCGCCCTGCCGCGCCGCCCGACCCCGCCCCAAGCCCCGCCGCGCCCAGCCCCTGCTCGCGCCGCCCGGAGCCCCTGCCTGACACGACCCATTTAGGGTTTGTCACGGCCCATTTAGTGGTAATGTATTAGTCGAGACAGGCACGGAGGATGGCAAGCTCCCGCGCGTGGATGGCGGGCCCCGACGGGGCGGTTTCATCTTTGACCTACTTACGACGGGGCATAACGTACGACGGCTAACCCTAAAGGCGTCGTAAGATAATGGCAGGCCCCAGCGGGGCATAACTTAGGACGGCTGACCCACTTCTTTGTCTCTCTCTCTCGTTCTTTCCTACTCTCTTGTTCTTTCCTCTCTTTTAAATGACTCAAAAATGAAAGATTGACGTAAACCTATACAACATGCGTCACCCGTTTCGAACCGGCCCATCTCACATGTGTTACGCATGTGAGCCGTGTAGGTTCGGAATTGTCCCTTTTTGGACAGCCTGGGAGTGACCAAGGGGGCGTGGCTTGTGATGAGATGCGGGTTTACATCTAGACGAGATTTCGACGGCATAACCCGGTTGTTCTCTGCTGCACCATTTTCGGGCATGCAGTGGAGAACAGCGGGGTTATGCTGCCGAAATTTCGTTCGGATCCAGACCACGCGTCTCGTCATGAGCACGCTCCGCTCGGTCACTCTTGGGTGGGTTTAGGACCTATCCTTTCTAATAGATGTAGGGCCGTGACATAAATAAATTATAAAGTAACTATACTTTCCTTGACATTAAACTGCAAATTCAAACATGGGTGAGGACCGTAGTTGGATGTATACCGGTTGGAAGAACAGTTCTGTTGGTCATTCGGATGAGTGGTTCGCCAAGACAGATGCTTTTCTAGATCGTGCTTTTTCATCGTCAATGATCGATAGGGTGCGGTGCCCATGTACGAAATGTTGGAATACCAAGTTTTTGGACAAAATGATGGTCTCGATACATTTGTGTCGAAATGGTTACATTCCACATTATGAGGTGTGGACCTTCCACGGCGAGACAACTTTTGAAACTGTACAAGAAGTGGAAGAGGAAAATGACACGACCCCACTGGTCCTGTCGAGCCAGGATCACGCTGAGGGGTGCTGCGTTGCACAACACCGTATAACACACGTCAAAGGTACAAAGCGGAAGCGGAAGCTTTATTACATAAACAAGTTTATTAACATGTTTACATCAAAATAAGTTTAGTCCACACTCGCGGGCGTAGACTAAGCATCAAGTGCACGTTCAGCCCTCGAACGTGTCCTTGCTAGCACACTCGCACACTAACTCTGCGGCGTGCACGACTCCCACTCGACGGGGTTCCCCTCCTGGGGTTCCGTCTCCTCTTCGGGAGTCCCTTCCTCATAGAACCCTGCAAAAGCTTCAAACACAAGCAGTGAGCACGAAGGCTCAGCAAGTCTGACCCGTCTCACCTAAACATGAAACTTCTACATGAGGGTGATGGGTTGCATGAGGTAAAAATCATTTGCAAGGACTCGCCTAATTAGTAGAACCTTACTTTCAAGTTTTAGCAGCAGGTTGTGGAGAACTTTACGCTAAGGCACATGAGAGAGCCGCAATCAAACAAGAAACGCATTTCTCTCATGTACTTTGCCCAAAGTTGAAAAGAACTTTAGTTAGCACTAAGCTACAACATATCATTAACAATCAATATCCAACTTTCAATCAGCAACATTTTAACATGTAACTAGCCTGTTCTTTCTACGTCACGGTACAGTGAACAAGTGGTACTCACTGACCGCGAGGGACGGCGATTATAATCGATTTACACCTGCAGGGTTACCCGAACAACCCGTCACGTACGCCCGTACTCGATGTTGCCTACAACAACCATCACGGACGCCGTACGCGACTACCTTTCACCCGTTAGCCAAATATTGAACCGGTCCCATCGTCCCGAGCAAGAGGTCCCTGCACGCGCATCTCTGTGCCGCCAGCTGATTTACACCTCGAGCTCTCAACCTACCCTCTGAACGACGGGCAATGCCTCAATACCCAGCTACCCGAGTTACATCAGTTTCCCGGTTCCCATATAGCCGGTAGGTCTTCGGTACTGTTCTAGCTTGTTCAACAGGCCCGCACACGGCTCGGTCCTCAATCGACACAAGCGGAGCTACAGCACACAGGCCCCAAAGTCCTGCTGCCCTTACTCTCCGCTCGGTCTCATTTTCTTGCCATGTGTATCATGTGCTATCTCTACCCGAGCAATGTGCCTCTAGCCTATTCTCGCGAGTAGTTCCAACTACTCGACTTGTACCGAATCCTACTCTATCCTAGCAATGCAGTGGCTAACGGGGTTTGCAATCCTAAACCCCAACCCATGGTTTTCTTGGCTATGCAGTGGGGTTTCCAAACAAGACTCTGATGCACAACATAAAGAAAACAAGTATGTGCTCAAAACAATAAAAATTTATAAAATGGTTAATGCAAACCGGGGCTTGCCTTGCTGCTCTTGGTCGTAGGCTAGCTGTTCCTCCGGAGTAACGAAGTCTAGGACTTCGGGTTCCTCCTCGACCTTAGCGACTACATGATAAGAACAATGTATGTATTAATTAAATGCTTTTGTATTAACTTTGAAGTTGTGAAGTCTATAACCTTTACTAGATAGACCTAATGACTGTGAAACTTTTACTGTGGCTTGGTTACAACCTAAACAGAGACTTGGTCAAGTTTTAGTTGCAGCAAAGCTCATTTGAGCCCTCCACAAATAATTATGTCCTTGACCTTAATTAAAGGCTTTTAGGGTGTTCTAGGTATTTTCATGAAACAAACTATGACTTTCTGAAAACTAGATTTTCAGAGGGTTCTAATGGAATTGGTCTCACTTAATTTGGAAGTCTCTAACTAAAGATATGAGCTAAACAATTTCAGAGAAAATTCTGAAAATGTTTCTGAACATTTTCTATTTTCTCTGGAACAGTTTTACTAATCACACCATTAGGTGGACTAAATGAGCTCAAATGGATCTGAAATTTTTATGGTAGCTCAAGGATATTTTGGTGAACATCCCAGCAAAATTTCAGGATTTTCCTCCAAAGGATTCTCCAGTTAAAATTCCTAACAGTTTAAACTTTAAGGAATTAATTCTGGAGAATTAAGGAATTTCATGAAGTGAAACTTGATTTTCTGGAAAGTACTCAGAGAGCTGAATCCAGCAAAATTTGGTTCACTCGATTTGGAGCTTTCTAGCCAAAGTTATAAGGATTTGAAGTTTGAAGGAAATCTGAAAATCGGGGAAAAGTTTAAACTCGCGCGTGGGCCCAGGGGACACGCGTCGCACGCCGAAGCGACAGCACACCGCGGCCCACAAGGCTTTTGCGCGCCAGCACACCCGATCCCGGCCGCAGCCGGATCCCGATTCAAAATATCGGCCGCTGACAGCTGGGGTCCACCCCCTTCTTCAACCTCGCGACACCCGCGCTCCGCCGCCGAGGGACCTCGCCGGAGAGCTCGCCGCCGGCTGCTGTACAGCTTCAAACTTCTTGATTCTGGCCGCCCCTGCCTACTTTTACTTGGGGAACATGATCCGAGGGTCAGCTGCTCATGACAACGGCCGGAGCATGGTCGGCGACGAGCCGCCATATCGGAACGACTTCGGCCATGTCGGCTGATGCTCCTAGTGCCTCAGCTACTTGGGAAACCGGTCGGGGAGCATCAGTGGACCTCAGAGAAGGTCGACATGAACTCGGGGCAGCTCGGGGAAGGCCCGAAATAGGTCCTCACCGTGCGCCCGATACCCCCCGTGCGTTCCGCCATTAGTAGACCTTGAATTACGCCGGGCACAGAAGTTCTCCGGCCCAGAGTTGTGAAGGCAACTTGTGCGTCACCGTGTCTAGTTCGTGTGGGAGTGGCCTGAGGCCCTCTAATCCTTTCTAGAGCACGAATTAAACAGAATCGTACCCGAGGGTCGTTCTGCACACAGAAAGGGGAAAAGTGGAAATTCGCCGCCGGTGAGCAACCACTCGAGCTGTGGCTCGGGGATGAGCAGCACCGATCACTTGCGCGTCCAAGGGTGCCTTGGCTCGGGCGTGACAACGCCCAGGTTGGGCTGTCCACGAGAGCCCGAGGTGCGGCGGTTTCCAGTTCCGAGTTTGATCTTTCGGCACAGCCGATATCACTCGGTTTCAATCGATTTCTATCAATGGGAAGGATGGAGGATGGTTGCTAGTACCTTGCTGGGACCTTGGAATGGAAAGAGGGAGCTGCGATCGGCTTGATCAAGCAGGAACTCGAGCGGCGGCGATGGCAGTGGGAAAAGCAGTCGCGCACGTCGGTAGCTCGGGGAAATGGTGACTGAGGCACGCCGGGGAGGGAATAAATAGCTCGGCCGGCTGGCCTCCGGCTTGGGGCACGCAGCAGGAGCTGGCGCCGGCCGGCCCCTTCGGTGGCGCGCGCGCACAACAGCCGGGAACCGACTGAACTGTGGTTCAGTCGGTTTGCTTTGAGGCTGAGGCTGACATGTGGGTCCCACTCCTCTTTTAACCTCTGAAATTTATTCCTAACAGCTGTGGTAAACAGTGAACCCTATTCTACCCTTGGCAACTCAAATTATTCACCCAAGAGCCATTTGAATTGATCAAAGTTCAAATGAGGTTTGGTTTGAATGAATTTCAGCACAAGTGCAGTTTGAAATTCAAATAAAGTTTGAATTTCTCCCCCTTAGCTCATGTCAAGATCAACTCCAAATGGAGTGAAAATTGGTGTGTGAGCTCACAAAAATGTGCTGAGCAAGAATATGCCTTCCACTTTTAAATTCAGTGGGTGAAAACAGTTTGAATTTGAATATGTTTTCAAACTGCCCCTTTCCTATCTACACCCAAGATGACCTCAAAAATGTTTTGAATTTGGGTGAAACTTGGCATGGACATCCTTGGCAAAGTGTAGGAGTTTTCATATGTCCAGCCCATCTATATCACATGTGGGAAGTACCACTTTTGCAATGTGTGAGTTTGTTCCCTAATGAGCATGTTGATAATTGTTACTTGCTCTTTATTTGTGTTCATCATTTTTCCTCAAATGAGGTGTGTGGTGTGGGGATGAACACTGCAAATGGGTGTCAAAAACTGAGGCCCTTACATTCCTCCCCCCTTAAAAGAATCTCGTCCCGAGATTATAAGGTGAAAATGAGAGAGAGGACGGTGGAAAAATTACCGGATATGCGACGTGAGAAAGTCGGGGTAGTTAGTGCGAAGGAATTCTTCGCTCTCCCATGTCGCTTCATCCATGGAGTGATTACTCCACAGAACCTTGTAGAACCACAACGTACGGTTGCGTGTGGTTCGGGCCTTTTCATCAATAATCTGCACCGGTTCCTCCCGATAGGTGAGATCCGGTTGCAGTTCTTCAATGTCTTCCAGCTGAACGGTAGTTGATAGCTTGAGACACTTCCTCAGCTGGGAAATGTGAAAGACGTCGTGCACACCGGAAAGTGCTTCTGGTAATCTTAGCCGGTATGCCACCGATCCACATCTTTCGGTAATCTGGAATGGACCGATGAATCGGGGTGCTAACTTTCCTCTCACCCCAAATCTGTTTACGCCCTTCGTTGGAGACACTCGTAGATATACGTGGTCTCCAGCTTCGAATTGTAACGGACGCCTTCTCCGGTCCGCATACTGTTTCTGTCGGGATTGAGCGGCTTTTAGGTTCGCTTGAATTAATCGAACCTTTTCTTCCGCGTTGTTGACAAGATCAATCCCGAAGGTAACCCTCTCGCCAGACTCACACCAATTCAATGGTGTGCGGCATTTTCTCCCGTATAGCGCCTCGTAGGGCGCCATCTTGATGCTGGCTTGGTACCCATTGTTGTACGAGAACTCGGCTAACGGCAAGTGATCATCCCAGTTCTTGCCGTGGTCGATAGCGCAAGCTCGTAGCATGTCTTCTAAGATTTGATTTACCCGCTCCGTTTGCCCATCCGTCTGCGGGTGGTAGGCTGAACTACGGATCAGCTTCGTCCCCAAGGCAGCGTGGAGCTGCTCCCAAAAACGGGACACAAATAAAGTGCCCCGGTCCGATACGATAGTACGGGGTACGCCGTATAAGCATAGGATCCGTGAGATGTACAGTTCAGCGTACTTCTTGGCGTTGTAGTTGGTGTTGACCGGGATGAAATGGGCAACTTTGGTGAGCCGATCGACGATCACCCACACAGAATCATGTTTCTGTAAGGTGGTGGGTAAACCGACGACGAAATCCATGCTCACGTCCTCCCACTTCCAGGCAGGAATGCCCAGTGGTTGCAGCAGTCCCGGTTTCCGCATGTGGTCTGCCTTCACCCGTCGACATGTATCACACTCGGACACGTATTTTGCAGTCTCTCGCTTCATCCGTGTCCACCAAAACTTGCTTCTGAGTTCTTGATACATCTTGTTGCTGCCGGGGTGAATAGAAAACTTTGATAAGTGAGCCTCATCAAAGATTTTCTTCCGTAACTCCGGGTTTCGGGGTACGACGATCCGGTCCTTGAACCATAGGACGCCGTCTCCGTCCTTCCGGAAACATTTCAACTCCCCACTGTCTACACGTCTCCGCAAATGTGATATGCCCTTGTCATTCTTCTGGGCTGCCGCTATCTCTTCACGGATGGTGGGGATCAAAGCTAGGTTGTAGAGAGCTCCATGTGGAATCACATGTAGTGGTGGTTCGCTCTCTTCCAACGGTGTGATGGTCAGATTATTGACGTGTGACTTGCGGCTTAGCGCGTCTGCCACAACGTTTGCCTTGCCCGGATGATAATGGATCTCTATCTCGTAATCCTTTATCAGTTCTAACCATCTTCGTTGCCTCATGTTCAGCTCCTTCTGAGTGAATATGTACTTGAGGCTTTTGTGGTCGGTATATAAATGTACGAGGTTACCGAGTAGGTAGTGCCTCCACATTTTCAGTGCAAGTACCACGGCAGCGAGCTCCAAGTCGTGAGTTGGATAATTTTGCTCATGATTCCTAAGCTGCCGTGACCCATACGCGACCACCCTTCGGTCTTGCATCAACACACATCCGAGCCCAATGCCGGATGCATCGCAGTACACATCGAACGGTTTTGTTGTGTCTGGCTGCGCCAAAACCGGTGCTGATGTCAGGTGCTTGACTAAAGCCTTGAATGCTGCTTCACATGCTGGACTCCAAACATATTTGGTAGCCTTCTTCAGCAGCTCTGTCATTGGCTTGGCAATCTTCGAGAAGTTCGGAATGAACCTCCGATAATATCCCGCGAGTCCGAGGAAACTCCGTACCTCATGAACAGTTCTCGGGGATTTCCAATTCAGCACTTGCGTGATTTTGCTCGGGTCCACAGCGATACCCTCCGCTGAGATGATATGCCCGAGGAAAGGCACTTGCGATATCCAAAACTCGCATTTGCTGAACTTTGCGTATAACTTGTGATCCCGCAGCCGTTGCAAGACTATACGCAGATGTTTCTTGTGATCTTCCTCCGACTTGGAATATACCAGGATGTCGTCGATGAAGACCACGACAAACTTGTCCAGCTCCGGCATGAACACCGAGTTCATTAAGTACATGAAGTGAGCTGGAGCATTGGTGAGGCCAAAGGACATGACCAGGTACTCATAAAGTCCGTACCTTGTCGAAAAAGCTGTCTTTGGAATGTCCTCAGCCCTGATCTTAATCTGATGGTACCCGGATCTTAAATCCATCTTGGAAAAGACCTTTGCTTCGACCAACTGATCAAACAACATGTCGATCCGTGGCAACGGGTACTTGTTCTTGATGGTTACGGCATTTAATGGACGGTAGTCCACGCAAAGCCGCAACGTTTCATCCTTCTTTTTGACAAATAATGCCGAACAGCCCCATGGCGAGGAGCTCGGCCTAATAAAACCCTTCTCCAGAAGGTCCGTGAGCTGAGTCTTCAGTTCAGCCAACTCCTTGGGCGCCATCTTGTACGGCCTTCGGGATATTGGCATGGTTCCCGGTGCAAGTTCAATCTTGAACTCCACCTCTCTATCGGGTGGCATCCCCGGCAAATCATCCGGGAATACATCAGGGAATTCTCGGACCACTGGAATGTCTTCCAATCTGATGGTTGTGGCTTGATAGACACTTGGAAGTTTTATTTCTGGACTGTCCAGAAATAATGAGTGAGAACCGTGCACTCCTGAGTTTAAGTGCACGACTCGGAGGACGGTGTCTAAAACAGCGCCGTGGCGGTTTAACCACGACATCCCTAGGATGACATCGACCTTCTGTCCCTCTAAGATAATGAGAGACGTGGGGTACACTCTACCCGCTAAGCATAATGGTGCTTTGGAGACCATTACGCTTGCTGAAATCTTCCCACCCGGTGAACAAATTAAATATGGACTATCGGTGGGTAGTATTGGCAAGCTGTGTTTAGCAATGAAAGCTTGGCTAATAAAATTATGCGTGGCGCCTGAATCAAATAGTACTATAGCGGGATGCTGGTGGAGTTGGAACATACCCGCAAGGATTGGCTCGCCCTCCGGCACGTCCTCAATGGCAAGCTGGTGGACAGTACCGGGCCTAGGGTTTGCCCGCCGCGCATTAGTAGGGTTCCGGGGTTGATTCCTCCCCGGAAACTGTGGTACCACTCCGCCGCCTTGCCTCTCCGGGCAACTGCTCGCGAAGTGTCCTGGACGACCACACTTGTAACATGTGGCCGCTGCTGGTGGAGTACTTGGTGGACGAAAGCCCGGCATGCGTTGCGGAGGTGCAAACGCACGCGGCATCGCCCGCTGCTGCTGTTGTTGTTGCGGTGGTGCTGGCAGTGCCGGCCGGAATGCCGGTGAAGAATACGGCCGACCGCGGAACGGCATCGACCGCTGTGGTGGCTGCCAGCGCGGACCTGATGGTGGGCGATTCACCATCCGAAACTTCTGAGAAGGACCGCCTCCTTCTCCGCTGCTCTGCGGCGCGCTTCGCTTTCGCTCTGCTGCCGCCAACTCCTTGCCGGAGTCTTCCTGAACAATCGCAGCATCAATTATGTCGTTGAGGCTGCCGCGATTGAACATCGCCAGCTTGTCCTTCAGGAGCGGGTTAAGCCCCTGGTAAAAGTGGTCCCGCCGCTTCTCGTCCGTATCTGCGTGATACGACGCGTAGAGTGCGAGATCGTTGAACGCTCTGGAGTACTCCAGCGCGTTCCGGCTCCCTTGTTGCAGGTGTAGGAATTCCTGCGTCTTCCTCTTCATCAAACCGGGCGGTATATGATAGGCCCGGAAGGCCGTCCGGAACTCCGCCCAGGTCATCACTCGGTCGGTGGGTTGTGAAGCACAAAAGTTGGCCCACCACGCGCTCGCGGATCCTTGGAGCTGCTGGACCGCGAACTGAGTCTTGCGCTGCTCGCTGATTTGGAGCAGCCCGAACTTCATCTCTATGGCGCGGAGCCAGTTGTCCGCGTCAAGTGGTTCATCCGCCCTTGAGAATACAGGGGGATGAGTCGCCAGGAAGTCAGAGTAGGAGCTCTGTTGGCGCTCCTCACGATCTTGACGTCTCTCTGGGCGAGACGTATTCGCAATTAACGTTTGCAGCAGCTCTGTATGCTGCTGATGTGAACCCGCCATTGCCGCGACAATGTCGGCCAATGTAACCGTTGGCAGTGGCGGTGGCGGTGTTTGCTGTTGCTGTTGCTGCTGCTGTCCCGAGGAGTCCTCGGGAGGTGGTTGGGAGGTCTCTCCCCCTTGGCTAGTACCTCCAACATCGGGGTTGGCACGAGTACGCGTCATTCTGAAATTCAACACAGCAGCAATTAGCACATGTCTTACTCAAAATTCCATAAACAGGAGTAAGTATTGAAGCGACGCATGATTAACTTGCACAACATTCACATATATTGATAAAGCATAAACTTTATACAAGATACATTATTCTCGGATCTCCGAGAAGTCGTGCTCATGTCGTCACTACCTATACATACGCTACTGTCTACACGACATGTCACCGATTACAAAAGTTGGGTTACGCTACCCTAGCTGCCCTACTTGGCAACCGTAACCCCCTACTCGGAGTAGAACTCGACCTCCTGTGGGTCGTCCTCCTCCGGTACCTCTGCTGGTGGCTCGGGGTCTACCACCTCTTCTCCCATTCCAGGTTCTCCCATGGCTGGAAGACCCAAGACTACCGGTACGCCCAATACCGGGGGCACGAGGTCCTGCAATGCATGCACCTCGTCCATAGCCTGGTTGTAGTCCTCTTCCCAGCCTTGTCCTTCCTCAATAGCGTCGTCCCGCTCTTGAGCAAGGTCCTCATTCTGCTGGGTTAGGGTCTGCACCAGCTCTTGCAACGCCGCAATGTCAACACGGCTCTTCTTCTTTGCCTTCTTCAGACGACGCAACTGATTGTGTTGTTCATTCAGTCGCTTGATCGTCGGAAGGAGCACATTGCGGAGTGCACTGTGAGCACTCTCAAAATGATCTCCACGGCTTGTGCTCTCCTTGAGCTTGGTGGCGAGATGCTCCGTATGAACAGCTTGGCTGTCCATCACAGCGTTTCCCGCCCTCATTTGGAGGCTGAGATTTGCCTCCGCGGGGTTGTACCTTGGGCAACTCGGGTTTGTTGCCTCTAGGTACCTCTCTTCCCACACATGCTGAGCTCGTCCCTCCACCGGAACGAGTGCGTATGGAGTTCCCTCCATAGCCTGTACGTGTAGTTGGCAGAAACGTGACATAGTGTCACGGGCTGCCACTTGCCACATCCCTTCCGGTTGTCTTCCTCTCACCGTGACGGTGAATGGCACCCAACCGGGTGGCGTAGGCCCTGCAGGAACCTCGACATGGATCGTCCACGTCTTGTTCCCCTCTTCGCCTTCTTCCTTGGCGAAGTATTGCGGCATCTGGTTGTACCCGAAATATTGGAGCATTAGCCACAATGCTCCCGGGTAGCCGCTACGGTCAGAGCAGTGGGAAACTACCCACCCGTTCTCCAACCGTTTATCTGCTGCCATCTGTAAAAATATATTTGAGAAATGTCAAATATTTATTTAAACAGTAAACCATTGAGTTATAACATAAGATATGTCATTGAACCCTTAACACTTGGAAACATAGTTCAAATTTTTAAACAAATTTGACTGCTGATCTGCTGTTCCCATGACAGCCCTGACCAGTTTCCATATCAATCTGATTTAGGCCAGGTTAAAAGCAAAACCAGTCCTGGAGCTCAACATCAAAGTTAAAGTTAACTTCAATAGCTTTCCAGAAAGTATTTGGTTGGCCTAAGATCTGCTCTGGTTCAAAAGTTATGAGATGTCAAAGTTAACAGAATTTCTGGGAACAATTGGACAGCACCTCCCTGCCTTAGGTACTGATTTGATCCAAGAATTCCAGTTAATTCTGTTCCTAATCTGACAAAACTTTCTGTTACAAAGTTGTAACCCATCTCATAAGCTTCCCAGAACCACCTCATTTTCTATTTTTGGATTTTTATGCAGGAAGTTATGCTTAATTTACAGAGAGTCTACAGAGAGTCTTTGCTCCGTCCTGTTTTCTGGACAGTTTCAACTCTACTGCATTTTTCGAGTGGTTAAGGGATGAAACACCTCTGGAACTCAACAGAAAAGTTGTAAAGCTCCTCCAAAGCTTTCCAGAAATGTATCATACGACCCCAACCTCGAAAGAACTCAACCTCTAACCTCTGATTAACTTCAGCCTTGATTTAGCTGAAAACAGAGTGCTCTGTCCTTAACATCCTATAAGTTGAAAATTTATTAACTTTGAATATCCTGTTCAAGGGAAGGAGTTACATCAAGTTTTACTACTTTGGATCAAAACCTTCAAGTTTTTAAATGAAGTTGTTCATTTAGTTGGGTGTGACGTCGAGGCGTCACCAGATTATGTCGGTACTACGTCCTCACAAAGGAAAAACCTATACCGGATTTAGCCGGCTTCGTTAGTTCAGTGGCACTACTCGTCACTCGCACACGGATGCTACACGTCTACCGTTTCGTGGTAAGGCTACCTGCAGAAACTCAAACAATCATCAGACTCGGCTGCACACCGAGCCCGGAATCCATACAGTTTGTACACCCGGCCGTCATCACTCGCCCGGATGTTCTCAAGCCAAACATGCCTTGAGTTACGTGTTCACGTTTCAGACCACGTGACGGGGTCTCCCATGTTGCACCACGCACGCCAGGGACAGACGTTGCTCGAATACCCCAAACGACATGAAGAGTCGTAGAGGATATCAAAGCGGGTCGGGTTACCTGCCACCCGTGGGGCTCCACCCTTCAGCTTGTGCGCACTGGTGGACAGCGCTTACGTGCACCCCCCAAGACATGAACGTCCCGAGATGCACGATTTTCCGACATAACAAATAAGTTAATAAGCCACTTTCTATATACTAATAACATCCTTTTACGGGCTACTAACTCGTTCCTCACTGGATTTTTGAAAAAGAAGACCTTTGTACTGTGTTAAACCTCAAGCGAGCTCTGATACCACGCTGACACGACCCCACTGGTCCTGTCGAGCCAGGATCACGCTGAGGGGTGCTGCGTTGCACAACACCGTATAACACACGTCAAAGGTACAAAGCGGAAGCGGAAGCTTTATTACATAAACAAGTTTATTAACATGTTTACATCAAAATAAGTTTAGTCCACACTCGCGGGCGTAGACTAAGCATCAAGTGCACGTTCAGCCCTCGAACGTGTCCTTGCTAGCACACTCGCACACTAACTCTGCGGCGTGCACGACTCCCACTCGACGGGGTTCCCCTCCTGGGGTTCCGTCTCCTCTTCGGGAGTCCCTTCCTCATAGAACCCTGCAAAAGCTTCAAACACAAGCAGTGAGCACGAAGGCTCAGCAAGTCTGACCCGTCTCACCTAAACATGAAACTTCTACATGAGGGTGATGGGTTGCATGAGGTAAAAATCATTTGCAAGGACTCGCCTAATTAGTAGAACCTTACTTTCAAGTTTTAGCAGCAGGTTGTGGAGAACTTTACGCTAAGGCACATGAGAGAGCCGCAATCAAACAAGAAACGCATTTCTCTCATGTACTTTGCCCAAAGTTGAAAAGAACTTTAGTTAGCACTAAGCTACAACATATCATTAACAATCAATATCCAACTTTCAATCAGCAACATTTTAACATGTAACTAGCCTGTTCTTTCTACGTCACGGTACAGTGAACAAGTGGTACTCACTGACCGCGAGGGACGGCGATTATAATCGATTTACACCTGCAGGGTTACCCGAACAACCCGTCACGTACGCCCGTACTCGATGTTGCCTACAACAACCATCACGGACGCCGTACGCGACTACCTTTCACCCGTTAGCCAAATATTGAACCGGTCCCATCGTCCCGAGCAAGAGGTCCCTGCATGCGCATCTCTGTGCCGCCAGCTGATTTACACCTCGAGCTCTCAACCTACCCTCTGAACGACGGGCAATGCCTCAATACCCAGCTACCCGAGTTACATCAGTTTCCCGGTTCCCATATAGCCGGTAGGTCTTCGGTACTGTTCTAGCTTGTTCAACAGGCCCGCACACGGCTCGGTCCTCAATCGACACAAGCGGAGCTACAGCACACAGGCCCCAAAGTCCTGCTGCCCTTACTCTCCGCTCGGTCTCATTTTCTTGCCATGTGTATCATGTGCTATCTCTACCCGAGCAATGTGCCTCTAGCCTATTCTCGCGAGTAGTTCCAACTACTCGACTTGTACCGAATCCTACTCTATCCTAGCAATGCAGTGGCTAACGGGGTTTGCAATCCTAAACCCCAACCCATGGTTTTCTTGGCTATGCAGTGGGGTTTCCAAACAAGACTCTGATGCACAACATAAAGAAAACAAGTATGTGCTCAAAACAATAAAAATTTATAAAATGGTTAATGCAAACCGGGGCTTGCCTTGCTGCTCTTGGTCGTAGGCTAGCTGTTCCTCCGGAGTAACGAAGTCTAGGACTTCGGGTTCCTCCTCGACCTTAGCGACTACATGATAAGAACAATGTATGTATTAATTAAATGCTTTTGTATTAACTTTGAAGTTGTGAAGTCTATAACCTTTACTAGATAGACCTAATGACTGTGAAACTTTTACTGTGGCTTGGTTACAACCTAAACAGAGACTTGGTCAAGTTTTAGTTGCAGCAAAGCTCATTTGAGCCCTCCACAAATAATTATGTCCTTGACCTTAATTAAAGGCTTTTAGGGTGTTCTAGGTATTTTCATGAAACAAACTATGACTTTCTGAAAACTAGATTTTCAGAGGGTTCTAATGGAATTGGTCTCACTTAATTTGGAAGTCTCTAACTAAAGATATGAGCTAAACAATTTCAGAGAAAATTCTGAAAATGTTTCTGAACATTTTCTATTTTCTCTGGAACAGTTTTACTAATCACACCATTAGGTGGACTAAATGAGCTCAAATGGATCTGAAATTTTTATGGTAGCTCAAGGATATTTTGGTGAACATCCCAGCAAAATTTCAGGATTTTCCTCCAAAGGATTCTCCAGTTAAAATTCCTAACAGTTTAAACTTTAAGGAATTAATTCTGGAGAATTAAGGAATTTCATGAAGTGAAACTTGATTTTCTGGAAAGTACTCAGAGAGCTGAATCCAGCAAAATTTGGTTCACTCGATTTGGAGCTTTCTAGCCAAAGTTATAAGGATTTGAAGTTTGAAGGAAATCTGAAAATCGGGGAAAAGTTTAAACTCGCGCGTGGGCCCAGGGGACACGCGTCGCACGCCGAAGCGACAGCACACCGCGGCCCACAAGGCTTTTGCGCGCCAGCACACCCGATCCCGGCCGCAGCCGGATCCCGATTCAAAATATCGGCCGCTGACAGCTGGGGTCCACCCCCTTCTTCAACCTCGCGACACCCGCGCTCCGCCGCCGAGGGACCTCGCCGGAGAGCTCGCCGCCGGCTGCTGTACAGCTTCAAACTTCTTGATTCTGGCCGCCCCTGCCTACTTTTACTTGGGGAACATGATCCGAGGGTCAGCTGCTCATGACAACGGCCGGAGCATGGTCGGCGACGAGCCGCCATATCGGAACGACTTCGGCCATGTCGGCTGATGCTCCTAGTGCCTCAGCTACTTGGGAAACCGGTCGGGGAGCATCAGTGGACCTCAGAGAAGGTCGACATGAACTCGGGGCAGCTCGGGGAAGGCCCGAAATAGGTCCTCACCGTGCGCCCGATACCCCCCGTGCGTTCCGCCATTAGTAGACCTTGAATTACGCCGGGCACAGAAGTTCTCCGGCCCAGAGTTGTGAAGGCAACTTGTGCGTCACCGTGTCTAGTTCGTGTGGGAGTGGCCTGAGGCCCTCTAATCCTTTCTAGAGCACGAATTAAACAGAATCGTACCCGAGGGTCGTTCTGCACACAGAAAGGGGAAAAGTGGAAATTCGCCGCCGGTGAGCAACCACTCGAGCTGTGGCTCGGGGATGAGCAGCACCGATCACTTGCGCGTCCAAGGGTGCCTTGGCTCGGGCGTGACAACGCCCAGGTTGGGCTGTCCACGAGAGCCCGAGGTGCGGCGGTTTCCAGTTCCGAGTTTGATCTTTCGGCACAGCCGATATCACTCGGTTTCAATCGATTTCTATCAATGGGAAGGATGGAGGATGGTTGCTAGTACCTTGCTGGGACCTTGGAATGGAAAGAGGGAGCTGCGATCGGCTTGATCAAGCAGGAACTCGAGCGGCGGCGATGGCAGTGGGAAAAGCAGTCGCGCACGTCGGTAGCTCGGGGAAATGGTGACTGAGGCACGCCGGGGAGGGAATAAATAGCTCGGCCGGCTGGCCTCCGGCTTGGGGCACGCAGCAGGAGCTGGCGCCGGCCGGCCCCTTCGGTGGCGCGCGCGCACAACAGCCGGGAACCGACTGAACTGTGGTTCAGTCGGTTTGCTTTGAGGCTGAGGCTGACATGTGGGTCCCACTCCTCTTTTAACCTCTGAAATTTATTCCTAACAGCTGTGGTAAACAGTGAACCCTATTCTACCCTTGGCAACTCAAATTATTCACCCAAGAGCCATTTGAATTGATCAAAGTTCAAATGAGGTTTGGTTTGAATGAATTTCAGCACAAGTGCAGTTTGAAATTCAAATAAAGTTTGAATTTCTCCCCCTTAGCTCATGTCAAGATCAACTCCAAATGGAGTGAAAATTGGTGTGTGAGCTCACAAAAATGTGCTGAGCAAGAATATGCCTTCCACTTTTAAATTCAGTGGGTGAAAACAGTTTGAATTTGAATATGTTTTCAAACTGCCCCTTTCCTATCTACACCCAAGATGACCTCAAAAATGTTTTGAATTTGGGTGAAACTTGGCATGGACATCCTTGGCAAAGTGTAGGAGTTTTCATATGTCCAGCCCATCTATATCACATGTGGGAAGTACCACTTTTGCAATGTGTGAGTTTGTTCCCTAATGAGCATGTTGATAATTGTTACTTGCTCTTTATTTGTGTTCATCATTTTTCCTCAAATGAGGTGTGTGGTGTGGGGATGAACACTGCAAATGGGTGTCAAAAACTGAGGCCCTTACAGAAAATGATGATCCCACGGGGGTTGATAGGATGGATGAGATGCTTGAAGCTATACAACCAGAGTTTATGGAGGATCCTCCTACAACGGAGGTTGAAGCGTTCTTCAAGCTTCTCAAAGCTTCAGAAGAGCCGCCGCATGAACACACTGAAGTGACCCTCCTCACTTTCATGACTAGACTTATGGCAATTAAGTCTAAGTACTTCTTTTCTAATAACTGCTACAACGACCTCATCAAATTTATCAGCGACATCCTTCCATAGCCTCATAAAGTAACTAAAGATATGTATCAGGCGAAGAAATTGCTTTCCGGTCTTGGTATGAAACATGAGAAGATTGATGTGTGTCCAGATAATTGCATGCTTTTCTGGAAAGAGCATGCAAAAGAGAAGAAATGCTTAAAATGTGGTGAATCAAGGTTTGTCGAAGTTGTTAATAACGATGGTGATAATGTGATGACAGAAGTCGCACGTAAGCAACTTCGTTGCTTACCCGTGACACCTCGGTTGAAGCGGTTGTTTCTATCAAAAAGAACAGCCAGACACATAAGATGGCACAAGGAAGGTGTACACGAGAACAATGCAGCCATGATACATCCGGTCGATGGTGAAGCATGGAAGACGCTTGACCGGTTCGATCCAGACTTCAGTCGTGGTGCGAGAAATGTTCGCATCGGGTTGGCGACAAATGGATTCTCGCCGTTCAGTACAAACGCCACACCATACTCCTGTTGGCCCATCTTTGTCATTCCGTACAACCTACCACCAGCTCTTTGCATGAAGTACAAGTTCATGTTCCTTAGCCTCATTATACCTGGGCCGGATCATCCTGGGCCACGTCTCAACGTGATGTTGAAACCGCTGATCAAAGAATTGAAAATGTTGTGGACAGGAGTCGAAGCGTACGACTGTGAAAAAAAGCAGAAATTCAACCTTCGAGCTGCTTATTTGTGGTCCGTCCATGATTTCCCGGCATACGGTATGTTTTCTGGATGGAGCACTCACGGTCGTTTGACGTGTCCAATATGTGCTTCTGACACGGACTGTTTTCGACTTACTCATGGAGGAAAGATATGCTACTTCGATTGTCACATTGTCGCAGCCGGGGCAGTGTAGTCAGGTCGCGACCGATCGATTGGTAAGTTTTCAGAATTATTCAATTTAATTATAACTAATATTATTATTGACACACTAACACCATTTCTATGTTTTTTAGGAAAAATACGGGCAGGAAGTCGTCAAAATACACGGTGAAGTTTACGATTGGGAAAACGCACCAATCGACCCTCAAGCCATGTATGCAAGCGGTGGCGGGAAGGCCCATGGCCGGTGAGTTGGTTTCTTTGATTTAGGTTTTCCACTCTTCCTTCTTTTACTTATTATTTTTCTTTCTTTTGTAGGTTTGCCATTTTTGATGGAGTTGTCGACTCGAGGTTGGCGCGACTTGCGAGAGGCACTTTATCGACGCAGACTTTGTTGGTTGGGCTGTCGAGTGGCCGTCTCTCGCAGAGGGACATGGAGTTCCGTGCCATGCAGGAGAGGCTGACGCAGACCCAGGAGGAGCTCGACAGGACGAGGGCCATCCAGGAGTACCAAGCTAACTACATGGCCCAGATGCAGGCAGCGATGGAGGTAAGTAATTTCAATTACTGTAGTTTACTTTCATAACATTTCAGTAATACGTATGTTCTAATATTTTCCAATTATAGGCCTTAGCTTGACAGCACGGCCAACAAATTGCGATTCCTGCGTGGCAGCCGCCACAGGTGACCCCGTCACAGGAGCCCGCAGCCCAGGTGCCTCTGGTACAGGTAATAAACTCTTTAATATTGTATTTTTCATCTAACATAAGGAGAGAGGGAGATGTAGCGTGGTACAGAAGGGAGAGAGGGAGTGCGAGAGAGAGTGAGAGTGAGACAGAGAGATGGAGTGTTGCAATAGAGGGAGAGAAAGAGTGCGAGAGAGGGTGTGAGTGAGACTGACATAAAGAGGGGATGAATAGTACAGAGATAGAGGAACAGAGTGAGAGAGATGATGAAAAGTATAGAGAGAGGAAGAGAGTGAGAAAAAAGAGAAAGACATTGATATCTGAATCCAAACCGTCGTAACTACTCATGTGTTTTGTAGGGTTCGGTGACGGAGGCCTCTACTCCATCGCCACAGCTACCGGTTCCAAGAGAGACGCGTGGAGGTGATTTCTTCGGCTCCGGAGGTAGTCGAGGGGGTAGTGTGTAGCCCGTTTGTAGTTTCTGTTGTGTGTGATGCATATAAACTGTTGTATGAACTGTTTTATGACTCTTTACTCCTGTTTTATAACTGTTTTTTCTGTGAGCTGGCCATCGAGCCCGGTTAGTGTGTTTCTGTTTTTTTAAAAAAATTACAAACATAACTTACGACGGCTACTGCCCAGAAGCCGTCGTAAGTTAGCTTCTGCTACTTATGAAGGTCAGTAAAACCGTCGTAAGTTAGCCTCTGTTACTTATGACGGTCACTAGAACCGTCGTAAGTAACGTGCCTTGGGCCACCACGTGGCCTGGGCCGTTACTTACAACGGATGCGCGACGCCGTCGTAAGTTACTTTATTTACGACGGTAGCCGTTGTAAGTTAGCTTATTTACCACATAGTAATTACCTCGGCTGTATACCGTCGTAAGTAACGAAGTACCGTTGTAAGTACCTAACTTACGATGGTTTATGACTTAATTACGATGGCCTCAGCCGTCGTAAGTCCGTCGTATCCCTGTAGTGGCAGTTTTCTCGCTCTAGAGCATCAGTGACTCATGGAAAAGGCCGCCATGCAAGCAAAAGGGCTCAGAAACGCCCCCAACTACCAAGTCACCATGCGCCCTAGCTCAAAACCGGCGGCAAAAGCTAAAACCCGAAGAACATCATTGAGACTCGATGATTCGCCTTGGTTTTTTAAGTCAGTGACTCACAAGGAGGTCTCTAGCCTATTCCATGGTAAGAATGAGCAAAGAAGCGCTATTGATCACGAATTTTTGGAACTTCTACACCCACGGCTTATGAACACGTCGTCGGTTTTTTTTAAATTCCCGTGGCTACTATGGAGGGATTGCATAGGGTTTTCGGCAGCGTGAAGAGAAGGGATTGGCACACCTTTTCGCTGTTCAACCCTCGGTGTGAAACGCTCTGTATCGCCGGGACGTTGAGGAGGCACGACGGTGGCTTGAACCAAAACTCCGAGGCAAATTCTTGCTGTGAACCGCGCACAAGAGACGATGGACCGGCGTAGGCAGATCAAGGAGGTGTAGTGGAGTTCGGCACAAGCTTCTACGATCGCAGGTGGCCACGAAATGGAGCAGCTGCGCCAGGCGACAATGGGGTCCGAGCGCGGCCGAGTGGCGAGCAAATTTTCCAGCTCCTGCTTGCTCTTCTCGGGGAAACAGCGAGGAGACCGAAGTGGAGTATTTGAGTTTCTCCACTGAGGTGTTACATGTGGAAAAATTGAGTTCGGAAGCTACACGTTGGGCCTCGGTGGCCAGCGCGCCGGCGTCGGTTGTTCAGCGGCTTCGAGCGAAAAACAGAGAACCGGTTTGTTCAGTCGGTTGAGTGAGTCTGAACAGAGAAACAGATACTTGTGTGCTAAGTCCCCCCCTCTCCATGACAATTGGATCCCACTGCTCTTTTCCCAAAAGACCTTCCAAATTGGGTATAGTGCAAACTTCAGCCCTGAGGAGTTCAAATTCAAAAGTTGTTTGGAATTTTGAACATGGTGTACTTCAGTTCAAATTTGAATTCAAATTTCAAGGAAATTCATAAGCCCTTTGATATTCATATCAAAGCAACTCCAAACTTTCTCAAAATTTGCATCCTCCCTAATTCAAACCTGAAGAATTTGAACATGCCCTCTAATCTTCAAGTTGGCCACTGCAAATGAAAGTTTTTGACCAACAGTTTGGAACCCTCTTTTTGGAAATGGCCACCTTTGGATTCACATGATCATTTGAAATAAAAAGGGAACTTGAATCCTGGGCTTGCTCAGGACCATCTTCACATGTTTTACAAAAGTTTTTGCAAGTCCCAAACCTTGAAATTAGACTCAGCTTTATTCACAACTCAAGTATTGCATTTACAAGTTTTTGGGACTTTTACATTCCTGCCCCCTTAAAAAGAATCTCGTCCCGAGATTCACAAGTAAGAATAACGTGGGGAGGACAACCATCAAACATAAGCCTCTAATAACTCCGGATGATTGTGTTGTAAATACTCCTCGCTTTCCCATGTAGCTTCGTCGGACATGTGATTTTCCCATAGCACCTTGAAAAATCGCAGCGCCCGGTTTCTGGTCTTGCGACTCTTTTCATCAATTATCCAGGTTGGATGCTCAACATATGTGAGGTCCGGCTTCAAATCTGCTATGCCTTCTGTGAGAATCTCCGTTGGAACTTTCAAACACTTCCACAACTGAGATATGTGGAAGATGTTATGAACTCCGGCTAAGGCTACCGGCAGCTCCAAACAGTATGCCACGGGTCCACACCTTTCAATGATGATGAAGGGACCGATAAAACGTGGAGCTAATTTTCCTTTCACTCCGAACCGGTGAATGCCCTTCATAGGAGATACGCGGAGGTATACGTGGTCCCCAACATGGAAATCCAGAGGATGACGTCTCCTATCCGCATAGCTCTTTTGTCTGGACTGAGCGGCTTTAAGATTTGCTTGAATAAGCCTTACCCGCTCTTCAGCTTCATTTACGAGATCAATCCCGTAAATCACTCTCTCGCCAGATTCACACCAGTTCAAGGGTGTGCGGCACTTCTGCCCGTAGAGAGCTTCATACGGTGCCGTTTTGATGCCCGCTTGATACCCATTGTTATAAGCGAATTCCGCCAGCGGTAGATGATTGTCCCATCCTTTACCGTGGTGAATGGCACATGCTCAAAGCATATCTTCGAGAACTTGATTCACCCTCTCCGTTTTCCCATCGGTTTGAGGATGATATGCAGAGCTTCTAATCAATTTGGTCCCCAGCAAGGCATGTAGCTGCTCCCAGAAACGAGCAACGAACAACGCGCCTCGATCGGAGATGATCGTCCGGGGAACTCCTTGTAGGCATAGTATTCTTGCAATATATAGCTCCGCATACTTCTTGGCACGGAATCCCGTATGTACCGGGATGAAATGCGCTGACTTGGTTAACCGATCCATGATTACCCAAACCGAGTCATGCTTATTAACCGTGAGATGTAGTCCAACAATGAAGTCCATACTAATATCCTCCCACTTCCATGCTGGAACACTTAGCGGTTGCAAGGTTCCCGCTTTCTTCATGTGGTCGGCTTTAACTCGCCGACACGTATCACATTCTGATACGTATTTAGCAACCTCTCTTTATTCGGGTCCACCAAAATTTAGTCTTCAATTCTTGGTACATCTTGTTGCTGCCCGGATGAATAGAAAATTTCGATAAGTGAGCCTCATCCAAAATTTTCTTCCGCAGCCTCATATCACAGGGTACAACTATCCGGTCCTTGAACCATAAGGTATCTTCATCATCTAATCGGAAACATTTCATCTCCCCGTTCTTCAACCTCCTTTTGATATGAGCCATACCCTTGTCTTGCTTTTGAGCTTTCATAACCTCCTCTCTTATTGTGGGTATGAGAGCCAGATTATGTAAAGCTCCATATGGAACCAAGTAGAGACTCGGTTCTTCCTCTTCTATTGGCGTAATGGTCAGATTATGAATATGAGACTTCCGGCTGAGTGCATCGGCAACCACATTTGCCTTGCCCGGATGATAATGAATTTCAATCTCATAGTCCTTGATTAGCTCCAACCATCGCCGTTGTCGCATATTCAACTCTTTCCGAGTGAATATGTACTTCAAACTTTTGTGGTCGGTGTAGAGATGAACCAGATTTTCTAATAGGTAATGTCTCCACATCTTCAAAGCAAACACCACGGCAGCAAGCTCGAGATCATGATTTGGATAATGTTGCTCATGATTCTGTAATTGCCGTGATCCATATGCGACCACACGTCCTCCTTGCATGAGTACACAACCAAGTCCGATGCCGGACGCATCACAATAAACATCAAAGGGCTTGGTTGTATCCGGTTGAGCTAAAACCGGGGCTGTTGTGAGGTGTTTCACCAACGCTTGAAAAGCTTCCTCACATGGCTTGCTCCAATCATATTTGATGCCCTTTTTCAGTAGCTCCGTCATAGGTTTGGAGATTTTTGAGAAGCCCAGGATGAACCTCCGATAATATCCTGCCAAACCCAAGAAGCTACGAACTTCATGGACTGATGTTGGAGACTTCCATTTCAACACTTGTTCAATCTTGCTTGGATCAACAGCAATGCCTTCCGCTGAAATAATATGTCCAAGAAACGGCACTTGGTTGATCCAGAATTCACATTTACTAAACTTTGCATAGAGCTTGTGATCTCTCAAGCGTTGGAGCACAATATGCAAATGTTTAGCGTGTTCCTCTTCTGATTTGGAATAGACCAAGATGTCGTCGATGAATACCACGACGAACTGATCCAACTCCGGCATGAACACCGAGTTTATAAGATACATAAAGTGAGCCGGAGTATTGGTCAACCCAAATGACATGACAAGATACTCATAGAGTCCATATCTTGTCGAGAATGCTGTTTTCGGGATATCCTCCGCTCTAATCTTGATTTGATGATATCCCTACCTTAACTCCATCTTGGAGAAGACTTTATCACCCACTAGCTGATCGAAGAGAATATCAATTCTTGGTAGTGGATACTTGTTCTTTATTGTCACAGCATTTAAAGGACGATAATCGACGCATTGCCTCAGCGTCTCATCCTTCTTCTTCACAAATAAAGCCGAGCAACCCCATGGTGATGAACTTGGATGAATGAACCCCTTGTCCATCAGATCTTTGAGTTGATCCTTCAATTCTGCTAGTTCATTCGGAGCCATTTTGTATGGTCTCCAAGAGATTGGCGTGGTTCTTGGTATCAACTCTATTTTGAATTCCACCTCGCGCTCAGGTGGTAAGCCTAGAAGATCTTCGGGAAACACGTCCGGATATTCACGGACTACCGGAATGTCTTCTAACTTGCAAGCCTCGGCATTACATACTTCCGGGTCTTTGGAAACCGCTTTGCCGAGATACAATGTTTGACGCCCGTGAAGTGGAGAGTCCAAGTGAACACTCCTGTTCTCGATGTCTAGAACAGCCTTATGGAAGGTCAACCATGATATTTCCAATATGGCATTGATTCCTTGGTCTTTGAGAATAATGAGGGTGGTAGGATAAATTTTTCCACCCAAACAAAGTGGTGCTCGAGAAATAACTTCATTAGTCGATATATCTCCACCTGACGAATGAATAAGGTAAGAACCTTTTGTGATAGTTGTGGAGATCTGATCCCAGATCACCGTCGCCCTGCTAATGAAGTTATGTGTTGCAGCAGAGTCGAAGAGAATGACAACCGGCTTGTCATTTAATGTGAACCTGCCTGCAAGAACAGGTTCTCCCTTTGGCAGATCATCGACTGACACATAATTAACCGTTCCCACTTTGGACATGGCTTTTCTTTGCTGTCCAAGATCACTCTTTGGAACTGGACCCGCAGACATAATGTTGCTGCTTGGTTCAGTTGCTTCGTTGATGTTGAGTTCATGGTCAATATGAAGTAGGACACCACTCGGTTCAGCTGAGAAATCACCTTCTTCATCTTCAACCTCTTGAGGGAAAGAACATTCTGGTGCACCTTGTTGATACTGAGGTGCATGAGAAATAAGTTCTGCTGCTGTGGAGGTGAATAAAACCTCTGGGGAGTAGAAGAGTCGTCAAACTCCCAGAATGACTGCACCTCTTGTGGAACCTCTCGACCGGAAGGTGAACAGATTACCAACCGATACTTCTGAGGTAGATAATTGCATTCATCCTGTGATGAGTCCCTCTCCCTCCCTCTTTTCTTTAGGTAGAGATTGGAATAATATTCCTGAGTGATAGCACAGCTAACAAACTCATCAAAAATTTCTTGGCTGACTTGAGCCAACTCACATCGCAGCCTAGCAGTCAGCCCTCGGTAAAAATGATAACCCCTCATGGATGGTGATTTCACATAATCAGGGATATATTGAGCTAAGCGAATGAATTCCTTCGCAAATACTCAATAACACTCATTTCCCCTTGCTTTAGATTCCAGAATTCATCCAGACTGGTGTGCATTACGCCCGCAGGAACGAAGCGAGCACGAAATGCCTTCTGGAACTCCGCCCATGTAACACGATGCCCTGCTGGTTCGACAGCAAGGTATTCTGCCCACCATGCTCCAGAAAAGCCGTAAAGCTGCTGAGCGGCATATAGTGTCTTCGAGAAGTCATCACATTGAATCAACCCAAACTTGGACTCAATGACACGTAACCAGTGATTTGCTTCACAATGGTCAGCCGCCTCGGAGAATACCGACGGTTGTGTCGCCAAGAAATCCAGATAAGTGCTCGGGGTTGGCATGTGATGCTGAGCTTCTCTATTTATTCCCTGCTGAACTAGAGTTTGGAGAGTTTCATTCATATTTGCCATAATTTCAGCCAATCCGGTTGGCGATGGCTCTTTTGATGAAGTCGAGTCATTCCCACCTCGACTTGAACCTCCAATCTCCATTTGAGAATGTGTGCGTACCATACTGCACGAAACAAAATTTTGAGTTAATCAAAATTCTATCTCAGTAGTAACTAAAGATAAGTAAAACATGAACATGTCATAAACTTTATGAAAGCATAACCACATTCATGTTTAAACAAATCTTAAGTACGCTAAACTAATCAGCTGGACTACCCTGACCAGTTCACACAAACTCCAAAATTTACTCAAGTTAACTACATATTCATGACTCGAGTCCAATACCAAAGTTTCAGTAAACTTCAGTATATTTCCAGTGAGTACTTATATGCCTCTAGATCATATCTGGATCAAAAGTTATGATTGCTCAAAGTTGACAGAATTCCTGGATAAAATTTGCCAGCATCTCCTTTGTATGTGGCTATCTTTATCACAGTTGTATATGCAAATACAATAAGAATCTGAACAAGCTTTGAACTACAACAATGTTGCATATTTCATAACCTTTCCAACGGTGTATCATAGGCTCCTTAAGGATTTTTCTATAGGAAGTTATGGCTTAAAAACAGAAAGGTCCAGAGAGGTTTTTGCTGCTGTCCTGGTTCTGAACAGTTTGCCTTCAACTGGACTTTTCACCAACTTTACGTGTGAATTTGCTCTGAATGTCTACAAATAAATTGTAGAGCACTTGAAAATATTTCCAGAACCGTATCATACACCTTAATTGGTTAAATCTGCTCAGAGTTATGCTCTGTTAAAGTTCAGCAAGAATTCCTGCCAGAAACAGAGCACTCTGTTTTTGAAAACTACGCCTAGTCATGCTCTCATTTGAATCTTAGCTCAAAATAAGAGTTCAGTAACTAATACTTGTTTCAAACTTCCATTTTTAGTTGAAAGTTAGTTCATGAATCATTTCTTAATAGGGAAGAGGTTATCAAGTGTAGTACGGTGTCGATGCACTGTAAGAAATATGTCGGTACTACGTTGCCTCACCAAAAGAAAAATCCTAACTGGATTACACCGGCATATACGTATTATCAGTGGCACTAAGATGGTCTCTCGCACACGTGTACTACACGGGATACGTACGTGGTTAGTACCTGCAGAAGAACACTCAATAGTGGTGCACTCAAAGGTTGTTTTCATTTCAGGCAGTTCCATATTTGAAAGTAAATACAAACGCTCGTATCATTGCCATATGGCCGTCCTTGAGTTAAGCCACGTCTCAAGGTACGTGATCGTGTTTTTACACCACACGACGGGGAACCCGAGTATATCATGAACGGGTCGTCACGGTTGGGAATGTTATCAACCCAACGGATACCACCTACTGCCCTGCAGGGCACGCCGATGGCAAACGTTGCGTATGTCCTCCTGAGCTATTTCCAGACAAACACACTATCGTGTTACTGACCACATGATGGGGTCTCGACTTACTTGCCTAATGCACGCTAGGGATCAGCGTTCCATATGAACTCAGGAACATGAAGAGTCCAAGAGTTTCATATTAACGTCTCACACCAAGCTGTGAGACCTTTCCCTGAACCACATTCCTCGTCAGGGGAGCTAACCAAAATTGAACCGCTTTCAGTGGCGTTCCTCACCATTCTTACCTGAGCGTAGGTGCGTCATTACATAATCAAAGTTCAGAATTTTAACAAGTATGTTAGTCATGCCACTTAAGTAACTATACTACTATAGTCCTTATGTGGGCCTATTACCGTCTCCTCACCATATCCTAAGTTTTTGTCATAATACGATCCTTATTCCGTGCGCTATTACCAATGCGGATCTGATACCACGCTGACAGGGACCGGTCCCGATCACGGGGCCGTGCCGCTTGCCCGGGAATCGCATTGGGTGGTGCCGTGTTATGTGGCACCCAACAGCACGCATATAAGGAACACTGTATTACATAAATCAAAAGCGGAAGCTTACAAATGTTCTTTGTAAATAATTTACATAAATTAGCTACAGCGGAAGACTACAAACCACTCACGTCAAATAAATAATGAGCACTCAAGAGGAGGTCCAGCCCGCGGACTCCTCTCGCTAGCAACATGAAGACAAGGCAGCGGCTAGGTTCTCCATGTGATACATGACTCGGAAGTTCCCGAGTCTCACCGGACAACCTTCTTATAGCGTCGGGTTAACCTGCAACACCACTCATATAGAAAGAGTGAGCACAAAGGCACAGCAAGACTTAACCGTCTCTCCTAGACATGTAACTCTACATGAAAGTAACCTAAGACTTAAACATGTCACTTGCGAAAAGACTCGCCTACGAGTTCATCCTTAACTTTCAGGTTTTAGCCATAATAGCAGTGACCTTGTGCCCGGCAACATTGGAACTCCACAATCAAACAAGAAACGCTTCATTCCAATGTAACTGTCCCAAGGTGGAAAATAACTTTAGTTTGCTCTATCTCTACTTCAAACAGGGTTTTCATGCAATTTACAATAATCATAGCAGCAATTAAAACTTTGCAAACTGTTTCCACACAAGTTGATTACTACGTCACAACATGGGAGCAAGTGGTACTCAATAACCATGAGGGACGGTGATTCGAATCAAACACTGCCTGGATAGCTCGACACATACGCCCGCCTATGAAGACCCAACTCTGGCGTCCTTCATTACGTCGTATGTGGCAACCTTTCGCAGGACACTCGACTGTAGAACCGGTCGCGCCGTCTTGGGCTCATAGGTCTAACGAGATGATATGGTATGCCTCTACAATCCAGTTAACCTGGTACATCGGTTTCCTGGTTCCTATATAGCAGTAAGCATCCGGTACACAACTCAATACTTGCTCCTAGATGCGGCACACGCATCGGTCCTTAACCGACACAGGCAGAGCTAATCGACCAAGACCTCGTCTTATCGCTGCCTAACCCTCCTGCCCGGTCTCATCTTTAGAAAAAAAAAACTTTAGTTTGCCTCTTCTAAATCATGCCCGTGTGATCCTGACTACAAGTCGTGAGTAGATTCCAACTACTCGACTTCTACCGGATGTCCTAAGCTATTTAGCACGGCATTATTCTACAGCGGTGACCTTTTCTACCCTTAACTCCAGGGTTCATTTGGTCATGCATTTGGAGTGTAAAGCACCCTTGACCTAATGCGCATACAAACTCTAATCCATGATTGTGAACAAAGTAAAAACGTTATAAATAACTTAAATGCAAACCGGAGCTTGCCTTGGTTTTGTAGGTGACTAAAGTCAGATAATTTTGAAGTTAGTTGTTGATGAATTGAAGCTCAATCCCTGCCCTTCTTGCTCCTTGATCCAAGCTTAACTTCTCCTTTACTTTTCCACGTTTAATCACTACACGTTATGAATATGCATACATGTTTAATTATAAAACTTTTGCTAACAAGTTCTAAAGACAAGTTTAAAACTGGGACGCTGTTTAAGAATTTAAAATGAAACTGGTGCTAGTGGTTTGTGTTTAGGTTTAAGCACTATGATCAAGTGATAAGTATGTTTCATCACTTGGATGTTGATCACTTAATGAAGTTGAACAAGACAGTGATGATCCAAAGCCCCAATGGAGCTGAAAATTTTCTTATGAGTTCCTTGTCACAAGAAAGTCATCTGCACCAAAATTCAGAATATTTCAATGAGTAGATCACTCAGAACAATTCCCTAAGCATTTAGGCAAAAAGGAAATAATTCTGAATAAACTTGCACTTTCATGAAAATTCAAGTGAACTACAGTTTCATACATATCTCAGGGAGCATGCATGAATTTTACTAGAAATTTTGTAGCTAAGGACTGCCCAGAACTGAATTTCCAAGTTTTGGAAATTCTCTGAAATTGTTTCTGTTTTCATTTGAACACAGAAACTCGATTTCAGAATTCTCCTAAGTAAATCAACTCCAAATGAGCTGAAACTTTTACAGGAGTGTCCTAACATCCTATAGAATATTCTGGCAAAATTTGGGGATTTTTGGATGAACCAAACTCCCTCTAAAATTATTTTGCTGAAAAGATTTAAAGAATTTTCCAGAATTTAATAATGGTTTTCATACAAATTGGGTTGCATATATGGATAGAGTTTTTTAATCTGAATCCAACCCAATTTTAATCATTAAATTTGGAGCTTCCTAGCAGAAGTTATGATTTTGCAAAGTTGTAGCAAGTTCTGGATTTGTTTTCCTACTAAAATTCGGTTGGACCCACGTTTTAAATTCCAGCCAATCGAATTTGGGGACACACGGGTTTACACAGTTATCCGCCCATAGCCACAAAAGATCAGCAGCCACAGAGAATCCCCGTTTAACTCTCGGCGGCTGACAGGTGGGACCACCACCTTCTTCAACCTCCGGCTTCCCTCTTTCCCGCGCCCGCGCTCTCTCGCCGGCAGCCCCTCCTCCCCTCTCGGCCCCTCGCTCCCAGTTCATCTCTGTGACGCTCTTAATTCTGTGGAAAACCACGGAACCGAGAACTGATGCATATGTGTGCCCAGGATGTTCATCACACATACACATATGTTCCACAAACTGAATTCAGAATATATATAACCACGAATAACAGAGTTTATTACAATGTCTCATGAGTCTTGGACTCATGCTCACAGCGGAAGTCTTAATCCAACAGCGGAAGTCTTATTTCTATGCAGTGGAAGTCTTCTAACTAGTGCGGAAGCAATCTAAGCAGTAGCGGCTCCATCTCTACTCCATCCCCACAGGCAAGGTTGTGTACAGATTACATGCCTAATACTCCACTTGGTCTTCATAGTAATCTTCTCCTGTTGCTGATGATGAAATAATAATGCAAGTTTGAGTACAATGATGTACTCAGCAAGTGCGGGAAAATATGATATATAGCTCATAACAAGGTAGGTATAAAAAGGCTCATTGCAGAAAAGCAAAGTTATTTATCAAAAACCATGATAAAACAGCAACTTATCTTTAAGTGAATGTAATCCCAACATGTATAAAAATACCAATCATACCTCCATTATGTTCATTACCTTCCATGTCCCATCTAGACATCAATCAACCTCATTCTTGCTCACGAATACCTCCTCGTATTCGCTACCATCTCACGAATACCATCTCGTATTCGCTATCATTTCATCTCATAAACAACTTCGTCTCCCACCGAGACCAACCTTGTTGTCATGACTCAACAGTCATGCAACCCATCTTATCACCCGGACTCAACAGTCCCAAAACCAAACCATAACCCAAAATCAATAACCATAACCAAGAACCATCCCAATAACCATCCCAACTAATCATGGCAGTTGGCCAGGCGCTCGTGGCTGTAAGCTCGGCTATCATGATAGTTTTAAGACTCTGCAGAGTTTGCACCTCTTTACCCACAAGTTTGTGATTTCGTCACCCGTCGGCGACTGCAGAACCTCCATTATACCAGTACACAGCCGTCGGTGTATGGCCAAGAGATCACAAAATAGCCTTTACAAAGGGGTTACTAGATGTATGGACTCACTAAGGTTTCACCGGCAGGCTAGAATCTCCAATTCTCCCACCCACGGGCCCCCTCTTGTGCCATGCAGTTCCCAGGGCAGTCCTCACTCGACAATCCTGATCCATGTTCATTAACAACATCAGTTTCTCATTAACATTACGAGTGCAGTTAGCTAGACACACCTATTTCGCTTCCCAATCCCATGGACTCAGTGAAGCATAAAGCAAAAACCATACCCGACTCATAAACTTCTCTGGTGACAAGGGTGGTTTAACCAAAACTAGTAAACTCCTATAAAAGGGTTTCCCATCATGTTTACTCAGCACACACACCTTTTCGCAAAACAAAACAGTTTTCCCAAAACATAGGATCAATATGGTCAAGGGGCACTTGCCTTGTTCTTGCGGTTCCGGTTGCTCTTGGATCTCGAAACCTTGTTGTTGCGGCTCGTCGTAGACAGCTCCCTGAGCTTGTCCTTCTATACAGGATCACACACATACAAGATTCATAACAATCAATACCATGCACAAACTTTAACTAGATGCGATGATGCATATGCATGCTATCCTATGATCAGTTTTTACAAGTTTGTACGTATTCTTGCATGGCTTACATGGATTTTATGATGAACAGAGGTGTTCGGATCAAATGTGGACGTGGCGATGATCTTGTCTTTAGATTAACCCGATCAACAAGTGATCTGTCCACGAGAAAGCTTCTGTTCGAAAGGAATCGAAGAACAGATGCAAAGAAAACACGATGACGTCGTAACCTTACGCTCTTCTCGGTCTCAGGGTCCTTCTCTTAGCAAGACAGATCGTTGGGATTCTCTTCCGGCGATCTTCCTCGACTGAACTCCGGCGATGGGTTTACTTCGGCGAGTTGGGGCTAGGGCTCTAAGTCGTCGGCTCAGGAGGTGGAAATGAAATTCGTGGTTTCGGCCAAGGGTTCTGGGTTCTATTTATAATCGGGAGAAGAAGAGTACTAATCTGATTGTATTTCAAATAAGAGTCCTATTCAGATTGTCGTTGAATCTTAACAACTTATCTTTTGTTGATTTGGTGCGGTGACATTGTGGAATTCATGTCGGTTTCCTCTCCGTACCGGTATTTCCACGCGTACAGAATCCAAAACCGCTCCGGAACTCGTTACCTCCGTGGTGATGAGCTCCGGAAGCTCCACGTGTCCACCGGGGCCTGGTCTCCCCTTTTCCGCAGAGACGAGCTCCGGTTGTGCCATGTGTCAAGCGAGCGAGTCCTCCCTTCTCCTTCGGAGGTGAGCTATTCGTGCGCCACGTATCCTGGCGGTCGGGACCTCCTTTCTTATTCATAGGTGCCTCCGCGCACGCCACGTGTCAGTGCCGGACCTTCCCTCTCTCCGGAGGTGAGCTCCGTGAATGCCACATGTCAAGTAGCGCCGGACTCCCTTTTTCCTCAGAGACGAGCTACGAATGTGACACGTGTCCAACAGTGTCGGGCCTCCCGGAGATAAGCTCCGGTGGCGACACGTGTCCAATAGAACCGGACCTCTCGGAGGTGAGCTCCGAGATCGACACGTATCTCGCGCGACGGGTCCTCTGATTTCCGCAGTGACTAGCTCCGAAGGTGACACGTGTCCTGCGGGACTGCCTTCGCTTCTCCGCAGAGGCTAGCTCCGTGGGCAACACGTGTCTGACACGACCCCATTGGTCCTGTCGAGCCAGGATCACGCTGAGGGGTGCTGCGTTGCACAACACCGGATAACACACGTCAAAGGTACAAAGCGGAAGCGGAAATTTTATTACATAAACAAGTTTATGAACATGTTTACATCAAAATAAGTTCAGTCTACACTCGCGGGCGTAGACTAAGCATCAAGTGCACGTTCAGCCCTCGAACGTGTCCTTGCTAGCACACACGCACACTAACTCGGCGGCGTGCACGACTCCCACTCGACGGGGTTCCCCTCCTGGGGTTCCGTCTCCTCCTCGGGAGTCCCTTCCTCATAGAACCCTACAAAAGCTTCAAACACAAGCAATGAGCACGAAGGCTCAGCAAGTCTGACCCGTCTCACCTAAACATGGAACTTCTACATGAGGGTAATGGGTTACATGGGGTAAAAATCATTTGCAAGGACTCGCCTAATTAGTAGAACCTTACTTTCAAGTTTTAGCAGCAGGTTGTGGAGAACCTTACGCTAGGGCACATGAGAGAGCCGCAATTAAACAAGAAACGCATTTCTCTCATGTACTTTGCCCAAGGTTGAAAAGAACTTTAGTTATCTCTAAGCTACAGCATATCATTAACAATCAATGTCCAGCTTTCAATCAGAAACATTTTAACATGTGACTAGCCTGTTCTTTCTACGTCACGGTACAGTGAACAAGTGGTACTCACTGACCGCGAGGGACGGCGATTATAATCGATTTACACCTGCAGGGTTACCCGAACAACCCGTCACATACGCCTGTACTCGATGTTGCCTACAACAACCATCACGGACGCCGTACGCAACTACCTTTAACTCGTCAGCCAAATATTGAACCGGTCCCATCGTCCCGAGCAAGAGGTCTCTGCACGCGCATCTGTGCCGCCAGCCGATTTACACCTCGAGCTCTCAACCTACCCTCTGAACGACGGGCAATGCCTCAATACCCAGCTACCCGAGTTACATCAGTTTCCCGGTTCCCATATAGCCGGTAGGTCTTCGGTACTGTTCTAGCTTGTTCAACAGGCCCGCACACGGCTCGGTCCTCAATCGACACAAGCGGAGCTATAGCACACAGGCCCCAAAGTCCTGTTGCCCTTACTCTCCGCTCGGTCTCATCTTTCTTGCCATGTATATCATGTGCTATCTCTACCCGAGCAATGTGCCTCTAGCCTATTCTCGCGAGTAGTTCCAACTACTCGACTTGTACCGAATCCTACTCTATCCTAGCAATGCAGTAGCTAACGGGGTTTGCAATCCTAAACCCAACCCGTGGTTTTCTTGGCTATGCAGTTGGATTTCCAAACAAGACTCTAATGCACAGAACAAAGGAAACAAGTATGTGCTCAAAACAATAAAATTTGTAAAAAGGTTAATGCAAACCGGAGCTTGCCTTGCTGCTCTTGGTCGTAGGCTAGCTGCTCCTCCGGAGTTACGAAGTCTAGGACTACGGGTTCCTCCTCGACCTTAGCGACTACATGATAAGAGCAATATATGTATCAACTTAAATGCATTTGTATTAACTTTGAAGTTGTGAAGTCTATAACCCTTGCTAGAAAGACCTAATGACTGTGAAACTTTTACTGTGGCTTGGTTACAACCTAAACAGAGACTTGGTCAAGTTTTAGTTGCAGCAAAGCTCATTTGAGCCCTCCACAATTAATTATGTCCTTGGCCTTAATTGGAACTCTTAGGGTGTTCTAGGAATTTTCATGAAACAAACTATGACTTTCTGAAAACTAGATTTTCAGAGGGTTCTAATGGAGTTGGTCTCACTTAATTTGAAGGTTCCTAGCTAAAGATATGAGCTAAACAATTTCAGAGAAAATTCAGAAAATGTTTCTGAACATTTTCTATTTTCTCTGGAACAGTTTCACTAATCACACCGTTAGGTGGATCTAATGATCTCAAATGGATCTGAAATTTTTATGGTGGTTCAGGGATATTTTGGTGAACATCCCAGCAAAATTTCAGGATTTTCCTCCAAAGGATTCTCCAGTTAAAATTCCTAACAGTTTAAATTTTGAGGAATTAATTCTGGAGAATTAAGGGTTTTCATGACGTGAAACTGGATTTGCTGGAAAGTACTCAGAGAGCTGAATCCAGCAAAATTTGGTTCACTCAATTTGGAGCTTTCTAGCCAAAGTTATGAGGACTTGAAGTTTGGATGAATTCTGAAAATCGGGGAAAGGTTTAAACTCTCGGGGCTGTGGGGACACGTGCCGATCGTGGAGGTGTCCGGCACACCGGAGACACCACACGTGTCGAGCGCGGAGGTGTCCGGCACACCAGAGATTGCAGGGTATTTGCACGCCAGCACAGCCGATCCCCGGCCACACCCGATCCCGATTTAAATTCTTCAGCCGCTGACACGTGGGCCAGCCGGCTTCTTCTTCCTCCCGCCGTTCTCTCGCGCCCGCGCCGCCGACCTCGCCGGAGCAGACTCGGGGCTCGCCGGCTCGCCGCTGCCGGACCTCCCATGGTCTGAAACTTGCCGTCAGGGGGTTGTCGACGTCGAGGAACACGTCGGTGGTGTCAGGTCGGGCTGGGGGTGACCGGAAATAGCTCGGCGACGTGCCGCGACCTCGGTTGAGGTTCGGCACCGTCGACCGTGGTTTCTAAACCTGCCAAAACCTCGAACAAACGGCCCTACAGCATCAGTGTACCACTAGGAAGCTCGACAAGGTGTCAAAAGGTTTCAGGGATGGCGGTAAGTGGGTCGGCACCGTGTGACCGATCGTGCCCGCCATGACCGCCCTCGATCGAGCTCGAAATTCGTCACTCCTAGACAGTTTCACGTTACGGATGCAGAAAAGAACTTGATCGCCGGCTAGTCCAGCGTCTATGTGCAAGATTTGATGACCTCCGAAAGATCATAGAGCGAGAATTTAAAGAAACCGTACCGGAAGCTCGGTTTACGGTCGCCGGAGCAAAAACTGGAAATTCTCTGCGGATTCTTCACGGTTGGCTTCCAAACTTGGAGGAGAGCAGCACGGTGGTCGCGCGCTCCTGTTGCCTCTCTTGCTGGACCGTGTATACGCCTGTGGAACGCTGTCCACGGGCGCCCGACTCTCGGCTGAGGCTAGGTCGCCGCGGTGGCGATCGCTCTTGGGCAAAGGAGGTTGGAACTCGGGGTTTCTGGTGTTGGGAAGGTGAAGTGCGACCTCAGGTGGCTGTCTAGCAGCTCAAGGACGAAGGAGGAGATGGTTTTGCTAATTTTCCCGATTGAGCAGAGAGCTGCGGCGAGAGACAATGCCGCTGCTCGGGTCTGCCCACGAGAAGATAAAGCCGGCCGACTCCTGCTCAGTGGAGGCGGTGCCGGTCGCATGGGGGCGCGAGCAAGCCGCCCTGGGCGCCAGCACGCGAAGAGGGAAGCAGCTGGTGGCGCCGGTGGCTGCTCGGTGGAATTTCCCACCGAGACTCTGACTTTGGTTGCAAGTTTCTCCTTCTTCCCTCTATGACATGTGGGTCCCACCCGGGGTTTTAACCTCTGAAATTTACTCCCAATCACTGTAGTGAACAGTGAACCCCACAATACCCCTGGTGATTCAAATTATTCACCCTTGAGCCATTCGAATTGAATAGGATTCGAATTGGGTTTGGTTTGAGTGAATTCCAGCACAAGTTCAGTTTTGAATTCAAATAAAGTTTGAATTCGTCCCACTTAGCTCATGTCAAGATCAACTCCAAATGGAGTGAAAATTGGTGTGTGCGCTCACAAAAATGTGCTGAATAAGAATATGCCTCCCACTTTTAAATTCAGGGGATAAAAACAGTTTGAATTTGAATGTGGTTTCAAACTGCCCTCTTTCTATCTACACCCAAAATGACCTCAAAAGGGTTTTGAATTTGGGTGAAACTTGGCATGGACATCCTTAGTAAAATGTAGGAGTTTTCATATGTCCAGCCCATCTATATCACATATGGGAAATACCACTTTTGCAATATGTGAGTTTGTTTTCTAATGAGCATGTTGATAATTGTTACTTGCTCTTCATTTGTGTTCATCATTCTTCCTCAAATGAGGTGTGTGGTGTGGTGATGAACACTGCAAATGTGTGTCAAAAACTGAGGCCCTTACATTCCTCCCTCCTTAAAAGAATCTCGTCCCGAGATTATAAGGTGAAAATGAGAGAGAGGACGGTGGAAAATTACCGGATATGCGATGTGAAAATGTCGGGGTAGTTAGTGCGAAGGAATTCTTCACTCTCCCATGTCGCTTCGTCCATGGAGTGATTACTCCATAGAACCTTGTAGAACCACAACGTATGGTTGCATGTGGTTCGGGCCTTTTCATCAATAATCTGCACCGGTTCCTTCCGATAGGTGAGATCCGGTTGCAGTTCTTCAATGTCTTCCAGCTGAACGGTAGTTGATAGCTTGAGACACTTCCTCAGCTGGGAAATGTGAAAGACGTCGTGCACACCGGAAAGTGCTTCTGGTAATTTCAGCCGGTATGCCACCGATCCACATCTTTCGGTAATCTGGAATGGACCGATGAAGCGGGGTGCTAACTTTCCCCTCACCCCAAATCTGTTTACGCCCTTCATTGGAGACACCCATAGATATACGTGATCCCCAACTTCGAATTGTAATGGGCGCCTTCTCCGGTCCGCATACTGTTTCTGACGGGATTGAGCGGCTTTTAGGTTCGCTTGAATTAGTCGAACATTTTCTTCCGCGTTGTTGACAAGGTCAATCCCGAAGGTAACTCTTTCGCCAGACTCACACCAGTTCAATGGTGTGCGGCATTTTCTCCCGTATAGTGCCTCGTAGGGCGCCATCTTGATGCTGGCTTGGTACCCATTGTTGTACAAGAACTCGGCTAACGGCAAGTGATCATCCCAATTCTTGTCGTGGTCGATAGCGCAAGCTCGTAGCATGTCTTCTAGAATCTGATTTACCCGCTCGGTTTGTCCATCCGTCTGCGGGTGGTAGGCTGAACTACGGATCAGCTTCGTCCCCAAGGCAGCGTGTAGCTGCTCCCAAAAACGGGACACAAATAAAGTGCCCCGATCCAATATGATAGTACGGGGTACGCCGTACAAGCATAGAATCCGTGAGATGTACAGTTCAGCGTACTTCTTGGCGTTGTAGTTGGTGTTGACCGGGATGAAATGGGCAACTTTGGTGAGCCGATCGACGATCACCCACACAGAATCATGTTTCTGTAAGGTGGTGGGTAAACTGACGATGAAATCCATGCTCACGTCCTCCCACTTCCAGGTAGGAATGCCCAGTGGTTGCAGCAGTCCCGGTTTCCGCATATGATCTGCCTTCACCCTTCGACATGTATCACACTCGGACACGTATTTTGCAATCTCACGCTTCATCCGTGTCCACCAAAACTTGCTTCTGAGTTCTTGATACATTTTGTTGCTGCCGGGATGAATAGAAAACTTTGATAAGTGAGCCTCATCAAAGATTTTCTTCCTTAACTCCGGGTTTCGGGGTACGACAATCTGGTCCTTGAACCATAGGACGCCGTCTCCGTCCTTTCGGAAACATTTCAACTCCCCACTGTCTACACGTCTCCGCAAATGTGACATGCCCTTGTCATTTTTCTGGGCTGTCGCTATCTCTTCACGGATGGTGGGGATTAAAGCTAGGTTGTAGAGAGCTCCGTGTGGAATCACATGTAGTGGTGGTTCGCTCTCTTCCAACGGTGTGATGGTCAGATTGTTGACGTGTGACTTGCGGCTCAGCGCATCTGCCACTACGTTTGCCTTGCCCGGATGATAATGGATCTCTATCTCGTAATCCTTTATCAATTCTAACCATCTTCGTTGCCTCATGTTCAGCTCCTTCTGAGTGAATATGTACTTGAGGCTTTTATGGTCGGTATATAAATGTACGAGGTTACCGAGTAGGTAGTGCCTCCACATTTTTAGTGCAAGTACCACGGCAGCGAGCTCCAAGTCGTGAGTTGGATAATTTTGCTCATGGTTCCTAAGCTGCCGTGATCCATACGCGACCACTCTTCGGTCTTGCATCAGCACAACACCCGAGCCCAATGCCGGATGCATCGCAGTACACATCGAACGGTTTTGTTGTGTCTGGCTGCGCCAAAACCGGTGCTGATGTCAGGTGCTTGACTAAAGCCTTGAATGCTGCTTCACATGTTGGACTCCAAACATATTTGGTAGCCTTCTTCAGCAGCTCTGTCATTGGCTTGGCAATATTCGAGAAGTTCAGGATAAACCTCCGATAATATCCCGCGAGTCCGAGGAAACTCCGTACCTCGTGAACAGTTCTCGGGGATTTCCAATTCAGCACTTGCGTGATCTTGCTCGGGTCCACAGCGATACCCTCCGCTGAGATGATATGCCCGAGGAAAGGCACTTGCGATATCCAAAACTCGCATTTGCTGAATTTTGCGTATAACTTGTGATCCCGCAGCCGTTGCAAGACTATACGCAGATGTTTCTTGTGATCTTCCTCCGACTTGGAATATACCAGGATGTCGTCGATGAAGACCACGACAAACTTGTCCAGCTCCGGCATGAATACCGAGTTCATTAAGTACATGAAGTGAGCTGGAGCATTGGTGAGGCCGAAGGACATGACCAGGTACTCATAAAGTCCGTACCTCGTCGAGAAAGCCGTCTTCGGAATGTCCTCAGCCCTTATCTTAATCTGATGGTACCCGGATCTTAAATCCATCTTGGAAAAGATCTTTGCTTCGACCAACTGATCAAACAACATGTCGATCCGTGGCAACGGGTACTTATTCTTGATGGTTACGGCATTTAATGGACGGTAGTCCACGCAAAGCCGCAACGTCTCATCCTTCTTCTTGACAAATAATGCCGAACAGCCCCATGGGGAGGAGCTCGGCCTAATAAAACCCTTCTCCAGAAGGTCCGTGAGCTGAGTCTTTAGTTCAGCCAACTCCTTGGGCGCCATCTTGTACGGCCTTCGGGATATTGGCATGGTTCCCGTGCAAGTTCAATTTTGAACTCTACCTCTCTATCGGGTGGCATCCCCGGCAAATCATCCGGGAATACATCAGGGAACTCTCGGACCACTGGAATGTCTTCCAATATGATGGTTGTGGCTTGATAGACACTTGGAAGTTTTATTTCTGGACTGTCCAGAAATAATGAGTGAGAACCGTGCACTTCTGAGTTTAAGTGCACGACTCGAAGGACGGTGTCTAAAACAGCGCCGTGGCGGGTTAACCACGACATCCCTAGGATGACATCGACCTTCTGTCCCTCTAAGATAATGAGAGACGTGGGGTACACTCTACCCGCTAAGCATAATGGTGCTTTGGAGACCATTACGCTTGCCGAAATCTTCCCACCCGGTGAACAAATTAAATATGGACTATCGGTGGGTAGTATTGGCAAACTGTGTTTAGCAATGAAAGCTTGGCTAATAAAATTATGCGTGGCGCCTGAATCAAACAGTACTATAGCGGGATGCTGGTGGAGTTGGAACATACCCGCAAGGATTGGCTCGCCCTCCGGCACGTCCTCAATGGCAAGTTGGTGGACAGTGCCGGGCCTAGGGTTTGCCCGCCGCGCATTAGTAGGGTTCCGGGGTTGATTCCTCCCCGGAAACTGTGGTGCCACTCCGCCGCCTTGCCTCTCCGGGAAACTGCTCGCGAAGTGTCCGGGACGACCACACTTGTAACATGTGGCCGCTGCTGGTGGAGTACTCGGTGGACGAAAGCCCGGCATGCGTTGCGGAGGTGCAAATGCACGCGGCATCGCCCGCTGCTGCTGTTGTTGTTGCGGTGGTACCGGCAGTGCCGGCCTGAATGCCGATGAAGAGTACGGCCGACTGCGGAACGGCATCGACCGCTGTGGTGGCTGCCAGCGTGGACCTGATGGTGGGCGATTCACCATCCGAAACTTCTGAGAAGGACCGCCTCCTTCTCCGCTGCTCTACGGCACGCTTCGCTTTTGCTCTGCCGCCGCCAACTCCTTACCGGAGTCCTCCTGAACAATCGCAGCATCAATGATGTCGTTGAGGCTGCCGCGATTGAACATCGCCAACTTGTCCTTCAGGAGCGGATTAAGCCCCTGGTAAAAATGGTCCCGCCGCTTCTCGTCGGTATCAGCATGATACGACGCATATAGCGCGAGATCGTTAAACGCCCTGGAGTATTCCAGCGCGTTCCGGCTCCCTTGTTGCAGGTGTAGGAACTCCTGCGTCTTCCTCTTCATCAGACCTGGCGGTATATGATAGGCCCTGAAGGCCGTCCGGAACTCCGTCCAGGTCATCACTCGGTCGGTGGGCTGTGAAGCACAAAAATTGGCCCACCACGCGCTCGCGGATCCTTGGAGCTGCTGGACCGCGAACTGAGTCTTGCGCTGCTCGCTAATTTGGAGCAGCCCGAACTTCATCTCTATGGCGCGGAGCCAGTTGTCCGCGTCAAGTGGTTCATCCGCCCCTGAGAATACAGGGGGATGAGTCGCCAGGAAGTCGGAGTAGGAGCTCTGTTGGCGCTCCTCACGATCTTGACGTCTCTCTGGGCGAGACATATTGGCGATGAGAGTCTGCAGCAACTCTGTGTGCTGCTGATGCAAGCCCACCATTGCCGCGACAATGTCGGCCAATGTAACCGTTGGCAGTGGCGGTGGTGGTGTTTGCTGTTGCTGTTGCTGCTGTGGCTGTTGTTGTCCCGAGGAGTCCTCGGGAGGTGGTTGGGAGGTCTCTCCCCCTTGACTGGTACCCCCAACGTCAGGGTTGGCACGAGTACGCGTCATTCTGAAATTCAAAACAGCAGCAATTAGCACATGTCTTACTTAAAATTCCATACGCAACAGTAGGTACTGAAGTGACACATGATTAATTTGCACAACATTCACATATATTGATAAAGCAGAAACTTTATACAAGATACATTATTCTCGGATCTCCGAGAAGTCGTGCTCATGTCGTCACTACCTATACATACGCTACTGCCTACACGGCATGTCACCGATTACAAAAGTTGGGTTACGCTACCCTAGCTGCCCTACTTGGCAACCGTAACCCCCTACTCGGAGTAGAACTCGACCTCCTGTGGGTCGTCCTCCTCCGGTACCTCTGCTGGTGGCTCGGGGTCTACCACCTCTTCTCCCATTCCGGGTTCTCCCATGGCTGGAAGACCCAAGACTACCGGTACGCCCAATACCGGGGGCACGAGGTCCTGCAAGGCATGCACCTCGTCCATAGCTTGGTTGTAGTCCTCTTCCCAGCCTTGGCCTTCCTCGATAGCATCGTCCCGCTCTTGAGCAAGGTCCTCATTCTGCTGGGTTAGGGTCTGCACCAGCTCTTGCAACGCCGCGATATCAACCCGGCTCTTCTTCTTTGCCTTCTTCAGACGACGCAACTGATTGTGTTGTTCATTCAGTCGCTTAATCGTCGGAAGGAGCACATTGCGGAGTGCGCTGTGAGCACTCTCAAAATGATCTCCACGGCTTGTGCTCTCATTGAGCTTGGTGGCGAGATGCTCCGTATGAACAGCTTGGCTGTCCATCACAGCATTTCCCGCCCTCATTTGGAGGCTGAGATTTGCCTCCGCGGGGTTGTACCTTGGGCAACTCGGGTCTGTTGCCTCCAGGTACCTCTCTTCCCACACATGCTGAGCTCGTCCCTCCACCGGAACGAGTGCGTATGGAGTGCCCTCCATAGCCTGCACGTGTAGTTGGCAGAAACGTGACATAGTGTCACGGGCTGCCACTTGCCACATCCCTTCCGGTTGTCTTCCTCTCACCGTGACGGTGAATGGCACCCAACCGGGTGGCGTTGGTTCTGCAGGAACTTCGACATGGATCGTCCACGTCTTGTTCCCCTCTTCGCCTTCTTCCTTGGCGAAGTATTGCGGCATCTGGTTGTACCCGAAATATTGGAGCATTTGCCACAATGCTTCCGGGTAGCCGCTACGGTCAGAACAGTGGGAAGCCACCCACCCGTTCTCCAACTGTTTATCTGCTGCCATCTGTAAAAATATATTTGAGAATTGTCAAATATTTATTTAAACAGTTAACCCCTGAGTTATAACATAAAACATGTCATTGAACCCATAAAACTTGGAAACGTAGTTCAAATTTTTAAACAAATTTGACTGCTGATCTGCTGTTACCATGACAGCCCTGACCAGTTTCCATTTCAACCTGATTTAGGCCAGTTTAAAAGCAAAACCAATTCTGGAGCTCAACATAAAAGTTAAAGCTAACTTAAATAGCTTTCCAGAAAGTGTTTGCTTGGCCTAAGATATGTCCTGGTTCAAAAGTTATGAGATGTCAAAGTTAACAGAATTTCTGGAATCAATTGGACAGCACCTCCCTGCTTTAGGTACTGAATTGATCCAAGAATCCCAGTTAATTCTGTTCCCAATCTGACAAAACTTTCTGTTACAAAGTCGTAACCCATCTCATAAGCTTTCCAGAAGTACCTCATTTCCTATTTTTGGATTTTCAAGCAGGAAGTTATGCTTAATTTACAGAGAGTTTACAGAGAGTCTTTGCTCTGTCCTGTTTTCTGGACAGTTTCAACTCTACTGTATTTTTCGAGTGGTTAAGGGATGAAAACACCTCTGGACCTCAACAGAAGAGTTGTAAATCTCTTCCAACGCTTTCCAGAAATGTATCATATGACCCCAACCTCGAAAGAACTCAACCTCTAACCTCTGATTAACTTCAGCCTTGATTCAGCTGAAAACAGAGTGCTCTGTCCTTAACATCCTATAAGTTGAAAACTTGTTAACTTTGAATATCCTGTTCAAGGGAAGGAGTTACCTCAAGTTTTACTACTTTGGATCAAAACCTTCAGGTTTTTAAATGAAGTTGTTCATTTAGTTGGGTGTGACGTCGATGCGTCACCAGATTATGTCGGTACTACGTCCTCACAAAGGAAAAACCTATACCGGGCTTAGCCGGCTTCGTTAGTTCAGTGGCACTACTCGTCACTCGCACACGGATGCTGCACGTCTACCGTTTCGTTGTCAGGATACCTGCAGAAACTCAATCAATCGTCAGACTCGGCTGCACACCGAGCCCGGAATCCATACAGTTCGTACACCCTGCCGTCATCACTTGCCCGGATGTTCTCAAGCCAAACACGCCTTGAGTTACGTGTTCACGTCTCAGACCACGTGACGGGGTCTCCCATGTTGCACCACGCACGCCAGGGACAGATGTTGCTTGAATACCCCAAACGACATGAAGAGTCGTAGAGGATACTAAAGCGGGTCGGGTTACCTGCCACCCGTGGGGCTCCACCCTTCAGCTTGTGCGCACTGGTGGACAGCGCTTACGTGCACCCCCCAAGACATGAACGTCCCGAGATGCACGATTTTCTGACATAATAAATAGGTTAACAAGCCACTTTCTATATACTAATAACATCCTTATACGGGCTACTAACTCGTTCCTCACTGGATTTTTGAAAAAGAAGACCTTTGTACTGTGTTAAACCTCAAGCGAGCTCTGATACCACGCTGACACGACCCCATTGGTCCTGTCGAGCCAGGATCACGCTGAGGGGTGCTGCGTTGCACAGCACCGGATAACACACGTCAAAGGTACAAAGCAGAAGCGGAAATTTTATTACATAAACAAGTTTATGAACATGTTTACATCAAAATAAGTTCAGTCTACACTCGCGGGCGTAGACTAAGCATCAAGTGCACGTTCAGCCCTCGAACGTGTCCTTGCTAGCACACACGCACACTAACTCGGCGGCGTGCACGACTCCCACTCGACGGGGTTCCCCTCCTGGGGTTCCGTCTCCTCCTCGGGAGTCCCTTCCTCATAGAACCCTGCAAAAGCTTCAAACACAAGCAGTGAGCACGAAGGCTCAGCAAGTCTGACCCGTCTCACCTAAACATGGAACTTCTACATGAGGGTAATGGGTTACATGGGGTAAAAATCATTTGCAAGGACTCGCCTAATTAGTAGAACCTTACTTTCAAGTTTTAGCAGCAGGTTGTGGAGAACCTTACGCTAGGGCACATGAGAGAGCCGCAATCAAACAAGAAACGCATTTCTCTCATGTACTTTGCCCAAGGTTGAAAAGAACTTTAGTTAGCTCTAAGCTACAGCATGTCATTAACAATCAATGTCCAGCTTTCAATCAGCAACATTTTAACATGTGACTAGCCTGTTCTTTCTACGTCACGGTACAGTGAACAAGTGGTACTCACTGACCGCGAGGGACGGCGATTATAATCGATTTACACCTGCAGGGTTACCCGAACAACCCGTCACGTACGCCCGTACTCGATGTTGCCTACAACAACCATCACGGACGCCGTACGCAACTACCTTTCACTCGTCAGCCAAATATTGAACCGGTCCCATCGTCCCGAGCAAGAGGTCTCTGCACGCGCATCTCTGTGCCGCCAGCCGATTTACACCTCGAGCTCTCAACCTACCCTCTGAATGACGGGCAATGCCTCAATACCCAGCTACCCGAGTTACATCAGTTTCCGGGTTCTCATATAGCCGGTAGGTCTTCGGTACTGTTCTAGCTTGTTCAACAGGCCCGCACACGGCTCGGTCCTCAATCGACACAAGCGGAGCTATAGCACACAGGCCCCAAAGTCCTGTTGCCCTTACTCTCCGCTCGGTCTCATCTTTCTTGCCATGTATATCATGTGCTATCTCTACCCGAGCAATGTGCCTCTAGCCTATTCTCGCGAGTAGTTCCAACTACTCGACTTGTACCGAATCCTACTCTATCCTAGCAATGCAGTAGCTAACGGGGTTTGCAATCCTAAACCCAACCCGTGGTTTTCTTGGCTATGCAGTTGGATTTCCAAACAAGACTCTAATGCACAGAACAAAGGAAACAAGTATGTGCTCAAAACAATAAAATTTGTAAAAAGGTTAATGCAAACCGGAGCTTGCCTTGCTGCTCTTGGTCGTAGGCTAGCTGCTCCTCCGGAGTTACGAAGTCTAGGACTTCGGGTTCCTCCTCGACCTTAGCGACTACATGATAAGAGCAATATATGTATCAACTTAAATGCATTTGTATTAACTTTGAAGTTGTGAAGTCTATAACCCTTGCTAGACAGACCTAATGACTGTGGAACTTTTACTGTGGCTTGGTTACAACCTAAACAGAGACTTGGTCAAGTTTTAGTTGCAGCAAAGCTCATTTGAGCCCTCCACAATTAATTATGTCCTTGACCCTAATTGGAACTCTTAGGGTGTTCTAGGAATTTTCATGAAACAAACTATAACTTTCTGAAAACTAGATTTTCAGAGGGTTCTAATGGAGTTGGTCTCACTTAATTTGAAGGTTCCTAGCTAAAGATATGAGCTAAACAATTTCAGAGAAAATTCAGAAAATGTTTCTGAACATTTTCTATTTTCTCTGGAACAGTTTCACTAATCACACCGTTAGGTGGATCTAATGAGCTCAAATGGATCTGAAATTTTTATGGTGGTTCAGGGATATTTTGGTGAATATCCCAGGAAAATTTCAGGATTTTCCTCCAAAGGATTCTCCAGTTAAAATTCCTAACAGTTTAAACTTTGAGGAATTAATTCTGGAGAATTAAGGGTTTTCATGAAGTGAAACTGGATTTGCTGGAAAGTACTCGGAGAGCTGAATCCAGCAAAATTTGGTTCACTCAATTTGGAGCTTTCTAGCCAAAGTTATGAGGACTTGAAGTTTGGATGAATTCTGAAAATCGGGCAAAAGTTTAAACTCTCGGGGCCGTGGGGACACGTGCCGATCGTGGAGGTGTCCGGCACACCGGAGATACCACACGTGTCGAGCGCGGAGGTGTCCGGCACTCCGGAGATCGCAGGGTATTTGCGCGCCAGCACAGCCGATCCCCGGCCACACCCGATCCTGATTTAAATTCTTCAGCCGCTGACACGTGGGCCAGCCGGCTTCTTCTTCCTCCCGCCGTTCTCTCGCGCCCGCGCCGCCGACCTCGCGGGAGCAGACTCGGGGCTCGCCGGCTCGCCGCTGCCGGACCTCCCATGGTCTGAAACTTGCCGCCAGGGGGTTGTCGACGTCGAGGAACACGTCGGTGGTGTCAGGTCGGGCTGGGGGTGACCGGAAATAGCTCGGCGACGTGCCGCGACCTCGGTTGAGGTTCGGCACCGTCGACCGTGGTTTCTAAACCCGCCAACACCTCAAACAAACGGCCCTACAGCATCAGTGTACCACTAGGAAGCTCGACAAGGTGTCAAAAGGTTTCAGGGATGGCGGTAAGTGGGTCGGCACCGTGTGACCGATCGTGCCCGCCATGACCGCCCTCGATCGAGCTCGAAATTCGTCACTCCTAGACAGTTTCACGTTACGGATGCAGAAAAGAACTTGATCGCCGGCTAGTCCAGCGTCTATGTGCAAGATTTGATGACCTCCGAAAGATCATAGAGCGAGAATTTAAAGAAACCGTACCGGAAGCTCGGTTTACGGTCGCCGGAGCAAAAACTGGAAATTCTCTGCGGATTCTTCACGGTTGGCTTCCAAACTTGGAGGAGAGCAGCACGGAGGTCACGCGCTCCTGTTGCCTCTCTTGCTGGACCGTGTATACGCCTGTGGAACGCTGTCCACGGGCGCCCGACTCTCGGCTGAGGCTAGGTCGCCGCGGTGGCGATCGCTCTTGGGCAAAGGAGGTTGGAACTCGGGGTTTCTGGTGTTGGGAAGGTGAAGTGCGACCTCAGGTGGCTGTCTAGCAGCTCAAGGACGAAGGAGGAGATGGTTTTGCTAATTTTCCCGATTGAGCAGAGAGCTGCGGCGAGAGACAATGCCGCTGCTCGGGTCTGCCCGCGAGAAGATAAAGCCGGCCGACTCCTGCTCAGTGGAGGCGGTGCCGGTCGCATGGGGGCGCGAGCAAGCCGCCCTGGGCGCCAGCGCGCGAAGAGGGAAGCAGCTGGTGGTGCCGGTGGCTGCTCGGTGGCACAGCTGACAGCTGCTCGATGGAATTTCCCACCGAGACTCTGACTTTGGTTGCAAGTTTCTCCTTCTTCCCTCTATGACATGTGGGTCCCACCCGGGGTTTTAACCTCTGAAATTTACTCCCAATCACTGTAGTGAACAGTGAACCCCACAATACCCCTGGTGATTCAAATTATTCACCCTTGAGCCATTCAAATTGAATAGGATTTGAATTGGGTTTGGTTTGAGTGAATTCCAGCACAAGTTCAGTTTTGAATTCAAATAAAGTTTGAATTCGTCCCACTTAGCTCATGTCAAGATCAACTCCAAATGGAGTGAAAATTGGTGTGTGCGCTCACAAAAATATGCTGAAAAAGAATATGCCTCCCACTTTTAAATTCAGGGGATAAAAACAGTTTGAATTTGAATGTGGTTTCAAACTGCCTTCTTTCTATCTACACCCAAAATGACCTCAAAAGGGCTTTGAATTTGGGTGAAACTTGGCATGGACGCCACGTGGCCAGCGGGCCGCCGGAGTTGTCTTCGGCGCTCTCTGTGAACTGGATTCGGCTCTTTTTGGCTATCTTCTTTGATTCTTTCTTTGTTCCCACTTCTTTTAAAATGTTTTCTCTACATGAAACATGAATACATGCAGAAACCAGAAATGAGGGTGTCACAATCTACCAGCCCAAATATCGCCGCCTAGAGGTTTTGGAGGTCGGGGAAGCCGTTTTTGGGGTCAGTGTGAGCTCTAGAGGGCCGCAAGGGGTCAAGCGACAGACGGCGGCTTCGGTCCATGTCCGGCGACGTCGACCGGCTTCCCTACTGACCCAAACTCACAGTTTTCTCGCTCTAGAGCATCAGTGACTCATGGTAAAGGCCGCCATGCAAGCAAAAGGGCTCAGAAACGCCCCCAACTACCAAGTCACCGTGCGCCCTAGCTCAAAACCGGCGGCAAAAGCTAAAACCTGAAGAACATCGTTGAGGCTCGATGATTCGCCTTGGTTTTTGATGTCAGTGACTCACAAGGAGGTCTATAGCCTATTCCATGGTCAGAATGAGCAAAGAAGCGCTATTGATCACGAATTTTGGGAACTTCTACACCCACGGCTTATGAACACATCGTCGGTTTTTTTGAAATTCCCGTGGTTACCGTGGAGGGATTGCATACGGTTTTCGGCAGCGTGAAGAGAAGGGATTGGCGCACCTTTTCGCTGTTCAACCCTCGGTGCAAAACACTCTGTATCGCCGGGACGTTGAGGAGGCGCGGCGGCGGCTTGAACTGAAACTCCGAGGCAAATTCTTGCTGTGAACCGCGCACAAGGGACGATGGACCGGCGTAGGCAGCTCAAGGAGGTGCAGTGGAGTTCGGCGCAAGCTTCTACGATCGCAGGTGGCCACGGAATGGAGCAGCAGCGCCAGGCGACAATGGGGTCCGAGCGCGGCCGAGTGGCGAGCAAATTTTCCAGCTCCTGCTTGCTCTTCTAGGGGAAACAGCGAGGAGACCGAAGTGGAGTATTTGAGTTGCTCCACTGAGGCGTTACATGTGGAAAAATTGAGTTCGTAAGCTACACGTTGGGCCTCGGTGGCCAGCGCGCCGGCGTCGGTTGTTCAGCGGCTTCGAGCGAAAAACAGAGAACCAGTTTGTTCAGTCGGTTGAGTGAGTCTGAACAGAGAAACAGATACTTGTGTGCTAAGTCCCCCCTCTCCATGACAATTGGGTCCCACTGCTCTTTTCCCAAAAGACCTTCCAAATTTGGTATAGTGCAAACTTCAGCCCTGAGGAGTTCAAATTCAAAAGTTGTTTGGAATTTTGGACATGGTGTACTTCAGTTCAATTTTAAATTCAAATTTCAAGGAAATTCATAAGCCCTTTGATATTCATATCAAAGCAACTCCAAACTTTCTCAAGATTTGCATCATCCCTAATTCAAACCTGAGGAATTTGAACATGCCCTCTAATCTTCAAGTTGGCCACTGCAAATGAAAGTTTTTGACCAACAGTTTGGAACCCTCTTTTTGGAAATGGCCACCTTTGGATGCCTGGGCTTGCTCAGGACCATCTTCACATGTTTTACAAAAGTTTTTGCAAGTCCCAAACCTTGAAATTAGACTCAGCTTTATTCACAACTCAAGTATTGCATTTACAAGTTTTTGGGACTTTTACACGATCCGTGTGCAGCCCACGCTGATCAAGTTTGAACGTACCGAAGGCATATCGGATATATGGGCCCCGGTAAACCGATGTATCCTAAACCTCCGGGCGTCGAGGCATAACGCACCGATTTATAGGTGTAGGCTGAGGGCAGCAAGGTGGAAATCTGCTAACGGGCATAGTAAGATGTTCCCCGGCTTACCTTTTTAAGCTGCATCGTACCGTGGGGTTTTGGGCAGAAAGATTCCACTGACCCGCGTGTAGGGAACCTCCTGCTCATTTCGGTGCGACCGGTTCGACGTTTGGGCTGTTGGGTGAAAGGTTGTCCCATACGACATCGAGTGAGCGTGCTGTGCAGCTCCACGGGTGGGCGTACGTGACGTGATCTTCGGGTATCCCTGCAGGTGTATATCGAGTCGATTCGCCATCCCTCGCGGTGAAGAGTACCACTTGGTCGAGTCGTGACGTAGGGTAATGTCGGTACCCTCGATATGGGGTACCCCCGCGCACAGGGGAAAATGCCTAAGGATCTTGCCCTTCTCCGCAGGGAGAGCTCCGAAGGCGCCATGCGTCCAGCGGGGCCGGACCTCCCTCTCCTCAGAGGAGAGCTCCGGGCCCACCACGTGGCATACAGAAGCCGGACCTCCCCCTCTTCAGAGAGGAGCTCCGGGCTCACCACGTGGCCAACAGAAGCCGAACCTCCCCCTCCGCGGGGAGAGGTCCGAAGGCTCCACGTGTCCTGCGGGGCCGGCCCCCCCTCTCGTCTGAGGAGGGCTCCGGACCCGCCACGTGGCCAGCAGAACGGCGCTGCCTGCCCCCGAGCGATAGGCAGTGGGCGTAAAGACGCCCCATACCTTGCCCGTACAAGGTATTCAAGGCCCGCACCTTCCCAAGATGCGGAGACGCGGAGCACGCCTCTGTCAGGTGCCGTTGCGCCCAGTCGTATCACAGACTGGCGCGCAGTGTCAGAGCCTGCCAGCCAATAAACGCAGCGACAAGACATCCCATGCCGCCCCCGCCGTCATCATCCACTACGACTAGCATGCAGCATGGGCAGAGCTACAAGACGAAGACTCAGAAGCCTTCGGCAGAGACAACCACCGGCATAACTGCAGATACGGTAGATATCAGTCAATCTCCCCGGGACCACCTGTCAGGTCCCGGCCCCCCTTATAAGCCACCCGAGTCTTGGACTATAAAAGGCTCGGGTAGAAGACGTTAGCAGGGGTTCGCACTCTAGCCATTTGCGCCCTGGGTTCACACTTTGCAACTCATACGCTAGCCATACACTCTCAAGCTGTAACTCACCCCCAAGCTCAGGCCTCCGGCCCTGAGCAGCAAGCAATACAGCGAGCTCCATAGCTCGCCGTGGACGTAGGGTTTTACGATCCGGCGGCCTGAACCACGTAAAACTCGCCGTGTCAAGCTCTTACTAACTCGTCCATCTGCGCAAGCTCTCCGCTAGGGACTAGCCCCTCCGAAAAAAGAACCTCCGCGGGCTGCCCAGTGCAGGCCCGGGGGAAGTGTCGACCGCACACTTCAACATTTGGCGCGCCAGGTAGGGGGCTTTTCTCCTAGCGCGACGAGTTTCCGACGACGAAGATGACCAAGCTTCCTTCAGCGGCAAACTCTCCCCCCCTGCGTCCGCGGCAAACCGTGACCAGGGGAGAGTACATGATGACACACTCAGGATGGAGTGTGTCAGGGCAAGCTGGGAGCCAGCAACCGGCTCTGGCAGCGCCGACCCCGGCAATGCAGGCTCCATCCAGCGTCAGGCCTTCAGTAGCGCTGGGCGTACCCGGTGGGGATGCGCTAGCAGCAGCAAGCGCGCTACTGCACAATCCGCCTGCTGGGACGCGCCTCAGGCAGCGACCCAGCAGTGGATTCACGAGGTAGACCGTCTTGTCGTCGCCGCCGCAAACCATTGACTTCGGCGGGGACGACGCTCCGGCCAACCGGCTGTGTCGCTGACGCGCACGCCAATGGTTGACGGGCAGACGGCGGGTTCCAGCTCCACCAAACTTCCGTCAACGGACCTGAGGACTGAGCTGGAACGATGCTCGAGCGACGTCGAGAAAGGCGTCGCACTCAAGAGGCTGGCGACAACATGACGTCGGCCTCGACCCAGCCTGGTGGGCATACCTTCGCTACGCGAGCTCTGCCCCAGGCGTACGCCGCGCAGCATAAGCCACAACCATGTGCTCTGCAAGCGGCGTCCCCGGCCTATGGTGCAGCCTTGCCCATACCGGGGTACACTGTGTCAGGCGCAACCAAGCGTTCGCGCCGCCAGTACCTGCACTGGGAGCCAGCAACCGGCTCTGGCAGCGCTGACCCTGGCAATGCAGGCTCCAACCAGCGTCAGGTCTTCAGTAGCGCTGGGCGTACCCGGCGGGGGTGCGCCAGCCGCAGCAAGAGCGCTACCGCACAATCCGCCTGTTGGGGACGCGCCTCAGGCAGCGACCCAGCAGTGGATTCGCGAGATAGACCGTCTCGTCGTCGCCTCCGCAAACCCTCGACTTCGGCGGGGACGACGCTCCGGCCAACCGGCTGTGTCGCTGATGCGCACGCCAATGGTTGACGGACAGACGGCGGATTCCAGCTCCACCAGGCTTCCGTCGACGGACCTGAGGACTGAGCTGGAACGATGCCACCTGGGCCAAGACGCCCGAATGTTACTCGAGCGGCGACGAGAAAGGCGTCGCAGCCAAGAGGCCGGCGTCAGCATGACGACTGCCTCAACCCTGCCTGAGGCGCAGACTTTCGCCACGCGAACTCTGCCCCGGACATACGAAACGCAGCATATGCCACAGCCATATGTCCTGCAAACAGCGCCCCCGGTCTATGGTGCAGCCTTGCCCATATCGGGGTACACTGTGCCAGCGGCGAACCAAGCGTTCGCGGCACCAACACCTGCAGCAACAGGGGCAGGATGTACGGCCCTGGAGCCCCACCTCCGCTTCACGAGGTGGCCGCGCAAGTTTCGGCCGCACCTGACCGAGAAGTACGACGGCAGCGTCAACCCGGAGGGTCCCTCCAGATCTACTCCACCGCCGTACTTGCCGCAGGAGGGGATGAGGCCGTCATGGCCAAGCTACTTCCCCGTCGCCTTGACCGGCCCAGCCCGGTCTTGGCTAATGAACCTCCCTCAGGATTCCATAACTTCCTGGGGAGAGCTCTACCGGCAGTTCATCGCCAACTTCGGCAGCTCCTACACCCGTCCCGGCACGGAGCTTGACCTCCAAGCCATCAAGCAACAACCTGTGGAGTCGCTGCGCTCCTTCATCCAGTGGTTCTCCCAGGTATGCAACACCATTCCGCATATCCAAAGTGCTTCTGTGGTGGCGGCACTTCGACAGTGTCCAGGACAAGAAGATGCTTGGGAGGCTTGCAACCAGAGAGGTCTGCGATGCCTCCGAGCCCTTCAGCCTGGCGGACAAGTGCGCCAGAGCAGCCGGAGGGCGGAGCTGGCACTCACTGCCAGCTTCCGAAGCCAGAAGACAGCCCGAAGATGGCGGAGTTCAAGCTGAGCTCCCGACCACGTCAGACAGCCGAGAGCCAAGCACTGGCTGGCTTCGTGGCTGAGTGGACGCCAACGAAGGCTAACCCAGGGGGCCGCGAAGACGGTGAACCAAAGTACCGAGCTCCGGTCTTCACCGGGCCACACTGGACGCTCTTCTTCGACGGCTCCTCGCGAAAGCAGGGGGCCGGTGCCGGCGTACTGCTTCTCATGCCATCGGGGGAGCAGTCTGGGTACATGGTGCATCTCAATTCCAAGGCAACCAACAACTTGGCAGAGTATGAAGCACTCATCTTTGGCCTAAAAGACAGTCCTGTCTCTGGGCGCTCGCCAGTTGTTGGCGCAGGGCGACTCCCAGCTAGTTATCAAGCAAGTTAAGGGTGAATGCCCCTGCAATGACCCACAGCTAGCTGCTTATCTGCTTCACGTGCGGATGTTGGAGAAAGAATTCCTCGCCTTGGACCTGCGCCATGTACCGCGCGCTTGCACGGCCGCAGCTGACGACCTCTCAACGAAAGCCTCCATCGGAGCCCCTGCGCATGAAGGAGTCTTTGAGAGGACGTTGCTGCGGTCCACAGCCCGGCCCGCCGAGCCGGGCGAAGGGGGCTGAACCAGTGCCTCAAAGCTAGGCAGTCCCGGCGGCCCTGGATGCCGCCAAAGGATCGTAAGAGTCACTGGGGACTCCGTGCAACCCAGCGCTCAAGATCCAGAAGCTCAAGTAGTCCCGATGCATGGACCACGGAGGTCCGGGACTCCTTGAAGGACATCCTTCCTGATGAACATGCATCCGCTGAACGGGTGGTGCGGATGGCTAAGTGCTACGCGCTGGTATCTTTACTGGCGTGGCGCCACGACATCCTATTGCGGTGCATAACCCAGGAGGAAGGCTGCGATTAGCTCGCAGTAGTCCAAGGAGGCGAGTGCTGGGAACGCTCATCGTCCCGCACGTTGGTCGGTTAAGTCACCCGGCATGGCTCCTAGTGACCGAGAGCCACCTGGACGCCGTCAAACCGGTTAGGGATGCAATGCGTGCCAGGTCCATGCCAAGCAGACCCACACAACCGGTGCAGACGCGCACCCAGAGCCGTCGGGGGATACCGGCTCCTCCATGTCGAGGGCCAGCCGGACTTCCCAGGGCCGGGTCACGGGAACTACCCTTCCACATGGTATGCGGGGCCGAAGCCATGCTTCCTCCTGATATAGCCATGGGGGTCCCCCCGTGTCCGGCGTACGACGAAGCCACGCATGACCCGCTCTGCGTGAAGACAGGCGCTCCGACGCTACCTAGTAAGTTCACCATGCTTACTTAGGTGTTTATTTAAATTACGCATTAATTTATATGAACACCTCCCCACGCTCTAGACAGTGTGCGTCCATTGTACACTCGGCTCCTCTTTCCGGCTCTCATGCATAGTCGATATTTGCCATCCTGCCGAAGGCGGTAGTGCTTGGGGTACCTGCCAGAGGCCCGGTGGCCTTTTGGATCTCCCCCTATAAGGGTACTTCACTGCCAGTTGGTCTCCTCCGAGAAAAGACCTACGCTAGAACGGGGGGTCAGGAGCCTTGCTTTGCCCGGTCTTGCACCCAAAGCATGCGCACTCTGCCTCCCGGCGCTACGGTCTGAGTACCAGGGGGCCGGGCGGTTACACCCTGACTGGGGCTGGGGCCAGACCTCCGGGACCAAGTGCACTGGATTACCCAAGCCCCGTATTCCGGTCTGGGACAGTAAGCCAAATGAGACTAAGGGATAGGAAAGGGGGGACCACTGAGCAGTTCCGGACCTCCGCCCCCACAGCTGGGCCGAGCTCCGAGGCCAGCCCTCGCCCTCCTTTCAGAGGCGAACGCTGATGCCGGACCTCACGACCTTCGTTGACCTGAGCTCCGATGACTTCCGGACCTCCGCCCTCACAGCCGGGCCGAGCTCCCATGCCAAGCTTCACCCTCTCCTAAGAGGCTGAACACCGAAGCCGTTAAGACCCTGCCAGCACAGGGAGTACTCAAGACAAGAAAGTGCACGGATCAGAAGATACGAAGGTCCCACCTCGGGCTCGCTATCTCCCCCGAGATGGGCCCAGGGGCCACTGTCGGTACCCTCGATATGGGGTACCCCCGCGCACAGGGGAAAATGCCTAAGGATCTCGCCCTTCTCCGCAGGGAGAGCTCCGAAGGCGCCATGCGTCCAGCGGGGCCGGACCTCCCTCTCCTCAGAGGAGAGCTCCGGGCCCACCACGTGGCATACAGAAGCCGGACCTCCCCCTCCGCGGGAGAGAGATCCGAAGGTGCCGCGTGTCCAGAGAGGCCGGACCTCCCACTCTTCAGAGAGGAGCTCCGGGCTCGCCACATGGCCAACAGAAGCCGAACCTCCCCCTCCGCGGGGAGAGGTCCGAAGGCTCCACGTGTCCTGCGGGGGCGGCCCCCCCTCTCGTCTGAGGAGAGCTCCGGACCCGCCACGTGGCCAGCAGAACGGCGCTGCCTGCCCCCGAGCGATAGGCAGTGGGCGTAAAGATGCCCCATACCTTGCCCGTACAAGGTATTCAAGGCCCGCGCCTTCCTAAGACGCGGAGCACGCCTCTGTCAGGTGCCGTTGCGCCCAGTCGCATCACAGACTGGCGCGTAGTGTCAGAGCCTGCCAGCCAATAAACGCAGCGACAAGACATCCCATGCCGCCCCCGCCGTCATCATCCACTACGACTAGCATGCGGCATGGGCAGAGCTACAAGACGAAGACTCAGAAGCCTTCGGCAGAGACAACCACCGGCATAACTGCAGATACGGTAGATATCAGTCAATCTCCCCGGGACCACCTGTCGGGTCCCGGCCCCCCTTGTAAGCCACCCGAGTCTTGGACTATAAAAAGGCTCGGGTAGGCGACGTTAGCAGGGGTTCGCACTCTAGCCATTTGCACCCTGGATTCGCACTTTGCAACTCATACGCTAGCCATACACTCTCAAGCTGTAACTCGCCCCCAAGCTCAGGCCTCCGTCCCTGAGCAGCAAGCAATACAGCGAGCTCCATAGCTCTCCGTGGACGTAGGGTTTTACGCTCCGGCGGCCTGAACCACGTAAAACTCGCAGTGTCAAGCTCTTACTAACTCGTCCATCTGCGCAAGCTCTCCGCTAGGGACTAGCCCCTCCGGAAAAAGAACCTCCGCGGGCTGCCCAGTGCAGGCCCGGGGGAAGTGTCGACCGCACACTTCGACAGGTAATATATGAAATGTGATAATTCAATATTGCTGTTATGATATAATTTATTGCTACATGTGTGCCACCAAATATTGCTCACTAAATTTCATATTTATGAACTGTTAACTTGCGGCTAAAAGATGAACTAAGGATGAACGTGTAGGCATGTCCACTTCCTAAAATTTACCATCCCATGTTCGTGTAAACTGCATGTAGAGTTTCAAGCCTAGGGGAGTTGGTTAAGTCTTGTTGAGCCATCGTGCTCACGGTTGCTGCTATAAGTGTTTTTCAGGTGAGGAGTATCCCACGGACTCGGGGTACGAGTCCACTGGCGAGCGTTACCCTCCGTCGGGGACCACGGCTGAGTGGGAGCCGTACACGCTGCGCTGAGCTGAGGAGTGCAGCTAGTGTGGGTTGCCCTAGGGCTGGGCAACCGACTTTTGCTAGATAGACGGGCATGAGTTGTACAAATTTAGTTTCTGCTGTGTAATATAAACACTAGATTGTAACTGGAGTATTGTACGACTTTGTACATTTCAGTTGGCTTTCTATGTAATACAATTTGTCCTTATGATGTGTGTTGTCGGGTGTCGCATCGTGCGGCACCACCCTCTGTGAAACGGGGATGAGCGGATTCCGGTCCGCCACAGGCTGGTATCAGAGCCGCATTGGGGATAGCACATTAATTAAGGACTGTATTACGGGAAAAGTTAGGTTTACGGTGAGGATTCGGTAGTTGCCCAAGTAAGGACTATATTAGCATAGTTACTTAAAGTGGCAAGACTAACATATATGTTATAATTCTGAATTTCAATTATGCAACGACGCACCTACGCTCTGGTAAGAATGGTAAGGAACGCCAGCGAAAGCGGTTCAATTACGGTTAGCTCCCTTGATGAGGAACGTGGTTCAGGGATAGGTCTCACAGCTTGGTGTGAAACGTTAATATGAAACTCTTGGACTCTTCATGTTCCTGAGTTCATATGAAACGCTGATCCCTAGTGTGCATTAGGCAAGCAAGTGGAGACCCCATCGTGTGGTCAGTAACGCGATAGTGTGTTCATCTGGAAATAGCCCAGGAGGACATACGCAGCGCTTGCAATCGGCGTGCCCTGCAGGGCAGTAGGTGGTATCTGTTGGGGTGATAAAATTCCCATCCGTGATGACCTGTTCGCGCTCTACTCGGGTTCCCTATCGTGTGGTGTTAAATCACGATCACGTAGCTTGAGACGTGGCTTAACTCAAGGACGGCCGTATGGCAATGATATGGCCGTTTGTATTTACTTTTAAATATGGTCCTGCCTGAAATGAAAATAACCTTTGAGTGCATCATTATTGTGTGGTCTTCTGCAGGTACTAACCACGTATGTATGCCGTGTAGTATACGTGTGCGAGAGACCGTTTAGTGCCACAATTGAGACGTATATGCCGGTATAATCCGGTTAGGATTTTCTTTTTGTGAGGAACGTAGTACTGACATATTATAGGCATGTGCATGAAAGAAAATGATATGCAAGGAATTAAAAACCACTAAGTTTAAACATTAAGGACCCGGGTTGGGTAGAAAAGTTCAATAGTTGATCAGTGTAGTCAAAAGGGGTTGAAAAACAGAGTGCTCTATTTTGGGCAGCAACTTTGCTGAACTTTGACAGGACATAACTCACAGATTATTTAGCCAATGGGGGTGTGGGATATAGTTCTGGAAAGGTATTTAAGTTCTATACAACTTTGTTGTAGACTTACAGAGCTGAATCACACCTTAATCTGGCTGAAATTCCAGCATCTTGTAAACTGTCCAGAACCAGGACAGATTTAAAACACTCTCTGGACTGTTCTGTTTTTCAAGCATAACTTCCTGTAGGAAAAATCTAAAATTATCATATGATACATCTTTTGAAAGTGTAGGAGATCTGTTACATCTTTGTAATTCAAATTTTCTGTAATTTCAGCACAGAATTCAGTGGAAATTAGAATTGAAAACAGCAACTTCCAAAGGAGGTGCTGTTGAAATTCTTCCAGAAATTCTGCTGACTTTGAATTACCATAACTTTTAAACCATAGATGATCTGAGGGCAAATAAGTACTCGTTGGATAGATACTGAAGTTTACTTTAACTTTGGTATTCATCTTGAGTCATGAATATTCCCAGAACCAGGACAAAATCTGGAATATGTTACAACTGGTCATTCGGGCAGAGGGATGACAGTTTAACTCATTTGAGAGATTGTTGTATCCGAGGGGGTTTGAGTACTTCCAATGGGGTAGAACATACTCAGGAGTGGTTATCTTCATCTAGTGAAAGATTTGAGTATATATCTTGCTCAAGTTTCTTTTGCTAGAGACCATGTGTGTGTAGTATTGAAGATAAAGGGGTAGTATACGTGATGACAAGGCGATTTTTAGCGTCTCGTAGTGACCAAACCTAGTTGAGATGAACTTCCAAAGAGGGAGTCCATCAAGTTAGATTTAACTAGCTTGTATTTGGTCTGGTAATGGTGTAGTTTGTGCAAAGTTATTACATTATCTGTATACGAGATGCATCGCATGTTTTACTGTCATTATGTTTTACGCCTATTTTGTTGGACTGCATGAAATATGTTGCGGGGCTGATGTTTATTGCCGTATGGTTGCAGATGGTTCGCACTCGGACCACGCATGAGATTGGTGCCTCTAGCCAGCAGGGGGGTGATGACTCCCAGCCACCTGCCTACGACAGCACCCCGCAGCAACAACCACCACCACCGCCTCCGCTTACACTAGCAGATGTGATTGCGGCACTGGTGGGTGGTTGTGAGGAGCAGACCGACCTGCTCCACACGATCATGCAGAATACGTCCCAGACGAGGGGGCATCAAGAGAGGGGGCCTCGAGAGCCCCGTGATGTGACGTACTTGGATTTCATGAGTATGCACCCTCCGGTGTTCACTGAAGCCGCAGAACCCATGGAGGCCGACAACTGGCTACGGACAATTGAGTCCAAGTCCGGGCTGCTCCAATGTACGGAGCGGCAGAAGACTTTGTTCGCGGCGCAGAAGCTTCACGGTGCCGCTGGTGCGTGGTGGGCAAACTATGTCGCCTCACTGCCGGCTGGCCATGCCGTGGAGTGGGAAGAATTCCGGGAGGCGTTCCGCGCCTACCATATCCCTTCCGGGATAATGAAGCAGAAGTTCCAAGAGTTATTGGAGCTGAAGCAGGGCGGGAGGAGTGCCCATGACTACTCCCCTGCGTTCAACCATCTGGCGCAATATGTGTCGGATTACATCTCCACCAAGGAGAAGAAGCGGGAGCACTTCTATTGGGGGTTACACCCCGAGATGAAGACGCATCTCGTCCAATGCAATCGCGGCACCTTTAACGATCTTGTTAATGCCGCGATCATGCAGGAAGACACTCAGTGAGAATTAGCGGCTGAGCAGCGAAAGTGCAGCACTCCACCCAGCAGTGGGGGTGGAGCTCCTCAGAAGTACCGTATGGTGTATCGGACACCATCCGGTCAGCAGTGGCATCCCCCGGCGTGACCTCAGCAGTTCGGGGGTCGTTCTTTCTAGTCACCCCCGTTCCGACCGCCGATGCCACCACCATGACCGCAAAAACAGCAGCAGCAGCAGATGGTACCTCGGGCGTTCCCACCGCCACAATGTGCCCCAGGTTTCCGTCCGCCGATCAGCGGAGGACCGCCCCGCTACACTTGTTTTACGTGTGGCCAGGCGGGCCATTTCTCGAAGGACTGTCCCCAGGGGCAGCAGAGCAGCGGGCAAGCCCAGTTCCAGGGCGGTGCTCGAGGCCAACCTCCGGTCAAGAAGGTTAGTCAGCGAACCGGGGGCGTTTGCAACCTCGACAATGAGGACGCACCAGAGGGAGACAACGTGCTGGCAGGTACGTTCACTCTCAACGATCAAGCAATCATCATATTATTTGATTCTGGTGCAACCCACAACTTCATAAGTGCATCATTTGTGGTTAAGCATCAACTGGAAGCCTTTCCAACCGAGTGATCTTATATGATCTGCTCACCCGGAGGAAAGATTTCAGCAACTATGATGATTCCGAAAGCACCACTGTGCTTAGGTGGGAAGATATACCCCACCACTATGATTATTCTTGAGGGGCAGAAGATTGATGCAATCTTAGGGATGTCATGGCTAAGCTACCATGGCACTGTCCTGGAAACATTATCACGGACGGTTCACCTCAACTCCCCAGTACACCGTCCGCAGTCCCTCATATTAGACAATCCAGTTCGGGAGGTTTCAGCAATTAATAATACTGAAGCTCTCAAGTTAGAGGACATCCCCGTAGTTCGGGAATACCCCGACGTGTTTCCGGATGATCTTCCGGGCATGCCACCTGAGCGGGATGTCGAGTTCAAGATTGAGCTTGCGCCTGGGACTACGCCCATATCACGGACACCATATAAAATGGCTCCCAACGAGCTGGCTGAACTGAAAGAACAGCTCAATGATCTGTTGAGCAAAGGTTTCATTAGGCCGAGTTCCTCGCCTTGGGGATGCCCGGCGTTGTTTGTAAAGAAGAAGGATGAAACCTTGAGGCTGTGTGTGGACTACCGGCCGCTCAACGCCGTCACCATCAAAAACAAATACCCATTGCCCCGCATTGACATCCTGTGTGATCAGCTTGTGGGTGAAAATGTGTTCTCCAAGATGGACCTTTGCTCAGGATATCATCAAATAAAATCCAGGCGGAGGACATCCCGAAGATGGCCTTCTCGACGAGATATGGCTTATACGAATATCTCGTCATGTCCTTTGGTCTCACTAATGCTCCGTCACATTTCATGTATCTCATGAACTCGGTGTTCATGCCGGAGCTAGAAAAGTTCGTTGTGGTGGTCATCGATGATATCTGGGTTTACTCCAAGATAGAAGCAGAACACGCAGAACACTTGAGGATCGTTCTTCAACGATTACGGGACCATAAGCTATATGCCAGATTCAGCAAATGTGAGTTTTGGATCAGCCAAGTGCCATTTTTGGGACATATCATCTCTGCGGAAGGCATTGCGGTTGACCCAAGCAAAATTGAGCAAGTGCTGAAATGGAAAGCCCCTACTTCTGTCCATGAAGTCAGAAGCTTCCTAGGCTTAGCGGGATATTATCGGAGATTCATTCCAAGTTTCTCCAAGCTTGCTAAGCCGATGACTGAATTGTTGAAAAAGGGAACAAAGTATGTTTGGAACTCAGCATGTGAAGGAGCGTTCCAAGCATTAGTGAAGCATCTCACAACATCCCCGGTCTTAGCTCAACCGGATACGACCAAGCCCTTCGACGTGTATTGTGATGTGTCCGGCATCGGGCTTGGCTGTGTGTTGATGCAGGAGGGACGTGTGGTCGCGTATGGCTCACACCAACTTCTAAACCATGAGAAGCACTATCCGACTCATGATCTTGAGCTTGCTGCTGTGGTCTTGGCGCTAAAAATGTGGAGGCACTATCTCCTGGGGAATTTGGTGCATCTCTACACCAACCACAAGAGCTTGAAGTACATTTTCACCCAGAAGGAGCTGAATATGAGGCAAAGGAGGTGGTTAGAACTAATCAAAGATTATGAGATTGAGATTCATTACCACCCCGGCAAGGCAAATATGGTTGCCGATGCGCTGAGTCGGAAATCACATGTCCATAACCTCACCATTACACCGGTGGAGGAGGAAGAGCCGAGTTTATACTTGGTTCCTTATGGATCGCTCTACAACCTTGCCCTCATCCCTACCATTAGGGAGGAGATCATAGCAGCTCAGAAAATTGACGAGGGCATGGCACATCTCGGAGACGAATAGACAATGGTGAAATCAAATGTTTCTAAAAAGATGATGAGGGGACGCTATGGTTCAATGACTGCATAGTCGTACCCCGGGATATGGAGCTGAGGAAGAAGATTCTGGATGAAGATCACTTGTCTAAATACTCCATTCATCTGGGCAGCAACAAAATGTACCAAGATTTAAAAAACAAGTTTTGGTGGACACGGATGAAGCGGGAAGTGGCGAAGTACGTATCCGAGTGTGATACGTGTAGACGAGTGAAAGCTGATCATACGAGGAAATCAGGGCTGCTGCAACCCCTGAAAGTCCCAGGATGGAAGTGGGAATATGCGAGCATGGATTTCGTTGTGGGATTACCCCTGACTTCCAACAAACATGATTCAATTTGGGTGATCGTTGACCGGTTAACCAAGTTGGCTCACTTCATTCCCGTGCATACACATTTCCATGCCGACAGATATGCGGAGTTGTATATTGCAAGAATCCTATGCTTGCATGGAGTACCCAAGACCATAGTCTCAGACCGAGCGGCACTATGTGTATCTCGTTTATGGGAGCAGTTGCACGCTGCTTTGGGTACTAAGCTGATCCGAAGCTCCGCCTATCACCCTCAGACAGATGGACAGACAGAGAGGGTGAATCAAGTACTAGAAGACATGTTGAGAGTGTGTGCCATCCACCACGGTAGAAACTGGGATGATCATCTACCGTTGGCGGAATTCTCGTACAACAATGGCTATCAAGCGAGTATCAAGATGGCACCCTATGAAGCTCTCTACGGTCGCAAATGCCGCACCCCATTAAACTGGTGCGAGTCCGGTGAAAGGGTCACGTTTGATGTGGTGAACAACGCTGAAGAGCGCGTTCGGATGATTCAAGCCAACTTGAAGGCCGCTCAATCCCGGCAGAAAAGCTACGCTGATAAGAGGCGTAGGCCGCTGCACTTTGACGTCGGGGAGCACGTGTACCTCCGTATATCTCCGATGAAAGGCGTGCACCGGTTCGGCGTGAAGGGGAAACTCGCTCCCCGATTCATTGGACCCCATGCCATCACCGAGAAGTGTGGACCAGTGGCGTATAGACTGAAACTGCCGGCATCTCTTGCTGGTGTTCACGATGTTTTCCATGTTTCACAACTGCGAAAATATCTGAAGTACACGGCTGCTGTTCCCACCGAAGACATTGGCAAACTGCAACCAGATTTGACATATGATGAATATCCGGTGGCCATTATTGATGAGAAGGCTCGGACCACACGTAGCCGAACGTTGTGGTTCTACAAGATACTCTGGAGTAACCACACCGCCGAAGAAGCGACGTGGGAGAGCGCGGAATTTCTTCGCTCAAACTACCTGGAGTTCATGGCGTTCCAGCACGGGTGAGTTTCTATTACATCGTTGTCTCTTCTTTTGTAGTCTCGGGACGAGATTCTTTTAAGGGGGGGGATGTAAAAGCCCAAGAAAGGGACTTGCAAAAATTGTTCATCACCTCACAACACCACAGCTCTTGTGATGGATATCTCATGAACACTTGTGAAGAGCAAGTAACCACCATCAAAAAGGTGATTAGAGGGGAAAGCCCTAACTTCCAAAAAGTAGGATTTCTACAAAAAAAACATGGAAGGTTGATCTCACCACTAGACCTTATATATTCTTGGGAAGGCTCAGGCCAAATTTCATGCAAATCCAATACTTTTTGAGGCACTTTTGGAGACAATTCAAAAAGGGGCCAATTTGAGTGCAAATTCAAATTGCAGCCAATTTCATCACATGAATTCAAAAGTTGACTTCATATTCAAACTCAGCACATATTTCTGAGTTAGTACACCAATTCTCATCCCCATTGGATCTCATCTTGTTGGGAGCCAAATTTGCATGAATTCAAAACTGAATTTGAATTTCAAATTCAAATGGCCAGCAAATTTAGCCAAACCAGTTCCAAACTTAGGAAATCAAATTCAAACAATGACTTGGAGGCTAAGTATCTCATTCAATTGTGAGTAGCTGGGATATTTTCAGTAAAAACAGAAATAAAAAATTGGAAAAGAAATTAGAGGGGGAAGGGCCCACTGGTCAGTTACTGTGCTCAGAGCGAAACCGACTCGGTGGCCGTTGGTCAGCCGCCGTGGCTGTTGCTGCCTCATGGCCTCGCCAGCACGCGTCTGGATCAGCTCGTGCCCCCCTCCCGATCACCACGTACACGGCACAAACAGATTTCGCTGCCTCCCTCTCCTGCGCCGCTCTGCTCAGCTCCCGCGCGCGCGAAAACCTGCAGCGGCGACCGCACCTCCGAGCCTCGGCGCGCACCGGTGCCGATCATCGATCGCTCATGGCCCCTGCAGCAAAAAGGAGCACCAAGGTGTGCTCTAGAGGTTCCCCGTGCTGCACCAGTGAGTTGCACTCGGTTGTGCGCGGTTTAAGCCGTCGAAGTCAAGAAACCAGGATGAACCGGCGGAGCTGTGCTTCGGTTCACCGTCGACAGCCCAATCCGGCCATCTACCCCGACCACGTGCTACACAAGAAAGGTGCGTGGGGATCCCTAGATGGTGTAGCCGCAAACCATTCAGCAAATAATCCATCGGGTAGCAAGAATTTTAGAAAGTACCGAACCCTAGGGCAACGGGCCGAGTTCAGCAAAAACAAAAAATTCGACTTACACGTTGAATCAATGGTCAAGCTAGCTCGCAAGTATCTTCTACACCTCCTAGTGTCCCTCCTCAAGGAAGAACTGAGCACAACCGTCAAGAAATGGCCGAGTTATAGCAGTTTCCATAGCCGCCAGTGCAAACACGGCTTGGGTCGCCGTCGAGAGTGGGTTTGCAGGCATTTTTAGCTTCCGAGGCTGCTCACGTCGGGTTCCTCGTGACCCACTGATGCTCCCTGAGCAAACCGTGACTATTTTCATGCCTCAGAGAGTGGGAACGATCTCGCCGGAGCCCTAACCTCCACGGTTGACGTCGCACGGCCGTTTCCGGTCATCGCCGGCGAGCTCCGACCCCCGAGACAAGTCCCGTGTGGCAAGATAGGGATAGGCGGCCAGTTCTAGTGCTGGGGGCGGTCAGGAAGTCAGTTCCGGTGAACCTCGTCGGAGTGCGCCACCGCCGAACACACGGGCGCACGCGGGGAAGAAGAAGACGCGGGTGGGACCCGCCCGCAGGGTTTAAACTTTATTTGAATTTTCCAGTTTTAGTTCAAACTTTAAATGCATATAACTTCGGCTAGGAAGCTCCAAATTCAGTGAACCAAATTTTGCTGAACACAGTTTTTTTAGTACTTTCCAGCAACACAAATTTCAGCTCATGAAACTTAATAGTTTTCCAGAATTAATTCCCTAAAATTTAAACTGTATGGAATCTTATCTGGAGAATTGCTTTATGAAAAATCTGAAATTTGGCTGGGAGGTTCAATGGAAAATCCTTGAGTCACTGTAAAATTTTCAGACCCATCCAAGTTCATTTAGTCCCCCTAATGGTGTGATTAAGTGAACTGCCCTGAGAAAATAGAAAAATGCACAGAAACATTTTTCAGATTTTCTCACACCTTGTTTAGGGCATAACTTCATTTAGAATTCTTCAAATGACATGAAACCAATTTCATTAGAACCATGTCAAATTCTAGTTTCCAGAAAGTAATGGTTGGAGCCATGAAAACCCCTGGAATTCCTTAGAGGCTCCAATATTTTCCCAATAGGCTTTTATTTGTACAAGGCTCAAATGAACTTTGTTTCAAATGAAGCTTGGTCAAGACTCTGGTTAGGACCCTACCAAGCCACCATAAAAATTTCAGAGCCAAAGGGGAGGGCTAGATAGAATTATAGACTTTACATATTCAAGTTCAAACATTGCATTTAAGTTGACATATAGTATATCGTTTATGTGTAGTCACTGAAGGCGAGGAAACTCCGGAAGTGCTCGACTTCCTTCTTCTGGACGAAGCCCTAAACACTGACCAGCAGCAACAAGGCAAGCCCCGGTTTACATTGAACCATTTTACAAAGTTTTGCTTTGTTATATACTTAGTATGAGGTATATGAATGTGCATTAGGTGTAGGATGGATGAAACCCAAATGCATAACCAGAATTTTCCTATAAGAGGATAGTGTCTAAGTCCTCGAGTATACAGGCTATGCTTAATGATTCATAGAACTTCGGTACAAGTCGAGTAGTTGGAATCTACTCGCGAGTTAGGCTCGGGACACACGGGATTGGTTCGAGTGAGGTGAGATCACTTTAGTGATGAAAATGAGACTAGGCAGGGGCTAGGGCGTAGCAAGAGGAAGTCTTGTGTGCGCAGCCCTGTCTGTGTCGATTGAGGACCAATCCTTGTGCGGCCCACGCTGATCAAGTTTGAACATACCGAAGGCATATCGGATATATGGGCCCCGGTAAACCGATGTATCCTAAACCTCTGGGCGTTGAGGTATAACGCACCGATTTATAGGTGTAGGCTGAGGGCAGCAAGGTGGAAATCTGCTAACGGGCATAGAGAGATGCTCCGTGTAGGTAACCTCATGCTCATTTCGGTGTGACCGGTTCGATGTTTGGGCTGTTGGGTGAAAGGTTGTCCGTACGACATCGAGTGAGCGTGTTGTGCAGCTCCACGGGTGGGCGTACGTGACGTGCTCTTCGGGTATCCCTGCAGGTGTATATCGAGTCGATTCGCCGTCCGTCACGGTGAAGAGTACCACTTGGTCACTGAGTCGTGACGTAGGGTAATATATTAAATGTGATGATTCAATATTGCTGTTATGATATAATTGTATTGCTACATGTGTGCCACCAAATATTGCTCACTAAATTTTATATTTATGAACTGTTAACTTGTGGCTAAAAGATGAACTAAGGATGAACGTGTAGGCGTGTCCACTTGCTAAAAGTTACCATCCCATGTTCGTGTAAACTGCATGTAGAGTTTCATTCCTAGGGGAGTCGGTTAAGTCTTGTTGAGCCATCGTGCTCACGGTTGCTGCTATAAGTGTTTTTTAGGTGAGGAGTATCCCACGGACTCGGGGTACGAGTCCATCGGTGGGGGTTACCCTCCGACGGGGACCACGGCTGGGTGGGAGCCGTACACGCCGCGCTGAGCTGAGGAGTGCAGCTAGTGTGGGTTGCCCTAGGGCTAGGCAACTGACTTTTGCTAGATAGACGGGCGTGAGTTGTACAAATTTAGTTTCCGCTGTGTAATATAAACACTAGTTTGTAACTGGAGTATTGTACGACTTTGTACATTTCAGTTGGTTTTCTATGTAATACAATGTGTCCTTATGATGTGTGCTGTCGGGTGTCGCATCGTGCGGCACCACCCTTTGTGATCCTGGATGAGCGGATTCCGGTCCGCCACAATTTATGAGCATGAGATGAACTTGAGAAAGATTAATGGTTGGTTGAGACTTGATAAATGGTGAATTATGATGGAGGAATGTTACTGTTTTACTTGGATATATGTTGGGATTAAATTCACCTAGAAGTAGTTGCTGTTTTTACCATGTTTATGAAATAAAATTTGCTTGCTTCAATGACCCTTTTTATTCCACACCTTGTTGTAAGCTACATGTCATACTTTTTCCGCACTTGCTGAGTACGTCATGTACTCACCTTTGCATTATCACCTAAACATCAGCAACAAGAGAAGAGTACTTCGAAGACCATGTGGAGTACTAGGCGTGCGAACTACCGTCAACATGCCTGTGGAGTTGAAGATGGAGCCTGCTGCTTAGTTATTTTCTGCTGTCGTTTAGAGACTTCCGCTGCAAGAATAAGTTAGAGATTTATGAATGAGACAATGAGTCAATGTAATAAAGTACTTAAACACTATTTATTCGTGATTATATTATGAATTCAGTTTGTGGATTACATGTGTATGTGTGATGAACATCCTGGGCACACATATGCATTAACTTGGTTTTTTTCTCGGAACCGGGTGTCACAGATTGGTATCAGAGCCACGTTGACCATAGGACGCAAGCCTAGGTAGAATGGACACTCTAAAACACATAGGGACACCTCTCTAAACTGCTATTTTCGAAAATTTGCTTGCTGCTGCATTTTTCTTGTCAATTCAGCCACCGCAAAGTGCTATTTTCAGCCCCTCTTTTCTCTTCTTTTGGACAACAACACTTTTGCTTTCTTGCTTCATAGCTTCTGAAGTTTCGAAGTATTTTCTTCCTTGTCTAAAGTTTCTCATGTCCTATTTATAGATGACAGTGATCCGGGGCACGACACGCATAAGTACTCGTTTACCATCACGTGGGAGTGCACATAACCCCATTGAGGTGTCTAATGGACCACCCCCGTCACACGGCGGGAACAGCACCAGTTCACATGCTTAAGTTTAGGATTCCCATTGAATAAGCTGTAATAGGAATGTTTAAATTGTAGTAGCGTGAATAGGAGTGGTGTGTTGAACTTTTGTGATGATTGATTGTGTTTGTGTGCTAGTGTGAGTTGTGGGACTCCTCTTATTTGAGCTCCAATTGGAGTAAGACTCCTCTTTTTCCCCTTACAAATAGAACCCAAACCCCCCCCCCTTTGGCCGTAACCCCTTTCCCTTTTTGTTCCTCCAAAGTCGGCGACTTGGAGGCCGTAGCCCCAACTCGCCGAGTTAAACCCCCCCTCGCCGGAGTTCAGTCGCCGGTGAGCCCCCCCCCCCCCCCCCCCCCGCTGCTGCCATTGCTAGGAGGAAGACCCTGCCACCAAAGGGAAGGTAGGTAGGTCTTCGTTACCCATCTTACAACATCGTCGCTGTTTCTACGCATCTGTTTTCTTCGCTCCCTTCGAACCAAAACTTTTTCGTGTGGACAGATCACGTTTTGATCGGTTTTTGACGGTGGGATTGATCTAGATCTTGAGTCAAGATCATCACCACGTCCACACTTGATCCCTACACCCTTGTTCGCCATAAAACCCCATGAAATCCCATTAAAACATGCAAGAACACGTACAAACTGGTTTAATAAAACAGCACCATAGAATTTGCATTCATCTACCCCATTGCATCTTGAGTAAAGTTTCTGCATGATATTTGATTGCTGTAAATTTTATATGTGCGTGGTCGTGAGTAGAAGGACAAGCTCAGGACACCATCTATGAAGAACTACAGCACCAAGACATCGAGACGCTCGGACAACAAGAACCACGGGAGCAAGGCAAGTGCCTCTTGACCATATTGATCCCATGTTTTAAACTGTTTTGTTTGCAAAAACTCGTATGCTCTAGTCAACTTGATGGGACACCCCTTTATAGGAGTTTACTAGTTTTGTTAACCATCCTTGTCGCCGGGAAAGTTGATGAGTTGGGTATGGTCGTTTTTTCTTTTTGCTTCGCTTAATCCACGGGATACGGGAAGCGGAATTAAAACATGGTCAGCTACTGCACTCATATGAATAATGATGATGAGAACTTGATGATGTTAAGGAGCATGGAATCGGCGGAGATCTAGGCAACCTTGGTTCATGGATGTTTCTGAATGAGATGGTGGTTTACTTGCCGTAGATCTAAGGACCGGCTCCATCCCACACTTGTCGCTGGTAGACAAGTAAGGGGTCGGCGAAGCGAGAAGTCAGGGTCATCGTCGGTGCTGCGCCTGGTGCGACTAGTGACATCGAGGACGTCGGGCTTGCTGCAGGTGACATTGGGGAAGCCGAGGCCGCGCGTGGCACAGCTGGTGACGTAGGAGTCACCCGAGGCACAGCAGGCGACGCCGGAGACGTCGATGCTGCGTGTGGCGTAGCTGGTGACGTCGGGGCCACCCGAGGTACAGCAGGCGACGCTGGAGGCGTCGATGCCGCACGTGGTGTAGCAGGTGACGTCGGGCGCACCAGAGGCGTAGCGTGTGTCGAACCTGCAGAAGAAAGAGGCCAAGGCAGCTGGGGAGCAGCCTCGGGCTCAGTGTGAAAAAGGGAATCCAGCTCTGTGGTTGAACCGGAAGAGGTGGTGGAGAAGGGAAAGGAGGACTCGTCAAAGACAACGTTTCGAGAGATCAAAAGGCAGTGAGTAGTGAGATATAAGCACCGGTACCCCTTATAATCAAGGGAATACTCGAGGAAAACACACCCCGTCGAGTGGGGCACAAGATTATGCGGGGCGGTGGCGGAAAGGTTAGGGTAGCAAGCGAACCCGAAAACTCGAAGGTGATCGTAAAGAGGATCAGTGCCAGATAAAGCAAAGTAGGGGTGGAGGCATGAATTGCCTTGTTAGGAAGGTGATTAATCAGAAGTGTGCCTGTATGGAGAGCCTCCACCTAGTATCGGGCTAGAACAGATGCCTGGAACATCAGGGAGCGCATGACATCATTAATGGTGCGAATCATGCGCTCTGCCTTGCCGTTTTGAGGAGAGGTATACGGACAAGACATGCGTAGCTGTACTCCATGTGTGGAGAGAAAGTTACGAAACACAGAGTTATTGAACTCGCGTCCGTTATCACATTGGACAGCTCGGATGGTGCGCCCAAACCGAGTGAAAATCCAAATGAAGAAGTGAGAAAGAGTAACAAAAGTCTTCGACTTCAATTATAATAGAAAAGTCCACGAAAAATGAGAAAAATCATCAATGAACACCAAGTAATAATTAAAGCTTGATACACTAGTAATGGGTGATGTCCACAAATCACAATGTATAAGATCAAAAGTATGCTCAACATGAGTCACAGAAGTGGGAAAAGGGAGCCGAACATGGCAACCAAGCTGACAAGCATGACATAAGGAGTCACGTGTGCCCCTAGAACACGAGATAACAGAATTACTGGACAACTTTGACATAGCATCTGCACCAGGGTGGCCAAGCCGGCGATGCCAAGTGGTGGATGAAGCTGTCGTAGACAAAGCAAAAGGCGGTGATGCAGCGGAAGTAGGAAGTCAAAGTGTGTACAGGGGCTCCGAGCTATCACATCGAAAAAGAGGTTGCCAGGTAGAAAGATCCGACACAAACAAACCAAAAGGATCAAACTCAATGGAAATATTGTTGTCAGTGGTAAAACGATGGACAGTAAACAAATTTTGAATGATATCCAGAGCAACAAGAATGTTTTTAAGCTGGAAAGAACCCGGGAGACTAGAATCACCTACTGAGGTGACCAGAAGAACAGACCTATTCCCAACAATGATAGACGAAGGAAAAGAGGGATTGGAAGGGTGGGTGGAAGAGAGTATACCAGCATTTGGAGTGGTATGGTATGACACTCTGGAATCAGCTATCCAGTCGGCACCTGGTGGAGTAAGATGCATGGTGCTGAAGGAGGAGGCTAGCAACTGTCGATCCCACGTCAAGGGTGGCTACTGGATCGGTGCTGATGGCTCCGAGTACCCAATAGGATAGTCGGTGCCTCCGTAGGTCGAGGCTGACTGTCCGCCAGAAGGGTAGCCAGGCCCACTGTAGGCCTGAGTCAGCGGCCCACTAGCACTGTAGATTGGTCCATTGTAGCCCGGGGTGGCTACGAACACCGGCTGGGGGCGTGGTGGTCGTGGAGGCTAAGAACCTAGAGATGGCCCAGGCCACATGTAGATCTAGCCAGTCCACAGGTTGTAGGGTGTGGGCCAGGGTGCACCTTCCCGGCTGGTACCACCAGTAGCTGGAGTAGTGGATGTAGGAGTGCCACTTGCACTGCTACCTCCACCACGGCCGTTGTGTTTGCCTCAGCGGCGACGATTTCCACCTCCAGAACTAGCAGGAGTGCCTGGGGTGGAAGGTGGTCGTGACGGTGGTCCACCAACAGCTGGTGAGGGTGGACAAGGGGACTGCCTAGAGTCATAAAAGGTTGTAGCAGACCCGGAGCCAGTAGGGGGTGGCTCCAGACGGAGTAGCCACGTCAGTAGGTGACAATAGTGCTCATTCAGGCCCTGAAGGACCCGAAGGACGAGAGCGCTGTCAGTGACCGGCTTGCTGAATGTAGCCTAGAGGGGGGTGAATAGGCTTTTCGATGCTTTGTTGAAACCTGAAACACTTAGTAGTCTATCAAATACAAAGAAATCGGACTAGTCCGGTAGAGTGCGGACTAGTCCGCTTTCTAAACAGAGAAAAATCGGACTAGTCCCGTACTGGGCGGACTAGTCCGGTATACGTGGACCAGGGAGATCAAGGTTGATCAATGTTCACTTTTAATACTTTATGCAGCGGAAATTGAACGATAAATCAGATGTATTGCAACAATAATACAATGAATGACAGGAATCAACTTGATGTTAATGCTTAAACGTGAGTTTCAAAGGATTGATTAAACACTCTAAAATGATGAACAATTAATAAACAAGAGTGAGAGACAAGTGTTTATCCCGAGGTTCGATTCCACGAAGGCAATCTACGTCCCCATTGAGGAGTCCACTAAGGACCGGGTTTTCTCCAACCCTACCCTCGTCGAATCGCCACAAAGGCAGATTCTGTTCGACTAATCAGAAAGGGCAATAAACTTGTTCAAGGGGCCTTCTCACAAGTTGAGGGCTCCCCAAGAATTACAACAAATAAATCAACATGTCTCAACACACTCAATAGATGAACAATTAACAATGAAAAGTGTTAGAGAGATCAAACCCAAGAGCTCAAGATGGTGTAGAACTAGTCTCTCCTTTAATCAATTGCCAATCCACAAGAATTGATCCTTCTTGGGTTAGAATGTATGGAGAGAGGTGAATTTTGGGCTCTTGTGAGGTGTGACAGCGCAGGGGGGTCGAAAGTTGTGTTGGTATGGTCGTACACCTCTTTTTATAGTTGGGTTTCCAAAGGGTACGTTAGGGTTTGCGATGTCCGGACTAGTCCGTGGTTGACTTCGGACTAGTCCGGTGTGTGGTGTTTAGAAAACCCTAAGTGTTGTGAGATTGCAGACTAGTCCGTTTTCTGTCCAGAGACAAAATCGGACTTGTCCGGATGATATCGGACTAGTCCGTTTTTTGGTCAGAAACAAAATCGGACTTGTCTGGTCGTGTTGAAATTGTGCAATAAGTTTGATTTCTTTCTCTTGAGCTCTTGGGTGTGTTTCTCGAACACACTCTATACTAAGTGATCTATTCTTTTCAGTTCCTGAGCTCTTATCCATTTTGATCCTCCTTCTCCTTTCTTTTTGCGCTTTCGTCTTAATTTCTTTGAGTACCTGCGCTTATTCTCAACAATTTTATTAGGGTCTCATTTGTTTGTCATAAATCAACCAAAACCCACAAGGGATGCCTAGATGCACTTTCAATCTGCCCCTTTTTGGTGATTGATGACAACCAATTGAGATCTCACAAATATGACAATAAGAATTTAGATTTTCAGAAAGTGTGCACATATGAGTTTTGAACAAAATGGGCAATTAAGACATGAAACATATGTGCACTCTTTATGGTGGGGTGCAAAAATATATGGTTGAGCAGTAATTTTGATGTAAATATCATTATGAGCATAATTATAAAGAGTTATAGCATACATCATTCATCAAAAGTATAACATAGTCAACTCACAAAAGCATAATGATAACTCACAAAAGCATAATGATAACATAAGTTTTACAAACGCATAATGGTCGCATAAGTCTTACACAAGCTTGTCTCATAAGCTAGGATACAAAAAGAGACCTACACGACCTAGGACTCCCCCTCAATCTCTCCCCCTTTGGCATCTAGACACCAAAAAGAAGGAGAAAAGGGATCTGCTTGTCGTGGCCGGCTCACTCCTCGCTGTTCGTCCTTTCTTCATCTTCGTCATCAGCCTGAGGAAGAGGAGGAGAGGAACCACTCGTTGTGCCAAAGTAGGCACACTCTGAAGTAGAGAGAGGAGGAAGCTCTGTAAACTCAGATGCAGAGTCCTCTGAGATGATCGGGGATCCGACGGGCTCAATCTCCAGTTTTTGGCATATTTCCTTAACATTGGCCTTCATGTATCTCATCTCTGCTTTTCTTGCCTTGTTCATCTTATGTAGCTTCACTTCAGTTTTGCAACAAGAGCTGGCGATAGTAGCCAAAATCTTCATGATCCCACTGGAGGAACCTTTCTGTGGAGAGGCCCTAGTTTTGGATGCAGGCCTTGCCTCTTCATGCGCTCTCTCTGGATGTTCTTCAGGTGATCCAGGTGAGGGAGTAGCTGGGAGGGAGGTCTGAGGAGGCTTCTGAGGCCTTAGATCGGTGTGCTCTACATCCTTCACAAACTCAATTCCTGTGAATTTCTCAATCATGAACATCAAGAAAGGAGCATGGCCACAGGAGCGGTTTGGTGTGCAGGATATGTGTACCATGTCATTCCAAATATTGTCAAAGATGTTAAATCTTCTCTTCCTGCTGATCACTTTCATCAAAGTTCTAAGATAACCTTGGACGCTCCCGGCATCTCCATCCTTTGGAGAGATTGTCTGCCGGAGCACTCTGTTGAGAACAATGAAGAAAGGCTTCATGTTCTTGGTTGAGGGAGGGTTGAAAGGAAGTCGAGTATCATAGAGGAATTCCATCTTGTCCTTCTACACCACTCCCAGATTGTGAATCACAATCTCATCATCATTGGTGTCCTCAAGATGCAGCAGTCTGGTAAATTCAGTGTAGGAGATTGTGTACTTGGATCCATGTGTCATCCAAGTCACCCTGTCCTCTCCATCATGAGCAAAATGGCAGGTCGAGTAAAACTGGGCGATGATCTCATCATTCCAATTGTACCTGAAGGCGAGCCGGTCCTTGAGTCCATGTCCCTCTGCAGCCTCTATGACCTCCTCAAAAGCTTCACAGCTTTTCCTTTCAAAGTACGTCCAGTCGATCCATTGACTTCGAACCACTGGAGTCTTCATTTGGAGGTACACTGGACTGTAGTAGTCCGAGTGAAAGTTACTCCAAAATCTCTTGTCGGCTGCCTTTTTGCCGGAGTTGTAGGCATCGACCTTCCTTAGGTTCCATGCCACTTCGCTCCCTTTGCCATTGAATTTCTGCTCCGAGGGATCCCTATGTCCCTGTCTTGGAGCTGTCATCTTGAGGGGACCCATTGGGCCAGAAGCAAGCCCCATTCCCTTGCCCTTGACTTGGCGTTGAGCCACCGAGCTAGAGCCAGCCACATTTGCTCTTGAGGCTGGTCTCTTGATTGTGACCTTTCGGCAAACTCTAGGTGGGGTGAGCGAGGGCTCGTCAACGTGATCTTGTCTCTTTTTGGAGCGAGACTCTGGATGATGAGATATGACATCTTGATCCATTTCTGCCTCAAAGTCGGAGAGACTTTCATTTGATCCTGACATGTTTTCTGACAAGGAAGATAAAGTGGGTATGAATAATCAAGAATGACAAAGGATTGCATAAGCTAGGATTCCCTAACAAGATTTCTGAATCAGGGCATATCGGACTAGTCCGGAGCTCAGGGTCGGACTAGTCCGGAGTGTCGGACTTGTCCGCCCTAATAACGGACTAGTCCATTATGTGGCTGCTCAAGCCCTAATTCGTTGAAATTTAAGATTATTCATTGTAAATGTGATCTAGGGTACATGTAATACATCAATGAAGCATGTATTGACTAGAGGATCTAAGCTATTTGAGCAAAAACAAGGAAGATAGATGGTTCTAGGGTTTTGAAAAAAATTTACCAAATCCTTCGATTCGAGGCGTTGAGAGAGTTTTTGATTCGGACTAGTCCGGGGTCTTTGATCCCTTGGTGGTGGAGAACGATTTCCACGGAAATTTGAGAGGTTTTGGTGGAGAACTTGCAAATTCACCTTGGGAGCACTTGAGTGAGGAGAGAGAGAGAGTTGGGATGGTTGTGAGCATGAAGGAGATTAGGTTTGAGCCGTCCTTAGGGTTATGGAGTCGAAATATCGGACTAGTCCGGACCATATCGGACTAGTCCGTTTTCTATCTAGAGAGAAGATCGGACTAGTCCGTGGTTGTCCGGACTAGTCCGGACTAACGGACTAAGTGCGGACTAGTCCGTGGTCTCTTGTACAGAGGTGTATAAAACATATATATATATATATATATATATATATATATATATATATATATATATATATATATATATATATATATATGTATGTATGTATGTATGTATGTATGTATGTATGTATGTATGTATGTATGTATGTATGTATGTATGTATGTATGTATGTATGTATGTATGTATGTATGTATGTATGTATGTATGTATGTATGTATCCAAGGGTTTCTATTGGGAAATAAGGTACAAAGGCACATAGGTATTCTTGATGAATATGATCAGTAAACATACAACAATCAAGCTATGACCATAATTCATCAAAATCAAGTAATTAACATAGTTTTAAGAGAAAAATAGAGAGAGATGATTTTTCAATATTATTAACATGATCTTGAGAATGACATACAGATATGCAAGTTTTCAAGCCACGTTTCGAGCATCAAGGATATTTAGTTCATTTCGGAGCTCACAAAAGCGTTTTTCATCAAGTGGCTTGGTAAAGATATCGGCTAGTTGTTTTTCAGTGTTGACATGGGAAATGGCTATGTCTCCTTTCATTGAGTGATCTCTTAAGAAATGATGACGGATATCTATATGTTTGGTTCTAGAGTGCTCAACAGGGTTATGGGCAATTTTGATAGCACTCTCATTGTCACAAAGAAGTGGAATACGGCTCATATTGTAACCGTAATCCCTTAGAGTTTGTCGCATCCAAAGGAGTTGTGCACAACAACTCCCGGCCGCAACATACTCCGCTTCGGCTGTGGATAGAGCAATTGAGTTTTGTTTCTTGGAGGACCAAGAAACTAGGGATCTACCTAGGAATTGGCAAGTACCAGACGTACTTTTTTTATCTACCTTACATCCGGCATAATCTTCATCGGAGTATCCAATGAGATTGAATTTTGAACCTTTGGGATACCAAAGTCCTAGGTTGGGTGTATGAACTAAATATCTTAAGATCCTTTTAATGGCTGTTAAGTGACATTCCTTAGGATTGGCTCGAAACCTTGCACACAGACATACACTCAACATGATGTCAGGCCTAGATGCACATAGATAGAGTAAGCAGCCAATCATGGAACAATATACCTTTTGATCCACATTAGGTTTGTCTTCATTTAGATCCAAGTGTCCATTTGTCGCCATGGGAGTCTTTATGGGTTTTGCTTTTTCCATTCCAAACTTCTTGAGAATGTCTTGAGTGTACTTTGCTTGGCTTATGAACGTCCCGTCCATTTGTTGTTTCACTTGAAATCCTAAGAAGTATCTCAGCTCTCCCATCATGGACATCTCAAATCTATCTGTCATAATCTTGCTAAATTCTTGACAAAAAGATTTGTTAGTTGAACCAAATATAATATCGTCAACATAGATTTGGCAAATGAAGAGATCATCATCAAAGTGTTTAGTGAACAAGGTGTAATCAGCTTTTCCAATTTTGAAGTCATTTTCAATGAAAAAGTCTCTAAGGCACTCATACCAAGCTCTAGGAGCTTGTTTGAGGCCATAGAGAGCCTTACGCAGTTTGAATACGTAGTCGGGGTGCTCTTGATCTTCAAAACCGGGTGGTTGCTCCACGTACACCTCCTCCTTGATTGGTCCGTTGAGAAAGGCACTTTTCACGTCCATTTGATAAAGCTTCAAATCATGGTGAGTAGCGTATGCAAGTAATATACGAAACGATTCAAGCCAAGCTATGGAAGCAAAAGTCTCATCGAAATCCAAACCTTCGACTTGTGAGTACCCTTTTGCCACAAGTCATGCCTTGTTCCTTGTTACCACTCCATGTTCGTCTTGCTTGTTGCGGAAGACCCATTTAGTGCAGACGACGTTGGACTTGGGTCTCTCAACAAGCTCCCACACTTCATTCCTTTTGAAGTTGTTCAGTTCTTCTTGCATCGCCATCACCCAGTCCAAATCTTTTAATGCATCCTTGACCCTGTATGGTTCCAAAGAAGATACAAAGGAATAGTGTTCACAAAAATTAGCTATGCGAGATCGAGTTACTACTCCCTTTCGGATGTCACCGATTATGTTGTCAATGGGGTGATCTCTTTGGATGCTTTGGTGTACTCTTGGATGTGGCATTTGTGGTCTTGAATCTTCATTATCATCTTCTTCTCCCCCTGGATAGTTGCCCTCATTGATGTTTTGGCCTTCTTGGTTTTCTTGAGGTTGATCTTGTATGGAAGCTCCCCCTTGATCATTTTCCTCCATCTGTGGTTCATTTTCTTCATTCACATTTGAAGGTGGCACTTGTGGTCGAACATCGCCCAAAGCCATTCTTCTCAATGCCTGACATGGAGCTTCTTCTTGATCTAGCACACACTGATCAACTTGCTCTTCTTGAGAGCCGTTAGTTTCATCGAACACTACGTCACGTGCTACTTCAACTAGTCCGAGGGTTTTGTTGAAGACACGATAAGCGTAGGAGTTCGTATCATAGACAAGTAAGAAACCTTCATCGGACTTCGAAGCAAACTTTGAGGCCCTTGGCTTCTTATTTAAAATGTAGCATTTTTAACCAAAGACTCGAAAGTATGAAATATTTGGCTTGTTACCCATGAGTAGTTCATAAGAGGTTTTCCTGAGCAGTCGATGAAGATATAGTCGGTTTATGGCGTGACAAGCGGCGTTAACCGCTTCGGCCCAAAATATGTCCGAAGTCTTGTATTCATCGAGCATTGTCCTCGACATCTCAATGAGGGTTCTGTTCTTCCTTTCGGCTACTCCGTTTTGTTGAGGAGTGTATGGTGCTGAAAATTCATGCTTTATCCCTTCTTCGTCTAGATACTCCTCAACTTGGGTGTTCTTGAATTCTGTTCCATTGTCACTTCATATATTCTTGATCTTCAATGAGAATTCATTTTGGGCATGCTTGATGAACTTCTTGAGAGTTCCTTGAGTTTATGTCTTATCATGCAAAAAGAAAACCCACGTGAAAAGTGAAAAATCATCAACAATGACTAGACCGTATTTATTACCGCCGATGCTTATGTAGGCAATTGGACCAAATAGATCCATGTGAAGGAGCTCAAGCGGTCTTGTTGTAGTCATGACATTCTTCGCGGGATGGGGTGCTCCTACTTGTTTTCCTGCCTGACATGCTCTACATGGTCTGTCTTTCTCAAAAACAACATCCTTTAAACCTCGGATGTGATCGCCTTTGAGAAGTTTTTGAAGATTCCTCATACCAACATGTGCTAGCCGTCTATGCCACAGCCAACCCATGTTGGTCTTTGCAATCAAGCATGTGTCAAGTTCAGCTTTATCTTTGTTAAAGTCAACTAGATAAAGTTTTCCCTTCAACACCTTTGAATGCAATTGAGTTATCACTCCTTCTAAAGACAGTCACACCCTCATTAGTGAACGAGCAATTATAACCCTTGTCGCATAATTGAGATATGGACAACAGATTATAATCTAGGGAGTCAACATGTAAAACATGACAGAGAGTATGTTGTGATGAAATTGCAATTTTACCGGTACCAAGTACTTTTACTTGACTATTATCACCAAAGTAAATGTCTTCGCTTGGATTTTCATTTTCTTCATATTCCATGAACATTCTTCTTTCTCCGGTCATGTGATTGGTGCATCCGGTATCTAGCACCCATTTTGCTCCGCCGGATGAATAAGTCTGCAAAAAATAAATTATGCCTTGGTCTTAGGTACCCAAGCTTGCTTGGGTCTTTTGAGGTTAGTGACAAGTGATTTGGGCACCCACATATGATACTTGGTATCCCATGGCGTGGCCCAACATGTTTAGCATAAACTCTTCCAAGATTACTTTTCATAAGTACGTATGAAGCATCAAAGGTTCTAAAAAGAAGTTTCTGTTCATATGTGTTCACATTGTTAAATTTATCAACATTACTAAGCTTTGTAGTTTGAGAAGAGTTTCTCTTGACGGAGGCAATGTAATCCTTGTTATTCTTGTGGTTTCTAGCATTGTGCTTTTCACCATTAGAATATCCAATGCCATATTTGACATTAGGAGGTCTTGTGACCGAGTATGCACTGCGTGCATAATTGATCTTCTCCTTGTCAAATATGCCATTTTGAGAATATTTCTTGTCCTTTGTCAAGTTTGGCTTTTTCTTCATGTTAATGTCATTTTTGGCACATGTACAAGTGATGCTGGTTTCAGACTTTGTGTGTTGAGAATGTGAGCTAGTAGTTGATGAAGAACCATTTTGCTTGAGTGACTCAACTTGTCCCTCAAGGATCTTGTTAACTTTGGTTAAGTTAGCAAGTTCATCCATGATGGCGGTGTTTGAGTCTTTTAGCTTCAAGCAAGCCTCCTTGCTTGAAGCTAACTCAAGCTCTAGTGATTTATTTTGTTCCTTTTCAAAATCAAGAAGCTTTTCAATCTCAAGATATTCCTCCTTTTGGGAGATGATCATATCTTCCTGACGATTGACTAGCTTCTCCATATCAACAAGCTTATTAAGTAGAAATTTCATTTTAGCAGCTGTCTTTCTGTCTAAACCTCTAAGCATTTACTCATCTTCATCACTGCTATCATATTCACTAGAGTTATCACTATCACTAGTAAAAGAATGCAGGATGGAAGATTTAGTCGGTACCTTTCGTTTACCTTCGTTTGCCATTAGATAGGTGTTGTCGGTGTCATTCCTTGCGCCCATGGTTGGGAAGAGAGTGGATGTCTTGGTAGTCTTCTTTGTGGCTATGGTGGCCATCTCTTCTTCTTCTTCTTCTTTGGATGAGGATTCATCATTGGAGTCCCACTCCTTCCCTAGATGTGCTTGGCCATATTGCTTCTTCTTCTTGAACATTTTCTTTGGTTGGGAGCTGTTATCCTTTGTCTTCTTGTTTTCATCAAGTGGACAATCTACTATGAAGTGATCGTATCCTCCGCAGTTATAGCACGCCCATCTCATCTTGGGTCTTTGTTTGTCTCTTTGTCTTCCTTCATTTGAGCTGTTGCCCTTTCTTCTTCTCATCATTTTATTGAACTTCTTCATGAACAAGATCATGTCTTCTTCATCGATATCACTGCTTTCATCATCGATGTCATCTTCTCCATAAGCTTCTCGAGCTTCCTTTGATATGGGTTTACAAGTTGACTTCAATGCGACTCCTTTCTTCTTTGCCGAGGTGAGATCGGCAATTTCCTTAACATGCTTGGCTTGCTTCTCCATCATCTCAAAGTTGATGATCTTGCCAAGAAGTTCGTCTGGGTCATTTTCCGGTACCCGGGGCTTTCTCTGATCATAGAGCAAAGGGTTACGTTGCGAGGCATGAATGCTCTAAGAATCAGCTTCACAACCTCATGGTCATTCCACTTCTTGCTGCCATAAGCTTGGACTTTGTTGATGAGATTCTTTAGTCGGTTGTACATATCTTGTGGTGATTCATCTTCTTCTATCGCGAACCTTCCCAATTCACCTTCAATCATTTCTATCTTGGCTTCGTGTACGTGAAGATCACCTTCATGTGCAGTTTGTAGTGTGTCCCATATCTCCTTGGCAATTTCAAGCCCATCCACCTTGGTGAACTCGTCTCGGCTTAGTGATGACGTGATCACAGCTGTAGCTTGAGCATTTTGATGAATGGCTTGTTCTTGGATTGGGGTTGGCTCTTCATCATCATCCGGGATATCTATCCCTGTACACACTATATGCCACAAACTCGGGTTAAGAGATATGAGATGCATTTTCATGTTTTGTCTCCACATTGAATAATCGTTTCCATCAAAGTAAGGTGCTTTTCCTAGGGGAATTGATAAGTAATGATTATTGTGAGAATTCAAATGCTCATAATCAAAAGGATATCGGGAGTAGTCTGTGTGACTACCCCCTTTGTTCTTCTTTTCATCATCGGTGTTCCTCTTCCCTTTTGGGGAGATTGCCTTCTTCTGTAGAAGAGCCTTGAGTTGGAGCACCTCCTCATCATCGTCCTCAATGTCTTGAATGGCATCAAGTAGCTTCTTTAGCTTTTGAGTCCTTTCATCATTTCTCATTTCGTCGTCGATCTTCTTGTTTGCATCCTTGACGTCCATATCGTCTCTTCGAGCTCTTTTGAAGAACCTGGCTCTGATATCAATTGAATGTAGCCTATATGGGGGTGAATAGGCTTTTCGATGCTTTGTTGAAACCTGAAACACTTAGTAGTCTATCAAATACAGAGAAATCGGACTAGTCTGATAGAGTGCGGACTAGTCCTCTTTCTAAACAGAGAAAAATCATACTAGTCCGGTACTGGGCGGACTAGTCCGGTATACGTGGACCAGGGAGATCAAGGTTGATCAATGTTCACTTTTAATACTTTATGCAGCGGAAATTGAACGATAACTCAGATGTATTGCAACAATAATACAATGAATGATAGGAATCCACTTGATGTTAATGCTTGAACGTGAGTTTCAAAGGATTGATTAAACACTCTAAAATGATGAACAATTAATAAACAAGAGTGGGAGACAAGTGTTTATCCCGAGGTTTGATTCCACGAAGGCAATCTACGTCCCCGTTGAGGAGTCCACTAAGGACCGGGTTTTCTCCAACCCTACCCTCGTCGAACCGCCACAAAGGTAGATTCTGTTCCACTAATCACAAAGGGCAATAAACTTGTTCAAGGGGCCTTCTCACAAGTTGAGGGCTCCCCAAGAATTACAACAAATAAATCAACACGTCTCAACACACTCAACAGATGAACAATTAACAATGAAAAGTGTGCAAGAGATCGAACCCAAGAGCTCAAGATGGTGTAGAACTAGTCTCTCCTTTGATCAATTGCCAATCCACAAGAATTAATCCTTCTTGGGTTAAAATGTATGGACAGAGGTGAATTTTGGGCTCTTGGGAGGTGTGACGGCGGGGGGGGGGGGGGGTCAAAAGTTGTGTTGGTATGGCCGTACACCTCTTTTTACAGTTGGGTTTCCAAAGGGTACGTAAGGTTTTGCGATGTCTGGACTAGTCCGTGGTTGACTCTGGACTAGTCCGGTGTGTGGTGTTTAGAAAACCCTAAGTGTTGTGAGATATTAGACTAGTCCGTGATTTTGCGGACTAGTCCGTTTTTTGTCCAGAGACAAAATCGGACTTGTCCGAATGATATCGGACTAGTCCGTTTTCTGGCCAGAAACAAAATCGGACTAGTCCGGCTGTGTTGAAATTGTGCAGTAAGTTTGATTTCTTTCTCTTGAGCTCTTGGGGTGTGTTTCTCCAACACACTCTATACTAAGTGATCTATTCTTTTCAGTTCTTGAGCTCTTATCCATTTTGATCCTCCTTCTCCTTTCTTTTTGCGCTTGTCTTAATTCTTTGAGTACCTATGCTTATTCTCAACAATTTTGTTAGGGTCTCATTTGTTTGTCATAAATCAACCAAAACCCACAAGGGGTGCCTAGATGCACTTTCACTGGCCAAGGTCACGTAGAGCATCCGCCATGCCCTTCATCTCTCAACAGTAGGCGGAGATGGAGCGATCACCCTGGACAGTGCTCTGGAACCGAGCGCTGATGTGGAAGGCTCGAGTCGCTCGGTTCCCCAGAAAGCGCTGCTCAAGATCCAACCAGGCCCGACGAGCAGTGCCGCCACCGTGTTGCCTAACGATGTCCTGTAGCTCCTCTGAGAGGGAGCCAAGGATCCAGGATAGGACCAGGCTGTCCATATTGATCCAGAAGACATCCACCGAAGAGCCATCCTAAAGGACGTTGTTGTCGAGGCGGAAACGCCTTAGTGTAAGAAGTACCAGGTCACGCCAGCGGGTGCATGAGGTAGAGTCGGAGCTAAGGACAACCGGCACAAGTGTCCGGATGTTCTGAATCCCGGCGGCCTGTACATGAAGAGCAGCCACAAGTGAAGCCGAGTACGTATCAGCATCCGAGGTGGGCTCGTAGGTAGTACTCATTGACCGGTGAGTACTCTCCTCGAGCTGACGTGAAAGAGCGGCCACAGAGGCACGCTCCTGCTCTAGTGCGAGAGCGAGTGCCCGCTCGCACTCGTGAGAGGCAGCCAGGGCCACAGCAATGCCGGAGATGTCCGTCGTGTCAGTAGCCGCGTTGTCAGCCGTGGCACCAGCGGCTGGAAACGGGATCACTGGCGAGACAGAGGTCGTGGTGCTCTCTTTGACGTCGAGGCCAGTGGACGTGGCGGTGGGGTCGTTAGCTCCGGAGATGGTACCTACCATGAACACAGATGTTGTGGCCGTATATGACGCCGGCCGGTCGAGACTCGGCGACGGCGGCGCCCCAAAACTAGGTGGTGGCAGCGGCCTTGCTGCAAGGACGGCGGTGACCCAGGGCGGAAGCACTGTGGCGGCGGCGGCTGCGCCTGCAGTAGGGGGCGGCGCGGTGGTCAGGAGTTGCGGAGGGTGACGGGGTGAAGCGACGGTACCCGTGGACACGACAACAGGGAGGATGGCGGCGCAACAGCAGGGGGCGCAGATGGTGCGGCGAGGGGGCGCAGATGGTGCGCGTCAGGCGGCAGCGCCAGCAGAGGTGGCAGCTGGGAGGGGCAGCACTGCAGCGCCTGCAGACACGGCGGCGGCGGTCCCTGCAGAGGCAGCGGCGGTTGGGTGGGTCAGCGCGCCAGAAGGGTTAGCCGCAGCGGCTCCGGCGGGTGGCGCACCAGCAGGGGCGGCGGCGGCTCTGGCGGGTGGCACGCAGACGTGGGCGGCGGCGGCTCTGGCGGGCGGTGCGCCAGCGGGTGCGGCGGCGGCGGTAGCCCAGGGTGGCGGCGGCTGGGCCATTAGGGTTAGGGTTAAGCCCTAATCCTAATCAATCCTAGCTTATGATACCATAATAGAGGGGAAAATGAGATAGATTAATCTGAGGGTCAAGGGTACATTATATAGAGGGATTAGGTGAGTGGAAATGACTAAACTGCCCCTAACCCTAATCCCATACAAAAGACTAAAATGCCCCTAATTAGCCCACATAATTACACGGTCTAGCACCCTGGACCGCGACCCACACTGCCAGAGCCGTAGCGCCAGTCGCTGTAAGGGCCTCAGTTTTTGACACATAATTGAAGTATTCATCACCACACACACACACACCTCATTTGAGGAAAGATGATGAACACAAATGAAGAGCAAGTAACAAATTATCAACATGCTCATTAGAGAACAAACTTACACATTGCAAAAGTGGTATTTCCCACATGTGATATAGATGGGCTGGACATATGAAAACTCCTACACTTTGCTAAGGATGTCCATGCCAAGTTTCACCCAAACTCAAAACCTTTTTGAGGTCATTTTGGGTATAGTCAGGAAGAGGGCAGTTTGAAACCATATTCAAATTCAAACTGTTTTTATCCACTGAATTTAAAAGTGGGGGGCATATTCTTACTCAGCACATTTTTGTGAGCTCACACACCAATTTTCACTCCATTTGGAGTTGATCTTGACATGAGCTAAGTGGGAGAAATTCAAACTTTATTTGAATTTCAAACTGAACTTGTGCTGAAATTCATTCAAACCAAACCTCATTTGAACTTTGATCAATTCAAATGGCTCATGGGTGAATAATTTGAATTGCCAAGGGTAGTATGGGGTTCACTGTTTACAACAGTGATTAGAAGTAAATTTCAGAGGTTAAAAGGAAGGGTGGGACCCACATGTCAGCCTCTACTTCAACACAAACCGACTGAGACTTTTCACTCGGGTCGCCGAGCCGCAGCGGTGATCGCCACCGAGGCCAGCCACCGCGCCACCAGCTGCTTGCCCACGCGCGGGCATGAGGCGGTGCAGAGCCTTCTTAAGGCGCCTGCCCCCCTCCTCGGCCGAGGTACCGACGTGTTTTCCCGCAAGAACCCAGCACTGGCCGAAAGTTTCCGCAGTTCGGACTTGATCGGAGGACGCCGATCGCAGCTCCCTCCTTCCACTCCGGAGTCCCAGCAAGGTACTAGAGACCTTCCTCCATCCTCCCCATTGCTAGAATTCGGTTGAAACCGATTGATATCGGCTGTGCCGAAAGATCAAACTCGGAACTTGGAACCGCCGCACCTCGGGCTCTCGTGGACAGCCCAACCTGGGCGTTGTCACGCCCGAGCCAAGGCACCCTTGGACGCGCGGGTGACCGGTGCTGCTCATCCCCGAGCCACAGCTCGAGTGGTTGCTCACCGGCGGCGAATTTCCACTTTTCCCCTTTCTGTGTGCAGAACGACCTTCGGGTACGATTCTGCTTAATTCGTGCTCTAGAAAGGATTAGAGGGCCTCAGGCCACTTCCACACGAGCTATACACGGTAACGCACAAGTTGCCTTCACAACTCTGGGCCGGAGAACCTCTGTGCCCGGCGTAATTTAAGGTCTACTAATGGCGGAACGAACGGGGGGTATCGGGCGCACGGTGAGGACCTATTTCGGCCCTTCCCCGAGCTGCCTCGAGCTCATGTCGACCTTCTCTGAGGTCCACTGATGCTCCCCAACCGATTTCCCAAGTAGCTGAGGTACCAGGGGAGTCAGCCGACATGGCCGAAGTCATTCCGATATGGCGGCTCGTCGCCGATCATGCTCCGGCCATTGTCATGAGCAGCTGACCCACGGATCCTGTTCCCCAAGTAAAAGTAGGCAGGGGCGGCCAGAATCAAGAAGTTTGGAGCTGTACAGCAGCCGGCGGCGAGCTCTCCGGCGAGGTCCCTCGGCGGCGGAGCGCGGATGTCGCGAGGTTGAAGAAGGGGGTGGACCCCAGCTGTCAGCGGCCGATATTTTGAATCGGGATCCGGCTGCGGCCGGGATCGGGTGTGCTGGCGCGCAAAATCCTTGTGGGCCGCGGTGTGCCATCGCCTAGGCGTGCGACGCGTGTCCCCTGGGCCCACGCGCGAGTTTAAACTTTTCCCCGATTTTCAGATTTCCTTCAAACTTCAAATCCTTATAACTTTGGCTAGAAAGCTCCAAATTGAGTGAACCAAATTTTGCTGGATTCAGCTCTCTGAGTACTTTCCAGAAAATCAAGTTTCACTCCATGAAATTCCTTATTTATCCAGAATTAATTCCTCAAAGTTTAAACTGTTAGGAATTTTAACTGGAGAATCCTTTGGAGGAAAATCCTGAAATTTTGCTGAGATGTTCACCAAAATATCCTTGAACTACCATAAAAATTTCAGATCCATTTGAGCTCATTTAATCCACCTAATGGGGTGATTAGGGAAACTGTTCCAAAGAAAATAGAAAATGTTCAGAAACATTTTCAGAATTTTCTCTGAAATTATTTGGCTCATATCTTTAGTTAGAGACTTCCAAATTAAGTGAGACCAACTCCATTAGAACCCTCTGAAAATCTAGTTTTCAGGAAGGCATAGTTTGTTTCATGAAAATCCTTAGAACCCCCTAAAAGCCTTTAATTAAGGTCAAGGACATAATTAATTGTGGAGGGCTCAATTGAGCTTTGCTGCAACTAAAACTTGACCAAGTCTCTGTTTAGGTTGTAACCAAGCCACAGTAAAAGTTTCACAGTCATTAGGTCTGTCTAGCAAGGGTTATAGACTTCACAACTTCAAAGTTAATACAAATGCATTTAAATTGATACATATGTTTCTTATATCATGTAGTCGCTAAGGTCGAGGAGGAACCCGAAGTCCTAGACTTCGTTACTCCGGAGGAACAGCTAGCCTACGACCAAGAGCAGCAAGACAAGCCCCGGTTTGCATTAACCTTTTTACAAATATTTATTGTTTTGAGCACATCTTTGAATATTGTTCTTTGCATTAGAGTCTTGATTGGAAACCCAACTGCACAGCCAAGAAAACCATGGGTTGGGTTTAGGGTTACAAACCCCGTTAGCTACTGCATTGCTAGGATAGAGTAGGATTCGGTACAAGTCGAGTAGTTGGAACTACTCGCGAGAATAGGCTAGAGGCACATTGCTCGGGTAGAGATAGCACATGATACACATGGCAAGAAAATGAGACCGAGCGGAGAGTAAGGGCAGCAGGACTTTGGGGCCTGTGTGCTGTAGCTCCGTTTGTGTCGATTAAGGACCGAGCCGTGTGCGGGCCTGTTGAACAAGCTAGAACAGTACCGAAGACCTACCGGCTATATGGGAACCGGGAAACCGATGTAACTCGGGTAGCTGGGTATTGAGGCATTGCCCGTCGTTCAGAGGGTAGGTTGAGAGCTCGAGGTGTAAATCGGCTGGCGGCACGGAGATGCGCATGCAGAGACCTCTTGCTCGGGACGATGGGACCGGTTCAATATTTGGCTAACGGGTGAAAGGTAGTCGCGTACGGCGTCCGTGATGGTTGTTGTAGGCAACATCGAGTACGGGCGTACGTGACGGGTTGTTCGGGTAACCCTGCAGGTGTAAATCGATTATAATCGCCGTCCCTCGCGGTCAGTGAGTACCACTTGTTCACTGTACCGTGACGTAGAAAGAACAGGTTAGTTACATGTTAAAATGTTGCTGATTGAAAGCTGGACATTGATTGTTAATGATATGTTGTAGCTTAGAGCTAATTAAAGTTCTTTTCAACTTTGGGCAAAGTACATGAGAGAAATGCGTTTCTTGTTTGATTGCGGCTCTCTCATGTGCCTTAGCGTAAGGTTCTCCACAACCTGCTGCTAAAACTTGAAAGTAAGGTTCTACTAATTTGGCGAGTCCTTGCAAATGATTGATTTTTACCTCATACAACCCACTACCTCATGTAGAAGTTCCATGTTTAGGTGAGACGGGTCAGACTTGCTGAGCCTTCGTGCTCACTGCTTGTGTTTGAAGCTTTTGCAGAGTTCTATGAGGAAGGGACTCCCGAAGAGGAGACGGAACCCCAGGAGGGGAACCCCGTCGAGTGGGAGTCGTGCACGCCACAGAGTTAGTGTGCGTGTGTGCTAGCAAGGACACGTTCAAGGGCTGAACGTGCACTTGATGCTTAGTCTACGCCCGCGAGTGTGGACTAAACTTATTTTGATGTAAACATGTTCATAAACTTGTTTATGTAATAAAATTTTCCGCTTCCGCTTTGTATCTTTGACGTGTGTTATACGGTGCTGTGCAATGCAGCACCCCTCAGCGTGATCCTGGCTCGACAGGACCAATGGGGTCGTGTCAGCGTGGTATCAGAGCTCGCTTGAGGTTTAACACAGTACAAAGGTCTTCTTTTTCAAAAATCCAGTGAGGAACGAGTTAGTAGCCCGTTTAAGGATGTTATTAGCATATAGAAAGTGGCATATTAACCTATTTGTTATGTCGGAAAATCGTGCATCTCGGGACGTTCATGTCTTGGGGGGTGCACGTGAGCGCTGTCCACCAGTGCGCACAAGCTGAAGGGTGGAGCCCCACGGGTGGCAGGTAACCCGACCCGCTTTGATATCCTCTACGACTCTTCATGTCGTTTGGGGTATTCGAGCAACGTCTGTCCCTGGCGTGCGTGGTGCAACTTGGGAGACCCCGTCACGTGGCCTGAAACGTGAACACGTAACTCAAGGCGTGGTTGGCTTGAGAACATCCGGGCGAGTGATGACGGCCGGGTGTACTAACTGTATGTATTCCGGGCTCGGTGTGCAGCCGAGTCTGACGATTGATTGAGTTTCTGCAGGTAGCCTGACCATGAAACGGTAGACGTGTAGCATCCGTGTGCGAGTGACGAGTAGTGCCACTGAAATAACGAAGCCGGCTAAGTCCGGTATAGGTTTTTCTTTGTGAGGACGTAGTACCGACATAATCTGGTGATGCATCGACGTCACACCCAACTAAATGAACAAATTCATTTAAAACTTGAAAGTTTTGCTCCAAAGTAGTAAAACTTGATGTAACTCCTTCCCTTGAACAGGATATTCAAAGTTAACAAGTTTTCAACTTATAGGTTGTTAAGGACAGAGCACTCTGTTTTCAGCTGAATCAAGGCTGAAGTTAATCAGAGGCTAGAGGTTGAGTTCCTTCGAGATTGGGGTCGTATGATACATTTCTGGAAAGCTTTGGAAGATCTTTACAACTTTTCTGTTGAGGTCCAGAGGTGTTTCATCCCTTAACCACTCGAAAAATGCAGTAGAGTTGGAACTGTCCAGAAAACAGGACAGGGTAAAGACTCTCTGTAGACTCTCTGTAAATTAAGCATAACTTCCTGCTTAAAAATCCAAAAATAGGAAATGAGGTAGTTCTGGAAAGCTTATGAGATGGGTTACAACTTTGTAACAGAAAGTTTTGTCAGATTAGGAACAGAATTAACTGGGATTCTTGGATCAAATCAGTACCTAAGGCAAGGAGGTGCTGTCCAATTGTTCCCAGAAATTCTGTTAACTTTGACATCTCATAATTTTTGAACCAGGACAGATCTTAGGCCAAGCAAATACTGGCTGGAAAGCTACTGAAGTTAGCTTCAACTTTGATGTTGAGCTCCAGGACTGGTTTGCCTTTAACATGGCCTAAATCAGGTTGATATGGAAACTGGTCAAGGCTGTCATGGGAACAGCAGATCAGCAGTCAAATTTGTTTAAAATTTGAACTATGTTTCTAAGTTTTATGGGTTCAATGACATGTCTTATGTTATGACTCCATGGGTTACTGTTTAAATAAATATTTGACATTTCTCAAATATATTTTTACAGATGGCAGCAGATAAACAGTTGGAGAACGGGTGGGTAGTTTCCCACTGTTCTGACCGTAGCGGCTACCCGGAAGCATTGTGGCAAATGCTCCAATATTTCGGGTACAACCAGATGCCGCAATACTTCACCAAGGCAGAAGGCGAAGAGGGGAACAAGACGTGGACGATCCATGTCGAGGTTTCCGCAGGACTTACGCCACCCGGTTGGGTGCCGTTCACCGTCACGGTGAGAGGAAGACAACCGGAAGGGATGTGGCAAGTGGCAGCCCGTGACACTATGTCACGTTTCTGCCAGCTACATGTGCAGGCTATGGAAGGCACACCATACGCACTCGTTCCGGTGGAGGGGCGAGCGCAGCATGTGTGGGAAGAAAGGTACCTGGAGGCAACAGACCCGAGTTGCCCAAGGTACAACCCCGCGGAGGCAAACCTCAGCCTCCAAATGAGGGCGGGAAACGCTGTGATGGACAGCCAAGCTGTTCATACGGAGCATCTCGCCACCAAGCTCAAGGAGAGCACAAGCCGTGGAGATCATTTCGAGAGTGCTCACAGCGCACTCCGCAATGTGCTCCTTCCGACGATCAAGCGACTGAATGAACAACACAATCAGTTGCGTCGTCTGAAGAAGGCAAAGAAGAAGGGCCGTGTTGACATCGCGGCGTTGCAAGAGCTGGTGCAGACCCTAACCCAGCAGAATGAGGACCTTGCTCAAGAGCTGGACGACGCTATTGAGGAAGGACAAGGCTGGGAAGAGGACTACAACCAGGCTATGGACGAGGTGCATGCATTGCAGGACCTCGTGCCTCCGGTATTGGGCGTACCGGTAGTCTTGGGTCTTCCAGCCATGGGAGAGCCCGAAATGGGAGAAGAGGTGGTAGACCCCGAACCACCAGCCGAGGTACCGGAGGAGGACGACCCACAGGAGGTCGAGATCTACTCCGAGTAGGGGGTTACGGTTGCCAAGTAGGGCAGCTAGGGTAGCGTAACCCAACTTTTGTAATCGGTGACATGTCGTGTAGACAGTAGTGTATGTATAGGTAGTGACGACATGAGCACGACTTCTCGGAGATCCGAGAATAATGTATCTTGTATAAAGTTTATGCTTTAGCAATATATGTGAATGTTGTGCAAGTTAATCATGCGTCGCTTCAATACCTACTGCTGTTTATGGAATTTTGAGTGAGACATGTGCTAATTACTGCGGTGTTGAATTTCAAGAATGACGCGTACTCGTGCCAACCCTGATGTTGGAGGTACTAGCCAAGGGGGAGAGACCTCCCAACCGCCTCCCGAGGACTCCTCGGGACAGCAGCAGCAACAGCAACAGCAAACACCGCCACCGCCACTGCCAATGGTTACATTGGCCGACATTGTCGCGGCAATGGCGGGGTCACATCAGCAGCACACAGAGCTGCTGCAAACGTTAATTGCGAATACGTCTCGCCCAGAGAGACGTCAAGATCGTGAGGAGCGCCAACAGAGCTCCTACTCTGATTTCCTGGCGACTCATCCCCCTGTATTCTCAAGGGCGGATGAACCACTTGACGCGGACAACTGGCTCCGCGCCATAGAGATGAAGTTCGGGCTGCTCCAAATCAGCGAGCAGCGCAAGACTCAGTTCGCGGTCCAGCAGCTCCAAGGATCCGCGAGCGCGTGGTGGGCCAACTTCTGTGCTTCACAGCCCACCGACCGAGCGATGACCTGGGCGGAGTTCCGGACGGCCTTCAGGGCCTATCATATACCGCCCGGTTTAATGAAGAGGAAGAAGCAGGAGTTCCTACACCTGCAACAAGGGAGCCGGAACGCGCTGGAATATTCCAGGGCGTTTAACGATCTCGCGCTCTACGCGTCGTATCACGCAGATACGGACGAGAAGCGGCGGGACCACTTTTACCAGGGGCTTAACCCGCTTCTGAAGGACAAATTGGCGATGTTCAATCGCGGCAGCCTCAACGACATCATTGATGCTGCGATTGTTCAGGAGGACTCCGGCAAGGAGTTGGCGGCGGCAGAGCGAAAGCGAAGCGCGCCGCAGAGCAGCGGAGAAGGAGGCGGTCCTTCTCCGAAGTTTCAGATGGTGAATCGCCCACCATCAGGTCCCCGCTGGCAGCCACCACAGCGGTCGATGCCGTTCCGTAGTCGGCCGTACTCTTCACCGGCATTCCGGCCGGCACTGCCAGTACCACCGCAACAACAACAGCAGCAGCGGGCGATACCGCGTGCGTTTGCACCTCCGCAACGCATGCCGGGCTTTCGTCCCCCGAGTACTCCACCAGCAGCGGCCACATGTTACAAGTGTGGTCGTCCAGGACACTTCGCGAGCAGTTGCCCGGAGAGGCAAGGCGGCGGAGTGGCACCACAGTTTCCGGGGAGGAATCAACCCCGGAACCCTACTAATGCGCGGCGGGCAAACCCTAGGCCCGGTACTGTCCACCAGCTTGCCATTGAGGACGTGCCGGAGGGCGAGCCAATCCTTGCGGGTATGTTCCAACTCCACCAGCATCCCGCTATAGTACTATTTGATTCAGGCGCCACGCATAATTTTATTAGCCAAGCTTTCATTGCTAAACACAGCTTGCCAATACTACCCACCGCTAGTCCATATTTAATTTGTTCACCGGGTGGGAAGATTTCAGCAAGCGTAATGGTCTCCAAAGCACCATTATGCTTAGCGGGTAGAGTGTACCCCACGTCTCTCATTATCTTAGAGGGGCAGAAGGTCGATGTCATCCTAGGGATGTCGTGGTTAACCCGCCACGGCGCTGTTTTAGACACCGTCTTTCGAGTCGTGCACTTAAACTCAGAGGTGCACGGGTCTCACTCATTATTTCTGGACAGTCCAGAAATAAAACTTCCAAGTGTCTATCAAGCCACAACTATCAGATTGGAAGACATTCCAGTGGTCCGAGAGTTTCCGGATGTATTTCCGGACGATTTGCCGGGGATGCCACCCGATAGAGAGGTGGAGTTCAAGATTGAACTCGCACCGGGAACCATGCCAATATCCCGAAGGCCGTACAAGATGGCGCCCAAGGAGTTGGCTGAACTGAAGACTCAGCTCACGGACCTTCTGGAGAAGGGTTTTATTAGGCCGAGCTCCTCGCCATGGGGCTGTTCGGCATTATTTGTCAAGAAGAAGGATGAGACGCTACGGCTTTGCGTGGACTACCGTCCATTAAATGCCGTAACCATCAAGAACAAGTACCCGTTGCCACGGATCGACATGTTATTTGATCAATTGGTCGAAGCAAAGATCTTTTCCAAGATGGATTTAAGATCCGGGTACCATCAGATTAAGATAAGGGCGGAGGACATTCCAAAGACAGCTTTCTCGACAAGGTACGGACTTTATGAGTACCTGGTCATGTCCTTCGGCCTCACCAATGCTCCAGCTCACTTCATGTACTTGATGAACTCGGTATTCATGCCGGAGCTGGACAAGTTTGTCGTGGTCTTCATTGACGACATCCTGGTATATTCCAAGTCGGAGGAAGATCACAAGAAACATCTGCGTATAGTCTTGCAACGGCTGCGGGATCACAAGTTATACGCAAAATTCAGCAAATGCGAGTTTTGGATATCGCAAGTGCCTTTCCTCAAGCATATCATCTCAGCAGAGGGTATCGCTGTGGACCCGAGCAAGATCACGCAAGTGCTGAATTGGAAATCCCCGAGGACTGTTCATGAGGTACGGAGTTTCCTCGGACTCGCGGGATATTATCGGAGGTTCATTCCGAACTTCTCGAAGATTGCCAGGCCAATGACAGAGCTGCTGAAGAAGGCTACCAAATATGTTTGGAGTCCAGCATGTGAAGCAGCATTCAAGGCTTTAGTCAAGCACCTAACATCAGCACCGGTTTTGGCGCAGCCAGACAGAACAAAACCGTTCGATGTGTACTGTGATGCATCCGGCATTGGGCTCGGATGTGTGCTGATGCAAGACCGAAGAGTGGTCGCGTATGGATCACGGCAGCTTAGGAACCATGAGCAAAATTATCCAACTCACGACTTGGAGCTCGCTGCCGTGGTACTTGCACTAAAAATGTGGAGGCACTACCTACTCGGTAACCTCGTACATTTATATACCGACCACAAAAGCCTCAAGTACATATTCACTCAGAAGGAGCTGAACATGAGGCAACGAAGATGGTTAGAACTGATAAAGGATTACGAGATAGAGATCCATTATCATCCGGGCAAGGCAAACATTGTGGCAGATGCGCTGAGCCGCAAGTCACACGTCAATAATCTGACCATCACACCATTGGAAGAGAGCGAACCACCACTCCATGTGATTCCACACGGAGCTCTCTACAACCTAGCTTTGATCCCCACCATCCGTGAAGAGATAGCGGCAGCCCAGAAGAATGACAAGGGCATGTCACATTTACGGAGACGTGTAGACAGTGGGGAGTTGAAATGTTTCCGGAAGGACGGAGACGGCATCCTATGGTTCAAGGACCGGATCGTCGTACCCCGAAACCCGGAGTTACGGAAGAAAATCTTTGATGAGGCTCACTTATCAAAGTTTTCTATTCACCCCGGCAGCAACAAAATGTATCAAGAACTCAGAAGAAAGTTTTGGTGGACACGGATGAAGCGAGAGACGGCAAAATACGTGTCCGAGTGTGATACATGTCGAAGGGTGAAGGCAGATCACATGCGGAAACCGGGACTGCTGCAACCACTGGGCATTCCTGCCTGGAAGTGGGAGGACGTGAGCATGGATTTCGTCGTCGGTTTACCCACCACCTTACAGAAACATGATTCTGTGTGGGTGATCGTCGATCGGCTCACCAAAGTTGCCCATTTCATCCCGGTCAACACCAACTACAACGCCAAGAAGTACGCTGAACTGTACATCTCACGGATCCTATGCTTGTACGGCGTACCCCGTACTATCATTTCGGATCGGGGCACTTTATTTGTGTCCCGTTTTTGGGAGCAGCTACACGCTGCCTTGGGGACGAAGCTGATCCGTAGTTCAGCCTACCACCCGCAGACGGATGGACAAACCGAGCGGGTAAATCAGATTCTAGAAGACATGCTACGAGCTTGCGCTATCGACCATGGCAAAAATTGGGATGATCACTTGCCGTTAGCCGAGTTCTCGTACAACAATGGGTACCAAGCCAGCATCAAGATGGCGCCCTACGAGGCGCTATACGGAAGAAAATGCCGCACACCAATGAACTGGTGTGAGTCTGGCGAAAGGGTTACCTTCGGGATTGACCTTGTCAACAACGCGGAAGAAAAGGTTCGACTAATTCAAGCGAACCTAAAAGCCGCTCAATCCCGTCAGAAACAGTATGCGGACCGGAGAAGGCGCCCATTACAATTCGAAGTTGGGGATCACGTATATCTACGGGTGTCTCCAATGAAGGGCGTAAACAGATTTGGGGTGAGGGGAAAGTTAGCACCCCGCTTCATCGGTCCATTCCAGATTACCGAAAGATGTGGATCGGTGGCATACCGGCTGAAATTACCAGAAGCACTTTCCGGTGTTCACGACGTCTTTCACATTTCCCAGCTGAGGAAGTGTCTCAAGCTATCAACTACCGTTCAGCTGGAAGACATTGAAGAACTGCAACCGGATCTCACCTATCGGGAGGAGCCGGTGCAGATTATTGATGAAAAGGCCCGAACCACACGCAACCGTACGTTGTGGTTCTACAAGGTTCTATGGAGTAATCACTCCATGGACGAAGCGACATGGGAGAGCGAAGAATTTCTTCGCACTAACTACCCCGACTTTTTCACGTCGCATATCCGGTAATGTTCCACCGTCCTCTCTCTCATTTTCACCGTATAATCTCGGGACGAGATTCTTTTAAGGGGGGAGGAATGTAAGGGCCTCAGTTTTTGACACATAATTGAAGTATTCATTACCACACACACACACACCTCATTTGAGGAAAGATGATGAACACAAATGAAGAGCAAGTAACAAATTATCAACATGCTCATTAGAGAACAAACTTACACATTGCAAAAGTGGTATTTCCCACATGTGATATAGATGGGCTGGACATATGAAAACTCCTACACTTTGCTAAGGATGTCCATGCCAAGTTTCACCCAAACTCAAAACCTTTTTGAGGTCATTTTGGGTATAGTCAGGAAGAGGGCAGTTTGAAACCATATTCAAATTCAAACTGTTTTTATCCACTGAATTTAAAAGTGGGGGGCATATTCTTACTCAGCACATTTTTGTGAGCTCACACACCAATTTTCACTCCATTTGGAGTTGATCTTGACATGAGCTAAGTGGGAGAAATTCAAACTTTATTTGAATTTCAAACTGAACTTGTGCTGAAATTCATTCAAACCAAACCTCATTTGAACTTTGATCAATTCAAATGGCTCATGGGTGAATAATTTGAATTGCCAAGGGTAGTATGGGGTTCACTGTTTACAACAGTGATTAGAAGTAAATTTCAGAGGTTAAAAGGAAGGGTGGGACCCACATGTCAGCCTCTACTTCAACACAAACCGACTGAGACTTTTCACTCGGGTCGCCGAGCCGCAGCGGTGATCGCCACCGAGGCCAGCCACCGCGCCACCAGCTGCTTGCCCACGCGCGGGCATGAGGCGGTGCAGAGCCTTCTTAAGGCGCCTGCCCCCCTCCTCGGCCGAGGTACCGACGTGTTTTCCCGCAAGAACCCAGCACTGGCCGAAAGTTTCCGCAGTTCGGACTTGATCGGAGGACGCCGATCGCAGCTCCCTCCTTCCACTCCGGAGTCCCAGCAAGGTACTAGAGACCTTCCTCCATCCTCCCCATTGCTAGAATTCGGTTGAAACCGATTGATATCGGCTGTGCCGAAAGATCAAACTCGGAACTTGGAACCGCCGCACCTCGGGCTCTCGTGGACAGCCCAACCTGGGCGTTGTCACGCCCGAGCCAAGGCACCCTTGGACGCGCGGGTGACCGGTGCTGCTCATCCCCGAGCCACAGCTCGAGTGGTTGCTCACCGGCGGCGAATTTCCACTTTTCCCCTTTCTGTGTGCAGAACGACCTTCGGGTACGATTCTGCTTAATTCGTGCTCTAGAAAGGATTAGAGGGCCTCAGGCCACTTCCACACGAGCTAGACACGGTAACGCACAAGTTGCCTTCACAACTCTGGGCCGGAGAACCTCTGTGCCCGGCGTAATTTAAGGTCTACTAATGGCGGAACGAACGGGGGGTATCGGGCGCACGGTGAGGACCTATTTCGGCCCTTCCCCGAGCTGCCTCGAGCTCATGTCGACCTTCTCTGAGGTCCACTGATGCTCCCCAACCGATTTCCCAAGTAGCTGAGGTACCAGGGGAGTCAGCCGACATGGCCGAAGTCATTCCGATATGGCGGCTCGTCGCCGACCATGCTCCGGCCATTGTCATGAGCAGCTGACCCACGGATCCTGTTCCCCAAGTAAAAGTAGGCAGGGGCGGCCAGAATCAAGAAGTTTGGAGCTGTACAGCAGCCGGCGGCGAGCTCTCCGGCGAGGTCCCTCGGCGGCGGAGCGCGGATGTCGCGAGGTTGAAGAAGGGGGTGGACCCCAGCTGTCAGCGGCCGATATTTTGAATCGGGATCCGGCTGCGGCCGGGATCGGGTGTGCTGGCGCGCAAAATCCTTGTGGGCCGCGGTGTGCCATCGCCTAGGCGTGCGACGCGTGTCCCCTGGGCCCACGCGCGAGTTTAAACTTTTCCCCGATTTTCAGATTTCCTTCAAACTTCAAATCCTTATAACTTTGGCTAGAAAGCTCCAAATTGAGTGAACCAAATTTTGCTGGATTCAGCTCTCTGAGTACTTTCCAGAAAATCAAGTTTCACTCCATGAAATTCCTTATTTCTCCAGAATTAATTCCTCAAAGTTTAAACTGTTAGGAATTTTAACTGGAGAATCCTTTGGAGGAAAATCCTGAAATTTTGCTGAGATGTTCACCAAAATATCCTTGAACTACCATAAAAATTTCAGATCCATTTGAGCTCATTTAATCCACCTAATGGGGTGATTAGGGAAACTGTTCCAAAGAAAATAGAAAATGTTCAGAAACATTTTCAGAATTTTCTCTGAAATTATTTGGCTCATATCTTTAGTTAGAGACTTCCAAATTAAGTGAGACCAACTCCATTAGAACCCTCTGAAAATCTAGTTTTCAGGAAGGCATAGTTTGTTTCATGAAAATCCTTAGAACACCCTAAAAGCCTTTAATTAAGGTCAAGGACATAATTAATTGTGGAGGGCTCAATTGAGCTTTGCTGCAACTAAAACTTGACCAAGTCTCTGTTTAGGTTGTAACCAAGCCACAGTAAAAGTTTCACAGTCATTAGGTCTGTCTAGCAAGGGTTATAGACTTCACAACTTCAAAGTTAATACAAATGCATTTAAATTGATACATATGTTTCTTATATCATGTAGTCGCTAAGGTCGAGGAGGAACCCGAAGTCCTAGACTTCGTTACTCCGGAGGAACAGCTAGCCTACGACCAAGAGCAGCAAGGCAAGCCCCGGTTTGCATTAACCTTTTTACAAATATTTATTGTTTTGAGCACATCTTTGAATATTGTTCTTTGCATTAGAGTCTTGATTGGAAACCCAACTGCACAGCCAAAAAAACCATGGGTTGGGTTTAGGGTTACAAACCCCGTTAGCTACTGCATTGCTAGGATAGAGTAGGATTCGGTACAAGTCGAGTAGTTGGAACTACTCGCGAGAATAGGCTAGAGGCACATTGCTCGGGTAGAGATAGCACATGATACACATGGCAAGAAAATGAGACCGAGCGGAGAGTAAGGGCAGCAGGACTTTGGGGCCTGTGTGCTGTAGCTCCGTTTGTGTCGATTGAGGACCGAGCCGTGTGCGGGCCTGTTGAACAAGCTAGAACAGTACCGAAGACCTACCGGCTATATGGGAACCGGGAAACCGATGTAACTCGGGTAGCTGGGTATTGAGGCATTGCCCGTCGTTCAGAGGGTAGGTTGAGAGCTCGAGGTGTAAATCGGCTGGCGGCACGGAGATGCGCGTGCAGAGACCTCTTGCTCGGGACGATGGAACCGGTTCAATATTTGGCTAACGGGTGAAAGGTAGTCGCGTACGGCGTCCGTGATGGTTGTTGTAGGCAACATCGAGTACGGGCGTACGTGACGGGTTGTTCGGGTAACCCTGCAGGTGTAAATCGATTATAATCGCCGTCCCTCGCGGTCAGTGAGTACCACTTGTTCACTGTACCGTGACGTAGAAAGAACAGGTTAGTTACATGTTAAAATGTTGCTGATTGAAAGCTGGACATTGATTGTTAATGATATGTTGTATCTTAGAGCTAATTAAAGTTCTTTTCAACTTTGGGCAAAGTACATGAGAGAAATGCGTTTCTTGTTTGATTGCGGCTCTCTCATGTGCCTTAGCGTAAGGTTCTCCACAACCTGCTGCTAAAACTTGAAAGTAAGGTTCTACTAATTAGGCGAGTCCTTGCAAATGATTGATTTTTACCTCATACAACCCACTACCTCATGTAGAAGTTCCATGTTTAGGTGAGACGGGTCAGACATGCTGAGCCTTCGTGCTCACTGCTTGTGTTTGAAGCTTTTGCAGGGTTCTATGAGGAAGGGACTCCCGAAGAGGAGACGGAACCCCAGGAGGGGAACCCCGTCGAGTGGGAGTCGTGCACGCCGCAGAGTTAGTGTGCGTGTGTGCTAGCAAGGACACGTTCAAGGGCTGAACGTGCACTTGATGCTTAGTCTATGCCCGCGAGTGTGGACTAAACTTATTTTGATGTAAACATGTTCATAAACTTGTTTATGTAATAAAATTTTCCGCTTCCGCTTTGTATCTTTGACGTGTGTTATACGGTGCTGTGCAACGCAGCACCCCTCAGCGTGATCCTGGCTCGACAGGACCAATGGGGTCGTGTTAGTCGCGCCCCACACCGCCGCCCCTGTCACGCCCCATGCTGCGGCTGTCGCGGCTGCTGTCCCTGTCACATCTGCCGGCGCTTTGTTAAGATACTATGCACCGATCAGTTGACCCAAAAGCTTAATATGATGGGGAAGGGTGGGCAATTCACTTATATTTCAACACTCCCCCTCACGTGCAGGATCCCTCGGGCCGCAAACATGGAATAGGAGTCGGCTGCAATTTATTTAATACATCGCGCCCGACAGGATTCGAACTCGAGACCTCTGGCCCTGATACCATGTTAAGCTACTATGCACCGACCAGTTGACCCCAAAAGCTTAAGCTGATGGGGAAAAAGGTGGGCAATTCACTTATATTTCAACAGCATTCTCCTCTGCGTACTCCCCGAAGGAAGCCTCTTAACATTTTGGTATCAGGGACCATACAACATACCGCTCTAATGGCCGCTGTTGACGCTGATCCTCAGACCTTGACAGAATCACAGAAGCTGGACAGAATTCTGGCACAAATAGCCACGATGAATGTCAGGTTGGATTCAAATGATCAGAGAATTTCAAGAACAGAGGCTCAGAGCATAGTGGAGGGTGGCCCTCAGAGAGTACAGAGGCGTGCAGATGATGACAGTAGCAGCCGATCAGGGTGGGGAGATCATCGCCGCCAAGGATCCCGATTTCCTAAGATCAACTTTCCAAGCTTTGATGGAGAAGAAGACCCCCTGACTTGGCTCACCAAGTGTGAGTCTTATTTTCGGTGGCTGAGAACTCTCCCTGAAGAAAAAGTCTGGCTGACATCGCTGCACTTAGAGGGCATCGCAGCCCAATGGTAATATGCCCTCGAACGGGATCATGGAGTGCTTGATGGAATAAGTCTTGTACTCTTGGTCTTTGTGGCCCCTAGTTAGGACAGCATCTTAGTACTTGTTAGGACAGCATCTTAGACCAACAGGACAGCATATTAGTCCTTTGTTAGGACAGCATATTAGTCCTTTGTTAGGACAGAATATTAGTCCTTTGGTAGGACAACATCTTGGCATCTTAGACTAGCATCTAGATATATGCTTGGCTGTCTCAGCTACAAATATGTAACCCCAACCCCTAGGTTGGGCATGGCATTGTGTGTGGAATGAACCAAGAAAAATTTCCCAACTCCTAGTGTCATCCTCTCCATGAGAGTAATAATTCAGATACTAACAAGCGGTATCAGAGCCGTTCTATCCTATAGCCTAGACATCTCCTGCTCATCTCCTTCCCACGCCTCTCTTCGTCCTCAGCTGGCAGCAAGAACACCGGTTGTTTCAGCTCATCCCTCCTCTTCTGCACAGACGAGCAACAGCTTGTCTGAGGCAGCCTCTTCCCCACACAGCACTCCCCCACTAGCGCGCCATGTCCGGAGGACAATCTCAGCGCTCGGTCGCTTTGAGCGCGTGGCATCGGCAGGAGGCCGAGGTCGCCGTGGCAGAAGAACGCGAGCGAGCAGCGGCAAAGGCTGCAGCAACGGCGGCGAGGGCAGCGAGGCTGGCGGCGGTGGAACTGGCAGTGGCGAGGGCGGAAGTAGAAGCAGCAGCGGCTGCGGATGCAGCACGTGCGGCTGCAACAGAGCTTGAGGCTCTACGTGGCGGTAGCGACAGAGGCTCTGTTTCTACCGACGGTGGCACCAACGAAGACCTCAGGCTGGCGAGGGAGGTAGCACGACCACAGACGACACAGTGGGCAGGCGCGCACTCCCATGGGCATGGCGGCTACAGCCTAGACGGGCGCGGACGCGCCGGCGACGCTCCCGACGAGGGTGGTTAGGTCGACGGAGATCGAGGCATTTATAGGCGGCGCGACTCTCCCTCCTCGAACAGGTACCATGGTCACCACGGGATCCAGGCCATTGTCATGAAAGTTGGTCCCGGTGGTGGGTGGCCAACCCTCACCAAGACCAACTACGTCGAGTAGGCCGCGGTGATGAGGATACGGCTCCAAGTGCGGCACATGTGGGAAGCAATATGGTACGGCGACATCGACTACTACGAGGATCGACGGACGCTGGATGCTCTCATTGCTGCAGTACCACCCGAGATGCAATTCTCGCTTTCCAAGAAGCGGACTGCCAAGGAGGCCTGGGACGCCATCGCTGCGGCATGCATCGGAAGCGACCGCGCCCGCAAGACCACACTGCTGGCACTCCACAAGGAGTGGGAGAACCTGGCCTTCAAACCAAGTGAGGATGTTGATGACTTTGCTCTCCGTCTCAACACGCTACTGCAGAAGATGGTGCAGTTTGGCGACGAGACCTACAACAAGGAGAGAGCCATCGAGAAGCTCTTCCGTTGCATCCCCGAGAAGTACAAGCAGGTTGCTCGCTCGATTGAGTCTCTGCTGGACCTCTCCACAATGTCGATCGAAGATGCGATAGGCCACCTCAAGGTCGTCGACAGCGACGAACCTCAGCCTCTCTCGGGGCCTATCACCATCGGCGGGAAGCTACATCTCACTCGGGAGCAGTGGGAGGCCTGCCAAGGTGACGGGAAGAAGGGGGGCCCTCCTCCTTGAAAGGCGGCCGCAAGCGCGGCAAGACAAGCAAGGGGCACAGAGGTTTCCAAGCCGAGGCGCAGAGACGTGCCGAGGGTGATGCCCATGGAGGCGCCCAGGGCGGCGCCGCTGGCAACCGGAAATCAGCACGAGACGACAACTGCCACAACTGTGACAAGCTTGGTCATTGGGCCAGGAAGTGTCGGCAGCCACGACGCGGCCAGGCCCACATCGCATAGGTGGAGGAGGAGCCGGCTCTGCTCCTGGCACACGCAAGCATCGAGCCACCTCCAATGGCATCGGCCACATTGGCTCTCCTCCACCTCGATGAGCCGAGAGCACACGCCTTCCTTGGTGATGGCTCCAGCAACGACAAGACTGACAGGTGGTGCCTCGACACCGGCGCCGCCCATCACATGACCGGTCGATGGGAGTTCTTCACTGAGTTCGACCCCAATGTCCGAGTATACGTCAAGTTTGGGATGCCTATGGTGTGGAGATCAAGGGCGTAGGCTCCATCCTCACCGCCGAGTCTGGTGGGCACAGGCTGCTCATCAGAGTCTACTACATCCCCGCGTTGAGGAACTCTATCATCAGCCTGGGACAGCTGGATGAGAACGGTTCGCGCGTGGAGATCAAGGACGGACTCATGAGGATTTGGGATCGCCATCGTCGCCTTCTTGCCAAGGTAACCAGAGTCACCAATCGAATCTACGTCCTTAATGTGCAGGTAGCACAACCCCTATGTCTTGCCACTCGTTGGGATGACGAGGCATGGCAGTGGCACGAGCGCTTCGGGCACCTTCATTTCGAGGCGCTGAAGCAGCTCAGTGCCAAGGAGATGGTACGGGGCCTGGCGTGCCTTGACCACGTGGAGCAGTTCTGCAATGTCTGCGTATTGACAAAGCAGAGGGGACTCCCCTTTCCCCAGCACTCGAGCTTCCGAGCCAAGGAGCGGCTCGAGCTCATGCACGGGGACTTGTGTGGCCCAGTGACACCGGCTACACCGGGAGGACGACATTACTTCCTGCTGCTTGTCGATGACCTCTCCCGCTACATGTGGGTGATGGTCCTCGGCAGCAAGGGAGAGGTTGCGAACACCATCAGGCGCGCGCAGGCCACTGCGGAGGCGGAGTGCGGCCACAAGCTGCGTGTGCTGCACACCGACAACGGCAGCAAATTCACGGCGGCTGAGTTCGCGTCGTACTGCATGGATGAGGGTGTTCAGCGCCACTACTCCGCACCGTACAGCCCGCAGCAGAACGGCGTCGTCGAGCGGCGCAACCAGACAGTTGTGGGGATGGCTCACACCCTCCTCAAGCAGAGGGTATGTCAGCTATCTTCTGGGGAGAGGCGGTGGTGACTGCGGTCTACATCCTCAACCGCTCGCCCACGAAGGCTCGCAATGGCAGGACGCCATACGAGGCTTGGCATGGGCGCAAGCCGACAGAATCTCACCTACGGGTCTTCGGCTGCCTCGCATTCGCCAAGGAGCTTGGCCACATCAGCAAGCTCGACGACAGGAGCACTCCAGGGGTATTCATCGGCTACGCGGAGGGCTCAAAGGCCTACCGCATTCTCGACCCAGGAACACAGCGCGTGCGCACGGCACGTGATGTAGTGTTTAACGAAGGGCGAGGATGGGCATGGGACAAGGTGGTAGATGATGGCTCGACTCCAACATACGACTACTTCATCGTCGAGTACGTCCACTTCAATGGAACTATGGGAGTAGGTATCTCTTCTCCACCGAGCATGTCTACCCCAGTCCCAGAGCCTCCACCGACTTCAGCGCCACGCTCCCCAGTCACGACCTCGGCTGCGACAAGTTCTCCGCCACCGCCACCACAGCCGGTGACCCCACGCTCTCCAGCACTGACTGCCATCCCTCGGGGTACGTCCACTCCGACACCAGATCGTGTCGAGCACAACCCGGTGGAGTTCGCTACTCCGCTCTCCCATGACGAGGAGCGCATCGACGCGTACCACGACGGTGAGCCGTTGCGGTATCGTACGATGGAGGATCTTCTCGGCGACCAGCCGGTGTTGGGACTGGTCCCTCGCTATCTGGAGGCGTAGTTGCACCTTGCGTGAGACAACGGCGAGCCTTGGTCTTTCACGGAGGCTGAGAGACACGCGGCATGGCATGCCGCAATGCAGTCGGAGACGGACGAGGTTGAGAACAACTGCACCTAGGAGCTTGCTGACCTCTCTCGTGGTCACCACGCGATCACCCTTAAGTGGGTGTTCAAGTTGAAGAGGGATGAAGCCGGCGCCATTGTCAAGCACAAGGCTCGCTTGGTGGCACGTGGTTTCATGCAATAGGAGGGGATCAACTTCGATGATGCCTTCGCGCCCGTGGCACGGATGGAATCTGTGTGACTCCTCCTTGCGCTGTCTGCTCAGGGAGGATGGCGGGTTCAGCACATGGATGTCAAGTCGGCGTTTCTTAACGGCGATTTAAAGGTGGAGGTCTATGTGCACCAGCCGCCGGGATTTGCGATTCCTGGCAAGGAGGGCAAGGTGTTGCGCCTGCGCAAGGCCCTCTATTGCTTGCGGCAGGCACCAAGGGCGTGGAATGCCAAGTTGGATTCCACGCTCAAGGGGATGGGCTTCGAGCAAAGCCCGCACGAGGCGACCATCTATCGGTGGGGCAATGGAGGAAATGCCCTACTGGTGGGTGTCTACATCGACGACTTGGTGATCACCGGCACCAAGGATGCGGAGGTGGCAGCGTTCAAGGAAGCAATGAAAGCCACCTTCCAGATGAGTGACCTGGGATCTCTCTCCTTCTACCTGGGGATCGAGGTGCACTAGGCCGACTCCAGGATCATGCTTCGACAGACTGCATACGCCAAGCGTGTTTTTGAACTGGCTGGGCTCACAGACTGCAACCCAGCTCTCACTCCAATGGAGGAGAGACTGAAGCTGACCCACGACATCACGACAGAGGAGGTGGACGCTACGCAGTATTGGCGTCTTGTGGGGAGCCTTCGCTACCTCGCCCACACACGGCAGGACTTTGCATTCTCTGTCGGCTACATCAGTCGGTTCATGCAGCGACTGATGACGGAGCACCAGCAGGCTGTGAAGAGGATCATCCGCTACGTTGCGGGGACTCTCGACCACGGCCTCTACTACCCGAGGTGCCCTAGGGAGGCACACCTTGTCGGGTACAGCGACAGAGAACACGCCGGTGACATCGACACTAGCAAGAGCACGAGCGAGATCCTATTCTTCCTCAGCAAGTGCCTCGTTAGCTGGCATTCGGTCAAGCAGCAGGTGGTGGACTTGTCCAGCTGCGAGGCCGAGTACATAGCGGCCTCTACCGCTTCGACTCAAGCGCTCTGGCTAGTTCGACTGCTTGGTGATCTCCTCGGCAAAGACACCGGAGCAGTGGAACTCAGAGTGGGCAACAAGTTTGCTCTGTATCTAGCAAAGAACCCCGTCTTTCATGAATGTAGCAAGCACATCCTGGTGAGGTACCACTTTCTCCGAGGCTGCTTGGAGGAAGGGAGCATCAAGGCGTGCTACATCAACACCATGGACCAGCTTGCAGACCTGCTCACCAAGTCCCTTGGGAGGATCAGGTTCCTTGAGCTTTGCTCCATGATCGGGATGGTCCAACTCCCCCACAAGACGGCGCACAAGACTTTGGGGGAGAATAATGGAATAAGTCTTGTACTCTTGGTCTTTGTGGCCCCTAGTTAGGACAGCATATTAGTCCTTGTTAGGACAGCATCTTAGACCAAGAGGACAGCATATTAGTCCTTTGTTAGGACAGCATATTAGTCCTTTGTTAGGACAGAAAATTAGTCCTTTGGTAGGACAGCATCTTGGCATCTTAGACTAGCATCTAGGTATATGCTTGGCTGTCTCAGCTATAAATATGTAACCACAACCCCTAGGTTGGGCATGGCATTGTGTGTGGAATGAACCAAGAAAAATTTCCCAACTCCTAGTGTCATCCTCTCCGTGAGAGTAATAATTCAGATACTAACAGTGCTGTCATGGCCTAGGTTTGCTGACTTCATTAACTTGCGCTTTGGTCCGCCAATAAGGACCAATGCCTTGGCTGAATTGAAGGAGTTGCACAAGACGGGTTCAGTAGAAGAATATCAGCGCAGGTTTCTGACCTTACTGTGCCGCTTTGAAGATATATCGGTGGGCCATAAGATTAATCTCTTTACTGCTGGATTGGGGCAACCACTAAGAACGGATGTGGAATTACAGGCTCCGGCAAACTTACAAAAACTGCCATGAGTCTAGCAAGGGCTTATGAACAACGTCTGGATACTATGACTGAAGAAAGATCAGGATGGTCTAAAGAATATGGACGTAGCAATCAGAAACAGGCAAGTCAACCATCAGCAGTGACCAAGAACACTTCATCACAGGGATCTACAACATCTCCTAGGCCTAGATACAGAAGACTATCTCAGGAGGAATTAGCAGCCAAGAGGGCAAGTGGTGAGTGTTACTATTGTCCTGAAAAATATTCACGTGACCACAAATGCAGTAGCAAATCGATTTTCCTGCTGGAATTAGATGAAGGTGAGGAGCTGGATACTGCTATGGATGAGTTGGGAATATCACTCCATGCATTAACTGGTCTTGGAGTTCCTAATACTATGCAACTTGCAGTCAAAGTGGGCAGCCATACAGTCAAATCATTGGTGGATTCAGGGTCGACCCGTACCTTTATTGCAGATTTGGCCAGTAACTTGGGGCTGAAAATTACTAGAAGAACAGGCCTGTCAGTGACCGTGGCCAATGGGGATAAGATGACTAGTACAGGTGTGTGTGCACAAACAAGAATACAAATTGGTGAGGAAGTTTTTGTCATAGACTGTTTTGTACTACCACTACAGGGTTTTGACATTGTATTGGGGTCAATTGGCTGAGGACCCTAAGACCAATTCTTTGGAATTTTGAAGCACTGACTATGACATTCTGGAGAGTTGGGAAAACTATCAAGTGGACAGGGGACAAAGGACAATCTGGTACATTGATAAATGCTGTCATAGGACAAGAACTTATGCAGGTGCTTCTTGATGAGTATGCAGAATTATTCTCTGAGCTACAAGGGTTGCCTCCTCCACGCCCACAGGATCATCGCATCCATTTAGTTTCAGGAGCATCCCCCGTTGCAGTTCGTCCATACCGTTATCCACAGCTCTTAAAAGATGAGATAGAACGGCAATGTGCAGAAATGCTAAAACAGGGGATTATTAGACCAAGTACCCCTGCTTTTTCCTCTCCTGCGTTATTAGTTAAGAAGGCAGATGGAACTTGGCGATTTTGTATGGGTTTTCGAGCACTAAATGAGCAGACAGTGAAAGATAAATTTCCGACCCCGGTGGTGGATGAATTGTTAGATGAACTCAAGGGTGTTAAATTTTTCACTAAACTGGACCTTAGAAGTGGTTATCATCAGGTGAGGATGCACAATTCAGATATTGAGAAAACAACATTTAGAACTCATCATGGCCATTTTGAATTTTTAGTGATGCCATTTGGGTTGAATAATGCTCCTTCCACATTTCAAACGTTGATAAATGATGTTCTTAGACCAATGCTCCGAAAAGCAGTCCTCGTATTTTTTTATGATATCTTGATCTTCAGCAGATCATGGTCAGAACACTTGCAACATGTCATGGCAGTGTTTCAAATTTTAAACGACAACCATTTAGTGTTGAAGAGGTCTAAGTGTTTTTTTGGCTAGACATTAGTGTCATATCTGGGCCATATTATTTCTGTGGAAGGTGTCTCTATGGACCCTGCTAAAGTTGCAGCAGTGAAATCTTGCCCACAACCAAGGAATATCAAGGCCCTCAGGAGATTTCTAGGGCTAGCAGGATACTACAGAAAATTCATTGCAAGATATGGGGAAATTTCAAAACCCTTGACAAGTCTGCTAAAAAGGACTCTTTTTCTTGAACACAGGAAGCAACGGAGGCATTTCTCATATTAAAGACAGCTCTAACTTCAGCACCAATTTTGAAACTTCCTGATTTTCAGAAATGTTTTTTTTTATTGTGATGCTTCTGGGTCTGGTTTGGTGTTGTATTGCATCAAGGGAATGGTGCAGTGGCCTTCTTCAGCCGTCCAGTAGCCCCTCAGCACGCTAAACTGCCAGCTTATGAAAGAGAATTAATTGGATTCGTGAAAGCAGTGAGGTTCGGAGGCCTTACTTGTGAGGCAGAGTGTTTACTGTGAGAACTGATCATTACAGCCTCAAGTTTCTGTTGGATCAAAGATTGACAACAATTCCTCAACATACTTGGGTGAGTAAATTATTTGGCTTTGATCTCACGGTAGAATATAGACCGGGTAAACAAAATGGTGCAGCGGATGCATTATCAAGAAGGGATATGGAAGAAGGGGGACTGCAAGTGTTATCAGAACCTGTATTTTCATTATTTGATGATTTGAGGAAGGAGTTGCTAACTGATTAGTCTGCAGAGTCAATAAGAACACAACTGCAGGAGAAATCAGCACCTGAAGGATGGAAAACAATGGAAGGATTATTACTATTCAAAGACAGTGTTTTCATCCCTAAACATTCAGGGCTTTGGCAACACATATTGGAACTCTTGCACATGGGGCATGAGGGGGTTCAGAAAACATTGCACAGGTTCAGATTAACTTTTTACAGCCCAATTGCACATCAGCGTGTCAAAGAGTTTGTCAAGGGGTGTCTTGTTTGTCAAAAGAACAAGACAAGTCATCTTCATCTAGCAGGGTTACTATAACTACTTCCAATTCTAGAAAATATTTGGAGTGACATTGCTATGGATTTTGTAGAAGGATTTCCTAAAGTTGGAGGTAAATCAGTTATATTAAATGTAATTGATATATTTTTTAAGTTTGCATATTTCATTCCATTATGCCATCCCTATTCGGCTGCATCGGTGGCTCAGACATTTTTTGACAATGTGGTGAAACTACATGGGTTTCCTTGTTCAATTATAAGTGATAGAGGTACAGTCTTCACTAGCAATTTTTGGACTGCATTATTTCAACACCCAGGAGTGAAACTGAGGCAGTAAGAAGCTGCAAATAAGGTGATAACAATATATTTAAGATGTTTGTCTTGTAACAGACCAAGATCATGGTTAAAGTGGTTGCCATGGGCTGAATATTGTTACAATTCCTCATACCAAACATCACTGCAGACCACTCCTTTCAATCTGGTCTATGGAATGAATCCACCATCTATATTGAATTATGAATTAGGAAAGACTAAGGTTTCTACTTTTGATACACAGCTAAAAGACAGAGATGAGTTCTTGGAGGAAATCTAGGAAAGGTTATTACAGGCTCAAGATATGATGAAACACTATCATGATAAAAAAGGCGTGAGGTTAACTTTGCCATAGGAGATTGGGTTTGGGTGAAGTTACAATATAGAAATGTGGTGGGGATTACAGCAGACAAAGCATCTGAACTTCGACCAAGATTTTATGGGCCCTTTCAGATTTTGGAGTGTATAGGTCAGGTGTCATATCGTCTAAATTTACCTCCAAAAGCAAGAATTCATTATGTATTTCATGTATCCGTATTAAAAAAACATGAAGGATCACCTCCTAATACCACAGCACCACTAGAGATTTTTTCCATGGAAGGTTATTCCAACACCACAAAAGATACTATTGGAGGGAAACTGAACTCTTCTCTTCATAATGCCAAGGGGTGGCTTACATATATAGGGTACAATACACACACAATCTAACATCCCCCCACAGTCGAAACTCTGGCTGCGACAGATGCTGAGACTGGACAACAACACACTTCCTACATGAGGAAACACAAACACACTCTAATAAGACCCCCTCGAAGTCACAACATCTAGCCGTGGCAGATGTTGAGACTGGACCAAAAGACCCAAGAAACATAAGTAAACACACACTCTACCAGCGTCCTGCAGAGAACACCGTAGAAGAGCCCACTCACGCTCCCGAGCGGCGGCGAGGACGTAGTGGGCTGCAAACACCTCGCCACGAGGGGCACGACCGGTAGGTGACGGCCCAAGTGCGTGTGGCGGAGGTCGGCGACGCGTGGAAGGAGAGTCTAACGCGCACAACGGAGGGCAGCGACATGAGGTAGGAGGGCAGGGACGCGTGCGGAAGGCCGGCAGAGCGGAGTAGGAGGGACGCGCGCGGCGAAGGCAGACGACGCGGGATAGGATGGAAGAGGGACACGCGCGGAAGGCCGGCAGCGCGAGATAAGAGGAACGTGCGCGGCGGAGGCCAACAGCGCGGGGTAGGAGGGCAAGGACGCGCGCGGAAGACCTGCAGCGTGGGGTAGGAGGGAAGAGGGACGCGCATGGAAGGCCGACAGCGCGGGATAAGAGGGACGCGTGCAACGGAGCCCGACGGCGCAGGGTAGGGAGGTCAGGGACGCGCGCGGAAGGCTGGCAGCGTGGGGTAGAAGGAAGATCGACACGCGTGGAATGCCGGCAGCACGAAGTAGGAGAAAAAGGGACGCGCGCGATAGAGGCCGGCGGCGCGGGGGCAGGAGGAAGAGGGAAGAGGTAGAGGAGCCTGAGGCAGAGAGCACCCGAGCAAGTCATCGCGGTCGGAAGCCAGCGGTGTGGCGGCTCCGCTCTACGCTGCCTCGGGTGGTGGTGCAGAATGAGCCGCCGCCGGCCCGTCGGCCGGCAGCAGCGAGCTGGCAGGGTGGTGGCGCCGGCTACATGGAGGAGGAGGCGACTGGTGCAGTCTGCCGGCAGGGGAGGAGGTAAGGTAGGCGGTGGAGAAGGTGCCACCGGCGGCAGAGGCAAGGAGAGGGTCAGCGCTCCCAGATCGAGCCGCCACAAGCCCATGGAAAGGGGTGGCGACCAGGGAGGAAGAGAGGGGAGCCAGCGGCGGCTGGAAAGGCAGAGCAGCCGGCGGCGGATCTGCGGTGGCGATGGCACAGCCTCTTCTGGCGGCTAGAGGCGCAACAAAGAGGGTGGCGGCTGATCCGGCCGTGCCATACCCGGGGAAGCCGGCCCCAGGGAAGGCGGCGGCGGATCCGGCCGCGCCGGGCTGGGGAAGCCGTCGAGGTGCGGGGTGGGCCTGGTGGAGGCGCGGGGCAAGCCGCCGCCTGCTCGCCGGCCAGAAGCAGCGCGCGGGCAAGGTGGCGGCCCCCGCGTGGGGCAATGCCACGGCGGCGGGCGGAGAGGCCGAGCCCGAGGTGCGGGAGGCCGGCAGGGGTGACCTGCGAGCGACCGTGCAGCGCATGGCTGGACGAGACTGATGGTCGCCGTGCTCTGCATTTGACATGTCGGCCGAAGGTCCCGGAAGCCTCAGGAGGCAGGCAGAGGGCTTGAGGTGGAGGCGGAGGTGGCAGCGGAGGGCACGAGGACCGCTGGTGGCTGCCGGGGTTGGTGCGGGAGAGACGCGGGGCGGGCCGCCACCGGCCGACAGCGGTGTGCTGACAGGTGGTGGCGGCTTCTGCTACATGGGAGGAGAAGCAGGCGGCGGCTGGTGGAAGAGAGGCGGCGGCTGGTGGTGGGAGAGAGAGCCCGCGGCTGGTGGGACAGAGAGACCGAAACCCTAATCCAATATCATATTGGAGGGAAACTGAACTCTTCTCTTCATAATGCCAAGTGGTGGGTTACATATATACGGTACAATACACACACAGTCTAACAAATACTTAGGGCCAGACTGAACAGAGGGAATTGGGAACTACTGGTTCAGTGGGAAGGCAGGACAGCAGCTGAGATAACGTGGGAATCACTTACTGAGTTCAAGGAGAAGTATCCAAGATTTCAGCTTGAGGACAAGTTGTTTGTCACGGAAGGGGGAAATGTATTATGGACGTCAATATCACAGGTGCCAAAAGAAGTAAAGATAAGATCCGAAAGGGATAAGGTTAGAAAATAAATTGTTCAGATTTGATCCTGTCTAACAGAATCAGATGTTACTAAATAAACTGGCCCCTGTTCTATAAAGGCAGCCAGATTAGTTTGTATTAGGCAAAAACAGAGAAATAAAACTCCTTATCTGGGGTTTCTCTGTCGCCCTGGCTGGTTCATCTTCTTCTACCTCGGCCTGCACCGACGCCCTCCCCTCCCGGTATCCTCTGCGCTCAATCTCTCAGTCCCATCTCTGGTTGCATTCTCCCCTGCGTACTCCCCGAAGGAAGCCTCTTAGCATGGTATCATCAGCATATTGAAAAATAGCTACACCATTTAGAACCAGGTTCTCTCCTAAGCTCTTCACTAGCCCATTCTGTTGGGCTGAATGAACCATTCTTTTAAACCAATCTGCCACTATATTGAAAAGAAGGGGTCATAAGGAATCCCCCTCTCTCACACCCTTGTGACTTTGGAAGTCAGGACCCTCTTTATTGTTTAACTTGACATTCACTGTTCCATCACACACCACATTTATCCATTGGCACCAAGTGTTATTAAAACCAATGCGCTCTAGGTTTTCGAAAAGGAAGTTCCAGTTTACTTTGTCATAGGCTTTAACAAAGTCACGTTTGAAATCAGCGCATGTTTTGTTCTTCCTCTTAGTTTCATGCAAAATTTCAGGAATCACCAACACCCCAGTCATTATATTCCTACCCTTGATAAAAGCCGCCTGCTCTCTATGAATTATTCTATCAGCAATAGGTTCAAATCTAACTGTCAAAACCTTGTGAACCATTTATACAGGCAGTTCAGTAAACATATTAGACTAAATTGCTGAATTCTTTCAACTCCTTCCACTTTGGGTAACAGGGTAATTGTACAATAATTCAGCCTTTTGATATCAAGGGTACCACTATAGAAGTCAGAAAAAAGCTGTATAATATTATCTTTGATTATAGCCCAACAACACTAGTAGAATTCAATAGGCATTTTATCAGGTCCTGCTGCCTTATTTTTCTCCATTTGGAACAAAGCTGATATTTAACTTCCTCTTCCTCAAAAGGTTTTGTTAATTCCCAATTATCCTCAACAGTAATATTAAATGACACTGACCAAAGGGAAGGGTCTATTTCAAATTCATTTCCACTTTTATGACCAAATAAAAATTTATATTGATCACTAGCATGTCGGAGGAGAGCATCATCTCCTTTCACTATTGTACCCTCATTTTGTATGTAATAAATGGTATGCTTTCTCTTCCTACCATTTGCCATAAGATGAAAGTATTCAGTGTTGTTATCTCTTTTGAGAAGCCATGATTCATGACCTCTCTTGAACCAATATAACTCTTCAACTTCCCTTGACAAGTCAACCTTCCTCTTAATCTGAACTTCAATCAAGGGAACTAGTTCCTCTGTTCTAAATATGCAAGCTCCTATGAATTTCTCTTTTCCTTTTTCTTTACTTTTCCAGCTTGATCAAATCCCTAACCCTTAAAATATTTTTGGTTTTCTTGAGCTTCAAAAAAGAACCCTATCTAGTGCATTCACATCTCTAGTGGGTTCAGACCAAATTCTTCAAATCAGGTTGTACCAGCCAAGACAACTCAAAAAGGAAACTGCAATTGATGCTACCCCCCCCCCCCCACGGCATATAGCCGATCCTAGTGGTGGCACCGGTAGAGTTATGCTTGTTAATATATATTTGTTCCTGTTTTTAAGCATTTAATAGATCTTTACTACTTCCCATTTTTATCAATTTGGCATTAGCCTTGTGTCAAATAATTGTTATAAATGTTTTTTTAAGTTACTGCCCTGTTGGCTTACTAAAAATAAGAAGTGGTTTCTGTAGAAAATATGAGGAGAAAATTTTGCTATCATCAAAAGAAGATAATTGCTCTGGGCCATCATTAAATGAAGGTGAGTACGGAAGATCCTAATGTGAGATATAAGAGATTCCTTTAAACATGTGACGTTTTCTTTTCTTTGTAGCCTTTTCCTTTAGAGCAAATTCCTTATTTGCTATTGAACCCTTATTCACCAATTAATCTACTCTTCCCTAATTTGTCACTAGATTTAATTTATCATCCCATTTGTGCCACTATCATATTGCCCCTCTAAATGAGATGAAGTAGGTACACAGCCGTGTGGCTAAGCCAACAGAACATGTATGCGAGAATTCTTGATCATATCGATTTCAATTAACCACATACAAACCAAGTAGAATTTCAATCATATGACCATGGATAAGCATTATTTGTCCGTGAAACATTATATAGAAAACACCCTATTTGCCAACATGGTTTACAATGCCCAAATGAAATAACTAGAACATGTTAAGGTCACCGATTAACAAAGGCTCAAGCAAAGTACCCACAGCTACATGTCACTGACTAACAAAGGACTTCCTGCTGCTCATTTCTGAAGATGGACATATTTCTGGAAGTGTAGTTTCTAAAGCAAGTCCAAATATATTCTATGCTTTTCAAAATTGTTCATTTTAGTGAAGTTATCATATTTCACATGATATAGCTCATTTTTTATGGATATTTTGCAATCAAAATATAAGATCTATCAAATTGCACATTTATTCCCTAGTCCGATCCCCTTTTAAATAGTCCGATCTGATTTAAATAGTCTGACATATTAACCTTGGCAGGCCAACTTGATAGTGGGCAGTGGCAACAATATAAGTTTGAAACCTGGTATACTAGAAGATCAAGACAAGAGGTCAGTAGGATGATATATTTCTAAGTTCCAGTTTGTACATATTAGATTGAATTTTCATGGGATGATTTATTTGGTAGCCACCAAATCATAAGGATAAAAGGTATCATCACGTTAAACTTGTTTACGTCATATCCTTTTATGTAGATCTAACATGCTGCAGGTTTACATCCTATTCTGCACATGTATTACTTCGCTTGTATTATAGCTGTATTAGATAAAACAAAACAAAAAACCATGTATGCTGCAGCTTTTGTTTCTTTGTTTTCTTGGTACCAATTCATATTGTATATGCTTTACTTTGTTGATTGTAGGGATGAGTTAATTACAAGCAGCAGTGATGATGAATTTAACTTGGATTCTGACAGTGAGACAAGTGACTCAGTTGTTCAGCTCAGTCTCATCCCTACCCCAACCATCCTCCTCAATCAGGGAACAGCGTATACAATTCACTATTCTTCTCTCAAAATCAAGACCTAAGAAGCAACTCTGCAGTCATCCTAAAGATGTTTCCCTTCCTCCTCTTCCTCCACTATCATGAAGGTGACATGGTTAGAGGTGGGAGTCGGGCTGGGCCGGGCCGGCACGGCCTGAAATTTTCGTGCTTCGGGCCGATTCGGCCCGCGGCCCGAAAGCACGCCGAGCCTTTTCGGGTCGGCTGGCCCGAATTACGAAATTGGTGGCCCGAGCACGGCACGCGGCCCGGCGGGCCTATTTCGGGCTAGGCCCGACCCAAGCACGGCCCGATAACAGAAAAACCCAAATAATTCAAAAAAATCCAAAAACTTTTGTAAAATAAAAAATCGTAAATAAAAAAATCAAAAATTTGTAATTAAAAAATCCAAATATCTGTCAAACCGAAAAAAAATAAAAAAATCCATAAAAAATCAGGAAAATTCCAAAAAAATTCCAAATAAATCTAAAAAAATCCAAAAAATTCCAGAGAAAATTCCAAAAAATATTGGAGTTTGAATAGGATAAATTATATGTGTCAATTAAATTTTACAATCAAAAACATATACTTTTACATATAATGATATGATATACTTTCGCCCGTCGCCGCGAGAACCCTCCCAACTCCAATGCAAGCCGGCAGCTCAAGCCTCCAGCAGTTCACCGCGCCTGGACGGGAGTTGTGTCAACGACCGTGAAGCGTGTACCACATAGACCGCGCAGATCGTCTATGCATGCACGTCCTGGCCGGCGCGTGAGATCAGTAGGCTTGCTAGCTTCTTTAAGACGGCGTGCGTGGTCCAAGCAAGCATGTGAATGTAAAGGTTTTCATTTCGATCGGGACATGATCTATCCCTGTGGGGCTAACAAGCTGGAGTACCTCCATTACTATAATTAATCTGCTTCATTTCACATGCAATAAGTGTAAGTAACTTTGCATGGTTCATGGTCTCCCTATGCAGTATAGCTAAGCTAATCTACCACCTCCAACAACAGTAAAATGAATGACTACATGCATCGTCGGAATTAATAAACCGAGCTGAAGAAGGGACAGATTCTGGAGTAGTTATAATGTCATGGGACCTGCTGGCGGCACACTAAATTCAGCCATTTTGGACTTTTTCGGGCATTTCGGGCCTTTTCGGGCCGATGGGCCTTTTCGGGCCAATGGGCCAATTTCGGGCCGGGCCGGCCCGAGCACGGCCCGAAACTCAATTTCGTGCCGGGCCGTCCGAAGCCTCCGAACCCCAGCACGGCACGGCCCGAAATACCGTGCTAGGCCGGCCTGAATCTATTTCGGGCCATTTTTGTGACTGGGCCGTGCTGGCCCGTCGGGCTTCAGCCCGCCCGAATTTGGCCCGGCCCATCTCCTCACATGGTTAGTGATGCTACTCCAATTGAGGTTATTATGGACTTTTTGATTGTGTTCCTAGGAAAAGAGAAGGATGCTCGTGATTTCAAGGCAAGAGATCGTTGTGTACGCCTTAAGTGCAATCACATATTCCATATGAAGTGCATACTAGAACGGTTACTGATGAAGAAAAGATGCCCAATATGTCGGGGAGATGTCTCACAATAGTTCTAGTATGGCGAGAAAATGTCTCACGGTAGTTATGAAGACTAGCATTATTAGAAGTTTGTAAATGGGGTGACGATCGAAATGGAACTTTTTTGTAGCATGTCCACAGACTTGTTCTGAGTCAATAGAACTAGAGTTTTACAAATCGAACGTCCATTCCCAATGTATATACTGCTGTACTGACACCATTCATACCAGAAACTATTCTGAAACTTCAATTCTGCAGTCATGTCCATGTGTAATCGAAAGAGATGTTGATAGAAGGCAATTATATCATGCTTTGTGGGATACATCATTTTGTTCTGCTGGTCAGAATTCGGCCTACAATAGACAGGAAAAATAAAATAGCAAAACACTACTACATTCCACGTAGTCTCTTGCTCCTTGGTTGCAGCATGCCCATGTCATCGACTTGTTGGCCGGCGCACTGCCTCTTCATCGTGCCCGTGGCAGCCTGCGCCTGAACGTCGACAGCGTGGGCTGCCATCGTCATCGTTCTTTTCAGCCGGAGCATCTCTTTGAAGGTGCTCTCGTCTCCGTGAAGCATCTCGAAGTCTTTCCATCGCCTCCAGAATTCAGGGTGAGCGCCTGGATCAGTGAAGCCTGACGCGTACACGTACAACGCCCTCGCACGGTGGACTTCACCGAGGCCAATCTCCAGCTTGGCGAACCATATACAGATCGCCCTCTCGTCCTTGTCCGGAAGACCGCCGCTGCCGATGGCGTGATCGATGGAATACCTCCCTCGTCTTGAGAACGCCGAACAACGCAGTGGCCCGTGCGATGTACACGTCGTAGACGCTGAGCTTGTCGCGGCTGGGAACAGCGCTCGTAGACCTTCATGGCGCGTCCGGCGACGCCAGAGTCCTCCTCGAACTTGGCGTACCGGAGAAAAATGGCCTTCTTCGTCTTCGCCGGAGCCTGCCGGACGGCGTCCTCGAACAGGTCCCTCACCCTCTCCGGCTTGCTCGTCCCGTACCTCTCGACGGACTTGGTCAGGTAGGCCGCCCATATGGGCTCGGCGTGCGGGTACTTGAAGGACTGGACGCCCTTCTGATAGACCCGGAACGCGTCCTCGAAACGGCTGTGCGCCTGGAGAAGCACGGCATGGTTGAGGACCAGCAGAGGCGTGGCGAGTCCCAGATCGTGAATCTTCTCGTACACGGCGAACGCGGAGTCCAGCACACCATGTGTCTCCATCAGGTCCGCGTAGAAGCACCACAGCTTGAGCGACCTGTGCAGTTTGACCTGAGCCCGGGCCGGCGGTGGCCAGTCTCCTGACCTCGGCCGCTGGCTCCGACGTCGCTTGACGGATGAGGATGGCAGTCACGTGATCCCCACGTCTCAGCTCCATCTCTGCCCACTCGCACCAGACGGTGGCGAGGTCGTCGACTGACTTGAAGTTCACCTGCGTGGCGCGTCGGAACACTTCTTGGGCGCTGTCCAGCATGCCGCGTCCCTCGTACATCTTGGCGAACGCGAGCCAGAGTGTTTGCGTCTTTCCCGTCGCCTTCATCGGATCGACGGTCCTCAGGGCCTCGGCGTAGGTCGTGGCTTGTCGCGCGTGTCCGCACGGAAGATCTTCACTCTTTCGTGCCATGTGTGGACGTCTTGCGGGTTCTGCCTGAGCTGCACTCTGTTGAGCAGCTCTGGCCGACAGTCCAGCAACCGCTCCATCCTCGCCATGGTCATGTCGGCGTCGGACTGGTCGCTGACCAGCCAGCAGCTCTGAAGAAAAGCGTTCTCTTTTTCGCCGTCTTCGTCACGCTCTGCCTCCGCGGAGACCAGGGCGTGTTCGAAGTGGAGGTAGGCCTCGAACACCAGCCGGAAGTCCTTGACAGCGGCCGCGGTGGTGGTGCCCTCTTCGAACACGTCCCTCGCCTTGTTGTGGAGGCCCTTCCGAGCGAAGTATCCCGCCAGAGTTGTCCACAGCACGCCGGACTCTTCTGGGAACTTCCGGATGGCGTTGCGGAGTATGTGTTCGACGGGCAGACCCGTGACATCCTCCGGATGCTTGGCGAGCAGGTCGCAGAGGTCGAGCAGGAGCTGGCGCTTGGTGGTGCCCTTGACGGAGCGGAAGCCATCGTCGTTGATGACCGCGGCAAGGTGCTCGACCGCTTCCCGAAACTTGCCGACGGAGATGAGGTGGGTGATGAAGTCCTCGACGTAGTCTGGGTCGAACTGGAGGTAGCGGCCGAGGACGCGTGTGGTGGTCTGGGTGGGGCAGCCAGGAAGTGGGGCGAGGCGGAGGAAGAGCGGCCACACGAGGTGGTGCTGCGTGATGGGCAGGGCGCGAAGCGCGCGATCCAGCGCGCGACGGGCGTGGGTGAGGAGGCGTTGTTCGAGAAGCGGGGAGGCGTACATGTGCCAGACGCGCGGCATCCGGGACATGCCGGTGGCCAGCGTGCGCTCGAAGGCGGCGTTGAGGGCGGCGTGGGCGTGGTCGGTGACGGGCAGGGCGCGCGCGGCGGCCTCAAGCTCCGTCAGGTACGCGTGCCACAGCTTATACGAGCCCGGCAGTGCCCTCAGCGCCCGCTCGTAGATGGCGGCGCGCCTCGGCAGCGGCGCCGCGCTGCTCGCCGACAGGTAGCGCAGCCAAGCTCACAGCCTGAATGGATTCCGAAGGACGTCCTCTTCGTAAAGCAGGCAGTCCGCCGAGATCTCCATCTCGCGCTGCTTCTCTCTGTTTCTTCGAGTTGCCTGCTGTGTTGTGCTGCGCTGCGTTTTATAGGAGGTGGCTTGGAATGTATTTTTTCTAACTGCTCCGGGTCCGAGTCCGGGTCCAGGTCCGAGTCGAATATCAGTAACCCAACTCCGGATCAATGCCGACTCCGACTCCAACTCCACTGCCACCGATTTCAACCGGGAGGCAGGCGATGGAGCGGCGGCGACACGAAGGGCGACGGGACAGCGGTACCCACCGGTGGCTAGGCTTCCCCCTTCCTCCCCCCTCCCTCCTCTCTCCTACCGAGCAGCAGATCGGGACGCGGCCGGGCGCCGCTTCCATCCATGGAAGTTCTGGCGTGCTAGCAGAGTAGGAGTACGCTGATGATGTCTTCCATCCATGGACCTTCCCCAGTGCCCAACCTAAACCGAATAAGTGCGAGCAGCTGCTTCTTCAGTGGATATTCAACTTCTTAGTGCAATGTTTTTGACTCTGTTTAAAGCTTGCAGAAAACAAAAAAGATGCATTCGGGTTGCTGGCCGATATTGTGCAGATACATTAGGTTTTTAATCTGTGATCTAGCGATTATCTGTCATCCTTGACCTGATAGTGCAGGTAATGTGCTTGATTGGCATTCAGACAATGAATCTGTTCAGTTGCCATGTCAGTGGTTTTTACCGAATATCTTCCTGTTGTTGAATTCGTAAACAATACTCACCTTCCTCACCTCACGATAATGGAACTCTCATCATACCAGAACTGCAGCGTGCTTCGTTAGTTCACTGTTTTGGGCATAGAGCTGTCATGTCTGATTTGTGCTCAATAGTTAATCTTCGACCACTAAATTTGTATCACATGAATCCACTTTGTTTTCCTTGCGTTTTCTAAACTCGTGGTCATGATGGTGATGGCGTTATCCTGATTACCATTCCTTTTTCCTGGGGTTGATGGCATAACACTAGATGGAGACGTTGATGATTTCTGGCTGAAAGCTACTATTGCTCTAACATTTTTCAATAGAAATAGATCCATAGATTCACCTTGAAGTAATGGTACACATTTTACTTGACTCAAAATGAGAGGAAGAATGTGAATAATTACTTTTGTGGAGCAAAATTAAATGACATTGCATTCAATGAACTATTTAAGAATGTTTAAGCTAGCGTAAATTGACTCTGGCTTTCGCCTAATTTGATGGGTATTACTTTGCAGTAATATGGATCAATCCATGCGTTGTGCAAAGCAACGAAGAAATTAAAGTTAGAACTGAATTGAATTATTATTTATGAAATTACAAGGATGTGAATTTGTGGGTGGAGGAATTTTAAAACACATTTATATGATGATTAATTTTATCTGTTCATGGCAGCGCATGGGTACCTAGCTATTGTATATATAAACTCAAACCTGATGCTAGATCTTTGTTTTGCATGTTTTACAAATTACTGTTCTGCCCCCCCCCTCTTGTCTATGTTGTGTTATCACAAGGAAGAAGGATTGGCCTAATGGGCTCAAACAATAAGCCCATCAAGTGTAATTCTTTTTCTTTTTCATTTTTTCTTAATCGTGGGGTGATTTGTCTATGTATATAATTGAATTACAACAATATAACGCAAATTGGTCTATCCCTCACTTCCCATTTTATAGAATCTGAATCTAGACATGTGGCCAAACGGTTTCAGCAACTGATCCTAATTTAGCCTAAAAACGCTTCTCGTAAGAATATGAAACATTTCTAAGAGGATCTGAAACTGTAAGAAATAGGGCCTTAATTTTTTTCAGATTATCCAATAAACGTTTTGGACTAACGTAAAGGGATTGTAGCCCATATGTACCCGTTGCAGTCCAAAGAAACGCTCAACCCATAATATTTGTTGGTGTGTCAATTAGTTTTCTTCCAAGGCCCTGTTTAACAAAGTTTTTGCTTGTCGAAAAAATGGCTTATTTGAAAAGTTGGTGAAAAGCAATTTATTCTTATATTCTGCTTTAGTTTATTCTAAGAGAACAAAACAAATAAGCTGCTCTAAAAGTTTGTTATTTGGTACAAAGTTTGCTACAAGCTATGACAAATATAGTGGCTAAGCAAAGTGAGTTCCCGTGGTACGTATCTCTCTTTTCATCTTTTAATAAAAGACATGCATGGAATGCTCCAGAGAAAATAAACTATCATTGTAGCTGTAATTAACACCACCTGCTAATGACTTAACTATACCAGTAACTTTGAAATAAGGGCCATCTGTACGACTCAATCTCCCACCGGCAAGTCGTTATTTTATTTGAGCCGACACATTGCACTACAGAAAAAAGAGAAATTAATGATGGCCAAAATTATTAATGACAGTAGCGTCATTAATAAAAATGTTGACGACGGTATAAAATGACCATCATTAATAACATACTTATTCACGACGATTGACCTAGACCGTCGTGAATAATCACGTTATTCATGACGGTCAACTCTGACCGTTGTAAATAAGTACGTTATTAACGACGGGACCAGTCACCGTCGTAATTACCACCTTATTTACGATAGCCCGTTCACTGGCCGTCGTAAATAAGGGGTATATACCCGCTCGGGCCGAGGTCGGCGCGAGAATTCACCTGCACGCCAACCCTGACCCGTTCCGCCATCGCCCTCGCGTGCCCCGCCCCCCCCCCCCCCCCCCCCCCGGCCTCCCCGCGCGCCGCCTCTGCCGCCGCCCCGGCCTCTCCCGCCCCCGCGCGCCGCCTCAAGTCCGGGGACCTCCAAATTCGCTGCTCGTGAGCCCCCCCCCCCCCCGGTCCCAGCCAGGCCCCTTGCCACCCCAGCCGACCCTCCGTCGCTGCCCCGACCCGGCGCTGCCCGGCCCCGGCCCGTTAAGGTTTTTTAATTAGTTTTAGTTATTTAATTAGTTTAGTTATTTAGTTTAGTTTGTAATTAGTTTCTTTTTATTTTTAATTAGTTTGTAATTAGTATGTTTGACTAGTTTGTAATTGTTTAATTAGTTTTTAATTGTTCAATTAATTTCATAAGTTAATTAGTTTTAATTGTTTAATTGTTTATTTAGTTTAGAAATGTTCAATTAGTTTTGAATTAGCTAATTAATTGATTGTGAGTGTTTAATAATAATACGTATATTAACGGGTTTCAGGCCGACCCGGCACGGCCCGACCCGCCGACAGAGCAGAGGGACGGATGGGAAGCACATATTTGGTGCGGACGGCTACTTACATCTGGCTAAACGCATGGTAAGTGTGATTACTATTGTTTTTGAATATGTTTAAATTATTCATTGTACTAACACATATATATAGGAGCACGAGAGCGGTTAGGAGCCGACTCCGATTCAGGTCTGGAAGAGGGGTCACAGGGGAAGTGACCCGTCACAGCCTGACCAACTGTGTTCTCAGACGGCGTCAGAAGCGCTGGTGAGTTGTTTTGTATTTGTATTGAGTTTTCTTAAATAATTTTAATGATATTATCTTTTCGTATTTGTAGGCAAGGTATGGGCAGGAGGCGGAGCGACTTCATGGTGAAGGCTTCGATTGGCAGAGCGCGTCAATCATCCCAAAAGCCGCATATGCAACCGGAGGCGGAAAACCTCACGGACGGTGAGTTCTCTAATTTTTTTCTAATGTCAATGAATTTGAGGTACGAAAATTTAATAATCTTTATTCTTTTATAGGTTCGTCATCTTTGATGGAGTTGTCGACTCGAGGGAGGCACGGTCTTCCTCGAGTTGCTCTTCATCGCGACATACAGGAGCGAGGCAGGCTAGCTCACTGGAGCTCCAGAGTGTCCGGGAGGAGCTCCATATGACACAGGAGGAGCTTCAGCTAGAAAAGAAGCGTCAAGCCGCGGATAAGAGGGCTCAGGACGAGTATCAAGCCTCGTTCATGCTAGAGATACAAGCAGCAATGCAGGTACATACTGGTCATTTTACTTAATATTTCTAACATATCAATGATGGTTATGTGATAATGTTTTGTGTTCACGAGCTATGGCGGCAGGGCAGCCGGTAGTCTTCCTACAGTAGAAGCTCCCACAGGAGCCATAGGCCCCGTTTACCGGAGCAGAGGTACAAACTTATTCAAACTTCCACAGTATAGCCATATTTGATAAAATTAATCAAATTACTTAGAATACACCAAACTTAGTGAAACATAGATAAACCTAGTTTAACTTAATCAATTATAGGTTACAGTAAACTAACTTAGGCAAACATGCATTTTTAAAATTATAACTTATCTAACTACACTTATAAATAACTGTGCTCCGGACCGAGTGTCACACGCCATCGCCGCAGCTACCAGGAGGACAAAGGCTCCAGGACGACTTCTCGGGTTCTGGAGGTAGCAGACGTGGTAGTGTGGTGTGTGGTGTGTGTGTCTAGTGTTCATGAATTACTGTTATGTTTATAATGTTTGACTGCCTGTGTGAGCTGGCAATCGAGCCAGCGTTGGCCTCGAAGCCAAGGCAGAATTTTCTCATTTAAAAAAATTACCAACCTTATTTACGACGACAAATGCCCCGTCGTCAATAGTACCGTGCATATTCACATCGGGGCCATCGTGAATAAAATGGAGTATTCACGATGGCTCCGTCGTGTGTCAGGATCCACCATTCTCGGGGCTCACTTGTGCATTCCGTACCAATCTCTGGATCAGTAGTTGGTATGCACAATAGAATGGATCAAATACCATATATTAACTTAGTATCGACATGACCTTTATGGTCTTACAAGCATGTCTTAAGTTACAATTCATGGGCCTCGCAGGGCCTCAAAAGAACAGAAAATAATCGAAAAGCAGCGGATTAAGTGGTTTCCATTACCCTCAGGCAACCTTGGGCGCAGGACTACGCCTACTTGACGTTGTATTGCGTTTCATCCTCTTCCTCTCTTTCCTCTTCTGCTTCTGAGGGTCATGAGTAAAGCAAGAGTGAGTATGGAAAGTACTCAGCAAGCCCTAACACTACTCAAGGGGATGTGTTTCATGCAGGGGGTCGTAGCAAGGTAGGGCTATACGGCTTAGAATTGTCTAAAAGCATTCATGCAGGGTCTTCTTGAAACAAGGTTTTTGCAAAGCAAAAAGAGGTAATTGTATCGTGATTTTAGTTAGTGGGACCTAGGAGGGTTGAGCCCACGGCTTTACTAGTTATGACGCACGGTCGTAATTTCCAAAACACGGCAAACACTGCCACCCATCACATCAAGGGATCATACTAAGGCTAATCAACAAGAGCTCGGAATATAGTGTGCCAAGATTGTGACAACGGTTATCCGGATTTTAACACTCTGTAGAGGTTGTACACTTTACCCATAGGTCATGCTCTCCTAGCAAGGGAGTAGCATAACGTTCACCTCATCTTCCCCCAGTAACCCCACAGTCATGCCTCGGGACGCACCCAGGGGCTATTTGGGCAATTACTCTCACATCCGGATCACAGGTAATGACTCCCTCGTGTCTTTTTCTGGTCTTCCGTGCCCTACTGGCCGCCAAATGGCTCATGTGGAAGTCACCAAGAAGGTAGAGGGAGTCCTACCCATACAGGTTCTGTGGTGTACGAAATCACTATGACGAGGTCATATGAACCAGTCCTTGAGATGGTGAGGCGGCTCCATAAATGTCCACGACAGGTGGACTACACCGAAGCACACACTACTCATTCACCATATCCCAACTCAACCATTCCTTTTTCCTCACTTCACCCCATACTAGTTGTTCGACAAAATTCCCCAACCCACCTCCTAACTCACACCACCAAGACACCTTTCAACACTTTTCGCAAATCCGATGATTAATTGCAGTGAGTTGCGATGCGAACAACCCGAGGGTTACTAAGCATTCTACTTTCAAGGGAGCACACGCATCATCACATTATAGTGTGATGATGGGGCCTTACGGCATCAAGGAGGTAAGTTATCAAGGCCAAGGAGTGGTTTGTGGCACTTCACGTGTAGAGCACGTGGCTATCCCTTGTGACTATTTTATCCTTTGATGATGAGGGACAATATGCTACTTGCTAGTGTAACGGCTAGCTGATGTCATCAAGCTACGTTACTGAAGAGAAAGTAACCACCATCAATATCAATGCGTCATCACGATGTTACGAGAAACTATCGTGTCAGCCAATCTACTTGCAGGGAGAAGCTACCACTAGTCAAGTGGGTCTTTAGCTACCACAACATTTGAAAATAATCACGGAAAAACATGCATGGTAAAACAAGCCATCAGGGATATTTACAAATTCATAGGAGCAATAATGATCAAGGAGTTATAGCTTGCCTTCAAAAGCTTCTAGGAACTCCTCGTAATCCAGGTCGTCAAATTCCTCCTCAGCTTCTTCATTTGCTATAGTACGTAAATGCTCGTATCAGCGTCGAACCCAAAAGCATTCAAGTACTCGGGTAAAATCACAGTAATGTGGCTGTAGGGGTTGTTAGGGGATTCTCAACGACAAGTATGTTTTACTTGGGCTTGGAGGGGGTGTCGTCGGCTGGAGGGCCTCACCCTATCTCCTTTCGACATTACTTAATTAGTTGGGTTAGCACAATTACTGGTAATTACTAATGCCCTAAAATTGTTTTTAGTCCTTATATGCATGTTACTATCCTCTAATGACTATTTCCTATTTTTAGGAAATTTTTCTGTAATTTTTCTATACCTGAAAATGTCTTTTTCAAGTTTCTATGTACACTTAGCGTGTGTGCCTAGCGTTTTTCTGCGTTTAGCGCGCGGGCCCAGACACTTAGATCACTGTTTTATGGACCGGGACCTGGCCCACAGCCGATGGGCCTCTGGTCCACATAGACCGAGCCCACATAGGCTCTGGCGGGCGCACGGGTGGGCTGGCGTCCGCGTGGCGCCAAGTCAGCAGCCACGTCCGCGCCCTGCCCACGTGGCCCTGCCACGTAAGCGACCGATAGGGGGGTTTGCCGGTGCGGCGGAGGCGACCGACGGTTCACCGGAGCCACGTTTCTCTCCCGACACGACCTAACGGAATTCATGCCAGTGTGCTACGCGTTGTGAGGAACCTAATGGGGATGTCCCTTGGCCGAGGGGGACGCTAGAGCGGCGGCTAGGGCTCGCCGGAGATGGCGATGATGGCGGTGCATCGTGGAACTAAGGCTACGCTTGCTTTCCCCCGAGTTTGGGTGCCATTTCAAGATCGCTGGGTCATGGGGAAGTCATTACGAGGCTCGGCCGGGCCGGTACGGCCCTCACGGTGGTCGGCGGCGCGCCGAGGCGGCCATGGGCGGTGGTTGTCCGGGTGGGCTTCCTTCAAGACTCTAGCGCAAGTCCTATGGGGTGGAGCTGTCCAATGAACCTGTAGGGATGCCGAGGAAGGAAGGAGGGAAGGGAATCCAGGCTTACCGGTGGTAAATTCGAGAAGTTGGCCGGAGTTGGGGAAGAACGGGAAAACTCCGTATTGCTCGCTAGAACTGGCCGCTCGGCGCTCAAATGGCTCTGTGGGAGCTCGAGGAGCGTGGTGCGCACCTATGGAGTCGGTGATAGGTCGCTTTTATAGTCGTCCGAGGCGGTGGCAGGGTGTCGGAGATATTTCTCGTGCGCCATCAATGGGGTCGCCAGGTTTCCGTTGTATGGGGCGGGACTGATGGAGGGGGGACGGATCCCAGGGAGCGGAGGACCTCGGGCGGGACGACGCGACGTGACAGGGGCGCGTCACTCACCAGGATCCCTGGAATCGAGCGGCTCGGTTTCGGCAGCTGGAGGAGGAAGAGGTACAGTGTCGGGCTGGGCCACTGAGGAAGAGGGTGGACTGGCGTGCGGCTCCACGAGGGGGAGAAAGAAAGCGGGCTGAGCTGCTGGGGAGGTGGGCTGCACCCGGGAAAAATGGCCCATCTCCCTTTTTTTTCTTTTTCTTTTTCTCTCTCTTGATATTTTGACTTCCAAATTAAATTTGAATCAAATTTTTATCTACTTGAATTTGTGTCTATTACATCCTAAATAAATCCCCCACGCCACATGGAAGCCGGGGAGCTTATTCGCGATGGGATTATTTAGCCGTCGTGAATAAGCTTATTTTCAACGGGACCCGTCGTTAAGAACCTTATTTATGACTAATTATCGGTGATGGCAAGAAACCGTCTTGAATAAGCTTTCCCCATCATGAATAACTTATTCACATCGGTTTACCATTTATTAACGACGGTTACCAGCCGTTGTTAATTGTTTATATTCCTGTAGTGTTGGACGTTCCAGACACGTAGTGAGAAGGTTAAACACTACAGTAAACATCGCACCTTATGACAGCCACGTTATTTATGGCGGCTATCTGTTGTAAGTAAATTAACTTACAACGGTTGCTGTGGGCCGTCGTAAGTAAACTAACTTACGACAGCTATTTGCCCATGTCTTTCGTAAGTTACCGGACTGTCATAAGTTACCGTAACTTACGACGGCCGTAACCCTGAGCCGTCGTAGGTTACAACACCATCGCAAACTAAGTGTAACTTACGACGGCCAAAACCTAAGCCGTTCTAAGTTACACGGCCGTCGTAAGTGAATGGTTTTAACCGCCATCTTGGCCCGAGCTCGGGCTCATTTAGCCCGAGCCCGCACCGCCGCCGCCACGAGCCCGCACCGCCACCGCCGTCACCGAGGCCGTCGTTGCCCTGCGCCGCCCCAGCACCACCGCCGCGCCCCCCCCTGCCCGGCCACCCGAGCTGCCGGCGCCACCCGAGCTGCCCGACGCCGCCGCCACTTTGAGGTGTGTTTTATTTAGTAATTAATTTAGTTCATTTAGTTGATTTAGTAATTAATTTAGTTTATTTAGTAATTAATTTAGTTTCTTTAGTTCATTTAGTAATTAATTTAGTTTATTTAGGTCGTCTAAACATTGTAAACAGGCTGAACGAAACGGTTTTAGGTCGGGTTTAAACGCTGTTTTGCCCCGTTTACGTGAAGTATGTAAAACGAGTACAAATTGGACCCTATCTGCATCGTTTAAGCGTCACCCAAATCGAGCACGCGCCGCAGCCTGCAGCCGAGATGCCTTCCGTGCGCCGCCGCCGCCGAGTACGCACTGCTGCCGCCGCCGCTGCCGATCCCACACTGCCGCCACCGCCACCAAGCCCGCGCTGCTGCCGCCGCCGCCGAGCTGCGTCGCGTCCACGTGAATGCCTGCTTTGGGCCGCGCCGCCCAACTAAGCTTCAAGCAGGCGCCATCACGGACCGAGCTGTCCCCCACCCCCTCAACCGCTGGATCTGCGCACGGAGGCCATGTTCCACCCCGCTTCATCTGATCCTGCGTCTGTGCACAGATTGATTCAGCCCTCCTGCTTGATTTGGTTCTGGCATCTAATTACTCTGTTGTCAGTTTATTTGTATTGTGGCTTGCTTTAACGAGTAACTTTAGCCTCTTCTCTACCTCAGCCTCCTCAGCCCAGCCCACTTTACCTTTTCTGTTGCCTCATGCATAAGGGTTACCTCCAGTCCTCCACACTACGTCGCCCTCAACTCGCTCGCCCCTTCCCCCGCCGCCCTCTCCTCGCCTGCCCCTCCCCCCGCCGCGCCCTCCCCACGCCTGCCCCTCCCACCCCCCCCCCCCCCCCCCACCGCCGCCTTCCCCCACCTTATGCTGGGATATAAGGCGACTAGACGCCTTCTCCTCCACCGACGCCTCGCTTAAGCGACGCCTTAAAAACATGGAATTATATTACTTAATTTTGGTTTAGTTGACTATTAAGTTAGTTTAGTATTTCTTTTCAAATTTTGAGTTAGTTGATTATTAAGTTAGAATTTTTAGTTTAATTTGATTTCTTGAGTCTACAATATCGATATATAAATAATAAACGGGCTTCAAGCCGGCACAGCCCAAATATGGCCCGACACGGCCCATTTAAAGGTCAATGGCCATGGCCATGGCCGCCGCCGAGACAAGCATCGAGAACCGTGTGGTTTTCAATCAAGAAGCGAGTTGGTGCCATAGACATGGTCATCATCGCCGTAGCCAACTAATTTAGCGCTTCTTAGGTTTCTATGAAGTCAAACGATCATGTCCCAAGATTTTTTGTCCATCTGTGTCGGAGAACAAGATCATCGGAGTTCCTCCGCCGCCCGCCACCGTCGTCGAGTACTATCCGGCCATTTTTAGCTCTAATTGCCCTTGTTCTTTATCCTCTCTCTCGTTCTTACCTCTCTCTCGTAAATCACTCCAAAATGTAAGATTAACGTAACCTATACAATATGTGTCACCCGTTTCGGACCGGCCCGTCTCACATGCGTTACGCTTGTGAAACGTGTAGGTTCAAAATTGTCCCTATCCCGACAGCCTGGGAGTGACTGAGGGGTCATGCTTATGACAAGACGTGGTGTATGGATTCAGATGAAATTTTGACGGCATAATCCTAATGTTCTCCGTTGCACCATTATCGGGCGTGCAGTTGGAGAACAGCGGGGTTATGCTGCCAAAATTTTGTTTGGATCCAGACCCCGCATCTCATTATAAGCACGCTCCTCTCGACCACTCTTGGGTAGTTAGGATCTATCCCTTCCAATAGATGTAAAGTGAACATAATTTCTCTAGCTTCATACTGTAGAGTAAAACATGGGTGAAGACCGCAATTGGATGTATACTGATTGGAAGAGCAGATCTGGTGGTCACTTAGATGAGTGGTTCGCCAAGACAGATGCTTTTGTAGATTGAGCATTTTTGTTGTTAAATACCGATAAGGTGCGGTGCCCATGTACAAAATGCCGGAATACCAAGTTTTTGAAGAAAGTGGAACTTTCGATACATTTGTGTCGAAATGGTTAAACGCCATGTTATGAGGTCTGGACCTTTCATGGCGAGATAGCTTCTAAAGCTGTACAAGAAGTGGAAGAGGACATTGATGATGTTACCGGGGATGATAGGATGGATGAGATGCTAGAAGCTATACAACTAGACCTTACAGAGGATCCACCTACAATGGAGGTTGAAGCGTTCTTCGGGCTTCTCAAAGCTTCAGAACAGCCACTGCATGAACACACGGAAGTAACCCTCCTCACTTTCAAGACTAGACTTATGGCAATTAAATCTAAGTATTTCTTTTCGAATAACTGTTACAACGACCTCATCAAATTGATCAACAATATCCTTCCACAGCCCCATAAAGTGCCTAAAGATATGTATCACACGAAGAAATTGCTTTTGGGTCTCGGTATGAAATATGAGAAGATTGATGTGCGTCCAGACAACTGCATGCTTTTCTAGAAACAACATGCGAAAGAGAAGAAATGTTTACAATGTGGTGAATCGAGATATGTCGAAGTCGTTAATGAAGATGGTGAAAATGTTACGACAGAAGTGGCACGTAAGTAGCTTCGATATTTACCCGTGACACCTCGCTTGAAGCGTTTGTTTCTTTCGAAGAAACTCCCACACACATGAGATGGCACAAAAAAGGTGTACGTCAGAACAAAGAAGTCATGGCGCACCTGTCCGACGGTGAGGCATGGAAGGCGCTGGACCGATTTGATCCAGAGTTCGGCCGTGATACGAGAAATGTTCGGATTGGGTTGGCGACAGTTGGATTCTCACCGTTCAGTACAAATGCTTCACCGTACTCATGTTGGCCTATCTTTGTTATTCCGTACAATCTACCACCGGCCCTCTGTATGAAGTATGAGTTCATGTTCCTTAGCCTCATTTTACCTGGGCCGGATCATCCTGTGTCACGTCTAAACGTGATGTTGAAACCGCTGATCGAAGAATTGAAAATGTTGTGGACAGGAGTCGAAGCGTATGGCAATTCCAAGAAGCAACGATTCAACCTTCGAGTTGGTTATTTGTGGTTCGTCCATGATTTTCTGGTGTATGGCATGTTTTCTGGATGGAGCACTCACAGTCGTTTAACGTGTTCAATATGTGCTTCTGACACTGACTGTTTTCGACTTACTCTTGGAGGAAAGATATGTTACTTTGATTGTCACAAATGTTGCTTTCTTCGAATCACATGTTTAGACAACAACAGAATGTATTCAGAAAGGACACCGTTGTCACTAAAGGACCACCAAAACGTCTTAACGGGACAGAAATATCTGATATATTGGATAAATTGTTGCCAGATAAATCGTCCTAGATATTTTGTCGGTTTCGGAGATGATCATAATTGGACTCATATATGTGGACTATGGGAGTTACCATATGTGAAGTTGTTTATACTAATGCACAACATTGATGTCATGCATCAAGAGCGTAACATGGGGGAATGTATCATAAGTACATGCATGAACATGACGGGAAAAATGAAAGACGATATAAAGGCTTGAAAGGATCAGGCTGAGCTTTGTAACCGTCTAACTCTTGAGCTTTCTGAAAGTGGTGGTAAACCACGTGCTTCCTTCTGTCTTCGATCCAAAGAAAAGAAAGAGGTACTCGAATGGTTGAAAAGTTTGAAATCCCCAGATGGTTACGCAGCTAGTCTAAAATGAGCTGTGAATTTGAAAACGGGAAAACTAACTCGGTTGAAGAGCCATGGTTATCACATAATCATGGAAAAACTTCTACCTGTTATGTTTCGGGGCTATTTTGACAACGCGGTGTGGAAGGTGCTATCCGAGCTTAGCCACTTCTATAGACAGCTCTATGCTAAAGAAATCACGATAGAGATGATGAGTAAGTTGGAGAAGGAGATACCAATATTATTATGTGAGATGGAAAAGAATTTCCTCCAGGCTTCTTGAATCCAATGCAACATCTCCTTATTTATTTTCTATATGAAGCTAAAGTGGGCGGTCCCTTGCAATATAGGTGGATGTATCATATTGAAAGAGCGTTAAGATATCTGAAACCAATGGTTCGTAACAGGGCAAAGGTAGAAGAGTGCATCACCGAAGCATTTACTCTTATGGATGTAAGATATTTTTCAAGTGTTTACTTTGCAGAGGAGCACAATGTCAATACTTCGACAATGTGGTACAATATGGATGATCAACCTCCTTGTAGTGATCTCTCCATTTTTGCAACAAGAGACACTACAATTGGTAGTGGCAATTCCTACGACTCTACCGCAGAAGAAAGTAATGCTGCTTTCCTCTACATGTATGCTAACATAGATAAGATGGACAAATATTTTAAGTAAGTGTTTGTCCTACATTTATGCTACTCATCATAAATAGAATAGATCTGTTCTAAAAATTTTCTTTTCGTACAGACAGTTTCACAAACAGAATTGGACACATAAACATCAACCTACGAGCAAACAAGTAGAAGCGATGTGATGAGATGAAATAAATGGAAGACCTAATTTCCTATCCAGGTTTGCTGATCATGTAACATTTTCTTATAACTTACGAGTATTTACAAATTTTTCTTATAACTTACGAGTATTTACAAAGTTTTCTTATAACTTCATATTTTGGACAGAGCATGAAAGATCTCAACGTCCATGAAGACTTGCGACAACTATCCTATAGATTGGTTAAAGTTAGAAGTTACGGTCGATATGACATCAATGTCTTCCAATTCCTTACAACTCATGTGACACCCGGTCTCGAAAATAGAACCAAGTGAATGCATATGTGTGCCCAGGATGTTCATCACACATGCACATGTAATCCACAAACTAAATTCAGAATATAACCACGGATAAATAGTGTTTAAGTACTTTATTACAATGACTCAAAGTCTCACTCATGAATCTCTAACTTATTCTTGCAGCGGAAGTCTCTAAATGACAGCGGAAATAACTAAACAGCAGGCTCCAGTCTTCAACTCCACAGGCACGTTGATGGTAGTTCGCACGCCTAGTACTCCACATGGTCCTCAAAGTACTCATCTCCTGTAGCTGATGTTTATATGGTAATGCAAGGGTGAGTACATGTCGTACTCAGCAAGTGCGGGAAAAGTATGACATGTAGCTTTTAACAAGGTAGAAAATAAAAAAGTCTCATTGCACCAAGCAAATTTTATTTCACAAACATGATAAAAACAGCAACTATTTCTAAGTGAAATTTATCCCATCATAATCAAGTAATTCAGCAACATTTGTCACACCCGGTTTTTCCGAAGAACAACCAAGTGAATATCACATGTATGCCAGGATCATTTTCTCATACATGTGATGACAAATAGTGAAGCATCATTTATTACAAGCCAGGTGTCGAATATAAGTAAGTCTTACATAGTAAATGTCTCAATGGACACTAATGGTTCATCACAAGTAAATAAACTAGCAGCGGAATATTATTCTTTAGGGCTCCATCACAGGCGTTGCCCGGGGGTCTTCATGAACCTAAAAACCTTCCTCGGGTCCAAAATCTTGGTCATTATACACCACCTCATTATCATGACCTGAGCAGCAATATAAACCAACAAATATGCAAGGTTGAGTACCAATGGTACTCAGCAAGTGTGGGAAAATTATATCATGCATGGCTAGGACAAAGAGAGGTTGAACTCATGGTTAAAGCACTACGCAATTAATGCCTATCACCTTAGCTTATTAAGCACCTACATTACTACACAGGTGAAATGGTCTCAATCTCCCATCCCATCATCATAATCCAATAACCATAACATCATTTCCAAAGTTAAGCTCCCCGCTTAACATCTAAAACCATAACATCATTTCCAATGTTAAGCTCCCCGCTTAACATCCAAAATCATAACATCATTTCCAAAGTTAAGCTCCCCGCTTAACTTCCAAAACCATAACATCATTTCCAATGTTAAGCTCCCCGCTTAACATCCAAAATCATAACATCATTTCCAAAGTTAAGCTCCCCGCTTAACTTCCAAAACTTCCAAAAACCATCACTCCTCTAATCATGAATAAGTCCAGGCCGCTCTTAACCGTGAGCACGGCTGTCAAGACAGTTTTGACTCTGCAGAGTTTGTACCACTGTACCCACAAGTAGTGATTTCATCCCCCGTTGCCGGGTGGACTAAAAGAACCTCCATTATGCCAGTGGCTACGATCCACATTCACACTTCCCAGGTGTGCGGCCAGGAGATCACTACGAAGCCTTTACAAAGGGATTCCCGACGAGCGTGGGCCCACTGAGGTTTCACCCCTAACAGCATACAAGAGGCTCCAACCCCGCTGCAGTGGCCCCCTCTTGAGCCTTGCGGTTCATACGGTAGTCCAGCTGACACCTATTCCCCGCACCATCCAACACACCCATACTACGCCGGGGATACACCTAATTAATTGGCCAAGCTGCCCCATCTCAGCATGTGGTTGGCACTGTAAAGCCGGGTTACATGCTCCATGAACCGGTCCTTAGGATCCAGGCAAGTACTAAACACAAACCCAAGTCTCGTGCACCCAGCACACAACCAAAACATCCAACTTGCCTTGATCCCTACCTCTACATAACTCACAATATCTCATTCAAGAGTATGGTAATATAAAGTGATGATCTCATGTCCCAATTATCCCATTCTAAGCATGGCTAAGCATATGCATGGAAATAAATGACATGGTAAAATAAATCCCAACCCAAGCTACAAGGAAACAAGGTAATGCAATTCTAGGGAAACTTCCTAGCATGGGTTTCATATTTCATTTGACAATGCAAATAATTCTATCTACACATCCTAGCATAGGATCAAAGTGGTCAAGGACACTTGCCTCCTTCTTGCTGCTCTTGAAATGGGTAGTCCTGATCTTGGAAAAGGTTAACTTGCTCTTGAGCAGGTTCTACTTCATACCATCACACATAGCAAAAGAAAAGCAACAATCATAAGACATAGTTCACACTTCCACTTCATACAAACCACACATTCATATTTATGAAAGTTCTTTACCATTATATGTGTTGTGGTTACGTTATGTGTGTTGAGTTGTGGCTTGCATGCACTTTTAATCATGTGTTTATGATTTCTATGCATAATTGTGTATTTTATTATGAAATTAGTGATACACATCACCTAAACAGAATAGGTTCTGGTCCTAAATAATTTAATATCATATTTTGACCTTGGCTTCTGATGTATACTATTTCATAACTATTTTCCCTATTTTTCTATAACTATTCTTTACTTAAAAATGTGTCCCTATACTAATAAATGTGAATAATAGATGAAACAGATTTATTTCAGCCCAAAAATATATTTTTATCTCACTCCAAGTTTTCTAAGTACTGAGAAAGTTTTTAACTAATTTTGACAATTATATTTGTCCCCCTTTTTAATTTTTAAACACTAGTTACATATTCAATTTTCTAAATTAAATACTTAACAGGGTTAAAATAATTAATTCTCCCCATTACAGGGTCTATAATATTATTTTCATAATTTCCAGGGGTCTAGCTACACTTGTCAGAGGTGTTTTTCCTAATTTCTATTAAGTCCAGGGGCTAAAACTGATTTTTAAATGAATTTACATGATTTTCTGGAGTTCCAGGGGCTAGATCTGAAGTTTCCGGGGCTAGCTCTCAATTCCAGAGAACCCCAGGGGGTAGCACGTAAGAATTCCAGTCTTTATAATGCGGGGCTGACGTGGACCGTCTGATTTTAAACCGACGGCTGAGATTATAACATCGAACCGGTACGCGGGGTTTTAAAGTCTACCGTGCGATTTAAAATAAACGGCGCACAAGCGGCCACGTCGCTCTGATCGAACGCGGGCGGCGCTGCCGGCGGCGGGAAGCGGCGATCTCGCCGGAAAGTTTCGGATCCTCGAGAATTCTGCCTAAAACTGTGATCTTATGGCATAGATCGGTAGAGGGGAGGTCAGGGATCTCACCTCGGGGGTTTTCTCGAGCTCGGGGATCCTGGAAAGTGCTCGGCGGCGAGGTCCGAGGCAAAACCACAGCGAAGCTCGTCGGAGCTGGATTTGCACCGTAAGTCTTCGGGTTTTCTGCACCTGCAAAGTTCCCCGGAGGCGGTGGATCAAGACCAGCGAGTTAGATCAGAGTTTCCGAGCTTAGATCGGCCAGAATTCACCGGCGAAGTCTCGGTGCTCACCGGAGTGAAAATCGGCGATCGCGTGAGAAAAACTGATCGGATCGGTGGTTTTTATAGCCGGGGGAGGGCGGTGGGTCTGTTGTGATCGAGTTGGAGTCCGCTGGGACCGAAATTCGGCTGCGGGAACGAGTTTCCAATCGGTTAAGATCGAGCGCGCGCGCGGGGAAAGAAGTCCGGGGTCGCGGGGCTCGGGTTAGGGATGACAGGTGGGTCCCACCCGTCAGCGAGGGGCAGCGCGGCGCGCGCGGGGGCGGGCTGCGCGGGGGTTTGCTGGGCCGGCTGGGTTTTCGGCCCACTGGCCAGTTTTTTTTTCCGGTTTTCCTTTTTCTTTTTCCATTTCTTTTCTGTTTTGGGTATAATTTGAATTCCAGTTTGAATTTGAATTTTTGCAAAACATGCAACACTTCCAAAAATTTCTAAATTCCCCTCTGGACATGGTTTAGGGTTTTAAATCAAAATTTGGGTTTTGACTAAAAATTTGGGGTGTTACAGCTCTACCCCCCTTAAAAGAAATCTCGTCCTCGAGATTGGTGTTTCTAAGAAAACAATTCCGGAAACTGTGCCTTAAGCTCATCTTCCCGTTCCCAGGTGGCTTCTTCTTCTGAGTGATGCTTCCACTGCACCTTGCACATACGGATTCTTTTATTTCTGGTGAGGCGTTCCATTGTCTCCAAAATCTTGTATGGTTGCTCGGCATAGGACAAATCCTCAGCTACATCCACTTCATTCATGGGTAACACCTCTTCAGGCGTCCTCAAGCATTTCTTGAGTTGTGACACATGGAATACATCGTGCACGTCCGATAGATGAACCGGCAACTCTAGTTGGTACGCCACTTCGCCTTTTCTTTCCAAAACTTGAAAGGGTCCGATATATCGAGGTGACAACTTCCCTTTTACCTTGAACCGACGAAGTCCTCTGATAGGGGACACCTTGAGATAAACATAGTCTCCCACGTTGAAAACGAGTTCTCTTCTTCGTACATCAGCATAACTCTTCTGGCGTGTTTGTGCTATCCTCAAGTTGTTGCGAATCTCCCTCACCTTCGCCTCGGCTTCTTGTAGCACTTCGGGACCAAACACTTTACTTTCTCCTGTTTGGTTCCAAAATAGGGGAGTTCTGCATTTCCTTCCATACAAAGCTTCAAACGGTGACATCTTCATACTAGCTTGATAACTGTTGTTATAGGAAAACTCCGCATACGGTAGGTTCTTGTCCCAACTTCTATTGTTTTTGAGTGCACATGCTCTTAACATATCTTCAAGGATCTGATTGGTTCTCTCCGTCTGCCCGTCAGTTTGGGGATGATAGGCAGAACTGAAGTTCAGATGGGTTCCCATGGTTTCATGCAACTTTTGCCAAAACCTCGAGGTAAACTGTGTCCCTCGGTCCGACACTATCTTCTTTGGCACTCCATGGTAACACACAATCCTTGACATGTACAATTCTGCCAATTTGGATCCGCTGTAGCTTTCTTTCACCGGAATGAAATGAGCTACCTTGGTTAGCCTATCAATAATGACCCATATTGATTCATACCCGGATTGGGTCCTAGGCAATCCCACGATAAAATCCATGCTGATTTCTTCCCACTTCCATTCAGGCACTTTGAGTGGTTGCAACAATCCCGCGGGTCGTTGATGTTCTGCTTTCACCAACTGACATGTGTCACATAGGGCAACATGTTCCGCGACATCTCGCTTCATGCCATACCACCAATACCTGCCTTTGAGGTCCTGGTACATCTTCGTACTCCCAGGATGAATGGAATAGTCGGAATCGTGAGCCTCCTTCAAAATTAATTCACGGATCTCCTTTACTCCTGGCACACAGATCCTTTTCCCGTGCCACACCGTTCCCTGTTCATCCTCTCTAAAACCAGGAGCTTTATTTTCCTTGATGAGCTGTCTGATCTCTTGTATCTTCTCATCATTCTTTTGGCCCTCGCGTATGTCTTGCTCAAGTGTGGAGTCCACTTCCATGGCGATGGCTTCACCACTATTTACTAGACATAGATTGAGCCTTATAACCTCGTCCTTCAATTCTGCAGGCATGTCCTTCAAGCTCAACTTATTGACCTGCACTTTCCGACTCAAAGCATCGGCCACGACGTTTGCTTTCCCGGGATGATAGTTGATGCCCACATCAAAGTCATTGATTAGCTCTAACCATCTCCTTTGTCTGAGGTTGAGATCAGGCTGCGTGAATATGTACTTCAAACTCTTATGATCCGTATATATCTCTGTCCTCTTCCCCATCAAATAATGCCGCCAAATTTTCAACGCGTGTACCACTGCAGCTAGTTCTAGGTCATGTGTAGGATAGTTCTTCTCGTGCTTCTGAAGCTGCCGGGATGCATATGCCACGACATGTCCTTCTTGCATGAGAACACATCCCAACCCGTTTCCAGAGGCATCGCAGTACACTGTGAAATTCTTCTGCATATCTGGCATAACCAACACTGGGGCTGTTGTCAATCTCTTCTTTAACTCTTGAAAGCTCGTCTCGCACTGTGGCTGACGCGACCCGCTCAACCGAGACAGGCCACTCGCCCGGGAATCGCATTGGGTGGTGCCGTGTTATGCGGCACCCAACAACACACATATGAGGAACAATGTATTACATAAAACAATAGCGGAAGCTTACAAGTTTTTCTTTGTAAATACTTTACATCAAGTAGCTACAGCGGAAGTCTTTATCAACTCACGTCGAATAACTAAGAGCATTCGAGATGAAGTCCAGCCCACGGACTCCTCTCGCTAGCGACACGAAGACAAGCAGCAGCGGCTCGGTTCTCCATGTGTTACCTGACTCGGGAGTTCCCGAGTCTCACCGGACAACCTTCTTTTCAGCATCGTTGTTATCCTGCAAAACCACTTATATAGCAAGCGTGAGCACATAGGCTCAGCAAGTCTGACCCGTCTCTCCTAAGCAAGAAACTCTACATGCAAGACGGTTGCAATTGGGTTGGCTAGATTTGCATAAAGGACTCGCCTAAAGTTGATCCTTAACTTTCAGATTTCAAGCCTCATTGTGCAGACCTTGAGCCGAAAAGCATCGCAACTCCACAATCAAACAAGAAACGCTTTGTTGCGATGCTCCTTGCACAAAGTGAAAGTAAACTTTAATGAGCCTATCTCTAATTCAATCATGATTGCAATACAAGTTATAGCACAGCCTTATCAAGTTCAAAGATAAACAATTCCAGTTGTTACTACGTCAAGACGCAGTGGGCAAGTATGCTCATATAACCGCGAGCGACGGTGATTCGAATCAGTACACGCCCGGACTACACGACACGTACACCCGTACTCCGAGCTGCCGGCAGCAACCTCGACTGACGTTGTACGCGGCCACCTTTCCCAAGATCTTCCACATTGGACGCAGTCCAACTGCCCCGAGTACGCAAGTTCCCTCAAGGTGCATACCCGCTGTGGTATGTTCTTGAGCGAGTTACCTCCTGCTACCCTGACGCCGAAAGCCTAAGGCAGTTGGAAAAGTTCCACTATGGATCTCCCAAGGTACATCGGTTTCCTGGGTCCCATATAGCCAGTATGTGCCCGGTACACAACTCAAACTTGTCCAACAGGGCCAAGCACGGACGGGCCTTAACCGACACAGGCAGGGCTATGCACGCACGGCCTGCAACCTGCTGCATCTAAACCTCCCTGCCCGGTCTCCATTTCTTAAGTGTGAACTTTCATCATTCTTTCTAATTCGGACCCGTTCCGAGTAAACCAGCCCTAAACTCGCGAGTAGATTCCAACTACTCGTCTTCTACCGGACCTTTCCTACTAACATTAGCATAGCCAAATTCCCTCGAGGAGTTGCTATTCTACCCTTTCTCTCATAGGTGTTTCTGGTCATGCAAGTGGAGTTTTCAATATCATCTAGACGTAATGCAATCAACGATGCAAAGCTATGATCTCTACAAATGAAAATGTTTTATAAAATGGTTCAAGTGCAAACCGGGGCTTGCCTGTTTTGCAGGGGACTACTGTTACAATCAGTTAGTGATGATCACTTGGAGCTTGATCACTTGTTCTCCTCCCTCCTTGATCTTCACTCCAAGTCCTCCTCACCTTCTTCACGTATATACTACACGTTATGATCATGCATATGTATTTAATTGAAAAGATTTTGCTCATAAGATCTAATGACCATTTAAAACTGGAACTTTGTTTAAGAATTTAAAATGACACTGGTGCTAGTGGTTTGGGTTGGGCTTAAACACTAAGATCAAGTGTTGAGTGCTTCTTTCCACTTAAGTGTTGATCACCTTACGAGATCACACATGACAGTGGTGATCCAGAGCCCTAATGGAGCTGAGAATTTTCATGTGAGTTCCTTGTCACAAGAAGTTCTCTGGACCAAAATTTAGCACATTTCATGGACTGGTTTATTCAGAATAATTCTCTAAGTGTTTAGTCAAAGATGAATTAATTCTGAGGTAACATCCATTTTCATGTCAAACTCAGTGAACCACAATTTCAATTATAGTTTATAGAGTCCACATGAATTTTCCTAGGATTTTTGGAGCTAGGAATTTCCCAGAACTGAATTTACAAGTTTTGGAAATTCCCTGAAAATGTTTTTGTATTCATTTGAATACAGGAACTTACAATCTGAATTACCCTGATTAATTCAACTCCAAATGAGCTGAAACTTTTACAGGAGTCTAATAACACCCTAAAGAATATCCTGGCAAAATTTGAGGATTTTTGGATATACCAAACTCCCTCTAAAATTCTTTTGCTGAAAAGCTTTAAAGAATTTTCCAGAATTAAATAAAGACTTTCATGCAAATTGGGTTGCATATTTGGATAGAGTTTGTCAATCTGAATCTAACCCAATTTGAATCACTAATTTTAGAGATTCCTAGCAAAAGTTATGCTCTTCTAAAGTTTGGGGAAAAATCCGGGATTTGAATAAATCCGGGAAAAGTTTAAACCTGACTGTGGGACCAGGGACACGTGTCTGCTGCCGGGAGCGCGCCACACGGGCCACAGAATTGTTTCCCGCGCTGTCACAGCCGATCCCGCGCCACGGAGTATCCGGTCCACTGTTTCTGTGCGACTGACGCGTGGGGCCGGTAGCACCTTCGTCTACCTCCCGCCCCCGCGCTTCTGCGCCGCCGGGCTTGCCGGAGAAGCTCCGGGATTAGTCGTCCGGCCATCTCAACTGCTGAAACTCGCCGCCAGGACCTATTTTAACCCGAGGAACACGATGGTGGGACTTCCCCAGACCGGCGAGGTTCCTAAACCACCCCGCACCGGTGCAGCGGCTCTGAGGGAGTCCGGCAACGTTGCCCCGATGCTCTAGCCGGCAAGAAGTCCACTAGAAAGGTTCTACAGCACTAGTGGAGGTTTGCCCTGCTCGGCATGGCCGCATATGGGCTCGGAAACGGCTCCAACCTAGGTTTCATCGTGCACCCGATGCCCCTTATTGTGGTAGCCGATGGGAAAAGCTTGAAACAAGCCGTCTACCATCGGTTTCATGCGACGTTTTGTGAAGAAGAAAAGTTGCTACACCAGTCTAGATTCTATGTGCGAAATTTGCAGAGCTCTAAATGAATATAACTCGAGAATTTCGTCGATTCATACCCGCGGGTCAGTTTTCACCGGCCGGAGAGGATCTTTGAAATTCGTCGTTGAGAGGCCGAGGCAGGCTCTGTGCTTCGGGTAGAAGCTGCATGGAGCTCCTGCGCGTCCCAGGGACCGCTTTCTTGATCGTGAAAGCCGCTCTGTGGAGCTGTCCACGGGAGCACGTTGCCGCCGGGGTGTTCGGCCGCCGCGGAAACTCGATGTTCTCGGCGTAGAGGGCACGAACGCGCTTGGCGATGGCTCGAGGAGGTCGTGGGGACGATGGTGGTGTTGCTCGTCTGCTCAACCGAGGCTTCACACGCTAGTTACGGCGGTGGCCGATCGAGCGGACGGCGTCGGCAGCTGCGGCTGTTTCTCGCGCGAGGAAAGAAGCAGAGCGGTGCTGGTCTTCGGGAATGAGCGAAGAGGAGCACGGCAGAGGGTATAAGACGGTCGGGCGGCTCCTCCAGCGCGACGAAATCCAGCAGGAGGTGGAGGCGTCGGCTGATCGCGGTGTCGAGCGGAGCTGCGCCCTCGGTCTCGGGTGCCGACTGAAGGAGGCAAACAGAGACCCAACACTTAGATCTTTTGCAAATTTTCAGTTCCCACAATGACATGTGGGACCCACTGATCAGTCCTCCTTATCCCCCCCTCCAAATATCTCCCAGGTTGAATGTTGAGTGAATTCAATTGTGGGAATTCAAATCTGGTATGCATTTGGATAATTGGGCAAGTTTCATCCAAATTCAAACATGCATTTCAATTCTTTGTCTTTTAAAGTCCATTTTGCAAAATGGGTTGCAAACTATTTCCATAAATCATGAAACTTTGCACACCCCCTAATTTGGACTCAAGGAATTCAAATATGAAATCTGATTTTTATTTTGGCTGCTGCAAATGAGATTTTTAGCCCAACAGTTTTGAATTCCATTGTGTTTTTCTCATTTGAATTTTTGTTTGAACAAATTGTTCCAAATCTGATTTTTGCTTTCTCACACATATGGGAACTTCCCATCCTTGGTTTTGACCCCTCTAGGGTTCCAAGTTCTCAAATGAACCTTTGACTTGTGTGAAGCAAAATCCTCATGTGTGTTATCACATGTGGGGAAAAGTTTTAACAAGTCCCAATTTTCATACATATGAAACCAACTTTTGCAAATAAGTGTTTCTTTGTATTCATAATTTTGGGACCTTTACATTCCTCCCCCCTTAAAAGGAATCTCGTCCCGAGATTCAAAAGAAGAACGGGGTGGAAGGTAATTACAAGGTTTATGACAAAAGCTCCGGATAGTTCTTGTGGATATAATCTTCGGTTTCCCACGTCGCCTCTTCCGGGGTATGATTACTCCACAGGACTTTGTAAAATTTTAAAGTCCGGTTCCTGGTGGTCCGGGTCTTTTCGTCGATAATCTGTACAGGTTGCTCGACATAGGTGAGATCCGGTTTCAACTCGTCGATGTCTTCCGTGCGGATGGCAGCTGTAAACTTGAGACATTTCCGCAGCTGGGATACGTGAAATATGTCGTGAATACCGGCAAGGCTTGCCGGTAGTTCCAACCGGTAGGCTACAGTCCCGCACTTCTCCGTGATAGTAAACGGACCGATAAATCGGGGAGCAAGTTTACCCTTGACACCGAACCGATGAATCCCCTTCATCGGAGACACACGAAGATACACGTGCTCTCCGACTTTGAAATGCAGTGGTCGACGTCTCTGGTCCGCGTAGCTCTTTTGACGAGATTGGGCAGCTTTGAGGTTCTCTTGTATTATCCGAACTCTCTCTTCGGCTTCATTGACAAGATCGACCCCGAACGTTACTCGTTCACCGGATTCGCACCAATTTAATGGTGTACGGCACTTCCGGCCGTATAGAGCTTCATATGGTGCCATTTTGATGCTCGTCTGATATCCGTTGTTGTACGAGAACTCCGCCAGAGGTAAGTGATCATCCCAGCTCTTACCGTGTTGGATGGCACATGCTCTCAGCATATCCTCTAGTATTTGATTCACCCTCTCAGTTTGCCCATCGGTTTGAGGGTGATATGCAGAGCTTCTAATCAACTTTGTCCCCAAGGAGGTGTGTAGTTGTTCCCAGAAACGGGCTATGAACAGCGATCCTCTATCTGACACAATGGTGCGAGGAACTCCATGTAAGCACAAGATCCGTGCTATATACAGCTCTGCATACTGCTTTGCGTTGTACCTAGTATGCACAGGGATGAAATGTGCTGATTTGGTTAATCGGTCCACGATTACCCAAATCGAATCATGGTTGTGGGAGGTCATCGGCAACCCGACGATGAAGTCCATACTCAAGTCTTCCCACTTCCATGCCGGTACTTGCAATGGCTGCAACAGGCCTGACTTCTTCATATGGTCGGCCTTGACTCTTCGACACGTATCACACTCTGAAACGTATTTTGCAACCTCACGTTTCATACGTGTCCACCAAAACTTCTTCCGGAGATCTTGGTACATTTTATTACTGCCCGGATGAATAGAAAACTTGGACAAATGAGCTTCATCCAAAATTTTCCTCCGTAGTCCCATATCCCGGGGTACTACAATCCGGTCGTTGAACCACAAAGTACCTTCATCGTCCTTCCGGAAGCACTTCATTTCTCCGTTGTCTATCCTCCGTCGTATGTGAGACATACCCTTGTCTTTTCGCTGAGCCTCAATGATCTCCTCTCGGATGGTAGGAATGAGAGCAAGATTATAGAGAGCTCCATGCGGGATGACACGGAGGCTTGGTCCTTCATCATCCATTTCAGCAATAGTTAGGTGATGGATATGCGCCTTACGACTGAGCGCATCGGCGACCACATTCGCCTTTCCTGGATGATAATGAATCTCTAGTTCATAGTCCTTAATGAGCTCTAGCCATCTTCGTTGCCTCATGTTCAATTCTTTTTGAGTGAAGATGTACTTCAAGCTCTTGTGGTCGGTGTAGAGGTGTACAAGATTTCCGAGCAAGTAATGCCTCCACATCTTCAAAGCAAGGACCACGGCAGCTAACTCAAGATCATGAGTTGGATAATGCTGCTCGTGAGTTCTAAGTTGACGAGATCCATAAGCGACCACTCGTCTTTCTTGCATCAGCACGCAGCCAAGACCGATGCCAGATGCATCGCAATAAACGTCGAATGGCTTCGTTGTATCCGGCTGAGCAAGAACTGGGGCTGTTGTGAGATGCTTCACTAAGGTCTTGAAAGCTTGTTCACACACAGCACCCCACACAAATCTGGTATTCTTCTTTAATAATTCCGTCATCGGTTTAGCAATCTTGGAGAAACTCGGAATAAACCTCCGGTAGTAACCCGCTAAACCGAGGAAGCTTCGGATTTCATGTACTGACTTTGGTGACTCCCATTTCTGTACTTGGATAATCTTACTCGGATCTACAGCGATGCCCTCCGCTGAAATAATGTGTCCGAGAAAAGGTACTTGATTAATCCAGAATTCACACTTGCTGAATTTTGCATAGAGCTGATGATCTCGCAATCTTTGTAGCACAATATGCAGATGTTCAGCATGTTCTTCCTCTGACTTGGAGTACACCAAGATATCGTCGATGAAGACCACGACGAATTTATCCAACTCCGGCATGAACACTGAATTCATCAGGTACATAAAGTGTGCCGGGGCGTTGGTCAAACCAAAAGACATAACGAGATACTCATACAGCCCGTATCTCGTTGAAAATGCCGTCTTCGGAATATCTTCTGCCCGGATTTTAATCTGATGATATCCGGACCGAAGATCCATCTTCGAGAATACCTTCGCACCCACTAATTGATCGAAGAGCATATCAATGCGAGGTAGTGGATACTTGTTCTTGATGGTAACGGCGTTCAAAGGACGATAATCAACACAAAGCCGTAGTGTTTCGTCCTTCTTTTTCACAAACAACGCTGAACAACCCCAAGGTGACGAACTCGGTCGTATAAATCCCTTGCTCATTAGGTCATTCAGCTGTGTCTTCAATTCTGCCAGTTCATTGGGTGCCATCTTGTACGGCCTTCGTGATATTGGTGTGGTTCCCGGTATAAGTTCAATCTTGAACTCAACGTCTCGCTCGGGCGGCATGCCCGGTAATTCGTCGGGAAACACATCCGGATACTCACGTACCACCGGAATGTCCTCTATCTTGACAACTTCCGTGTGGTTCACTGTTGCAATCTGTTGCCGTCTGGCGCCCAGAATTAATACATGAAGACCGTGCTGTGGGGAGTTGAGCTCAACGGTCCTGGAGCTGATGTTAAGGACCGCTCTGTGGTAATTCAACCACGACATCCCCAAAATGGTGTCGATCTTCAGACCCTCAAGGATAATGAGAGTCGTAGGGTATATTTTACCCCCCAAACAAAGAGGTGCTCGGGAGACAACCTCGCTTGCGGTACTGCTGCCCCCGGGCGAAGATATGAGGTATTGCCTCTTTGTATAAACGGTTTGGAGCTGATGTTGAGCCACAAAAGATTGGCTAATGAAGTTGTGTGTGGCACCGGAATCAAAGAGAACTAAAACCGGTATCCGATTCAGAGAAAACATCCCTGCTAAAGCGGCTTCTCCTTCCGGAACATCATCAATCACAGTATAGTGAATGTTGCCCCTTATCTGCCCTCCTATCTGCAGATTGAGGTACGGGTCGTATTGTTGTAAACACGATGACCCGTAGCCTCGAATTCCCTCCAGACATTGCCTAGCATAATGGCCCTTACGCCCACGAGTAAGACACGGATGCCTCTCCGGTTCTTCGTTGACTTGCGGTGGACTGCTAGGTACATATGGCTGCAGCGATGGAGCACAAACCACCATCTGATGCTGCGGCAGTGGAGGTGGTGCAAGTTGTAAAACTTGACCAGCAATCAATCTTTGAGGAGTTGATCGTACAGGTGGCCTCCATCTTTCACTGGTTGGCATTTGATACACCAAACGGTACTTCTGAGGCACATAACTTGTGCTAGCCTGCTCGATCTTACTCATCTTTCTCTTCTCCGCTTGCCACTCAAGTGTCGGCTTCTCTTGAATGAAAGCTGCATCGACCATGTCGGTGTAACTGCCGTTATTGTGTACGGCCAGCTTTTCCCGTAATATGGCACTCAGGCCATGGAAAAATAGGTCACACCGTGCCTCTTCTTTCGCCACATATTCGGGAGCATATTGGGCCAAGAGATTAAATCTCCTGACATACTCGAGGACACTCATGTCCCCTTGCTTCAAGCCCAAAAATTCCTCCCGCTTTGCCTTGACAATACCTAGTGGTATGTAACGAGTACGAAAGGCTTCACAAAACTCTCTCCATGTTACTTGATGGCCCCCCGGAATGGTGGCAACATAATCCACCCACCAGTTTCCGGCGGCTCCATGGAGTTGTTGAGCGGCAAACTTTGTCTTCTGGTAATCATCACACTGGAATACTCCAAATTTTGACTCCATGACACGAAGCCATTGATCTGCTTCCACAGGTTCGGTGGCTTCAGTAAAGATAGGCGGTTGAGTCGCCAAGAAGTCCAAATAAGCGTCCCGAGGTGGAACGACTTGTTGCGTGTTCTGGAGTACGCCTTGCTGTACCAAAGCTTGGAGTAAGCGTGTGTGTTCTTGTGTTGCTTCTTGGAGTAGCCTAGCGTTCTCTTGGTTAGACTCGACAACTCGAGTCATAAGATCCATCCATCCCGTGGATGGTGGTCCCGATGGTGGGATAGAAGCATCACCACCTCGACTAGAACTTCTGGCCCTACTCCTAGAGCGATTACGAACCATACTGCAAAATGTAGTTGAGATGAGTTAAGCAAGAACTCAGCAGTATGTGAGACTAATGGAAACATGATTATGTCAACACTTTATGAAAGCAGTAACAAAATTCATGTTTACAAAACTCCTTAGTAGGCATAGTTATTCAGCCTATCTGTACAGAACAGACCTTTATGCACTATCTCCAGATTTTGACCTAGTTAAGAGCATTTTCATAACTCAAGTTGAATAACAAAGTTAAAGTCAACTTCAGTATCTTTCCAACGAGTACTCACATGCCCCCCAGATCATCTCCGGATTAAAAGTTATGATTTTTCCAAAGTTGACAGAATTCCTGAATAAAATTTGCCAGCACCTCCTTTGTACATGGCTGATTTTATCACAGTTGTACATGTAAATACAATAAGAACCTGAACAAACTTTGAACTACAACAATGTTGCACATTCATAATCTTTCCAATGGTGTATCATAGGCTTCTTAAGGGTTTATCTACAGAAAGTTATTGCTTAAAAACAGAAAGGTCCAGAGAGGTTTTGTTACCGTCCTGGTTCTGGACAGTTTACTCTACTCTGAACTTTCTACCCATTTAGCATGTGATTTAGCTCTGGAGCTCTACAAATAAGTTGCAGATCACTTGAAAATCCTTCCAGAACTCTATCATACACCTTAATTAGGTCAAGCTACTCAGAGTTATGCTCTGTAGAAGTCCAACACAAATTTCTGCTGAAAACAGAGCACTCTGTTTTTGAAATCTTTGAAGTCTAATCTTCCTCTCATTTGAATCTTAGCTCACAATAAGAGTTCAGTAACTAATATTTGTTTCAAACTTCCATTTTTAGTTGAAAGTTAGTTCATGAGTCATTTCTTCAAAGGAAAGGGGTTATTATGTTTAGTACGGCGTCGATGCACCGTAAGAAGCATGTCGGTACTACGTAGCCTCACCAAAAGAAAATCCTAACCGGATTATACCGGTATATCGTATCTTAGGTGGCACTAAAACGGTCACTCGCAAACGTGTACTATTCGTACTACGGTTTCGTGGTTAATCCTGCATAAGTCACACTCAATCATCAGGTCCGGCTGCACACCGAACCCGGTATCCATACATTTCTTACACCCGTCCGTCATCACTCGCACAGGTGTTCTCAAGCCAAACACGCCTTGAGCTACGTGTTCACGTTACTAACCACGTGACGGGGTTTCCCAAATTGCACCACGCACGCCTGGGACAGACGTTGCTCGAGTACCCCAAACGACATGAGGAGTCGTAGAGGATACTAAAGCGGATCAGGTTACCTGCCACCCGTGGGGCTCCACCCTTCAGCTTGTGCGCACTGGTGGACAGCGCTTACGTGCACCCCCCAAGACATAAATGGTCCCGAGATGCACGATTTTCCGACATAACAAATAAGTTAGGTTGCCACCTTCATAATAAGCTAATAGTAATCCTTATGTGGGCCTAGTACCGTATCCTCACCGTAACCTAAATTTTTGTCGTAATACCTTCCTTATTCCGTGTGCCATTACCAATGCGGCTCTGATACCACGCTGACGCGACCCGCTCAACCGAGACAGGCCACTCGCCCGGGAATCGCATTGGGTGGTGCCGTGTTATGCGGCACCCAACAACACACATATGAGGAACAATGTATTACATAAAACAATAGCGGAAGCTTACAAGTTTTTCTTTGTAAATACTTTACATCAAGTAGCTACAGCGGAAGTCTTTATCAACTCACGTCGAATAACTAAGAGCATTCGAGATGAAGTCCAGCCCACGGACTCCTCTCGCTAGCGACACGAAGACAAGCAGCAGCGGCTCGGTTCTCCATGTGTTACCTGACTCGGGAGTTCCCGAGTCTCACCGGACAACCTTCTTTTCAGCATCGTTGTTATCCTGCAAAACCACTTATATAGCAAGCGTGAGCACATAGGCTCAGCAAGTCTGACCCGTCTCTCCTAAGCAAGAAACTCTACATGCAAGACGGTTGCAATTGGGTTGGCTAGATTTGCATAAAGGACTCGCCTAAAGTTGATCCTTAACTTTCAGATTTCAAGCCTCATTGTGCAGACCTTGAGCCGAAAAGCATCGCAACTCCACAATCAAACAAGAAACGCTTTGTTGCGATGCTCCTTGCACAAAGTGAAAGTAAACTTTAATGAGCCTATCTCTAATTCAATCATGATTGCAATACAAGTTATAGCACAGCCTTATCAAGTTCAAAGATAAACAATTCCAGTTGTTACTACGTCAAGACGCAGTGGGCAAGTATGCTCATATAACCGCGAGCGACGGTGATTCGAATCAGTACACGCCCGGACTACACGACACGTACACCCGTACTCCGAGCTGCCGGCAGCAACCTCGACTGACGTTGTACGCGGCCACCTTTCCCAAGATCTTCCACATTGGACGCAGTCCAACTGCCCCGAGTACGCAAGTTCCCTCAAGGTGCATACCCGCTGTGGTATGTTCTTGAGCGAGTTACCTCCTGCTACCCTGACGCCGAAAGCCTAAGGCAGTTGGAAAAGTTCCACTATGGATCTCCCAAGGTACATCGGTTTCCTGGGTCCCATATAGCCAGTATGTGCCCGGTACACAACTCAAACTTGTCCAACAGGGCCAAGCACGGACGGGCCTTAACCGACACAGGCAGGGCTATGCACGCACGGCCTGCAACCTGCTGCATCTAAACCTCCCTGCCCGGTCTCCATTTCTTAAGTGTGAACTTTCATCATTCTTTCTAATTCGGACCCGTTCCGAGTAAACCAGCCCTAAACTCGCGAGTAGATTCCAACTACTCGTCTTCTACCGGACCTTTCCTACTAACATTAGCATAGCCAAATTCCCTCGAGGAGTTGCTATTCTACCCTTTCTCTCATAGGTGTTTCTGGTCATGCAAGTGGAGTTTTCAATATCATCTAGACGTAATGCAATCAACGATGCAAAGCTATGATCTCTACAAATGAAAATGTTTTATAAAATGGTTCAAGTGCAAACCGGGGCTTGCCTGTTTTGCAGGGGACTACTGTTACAATCAGTTAGTGATGATCACTTGGAGCTTGATCACTTGTTCTCCTCCCTCCTTGATCTTCACTCCAAGTCCTCCTCACCTTCTTCACGTATATACTACACGTTATGATCATGCATATGTATTTAATTGAAAAGATTTTGCTCATAAGATCTAATGACCATTTAAAACTGGAACTTTGTTTAAGAATTTAAAATGACACTGGTGCTAGTGGTTTGGGTTGGGCTTAAACACTAAGATCAAGTGTTGAGTGCTTCTTTCCACTTAAGTGTTGATCACCTTACGAGATCACACATGACAGTGGTGATCCAGAGCCCTAATGGAGCTGAGAATTTTCATGTGAGTTCCTTGTCACAAGAAGTTCTCTGGACCAAAATTTAGCACATTTCATGGACTGGTTTATTCAGAATAATTCTCTAAGTGTTTAGTCAAAGATGAATTAATTCTGAGGTAACATCCATTTTCATGTCAAACTCAGTGAACCACAATTTCAATTATAGTTTATAGAGTCCACATGAATTTTCCTAGGATTTTTGGAGCTAGGAATTTCCCAGAACTGAATTTACAAGTTTTGGAAATTCCCTGAAAATGTTTTTGTATTCATTTGAATACAGGAACTTACAATCTGAATTACCCTGATTAATTCAACTCCAAATGAGCTGAAACTTTTACAGGAGTCTAATAACACCCTAAAGAATATCCTGGCAAAATTTGAGGATTTTTGGATATACCAAACTCCCTCTAAAATTCTTTTGCTGAAAAGCTTTAAAGAATTTTCCAGAATTAAATAAAGACTTTCATGCAAATTGGGTTGCATATTTGGATAGAGTTTGTCAATCTGAATCTAACCCAATTTGAATCACTAATTTTAGAGATTCCTAGCAAAAGTTATGCTCTTCTAAAGTTTGGGGAAAAATCCGGGATTTGAATAAATCCGGGAAAAGTTTAAACCTGACTGTGGGACCAGGGACACGTGTCTGCTGCCGGGAGCGCGCCACACGGGCCACAGAATTGTTTCCCGCGCTGTCACAGCCGATCCCGCGCCACGGAGTATCCGGTCCACTGTTTCTGTGCGACTGACGCGTGGGGCCGGTAGCACCTTCGTCTACCTCCCGCCCCCGCGCTTCTGCGCCGCCGGGCTTGCCGGAGAAGCTCCGGGATTAGTCGTCCGGCCATCTCAACTGCTGAAACTCGCCGCCAGGACCTATTTTAACCCGAGGAACACGATGGTGGGACTTCCCCAGACCGGCGAGGTTCCTAAACCACCCCGCACCGGTGCAGCGGCTCTGAGGGAGTCCGGCAACGTTGCCCCGATGCTCTAGCCGGCAAGAAGTCCACTAGAAAGGTTCTACAGCACTAGTGGAGGTTTGCCCTGCTCGGCATGGCCGCATATGGGCTCGGAAACGGCTCCAACCTAGGTTTCATCGTGCACCCGATGCCCCTTATTGTGGTAGCCGATGGGAAAAGCTTGAAACAAGCCGTCTACCATCGGTTTCATGCGACGTTTTGTGAAGAAGAAAAGTTGCTACACCAGTCTAGATTCTATGTGCGAAATTTGCAGAGCTCTAAATGAATATAACTCGAGAATTTCGTCGATTCATACCCGCGGGTCAGTTTTCACCGGCCGGAGAGGATCTTTGAAATTCGTCGTTGAGAGGCCGAGGCAGGCTCTGTGCTTCGGGTAGAAGCTGCATGGAGCTCCTGCGCGTCCCAGGGACCGCTTTCTTGATCGTGAAAGCCGCTCTGTGGAGCTGTCCACGGGAGCACGTTGCCGCCGGGGTGTTCGGCCGCCGCGGAAACTCGATGTTCTCGGCGTAGAGGGCACGAACGCGCTTGGCGATGGCTCGAGGAGGTCGTGGGGACGATGGTGGTGTTGCTCGTCTGCTCAACCGAGGCTTCACACGCTAGTTACGGCGGTGGCCGATCGAGCGGACGGCGTCGGCAGCTGCGGCTGTTTCTCGCGCGAGGAAAGAAGCAGAGCGGTGCTGGTCTTCGGGAATGAGCGAAGAGGAGCACGGCAGAGGGTATAAGACGGTCGGGCGGCTCCTCCAGCGCGACGAAATCCAGCAGGAGGTGGAGGCGTCGGCTGATCGCGGTGTCGAGCGGAGCTGCGCCCTCGGTCTCGGGTGCCGACTGAAGGAGGCAAACAGAGACCCAACACTTAGATCTTTTGCAAATTTTCAGTTCCCACAATGACATGTGGGACCCACTGATCAGTCCTCCTTATCCCCCCCTCCAAATATCTCCCAGGTTGAATGTTGAGTGAATTCAATTGTGGGAATTCAAATCTGGTATGCATTTGGATAATTGGGCAAGTTTCATCCAAATTCAAACATGCATTTCAATTCTTTGTCTTTTAAAGTCCATTTTGCAAAATGGGTTGCAAACTATTTCCATAAATCATGAAACTTTGCACACCCCCTAATTTGGACTCAAGGAATTCAAATATGAAATCTGATTTTTATTTTGGCTGCTGCAAATGAGATTTTTAGCCCAACAGTTTTGAATTCCATTGTGTTTTTCTCATTTGAATTTTTGTTTGAACAAATTGTTCCAAATCTGATTTTTGCTTTCTCACACATATGGGAACTTCCCATCCTTGGTTTTGACCCCTCTAGGGTTCCAAGTTCTCAAATGAACCTTTGACTTGTGTGAAGCAAAATCCTCATGTGTGTTATCACATGTGGGGAAAAGTTTTAACAAGTCCCAATTTTCATACATATGAAACCAACTTTTGCAAATAAGTGTTTCTTTGTATTCATAATTTTGGGACCTTTACAGTGGCGTCTAGGTGAATGTGATCCCCTTTTCCAACAGTTTGGTGAGAGGTCTCGAGATCTTGGAGAATCCCTCAATAAACCGTCGATAGTATCCAGCCAATCCAAAAAAGCTTCGAACTTCCCCGATATTTTCAGGGGTTTTCCACTTCTGGATATCTTCGATTTTGGCGGGATCTACGGAGATTCCTCCCTCCGAGATTATATGTCCTAAAAAGGGAACTCTCTTCAGCCAAAACTCACACTTGCTCAACTTGGCATATAGTTGGTGTTCTCTCAGCCTCTGTAACACCAACCTTAGATGTTTCTCATGTTCTTCTTCATCTTTGGAGAAGACGAGAATATCATCTATGAAAACCACCACAAATTTGTCCAGATATTCCATGAATACCTTGTTCATGAGGTACATGAAATATGCCGGGGCATTGGTTAGCCCGAAAGGCATGACAGTGTATTCATACAGCCCGTACCGAGATACGAAAGCTGTCTTGGGAATATCAGATTGTCTTATCTTGAGTTGGTGGTATCCCGACCTGAGATCAATTTTCGAGAACACACAAGCTCCCCTCAACTGATCAAACAAGTCTTCAATGCGGGGTAATGGGTACTTGTTCTTGATGGTTACCTCATTCAAGGCACGGTAATCCACGCATAACCTTTGGGTTCCGTCTTTCTTGGGCACAAATATCACCGGAGCTCCCCATGGTGAGGAACTAGGGCGAACACACCCCTTTTCCGTCAATTCTCTCAAATGATCCTTGAGCTCTTCTAGCTGCTTGGAGTCCATTCGATAAGGTCTCTTGCATATCGGGGCTGTTCCCGGTACTAGCTCAATCGCGAATTCCACGTCACGGTCGGGAGGCATACCTGGCAACTCTTCCGGAAAAACATCTGGATATTCCATGATAGTCCTGATTTCCTCAACTTTCACCTCCACTTGATTTAATTTAATGTCCCTCCTAGGCTCGTGTATTGTTATGAACTTTACTTTGGTACCACTGGGGTGAGTTAGTTCCACCGTTCTGGTCGAACAATGGATGATTCCTTTATGTTTGGTCAACCAATCCATACCCAAAATAATATCTATCCCTTGTGAATCGATCACTATGAGGTTAGCGGTAAATACTACCCCATAATGTCTAGGTTCACTTTGGGACACACTTGTCTTGTCCTTATTTCTCCACCTGGAGAGTTTACCGCTAGCATATGGTTCATTTGTGTGGTTGCTAGGTCATGCTTCTTAACAAACCCTTGAGCAATGAACGAATGGGTAGCACCAGAATCAAACAGCAGAGTTGCAAGATGTAAATTGGCAGGAAACTTACCAACTACCACGTCGGGTGCCTCTTGTGCTTCCTCCATAGTGACGTGGTTCACCCGTCCTCTCATTACATTCTGCTGTTGTGGCGGCGCAGGCTTCTTCTTTGGGCATTTATGGGCGTAGTGCCCTACTTCACCACAGCTGAAACATTGCACCCCAATCTTAGATGCTTGGCCCTTGTTGTCTTGGGGTGGGTTTGGGGGTCCTTGCACTGCTGGTCGAGGTGGATATGCGGGGCGAGGCTGCTGCACAAACTGACGTTGCGGCTGTGCTGTAGCTGCGGGAGGCCTGTAGTTTGGGTTGTACCCTCTTGGTGCCGAATAGGGTACCGCAGCACGGCTCATCTGCCCCGTAGGTTGCTGCATCATACGTGGGCGGGTGTTGCTCCCTGAGGCTTGATGTGACCACCCAGCCTTCCTCTTATTCTCATTTTCCAGGGCCTTTAGCTTCCTTTCCACCACAAATGCTCTATCCACCATCTTTTGAAAACTTTCATACTCATTTGAGGACATTGCACACTGCATTTCTGCAGTAAGCCCTTCCACGAAACAATCTTGTTTCTGCTCATCAGTCTCTATGTCCCGTGGGGCATAACGGGATAGTTGAGTGAATTTAGTGAGGTATTCCCTCACCGTCATGTTTCCCTGCTGCAGTCCCAAAAACTCCTTCCTCTTGTTTTTGAGTTCACCTCTTGGGATGTAATGGTTGCGGAAGCTACGCTTGAACTCTTCCCAAGTGATGCTCTCAGGGTCATGATGGGCGGCCACGTAGGCGGTCCACCAATCAGCAGCAGGTCCATGCAATTGATGAGAGGCAAACAGCACCCTCTCATACCCTTGGCACTGTATTATCCTCATCTTACTTTCAATGGTCTTCAGCCAATCATCCGCCTCCAGAGGTTCAGCAGCACTGGCAAACTTTGGAGGTTGAGTTCCTAGAAACTCACTCAACCTTGGTTGGCGTGGTGCAGCTTGTGGAGGTGGAACTTGATGCAAGTTGGCCACTACTTGAGTCAAGTTCTGGATGAGCTGATTTTGATTCTCCAGCATTTGGTGGAGAGGATCAACTTCTTCACGGTGACCACCCCTGTCCTGGCCTTCAGAAAGATGAGGGTTGCATGCCTCATCATTGTTGTTGGCGGGGTTGGCAGCACGTCCTTTTCCTCTTCCGGCCATCTGGCAGAATCAACCAATGTTAATTTGATACCATTTAGTATCATGTTACTACTTTCATTTGTTGGTACTTTGAGGGGTTGAGGCTTTGTTAAAATTTTACGAGGGTTTATATCTCACACCAAATAAATGCACTATTATTTCATGTGGGTTCACACACCAAAGCAAAACATTCTGAAGACGAGGTTGTGGACAATTGCTCATGGCTTCCACAACTCACGTCACACACCAAGCATTATCACACCATTAACTACGTAACGACTCGACTACTCGACCTCTTGCTAGCTAGGGGAAAGACTCTACACTACTCGTCCTCTTGAGCTGGCTCCTCAGGATCTTCCTCCTCATTTCGGCTACCTTCCGACTCTGCTTTGGGTGGGGAGGCTGCTGGTGGAGAAGTGCGACGACGCCTGAGTGCTCGGCGATCCGGGGAGTCAGGGGTCCATGGATCACTCACGGTGATACATAGTTCATTCTCATCTCCTCTTTCTTTCGCCTTTAAGCAAGCTCGCAGCAATGCCTCCGTTTCCTTCAGGGTGTCTCGGACATCCTGAAGCTCTTGTTGACACTCCTGCAGTTGAGTGCTGAGCATAGCAGCATCCTCCAAGCACAAGTCCATGTGCTCATGGGAAGTCCCGTGCTGCACCGGTGGGTACTTGTACTCCGTGGTACCACTCTCACGTTGGAGGACATACATGTACTCCGTTTTGTCCAAGTGGCGACGATAGATGTGACTCTGGCAGGTGATGGCCTCCCAGGTGACATCTCTCTCCGCGTCAACTTGTGTTGCTCGACAAGCTGGAGAGTGGTGAATCTTAAGCAGCTGATTCTCGTGTATAATCCTCATCTCCGAACTCCATTCTTCCCTCTTCTTACGGATGGTCCTGGTGGAGTTATAGTGGATGATGAGCTTGCCTGTATTGCCGGCGGCTTCGAGCATACGTCGAAGACGGCGCAGCAAGTCTCCTACTGCCAATCCGTAGGAAAGGTACGTCACTGGACGACTCTCCCCTCTTTCGGCAAGGGCAACTATGGGAACTTTCCCTCCTGTGGACTTACGAGCGGTGCGAATCATGCGAACCATCTAAAACAAAAGAATTTAAAATTAGGTTAGATAAATTCTCAACAAAAATCCTATTTTGAATGGAAGTTGGGGTAAGATGAAGAAAATAACTCTTTAAATAACACTTTTCAACCCACACCTTTGGAAAATAGTTTTTAAGAAAATAGGGCCCTTAAATACGTCCATTTCTACCTAGGTCCACGTTCCTACGGGCAACCTTGGCTCTGATACCACCTCTGTCACACCCGGTTTTTCCGAAGAACAACCAAGTGAATATCACATGTATGCCAGGATCATTTTCTCATACATGTGATGACAAATAGTGAAGCATCATTTATTACAAGCCAGGTGTCGAATATAAGTAAGTCTTACATAGTAAATGTCACAATGGACACTAATGCTTCATCACAAGTAAATAAACTAGCAGCGGAATATTATTCTTTAGGGCTCCATCACAGGCATTGCCCGGGGGTCTTCATGAACCTAAAAACCTTCCTCGGGTCCAAAATCTTGGTCATTATACACCACCTCATTATCATGACCTGAGCAGCAATATAAACCAACAAATATGCAAGGTTGAGTACCAATGGTACTCAGCAAGTGTGGGAAAATTATATCATGCATGGCTAGGACAAGGAGAGGTTGAACTCATGGTTAAAGCACTACGCAATTAATGCCTATCACCTTAGCTTATTAAGCACCTACATTACTACACAGGTGAAATGGTCTCAATCTCCCATCCCATCATCATAATCCAATAACCATAACATCATTTCCAAAGTTAAGCTCCCCGCTTAACATCTAAAACCATAACATCATTTCCAATGTTAAGCTCCCCGCTTAACATCCAAAATCATAACATCATTTCCAAAGTTAAGCTCCCCGCTTAACTTCCAAAACCATAACATCATTTCCAATGTTAAGCTCCCCGCTTAACATCCAAAATCATAACATCATTTCCAAAGTTAAGCTCCCCGCTTAACTTCCAAAACTTCCAAAAACCATCACTCCTCTAATCATGAATAAGTCCAGGCCGCTCTTAACCGTGAGCACGGCTGTCAAGACAGTTTTGACTCTGCAGAGTTTGTACCACTGTACCCACAAGTAGTGATTTCATCCCCCGTTGCCGGGTGGACTAAAAGAACCTCCATTATGCCAGTGGCTACGATCCACATTCACACTTCCCAGGTGTGCGGCCAGGAGATCACTACGAAGCCTTTACAAAGGGATTCCCGACGAGCGTGGGCCCACTGAGGTTTCACCCCTAACAGCATACATGTAACACCCCAAATTTTTAGTCAAGACCCAAATTTTGATTTAAAACCCTAAACCATGTTCAGAGGGGAATTTAGAAATTTTTGGACGTGTTGCATGTTTTGCAAAAATTCAAATTCAAACTGGAATTCAAATTATACCCAAAACAGAAAAGAAATGGAAAAAGAAAAAGGAATTCAGGAAAAAAACTGGCCAGTGGGCCGAAACCTCAGCCGGCCCAGCAAACCCCAGCGCGCCAGCCCGCCCCCCGCGCGCGCCGCGCTGCCTCCCGCTGACGGGTGGGACCCGCATGTCATCCCTAACCTGAGCCCCCGCGACCCCGGACTTCTTTCCCCGCGCGCGCGCTCGATCTTAACCGATTGGAAACTCGTTCCCGCAGCCGAATTCCGGTCCCAGCGGACTCCAACTCGATCACAACAGACCCACCGCCCTCCCCCGGCTATAAAAACCCCCGATCCGATCAGTTTTTCCCACGCGATCGCCGATTTTCACTCCGGTGAGCACCGAGACTTCGCCGGTGAATTCTGGCCGATCTAAGCTCGGAAACTCTGATCTAACTTGTTGGTCTTGATCCACCGCCTCCGGGGAACTTTGCAGGTGCAGAAAACCCGAAGACTTACGGTGCAAATCCAGCTCCGATGAGCCTCGCCGTGGTTTTGCCTCGGACCTCGCCGCAGAGCACTCTCCAGGACCCCCGAGCTCGAGAAAACCCCCGAGGTGAGATCCCTGACCTCCCCTCTACCGATCTATGCCATGAGATCACAGTTTTAGGCAGAATTCTCGAGGATCCGAAACTTTCCGGCGAGATCGCCGCTTCCCGCCGCCGTGCGCCGCCGGCAGCGCCGCCCTCGTTCGATCAGAGCGACGTGGCCGCTTGTGCGCCGTTTATTTTAAATCGCACGGTAGACTTTAAAACCCCGCGTACCGGTTCGATGTTATAATCTCAGCCGTCGGTTTAAAATCGGACGGTCCACATCAGCCCCGCGTTATAAAGACTGGAATTCTTACGTGCTACCCCCTGGGGTTCTCTGGAATTGAGAGCTAGCCCCGGAAACTTCAGATCTAGCCCCTGGAACTCCAGAAAATCATGTAAATTCATTTAAAAATCAGTTTTAGCCCCTGGACTTAATAGAAATTAGGAAAAACACCTCTGACAAGTGTAGCTAGACGCCTGGAAATTATGAAAATAATATTATAGACCCTGTAATGGGGAGAATTAATTATTTTAACCCTGTTAAGTATTTAATTTAGAAAATTGAATATGTAACTAGTGTTTAAAAATTAAAAAGGGGGACAAACATAATTGTCAAAATTAATTAAAAACTTTCTCAGTACTTAGAAAACTTTGGAGTGAGATAAAAATATAATTTTGGGCTGAAATAACTCTGTTTCATCTATTATCCACATTTATTAGTATAGGGACACATTTTTAATGTAAAGAATAGTTATAGAAAAATAGGGAAAATAATTATGAAATAGTATACATCAGAAGCCAAGGTCAAAATATGATATTAAATTATTTAGGATCAGAACCTAATCTGTTTAGGTAATGTGTATTACTAATTTAATAATAAAATGCACAATTATGCATAGGAATATAAATCTGAAAATATAGAAACTAGTAAATGATAAATGGAGTTTCTAGAATACAAAGAATTCAATTTAGGGTTGATAGAAATTGTGAAGGCACATTGTATGCAAGTATAAATTTGGACACAAAAGTAGGAATCATATATATACATGGTTAAAGGTGCATGCAAGCCACAACTCAACACATATAAGGTAACCACAACACATATAATGGTAAAGAACTTTTATAAATATGAATGTGTGGTTTGTATGAAGTAAGAAGTGTGAACTATGTCTTATGATTGTTGTTCTTCTTTTGCTATGTGTGATGGTATGAAGTAGAACCTGCTCAAGAGCAAGTTAACCCTTTCCAAGATCAGGACTACCCATTTCAAGAGCAGCAAGAAGGAGGCAAGTGTCCTTGACCACTTTGATCCTATGCTAGGATGTGTAGATAGAATTATTTGCATTGTCAAATGAAATATGAAACCCATGCTAGGAAGTTTCCCTAGAATTGCATTACCTTGTTTCCTTGTAGCTTGGGTTGGGATTTATTTTACCATGTCATTTATTTACATGCATATGCTTAGCCATGCTTAGAATGGGATAATTGGGACATGAGATCATCAGTTTATTATACCATACTCTTGAATGAGACATTGTGAGTTATGTAGAGGTAGGGATCAAGGCAAGTTGGATGTTTTGGTTGTGTGCTGGGTGCACGAGACTTGGGTTTGTGTTTAGTACTTGCCTGGATCCTAAGGACCGGTTCATGGAGCATGTAACCCGGCTTTACAGTGCCAACCACATGCTGAGATGGGGCAGCTTAGCCAATTAATTAGGTGTATCCCCGGCGTAGTATGGGTGTGTTGGATGGTGCGGGGAATAGGTGTCAGCTGGACTACCGTATGAACCGCAAGGCTCAAGAGGGGGCCACTGCAGCGGGGTTGGAGCCTCTTGTATGCTGTTAGGGGTGAAACCTCAGTGGGCCCACGCTCGTCGGGAATCCCTTTGTAAAGTCTTCGTAGTGATCTCTTGGCCGCACACCTGGGAAGTGTGAATGTGGATCGTAGCCACTGGCATAATGGAGGTTCTTTTAGTCCACCCGGCAACGGGGGATGAAATCACTACTTGTGGGTACAGTGGTACAAACTCTGCAGAGTCAAAACTGTCTTGACAGCCGTGCTCACGGTTAAGAGCGGCCTGGACTTATTCATGATTAGAGGAGTGAAGGTTTTTGGAAGTTGAGCGGGGAGCTTAACTTTGGAAATGATGTTATGGTTTTGGATGTTAAGCGGGGAGCTTAACATTGGACATGATGTTATGGTTATTGGGTTATGATGATGGGATGGGAGATTGGAACCATTTCACCTGTGTAGTAATGTAGGTGCTTAATAAGCTAAGGTGATAGGTGTTAATTGCGTAGTGCTTTAACCATGAGTTCAACCTCTCCTTGTTCTAGCCATGCATGATATAATTTTCCCACACTTGCTGAGTACCATTGGTACTCAACCTTGCATATTTGTTGGTTTATATTGCTGCTCAGGTCAAGATAATGAGGTGGTGTATAATGACCAAGATTTTGGACCCGAGGAAGGTTTTTAGGTTCACGAAGACCCCCGGGCAACGCCTGTGATGGAGCCCTAAAGAATAATATTCCGCTGCTAGTTTATTTACTTGTGATGAAGCATTAGTGTCCATTGAGACATTTGCGATGTAAGACTTATTTATATTCAAAACCTGGCTTGTAATAAATGATGCTTCACTATTTGTCATCACATGTATGAGAAAATGATCCTGGCATACATGTGATATTCACTTGGTTGTTTCTTCGGAAAAACCGGGTGTGACAATACAAGAGGCTCCAACCCCGCTGCAGTGGCCCCCTCTTGAGCCTTGCGGTTCATACGGTAGTCCAGCTGACACCTATTCCCCGCACCATCCAACACACCCATACTACACCGGGGATACACCTAATTAATTGGCCAAGCTGCCCCATCTCAGCATGTGGTTGGCACTGTAAAGCCGGGTTACATGCTCCATGAACCGGTCCTTAGGATCCAGGCAAGTACTAAACACAAACCCAAGTCTCGTGCACCCAGCACACAACCAAAACATCCAACTTGCCTTGATCCCTACCTCTACATAACTCACAATATCTCATTCAAGAGTATGGTAATATAAACTGATGATCTCATGTCCCAATTATCCCATTCTAAGCATGGCTAAGCATATGCATGGAAATAAATGACATGGTAAAATAAATCCCAACCCAAGCTACAAGGAAACAAGGTAATGCAATTCTAGGGAAACTTCCTAGCATGGGTTTCATATTTCATTTGACAATGCAAATAATTCTATCTACACATCCTAGCATAGGATCAAAGTGGTCAAGGACACTTGCCTCCTTCTTGCTGCTCTTGAAATGGGTAGTCCTGATCTTGGAAAAGGTTAACTTGCTCTTGAGCAGGTTCTACTTCATACCATCACACATAGCAAAAGAAAAGAAACAATCATAAGACATAGTTCACACTTCCACTTCATACAAACCACACATTCATATTTATGAAAGTTCTTTACCATTATATGTGTTGTGGTTACGTTATGTGTGTTGAGTTGTGGCTTGCATGCACTTTTAATCATGTGTTTATGATTTCTATGCATAATTGTGTATTTTATTATGAAATTAGTGATACACATCACCTAAACAGAATAGGTTCTGGTCCTAAATAATTTAATATCATATTTTGACCTTGGCTTCTGATGTATACTATTTCATAACTATTTTCCCTATTTTTCTATAACTATTCTTTACTTAAAAATGTGTCCCTATACTAATAAATGTGAATAATAGATGAAACAGATTTATTTCAGCCCAAAAATATATTTTTATCTCACTCCAAGTTTTCTAAGTACTGAGAAAGTTTTTAACTAATTTTGACAATTATATTTGTCCCCCTTTTTAATTTTTAAACACTAGTTACATATTCAATTTTCTAAATTAAATACTTAACAGGGTTAAAATAATTAATTCTCCCCATTACAGGGTCTATAATATTATTTTCATAATTTCCAGGGGTCTAGCTACACTTGTTAGAGGTGTTTTTCCTAATTTCTATTAAGTCCAGGGGCTAAAACTGATTTTTAAATGAATTTACATGATTTTCTGGAGTTCCAGGGGCTAGATCTGAAGTTTCCGGGGCTAGCTCTCAATTCCAGAGAACCCCAGGGGGTAGCACATAAGAATTCCAGTCTTTATAATGTGGGGCTGACGTGGACCGTCTGATTTTAAACCGACGGCTGAGATTATAACATCGAACCGGTACGCGGGGTTTTAAAGTCTACCGTGCGATTTAAAATAAACGGCGCACAAGCGGCCACGTCGCTCTGATCGAACGCGGGCGGCGCTGCCGGCGGCGCACGGCGGCGGGAAGCGGCGATCTCGCCGGAAAGTTTCGGATCCTCGAGAATTCTGCCTAAAACTGTGATCTTATGGAATAGATCGGTAGAGGGGAGGTCAGGGATCTCACCTCGGGGGTTTTCTCGAGCTCGGGGATCCTGGAAAGTGCTCGGCGGCGAGGTCCGAGGCAAAACCACGGCGAAGCTCGTCGGAGCTGGATTTGCACCGTAAGTCTTCGGGTTTTCTGCACCTGCAAAGTTCCCCGGAGGCGGTGGATCAAGACCAGCGAGTTAGATCAGAGTTTCCGAGCTTAGATCGGCCAGAATTCACCGGCGAAGTCTCGGTGCTCACCGGAGTGAAAATCGGCGATCGCGTGAGAAAAACTGATCGGATCGGTGGTTTTTATAGCCGGGGGAGGGCGGTGGGTCTGTTGTGATTGAGTTGGAGTCCGCTGGGACCGAAATTCGGCTGCGGGAACGAGTTTCCAATCGGTTAAGATCGAGCGCGCGCGCGGGGAAAGAAGTCCGGGGTCGTGGGGCTCGGGTTAGGGATGACAGGTGGGTCCCACCCGTCAGCGAGGGGCAGCGCGGCGCGCGCGGGGGCGGGCTGTGCGGGGGTTTGCTGGGCCGGCTGGGTTTTCGGCCCACTGGCCAGTTTTTTTTCCGGTTTTCCTTTTTCTTTTTCCATTTCTTTTCTGTTTTGGGTATAATTTGAATTCCAGTTTGAATTTGAATTTTTGCAAAACATGCAACACTTCCAAAAATTTCTAAATTCCCCTCTGGACATGGTTTAGGGTTTTAAATCAAAATTTGGGTTTTGACTAAAAATTTGGGGTGTTACAACATTCTCTCATCATAATTCACCATTTATCAAGTCTCATCCAGCCATTAATGTTTCTCAAATTCATCTCATGCTCATAAATATTCATAACCATCTCATATTCATATTACCAAAACCAAACTCATTGTTATGACTCAAAACAGTCCCAAAACCAATCCCAATGACCACCATAACCATACCGAATAAACACCCCAAGTTTTGCCTCTAATCATGGAAGCTGGCCAGGTGCTTGTGACTGGAAGCACGGCTATGATAATAGTTTTACACTCTGCAGAGGTGACACTACTTTACCCACAAGTTCGTGATTTCGTCACCCGTCGGCGACTAGAAAGAACCTCCATTATAGCAGTACACAACCGTTGGCTAACATCCACGAACCAATCTTGCCTAGATCTCCCTGATTCCATGCTCATCAACATCATCAAGTTATCATCATCTTTATTCTCATGAATGCAGTAGCGAACCATGTTTTAATTCAGCTTCCCGTATCCCATAAATTAAGTGAAGCAAAAAGGAAAAACGACCATACCCGACTCATCAACTTTCCTGGTGACAAGGATGGTTAACAAAACTAGTAAACTCCTATAAAAGGGTGTCCCATCAAATTGACTCAAGCATACACGTTTTCGCAAACAAAATAGTTTCAAAACATAGGATCAATGTGGTCAAGGAGCACTTGCCTTGCTCCCGTGGCTCGTGTTGCTCAAGCGTCTTGAAGTCTTGGTGCTATAGATCCTCGTAGATGGCCTCTTGAGCTTGTCCTTCTACTCACGACCACACACATACAAAATTTACAGCAATCAATCATCATGCACAAACTTTACTCAAGATGCAATGGGGTAGATGAATGCAAATCCTATGGTGCTGTTTTATTAAACCAGTTTGTACGTGTTCTTGAATGTTTTAACGGGCTTTCATGGGGTTTTATGATGAAAAACGGTGTAGGGATCAAGTATGGAAGTGGTGATGATATTAACTCAAGATCTAGATCAATTCCACCATCAAAAACTGATCAAAACACGATATGTCCACATATAAAGTTTCTGCTCGAAGGGGTGAAGAAAATGGATGCGTAGAAACAGCGGCGACGTCGTAAGATGGGTAATGGGAACCTACCTCACTTCCTTTTGGTGGCAGGGCCTTCCTCCTAGCAATGGTAGCAGCCAGGAATTTTTCTATAGAAGATTAGGGTAGGACAGATCGTCGACTTCTTTTCTAGCGACGGCGAGGCGTGACGGGGCTTGTCGGCGGGTCTCGACGACGGGGCTCGACGGCGGGGCTCGTTGGAGGGGCTCACCAGCGACCAAACTTCGGTAAGGGGGGGTGCCAACTTGGCGACTTGGAGGGGGGAGGGCCTCCAACTCGGTGACTTGGGGGGGGGAGGCTGTGGCTAGGGGGGTGGCGTTGTGTTTATAAGAGGGAAAAAGAGGAGTCCTACTCCAATTGGAACTCAAACAAGAGTCCTAGTCAATTTGGAACTCAACCAACTTCTCCCCTTTTGTTGGGTGCGGCAGCCTTGGGGATTTAATCCCAATGTGGGGAAAATTCCCCTTTTGTGGAATTGGGGAATTTGGAAATTTTGGGGAAATTTTGGGGAAATTTGGGAATGACTCATTTCAGATGTCTTTTTCCCATTCCTCACCATTTCTATGTCACTTGTTCCATTTCTACATTCCCCTCTCCATTTCTATGTCCCATTCTCTATTTCTATATTCCCTTCTCCATTTTCTATGTCCCATTCTCCATTTCTATATTTCCCTTCTCCATTTCTATGCCCCATTCTCCATTTCTATATTCCTTCTCCATTTTTATGGTTTTTTCTCCATTTCTATGGTTCCTTCCTCCATTTCTATGGTTCTTTCTCTATTACTATCGTTCTTTCTCCATTTCTTTGGTTCTTTCTCCATTTTATAGTTCTTTCTCCATTTTTACTTCTTTTATAATGCTTCTCTACATGAAAAATGTATGCAATGCATGGAAATGAATTTGAGGGTGTTACAACTCAATTTGAATCTCATCATCCACTCACGGCAACGTCAAATACCGGAGTTATGACGAGGGAAATCGACTCTCAAGGACATGAAACTAATTACTATGGGGTCATTAAAAAATTCTTGAATTTGCTTTCGTCGGTAATAAGGATCTTCAAGCAGTATTCTTTGACTGTGATTCATTTGATAACAATCATGAAATTCGATAAAACCAATTTGGCATGGTGGAAGTTAAACACAAGGAACGGTCACGAGGATACGATTCATTTGTTCTTGTACACCAAGTGGAGCAAGTGTATTACCTACCTTATCCATGCAAAAAACTCAATGCTTGGTGGGTGGTACATAAGGTGAATCCTCGTGAGCGGTTATACACTCCAGGAGATGATGGATAACATGATACTAATAAAGTTGATGAGGTTTACCAAGAAGAAGAGTTGCCAGAGTTGTTCATCGTTGAGCCTGGTGTCAGACTCGATGACTTGGTTGAAGACGCTCAAGATGTCGAGACTTATGATATGCGGAAACGAAAACAAAATCTAGTCCAGACTCTCAGAAAAGAAGATTGATGGTCTGGTTTAAGGAATAGGGTACATGATCGTGACGTTGATGAATTTTGAAATTGATGAAGTAATGTTTTCTTCACTAACTTATCATGAATTTTGTATATTATATTAGTATATTTATCTATTACTCGTTGCATTAGTATGTCATCGTCAAACGGTAAGGGGAAGGGGAGACAGGGGGTGAGAGGGTTCCTCACCCAGCCTCAGGACTTGGTCTTCTCAGGTACCTCGTTAGATGCGAACAGACGCTTTCAGCTGATGAGACACCTTCCATACTTTCCGGACCGAGTTTGGCCTTGCAGCGCACGGAGGTAAATTTCAGTTGCCAATCACGTTATTTGACATTGCATTTATCAATTATTTTTTCTTATGAATCATTTATTTTTGCAGTCCGACTCAGAGTCTTCTGAGTCAGAGCCGGAGGTTGCGGCTACCCAGCCCTCGGAGCCGGCTACACAGCCCTCGGAGCCGGCGAGCGTGGATCCTTCGGGCTCCAGTGGTGACCAGCCGTTCGGGTCATCGGGCTTGGTGCCGCCGACGAGGCGACGCACGAGGAGGATCCACTTTGTTGGTCCTCCTCCTATTCCTCGTGAGCGGATCACCATTCGTCCACTCGAAGATAGGTAAACAGATTATATACTATTAAATATTGGATGTTGTCTACCGATACATAATAAGTTAACAAATTTTGCAGATCTTGGCATAACTGTTCGTTCGCGGGCCAGGGACATCACCGGGGCTTTAGTGCGGTTGCACTATCCTGGTGTCATCGGCGGTGTCCCTGCTTTGTCGTGGGATGACTACGCTCGTGTCCCTCACGAGGTCCACGACACCCTTCAGGGGGCCGTGTGCAACAATTTTATGGCAAGTTTAAATGTTTACATTTTTAACACTCAATTAAATTGTTAATGCGGATTAATCAATTTTTTCTTAAAGTTGCGGTACAAGCTAGAGGACTCGAGCGAGAGCATGATGGAGCGTGCGACTGCTGTATTCCACAACAATGCGCGGAAGCTCGTGGTGCAGGCGTTGTCGTACGTTCGCATCCAGACCATCAACGAGTACAATAAGTGGCATCAGCGGCAGTAGGGAGGGATCCGTTTAGGAAGGACTCTGACACATACTTGACCGAGGATCAGTACGCGGAGGTAAGTTATTATTGTTAATTATTTCCAATAATTACTTATGTTAACAATAGTTGATGAAATACTAAATATGTGCAGGTTAGTATTAGCTGCCTAGAGAGTCAGCCCGACGCGTACCGAGCTCTTTGTCGGTAAGCCCACGAGGGCTCGAGCCTGCAAAGGAACAGATGGCCAGCACAACTGGCTATGTGCGTATGGCTAAACGCATGGTAAGTATATTTCAATGTTCGGTCATGTGTTGATAATATATTTATTCAACTAACATGTATCTATAGGAGCGAGAAACCAGTAAGGAGCCTACACCGACCGAGGTTTGGAAGAGAGGTCACACGGGAAGTGACCCTTCCCAAGCTGGGCAGTGTAGTCAGATCGTGGCCGACCGACTGGATATTTTGAAAATTTGTCATTTAAATTATAAGTAATACTAATACTGACACACTTGCATCATTTCTTTGTTTTTTAGGAAAAGTACGCGTAGGAGGTGAAGAAGGTACATGGCGAAGACTACGATTGGTAAAATGCGCCAATCGAGCTTAGAGCCATGTACGCAAGCGGCGGCGAGAAGGCCCATGGACGGTGAGTTGGTCAACTATTTCATTTTTTTAACTTCCTTCTTCTACTTATTGTTTTTCTATCTTTCATAGGTTTGCCATTTTCGATGGAGTTGTCGACTCGAGGATGACTCGGCCTTAGAGAGGCACTCCATCGACAGAGGCTTTGTCCATTGGGCCGTCGAGTGGCCGTCTGTCGCAGAGGGACTTGGAGTTCCGTGCGATGGAGGATAGGCTTGCGCGGACCCAAGAGGAGCTCAACATAACGAGGGTCGTCTAGGAGTACCAGGCCAACCTCATGGCCCAGATGCAGGCAGCGGTGGAGGTAAATAATTTAAATTACTACATTTTAAATTTTTAACATTTCGGTAATATACATGTGTTCTAATATGTTGCAATGACAGGCTTTAGCTCGACAGATTGGCCAGGAGCTCCCGTTTCCTTCGTGGTCGCAGCAGCCACAGGCACCCTCGTCACAGCCGCCCCAAGCACAGATACAAATGATGCTGTCGGTACCCTCAATATGGGGTACCCCCGCGCACAGGGGAAAATCGTCTAAGGACTTCGCCCCTTCCGCAGGGGCGAACTGTGACACCCTCATCTCGGGTGTCAGCATATGTTCATGTTTTATGAAGAAGAAAAACATTTTAAGAAAAGAAGGAACAGAGACAAGTATCAAAAGGATAGCTAATAAAGCTCTCCGAGAACACCGAAGGCAACTTCCACGGCCAGCAGACCACGTGGCATGTTCGGAGCTCATCCCCGAGACATTTGGGAGAGGTCCGGCGCTAAACTGGCCACGTGGCAGGCTCGGGGGTGTAACACCCCAAATTTTTAGTCAAAACCCAAAATTTTGATTTAAAACCCTAAACCATGTTCAGAGGGGAATTTAGAAATTTTTGGACGTGTTGCATGTTTTGCAAAAATTCAAATTCAAACTGGAATTCAAATTATACCCAAAACAGAAAAGAAATGGAAAAAGAAAAAGGAATTCGGGAAAAAAACTGGCCAGTGGGCCGAAACCCCAGCCGGCCCAGCTAACCCCGCGCCAGCCCGCCTCCGCGCGCGCCGCGCTGCCCCTCGCTGACGGGTGGGACCCGCATGTCATCCCTAACCCCGCGACCCCGGACTTCTTCCCCGCGCGCGCAATCGCAACCGATCTGGAAACCCGTCCCCGCAGCCGAATTCTGGACCCTGAGGACTCCAACTCGATCACAACAGACCCACCGCCCTCCCCCGGCTATAAAAACCACCGATCCAATCAGTTTTTCTCACGCGATCGCCGAGTTTCACTCCGGTGAGCACCGAGACTTCGCCGGTGAATTCTGGCCGATCAAAGCTCGGAAACTCTGATCTAACTCGCTGGTCTTGATCCACCGCCTCCGGGGAACTTTGCAGGTGCAGAAAACCCGAAGACTTACGGTGCAAATCCAGCTCCGACGAGCTTCGCCGTGGTTTTGCCTCGGACCTCGCCGCCGATCACTTTCCAGGACCCCCGAGCTCGAGAAAACCCCCGAGGTGAGATCCCTGACCTCCCCTCTACCGATCTATGCCATGAGATCACAGTTTTAGGCAGAATTCTCGAGGATCCGAAACTTTCCGGCGAGATCGCCGCTTCCCGCCGCCGTGCGCCGCCGGCAGCGCCGCCCGCGTTCGATCAGAGCGACGTGGCCGCTTGTGCGCCGTTTATTTTAAATCGCACGGTAGACTTTAAAACCCCGCGTACCGGTTCGATGTTATAATCTCAGCCGTCGGTTTAAAATCGGACGGTCCACATCATCCCCGCGTTATAAAGACTGGAATTCTTACGTGCTACCCCCTGGGGTTCTCTGGAATTGAGAGCTAGCCCCGGAAACTTCAGATCTAGCCCCTGGAACTTCAGAAAATCATGTAAATTCATTTAAAAATCAGTTTTAGCCCTGGACTTAATAGAAATTAGGAAAAACACCTCTGACAAGTGTAGCTAGACCCCTGGAAATTATGAAAATAATATTATAGACCCTGTAATGGGGTGAATTCATTATTTTAACCCTGTTTAGTATTTAATTTAGAAAATTTAATATGTAACTAGTGTTTAAAAATTAAAAAGGGGGACAAACATAATTGTCAAAATTAATTAAAAACTTTCTCAGTACTTAGAAAACTTTGGAGTGAGATAAAAATATATTTTTGGGCTGAAATAAATCTGTTTCATCTATTATTCACATTTATTAAGTATAGGGACACATTTTTAAGTAAAGAATAGTTATAGAAAAATAGGGAAAATAGTTATGAAATAGTATACATCAGAAGCCAAGGTCAAAATATGATATTAAATTATTTAGGACCAGAACCTATTCTGTTTAGGTGATGTGTATCACTAATTTCATAATAAAATACACAATTATGCATAGAAATCATAAACACATGATTAAAAGTGCATGCAAGCCACAACTCAACACACATAAAGTAACCACAACACATATAATGGTAAAGAACTTTCATAAATATGAATGTGTGGTTTGTATGAAGTGGAAGTGTGAACTATGTCTTATGATTGTTGTTTTTCTTTTGCTATGTGTGATGGTGTGATATAGAACCTACTCAAGAGCAAGTTATTCCATTCCAAGATCAGGACTACCCATTTCAAGAGCAGCAAGAAGGAGGCAAGTGTCCTTGACCACTTTGATCCTATGCTAGGATGTGTAGATAGAATTATTTGCATTGTCAAATGAAATATGAAACCCATGCTAGGAAGTTTCCCTAGAATTGCATTACCTTGTTTCCTTGTAGCTTGGGTTGGGATTTATTTTGTCATGTCATTTATTTACATGCATATGCTTAGCCATGCTTAGAATGGGATAATTGGGATATGAGATCATCAGTTTATTATACCATACTCTTGAATGAGATATTGTGAGTTATGTAGAGGTAGGGATCAAGGCAAGTTGGATGTTTTGGTTGTGTGCTGGGTGCACGAGACTTGGGTTTGTGTTTAGTACTTGCCTGGATCCTAAGGACCGGTTCATGGAGCATGTAACCCGGCTTTACAGTGCCAACCACATGCTGAGATGGGGCAGCTTAGCCAATTAATTAGGTGTATCCCCGGCGTAGTATGGGTGTGTTGGATGGTGCGGGGAATAGGTGTCAGCTGGACTACCGTATGAACCGCAAGGCTCAAGAGGGGGCCACTGCAGCGGGGTTGGAGCCTCTTGTATGCTGTTAGGGGTGAAACCTCAGTGGGCCCACGCTCGTCGGGAATCCCTTTGTAAAGGCTTCGTAGTGATCTCTTGGCCGCACACCTGGGAAGTGTGAATGTGGATCGTAGCCACTGGCATAATGGAGGTTCTTTTAGTCCACCCGGCAACGGGGGATGAAATCACTACTTGTGGGTACAGTGGTACAAACTCTGCAGAGTCAAAACTGTCTTGACAGCCGTGCTCACGGTTAAGAGCGGCCTGGACTTATTCATGATTAGAGGAGTGATGGTTTTTGGAAGTTGAGCGGGGAGCTTAACTTTGGAAATAATGTTATGGTTTTGGATGTTAAGCGGGGAGCTTAACATTGGAAATGATGTTATGGTTTTAGATGTTAAGCGGGGAGCTTAACATTGGACATGATGTTATGGTTATTGGATTATGATGATGGGATGGGAGATTGGAACCATTTCACCTGTGTAGTAATGTAGGTGCTTAATAAGCTAAGGTGATAGGTATTAATTGCGTAGTGCTTTAACCATGAGTTCAACCTCTCCTTGTTCTAGCCATGCATGATATAATTTTCCCACACTTGCTGAGTACCATTGGTACTCAACCTTGCATATTTGTTGGTTTATATTGCTGCTCAGGTCAAGATAATGAGGTGGTGTATAATGACCAAGATTTTGGACCCGAGGAAGTTTTTTAGGTTCATGAAGACCCCCCGGGCAACGCCTGTGATGGAGCCCTAAAGAATAATATTCCGCTGCTAGTTTATTTACTTGTGATGAAGCATTATTGTCCATCGAGACATTTACTATGTAAGACTTACTTATATTCGACACCTGGCTTGTAATAAATGATGCTTCACTATTTGTCATCACATGTATGAGAAAATGATCCTGGCATACATGTGATATTCACTTGGTTGTTCTTCGGAAAAACCGGGTGTGACAGAGGTGGTATCAGAGCCAAGGTTGCCCGTAGGAACGTGGACCTAGGTAGAAATGGACGTATTTAAGGGCCCTATTTTCTTAAAAACTATTTTCCGAAGTGTGGGTTGAAAAAGTGTTATTAAAGGAGTCATTTTCTTCATCTTACCCCAACTTTCATTCAAAATAGGATTTTTGTTTGAGAATTTATCTAACCTAATTTTAAATTCTTTTGTTTTAGATGGTTCGCATGATTCGCACCGCTCGTAAGTCCACAGGAGGGAGAGTTCCCGTAGTTGCCCTTGCCGAAAGAGAGGAGAGTCGTCCAGTGACGTACCTTTCCTACGGATTGGCAGTAGGAGATTTGTTGCGCCGTCTTCGACGTATGCTCGAAGCCGCCGGCAATACGGGCAAGCTCATCATCCACTATAACTCCACCAGGACCATCCGTGAGAAGAGGGAAGAATGGAGTTCGGAGATGAGGATTATACACGAGAATCAGCTGCTTAAGATTCACCACTCTCCAGCTTGTCGAGCAACACAAGTTGACGCGGAGAGAGATGTCACCTGGGAGGCCATCACCTGCCAGAGTCACATCTATCGTCGCCACTTGGACAAAACTGAGTACATGTATGTCCTCCAACGTGAGAGTGGTACCACGGAGTACAAGTACCCACCGGTGCAGCAAGGGACTTCCCATGAGAACATGGACTTGTGCTTGGAGGATGCTGCTATGCTCAGCACTCGACTGCAGGAGTGTCAACAAGAGCTTCAGGATGTCCGAGATACCCTGAAGGAAACGGAGGCATTGCTGCGAGCTTGCTTAAAGGCGAGAGAAAGAGGAGATGGGAATGAACTGTGTGTCACCGTGAGTGATCCATGGACTCCTGACTCCCCAGATCGCCGAGCAATCAGGCGTCGTCGCACTTCTCCACCAGCAGCCTCCCCACCCAAAGCAGAGTCAGAAGGTAGCCGAAATGAGGAGGAAGATCCCGAGGAGCCAGCTCAAGAGGACGAGTAGTGTAGAGTCTTTCCCCTAGCTAGCAAGAGGTCGAGAAGTCGAGTCGTTACGTAGTTAATGGTGTGATAATGCTTGGTGTGTGACGTGAGTGGTGGAAGCCATGAGCAATTGTCCACAACCTCGTCTTCAGAATGTTTTGCTTTGGTGTGTGAACCCACATGAAATAATAGTGCATTTATTTGGTGTGAGATATAAACTATCGTAAAATTTTAACAAAGCCTCAACCCCTCAAAGTACCAACAAGTGAAAGTAGTAAGATGATACTAAATGGTATCAAATTAACATTTGTTGATTCTGCCAGATGGCCGGAAGAGGAAAAGGACGTGCTGCCAACCCCGCCAACAACAATGATGAGGCATGCAACCCTCATCTTTCTGGAGGCCAGGACCGGGGTGGTCGCCGTGAAGAAGTTGATCCTCTCCACCAAATGCTGGAGAATCAAAATCTGCTCATCCAGAACTTGACTCAAGTGGTGGCCAACTTGCATCAAGTTCCATCTCCACAAGCTGCACCACGCCAACCAAGGTTGAGTGAGTTTCTAGGAACTCAACCTCCAAAGTTTGCAAGTGCTGCTGAACCTCTGGAGGCAGACGATTGGCTGAAGACCATTGAAAGTAAGATGAGGATCATACAGTGCCAAGGGTATGAGAGGGTGCTGTTTGCCTCTCATCAATTGCATGGACCTGCTGCTGATTGGTGGACCGCCTACGTGGCCGCCCATCATGACCCTGAGAACATCACTTGGGAAGAGTTCAAGCGTAGCTTCCGCAACCATTACATCCCAAGAGGTGAACTCAAAAACAAGAGGAAGGAGTTTTTGGGACTGCAGCAGGGAAACATGACGGTGAGGGAATACCTCACTAAATTTACTCAACTATCCCGTTATGCTCCACGAGACATAGAGACAGACGAGCAGAAACAAGATTGTTTCGTGGAAGGACTTACCGCAGAGATGCAGTGTGCAATGTCCTCCAATGAGTATGAAAGCTTTCAAAAGTTGGTGGACAGAGCATTTGTGGTGGAAAGGAAGCTAAAGGCCCTGCAAAATGAGAATAAGAGGAAGGCTGGGTGGTCACGTCAAGCCTCAGGGAGCAACACCCGCCCACGTATGATGCAGCAACCTACGGGGCAGACGAGCCGTGCTGCGGTACCCTATTCAGCACCAAGAGGGTACAACCCAAACTACAGGCCTCCCGCAGCACCAGCACAGCCGCAACGTCAGTTTGTGCAGCAGCCTCGCCCCGCATATCCACCTCGACCAGCAGTACAAGGACCCCCAAACCAACCCCAAGACAACAAGGGCCAAGCATCTAAGGTTGGGGTGCAATGTTTCAGTTGTGGTGAAGTGGGGCACTACGCCCATAAATGCCCAAAGAAGAAGCCTGCGCCGCCACAACAGCAGAATGTAATGAGAGGACGGGTGAACCACGTCACTATGGAGGAAGCACAAGAGGCACCCGACGTGGTAGTTGGTAAGTTTCCTGCCAATTTACATCTTGCAACTCTGCTGTTTGATTCTGGTGCTACCCACTCGTTCATTGCTCAAGGGTTTGTTAAGAAGCATGACCTAGCAACCACACAAATGAACCATATGCTAGCCGTAAACTCTCCAGGAGGAGAAATAAGGACAAGACAAGTGTGTCCCAAAGTGAACCTAGACATTAATGGGGTAGTATTTACTGCTAACCTCATAGTGATAGATTCACAAGGGATAGATATTATTTTGGGTATGGATTGGTTGACCAAACATAAAGGAATCATCCATTGTTCGACCAGAACGGTGGAACTAACTCACCCCAGTGGTACCAAAGTAAAGTTCATAACAATACACGAGCCTAGGAGGGACATTAAATTAAATCAAGTGGAGGTGAAAGTTGAGGAAATCAGGACTATCAGGGAATATCCAGATGTTTTTCCGGAGGAGTTGCCAGGAATGCCTCCCGACCGTGACGTGGAATTCGCGATTGAGCTAGTACCGGGAACAGCCCCAATATACAAGAGACCTTATCGAATGGACTCCAAGCAGCTAGAAGAGCTCAAGGATCATTTGAGAGAATTGACGGAGAAGGGGTATATTCGCCCTAGTTCCTCACCATGGGGAGCTCCGGTGATATTTGTGCCTAAGAAAGATGGAACCCAAAGGTTATGCGTGGATTACCGTGCCTTGAATGAGGTAACCATCAAGAACAAGTACCCATTGCCTCGCATTGAAGACTTGTTTGATCAGTTGAGGGGAGCTTGTGTGTTCTCTAAAATTGATCTCAGGTCAGGATACCACCAGCTCAAGATAAGGCAATCTGATATTTCCAAGACAGCTTTCGTATCTCGGTACGGACTGTATGAATACACTGTCATGCCTTTCGGGCTAACCAATGCCCCGGCATATTTCATGTACCTCATGAACAAGGTATTCATGGAATATTTGGACAAATTTGTGGTGGTTTTCATAGATGATATTCTCGTCTTCTCCAAGGATGAAGAAGAACATGAGAAACATCTAAGGTTGGTGTTACAGAGGCTGAGAGAACACCAACTATATGCCAAGTTGAGCAAGTGTGAGTTTTGGCTGAAGAGAGTTCCCTTTTTAGGACATATAATCTCGGAGGGAGGAATCTCCGTAGATCCCGCCAAAATCGAAGATATCCAGAAGTGGAAAACCCCTGAAAATGTCGGGGAAGTTCGAAGCTTTTTGGGATTGGCTGGATACTATCGACGGTTTATTGAGGGATTCTCCAAGATCTCGAGACCTCTCACTAAACTGTTGGAGAAGGGAATCACATTCACCTGGACGCCACAGTGCGAGACGAGCTTTCAAGAGCTAAAGAAGAGATTGACAACAGCCCCAGTGTTGGTTATGCCAGATATGCAAAAGAATTTCACAGTGTACTGCGATGCCTCTGGAAATGGGTTGGGATGTGTTCTCATGCAAGAGGGACATGTCGTAGCATATGCATCCCGGCAGCTTCGGAAGCACGAGAAGAACTATCCTACACATGACCTAGAACTAGCTGCAGTGGTACACGCGTTGAAAATTTGGCGGCACTATTTGATGGGGAAGAGAACAGAGATATATACGGATCATAAGAGTTTGAAGTACATATTCACACAGCCAGATCTCAACCTCAGACAAAGGAGATGGCTAGAGCTAATCAATGACTTTGATGTGGGCATCAACTATCATCCCGGGAAAGCAAACGTCGTGGCCGATGCTTTGAGTCGGAAAGTGCAGGTCAATAAGTTGAGCTTGAAGGATATGCCTGCAGAATTGAAGGACGAGGTTATAAGGCTCAATCTATGTCTAGTAAATAGTGGTGAAGCCATCGCCATGGAAGTGGACTCCACACTTGAGCAAGACATACGTGAAGGCCAAAAGAATGATGAGAAGATACAAGAGATCAGACAACTCATCAAGGAGAATAAAGCTCCTGGTTTTAGAGAGGATGAACAAGGAACGGTGTGGCACGGGAAAAGAATCTGTGTGCCAGAAGTAAAGGAGATCCGTGAATTGATTTTGAAGGAGGCTCACGATTCCGACTATTCCATTCATCCTGGGAGTACGAAGATGTACCAGGACCTCAAAAGCAGGTATTGGTGGTATGGCATGAAGCGAGATGTCGCGGAACATGTTGCCCTATGTGACACATGTCAGTTGGTGAAAGCAGAACATCAACGACCCGCGGGATTATTGCAACCACTCAAAGTGCCCGAATGGAAGTGGGAAGAAATCAGCATGGACTTTGTCGTGGGATTGCCTAGGACACAATCCGGGTATGATTCAATATGGGTCATTATTGATAGGCTAACCAAGGTAGCTCATTTCATTCCGGTGAAAGAAAGCTACAGCGGATCCAAATTGGCAGAATTGTACATGTCAAGGATTGTGTGTTACCATGGAGTACCAAAGAAGATAGTGTCGGACCGAGGGACACAGTTCACCTCGAGGTTTTGGCAAAAGTTGCATGAAACCATGGGAACCCATCTGAACTTCAGTTCTGCCTATCATCCCCAAACTGACGGGCAGACGGAGAGAACCAATCAGATCCTTGAAGATATGTTGAGGGCATGTGCGCTCAAAAACAATAGGAGTTGGGACAAGAACTTACCGTATGCGGAGTTTTCCTATAATAACAGTTATCAAGCTAGTATGAAGATGTCACCGTTTGAAGCTTTGTATGGAAGGAAGTGCAGAACTCCCCTATTTTGGAACCAAACAGGAGAAAGTAAAGTGTTTGGTCCAGAAGTGCTACAAGAAGCCGAGGCGAAGGTGAGGGAGATTAGCAACAACTTGAGGATAGCACAAACACGCCAGAAGAGTTATGCTGATGTACGAAGAAGAGAGCTCGTTTTCAACGTGGGAGACTATGTTTATCTCAAGGTGTCCCCTATCAGAGGACTTCGTCGGTTCAAGGTGAAAGGGAAGTTGTCACCTCGATACATCGGACCCTTTCAAGTTTTGGAAAGGAAAGGCGAAGTGGCGTACCAACTAGAGTTACCGGTTCATCTATCGGACGTGCACGATGTATTTCATGTGTCACAACTCAAGAAATGCCTGAGGACGCCTGAAGAGGTGTTACCCATGAATGAAGTGGATGTAGCTGAGGATTTGTCCTATGCCGAACAACCATACAAGATTTTGGAGACGATGGAACGCCTCACCAGAAACAAGAGAATCCAGATGTGCAAGGTGCAGTGGAAGCATCACTCAGAAGAAGAAGCTACCTGGGAACGGGAAGATGAGCTTAAGGCACAGTTTCCGGAATTGTTTTCTTAGAAACACCAATCTCGAGGACGAGATTTCTTTTAAGGGGGGTAGAGCTGTAACACCCCAAATTTTTAGTCAAAACCCAAAATTTTGATTTAAAACCCTAAACCATGTTCAGAGGGGAATTTAGAAATTTTTGGACGTGTTGCATGTTTTGCAAAAATTCAAATTCAAACTGGAATTCAAATTATATCCAAAACAGAAAAGAAATGGAAAAAGAAAAAGGAATTCGGGAAAAAAACTGGCCAGTGGGCCGAAACCCCAGCCGGCCCAGCTAACCCCGCGCCAGCCCGCCCCCGCGCGCGCCGCGCTGCCCCTCGCTGACGGGTGGGACCCGCATGTCATCCCTAACCCCGCGACCCCGGACTTCCTCCCCGCGCGCGCAATCGCAACCGATCTGGAAACCCGTCCCCGCAGCCGAATTCTGGACCCTGAGGACTCCAACTCGATCACAACAGACCCACCGCCCTCCCCCGGCTATAAAAACCACCGATCCAATCAGTTTTTCTCACGCGATCGCCGAGTTTCACTCCGGTGAGCACCGAGACTTCGCCGGTGAATTCTGGCCGATCTAAGCTCGGAAACTCTGATCTAACTCGCTGGTCTTGATCCACCGCCTCCGGGGAACTTTGCAGGTGCAGAAAACCCGAAGACTTACGGTGCAAATCCAGCTCCGACGAGCTTCGCCGTGGTTTTGCCTCGGACCTCGCCGCCGATCACTTTCCAGGACCCCCGAGCTCGAGAAAACCCCCGAGGTGAGATCCCTGACCTCCCCTCTACCGATCTATGCCATGAGATCACAGTTTTAGGCAGAATTCTCGAGGATCCGAAACTTTCCGGCGAGATCGCCGCTTCCCGCCGCCGTGCGCCGCCGGCAGCGCCGCCCGCGTTCGATCAGAGCGACGTGGCCGCTTGTGCGCCGTTTATTTTAAATTGCACGGTAGACTTTAAAACCCCGCGTACCGGTTCGATGTTATAATCTCAGCCGTCGGTTTAAAATCGGACGGTCCACATCAGCCCCGCGTTATAAAGACTGGAATTCTTACGTGCTACCCCCTGGGGTTCTCTGGAATTGAGAGCTAGCCCCGGAAACTTCAGATCTAGCCCCTGGAACTTCAGAAAATCATGTAAATTCATTTAAAAATCAGTTTTAGCCCTGGACTTAATAGAAATTAGGAAAAACACCTCTGACAAGTGTAGCTAGACCCCTGGAAATTATGAAAATAATATTATAGACCCTGTAATGGGGTGAATTCATTATTTTAACCCTGTTTAGTATTTAATTTAGAAAATTTAATATGTAACTAGTGTTTAAAAATTAAAAAGGGGGACAAACATAATTGTCAAAATTAATTAAAAACTTTCTCAGTACTTAGAAAACTTTGGAGTGAGATAAAAATATATTTTTGGGCTGAAATAAATCTGTTTCATCTATTATTCACATTTATTAAGTATAGGGACACATTTTTAAGTAAAGAATAGTTATAGAAAAATAGGGAAAATAGTTATGAAATAGTATACATCAGAAGCCAAGGTCAAAATATGATATTAAATTATTTAGGACCAGAACCTATTCTGTTTAGGTGATGTGTATCACTAATTTCATAATAAAATACACAATTATGCATAGAAATCATAAACACATGATTAAAAGTGCATGCAAGCCACAACTCAACACACATAAAGTAACCACAAGACATATAATGGTAAAGAACTTTCATAAATATGAATGTGTGGTTTGTATGAAGTGGAAGTGTGAACTATGTCTTATGATTGTTGTTTTTCTTTTGCTATGTGTGATGGTGTGATATAGAACCTACTCAAGAGCAAGTTATTCCATTCCAAGATCAGGACTACCCATTTCAAGAGCAGCAAGAAGGAGGCAAGTGTCCTTGACCACTTTGATCCTATGCTAGGATGTGTAGATAGAATTATTTGCATTGTCAAATGAAATATGAAACCCATGCTAGGAAGTTTCCCTAGAATTGCATTACCTTGTTTCCTTGTAGCTTGGGTTGGGATTTATTTTGTCATGTCATTTATTTACATGCATATGCTTAGCCATGCTTAGAATGGGATAATTGGGATATGAGATCATCAGTTTATTATACCATACTCTTGAATGAGATATTGTGAGTTATGTAGAGGTAGGGATCAAGGCAAGTTGGATGTTTTGGTTGTGTGCTGGGTGCACGAGACTTGGGTTTGTGTTTAGTACTTGCCTGGATCCTAAGGACCGGTTCATGGAGCATGTAACCCGGCTTTACAGTGCCAACCACATGCTGAGATGGGGCAGCTTAGCCAATTAATTAGGTGTATCCCCGGCGTAGTATGGGTGTGTTGGATGGTGCGGGGAATAGGTGTCAGCTGAACTACCGTATGAACCGCAAGGCTCAAGAGGGGGCCACTGCAGTGGGGTTGGAGCCTCTTGTATGCTGTTAGGGATGAAACCTCAGTGGGCCCACGCTCGTCAGGAATCCCTTTGTAAAGGCTTCGTAGTGATCTCTTGGCCGCACACCTGGGAAGTGTGAATGTGGATCGTAGCCACTGGCATAATGAAGGTTCTTTTAGTCCACCCGGCAACGGGGGATGAAATCACTACTTGTGGGTACAGTGGTACAAACTCTGCAGAGTCAAAACTGTCTTGACAGCCGTGCTCACGGTTAAGAGCGGCCTGGACTTATTCATGATTAGAGGAGTGATGGTTTTTGGAAGTTGAGCGGGGAGCTTAACTTTGGAAATAATGTTATGGTTTTGGATGTTAAGCGGGGAGCTTAACATTGGAAATGATGTTATGGTTTTAGATGTTAAGCGGGGAGCTTAACATTGGACATGATGTTATGGTTATTGGATTATGATGATGGGATGGGAGATTGGAACCATTTCACCTGTGTAGTAATGTAGGTGCTTAATAAGCTAAGGTGATAGGTATTAATTGCGTAGTGCTTTAACCATGAGTTCAACCTCTCCTTGTTCTAGCCATGCATGATATAATTTTCCCACACTTGCTGAGTACCATTGGTACTCAACCTTGCATATTTGTTGGTTTATATTGCTGCTCAGGTCAAGATAATGAGGTGGTGTATAATGACCAAGATTTTGGACCCGAGGAAGTTTTTTAGGTTCATGAAGACCCCCCGGGCAACGCCTGTGATGGAGCCCTAAAGAATAATATTCCGCTGCTAGTTTATTTACTTGTGATGAAGCATTATTGTCCATCGAGACATTTACTATGTAAGACTTACTTATATTCGACACCTGGCTTGTAATAAATGATGCTTCACTATTTGTCATCACATGTATGAGAAAATGATCCTGGCATACATGTGATATTCACTTGGTTGTTCTTCGGAAAAACCGGGTGTGACAGGGGGTCACCTCCGCAATTGGAAAGAGGTCCGACCCTGTGGGACACGTGCTGCCGCGGAGCTAGCCTCTGCGGAAGAAGCAAAGGCATTTTTCAGAGGGCACGTGTCATCCTCGGAGCTAGTCGTCGCGGAAATAAGGGGACCAGTCGCACGGGATACGTGTCAATCTCGGAGCTCATCTCAGAGAGAAGTCCGGGTCTATCGAACACGTGTCGCCACCGGAGCTTATCTCCGGAAGGTCCGTCGCAGCTAAACACGTGTCGACCTCGGGGCACGTCCGTGAGGAAAGAAGAAGAGGAAGACCGGCGCCAAGACGTGGCGTGCGTGGAGCTCACCTCCGAAGAAGAGGGAGGTCTCGCTCGTGACACGCGGCACAACCGGAGCTCGTCTCTGCGGGAGAAGAGATACCAGGCTCGGAAGGACACGTGGAGCTTCTGGAGCTCATCACCGCGGAGGTAACGAGTCTGGAGCGGTTTTTACGTGTAAAGATACCAGTACGCAACGGAAACCGATCTAAACTCCATGATGTTACCAAAGATGAGACGTTAGGATCCAACGAAGATCTGAATAAGACTCTTATTCGGGATCCAATCAGATTAGGACTCTTCTCTTCCCGATTATAAATAGAACCCAAAACCTCTGGCCGAAACCACGAACTTCTCTTTCAACTCCTGAGCCGACGACTTAGAGCCCTAGCCCTAACTCGCCGAGCAAAAACATCGCCGAAAGCACAACAAGGGAGATCATCGGAGGAGAACCAAGCGGTCTGAAGGGAACTTCGAAGACAAGAAGAACGTAAGGTAGGACTTCGATACCACCTTACGACATCATGTTGTTCATCTCTTTGCGTCTGTTCTTCGATTCCTTTCGAACAGAAGCCTTTTTGTGGACAGAGCACTCGATGATCAGTTTGATCTAAAGACAAGATCATCGCCACGTTCATCCTTGATCTGAACACCTCTGACCATGTAAGCCATGCAAGAACACAAGATCAATCTAATAGAACTAATCGTAGGATAGCATGCATGTGCATCATCGCATCTAGTTTAGGGTTTGTGCATGATATTGATTGCTGTGGAATTGTGTGCACGTGAATCCTACATAGCAGGACAAACTCAGGAAGCTGTCTACGACGAGCTGCAGCAATAAAGTTTTGAGAATCAAGAACAACCGGAACCGCAAGAACAAGGCAAGTGCTCCTTGACCATGTTGATCCTATGTTTTGGGTAAAACTATTTTGTTTTGCGAAAAGGTGTGTGTGCTGAGTCAAACATGATGGGAAACCTTCTTATAGGAGTTTACTAGTCTTGATTAAACCACCCTTGTCGCCTGGGAAGTTTATAAGTCGGGTATGGTTTTTGCTTTATGCTTCGCTGAGTCTATGGGATCAGGAAGCGAGATAGATGTGTCTAGCTAACTGCACTCGTACTGATAATAAGTAACTGATGAGGTTAATGAACATGGATCGGAGGGAGATCTAGGCAAGCCTGGGTTTGTGAATGAGGTAGCATGAGATGGTGGTTTTACTTGCCTTAGATCTAAGGACCGGTTCATGCATGCACATGCCAGGATAACAGTGCCACCACAAGGCCAAATATGGGTGCGGCTTAGCTGAGTAATTAGGTAAGTTGCTAGAGTGTTATGGACTGTGGAAGGCGCGGGGAATGAGAGTCGAGTGAGGACTGCCCTGGGAACTGCATGGCACAAGAGGGGGCCCGTGGGTGGGAGAATTGGAGATTCTAGCCTGCCGGTAAAACCTTAGTGAGTCCATACATCTAGTAACCCCTTTGTAAAGGCTATTTTGTGATCTCTTGACCATACACCGACGGATGTGTACTGGTATAATGGAGGTTCTGCAGTCGCCGACGGGTGACGAAATCACAAACTTGTGGGTAAAGAGGTACAAACTCTGCAGAGTTATTGAAACTATCATGATAGCCGAGCTTACGGTCACGAGCACCTGGCTAAACTGCCATGATTAGTTGGGATGGTTAAAGGGAAGGTTTTTGGTTATGGTTATTGGTTTGGTCATGGTTATGGTTTGGGACTGTTGAGTCCGGGTGATATGATGGTTGCATGACTGTTGAGTCATGGCAACGAGTTTGTTCTCGGTGCGAGACGAGGTTGTTTTATGAGGTGAGATGGTAGCGAATACGAGGAGGTATTCGTGAGTATGAATAAAAGATTGGTTAATGTTCGGATGGAATACGGGAAGTGATGGAGGTATGTTGGTAATTTAATACATGTTGGGATTACATTTAAACTTAAGTTGTTGTTTTATCATGGTTTTTACAGAACTGCTTTTCTGCAAATAAGCCTTTTATGCCTACCTTGTTTATGAGCTGCATATCATGTGTTTTCCCGCACTTGCTGAGTACATCATTGTACTCAAACTTGCATTATTATTTCTTCATCAACAGCAAGAGAAGATTACTATGAAGACCGAGTAAAGCATTATGGCGTATGATCTGTTCTCAACCTTGCCTAAGGAGGGAGTAGAGATGGAGCCACTTCTGCTTAGTTATGCTTCCGCATTAGTTTTTGCTTCCGCATTTAAATAAGGACTTCCGCTGCATAGAATTAAGATTTCCGCTGTGAGCATGAGTCCAAGACTCATGAGGTGTTGTAATAAACTCTGTTATTCGTGGTAATATATAATCTGAATTCAGTTTGTGGAACGTATGTGTATGTGTGATGAACATCCTGGGCACACATATGCATTAGTTCTCGGTTCCGTGGCTTTCCACAGAATTGAGGGCGTCACAGATTGGTATCAGAGCCACGGGTTGACAGTAGGTCACACGCCTAGATAGAAACCTTAGATTGATATTAGAGGCACGGGTTAACAACAAGTTACACCCCTAAATAGAAGTCACAGGTAGCTAAGCCACCCTGACCAAAGGAAGCGCCCTAGGGTGAATAGCCTAGATTGGCCTTTAAAACCACCTTGACATAGGAAACCATCCTTGAATAGGAGTTGAGTGGGCCCTTGTGATGATTATTTGTGAATATGTGCTTAGTGTGAGTTGTGGGACGTCTCAAAAACGTTGTCCATATCCACACGTAAGAAGAAGGAGGTGTGAGATGTTTCGGCACTTGCTCACATCCTCATAAGGGCTAATATATATAGTCTAACTCACCTTGATGCATATAGTTGAAAGGACCTACCTAACTTATTCTATTTTGTTCTCTCTCACAGATGGTGAGAGGAAACGCCAGCCGAAGGAACGTCCAGGAAGATGACCACGAGGAAGTTCCTGCTAACCCCGGAGCTGGCGAAAACAACCTAGAAAGGTTGATGGCCATGCAAAACCAGCTTATGCAAACCATGATCCAAACTTTGGGTCAGTTGCAGGCCAACCAATACCCCGTTTCGGCACCACCGTCGGCTCATAATAGGTTGGGAGAGTTCATGAGGACTCGACCACCCACCTTTGCTCAAGCAAGCGATCCAATGGAGGCCGATGATTGGTTGAAATCTATGGAGAAGAAGCTTGCCATTGTTCAGTGCAACGACCGAGAGAAGATTCTCTTTGCGTCGCACCAACTGATGGGAGCAGCTGCTGACTGGTGGGATGCCTTGAGCAACGCCCATGCCAACCCGGAGACAATCACTTGGACTGAGTTCAAGGAAAGTTTCCGCTCCCACTACATCCCTGTTGGCATAATGATGCTCAAGAGGCAGGAGTTTGAAGGTCTCCGCCAAGGGCAGAAAAGTGTGAACGAATATCTCAACAAGTTCATACAACTGTCCTGGTATGCCCCCGAAGATGTCAACTCAGATCAGAGGAAGCAGTACCTGTTCATGAGAGGGTTGAACAATGAGATCCAAGTTCAGCTCCTCAACAATGACTACGTAAGCTTCCAGAAGCTAGTTGATAAGGCTATTGTGGTGGAAAACAAGATCCGAGAGATCGAGCGCGAGTGCAAAAGGAAGATCTCATACCAGCCCCAAGGGAGCAACGTACGACCTAGGTACATGCCCCCTGCACCGCAGTATAGATCGACCACTCCTACGTACCGCCCTGGTCAGCCACCACAGCAACGGCTCGTTGCACCGGCACCTCGTGTGCCCATGCCTCCTGCACCCCGGCCTAACAATGGCGCTCCTGTTCAAAACCCCCGCCCCAACGTACCTGCTGCCGTAGGCAACAGGGCATGCTTCGCATGCGGGGAAGTAGGCCACTTCGCTAACCAGTGCCCGAAGAGAGGCCTTGGACAGCAAGGTAACGTGCCCAAGCAGAACCAGCGACCAAACGGAGGGGACAACCAAGGGAACCGTGGACCGCAGAACTATGCTCGTGGCCACGTTAACCATGTCACTGCTGAGGAAGCACAACAGGCTGAGGACGTCGCAATTGGTATGTTCCTTGCCAACTCCAACCCAGCCACCATTTTATTTGATTCTGGAGCATCACATTCCTTCATATCATCCAAATATGTTGCCAAACATCATCTACCCGTATCCCACTTAGAATGTGCTATGTTAGTTAATTCTCCCGGAGGAGAAATGAGGACTAGTATAGTATGTCCTAAGGTAAGCCTTAAAATAAGGGGGGTAGACTTCCTTGCCAACCTTATTGTCTTGGACTCCCACGGAATTGACATCATACTCGGAATGGACTGGTTAAGCAAGCACAATGGAGTAATCCAATGCGCTGAGAGAAGCGTGCAGTTGACAAACGAACACGGTATCCGTGTCGAGTTTGAGTCAGCCCAGCAAGCAACCAAACGGGCGGATTTGAACCATGTTGAAGGAATAGCATTGGACAACATTCTAGTGGTTTGGGAATTTTCGGATGTATTCCCGGAAGAACTTCCAGGTATGCCACCTGACCGAGACATCGAGTTTGCCATAGATTTGGTACCTGGAACTGCACCCATAGCTAAGAGACCATATAGGATGCCCGTCAACGAGTTAGTTGAACTAAAGAAGCAAATTCAAGAACAGTTGGAGAAGGGTTTTATCCGTCCAAGTTCGTCACCATGGGGAGCCCCGGTACTCTTCGTGGACAAGAAGGACGGAACCCAAAGAATGTGCGTGGACTACAGGTCTCTCAACGAGGTAACAATCAAGAATAAATACCCTCTGCCCCGTATAGAGGACCTGTTCGATCAAATGAAAGGAGCCCAAGTGTTCTCCAAGATTGATCTTCGGTCGGGATATTTCCAGCTGAAGATTAAGTCCTCCGATATACCTAAGACAGCCTTTCGGACGCGGTATGGTTCATATGAATATACCGTTATGTCTTTTGGATTGACGAATGCACCCGCATACTTCATGTACCTTATGAATAAGGTTTTCATGGAGTACTTGGACAATTTCGTCGTGGTTTTCATCGACGACATTGTGGTGTATTCAAAAAGTGAGGAGGAGCATGAAGAACATCTAAGATTGACCTTGCAGAAGTTGCGAGAGCATCAGTTGTATGCCAAGCTCAACAAATGTCAATTTTGGCTAAAAGAAATATCCTTCCTAGGCCACATCATCTCCAAAGAAGGGGTATCAGTTGATCCTGGAAAGGTGAGAGATGTTCTAAAGTGGAACCAACCAAAGAGCGTGAGGGATATTCGAAGTTTCCTTGGGATGGCAGGATACTATCAGCGCTTCATTAAAAACTTCTCTAAGATAGCAAAACCTACGACGGAGTTGCTAATGAAGGGAAAAGTCTTTCAATGGACACAAGCCTGCCAAGAAAGTTTTGAGGAACTCAAGAAAAGGGTAACCACAACACCAGTTCTGGTATTGCCAGACGTAAGCAAGAGCTTTGACATATATTGTGACGCATCCAGACAAGGGCTCGGATGTGTGCTCATGCAGGAAGGACAAATGGTAGCCTATGCCTCACGACAATTAAAGAAGCATGAGCTTAACTATCCCACACATGATTTGGAGTTAGCAGCAGTGGTGCATGCATTGAAGATTTGGAGACATTATATCCTTGGTCATCGATGTGAGATCTATACGGATCATAAAAGCCTCAAGTACATATTTACACAAACGGACTTGAATCTGAGGCAACGTCGATGGTTAGAACTCATCAAGGATTATGATGTAGGAATCAACTACCACCCCGGGAAGGCCAATGTAGTAGCTGACGAATTGAGCAGAAAGGGAGCATGCCACCAACTCGCGGTTCGGGAGCTACCATCCGAGCTACGTAAGGAGTTCGAACGGTTACACCTCGGATTCTTGAATAACGTGGAGATAACAGAGATCCACTCCCCATTGGAGCAAGAAATAAGAAAGGGCCAAGCAATGGACGAGGGGATCAAGGAGATCAAGGAAAGAATCCGACAAGGGGTAGAGAAGGATTTCAAGGTGGATGAAAAGGGTACGCTTTGGCTAGGAAAAAGGATTTGTGTGCCAAACCTAAGACACCTTCGCGACATGATATTAAGGGAGGCACATGATTCACCCTATTCCATACATCCAGGGGGCACCAAAATGTACAAGGACTTGAAAACTTGCTATTGGTGGGATGGTATGAAGAGGGATATAGCCGAATACGTTGCCCTATGCGACACATGCCAACGGGTAAAAGCGGAACATCAAAAACCCGCTGGGTTGTTGCAACCTTTGAAAATACCTGAATGGAAATGGGAGGACATCAGTATGGACTTTATTGTCGGATTGCCAAGAACTCAGTCAGGATACGACTCCATCTGGGTCATTGTGGACCGGTTGACGAAAACCGCCCATTTTCTTCCGGTAAAGACCAGTTACAACGTTACACAGTTGGCAGAGTTGTACATGGAGCAGATCGTGTGCCATCATGGAGTTCCGAAGAGGATAGTCTCAGATCGAGGTTCTCAGTTTACCTCTAGATTCTGGAGGAAGCTGCAGAAAGCCATGGGTACATGACTGGATTTTAGCTCCGCCTATCACCCACAAACAGATGGGCAAACCGAGAGGACGAACCAAATTTTGGAGGACATGCTGAGAGCTTGCGCCTTGAAACGTGGGCGTAGTTGGGATAGGAGTTTACTATATGCCGAGTTCTCCTATAACAACAGCTATCAAGCTAGCTTGAAGATGTCGCCTTTCGAAGCCTTATATGGTAGACGGTGTAGAACGCCACTGTTCTGGAACGAGACTGGAGAGAACCAGGTGTTTGGACCCGAAGTACTACAAGAGGCTGAAAAGCAAGTCCAAACGATACGGGAAAACTTAAAGGCTGCTCAGTCACGACAGAAAGTCTATACGGACAATAGGCGTAGGAAGTTGACCTTTGAAGTAGGAGACTTCGTATACCTTAAGGTATCACCTATCCGAGGCCAACGACGTTTTAACGTCAAAGGAAAACTAGCGCCTCGCTACATCGGACCATTTAAGATTTTGGACAAGCGAGGAGAAGTAGCCTATCAACTAGAGCTCCCAAACCATCTCTCCGACGTACATGACGTGTTTCATGTATCCCAGCTCAAGAAGTGCTTGAGAATGCCAGAGGAACAAGTGTCGATGGGAGAACTTGAGCTTCAAGAGGACCTGACTTACGCAGAACACCCTGTCCGAGTCTTGGACGTAAAGGAAAGGGTCACCCAAAACAAGGTGATTCGATGGTGCAAGGTACAATGGAGCCATCACACTGAAGTTGAAGCCACATGGGAGCGAGAAGAGGATATCAAGGCAGAATTTCCCCATCTATTTTCTACTAACGAATCTCGAGGACGAGATTCAATTTAAGGGGGGTAGATTTGTGACACCCTCATCTCGGGTGTCAGCATATGTTCATGTTTTATGAAGAAGAAAAACATTTTAAGAAAAGAAGGAACAGAGACAAGTATCAAGAGGATAGCCAATAAAGCTCTCCGAGAACACCTAAGGCAACTTCCACGGCCAGCAGACCACGTGGCGTGTTCGGAGCTCATCCCCGAGACATTTGGGAGAGGTCCGCCGCTAAACTGGCTACGTGGAAGGCTCGGGGGTCACCTCCGCAATTGGAAAGAGGTCCGACCCTGTGGGACACGTGCTGCCGTGGAGCTAGCCTCTGCGGAAGAAGCAAAGGCATTTTTCAGAGGGCACGTGTCATCCTCGGAGCTAGTCGTCGCAGAAATAAGGGGACCAGTCACACGGGATACGTGTCAATCTCGGAGCTCATCTCAGAGAGAAGTCCGGGTCTATCGAACACGTGTCGCCACCAGAGCTTATCTCCGGAAGGTCCGTCGCAGCTAAACACGTGTCGACCTCGGGGCACGTCCTTGAGGAAAGAAGAAGAGGAAGACCGACGCCAACACGTGGCGTGCGTGGAGCTCACCTCTGAAGAAGAGGGAGGTCTCGCTTGTGACACGCGGCACAACCGGAGCTCGTCTCTGCGGGAGAAGAGATACCAGGCTCGGAAGGACACGTGGAGCTTCCGGAGCTCATCACCGCGGAGGTAACGAGTCTGGAGCGGTTTTTACGTGTAAAGATACCAGTACGCAACGGAAACCGATCTAAACTCCATGATGTTACCAAAGATGAGACGTTAGGATCCAACGAAGATCTGAATAAGACTCTTATTCGGGATCCAATCAGATTAGGACTCTTCTCTTCCCGATTATAAATAGAACCCAAAACCTCTGGCCGAAACCACGAACTTCTCTTTCAACTCCTGAGCCGACGACTTAGAGCCCTAGCCCTAACTCGCCGAGCAAAAACATCGCTGAAAGCACAACAAGGGAGATCATCGGAGGAGAACCAAGCGGTCTGAAGGGAACTTCGAAGACAAGAAGAACATAAGGTAGGACTTCGATACCACCTTACGACATCATGTTGTTCATCTCTTTGCTTCTGTTCTTCGATTCCTTTCGAACAGAAGCCTTTTTGTGGACAGAGCACTCGATGATCAGTTTGATCTAAAGACAAGATCATCGCCACGTTCATCCTTGATCTGAACACCTCTGACCATGCAAGCCATGCAAGAACACCAGATCAATCTAATAGAACTAATCGTAGGATAGCATGCATGTGCATCATCGCATCTAGTTTAGGATTTGTGCATGATATTGATTACTGTGAAATTGTGTGCACGTGAATCCTACATAGCAGGACAAACTCAGGAAGCTGTCTACGATGAGCTGCAGCAACAAAGTTTTGAGAATCAAGAACAACCAGAACCGCAAGAACAAGGCAAGTGCTCCTTGACCATGTTGATCCTATGTTTTGGGTAAAACTATTTTGTTTTGCGAAAAGGTGTGTGTGCTGAGTCAAACATGATGGGAAACCTTCTTATAGGAGTTTACTAGTCTTGATTAAACCACCCTTGTCGCCTGGGAAGTTTATAAGTCGGGTATGGTTTTTGCTTTATGCTTCGCTGAGTCTATGGGATCGGGAAGCGAGATAGATGTGTCTAGCTAACTGCACTCGTACTGATAATAAGTAACTGATGAGGTTAATGAACATGGATCGGAGGGAGATCTAGGCAAGCCTGGGTTTGTGAATGAGGTAGCATGAGATGGTGGTTTTACTTGCCATAGATCTAAAGACCGGTTCATGCATGCACATGCCAGGATAACAGTGCCACCACAAGGCCAAATATGGATGCGGCTTAGCTGAGTAATTAGGTAAGTTGCTACAGTGTTATGGACTGTGGAAGGCGCGGGGAATGAGAGTCGAGTGAGGACTGCCCTGGGAACTGCATGGCACAAGAGGGGGCCCGTGGGTGGGAGAATTGGAGATTCTAGCCTGCTGGTGAAACCTTAGTGAGTCCATACATCTAGTAACCCCTTTGTAAAGGCTATTTTGTGATCTCTTGACCATACACCGACGGATATGTACTGGTATAATGGAGGTTCTGCAGTCGCCGACGGGTGACGAAATCACAAACTTGTGGGTAAAGAGGTACAAACTCTGCAGAGTTATTGAAACTATCATGATAGCCGAGCTTACGGTCACGAGCACCTGGCTAAACTGCCATGATTAGTTGGGATGGTTAAAGGGAAGGTTTTTGGTTATGGTTATTGGTTTGGTCATGGTTATGGTTTGGGACTGTTGAGTCCGGGTGATATGATGGTTGCATGACTGTTAAGTCATGGCAACGAGTTTGGTCTCGGTGCGAGACGAGGTTGTTTTATGAGGTGAGATGGTAGCGAATACGAGGAGGTATTCGTGAGTATGAATAAAAGATTGGTTAATGTTCGGATGGAATACGGGAAGTGATGGAGGTATGTTGGTAATTTAATACATGTTGGGATTACATTTAAACTTAAGTTGTTGTTTTATCATGGTTTTTACAGAACTGCTTTTCTACAAATAAGCCTTTTATGCCTACCTTGTTTATGAGCTGCATATCATGTGTTTTCCCGCACTTGCTGAGTACATCATTGTACTCAAACTTGCATTATTATTTCTTCATCAACAGCAAGAGAAGATTACTATGAAGACCGAGTAAAGCATTATGGCGTATGATCTGTTCTCAACCTTGCCGAAGGAGGGAGTAGAGATGGAGCCACTTCTGCTTAGTTATGTTTCCGCATTAGTTTTTGCTTCCGCATTTAAATAAGGACTTCCGCTGCATAGAATTAAGATTTCCGCTGTGAGCATGAGTCCAAGACTCATGAGGTGTTGTAATAAACTCTGTTATTCGTGGTAATATATAATCTGAATTCAGTTTGTGGAACGTATGTGTATGTGTGATGAACATCCTGGGCACACATATGCATTAGTTCTCGGTTCCGTGGCTTTCCACAGAATTGAGGGCGTCACACGAACTCCTAGGGCACCCAAGCCGGACCTCCCCTTTCCGCGGGGAGAGCTCCGAAGGCTCCATGTGTCCAGCGGGGCCGGATCTCCCTCTCCTCAGAGGAGAGCTCCGGGCCCGCCACGTGGCCAGCAGAGTCGGATCTCCCCCCTCCGCGGGGAGAGCTCCGAAGGCTTCACGTGTCCAGCGGGGCCGGACCTCCCTCTCCTCAGAGGAGAGCTCTGGGCCCGCCACGTGGCCAGCAGAGCCATACCTCCCCCCTCCGCGGGGAGAGCTCCGAAGGCTCCACGTGTCCAGCGGGGCCGGGCTTCCCTCTCCTCAGGGGAGAGCTCTGGGCCCGCCACGTGGCCAGCAGAGCAGTGCTGCCTACCCAATACGGTGGGCTGCAGGAGTAAAGCTGCCCCATGCCTTGTTCGTACAAGGTATTCAAGATCCGCGCCTTCCCAAGGCGCGGTATTGAAGGCCCGCGCCTTCCCAAGACGTGGAGACGCGGAGCACGCCCCTGCCAGGAGGCGTTGCGCCCAGTCGTGTCAAAGTGAAGACAGGCACGCAATGTCAGGAGCTGTACACCAAAAAACGCAGCGACAAGACATCCCCAGCCGCCACTGCCATCATCAACCACTACGCCTAGCCTGCGGCGTGGGCAGGGCGGCAGGCCGGAGGTTCAGAAGCCCTCGCCAGAGACAACTACCGGCGTTATTGCAGATACGGTAGATGGCAGAGATTTCCCCGGGACCACCTGTCGAGCCCCGGGACCCACCTTGTAAGCCGCCTGAGCCTTGGACTATGAAAGGCTCGAGTAGGCGACGTTACAAGGGGTTCGCCTCTGGGCACACTCACACTCTAGCACTCAGCTCATCCTCCAGCTCAGAACTCAGGTTCTGAGCACCAAGCAATACAACGAGCACCTCTACTCACCGTGGACGTAGGGTATTACGCTCTGGTGGCCCGAACCACATAAAAACCCTTGTGTTCATCTGTTTCCTTCGTGCAGTACAGCGAGACGCAGGGGGACTAGCCCCTCCGAAAAAGAACCTCCGCGCGCCCCAGTGCAGGCCCAGGGGAAGTGTCGACCGTAGACGCTTCGATAGACGCTGTATAAATTTTTAATACTATTTAATACAGTGAGGGAGATAAAGTGATAGAGAGAGAGGGGGGAGATAGTGAAAGAGATAGAGGGATGGGGAGAGAGTTAAATAGAGAGAGAAGGGAGAGGGGGATGGGGAGAGGGACAACGAGAGAGAGAGAGAGGGGAGAGGGGGATGGAGAGAGGGACAACGAGAGCGAGAGCGAGAGAGAGAGAGAAGGGAGAGGGGGATGGGGAGAGGGACAACGAGAGCGAGAGAGAGAGAAGGGATAGGGGGATGGGGAGAGGGACAACGAGAGCGAGAGAGAGAAAAAGGGGAGGGGTGGGGAGAGGGACAACGAGAGCGAGAGAGAGAGAGAGAGAGAAGTGGGAGGGGGATGAGGAGATGGACAACGAGAGCGAGAGAGAGAAGTGAGAGGGGGATGGGGAGAGGGACAACGAGAGCGAGAGAGAGAAGGGAGAGGGGGATGGGGAAATGGACAACGAGAGAGAGAGAGAGAGAGAGAGAAGTGAGAGGGGGATGGGGAGAGGGACAACAAGAGTGAGAGAGAGCGAGAAGGGAGAGGGGGATGGGGAGAGGGACAACGAGAGCGAGAGAGAGAGAGAGTGAAAGAGGAGTACTGAGAGTGAAAGACAGAGAGAGAATGAGGGAGAGAGAATGAGACATGTATAACTTTTATTTACTTTGCATGATTCACCGACGGAGGCGCAGACTCCATCTCCGCAGCTACGGCACCGAGAGGAACGCGCGAAGACGACGTCCACGGCTCGAGAGGTAGTCGTGAGGGGAGTGTAACCGTTATGTGTTTTTAGATTTTCTTGGACTTTATGAATGAACCGTAGAATCTGTGTATTGTATTGTTTCGTATGTGTGAATGCATGTTTAATTTGTCTCGGCTGGCAACTGTGCTAGGGCAGCTAGTTTTAGTTTTTTTTTTAAATATAAAACCATAACTTATGATGGTCTATATACAGGCCGTCGTAAGTTAGCCCATGTTACTTACGACGACTGCTATAGCCGTCGTAAATAAGCCTGAGTTACTTACGACGGCAAGATTCAGGCCGTCGTAAGTGGTATGGCCCAGCCCACCACGTGGCCCAGACGGTTACATACGATAGCTACGGGCCGCCATCGTAAGTTTTCTAACGCTGCCTTACGACGGTGGCCGTCGTAAGTTACTTAACTTACGATCAAATCCCGACGACGGCTAAAAACTATCGTAATTAGGCTTAAACTATCGTAATTAAGTTAATTACAACTGTTTTGACCTTACTTACGACGGTTTTAGCTATCATAAGTGAGTCGAATTGTAGTGAAATATTACAGTACTATTACCAATGAGCGCTGGTCCCCCGTTGTCCTATATATGAACATCGAGCAAGCCACTGTAATGTGCTTTTAAGTAAGGTTAAACCTTGCTTGTTATCGCCCACGCCAGCTTTGATTGCTCGAGATGGGAGCGTACCATCCTCATAAGCACCAGACATCGTCTCCCAAAGGCAGCAACGCAGGCTACTTCGTGCCCAGACCCGTCTGCGCCCGGTTCGTCTACGGCTTCCTCTCCTTGGCTCTCCTCCACATCATCTGCTGCTCTCCGTCCATCAATCAGGAATCGGTCATCTCCCCTCTGATCCAGTACCCCGACGACACTTACTCCTTCGTTTCCTCTGTGTACGTAGTTGTTAAAACGCTTGGATCTTCATGATCCCTTGAGTGTCTTCTTCGTTTGCATGCATGCGCACGGGCCTTATGTCTTGGGTGTATTTTTTTTGCAGGCCGAAGAACTGCAGCTATTCGGAAGGGAAGTGGGTGTTCGCTCTAGGGCCGGCTCTGAGTCTAGGCGGGAGGGGCGACCGCCTAGGGTCCAGACCGAAGGGGGGCCATGAGCTGCTATGTTATGTAGACTGCTCAAGTTGGGATCAAAAAATTTTAAGGAAAAATAGATAGGCTTATTAGGTTTAGTACAATTTATTAAGTCGTAATTAGAACCCAGTTTAGAGAGAGAACAAACCAATTAACCTTAATCCCTACACCCACGTCCCTTCACCCTACCACTAGATCGTGCTTAAGACGGAGAGAAAGAGAAGCGTTGCCTCATCGTCGTCTTACTCACTAAGGCAAGACGATTCATGTTGTCTTTGATCTCCTTAATAGTTACAGTAAAAAATAGACTGCCCCTAGTATTTTCATCATGTTTCTCTTTTGTTGACCTCTCATGGCTACTGCTTGGTAGCAATAAGAAGAGGGACACAACGATCAGCCGTAAAAAATCAGGCAGTGTAGAGTAGAGAGGAAAAGATAATGACTATTAGTGGAAAAAGATCATCACTGCTCAGATCTTAGCGTTAGGTTTTGATCTAAAACCTAAAACTCTTATTTCTCTCTCTCTCTTTAGGCTGTTTCGATCTGATAATTCGGTTCTAATAAAAAAAAGACCATGTTTGTCACGTCCATTTATAATTGTCGTTGTTGTAGGAAATTGATTTTTGGGTTGAATATCAAAGTTGTATGAATTTTTTTTAGATTCGCATAGCGTACTCACACAATCTGCGCTGTTGTATAAAATTAGTTATAAAATTCTGAAGCCTATTTTTCTAAAGTAGACAGATCGATTTTAAAGGGTTGTTGGTTGTTATTTTTGTGACTGACTTTTAGGAGCAATTTATTCTGTATTTGATTGATAATATGTTTATAAATTTATCTTTATTACTACTGAACAAGGTGCTAGCGTCTTCAGTGATTAGACTTGGTCGCTTCTATCATTATCATCAGTTAACTACGTTGATATATATATAGTCTTAGGAGCCTTGTAGCGACTTCGCCCTACGGCCATCGAAAACATAGAGCCGGCCCTGGTCGCGCCGGGCCACGCGCGGAGGTACAACGGCACGCTGTGCAACGTGAAGGAGAGCCACGACTGCATCCGCAACGGGCGGACGGACACGGGCTACCTCGACCTGGCGGTGGCAGCCGGCTGCAGGGTGCCGCCTGCCGGCGTTCAACCCCAGGGCGTTCCTCTCGCGGATGCGCGGCAAGCTAGCACGTGGCCTTCGTCGGCGACTCGATGGCCCGGAACCAGGTCCAGACCCTCGTCTGCCTTCTCAGCTCGGCGTACCCGTCGGCGCGCATCGTGTACCGGGACCGGAACAACATGTACAAGTAGTACTACTTCTGGCGGTGGACGGTTCCCGACGCACGACGTGACGGTGTCCTTCTACTGGGCGCCGTTCATCGCCAGGGCCACGGGCAAGGCGACGAACGACAGCATGCCGCAGGCCATGAGGGCTACGTGGACCTCGGGGCGCTCGACGAGCGGTGGGCGGCCAACGCCGACGCCATGGACGTGGTGGTGTTCTCCGTCAGCCACTGGCTGCTGAACGGGGCGGGGCCATCTACTACAACGGCACCGAGATGGTCGTGCCCATCAGCACCCGGAGCTCAGCAACACGACGGTCCTCGGCTACGCCTTGCCGATGCGGCTGGCGTACCGGAAGGCCTTCGAGCGGCTGATGAGCTCCGGCCGGAGGCGGAACGTGGTGCTCGCCACCTTCTCGCCGGCTCACTTCGAAGGCAGAACGCTCACCACGGCGTGCCCGAGGAAGGGACCGTACAAGGAGGGGGAGAAGCAGTTGCGATCCCTCGAGGAGGAGCTAAGGACCATCTTGTACGAGGAGGCGGAAGCCGCGACGTGACGAAGCTGGCGATCATGCGGCCGGACGGGCACCCCGGGCCGTACATGAACCGTGACCCGTTCGCCAACAGCGTGCAGGAGTGGATGTCGGCGGACTGCCTCCACTTCTGCCTGCCGGGACCGGTCGACACCTTGAACGAGATACTGCAGCAGATGCTGAGGAAGAAGCGTTGAACGCGACGCTGCTTAGAGTGCAACTGCCGATGTTGCATGCATGCGTGCAAGATATGTATACCCCGTCGGTTCGATCTGTGTGGCAAGCTTTACCATCACTATAATAAACTTCCACATTTACGATGGTCTAAACTATCATAATTAAGCTAATAACTGTTGTAATTAATTTATTTACAACAGTTATTATTTATTTATGACGACTTCCGACCATCAAATTGATTGGTCGTAAATAACTTATTTATGGCGGCGTTATTTACGACGTTGTAAATATGCCATCGTAACTTACTGAGAGGGTGCCAGCTTATTTACGATGGCACCCTCTAGTAGGTTATTTACGATGGCTAGAAAAAGACTGTCGTAAATAACACATGCTTATTTACGTCGTTAATAAAAAATGGTTATTTACGACGGTCTAGAGCTGACCGACGTAAATAACATAGGCTTATTTACGACGGTCTAGAGCTGGCCGGCGTAAATAACATAGGCTTATTTACGACGGCCAACTCCAGGCCGTCGTAAATAAGGAATATAATTAAAAAATAGAAAAATGCTAATTTGGCACGATTCCCAGCTCACAGGTAGATACAAAAATAAGCATATAACATCATAGACATTCATATTACAATAGTTTTAAATATAAGAGTCACGACGCTACACACTCCCACGTACGCTACCTTCGGAGTCTGGAATGTCGTCCTCGCGTCGTGCTCCAGGTGCCGGTAGCTGCGGCGATGGAGTGTGAGCCTCCACCGCTGATCTCCGTGATGTACAAGTGTTGTTAGATAATTTTAGCTTCAAAACTGTATGTTTCACTAACTTTGCTTCTGACGAGGTAGAATTGAGCAAGTCTGCCTAAGTTTGTCTATGTTATGCTAAATTATCCTAGATATAGCTAAGTTTGTCGATGTTTGGCTATGTTTGACTAATTTTGGCTCAGTTTGCTATAATAATCTAATTTTCTTGATTTTAAGAAGTGTTGCTTACTTGTGCTGCTGAAGAGGCATCTGTGGCTCAACCGACACCTGATGCTCCATCGGTGGCTGCCATGAGGGAATGACAACCTGCTGCCCATGCTGTTGGGCCAAGATCTATGATAGCAAAGCATTAGCACATTCACTACAGAAATACGACTCACTTACGACGGCTAAAACCGTTGTAAGTAAGGTCCAAACCATCTTAACTAGTTTAATTATGATGGTTTAAGCCTAATTACAACGGTTTCTAGCCGTTGTCAACTTACGACGGTGGCCATTATAAGCTATTTAACTTACCACGGCGGCCAGTAGCCGTCGTATTAAGTGTCTGGGCCACGTGGTGGGCTGGACCATATCACTTACGACAACCCGAACCCTGCCGTCGTAAGTAACCATGTTACTTACAATGGCCAGGGCCTAGGCCATCGTAAGTAAGTTGGGCTTACTTACGACGGCGATAGCAGCTGTCGTAAGTAACATGGGCGAACTTACGACGGCCTGTATACAGACCGTCGTAAGTTATGGTTTTATTTAAAAAAAAACAGAAACTAGTTTTCCTGGCACAGTTGTCAGCCGAGACAAATCACACAGTTATTTACACAAACAAACAATACAATACACAATCAACGATTCATTCATAAACTCCAAAGAAATCTAAAAACACATAACGGCTACACACTCCCCTCACGACTAACTCTGGAGTCGTGAACATCATCTTCGTGCGTCCCTCCTGGTGCTGATAGCTACGGAGATGGAGTCTGCATCTCCGTCGATGAACCCCGCAAAGTAAATAAAAGTTAGACATGTCTATTCCTCTCTTTCCCTATGTCTCCCTCATTCTCTCTCTCTCTCTCTCTCTTTCACTCTTAGTACTCCTCTTTCTCTCTCTCTCTCTCTCTCTCTCTCGCTCTCATTGTCCCTCTCCCCATACCCCTCTCCCTTCTCTCTCTCGCTCTCGTTGTCCCTCTCCTCATCCCCCTCTCCGTCATTCTCTCTCTCTCTCTCTTTCACTCTCAGTACTCCAGTTTCACTATATCTCGCTCTTGTTGTTCCTCTCCCCCATACCCCTCTCCCTTCTCTCTCTATTTCACTCTCTCTACTCCTCTTTCACTCTCTCCCCATCCCTCTCTCTCTCTCTCTCTTTCACTATCTCTCCCCCTCTCTCTCCCCTCTTTCACTCTCTCTCTTTCTCTCTCTCTCCCCCACTCTCTCTCTCCCCCGCTCTCTCTCTCCCTCTCCCCATCTCTCTATCTCTTTCACTATCTCTCCGCCCTCTCTCTCTTTTTCTTTATCTCCCTCCCTGTATTAAATAGTATTAAAGAGTTATACAGTGCTGAGGGTACCTGTGCTGGGGCGGCTGCGAGAGGGAGCCTGTGGCGGCTGCGGCCACGAAGGAAACGAGAGCTCCTAGCCACGTTGTCGATCTAAGAACTGTCATTGCAACATATTAGAACACATGTATATTAAAATACAGTAATTTAAATTACTCACCTCCACCGCTGCCTGCATCTGGGCCATGAGGTTGGCCTGGTACTCCTAGACGACCCTCGTCCTGTCGAGCTCTTCTTGGGTCCGCACAAGCATATCCTCCATGGCACGGAACTCCAAGTCTCTTTACGAGAGACGGCCACTCGACGGCCCAACGGATGAAGCCTCCGTCGATGGAGTGTCTCTTGAAGGCCGCGTCGCCCTCGAGTCGACAACTCCATCGAAAATGGCAAACCTACGAAAGATAGAAAAATAATAAGTAGAAGAAGGAAGTTTAAAAAAATGAAACAGTTGACCAACTCACTGTCCATGGGCTTCCTACCGCCGCATGCGTACACGGCTCTAGGATCGATTGGCGCATTTTCCCAATCGTAGCCTTCGCCGTGTATCTTCTTCACCTCCTGCACGTACTTTTCCTAAAAAACAAAAGAAATGATGCAAGCGTGTCATACTAGTATTACTTATAATTAAATTGATGAATTATAAAACTTACCAGTCGGTGGGTCGCGACTTGACTACATTGCGCAGGCTAGGAAGAGTCACGTTCCCTGTGACCTCTCTTCCAAACCTCGGTCGGTCTCAGCTCCTGACCGGTTTCTCGCTCTTGTAGATACGTGTTAGTTGAAGAAATATATTATCAACACATGAACGAACTTAAAATATACTTACAATGTGTTTAGCCATACGCACGGAGCAGTCACCGTCGTAGTTGTGCTGGTCGTCTGTCCCTCTGCAGGCTCAAGCCCTCGTGGACTTACTGATGAATTCCTGGCTAGCCCAGTACCGACAAAGAGCTCGGTACGCGTCGGACTGGCTCTCTAACTAGCTAATATTAACCTTCACATATTTAGTATTTCATCAATATTGTTAACATAAGTAATTACTAAAAATAGTTAACAATAATAACTTACCTCCGCGTACTGCTCCTCGGTCAAGTATGTGTCAGAGTCCTTCCTAAATGGACCCCCTTGCTGCTGCTGATGCCGCATGTTATACTCGTTGATGGCCTAGATGCGGGCGTACGACAACGCCTGCACCATGAACTTCCGAGCATTGTTGTGGAACACAGCAGTCGCGTGCTCCATCATGCTCTCGCTCGAGTCCTCTAGCCGGTACCGCAGCTTTAAGAAAACAAAAATATGATTAATCCGCATGAACAATTTAACTAAGTGGAAAAAATGGACAGACCATAAATAAGCGGCTAGGAGGTTGAATCGCTCCTTCTTGTAATTGTTGTACGCTTCGACTCCTGTCCACAATATTTTCAATTCTTCGATCAGCGGTTTCAACATCACGTTGAGACGTGACCCAGGATGATCCGGCCCAGATAAAATGAGGATAAGGGACATGAACTCATACTTCATACAGAGGCCCGGTGGCAAATTGTACGAAATGACAAAGACATGCCAACAGGAGTATGGTGAAGTGTTTGTACTGAACGGCGAGAATCCATCTGTCGCCAACCCAATTCGAACATTTCTCGCATCACGGTCGAACTCTGGATCAAACCGATACAACGCCTTCCATACCTCACCGTCGGACGGGTGCGTCGTGACTTCTTTATTCTGACATACACCTTCTTTGTGCCATCTCATGTGTCTGGTAGTTTTTTTTGAAAGAAACAAACGCTTCAATCGAGGTGTCAAGGATAAGTATCCAAGCTGCTTACGTGCCACTTCCGTCGTCACATTATCACCATCTTCATTAAGAACGCTTCAACCTCCGGTGTAGGTGGATCCTCCATAAGGTCTGGTTGTATAGCTTCTATCATCTCATCCATCTATCATCCCTCGTAATATTATCAATGTCCTCTTCCACTTCTTGTACAGCTTTAGAAGCTATCTCGCCGTGAAAGGTCCAGACCTCATAACATGGCATGTAACCGTTTCGACACAAATGTATCGAAAGTTCCAATTTGTCCAAAAACTTGATAGTACATGGGCACCGCACCTTATCGGTATTTGACAACAAAAATGCTCGATCTACAAAAGCATCTATCTTAGCGAACCACCCATCTGAGTGACCACCAGATCTGCTCTTCCAACCAGTATACATCCAACTGCGGTCTTCACCAATGTCGAAGTGTGCGGTCGACACTTCCCCCGGACCTGCACTGGGCAGCCCGCGGAGGTTCTTTTTCGGAGGGGCTAGTCACTTGCGGAGAGCTTAAGCGTATGGACGAGTTAAGGAAAAGCTTGACACGGCGGGTTTTACGTGGTTCGGGCCGCCGGAGCGTAAAACCCTACGTCCACGGTGAGCTGAGGAGCTCGCTGTATTGCTTGCTGCTCAGAACCGGAGTCCTGAGCTTGGGGATGACTGATGTCTAGCGTATGAGTTGCGGGAGTGCGAACCCTTGCCAACGTCGCCTACCCGAGCCTTTTATAGTCCAAGACTTGGGTGGCTTACAAGGGGGGCCCGGGACCCGACAGGTGGTCCCGGGGAGATTGTCTGTCATCTACCGTATCTGCAGTTATGCCGGTAGTTGTCTCTGGCGAAGGCTTCTGAGTCTTCGTCTTGCAGCCCTGCCCATGCCGCATGCTAGTCGTAGTGGTTGATGACGGCGGGGGCGGCATGGGATGTCTTGTCGCTGCGTTTATTGGCTGGCAGGCTCTGACACCGCGCGCCAGTCTGTGATGTGACTGGGCGCAACGGCACCTGACAGAGGCGTGCTCCACGTCTCCACGTCTTGGGAAGGCGCGAACCTTGAATACCTTGTACGGGCAAGGTATGGGGTGTCTTTACGCCCGCTGCCTACCGCTCGGGGGCAGGCAGCGCCGTTCTGCTGGCCACGTGGCGGACCTGGAGCCCTCCTCGGAGGAGAGGGGTCCGGCCCCGCAGGACACGTGGAGCCTTCGGACCTCTCCCCGCGGAGGAGGTTCGGCTTCTGTCAGCCACGTGGCGAGCCCGGAGCTCCTCTTTGAGGAGAGGGAGGTCTGGCCCTGCTGGACACGTGGCGACTTCGGACCTCTCTCCCGTGGAGGGGGAGGTCCAGCTTCTGCAGGCCACGTGGCGAGCCCGGAGCTCTCCTCTGAGGAGAGGGAGGTCCGGCCCCGCCGGACGCGTGGCGCCTTCGCAGCTCTCCCTGCGGAGAAGGGTGAGATCCTTAGGCATTTTCCCCTGTGCACGGGGGTACCCCATATCGCGAGTACCGACAGTGGCCCCCGGGCCCATCTCGGGGGAGATTGCGAGCCCGAGGTGGGACCTCCGTCTCTTCTGATCCGCGCACTTTTTCTAAGTCCCGCATTGACCGCTGCCAGAGCACGAACAGTCGTGGGATCGTGCACCCACTTGATGGTTGCTTTTACCGCGGCGGTTCCCAAGGCTGCCACTTCTGCATGTTGCGGCGCTTTCTTCGGGAACCGCCGGAGTGCCTTGCCGGCTCGTCTTCTTGGGAGGCTGACTCCTTGACCCACCGCTTCAGCTGGGCGGCTTGGGTCCACTTGCCATCGGCACTCTGTCTCGGCCCCTCGGGGCCGAAACGGTTGCCGATGCGGCGTATTCGAAGAGTTTTGGATCGCTTGGAATTGCACCTGGGAAGTTTTAAGAGGGGATCTCACCCGCATTGCGGCTTCCCTTCGCACTTTCCAGCGTTCGTTCTTCCCTTGAACTCTTGCGCCTTTGCCCCCTTATCTTTGAGTCCTCCCTCGCCATGGCTGCCAACCCGCCCTCCGAGAAGAAACGCGCTTGATCTCCTCCGGTGGCGGCATATGCGCCAAGTCAGGGATCCAGGGTGCCTACACCTCTTGCTGCTGGAGATGGCACCCCTTCTGGCGGCGACTCAAAGCGATCCCGGGCTGATGCGTCCGGGGGAGCTTCTGGAGCGTCCCCTGCTTCGCCAGTCCAGGCGACTACGGAGCGACCGTCAGTGACGGCGGCGGGCTCTGGGAGTCCTACCCCGGCTCGGAAGTCGGGGTTCAGAGCCCGCTGGAGTGTTCACGCTTCCCGGCCATCCCCGTCTGGCGGGGAGTCTGCGCCGTTGCGCTCGGAAACCGGGACGGCTTCCGCAGCTCCCATGCCAGCGCGAGTTCCTCCTGTTCTGGTGTGCCCAGATTCCGCGGAAGCGTCGCCTCTTCCTGCCGAGATGGATGCCACGGCCCCCAGGCCAGCGCAGGTCGACCCTGCACCAGGCGGCCCGGCTTCTATTTCAGCGTCGACTTCCCCCGCTCGTCCCTCTCCACAGGCCAAGAAGCCAAAAGCCAGAGAGAGTACGACGGGTCCGGCTGTCAGAGCCCCGGCGCCAGCTTCTCCTGACCGGCGTCTCGTCTCGGTCGCTGGTGCCTCGACTTCTCTTGAGGATGAGGTGATGGAGGAGGTCGGGGGTGCTGCTCCAGCCTCTGCTGCCCCACTGCCCCTGGCGGATGCCTTCGCGCTTGCCGAAGCGAGCGTCCGGTAGGTCTTGGCCGCACTTGGTCGCGAGCGGGAGGAGCATACGGTTGAATGGGATTGCTCCTCACCTGGGGGAACCTTTTGCAGGAGCGGACCGCGAAGGTCAAGAGCGAGCTCGACTCCAGGCAGGAGTTGCTTGACTTCAGGGAAGTGCTCCTTGACCGGCTGAAGCGGTTTGTCGACCGCCTGGATGCCGAATCACGGCGGATCAACAGGGAGGCCCTTGAGGCACACGCCCGGGCCGAGGAGAGCCTCTCTGCCGCGGAGGAGATACGGCAGCTGTTGGAGTGCCGTAAACTCGCCGTTGAGGACCGGGAGCGTTCCACGGCAGCCGAGGCGGAGAGGGTCGCTGCGCAGCTGGCGGCGGGCGAGGATGACCTGCGAGCTCAGGCCAGAAAGCTTGAGGCTCAGAAGGCAGACCTCGCCATGAGGGAGGAACAGGTCTCCCGTGAACGCCAGATGATTCTGGATCGAGAGTTGGCTGCCGACTTCAGGGCTTCTGAATTGGAGCGGCTCGCCAAGACTCTCCGCCTTCGGGAAAGCTCCCTGGCGGCCAAGGAGAAAGAGTTCTCCGAGAGAAACCAAGACGCCCTGCAGGCAGCCCGCCTCGAGGTAGAGGAGCTCTCGGCCTTGCGGTCCTCCGAGGCGCTTGCGGTCTCGAGCTTCATCAATCGGGCGGGGTCCGCCCTGATCCCCCTTGGCTTCAGTCCAGTGAGGGCAGAGGCTCCTACGCTAAAGGTGGTGGAGGTGATCCCCGCGCTGGAGTCGATCGGCTCCAAGCTGGACAGGCTAGACTCGGTGGTCGCCAGCGAGCTTGAGGCCGAGGGACGCGGCCTTGCCTTAGAGGTCGCCTCACATGTGCTGGCATGCTTCAGGAGCCAGGACCCTTCTTTCTCCCTGGAGCCAGCGAGAGAGGGCCCAGCCGCGGAGCGGGAGGAGGCTGCCCGGGCTGAAGTCGGGGACGTGGCCGCCCTTGTAGCCGCTAGGTTCCGGCGTGAACCGGGAGGACCCTAGGACTTGCTTCTCCCTCTTTATCGAGTCTGTAGTCCAGCTCATGGAGCCTCGAATAATTAGACTCTCTTGAATGTTTGTGCCTGTGATGCCTTTTCTCTCCTTCTTGGTTTTGCCTGACCGAGTCCTTAGCTCTGCAAGGTACTCAGAGGCCTTCACCAGTCTCGGAGCTCTGCACAGACACCTTCCCCAGGTCCTAACTGTATTAGGAGCCCCCGGGGGTCTTCGGATCTCGCCCCATGGGGAGGTCCAGATCTGCCGGCCACGTGGCGGGTCCGGAGCTCCTCCTGAGGAGGCGGGAGCTCTTGCCCCGCTGGACACGTGGGGCTTTCGGAGCCCCCACCAGAGGGGGAGGTCCGATTTCCGCCTGCCACGTGGCGAGCCCGGAGCTCCCCTCTGGGGAGGCGGGAGCTCCAGGCCCGTTGGACACGTGGGGCCTTCGGGCCTCGCCCCTGCTGAAGGGGCGGGCCCCGGTCCTTCCAGTCCTATGCCGGAGTAGTTGGTAGCTCCTTCCCCCCCGCTTCGTGCAGTCCCCGTTGCTGTAACCTGGAGGTCCTGCACACAGGCAGAGGAAACGTAATTCTCCTCGGGGGGGTCCTCCCCTCCCGTCTCCTAGTCTTATTCGACTTACGATCCCAATCCGTTATACGGGGCTTGGGCAATTCTGTGCGCGAGGCGCCGGAGCTCCGGCTCCCTCCGAGGTCCGGGTACGAACGCCCGATCCCTAGTACCGGGCCATGCGCCGGGGAAGCAGAGTGCACAGGCTTTGGGTTCATGACCAGGAAAAGCGGCTGTACTCCCCTGTACCTCCGGAGGGCAGGATGCACACGCTTTGGGCACGGAGCCGGCTAAGAAGGATACGCACCCTGGACCCCCCATGCACAACGCAGGCCTTTCCTGGAGGTGACCAACTGGCACCGCAACACCTGACTGGGGGAGGCCCGAGAGACTCTCTTGGCCATCGGCAGGTGCCTCAAGCGCAGCAGCCCTCGGTAGGATAGCAAATGCTGACTATGGATGAGCGCGAGAGAGAGGGATTTAGATGTACGATGAACATACATAGAGAGTGCGATCATAAAAATTAGTGCATAATTTAAATGAGCACATGAGAGAGAGCGAAGTAGAACAAGTTTATGTGTTAATGCCTATAGGTGGAAGCCTGGCTGTACATGGAGGTAATGACCCGCCTCGTCTACAAGGAAAGCAAGACTCTACGCGCTTAGGGTCGGAACCAGGTTAAGCTGGACGTAGTCCTGGACCGTCCCTTGAGACTTAGCTGCCCCAAGCGCTGTTCCTAGACTATGGGATTTATTACAGAAGGGAATAACCCTGTTCTACTAATGCTCGGGGGGTAGGACTTACAGTGTTGTTCCATGCCAAGGGTTTTAGGGTCGGATCCCATTCTCGGTTGAAAGGCATGTGTACCTGGGACGGCAACTTTTGTGGCTCAGAAGGAGCCTTCCCTGCTGGGGGAGAGTTTATAGGTCCTTTACGAGAAAGCGCGTGCCGCGGCACCAGGTTGCCTTTCTGCAGGTCCCTGACGCGTTTGGTACTTTGGCGGTAGTGCTAGAGCACCAGCCGAGACCGTGCGTTGTGGGGTGTTACCTGTAGCCGAGCCTCATCGATGAGGTTGTTATCTTCACGCTGGTACAGGTCCTGCGCGGCTTCTCCTGGGCGCCCCCGGGGAGTTCTCCCCTTCTGGCTAAGGCCTCTGTCGAAGTGTTCTGTCCACACTTCCCCCGGGCCTGCACTGGGCAGCCCGCGGAGGTTCTTTTTTCGGTGGGGCTAGTTCCTAGCGGAGAGCTTGCGCAGATGGACGAGTTAGTAAGAGCTTGACACGGCGAGTTTTACGTGGTTCAGGCCGCCGGAGCGTAAAACCCAACGTCCACGGCGAGCTATGGAGCTCGCTGTATTGCTTGCTGCTCAGGGCCGGAGTCCTGAGCTTGGGGGTGAGTTACAGCTTGAGAGTGTATGGCTAGCGTATGAGTTGCAAAGTGTGAACCCTTGCTATCGTCGCCTACCCGAGCCTTTTATAGTCCAAGACTCGGGCGGCTAACAAGGGGAGCCGGGACCCGACAGGTGGTCCCGAGAAGATTGTCTATTATCTACCGTATCTGCAATTATGCCGGTAGTTGTCTCTGGTCGAAGGCTTCTGAGTCTTCATCTTGCCGCCCTGCCCATGCCGCATGCTAGTCGTAGTGGTTGATGACGGCGCAGGCGGCATGGGATGTCTTGTCGCGGTGTTTATTGGCTGGCAGATTCTGACACCGCGCGCTAGTCTGTGATGCGACTGGTCGCAACGGCACCTGACAGAGGCGTGCTCCGCGTCTCCGCGTCTTGGGAAGACGCGGGCCTTGAATACCTTATACGGGCAAGGTATGGGGCGTCTTTACGCCCGCTGCCTATCTCTCGGGGGCAGGCAGCACCGTTCTTCTGGCCACGTGGCGGGCCCGGAGCCCTTCTCTTAGGAGAGAAGGGTCCGGCCTGCGGGGCACGTGGAGCCTCCGGACCTCTCCCCACGGAGGGGGAGGCTCGGCTTCTGTCAGCCACGCGGCGGGCCCGGAGCTCTCCTTTGAGGAGGGGGAGGTCCGGCCCCGCTGGACGCGTGGCACCTTCGGACCTCTCTCCCACGGAGGGGGAGGTCCGGCTTCTGTATGCCACGTGGCGGGCCCGGAGCTCTCCTCTGAGGAGAGGGAGGTCCGGCCCCGCCGGACGCGTGGCGCCTTCGGAGCTCTCCCTGCGGAGAAGGGCGAGTTCCTTAGGCATTTCTTCCTGTGCGCGGGGGTACCCCATCTCTCAGGTACCGACAGTGGCCCCCGGGCCCATCTCGGGGAAGATAGCGAGCCCGAGGTGGGACCTCCGTCTCTTCCGATCCGCGCACTTTCTCTAAGTCCCGAATTGACCGCTGCCGGAGCATGAACGGCCGCGGGATCGTGGGAGCGTGCGCTCACTTGATGGTTGCTTTTACTGCGGTGGTTCCCTAGACTGCCACTTCTGCATGTTGCAGCGCTTTCTTCGGGAACCGCCGAAGTGCCTTGCCGGCTCATCTTCTCAGGAGACTGACTCCTTGACCCACCGCTTCAGTTGGGCGGCTTGGGTCCACCCGTCATCGGCACTCGGTTTAGGAGCTGAAGCAGTTACCAATGCGGTGTATTCGAAGAGTTCCGAATCGCTTGGGATTGCACCCGGGAAGGTGTGAAATGAAACCCCCATGTGGGTACACTCCCCTTATAAGGCTTCCAGCCCCTGCGCCTCCCTCGAATCTCTGCAGCCTTGTCTTCTTCCATGGCTCTCAACCTGCCTTATGGGGGGAGAATCGCTCTCGGTTCCCTCCAGCGATGGCGTCTGCACCAAGCCTGGGACTCAGGGAGCCTGCCTGCCCTGCCTCTGAGGGTGGCGCCGCCAAGGGGTTTCTGGTTTGTCCTCCCGACGGAGCCCTTCCCTGGTGACAGCAGGCAGAAAGCTCCTTGGCGTTGCATCCCCTCCCAGGTGGTGGAGTCTTCGAAGAAACCGCTGAAGCACCGAGGAGAATCCTAGGCGGCAGAGTCTCCGAGAAGACCGCTGAAGCTGCGGAGGGGGGGGGGCCTCAGGAGCACCCTTGATGACTTCCAGCTTTTGCGCAGGTGATGAGGGAAGGGGGCTCCAGGGGCACCCTTGACGACACCGGCTTTTGCGCCAATGATGAGGGAACTTCAGGAGAAGGAAACCGCCGATGCACCATGGAGGATCCCAGACGGCAGAGTCTCCAGGAAGACCGTTGAATACTGCAGAGAGGGCCTCAGGAGCTCCCTTGGTGTCACCGGCCTTTGCGCCGGTGATGAGGGAGGCGATTCCTACGCTCGGGTCATAGAGCGAGAGAGTTCCGTCAGGGCTGAAGCCTGGTGATGCGGCCGTTCTGCAACTTCTAGATTCTGGTCGTGTCAGGAGGCCCTTGGGACTTGTTTCCTTCTTTTTATCGAGTCTGTAGTCCAGCTCATGGAGCCTTACATAGTTTGACTCTTTAAGATATTTGTGACCATGATGCTCCTTCTCGGCTTTGCCTGACTGAGTCCTTAGCTCCGCAAGGTACTCCAGAGGCCATCTCCAATCTCGGAGCTCTGCATAGACACCCTCCCCGGGTCCTAACCGTGTTAGGGGCCCCCGGGGGTCTCCGGATCTCGCCCTTTGGGGAGCTCCAAATCTGCCTGCCATGTGGCGGGTCCGGACCCCCTCCTTAAGAGGCGGGAGCTCCGGCCATGTAGGACACGTAGGGCTTTCGGAGCCCTCCCACCGAGGGGGAGGTCCGGTTCCCGCCTGCCACGCGGCGAGCCCGGAGCCCTCCTCCGGGGAGGCGAGAGCTCCGGACCCGCTGGACACGTGGGGCCTTCGGGCCTCGCCCCTGCTGAAGGGGTGGGGCCCGGTCCTTCCAGTCCTGGGCCGGTGCTGCCGATAGCTCCTTTCCACCCGCTTTATGTAGTCCCTGTCGCTATAGCCTAGAAGCCCTGCACACAGGTAGAGGAAACATAATTCTCCTTGGGGGCCCCCCTCCCTTATCTCATAGTGTTATTTGACTTATAGCCCCCAACCATATGCTTGGTGCTTGGGGACTGTAGAGAGGGGGAGCTGAGCACATGGCAACCATGCACTGCAAGGGTGGTTAAAGAATTTAATACACAATTTAAATGAGTACGAGGAAAGAGCAAAGTAGAGCAGATTTCTTTTCGCACAACTTTCCACAAGAGGAAGGCAGGCTACACATGGAGGCCACGACCCGCCCCATTAAGAGGGGAAGCAAGACTCTACGCGCTTGGAGTCAGAACCAGACAAAGCTGAACGTAGTCCTGTACCGTCCCCTGGGGCTTAGCTGCTCCGAGCGCTGCTCCTGGACTCTATGGAGTTTATTACGAAAAGAAAGTACTGTCCTATTTTTGCTCTAGGGGTAGAACTTACGGAGGTGTTCTATGTTCCAAGGGTTCGGGAGCAGGTCCCCATCCTCGGTGGAAAGGCGCACACACCCGGGGCGGCATACCTTCGCGACTCGGAAGGGGCCTTCCCAACTAGGGGAGAGTTTATGCGCCCCTTCGCGAGAAAGTATGCGCCGCAACACTAGGTCACCTTCCTGCAGCTCCCGGGCACGCACAGACCTCTGGTGGTAGCGCCGAAGCGCTTGTCTGTACAGCGCGTTACGGAGTGCCGCATGTAATCGGACCTCGTCGACGAGGTCGATTTCTCCACGCCGGAGGTTGTCCTGCGTGGCTTCGTCGTAAGCCCGGACACGGTGAGACTTCATGGTGATTTCTGGGGGAAGTACAGCTTCGGCCCCATACACCATGAAGAAGGGTGTCTCCCCAGTGGCCCGGCTCTGGGATGTCCGGTTAGCCCATAGTGTGCTCGGAAGCTCATCTACCCAATTGGCACCATGTTTCTTCAGGCTGGCGAAGGTGCGAGTCTTAAGGCCCCGAAGAATCTCCGCGTTGGCCCTCTCAACTTGCCCATTGCTCCTTGGGTGGGCGACAGAGGCATAGCACACCTGAATACCAAGGTCCTCGCAGTAGTCTTGGAATGCCGCGCTGGTGAACTGGGTCCCGTTGTCGGTGATGATTCTGTTCGGGACCCCGAACCGGCAGACAATAGACTTGATGAACTTTACTGTTGGATTGTTTGTTGATGGTGACAACTGGTGTAGCTTCCGGCCACTTGGTGAACTTGTCGATGGCGACATAGAGGTACCGGAATCCCCCGACGGTTCTGGGAAATGGTCCCAGGATGTCCAGCCCCCATACGGCAAATGGCCACGAGGGCGGGATCATCTGTACCGCCTGAGCCGGTGTATGGATCTGCTTGGCGTGGAACTGGCACGCCTTGTAGCTCTCGACCAGCTTGACGGCATCCTGGAGTGCTGTCGGCCAGTAGAAGCCATGCCGGAAGGCTTTACCGACAAGCGTGCGTGAGGAAGAGTGACTTCCACATTTGCCTCCATGGATCTCAGCGAGCAAGTCGCAGCCTTCCCCCTGGGTTATGCACCACAATAGGATGTGGTTGGCGCCACGCCGGTAGAGATCCCCCTCTACCAGCGCGTACCTCTTAGCCATACGCACAATCCGTTCAGCGGTTGCATGTTCATCAGGGAGGATATTGTCCTTCAAGTAGTCCCGGATCTCCGTGATCCATGCATCGGGTCTGACTTGAGCTTCTGGATCTTGAGCGCTGGGTTGCACGGAGTCCCCAGTGACGCTTACGATCCTTGGCGGCATCCATGGCTGTAGGGCCGCCGGGACCGCCAGCTTCGAGGTGCTGGTCAAGCCCCCTTTGCCCGGCTTGGCGGGCCGGGCTGTAGGCCGCAGCAACGTCCTCTCGAAAACTCCTTCGGGCGCGGGAGCTCCGGTGGAAGCCTTCGTTGAAAGGTTGTCAGCTGCGGCATTACCAGCGCGCGGTACGTGGTGCAGGTCCAAGGCGAGGAATTCTTTCTCCAACATCTGCACGTGAAGCAGATACGCAGCTAGCTGCGGGTCATTGCAAGAGCATTCGCCCTTGACTTGCTTGATGACCAGTTGGGAGTCGCCCTGTGCCAACAACTGGCGAGCGCCTAGAGACAGGGCTGTCTGCAGGCCAAAGATGAGTGCTTCATACTCCGCCATGTTGTTGGTTGCCTTGAAATTTAGACGCACCATATACCCAAACTGTTCCCCCGATGGCATGAGGAGCAGTACGCCGGCACCGGCCCCCTGCTTTCGCGAGGAGCCATCAAAGAAAAGTGTCCAGTGGGGTTCGGTGAAGACTGGAGCTTGGTGCTCTGGCTCACCGCCTTCATGGCCCCCTGGGTCAGTCTTCGTTGGTGTCCACTCCGCCACAAAGTCAGCCAGTGCTTGGCTCTTAACTGCATGGCGTGGGAGAAAGTCCAGCTCAAACTCCGCCAGCTCCGCCGCCCATTTAGCAACGTTGCCAGTCGCATGGGGGCTGTGAAGAATTGTCTTCAGCGGATACGAGGTGACTACCGAGACCCGGTGGGCCTGGAAGTAATGGCGGAGCTTCCTGGAGGCCACGAGCACCACATACAGCAGCTTGTGGACTTCTAGGTACCTTGTCTTGGCATCATGAAGTACTTCGCTGATGTAGTAGACAGGCCTCTGTATGGTTCGAACCTTCTCCCTTAGGCTTGGGAGGTCCTCGTCCATTGTTCCCGGCCCGCTGGAGGTGAGTGGACCCACGGGGGCCTCTGGGAACTGGGACCCGGAGGCCCTTAAGCTATCTTGATTATCCGGGAGCTCCGGGGGGTCTTGAGGGACCTCCGGGAGGTCCCAATTGGCCCTCGGAGATTTATCTTGGGGGTCCGGGAGACCGTCCTGGACCTCCGGGAGGTCAACCTGGACCTCCGGGGGGTTCGGGGGACCGTCTTGGCCCTGCGGGGCCTCTTGGCGTCTATCTTCTGCTACCGGAGCAGGTTGCGGAGGTGAGGGGTCTGGCCGCTCCGCGACGAGGACCATACTCACCACTTCTGTTGTCGCCGCAATGTAGAGCAGCAGGTGTTCCCCGGGCTCAGGGGCTACCATGATAGGTAGGGTCGTCAGGAGTCGCTTCAACTCCTGGAAAGCCTCTTCTGCTTCGTCAGTCCAGGCAAAAGGGCCTCACTTGCGCAGGAGCTTAAAGAAAGGGAGTGCCCGCTCTGCTAGCCTCGGTATAAAACGACTCAGCGCGGCTAGACATCCCGTGAGTCTCTGAACATCCTTGACGTGGGCAGGGGGCCGCATCAAGTCGATGGCCTTGATCTTCTCAGGGTTGGCCTCAATCCCTCGGTGCGAGACCAGGAACCCTAAGAGCTTCCCAGAGGACACGCCGAACACACATTTATCTGGATTCAGCTTGGTGCGCGTAGAGCGCAACTTGTCAAAGACTAAGGCTAGGTTATCTAGTAAAGATGAACCCTGCTTGACCTTGACAACTATGTCATCGACGTACACCTCAACTAGGTATCTTATTAACTCCCCAAAGGTTTTGTGCATCGCCCGCACAAAGGTGGGGAGTGCATTCTTTAGGCCGTAAGGCATAGACACATAGCAATAAAGGCCGTCTACTGTGATGAAGGAGGTGTGCTCCTCGTCCTCCCTAGACATGGGGATCTGATGGAAACCCGAGTAGGCGTCTAGGAAGCACAGCATATCACAGCCTGACGTTAAGTCTACTATTTGATCTATTCTAGGGAGAGGGAATGGATCTTTGGGACATGCCTTATTGAGACTGGTGTAGTCGATGCACATCCGGAGCTTCCCGCCGGCCTTCGGGACAACGACGGGGTTCGCCAACCACCGGGGGTGGTGGACTTCCCGTATGAAGCCAGCGTCCAGCAGCTTCTTGACTTCTTCACGGATGAAGTTTTGCCACTCGATGGACTGCTTGCGGGGCTTCTGTTGAACCGGCCGGGCGTCGGGGAAGACTTTCAAGTGGTGCTCGATCACCTCCCTGGGGATCCCCGGCATCTGTGACGGCTGCCATGCAAACACGTCGACATTGTGCCGGAGGAAGGTGACGAGCGCGCCTTCCTATTTGCTATCCAGGCCCCCGGCTACCTGGGTGGTCTGGGTAGCTTTGGCGCCGACTTGGACGACCTTTAAGGGGACGCCGCCCTCGTCGAGAGGTTGCACGCGGGGTGCTGTGGCGGAAGCACGGTGACGGGCGCTCGGGCGGAGCTGGTCCGGCTCCGTATTGTCGGGGGCTGATGCCCCAGCTGTTGCGAGCGCTTGGAGCTTCTCTAGGGCCGACACTGCAGCAGTGTGGTCCCCACAAATCCTGAGGACGCCCGTCGGTGTTGGCATCTTCAGGACGAGGTAGCCGTAGTGGGCTACAGCCATGAACCGGTACAGGGCTGGCCTGCCGATTATGGCGTTGAAGGGGAGGTCTATCTCCGCTACGTCGAACAGAATGTACTCTGTCCGATAGCTGTCCGGAGCCCCGAAGGTCACCGGGAGGCTAATGTTGCCGTAGGGGATGACCTGTCCCGGCCCTACCCCTGAGAACGGGCTCGACGGGGTGAGCTTGGCCATCGGGACCTGCAGCTTCTGGAAAGCTGCTCGGCTGATGAGGTTCAGCCCAGCTCCTCCATCTATCAAAACGTGGTACATCCTCACGTTGGCGATGGTAGGGGCTACCAGGAGCGGTAGTTGGCCGGCCCCAGCCATGTTCCTGGGGCAGTCGGTGGCGTCAAAGCTGATGGGGGTTCCCATCCACTTAAGGTGCGGTGCAGCACTCGGGAGTGGCGCCACCGACGCTACCGCTCGGCGCAGAGTCTTGACTGCGCTTCGGGACGAGGGGTTGGCGGACCCGCCGTATATGACGTAGAGCTTCTTCCGACGCTCATCGTCGCTGGAGCTGGAGTCCTCATGATTGCGTGCCGCCTTCATGACACACCGAGGCTCCGGGATCTCCTCTGAGTGGTCGATGTTGTCTGGAACATCCACCCTCTGTTCGTCTTCCTTTGGACGGAAGGGCAGGGCATCAGCCCGCTGCCGCTTCCCCTTGCGGAAGCGCTCTGCGAGCCTTTGGATCTCCCGGCACTCGGCAGTAGTGTGGCGACAGCTGCCGTGCACGGGGCACATATTGTCTTGATTACCTTCTGAGACCGGTAACCTTCGCTGCCTCTTGTCGGGGCGCGGCCCCCGAGCCCCACTAAGCGTCGCTGCAGTGACGACTGGGGCTGCGGCCGGTGACCTTATCTTGCTTCTGCCTCGGCTCTTGGTCTTCCTGCTGTCTCCATAGGGAGTAGGACCAGATCCGGGCAGTCCTCCTGACTCGGAGGACGGCTGCGAGTGCCAGTTCCTTCCTTCGGCTGCTCTGGCGCACTTGTCCGCCAAGCTGAAGAGCTCTGAAGCGTCGCGGACCTCCCTGGTCGCAAGTTTCTCAAGCATCTTCTTGTCTCGGACGCCTTGCCGGAACGCCACCACCACAGAAGAATTTTGAATGTGTGGGATGGTGTTCCGCACCTGGGAGAACCGCTGGATGAAAGAGCGCAGCGACTCCCCAGGTTGTTGCTGGATGGCGTGGAGGTCGAGCTCCGTGCCAGGCCGGGTGTAGGAACTGCCGAAGTTGGCTATGAACTGCCGGCAAAGCTCTCCCCAGGAAGTCACGGAACCCTTGGGGAGGTTCATGAGCCAAGACCGGGCTGGGCCAGTCAAGGCGACAGGGAAGTAATTAGCCATGACGGCTTCATTCCCTCCTACGGCAAGTACGGCGGTGGAGTAGATCTGGAGGAACTCCGCCGGGTTGACGCTGCCATCGTACTTCTCGGGCATATGTGGCCGAAACTTGCGCGGCCACTTTGCGAAGCGGAGGTGGGGCGCGAGGGCCGCACACCCTGCTTTCGTCGCCGCAGGTTCTGGTGCCGCGAACGCTTGGTTCGCACTGAGCACCGCATGCCCCGGTATGGGCAAGGCTGCACCATAGGCCGGGGGCACCATCTGCAGGACATATGACTGTGGTATATTCTGCACGGCGCGGGCCTGGGGCAGAGATCGCGTGGCGAAGGTCTGCTCTTCAGGCTGGGTCGAGGCCGACGTCATGCTGTCGTCAGTCTTTGGTAGCGACGCCTTTCTCGGCGCTGCTCGAGGTATACCCGGGCATCTTGACCCAGGCGACACCGCTCCAGCTCTGTCCCCAGATCTGTCGATTGGGGCCTGGTAGAGCTGGAGTCTGCCGTCTGCTCGTCAACCGGTTGGCCAGAGCGTCGTCCCCGCCGAAGTCGAGGGTTTGCGGCGGTGACGACGAGACGGTCTACCTCGCGGATCCACTGCCGGGTCGCTGCCTGAGGCGCGTCCCCAGCGGGCGGATTGTACAGTAGCACTCTCGCTGCAGCTAGCGCACCCCCACTGGGTATGCCCAGCGCTACTGAAGACTTGATGCTGGTTGGAGCCTGCATTGCCGGGGTCGGCGCTGCCAGAGCCGGTTGCTGGCTCCCAGCTTGTACCGACACACTCCGTCCCGAGTGTGTCGACATGTACTCCCCCCTGGTCGCGGTTTGCCGCAGAGGCGAGGGGGGAGAGTTCGCCGCTGAAGGAAGCTTGGTCATCTTCGTCGGCGGGAACTCGTCGCGCTAAGGGAAAAGCCCCCTACCTGGCGCGCCAAATGTCGAAGTGTTCTGTCGACACTTCCCCCGGGCCTGCACTGGGCAGCCCGCGGAGGTTCTTTTTTCGGTGGGGCTAGTTCCTAGCGGAGAGCTTGCGCAGATGGACGAGTTAGTAAGAGCTTGACACGGCGAGTTTTACGTGGTTCAGGCCGCCGGAGCGTAAAACCCTACGTCCACGGCGAGCTATGGAGCTCGCTGTATTGCTTGCTGCTCAGGGCCGGAGTCCTGAGCTTGGGGGTGAGTTACAGCTTGAGAGTGTATGGCTAGCGTATGAGTTGCAAAGTGCGAACCCTTGCTATCGTCGCCTACCCGAGCCTTTTATAGTCCAAGACTCGGGCGGCTTACAAGGGAAGCCGGGACCCGACAGGTGGTCCCGGGAAGATTGTCTATTATCTACCGTATCTGCAATTATGCCGGTAGTTATCTCTGGTCGAAGGCTTCTGAGTCTTCATCTTGCCGCCCTGCCCATGCCGCATGCTAGTCGTAGTGGTTGATGACGGCGCAGGCGGCATGGGATGTCTTGTCGTGGTGTTTATTGGCTGGCAGGTTCTGACACCGTGCGCCAGTCTGTGATGCGACTGGTCGCAACGGCACCTGACAGAGGCGTGCTCCGCGTCTCCGCGTCTTGGGAAGACGCGGGCCTTGAATACCTTGTACGGGCAAGGTATGGGGCGTCTTTACGCCCGCTGCCTATCTCTCGGGGGCAGGCAGCACCGTTCTTCTGGCCACGTGGCGGGCCCAGAGCCCTTCTCTGAGGAGAGAAGGGTCCGGCCTGCGGGGCACGTGGAGCCTCCGGACCTCTCCCCGCGGAGGGGGAGGCTCGGCTTCTGTCGGCTACGCGGCGGGCCCGGAGCTCTCCTCTGAGGAGGGGGAGGTCCGGCCCCGCTGGACGCGTGGCGCCTTCGGACCTCTCTCCTGCGGAGGGGGAGGTCCGGCTTCTGTATGCCACGTGGCAGGCCCGGAGCTCTCCTCTGAGGAGAGGGAGGTCCGGCCCCGCCGGACGCGTGGCGCCTTCGGAGCTCTCCCTGCGGAGAAGGGCGAGTTCCTTAGGCATTTCTTCCTGTGCGCGGGGGTACCCCATATCTCAGGTACCGACAGCCTCCAAGGGGTAGGTGGACCCGGGATCATCTTGGGAGACCCAAGGCATCTTCCCCTTCTGGCAAGGCCTTCAAGGGGTTGACAGACCTTGGGCGGCCCCCAGGTGGTCTGACCGAGGCACGGAGGCGTGCCCTCGGGTGGGGCTGGCCCGATCTTGCACCATTGTGATTGGTGCTTGGGCTGTTGCGACTACTTGAAGCTTCTCCAAGGTTGACGTCGCAGCAGTGCAGCCTCCACTGACCTGGGACGGCAGCCACAGTCGGCTACTGCCCCGGCCCATCACCATCGGAGCTGGAGTCCTCACCGTTATGCACTGTCTTCATGACACGCTGAGGCTCCTGAAACCCCACCTAGTGGCCGGCGCTGACTGAAGCGTCGACTTTCTGCTTGCCATCCCTCTGAGGGAGGAGCGGTGCCTCAGCTCTCTGCTGCCTTCCTTTGCGGAAGCGCTCTGCGAGCCTCTGGATATCCCAGCACTCGGCAGCACTATGATTGCCGGCGCCATGCACAGGGCATAGCCCGCCCTGGTCACCATCTGGGGCTGGCGACTGCCGCTGCCTTTTGTCGGGGCGTGGCCCCCGAGCTCCACTAGCCGTCGCTGCTGCGGCGACGGGAGCCGCGGACGATGACTTCATCTTGCCACTCCCCCGGTTCTTAGCCTTCTTGCCACCTCCATAGGAAGCCGCGCCGGACCCGGGCTGTCCTCTTGACTCGGAGGTCGGCAGAGAGTGCCAGTTCCGCCCTTCAGCTGCTCTGGCGCATTTGTCCGCCAGTCTGAAGAGCTCAGAGACGTCGCGGACTTCTCTGGTCGCGAGCTTCTCAATCATTTTCTCGTCCCGGACACCCTGCCGGAACGCCACCACCACAGAAGCACTTTGAATATGCGGGATGGTGTTGCGTACCTGGGAGAACCGCTGGATGAAGGAGCGCAGCGACTCCCCAGGTTGTTGCTTGATGGCGTGGAGGTCAAGCTCCGTGCCGGGATGGGTGTAGGAGCTGCCGAAGTTGGCGATGAACTGCCGGCAGAGCTCTCCCCAGGAAGTTATGGAACCCTGAGGGAGATTCATGAGCCAAGACCGGGCTGGGCCGGTCAAGGCGACGGGGAAGTAGTTGGCCACGAAGCGAAGGTGGGGTGCAAGGGCCGCACATCCTGCTCCTGTTGCCGCAGGTATTGGTGCCGCGAACGCTTGGTTCGCACCTGGCACAGTGTACCCCGGTATGTTCAAGGCTGCGCCATAGACCGGGGACGCCGTTTGTAGGGCATATGGTTGTGGCATATGCTGCGCGGCGTATGCCTGGGGCAGGGCTCGCGTGGCGAAGATCTGCCCTCCAGGCTTGGTCGAGGCCGACGTCATGCTGTCGCCAGCCTCTTGGTTGTGACGCCTTTCTCGACGTCGCTCGAGGTACACCCAGGCATCCTGGCCCAAGTGGCACCGTTCCAGCTCCGTCCTCAGGTCCGTCGACGGGAGCCTGGAGGAGCTGGAATCCGCCGTCTGCCCGTCAACCGTAGGCGTGCGCGTCAGCGACCCAGCCGGATGGCCGGGGCATCGCCCTCGCCGAAACCGAGGGTTTGCGAAGGCGACGACGAGACGGTTCACCTCGTGAACCCACTGCTGGGTCACTGAATGGGGCGCGTCCCCAGCAGGTGGGTTGCGCAGTAGCGCTCTTGCTGCAGCTAGCGCACCCCCGTGCTGTACGCTCAGCGCTGCAGAAGATCTGACGCTGGTTGGAGCCTGCATTGCCTGGGTCGGCGTTGCCGGAGTCGGCTGCTGGCTCCCAGCTTGCGCCGACACACTCCGTCCAGAGTGTGTCGACATGTACTGCCCGCTGGTCATGGTTCGCCGTGAACGCGAAGGAGGAGAGTTTGCCGCTGAAGGAAGCTTGGTCATCTTTGTCGGCGGAAACTCGTCGCACAAGGGAAAGCCCCCTACCTGGCGCGCTAAATGTCGAAGTGTGTGGTCGACACTTCCCCCGGACCTGCACTGGGCAGCCCGAGGAGGTTCTTTTTCGGAGGGGCTAGTCACTTGCGGAGAGCTTAAGCGTATGGACGAGTTAAGGAAAAGCTTGACACAGCGGGTTTTACGTGGTTCGGGCCGCCGGAGCGTAAAACCCTACGTCCACGGTGAGCTGAGGAGCTCGCTGTATTGCTTGCTGCTCAGAACCGGAGTCCTGAGCTTGGGGATGACTGATGTCTAGCGTATGAGTTGCGGGAGTGCGAACCCTTGCTAACGTCGCCTACCCGAGCCTATTATAGTCCAAGACTCGGGTGGCTTACAAGGGGGCCCGGGACCCGACAGGTGGTCCCGGGGAGATTGTCTATCATCTACCGTATCTGCAGTTATGCCGGTAGTTGTCTCTGGCGAAGGCTTCTGAGTCTTCGTCTTGCAGCCCTGCCCATGCCGCATGCTAGTCGTAGTGGTTGATGACGGCGGGGGCGGCATGGGATGTCTTGTCGCTGCGTTTATTGGCTGGCAGGCTCTGACACCGCGCGCCAGTCTGTGATGTGACTGGGCGCAACGGCACCTGACAGAGGCTTGCTCCGCGTCTCCGCGTCTTGGGAAGGCGCGGACCTTGAATACCTTGTACGGGCAAGGTATGGGGCGTCTTTACGCCCGCTGCCTACCGCTAGGGGGCAGGCAGCGCCGTTCTGCTGGCCACGTGGCGGACCCGGAGCCCTCCTCAGAGGAGAGGGGTCCGGCCCCGCAGGACACGTGGAGCCTTCGGACCTCTCCCCGCGGAGGGGGAGGTCCGGCTTCTGTCGGCCACGTGGCGAGCCCGGAGCTCCTCTCTGAGGAGAGGGAGGTCTGGCCCCGCTGGACACGTGGCGCCTTCGGACCTCTCTCCCGCGGAGGGGGAGGTCCGGCTTCTGTAGGCCACGTGGCGAGCCCGGAGCTCTCCTCTGAGGAGAGGGAGGTCCGGCCCCACCGGACGCGTGGCGCCTTTGGAGCTCTCCCTGCGGAGAAGGGTGAGATCCTTAGGCATTTTCCCCTGTGCGCGGGGGTACCCCATATCACGGGTACCGACAGTGGCCCCCGGGCCCATCTCGGGGGAGATTGCAAGCCCGAGGTGGGACCTCCATCTCTTCTGATCCGCGCACTTTTTCTAAGTCCTGCATTGACCGCAGATGGAGCACGAACAGTCGCGGGATTGTGGGATCGTGCACCCACTTGATGGTTGCTTTTACCGCGGCGGTTCCCAAGGCTGCCACTTCTGCATGTTGCGGCGCTTTCTTCGGGAACCGCCGGAGTGCCTTGCTGGCTCGTCTTCTTGGGAGGCGGACTCCTTGACCCACCGCTTCAGCTGGGCGGCTTGGGTCCACTTGCCATCGGCACTCTGTCTCGGCCCCTCGGGGCCGAAACGGTTGCCGATGCGGCGTATTCGAAGAGTTTCAGATCGCTTGGAATTGCACCTGGGAAGTTTTAAGAGGGGATCTCACCCGCATTGCAGCTTCCCTTCGCACTTTCCAGCGTTCGTTCTTCCCTTGAACTCTTGCGCCTTTTCCCCCTTGTCTTTGAGTCCTCCCTCGCCATGGCTGCCAACCTGCCCTCCGAGAAGAAACGCGCTCGATCTCCTCCGGTGGCGGCATATGCGCCAAGTCAGGGATTCAGGGTGCCTACACCTCTTGCTGCTGGAGATGGCACCCCTTCTGGCGGCGACTCAAAGCAATCCCGGGCTGATGTGTCCGGGGGAGCTTCTGGAGCGTCCCCTGCTTCGCCAGTCCAGGCGACTGCGGAGCGACCGTCAGTGACGGCGGCGGGCTCTGGGAGTCCTACCCCGGCTCGGAAGTCGGGGTTTAGAGCCCGCTGGAGTGTTCACGCTTCCCGGTCGTCCCCGTCTGGCGGGGAGTCTGCACCGTTGCGCTCGGAAACCGGGACGGCTGCCGCGGCCCCCAAGCCAGCGCGAGTTCCTCCTGTTCCGGCGTGCCCGGATTCCGCGGCAGCGTCGCCTCTTCCTGCCGAGACGGCTGCCACGGCCCCCAGGCCAGCGCAGGTCGACCCTGCACCAGGCGGCACAGCTTCTATTTCAGCGTTGACTTCCCCCGCTCGTCCCTCTCCAGAGGCCAAGAAGCCAGAAGCCAGAGAGAGTCCGGCGGTTCCGGCTGTCGGAGCCCCGGCGCCAGCTTCTTCTGACCGGCGTCTCGTCTCGGTCCTGGTGCCTAGACTTCTCTTGAGGATGAGATGATGGAGGAGGTCGGAGTGCTGCTCCGGCCTCTGCTGCCCCACTGCCCCTGGCGGATGCCTTTGCGCTTGCCGAAGCGAGCGTCCGGCAGGTCTTGGCCGCACTTGGTCGCGAGCGGGAGGAGCATACGGTTGAACGGGATTGCCTCCTCACCTGGGGGAACCTTTTGCGGGAGCGGACCGCGAAGGTCAAGAGCGAGCTCGACTCCAGGCAGGAGTTGCTTGACTTCATGGAAGTACTCCTCGACCGGCTGAAGCGGTTTGTCGACCGCCTGGACGTCGAATCGCGGCGGATCAACAGGGAGGCCCTTGAGGCACACGCTCGGGCCGAGGAGAGCCTCTCTGCCGCGGAGGAGATACGGCAGCTGTTGGAGCGCCGTAAACTCGCCGTTGAGGACCGGGAGCGTTCCACGGCAGCCTAGGCGGAGAGGGTCGCTGCGCAGCTGGCGGTGGGCGAGGATGACCTGCGAGCTCGGGCCAGCGAGCTTGAGGCTCAGAAGGTAGACCTCGCCATGAGGGAGGAACAGGTCTCCCGCGAACGCCAGACGATTCTGGATCGAGAGTTGGCTGCCGACTTCAGGGCTTCTGAATTGGAGCGGCTCACCAAGATTCTCCGCCTTCGGGAAAGCTCCCTGGCGGCCAAGGAGAAAGAGTTCTCTGAGAGAAACCAAGACGCCCTGCAGGCAGCCCGCCGCGAGGTAGAGGAGCTCTCGGCCTTGCGGTCCTCCGAGGCGCTTGCGGTCTCGAGCTTCATCAATCGGGCGGGGTCCGCCCTGATCCCCCTTGGCTTCAGTCCGGTGAGGGCAGAGGCTCCTGCGCTGAAGGTGGCGGAGGTGATCCCCGCGCTGGAGTCGATCGGCTCCAAGCTGGACAGGCTAGACTCGGTGGTCGCCAGCGAGCTTGAGGCCGAGGGACGCGGCCTTGCCTTAGAAGTCACCTCACATGTTCTGGCATGCTTCAGGAGCCGGGACCCTTCTTTCTCCCTAGAGCCAGCGAGAGAGGGCCCAGCCGCGGAGCGGGAGGAGGCTGCCCGGGCTGAAGTCGGGGACGTGGCCGCCCTTGTAGCCGCTAGGTTCCGGCGTGGACCGGGAGGACCCTAGGACTTGCTTCTCCCTCTTTATCGAGTCTGTAGTACAGCTCATGGAGCCTCGAATAATTAGACTCTCTTGAATGTTTGTACCTGTGATGCCTTTTCTCTCCTTCTTGGTTTTGCCTGACCGAGTCCTTAGCTCCGCAAGGTACTCAGAGGCCTTCACCAGTCTCGGAGCTCTGCACAGACACCTTCCCCAGGTCCTAACTGTATTAGGAGCCCCCGGGGGTCTCCGGATCTCGCCCCATGGGGAGGTCCATATCTGCCGGCCACGTGGCGGGTCCGGAGCTCCTCCTAAGGAGGCGGGAGCTTTTTCCCCGCTGGACACGTGGGGCTTTCGGAGCCCCCCCCCAGAGGGGGAGGTCCGATTTCCGCCTGCCACATGGCGAGCCCGGAGCTCCCCTCTGGGGACACGGGAGCTCCGGGCCCGTTTGACACGTGGGGCCTTCGGGCCTCGCCCCTGCTAAAGGGGCGGGCCCCGGTCCTTCCAGTCCTATGCCGGAGTAGTTGGTAGCTCCTTCCACCCCCCCCCCCCCCCCCGCTTCGTGCAGTCCCCGTTGCTGTAACTTGGAGGTCCTGCACACAGGCAAAGGAAACGTAATTCTCCTCGGGGGGTCCTCCCCTCCCGTCTCCTAGTCTTATTCGACTTACGATCCCAATCCGTTATATGGGGCTTGGGCAATTCTGTGCGCGAGGCGCCGGAGCTCCGGCTCCCTCCGAGGTCCGGGTACGAACGCCCGATCCCTAGTACCGGGCCATGCGCCGGGGAAACAGAGTGCACAGGCTTTGGGTTCATGACCAGGCAAAGCGGCTGTACTCCCCTGTACCTCTGGAGGGAAGGATGCGCACGCTTTAGGCACGGAGCCGGCTAAGCGGGATACGCACCCTGGACCCCCCATGCACAACGCAGGCCTTTCCTGGAGGTGACCAACTGGCACCGCAACACCTGACTGGGGGAGGCCCGAGAGACTCTCTTGGCCATCGGCAGGTGCCTCAAGCGCAGCCGCCCTCAGTAGGATAGCAAATGCTGACTATGGATGAGCGCGGGAGAGAGGGAGTTAGATGTACGGTGAACATACATAGAGAGTGCGATCATAAAAATTAATTGTCGAAGTGTTCGGTCGACACTTCCCCCCGGCCTGCACTGGGCAGCCCGCGGAGGTTCTTTTTTCGGTGGGGCTAGTCTCTAGCGGAGAGCTTACGCAGATGGACGAGTTAGTAAGAGCTTGACACGGCGAGTTTTACGTGGTTCAGGCCGCCGGAGCGTAAATCCCTACGTCCACGGCGAGCTATGGAGCTCGCTGTATTGCTTGCTGCTCAGGGCCGGAGGCCTGAGCTTGGGGGTGAGTTACAGCTTGAGAGTGTATGGCTAACGTATGAGTTGCAAAGTGCGAACCCCTGCTATCGACGCCTACCCGAGCCTTTTATAGTCCAAGACTCGGACGGCTTACAAGGGGAGCCGGGACCCGACAGGTGGTCCCGGAAAGATTGTCTATTATCTACCGTATCTGCAGTTATGCCGGTAGTTGTCTCTGGCCGAAGGCTTCTGAGTCTTCATCTTGCCGCCCTGCCCATGCCGCTTGCTAGTCGTAGTGGTTGATGACGGCGCAGGCGGCATGGGATGTCTTGTCGCGGTGTTTATTGGCTGACAGGTTCTGACACCGCGCGCCAGTCTGTGATGCGACTGGGCGCAACGGCACCTGACAGAAGCGTGCTCCGCGTCTTGGGAAGACGCGGGCCTTGAATACCTAGTACGGGCAAGGTATGGGGCGTATTTACGCCCGCTGCCTACCGCTCGGGGCAGGCAGCGTCGTTCTGCTGCCACGTGGCGGGCCCGGAGCCCTTCTCAGAGGAGAGGAGGGTCAGTCCCGCGGGGCACGTGGAGCCTCCGGACCTCTCCCCATGGAGGGGGAGGCTCGGCTTCTGCTGGCCACGTGGCGGGCCCGGAGCTCTCCTCTGAGGAGAGGGAGGTCCGGCCCCGCTGGACACGCGGCGCCTTCGGACCTCTCTCCCGCGGAGGGGGAGGTCCGGCTTCTGTATGCCACGTGGCGGGCCCGGAGCTCTCCTCTGAGGAGAGGGAGGTCCGGCCCCGCCGGACGCGTGGCGCCTTCGGAGCTCTCTCCCGCGGAGGGGGAGGTCCGGCTTCTGTATGCCACGTGGCGGGCCCGGAGCTCTCCTCTGAGGAGAGGGAGGTCTGGCCCCGCCGGACGCGTGGCGCCTTCGGAGCTCTCCCTACGGAGAAGAGCGAGTTCCTTAGGCATTTTACCCTGTGCGCGGGGGTACCCCATATCCCAGGTACCGACATTAATGCATAATTTAAATGAGCGCATGAGAGAGAGCGAAGTAGAACAAGTTTCTGTGTTAATGCCCATAGGTGGAAGCCTGGCTGTACATGGAGGCAATGACCCGCCTCGTCTACAAGGGAAGCAAGACTCTACGCGCTTAGGGTCGGAACCAGGCTAAGCTGGACGTAGTCCTGGACCGTCCCTTGAGACTTAGCTGCCCCAAGCGCTGTTCCTAGGCTCTATGGGATTTATTACAGAAGGGAATAACCCTGTTCTACTAATGCTCGGGGGGTAGGACTTACAGTGTTGTTCCATGCCAAGGGTTTTAGGGTCGGATCCCATTCTCGGTTGAAAGGCATGTGTACCTGGGATGGCAACTTTTGTGGCTCAGAAGGAACCTTCCCTGCTGGGGGAGAGTTTATAGGTCCTTTACGAGAAAGCGCGTGCCACGGCACCAGGTTGCCTTTCTGCAGGTCCCTGACGCGTTTGGTTCTTTGGCGGTAGTGCTAGAGCACCAGCCGAGACCGTGCGTTGTGGGGTGTTACCTACAGCCGAGCCTCGTCGACGAGGTTGTTATCTTCACGCTGGTACAGGTCCTGCGCGGCTTCTCCTGGGCGCCCCCGGGGAGTTCTCCCCTTCTGGCTAAGGCCTCCAAGGGGTAGGTGGACCCGGGATCGTCTTGGGAGACCCAAGGCATCTTCCCCTTCTGGCAAGGCCTTCAAGGGGTTGACAGACCTTGGGCGGCCCCCAGGTGGTCTGACCGAGGCACGGAGGCGTGCCCTCGGGTGGGGCTGGCCCGATCTTGCACCATTGTGATTGGTGCTTGGGCGACTATTTGGAGCTTCTCCAAGGTTGACGTCGCAGCAGTGCAGCCTCCACTGACCTGGGACGGCAGCCACAGTCGGCTACCGCCCCGGCCCATCACCATCGGAGCTGGAGTCCTCACCTTTATGCACTGTCTTCATGACACGCTGAGGCTCCTGAAACCCCACCTGGTGGCCGGCGCTGACTGAAGCGTCGACTTTCTGCTTGCCATCCCTCTGAGGGAGGAGCGGTGCCTCAGCTCTCTGCTGCCTTCCTTTGCGGAAGCGCTCTGCGAGCCTCTGGATATCCCAGCACTCGGCAGCACTATGATTGCCGGCGCCATGCACAGGGCATAGCCCGCCCTGGTCACCATCTGGGGCTGGCGACTGCCGCTGCCTTTTGTCGGGGCGTGGCCCCCGAGCTCCACTAGCCGTCGCTGCTGCGGCGACGGGAGCCACGGACGATGACTTCATCTTGCCACTCCCCCGGTTCTTAGCCTTCTTGCCACCTCCATAGGAAGCAGCGCCGGATCCGGGCTGTCCTCCTGACTCGGAGGTCGGCAGAGAGTGCCAGTTCCGCCCTTCAGCTGCTCTGTCGCATTTGTCCGCCAGGCTGAAGAGCTCAGAGACGTCGCGGACTTCTCTGGTCGCGAGCTTCTCAATCATTTTCTCGTCCCGGACACCCTGCCGGAACGCCACCACCACAGAAGCACTTTGAATATGCGGGATGGTGTTGCGTACCTGGGAGAACCGCTGGATGAAGGAGCGCAGTGACTCCCCAGGTTGTTGCTTGATGGCGTGGAGGTCAAGCTCCGTGCCGGGACGGGTGTAGGAGCTGCCGAAGTTGGCGATGAACTGCCGGCAGAGCTCTCCCCAGGAAGTTATGGAACCCTGAGGGAGATTCATGAGCCAAGACCGGGCTGGGCCGATCAAGGCGACGGGGAAGTAGTTGGCCATGACAGCCTCATCCCCTCCTGCGGCAAGTACGGCGGTGGAGTAGATCTGGAGGAACTCCATCGGGTTGACACTGTCATCGTACTTTTCGGGCAGGTTCGGGCGAAACTTGTGCTGCCACGTCACGAAGGCGAAGGTGGGGTGCAAGGGCTGCACATCCTGCTCCTGTTGCCGCAGGTATTGGTGCCGTGAACGCTTGGTTCGCACCTGGCACAGTGTACCCCGGTATGGGCAAGGCTGCGCCATAGACCGGGGACGCCGTTTGTAGGGCATATGGTTGTGGCATATGTTGCGCGTCGTATGCCTGGGGCAGGGCTCGCGTGGCGAAGATCTGCCCTCCAGGCTGGGTCGAGGCCGACGTCATGCTGTCGCCAGCCTCTTGGTTGTGACGCCTTTCTCGACGTCGCTCGAGGTACACCCGGGCATCCTGGCCCAAGTGGCACCGTTCCAGCTCCGTCCTCTGGTCCGTCGACGGGAGCCTGGAGGAGCTGGAATCCGCCGTCTGCCCGTCAACCGTAGGCGTGCGCGTCAGCGACCCAGCCGGTTGGCCGGGGCGTCGCCCTCGCCGAAACCGAGGGTTTGCGGCGGCGACGACGAGACGGTTCACCTCACGAACCCACTGCTGGGTCGCTGAATGGGGCGCATCCCCAGCAGGTGGGTTGTGCAGTAGCGCTCTTGCTGCAGCTAGCGCACCCCCGTGGTGTACGCTCAGCGCTGCAGAAGATCTGACGCTTGTTGGAGCCTGCATTGCCTGGGTCGGCTTTGCCGGAGTCGGCTGCTGGCTCCCAGCTCGCGCCGACACACTCCGTCCAGAGTGCGTCGACATGTACTCCCCGCTGGTCATGGTTCGCCGTGAACGCGAAGGAGGAGAGTTTGCCGCTGAAGGAAGCTTGGTCATCTTCGTCGGCGAAAACTCGTCGCGCAAGGGAAAGCCCCCTACCTGGCGCGCTAACTGTCGTAGTGTGTGGTCGACACTTCCCCTGGACCTGCACTGGGCAGCCCGCGGAGGTTCTTTTTCGGAGGGGCTAGTCACTTGCGGAGAGCTTAAGCGTATGGACGAGTTAAGGAAAAGCTTGACATGGCGGGTTTTACGTGGTTCGGGCCGCCGGAGCGTAAAACCCTACGTCCACGGTGAGCTGAGGAGCTCGCTGTATTGCTTGCTGCTCAGAACCGGAGTCCTGAGCTTGGGGATGACTGATGTCTAGCGTATGAGTTGCGGGAGTGCGAACCCTTGCTAACGTCGCCTACCCGAGCCTTTTATAGTCCAAGACTCGGGTGGCTTACAAGGGGGGCCCGGGACCCGACAGGTGGTCCCGGGGAGATTGTCTGTCATCTACCGTATCTGCAGTTATGCCGGTAGTTGTCTCTGGCGAAGGCTTCTGAGTCTTTGTCTTGCAGCCCTGCCCATGCCGCATGCTAGTCGTAGTGGTTGATGACGGCGGGGGCGGCATGGGATGTCTTGTCGCTGCGTTTATTGGCTGGCAGGCTCTGACACCGCGCGCCAGTCTGTGATGTGACTGGGCGCAACGGCACCTGACAGAGGCGTGCTCCGCGTCTCCGCGTCTTGGTAAGGCGCGGACCTTGAATACCTTGTACGGGCAAGGTATGGGGTGTCTTTATGCCCGCTGCCTACCGCTCGGGGGCAGGCAGCGCCGTTCTGCTGGCCACGTGGCGGACCCGGAGCCCTCCTCAGAGGAGAGGGGTCCGGCCCCGCAGGACACGTGGAGCCTTCGGACCTCTCCCCGCGGAGGGGGAGGTCCGGCTTCTGTCGGCCACGTGGCGAGCTCGGAGCTCCACTCTGAGGAGAGGGAGGTCTGGCCCCGCTGGACACGTGGCGCCTTCGGACCTCTCTCCCGCGGAGGGGGAGGTCCGGCTTCTGCAGGCCACGTGGCGAGCCCGGAGCTCTCCTCTGAGGAGAGGGAGGTCCGGCCCCGCCGGACGCGTGGCGCCTTTAGAGCCCTCCCTGCGGAGAAGGGTGAGATCCTTAGGCATTTTCCCCTGTGCGCGGGGGTACCCCATATCGCGGGTACCGACAGTGGCCCCCGGGCCCATCTCGGGGGAGATTGCAAGCCCGAGGTGGGACCTCCATCTCTTCTGATCCGCGCACTTTTTCTAAGTCCCGCATAGACCGCTGCCGGAGCACGAACAGTCGCGGGATCGTGCACCCACTTGATGGTTGCTTTTACCGCGGCGGTTCCCAAGGCTGCCACTTCTGCATGTTGCGGGGCTTTCTTCGGGAACCGCCGGAGTGCCTTGCCGGCTCGTCTTCTTGGGAGGATGACTCCTTGACCCACCGCTTCAGCTGGGCGGCTTGGGTCCACTTGCCATCGGCACTCTGTCTCGGCCCCTCGGGGCTGAAACGGTTGCCGATGCGGCGTATTCGAAGAGTTTCAGATCGCTTGGAATTGCACCTGGGAAGTTTTAAGAGGGGATCTCACCCGCATTGTGGCTTCCCTTCGCACTTTCCAGCGTTCGTTCTTCCCTTGAACTCTTGCGCCTTTGCCCCCTTGTCTTTGAGTCCTCCCTCGCCATGGCTGCCAACCCGCCCTCCGAGAAGAAACGCGCTCGATCTCCTCCGGTGGCGGCATATGCGCCAAGTCAGGGATCTAGGGTGCGTACACCTCTTGCTGCTGGAGATGGCACCCCTTCTGGCGGCGACTCGAAGCAATCCCGGGCTGATGCGTCCGGGGGAGCTTCTGGAGCGTCCCCTGCTTCGCCAGTCCAGGCGACTGCGGAGCGACCGTCAGTGACAGCGGCGGGCTCTGGGAGTCCTACCCCGGCTCGGAAGTCGGGGTTCAGAGCCTGCTGGAGTGTTCGCGCTTCCCGGTCGTCCCCGTCTGGCGGGGAGTCTGCGCCATTGCGCTCGGAAACCGGGACGGCTGCTGCGGCCACCAAGCCAGCGCGAGTTCCTCCTGTTCCGGCATGCCCGGATTCCGCGGCAGCGGCGCCTCTTCCTGCCGAGACGGCTGCCACGGCCCCCAGGCCAGCGCAGGTCGACCCTGCACCAGGCGGCCCAGCTTCTATTTCAGCGTCGACTTCCCCCGCTCGTCCCTCTACACAGGCCAAGAAGCCAGAAGCCAGAGAGAGTCCGGCGGGTCCGGCTGTCGGAGCCCCGGCGCCAGCTTCTTCTGACCGGCGTCTCGTCTCGGTCGCTGGTGCCTCGACTTCTCTTGAGGATGAGGTGATGGAGGAGGTCGGGGTGCTGCTCCGGCCTCTGCTGCCCCACTGCCCCTGGCGGATGCCTTCGCGCTTGCCGAAGCGAGCGTCCGGCAGGTCTTGGCCGCACTTGGTCGCGAGCGGGAGGAGCATACGGTTGAACGGGATTGCCTCCTAACCTAGGGGAACCTTTTGCGGGAGCGGACCGCGAAGGTCAAGAGCGAGCTCGACTCCAGGCAGGAGTTGCTTGACTTCAGGGAAGTGCTCCTCGACCGGCTAAAGCGGTTTGTCGACCGCCTGGACCCTGAATCGCGGCGGATCAATAGGGAGGCCCTTGAGGCACACGCCCGGGCCGAGGAGAGCCTCTCTGCCGTGGAGGAGATACGGCAGCTGTTGGAGCACCGTAAACTCACCGTTGAGGACCGGGAGCGTTCCACGGCAGCCGAGGCGGAAAGGGTCGCTACGCAGCTGGCGGTGGGCGAGGATGACCTGCGAGCTCGGGCCAGGGAGCTTGAGGCTTAGAAGGCAGACCTCGCCATGAGGGAGGAACAGGTCTCCCGCGAACGCCAGACGATTCTGGATCGAGAGTTGGCTGCCGACTTCAGGGCTTCTGAATTGGAGCGGCTTGCCAAGACTCTCCGCCTTCAAGGAAGCTCCCTGGCGGCCAAGGAGAAAGAGTTCTCTGAGAGAAACCAAGACGCCCTGCAGGCAGCCCGCCGCTAGGTAGAGGAGCTCTCGGCCTTGCGGTCCTCCGAGGCGCTTGCGGTCTCGAGCTTCATCAATCAGGCGGGGTCCGCCCTGATCCCCCTTGACTTCAGTCCGGTGAGGGCAGAGGCTCCTGCGCTGAAGGTGGCGGAGGTGATCCCCGCGCTGGAGTCGATCGGCTCCAAGCTGGATAGGCTAGACTCGGTGGTCGCCAGCGAGCTTGAGGCCGAGGGACGCGGCCTTGCCTTAGAGGTCGCCTCACATGTGCTGGCATGCTTCAGGAGCCGGGACCCTTCTTTCTCCCTGGAGCCAGCGAGAGAGGGCCCAGCCGCGGAGCGGGAGGAGGCTGCCCGGGCTGAAGTCGGGGACGTGGCCGCCCTTGTAGCCGCTAGGTTCCGGCGTGAACCGGGAGGACACTAGGACTTGCTTCTCCCTCTTTATCGAGTCTGTAGTCCAGATCATGGAGCCTCGAATAATTAGACTCTCTTGAATGTTTGTGCCTGTGATGCCTTTTCTCTCCTTCTTGGTTTTGCCTGACCGAGTCCTTAGCTCCGCAAGGTACTCAGAGGCCTTCACCAGTCTCGGGGCTCTGCACAGACACCTTCCCCAGGTCCTAACTGTATTAAAAGCCCCCGGGGGTCTCCGGATCTCGCCCCATGGGGAGGTCCAGATCTGCCGGCCACGTGGCGGGTCCGGAGCTCCTCCTGAGGAGGCGGGAGCTCTTGCCCCGCTGGACACGTGGGGCTTTCGGAGCCCCCCCCCAGAGGGGGAGGTCCGATTTCCGCCTGCCACGTGGCGAGGCAGGAGCTCCCCTCTGGGGACGCCGGGGCTCCGGGCCCGTTGGACACGTGGGGCCTTCGGGCCTCGCCCCTGCTGAAGGGGCGGGCCCCGGTCCTTCCAGTCCTATGCTGGAGTAGTTGGTAGCTCCTCCCCCCCCCCCCCCCCCCCGCTTCGTGCAGTCCCCGTTGCTGTAACCTAGAGGTCCTGCACACAGGCAGAGGAAACGTAATTCTCCTCGAAGGGTCCTCCCCTCCCGTCACCTAGTCTTATTCGACTTACGATCCCAATCCGTTAAACGGGGCTTGGGCAATTCTGTGCGCGAGGCGCCGGAGCTCCGGCTCCCTCCGAGGTCCGGGTACGAACGCCCGATCCCTAGTACCGGGCCATGCGCCGGGGAAGCAGAGTGCACAGGCTTTGGGTTCATGACCAGGCAAAGCGGCTGTACTCCCCTGTACCTCCGGAGGGCAGGATGCGCACGCTTTGGGCACGGAGCCGGCTAAGCGGGATACGCACCCTGGACCCCCCATGCACAACGCAGGCCTTTCCTGGAGGTGACCAACTGGCACCGCAACACCTGACTGGGGGAGGCCGAGAGACTCTCTTGGCCATCGGCAGGTGCCTCAAGCGCAGCCGCCCTCGGTAGGATAGCAAATGCTGACTATGGATGAGCACGGGAGAGAGGGAGTTAGATGTACGATGAACATACATAGAGAGTGCGATCATAAAAATTAATGCATAATTTAAATGAGCACATGAGAGAGAGCGAAGTAGAACAAGTTTCTGTGTTAATGCCCATATGTGGAAGCCTGGCTGTACATGGAGGCAATGACCCGCCTCGTCTACAAGGGAAGCAAGACTCTACGCGCTTAGGGTCGGAACCAGGCTAAGCTGGACGTAGTCTTGGACCGTCCCTTGAGACTTAGCTCCCCCAAGCGCTGTTCCTAGACTCTATGGGATTTATTACAGAAGGGAATAACCCTGTTCTACTAATGCTCGGGGGGTAGGACTTACAGTGTTGTTCCATGCCAAGGGTTTTAGGGTCGGATCCCATTCTCGGTTGAAAGGCATGTGTACCTTGGACGACAACTTTTGTGGCACAGAAGGAACCTTCCCTGCTGGGGGAGAGTTTATAGGTCCTTTACGAGAAAGCGCGTGCCGCGGCACCAGGTTGCCTTTCTGCAGGTCCCTGACGCGTTTGGTTCTTTGGCGGTAGTGCTAGAGCACCAGCCGAGACCGTGCGTTGTGGGGTGTTACCTGCAGTCGAGCCTCGTCGACGAGGTTGTTATCTTCACGCTGGTACAGGTCCTGCGCGGCTTCTCCTGGGCGCCCCCGGGGAGTTATCCCCTTCTGGCTAAGGCCTCCAAGGGGTAGGTGGACCCGGGATCGTCTTGGGAGACCCAAGGCATCTTCCCCTTCTGGCAAGGCCTTCAAGGGGTTGACAGACCTCGGGCGGCCCCCAGGTGGTCTGACCGAGGCACGGAGGCGTGCCCTCGGGTGGGGCTGGCCCGATCTTGCACCATTGTGATTGGTGCTTGGGCTGTTGCGACTACTTGGAGCTTCTCCAAGGTTGACGCCGCAGCAGTGCAGCCTCCACTGACCTGGGACGGCAGCCACAGTCGGCTACCGCCCCAGCCCATCACCATCGGAGCTGGAGTCCTCACCGTTATGCACTGTCTTCATGACACGCTGAGGCTCCTGAAATCCCACCTGGTGGCCGGCACTGACTGAAGCATCGACTTTCTGCTTGCCATCCCTCTGAGGGAGGAGCAGTGCCTCAGCTCTCTGCTGCCTTCCTTTGCGGAAGCGCTCTGCGAGCCTCTGGATATCCCAGCACTCGGCAGCACTATGATTGCCGGCTCCATGCAAAGGGCATAGCCCGCCCTGGTCACCATCTGGGGCTGGCGACTGCCGCTGCCTTTTGTCGGGGCGTGGCCCCCGAGCTCCACTAGCCGTCGCTGCTGCGGCGACGGGAGCCGCAGACGATGACTTCATCTTGCCACTCCCCCGGTTCATAGCCTTCTTGCCACCCCTATAGGAAGCAGCGCCGGACCCGGGCTGTCCTCCTGACTCAGAGGTCGGCAGAGAGTGCCAGTTCCGCCCTTCAGCTGCTCTGGCGCATTTGTCCGCCAGGCTGAAGAGCTCAGAGACGTCGCGGACTTCTCTGGTCGCGAGCTTCTCAATCATTTTCTCGTCCCGGACACCCTGCCGGAACGCCACCACCACAGAAGCACTTTGAATATGCGGGATGGTGTTGTGTACCTGGGAGAACCGCTGGATGAAGGAGCGCAGCGACTCCCCAGGTTGTTGCTTGATGGCGTGGAGGTCAAGCTCCGTGCCAGGACGGGTGTAGGAGCTGCCGAAGTTGGCGATGAACTGCCGGCAGAGCTCTCCACAGGAAGTTATGGAACCCTGAGGGAGATTCATGAGCCAAGACCGGACTGGGCCGATCAAGGCGACGGGGAAGTAGTTGGCCATGACAGACTCATCCCCTCCTGCGGCAAGTACGGCGGTGGAGTAGATCTGGAGGAACTCCGCCGGGTTGACGCTGTCGTCGTACTTTTCGAGCAGGTGCGGCCGAAACTTGCGGCCACCTCGCGAAGCGAAGGTGGGGTGCAAGGGCCGCACATCCTGCTCCTGTTGCCGCAGGTATTGGTGCCCTGAACGCTTGGTTTGCACCTGGCATAGTGTACCCCGGTATGGGCAAGGCTGCGCCATAGACCGGGGACGCCGTTTGTAGGGCATATGGTTGTGGCATATGCTGCGCGTCGTATGCCTGGGGCAGGGCTCGCGTGGCGAAGATCTGCCCTCCAGGCTGGGTCGAGGCCGACGTCATGCTGTCGCCAGCCTCTTGGTTGCGACGCCTTTCTCGACGTCGCTCGAGGTACACCCGGGCATCCTGGCCCAAGTGGCACCGTTCCAGCTCCGTCCTCAGGTCCGTCGACGGGAGCCTGGAGGAGCTGGAATCCGCCGTCTGCCCGTCAACCGTAGGCGTGCGCGTCAGCGACACAGCCGGTTGGCCGGGGCGTCGCCCTCGCCGAAACCGAGGGTTTGCGGCGGCGACGACGAGACGGTCCACCTCGCGAACCCACTGCTGGGTCGCTGAATGGGGCGCGTCCCCAGCAGGTGGGTTGCGCAGTAGCGCTCTTTCTGCAGCTAGCGCACCTCTGTGGTGTACGCTCAGCGCTGCAGAAGATCTGACGCTGGTTGGAGCCTGCATTGCCTGGGTCGGCGTTGCCGGAGTCGGCTGCTGGCTCCCAGCTCGCGCCGACACACTCCGTCCAGAGTGCATCGACATGTACTCCCCGCTGCTCATGGTTCGCCGTGAACGCGAAGGAGGAGAGTTTGCCGCTGAAGGAAGCTTGGTCATCTTCGTCGGCGGAAACTCGTCGCGCAAGGGAAAGCCCCCTACCTGGCGCGCCAAATGTCGAAGTGTGCGGTCGACACTTCCCCCGGACCTGCATTGGGCAGCCCGCGGAGGTTCTTTTTCGGAGGGGCTAGTCACTTACGGAGAGCTTAAGCGTATGGACGAGTTAAGGAAAAGCTTGACACGGCGGGTTTTACGTGGTTCGGGCCGCCGGAGCGTAAAACCCTACGTCCACGGTGAGCTGAGGAGCTCGCTGTATTGCTTGCTGCTCAGAACCGGAGTCCTGAGCTTGGGGATGACTGATGTCTAGCGTATGAGTTGCGGGAGTGCGAACCCTTGCTAACGTCGCCTACCCGAGCCTTTTATAGTCCAAGACTCGGGTGGCTTACAAGGGGGGCCTGGGACCTGACAGGTGGTCCCGGGGAGATTGTCTGTCATCTACCGTATCTGCAGTTATGCCGGTAGTTGTCTCTCGCGAAGGCTTCTGAGTCTTCGTCTTGCAGCCCTGCCCATGCCGCATGCTAGTCGTAGTGGTTGATGACGGTGGGGGCGGCATGGGATGTCTTGTCGCTGTGTTTATTGGCTAGCAGGCTCTGACACCGCGTGCCAGTCTGTGATGTGACTGGGCGCAACGGCACCTGACAGAGGCGTGCTCCGCGTCTTCGCGTCTTGGGAAGGCGCGGACCTTGAATACCTTGTACGGGCAAGGTATGGGGCGTCTTTACGCCCGCTGCCTACCGCTCGGGGGCAGGCAGCGCCGTTCTGCTGGCCACGTGGCGGACCCGGAGCCCTCCTCAGAGGAGAGGGGTCTGGCCCCGCAGGACACGTGGAGCCTTCGGACCTCTCCCCGCGGAGGGGGAGGTCCGGCTTCTGTCGGCCACGTGGCGAGCCCGGAGCTCCTCTCTGAGGAGAGGGAGGTCTGGCCCCGCTGGACATGTGGCGCCTTCGGACCTCTCTCCCGCGGAGGGGGAGGTCCGGCTTCTGCAGGCCACGTGGCGAGCCCGGAGCTCTCCTCTGAGGAGAGGGAGGTCCGGCCCCGCCGGACGCGTGGCGCCTTCGGAGCTCTCCCTGCGGAGAAGGGTGAGATCCTTAGGCATTTTCTCCTGTGTGCGGGGGTACCCCATATCGCGGGTACCGACAACCCATGTTATACTCTGCAGTATAAAGCATGAGAAATTACATTCACTTTACATCTATTGGAAGAGATGGGTCCTAAACTCACCCAAGAGTGATCGAGACGAGCGTGCTTATAACAAGACGTGGGGTCTGGATCCAGATGAAATTTTAGCAGCATAACCCCGCTGTTCTCCAACTGCATGCCCGATAATGGTGCAGCAGAGAACATTAGGGTTATGCCGTCGAAATTTCATCCGAATCCAGCCCCTACGTCTCGTCATAAGCACCCCCCCCCCTCGGTCACTCCTAGGCTTTTCAAAAAGGAACAATTCCGAACCTACAAACCTCATATGTGTAACGCATGTAAGACGGGTCGGTCCGAAACAGGTGACGCATATTGTATAGGTTACATTAATCTTACATTTTGGTATGATTTATCAGAGAGAGGTAAGAACGAGAGAGAGGAGGAAAGAACGAGGGCGATTAGGGCTAAAAATGGCCGGAGAGTATTCGGCGACGGCGGCGAGCGGCGGAGGAACTCCGACGATCTTGTTCTCCGACACAGATGAACAAAAAATCTTGGGAGATGATCGTTTGAATTCACAGAAACCGAAGAAGCGTTAAACTAGTTGGCTACAGCGGCGGCGGTCATGGCCATGGCACCAACGGCGCTTCTTGATCGAAAACCAAATGGTTCTCGATGGTTGTCTCGACGGCGGCCATGGCCATGACCATTGACCTTTAAATGGGCCGTTTTGGGCCATATATGAGATGTGTCGGGCTGAGCCGGTCCGAAGGCCGTTTATTATTATATATCGATATTATACACTCAAGCAATCAAATTAAACTAAAATTTCTATGTTAATAATCAACTAACTCATAACTTCAAAAGAAATACTAAACTAACTTAATAATCAACTGAACCAAAACTAAGTAATCTAATTCCAGGTTTTTAAGGCGTCGCTTAAGCGGTAAGGCGCCGGCGGAGGATAAGATGTCCGGTCGCCTTACATCCCAGCGTAAGTCTAGGGAAGGCGGTGGCGCCCGCGCACAGAGAGGCGGCGGGGGGGGGGGGGGGGGGAGCAAATCTAGCGAGCAGAGTCAAGCGCCGGGGGAGGGGAGTAGATCTGGCGAGCCCGAGCACCATAGCGGTGGGGGTGTCCGGCGGCGGTACACTGGTCGGGGGAGGCGCCACGAGCAAGCAGATCCGCCCACGCCTGCGCCGGCCAAGTAGAGGGCGAGACGACCTAGGAGGGCGGCGGGGAGGGGAGGGGCGGGCAGGCAAAGGGCGAGCCGACCTGGGAGGGCGGCGGGAGGGGGTGGGGAGGGCCAGGCGAGGATAGGGAGTCGGAGAAAGGGGCGGCGAGTAGAGGGCAGCGTAGTGTGGAGGACTGGAAGTAACCCTTATGCATGAGGCAGGAGAAAAGGTAAAGTAGGCTGGGCTGAGGAGGTTGAGGTAGAGAAGAGGCTAAAGTGGGCTGAGCTGAGATATAAATTGATTTTCTATTTACTAATTACTACTTTTATTCTTATTTATTTGGAATTTTCCTATATTTATATATAACTAAGGTGTCGCCTCACCTTACGTCTTACCGCTTAAAAGATAAAAAGGGGTAGATCACCTTATCTTGCCTTACCGCCTTAATAACTATGATCTAATTAAGTAATAAGTTAAATCATTAACTACACTAATTAATAAAAAACTAAATTAAGAACTAAATGAACTTAATGAATTAAATTAATTACTAAATGAACTAAATTACTTACTAAGTTAACTAAATTAATTACTAAATAAAATTAATGAACTAAAATACTTATAAATGAACTAAATATACTAAATTAATTACTAAATAAACTAAATTAATTACTAAACCAACTAAATGAACTAAATTAATTACTAAATAAAACGTACCTCGAAGTGGCGGTGAAGCAGGGCGGGCTTGGGGCCGAGCGGCGGGGACAGCGCGGGGAGGCGGCGCGGCAGGGGGAGCGCGGGGCGGCGGCGCGGGGGCAGCATGGGGAGGCGCACAGGGGCGAAGGGGCGGCGGCGCAGGGAGGCACGTGGCGGCGGCGGCGGGCAACTCGGGCGGTGGGGGGGTGCCGTGGCGGCTCGGGTGGCGGCGGTGGCGGCGGTGCAGGCCCAGGTTGAATGATCCCGAGCCCGGGCCGAGGCGGCGGTTAAAACCATCCACTTACGATGGCTTAGGTTATGGCCGTCATAAGTTACAATTAGTTTACGATGGTGATGTAACTTACGACGGCTTAGGGTTACGACAACCATGGGCCCATGGCCGTCGTAAGTTAGTTTACTTACAACGGCCCGCAGCGACTGTCGTAAGTTAATTTACTTACGATGGCTAGCCGTCGTAACATGGCCACCGTAAGGTGTGAGATTTCCTGTAGTGATTAATAATAATTAAATTATATAGATGTTTAGTATTTTAAGTTCTTACCTGTATCGCCGCTTGCATCTATGCCAAGTAGCTAGCTTGATACTCCTCTTGGGCCTTGGAAAGCGCTTCTTGCTTCTGGAGCTTCTCCTGTGTAAGGCATAGCTCCTTCTGGACACTCTGGAGCTCCAGGTTCCTCTGCGACATCCGTCGGCTGGGTCCAGCGGATGAAAACTGCGGGGGGAAGCCCCTCGAAGGCCTTGCCTCCCTTGAGTCAACCACTCCATTGAAAATGGTAAAAGTATAAAAAAATATTAAGAGTAAGATAATGTAGCTCATTGTTAGAAAGAAAAACAGCTACCATCTCACCATCCATGCGCTTTACCGCCAGCGCTCGCATACGCGGCGTTGACATCGATTGGTGTATTCTGCCAATCGTAGTTTCCGCCGTGAATCTTAACCGCCACCTCCACATACTTCTCCTACAAATACAAGCAATACATAAAAAGTGTCAATAGAAACGTTAGTTACAAATAACGTAAGTCAACTCAAAGACTCACCAGTCGAGCTGTCGGCACCGGAGTGTATAGCTGGACGGGCTGTGAAGGGTCACTTGCCCTGTGACCTATTTTCCACACCTAAACATTGTTCGGTCGTTCACCGAGCTCGTTTTCCTGCAAGTACGAGTCAGTAACATAAATATACTATAAATATAGTTTTGTATGTATTTTCCTTACCATTCATCTAGCCAGACGTAGATGGCCATCCGAACCATACATATGGCCTCCGGTAGAGCCTCTACACTGTCGGGTCCTCTTGGACTTGGCGACAAAGTCCTCGCTGGACCACAGCCGACAGAGGACCTGGTAAGCCTAAGGGCGGTCCTCCAACCAAGAAATCCCCACCAACATGCATTTAGTAATTGATTGAAATAACGTTGACATTACAAAATCAGATTCCTAATTCAAACACTACTAGTTTACCTCAGCGTACTGGTCCTCCGTCAAGTATGTGTCGGAGCCGTCTCTGAACGCCGCAAGCTCCTGCCCTTGATGCCTCTTCAAGTAATTGTTTTTTGCTTGAATACGGGCATAGGAGATTGCCTGCGTAACAAGCTTTCTACGTAAGGTGTGACATTTGTACTGAAAGGTGATAAACCATCTGCCGCTAACCCGATGCAAACATTTCTCACATCACTAGCGAAGTCTGCATCGAAGTTGTCCAACGCCTTCCATGCATCACTATCGGACGGGTGCACCATTACTCGATTATTGTCACACACACCTTCTTTGTGGCACCTCATGTGACTGGTAGTTCTTTTAGAGAGGAACAATCGTTTTAACCAGGTGTGACGGGGAAGTAACGAAGTTGCTTATGTGCAACTTCTGTCATCACCTTGTCACCGTTGTCGCTAACAACTTCGATAAACCTCGATTTACCACACTTTAAGCACATGTTCTCTTTACCATGCTCTTTACAGAAAAGCATGCAATTATCTGGGCACGCATCAATCTTCTCATACTTCATACCGAGACCAGAAAGCATTTTCTTTTACTAGTACATGTGTTTAGAAACTTTATGAGGCTTTGTAAGAATATTGCTTACCAATTTGACAAGATCATTGTAGCAGTTATTTGAGAAAAAAATATTTAGACTTAATTTCTATAAGTCATGTAATGAAAGAAAGGAGTGTAACTTTTGTGTGCTTATGCAACGGTTCTTCTGAGGCTCTAACAAGATTGAAGAACGTTTCAATCTCCGATGTAGGAGAGTCTTCGTTAAAGTCTGGTTGTATATATTCAAGCATCTCGTCAATCCTGTCAACCCTCATGCTATAAGCATCCTCTTCCTCTTCTTTTATGGGTTTAGGCGTTGATTCGTCATGAAAGACCCACACCTCATAATATGGCACAAAACTGTATCGGCACGAGTCTAGTGAAAGCGTTCTTTTGTCCAAACACCTCATATTCTGGTATCTGCTACATAGACACCGCACTTTATTTATCTTGGCTAACAAAAAAGCACGATCCAAAAAAGCCGTAGTCTTGGTCACCCACTCATCTGAGTGGCTTCCATTCCTTTTCCAACCAGTATACATCCAACTGTCTTCACCCATATTTGAGCCTACAAACCAAGTTCAGCAACGTCATAGATCAGGCGTCTACATCTCTATTAGGTAGGGTGTGTCCTAAACCCACCTAAGAGTGATCGAGAGAGCTTTCTTACAACGAGACGCGGGTTCGGATCCTGATAAAATTTCAGCAGCATAACCCCGCAGTTCTCCAACTGCACGCTCGAAATGCTGTAGCAGAGAACATCAGTGTTATACAACTAGAACTCCATCAGGATCAGGACCTCTCGCGTCTCACCATAAGCAAGCTCTCTCAGTCACTCCGAGGCTATCCAAAAATGGGACAATTCCGAACCTCACGTGTCACGTGCGTAGTGCAAGTGACACGTGCCGCTTTAAAACGGGTGACGCATAGGTTACGTTATTCAGTTTTTATTCATTCAATACTGTCGTAAGAAAACATATTTACGACGGTTTTCATGTGTATGTCTCCTGTACACGGTCGTGTTCCAAAAGAACGCTTCGCGTCCGCACCCGCACTGTTCGCCTCGAAGCCCGGCTCGACGGATGTCCTACTATTAATTATCATACTACATGCTCTCACGATGGTGTATATAGCTAACCGTCGTGAAGCGAATAATTAACACTCAACTTTCAAACAATTTTCACGCAAGTAATTAATGAACAAAACATAATTATTAAAAAATTACTCAACGAAGGCGCAAAGTCCGGCGGCGGCGGGCAGGGTGGGATGCTGGGGTCGGGGGGGCGCATCGGGCACCGACGGGGGCGACACGCAGGGGCCGGGGGTCGGGCGGCGGCGACCGGGGGCAGCGGGGGCGGCGCAGCTGGGGGCAGCGGTGGCGGGGGGGGGGGGGGGGGGGGTCGGGGGCCGACGGCGGGACGCGGGTGGCAATGATACTAACTAAAAGAACAACTAAATAAAAAATAACAATAATACTAACTAAAAACTAAATTAATTAAAGTAAATCTAATTATCACTAAAATTAATGAAATTAAGAAACTTAAATTCTAAATTAGTAAGTAAACTAGCTAAACTAAACTATTTGACAATTCTCAACTAAATTTCTACCCACAAACTACCAATCAACAATTTTCTATCTACAATTTTCAACTAATTTCAAAAACAAAAAAAATATTTTTTCGATGGGTGCAATGGGGCTCGATGCCGCAGGAGCTCGGGACCGGGGGGCGGGGCAGCGGGGCGCCGGGGTCGGGGAGGGGCGTCGGGGTCGGAGTCGCGGCCGGAGGGGTGCGCGTCCAGGGTGGGGCGACGGCCGCCGGGGAGGCGCGGTGGTGGCGGGGCCGGCGAGGATGCGGTGGCGGCGCAGAAAAGGAAGCGGCGGCACGAGGAAGAAGACTACGGCGCGGTCGGCTGGCGAAGGAAAGAGGTGGGTGCGGTTCTCGGGCCTAGGTATAAGGCTCTATTTATGACGGTCTAGACATCTGCCGTCGTAAGTAAACTTATTTACGATGACCAAAGCTAGGCCGTCGTAAATAATGGCTAACTTACGACGGCCTAGGTCAGGCCGTTGTAAATAAGCTATAATTTACGATGGCTCAACCTGACCGTCGTAAATAATATTACTTACGATGGTTAACCCTATAACCGTCGTAAATGTCCATGCTTCCTGGTGTGCATGTAGACCTGGCCGTGGATGCTGATGAGTCCATCGCGACCTCTGTTGTTTGTATTTGTCCTTGTTTTTGTTTTTAAGGATGTATATGTCATTGGAGAGAAGCACTCGATCGATTGAAGTGAGCAATCTCAGTAGTCAATTCATCACCATCAGGAAATGGTTAGTGAGAGTAGCCTGATTTTTTGCACGTGTCGTCTCGGTACAACTCGCTCGAGATTCACTACAAACAGTTGGCGCGGGACAGTAAACTAGTGCCGTTATGATTATCATATGTATCGACGTCTGACTGGTTGAGATTCTTCGAAGTTACAGATGGTTCTTTAGATCGTGCTCAATTCTCAGTGTATCTATATTCCACTAGCGTAGATCTCCATGCATCTCCAAAGTCGTGCTACTAGCATTTAATTTGGTCACTGGTTTGAAGTAAAACAAGCAATTTCTACACTGAGTCGTACAAGAAAATCTTGGCAGGACGCGCCGAGGAGGCAGACGAGGGACTGGGGGCCTGGTTAGGCGCCATCGAGTCGCCGACCAAAGCCACAATGCTTACCGCGCATAGCCGAGAGGAACGAACGCCTTGCCGTCGAACGCCGGCAGCGGGCAGCCGTCCGGCTGCCACCGCCAGTCGAGGTGTAGCAGCCCGTGTCGGGCTGCCCGTTGCGGATGCAGTCGTGGCTCTCCTTCACGTTGCACAGCGTGCCGTGATACCGCCGGCCGCGGCCCGGCGCGCGCACCCATTGCCCCTCCGAGTAGTTGCAGCTCCGCACGCTGAGTACCGGCGGGAGAGCAGCAGAGGGTGTGCAGAGGACGGCCAAGGCGAGGAAGGCGAGGACGAGCCAAGGGCAGGCGCGTTTGGGGACGAAGTAGCCACGGTTTGTACGTGCTCGGTGGCGTCTGGCTGTTGGGAGTCAGTGGCTGGTACGATCCCATATCTCTAGCTTGCCAAGGCGCGAAGGAAACCAGACCACGGTTATGGCTGCTCTTAGTCTTAGCTTGGGGAGAAGAGTCAATACTGGAAACAGGGTTAGGACCTTCCATGTGTAGCATTACTTAACAGGAAAAATTCAGATGAATCTCACTCTATTACCGCCTAAGTGTCAGCTACAATTAAGGAGCGAGTACTCTGTCGGTGGCCTTTGGAGGCCAGCCGCTACGCCGAGAGTTGAGCTCACTCCACCTTTCTAAAATGGGTATGTTTAGATTTTGCTACACGTTGTTATATTTTGGATGTCACCATCGGTTTGCTCACCCGTTTTATGAATCACAGGAAGTTAAAGGCTCGTTCGTTCACAAGAACTGAAGCGAAGTCGACAAAAAGCAGGATGAAATAAAATACCCTTACTCAGGATGTATTGAGCATTTGAGCTTCCTAGCTCATCATGAGCTAATCATACATGAACAAGTTTAAATACTCATTAATATACGTCCTAGAAGTCAGCTGCTAAAGATACGTAAATATACACATTACAAGTACAAGTGTGGAAGCGCAACAAGCACCTTGAAACTTAGGGACTATGCGAGATATCGAGCGCAGACCTAGGGGACCATCAACTAAGGCATTTGATCAGTTGAAGCACCCTAGTCTCCTTGTATGCATGATGCGGCTACAACTGCAACAATGGGGAAAAGTGATTCTAAGTTACAGGACCCGTGTTTGCTGGTTTTGTTGTGACTAGAAGGCTGGAGCATAGTCCAGAGAATGCAGTTCATGTGGAACCAAGCAATTTCAAGTTTAGGATGTGCTAATAAAACCTAGGCACCTTTATGCAATAATATGATCACATTATGAGTGTAAAGGAAGAAATTCCTGAACTTTTGGAAGCATCCTATAAACTGACAGTTTTTAGTTGCCATGTATGCAAAGATCTACAATCCGCCCACATATGGCAGAATAACGTTCGTAACTTCACGTGTGGTTCTGCCAAAGTAATTCAGTATTGGCTCAAGACAGTGCTTGTGAGGTCGTTTTTGATATGTCGAATTATATATAATAGAAGTCTAGTATTGAGAAAATAGCAAGCGTATTTGACATTGAACATCTATTGAAAAGCTCTACTCACAATGTTGAACATCCTCACCGTGCTTTCTTTTTCTTCCTTTGCCTCTGCTTTGTCGGAGGCTTGATTACCACCTTGATTGCAGCATCAAACACAGCTTTCACGTTCTACATAGTAGCAAAATATTTTGGTGTTAACAAATGCATCACAATACAGTATCAAAGATTACAAAAAAATACTTCAGACAAGAAAAAGAAAGTACAAAATATCTTCAGGGAGTGAACAAGAATTAACCTGCTGAGTTTTGGAGCTGCACTCAATGTAACAAGTAGCGCCAATGTGTTTGCGAAGTTCCTCCCCCTGCACGGTGAGATGGAAAGGAAAGCACATATATAACTATGAGATACAGAAAGGCATCGATACCTCAATCAAAGCTGAAATATAGACAAACTCGGTAACTACAATTCTCCGGTCCTAAGAATTCAGTGTAGGTAGAAGAAATAATTTAGACCTGTACTGTAATAACAGGCACTGCACCAGGATGGTCAAGTAAGTAATGCTTGTCTTCACGAAGATCTGTATACAATATTACGAATGCCAAAAGTTAAAGTCCACTTAAAAATCTCATACTTTTAAATTAAGAAACCTTTTAATGGTATAAATGATCTAACTCTAGGCATTGCAAGTGCAATAAGAAATGTAATAGCAAACTTGAAAAAGGTGCAGTGCATAACAGAGAATACCAGCATAAAAAGATCAATATTACTATTTATCATGTACACTTAAATATATTGAAATTTCAAAGCACAAGATAAGTATTTTATCCTAGATTATACCAACATGGAACTGATATAGTAGTATCATTTATTTCTTATTCGATGAAGTAACCAAGAATCATAAACCCTCTACTGGAAATCCGAAACTTGCAAGAAGTGGTACTTCCAACAAAGATCGCTATGGCATACAAAAATAAACAAGCTCAACTATATATGACGAAAACAATATGTACCAAATCAATTATTTGCTGAAAAGGATATGGATTTGGTACATCTTGTTTTCGTCATATATAGTTGAGCTTGTTTATTTTTGTATGCCATAGCGATCTTAGAAAAAAAAAAGAAAGAAAAAATACACACAACTACCATTACAAAAAAATTGGTCATTTTTTTTAAAAAAATTACCCACCAAGACTCCAAGAACAGCTTCCACAAAACTCTTTCTCAAATATGCCCTTCCTCTGTACTCTTTTTTTCTGAGCAATTTAAACATGAACCAAATGCAACAATTTAGCACAAACTACAAATAAGTTCATAAAAATCACAATGACTAGTCAAATTAAAATCTCACAGAATCGTAGAAAAAGCAAATACCGATGTGTCCTAGACACCCACCAAGGTACTAAAGACAGGTTATGCATCCCACTCCGACCAATCTCAGTATATGACACACAAATGCAATTAAAACGGAACATGCTTTCGTTGTCAAACAACTCACCCAATTTGGTCCCAGCCAATATTATGGGCACGCCGGGCGCATAATGCTGAAGTTCTGGTAGCCACTGAAAGGAGAATGAGGATAATGGTTAGTAAAATAAACTGAAAATGAGTGCATCTACTTCATTTGGAACAAGTAACAGGAGAGTGGTATAAACAGTTATTGAAAGTTTGGAACCCTTCAATCGAAACTGTAGGAAATGCACCTTCTCCCGAACATTCTCATAGCTAGCCCAGCTGACGAGTGAGAACGCAAGCACGAACACGTCAGCTCCGCGGTAGCTCAGTGGTCTCAATCTGTTGTAATCTTCCTACCCTGCAGACAGTTTGATGCCCACACTCTCAAGATCGCCAAGAGCAATCAAAGATTATAAACAGAAAAACTTCTGCAGCTACATTACGAACAAAGAGTCCGAAAAATACCTGCAGTGTCCCAGAGGCCCAAATTCACCGTAGTGCCGTCGACCACCACGTTTGCGCTGAAATTGTCGAATACCGTGGGTATGTAATCCTGCAAAATGAAAACACAAAGCGAAAGGTATTTGAAATTTGAAAGGGTATGAATATGTTTTTAGGCTTCAAGGATACCAAGAACCTGTTCTTGTTTCCGTACTAGAAAACTAAACTGCCCTAAGAACTAAAGAGCGCGAAAAGGAGACGAAAACGAACACAGAAACCCAAATGGGGAATCCTTGAACACCCAGAGATTCAAATAAATCCAGCGTCTTCACTATATTAAATGGACAGGAACAGGTTGGTAAGAAGTATTACAGTGGGGAACTTGTTGCTGGTGTAGCATATGAGCATGCAGGTCTTGCCCACGGCGCCGTCCCCCACCGTGACGCACTTTATGAACCGGGAGGCGCTGGAAGCCATGGCGAACAAGCAGACGAGTGCAGAGGGAAGAGATGTGAGGGTATGTTCTTGTGCTGTTTGGTGTGGCCGTGGCTTCTTGATGAAGCGAAGGCCGGAGTGAGGGAAGAGAGTGAGGTGGGAGGGGTCTCTGTCCGATCTCACTGTTCCGTTTTATCTTGCTGTCCTGGTGCTGCCTCTGTTTCAGAGTTCAGACAATGGCCTACAGAGATCTGGATACTCTCCAGTATTCACAGAGTGGGGTCCACTTAACCTGGGACTAGGATTTGTTTAAGCTGTTTAACTCTGGGGTCAACTCTGCTTTTTAGTCATTTGATGGTGCGAGAAGCTGAAACTCATGGTGTCTGGTGATTGAGTGAATTCAAATGGGATTTTATGTTATCTGTCCAGTTATTTGAGGTAAGATCTTATATGGACGGACCGAGTTTTCCAGATGTTTGCTCTGAAATACCGTTAAGTCCTATAGCATTCATAAATTCCAACAAATAGCAAATGTACATGCTTTTGTGTCATCTAGTGTCACAGTATTGGAAAGATATCACATTTTTTACATGAGCTAGGAGGTAATTTCAGAAGTCCGTGAAACTAATTCGTGTACGCAGAAGAACCAGAACATTGTATAACTATGGCACCATACACGACTCTCAGAAAAAAGGCTAAATTCTTTGCTCAAAAAGGAGGAAAGCGAAGTGGAGCGTTTTTTTTCAAGAATTCAAGTAAATGCAATCTATTTCTATAACCGAATCTCAAGGGGAAAACCATAGTATTTTTTCTGCTCAAGTAAAAAAAGTGCAAGTCTGGTGATGATCAGTCAATAACTTTATGTGGTTTCAAAATGATACTCGGTGAACTTTGTGTTCTTTCTTGGGCCTTTTCTGGTGATTCAAGATGAAGGTTCTCCCGTTTCTCGCCAGGTGTTCCCTTTTCAGGATCGACGGTAGCTATAAGCCTATAATGGTTGATACCATCAAAATTCAAAAGCAGACTTGCGCCATGAGGACTGATGATACTCCATAATCAAGATTGATGGACGCTGTCCGGCTGTCTGAGTAAGTATTAGGAACACAAAACCAAAGCTCAGAAACAGCGGATAGCTGTCGTCTGGCGTTCCAGGTCTGCAGCCAGCGCATTAACCTTACGAAAGTAGCCGCATGCATGGCAGCGGCAGGGGTCGGCGGCGGCGCTGCGCCCGGGCCGGAAGCGCGCGCCTCACGCCGCGTGTGGAAGGCGTGGCAAGGGGATTGCGCGAACACGGACGCGTGCGCCATGCCGAGGAGATGATGTTTCTTCAATTCTTTTGGCAGATGATGCATGTGTTCCTGCTGGCTCTCTTTCACATGATGCATGTGTTCCTCGATCGCCGTCGCGTCGTGCCCGATCGGGCTCGAGAGGAGCGGCCAATGCCCAATGATGGAACACGCAGGAAGACAACGTAGAGATCAAGCATTACACTACCGGTCAGCTATTTGTATGTACACTTTGGGACGATGCGACTGGGATGAGGGACGGGAATCGCGCCAGGGACCAACCAGGATCACGTCACGCAGGACGAGGGAGGCGCAGGAACACGGCGGCATGGCGAATTTGCTTCCAAACAAAGGGATGGGTACGCAGAGCACGCGAGGAAAAGTCGGGCAAAAGAGGCTTCGTCGAAGTAAATCAACCTCCTTGAGCTCGAAGCCAGGCTTGCTTTCGCAGCGAATTGACATGGCAACAACCTGAGGACAGGGAAACGACAGAATACGCCACATCAAAGCAGACAAAAATATTAGTGCCAAATGTACTTCGAGATACGATTTTGCCGGGAAGAACTTTAAGTACCCCACACAACATGTAAATGATGATATGGTCACTCGAGCAAGCAGAAGATAGCACACGTCTGAAGCATCGTCAAATCAAACATGGCAAATGGGAGTATGCTACGTTACTCATGATGACCTTCTGTTTTCTGATGTGGACTTTTAATAAATAAAACAACACGAGCAAAACTTTGTTTTTACTACTATTTCTCAGTGGCTCAAGTGCTACTATCTAATCAATCTATCCTACTATTTTCTTGGTGTAACCTGACTACATTCCGCTCTAGAACATACATAACATCAGTGGCGCTGTGCAGGGCCTCATGGAACTGGCGCTATGATCAAGTATGTCCCAGTCCCAGCTAGGACTGTATAATCAGCTCTTGATCATAACAGCCTGCGTCTCGCTCTCTTCAGGTCTTCAGATCTTCTGACATAGCTGAAGGTATACAATGTGTAGTCAAAATGTCCTGAGTTGCATCCTTTGCCGTTTTGGTCTCCAGGACAACGACCTGACAGGTAATGTACAGAAGCATTAAACAAAAAGACGGGATATTTCAGTACGAATCAGAGGGGGGGGGGCAAGAAAAAAGACACCAAGCTTTCGTTTGTGCACCAGATACCTGATCATATTCCAAATCAAATTTCATGAATTCCTCATTGCACTGTTCCACCATGGTTGCTAGGTGCTTCAAATTTTTAACCGGTATGCCATTAAAGGTAAGAACCTATATACACAGAAAAATATAATATGACAATCTAAAACAGAGATTCTAGAATCACACAGTAACCCTGTCATATTACTACCTGAATGTTGACGATCTCTTCATAACCAATATTTATATCTGCCACGAGCACCTGGAAGTTCAGCAGAATATTGAATAAGCATCCAATACAAAATAAGCTCCAAAGCAAAACAAGATGGACCAGCTGAACCATTGCAAATGAAAGTTGTGACCATTACCTGGGACAACACAACAAGTTGTTCATCAGGTGATTGAGCCATGGCATGTAAGTGCTTGTCCAACAACTTCACTGGGGCATCAAATTCATAGTCTTTTCCATACTGCCAGACAGCACTCTAGTTAGTCACGGGATTATTAAGAAAAAAGAAACTAAAAGAAGAAACTGCAACAATTTGCACAGGAGGACAACGAAAATGAATATTACAGGGGAAATAATAAAAAAATGGTGACATACATATCCCTATTTCGCAAACAGATTTTGTAGTAGCAACTACACAAGCAAAATTGTCTTACTACATATTTAAACATTACCAAATTTGCATAGAAGAGTCTATGCTAAACCAAGAAGGGGACTGTTTGTATCGTGCCATCAATTAAGAAGCAAGAATATTGCATCTAGAGCATAGCTAGCCCATAAAGTGAATGGCTATGGATGGCTTCCTTAGCAATCAGTGAAATCACTTTTGAAAACATTGAGAAAAGAATGCATATGATACATGGAGTCAAGATCAAGCTATCTAGATTTCAACAAAATCATGACTGAAGTGAGCAGGATAGAGGAGGGGGTCCCAAGCCTGGATAAAGGAGGAGTTGTGATAGGCTTGGCGAGCCAACAACTACACTTAGCCATTCTCATGGAAATGAAACCCATGACTAAAAGTGAGCAGGAAATTTGACAGTCAAATGAGGATATATGATTTCATACATAACAGAAAAAGGCATAGGGTAAAAGAATACCTCAGATCGAAGATATGGAACAGATACAGTCATGAAAACAAAGCCAGCTACAATGTAATATGATGGTGGCCTTCCCTTTATATGAGCACGAATAAGTCTTTTGTGGGTCGCCAGCTTTATGTTAAATTCATGGATTTTTGAATTGCGCAGAACTTTCACACGTGCCTTCTCACCAGTATACTTCTGAGAAACAAGGTAGCTGAAGCCAATGCGCTCTCCGTGCCTAAAAGGAACTGGATATCCAAGAAGTGAGAAAGAGCAAGAAGTAACCATGTACCCAGCTTTCTTCTAAAGAATAATTTTAACTGGGAAACATGAAATGATAAGCTAACTAAATGAGGGTATTAATACCTAAGACAGTAAGATGTTACTATCACTTCTTTTCAAGAGTTGTTAAGTTTCCTTATCCCAGCTATACGAGTATTTTGGATTGCAATACATAAAAAATTATCAAGTATATAGACATAAAGAGACTGAATTACCATAATCAGGTCCACTGACTATAAGTGTGCCATATAAATGGGAAATAGATAATAATAATCCATTTAAATTGAAAAAAAAAAGTAAAACTGAAGAAGCGACCAGGTCAATGATAAATAATTGGAGAGTAACTGATAACAGATGATAGCTATAAGACTATGGCGTAATGATGTAAAGCAGATTATAAATTATATTACAAAATTACCCAGGCATTGTAGACAAGATAAATAGTAAAAGAGCATCCAAACTTCCAAAGTCATGTAAAGCAAGGCCTCACCTGTACCATCATTGGCAATGTCAATACCATCAAAGCTAAGAATAATATCAGAAGGTTGGAGGCATCCAGATTCCGGAGCAGTTGGCTCAACCCTTCGTATACGAACACCCTTTTGGTCAGCTTTCATTCCCATTGCCTTGCGGAGATCAGGATTTTCCATTTTCTGCCATTCTACACCGAGTATCGGGAAACCTGCAGAAGAAAAGTAAATCATATGCCAGATTTAGAAGAGCATACATGCAAAAAGAGTGCACATAAGATAATCAGTATAAGCTGAAGTTAATGAAACATAAAAATAACATAAATATTTATTGATACAAAAAGGAAGTAAGGAACGCCACCCATCAAAAGGTCAATAAAAAAGACCAAAGGACCAACACGTGTGGTTTAAATGCTGAAAAGCCTTGTGAGGAGCAATGCAAGTTCCACCATTTTATCAAACTAGAAAAGATTCGATAAAACTAGGAGCTAACTCAATCAGCTCAATCTTCTGGGGCTTTTACTTTCAGTTATTTAAACACACTCTAATGTTTCAAGGGAGACAATTCCAATTTTCAGCCCTACTTTTGCTTATCCCTATTTCCCTTCTTAACAGTAGGCACGGCTGCAGTTTCGACTTGACCCCACCTCACAGCTGGACCTTGCTTGCTGGGAAACATCTGATCTTCAAAACAAAACGAATATACGTGTTGTGTTTCTTGCGTCGGGAAGAGTGGAGGGGTGAGTGTAGATGGATCTGAGATGAGGGAATTGAACGCAGAGGGTAGGGAGCCCTGTGCGGCTGCTGCTGAGAGGAACCCCCTGCGCTGGCAGAGGATCCAGCCAGGGTGAACAGCCGCCCCACAGGGAAACTGCTTCTATTCTGGATGATCCTCCTAGTACAGACTAGGCCTGGTTTTATAGCTGGCCGGCACCCAGCGTACAGGAGTAACAAACTCCACAAAATCCTAACAATCCTAACGATTTATTCTTCTAGAACAGATGTAACAAACTGTTCTTATGTAAACAGCAGTGGCTGGCGCCCTGCTGGTGGACCCTTCGTGGGCACGCCTGTGGTACTGGCAGCCCACAAAGGAGTCCACAACATTACCCCCTTTCCCGACAAACAGCTCGTCCTCGAGCGTTACATCAGGAAATTGACACTTAAAATCTTCCAGCTGCTCCCATGTAGTATCCGCATCAGAACGTCCCAGCCACTTGACCAAAAGCTCCCAAACGCCTCTGTTGAGTCTTGCTTTGATGATATGCTCCGGTGTAGGGACTACTTTCCCATGGAGCAGAGGTGGAAGAGGAACAACTTGTGCTAGAGTAGCGCCTTCAAATTTCTTCAGCACTGAAGCATGGAAAACATCATGGATACGAGCTCTGGGAGGTAGCAGAAGCTTATAAGAGACTTGCCCAATGCGCTGCAGCACCTGGTAGGGGCCAAAAAATTTGGGACCCAACTTGGAGTTTGCTGCAAGTTTCACTCCAACTGCTGTTTTCTACTGGAGCCGGAGCCACACCCAATCACCAATCTGAAATTCTACCTCCCTTCTCTTCTTGTCTTGATAATTCTTCATGGTGACCTGCGCCTGGATCAGCCTGTCCTTGATTTCAGAGAGAAATTCATCTCTGTTCTGCAATTGCTTATCCACCGCAGCCACTTTAGAAGCCCCTGGCTGATAGGATAAAATTGTAGGAGGGTCCCTACCGTAAACCACTTTAAAGGGAGAGCATTTAACAGCCGTCTGGTAGGACGAATTGTAGCAGAATTCTGCCCAAGGAAGCCACTGTAACCAGGACTTCGGTCTGTCTCCAGCCAGGCACCGTAGATACATAGTCAGAACGCGATTCACCACTTCAGATTGTCCGTCTGACTGTGGATGGAAGGCAGAGCTCATGTGAAGTTTTACCCCTGCCAGTGAGAACAGTTCAGACCAGAATAGGCTGGTAAAAACTGTGTCACGGTCACTGACAATAGAGCAGGGAAAACCATGGAGACGTACAATGCCTTCAAAGAATGCCTTGGCCACTGTTGCAGCAGTATATGGGTGGCCCAAGGCAATGAAGTGGGCAAATTTTGAGAATCTGTCCACCACAGTTAATACCACTGACTCTCCCCCAACTTTTGGAAAGCCCTCCACAAAATCCATAGAAATGTCGCTCCAAACTGCAGAGGGAACCGGCAAGGGCTGTAGCAGGCCTGCTGGATGCAAGTGTTCAGATTTATTGCGCTGGCATACTTCACACCCACGAACAAACTCCCGAACACGGCGGAGGGCCAACGGGCTGTAGAAGGAGGCTCGCCAGCGATGGAGGGTCTTCTGAACACCTTCATGTCCTGCTTCATGGGCGTCTGCTAGCAGTAGCGGCCAAACAGAAGAAGTGTCCGGAATAAATAGTTTACCCCGGTGCAGCAGCAACCCATCCACCTGTGTCCAATTTCCATTGGTTGTTCCTGCTTCAATCTGCGCCTTTATTTCAGCCACCTGAGGATCCGCAGCCGCCTCCGCTCTCAGAGTATCAAAGAGCTGAAATGTCGGAGATGTGATGCTGTGGACCTCAAGAGTGTGTTCCTCTCTTCTGGACAGTGCGTCGGCGGCTCTATTTAATCTGCCAGGCCTGTATTCCACCGTCAAGTCATACCCAAATAATTTGCTTACCCAAGTATGTTGAGGAATAGTGGACAGCCGCTGGTCCAGAAGAAATAATGGTCTGTTCGGACCGTAAAATGCCGGCCCTAGAGGTAGGGACGCCAATGCCGCACTGCCTTGACAAGTCCAATCAATTCCCGCTCATAGGCCGGCAGTTTCTGGTGATGAAGAGCCACTGCACGGCTGAAATAAGCGACTGCACCATCGCCTTGGTGCAGAACAGCACCAAATCCAGAGCCGGAGGCATCGCAGTCAACAATAAATGGCTTGTCGAAGTCGGGCATTTGGAGCAGGGGTGCAGAAATCAATGCCTGTTTCAGTAAGTTGAAGGCGTCCTCCGCATCTTGAGTCCACCGAAAGGACTCTCTCTTGAGCAAGGCAGTGAGAGGGGCAGCCACGGCGCCATATCCCGCAATGAACTTGCGGTAGTAGGCCGTGAGCCCAAGGAAGCCCCGAAGTGCCCACAGCGAGCGGGGCGGTGGCCAACTCTCCACTGCGGCCACCTTGGCGGGGTCCATGGCCACGCCATTGGAGGAGATGATGTGTCCAAGGTAGGACACCGACTTCTCACCGAAGAAGCACTTCGATTTCTTTAGGGCCAACTGGTGTGTACGTAGGACCTGAAACACTTGCTTTACATGTTGTAAGTGTTCTAACCAAGACCTGCTATATATCAAGATGTCATCGAAGAAGACCAAGACACATTTGCGGATGAAGGAGTGCAACACTTCATTCATCAAAGACTGAAAGGTCGAAGGAGCGTTAGTGAGGCCAAAGGGCATCACCAGGGACTCGTAGTGGCCACGGTGAGTGCGGAACGCAGTCTTGTCGATATCATCCGGGTGCATGCGCACCTGGTGGTAGCCACTGCGGAGGTCGAGCTTGGTGAAGAACCTCGCGCCCCGTAGTTCATCCAGCAACTCATCAACCACCGGAATAGGGAATTCGTCCTTGACCGTCTTCGAATTGAGCTCGCGGTAGTCGATGCAGAAGCGCCACGTGCCATCGGTCTTTTTGACCAACAACACTGGAGACGAGAAGGCCGACGTACACTCGCGGATGATGCCTTGGCGCAGCATATCTGCGCACTGCTTCTCAATCTCGTCCTTGAGGAGTTGTGGGTAGCGGTACGGTCGGACGGCGACGAGGGCTGTTCCAGGCAACAACCTGATGCGGTGATCTTGGCGCCGAGGTGGGGGCAAGCCATGTGGCTCCTCAAAGAGGTCCTGGAAGGAGTCTAGGAGGGCGCCCATGAGGTGGTCAGGGCTGCCCAAGGAGGCGCACAAGGGTTTGCTGGTAGTGAGACCCCTCCAACACACCTCCTGGCCATGGCGCCATATCTTCATGCTGAGGTCGTCGAAGTTCCAGAGGATGGGTCCAAGGGACCGCAACCACTGAACCCCCAACACAATGTCGAAGCCGTCGAGAGGAAGAGCATAACAGTTGATGGTGAAGGCCTCTCCTGCAATTGACAAAGGAACATGGGGGCATAGTCCAGTACAGGAGAGCTTCTCACCATTGGCGACTTTGACCCCCACACCCGGTCGAGGGTGCATCATCAAGCCGTGTCCACCAAAGCCACAAATTGCTGTCCTTGAATCTGGACAGCAAGCTTCATCGTGTTGGCGACGTTGATCCCGGTGAGGGCATGGAGGGAAATGCCCAACTCAGCCATCGCAGCATCCTCACTATCACCATCATCAAGTTCCAGGAGATAAACCCCCTTGTTGGCACACTTGTGGTCAATGGTGTACTTCTCCGTGCAGTAGTAGCATTCACCATTGGCCCGCTTGGCTGACATTTCTTCAGGGGACAGACGCCTGAACCGCTGTCTGGAAGGTGCAGATTTCTGCGCCTGAACAGGGCTGCGCCCAACCGCCAAGGCAGCAGCAGCAGGGGCTTGCACAGGAGCAGACGGGCGGCTGACCAGGGGCGCAGCAGTAGGAGGCTGCACAGGAGCAGGAGGGCGGCCAGCCAAGGCTGTAGTAGCAGGAGCGGTTACTGCCAGACGACGCTCATAAGCCCGTGCGAGGCTCATTGCTGTCTGCAGATTGGAAGGGAACTGTAGTTCCACATCAGTCCGAAGCGGTTCGCCGAGGCCTGCGGTGAACATATTGACCTGTTGGCGCATAGACAGGTCCTCGCAGCGGCAGAGCAGCACCAAAAATTGGCGCTGATATTCCTCAACGGTCCCGTTGCGACGCAGCTCCTTTAACTCCGCCAAGTCGTTGGAACGCAGCGGTGGTCCGAAGCGCATGTTCACAAATTCTGCGAACCTGGCCCAGGAAATAATGCCGCAGTCCCGTTCCAATGCATAGTACCACTCAGCAGCGGCACCATCCAGATGGAGAGATGCGAGCCAGACTTTTTCCTCTGCCATTGTCCGCATACCTCGGAAATAAGCCTCACACTTATTAATCCAAGGTAGCGGATCGGTCTCCCCATCATATTTAGGGAAACTGATTTTATGGCGGCGAGAGGGGGGATCCTCAGTACGGTCATGGTTCCAGGGACCACGACCGCCGGCTCCTGGTCCTTGAGGGAAGGTACCAGTAGGACCCTGATCCTCCTGCGCAGATCCCATCGTCTCAGGGGCCTTCTCCAACTTGGCGAGGCGTTGATCATGCATATCCAGCCTGGAGTTCATGGTGGACAGCTGGGCCAAGATGCGAGTCATCGTGTTGTTGACATCGCCTAGCGTGGTGGAGATGGTGCTGATCTTGGAGTCCAGGCCGGCCAAGGACAAGGTCTCAGGATCAGTCTCGGGGCCAGACATGGTCGATGCCCCAAGTGAATCTGATACCAAATTGTTGTGTTTCTTGCGTCGGGAAGAGTGGAGGGGTGAGTGTAGATGGATCTGAGATGAGGGAATTGAACGCAGAGGGTAGGGAGCCCTGTGCGGCTGCTGCTGAGAGGAACCCCCTGCGCTGGCAGAGGATCCAGCCAGGGTGAACAGCCACCCCACAGGGAAACTGCTTCTATTCTGGATGATCCTCCTAGTACAGACTAGGCCTGGTTTTATAGCTGGCCGGCACCCAGCGTACAGGAGTAACAAACTCCACAAAATCCTAACAATCCTAACAGATTTATTCTTCTAGAACAGATGTAACAAACTGTTCTTATCTAAACAGCAGTGGCTGGCGCCCTGCTGGTGGACCCTTTGTGGGCACGCCTGTGGTACTGGCGGCTCACAAAGGAGTCCACAACAATACGACATGATTACATTTTAACACCTCAAAAGGGTAAATATTGCCATGTAATCTGGAGTTAAAAAAAAAAGATATCAATCTTTAACTTAACTAAGATGAGAAACAGAGTTAAAGTTTCTGCTTTTGCCTAATAACAGCTCTATTCCTTTGTAATGTGAATATACACGAGAATTATATGGCTGCATGTATCATGAGGGATTGTCCACTCTCTCCACAAAGACAGATGCAAAGTATAATACAAGACTTCACAATCATAAAAAAGAAAATTGTTGAAATATAAGTGAATTGTCTACCCTTTCCAATCAGCTTAAGCTTTTGAGATCAAGTGGTCGGCGCATAGTAGCTTAATATGGTATCGGAGGCAGAGGTCTCGAGTTCGAATCCTGGCGGACGGGATTTCTTAAAATAAATTGTAACCGACTCCTATTCCATATTTGTGGCCCAAGAGAGCCTGCACGTGAGTGTTAACCTAAACGGTATTAAACAGCCATTTAAACGTGTTTAAATGGTAAACAGACACTGTGTAGTGTAGGCTCTAAACGATCATGTAAACGGTTGACCCGTTTAAACGGGTCAACAGTGTAAACAGATTGAAAGAAACGGTTTCTATTCATATTTAAACGTGTTTTGACCCGTTTAGGAGAAGTGAAAATGTTAGAACTGGGTTCTCTCAACCCGTTAAACTGCACGCGCTTGAAGACTCCTATCAATTCCACCGACATTTGCGCCCCTATTTTGTGTTTTATTTATGATTTTATCTTATTTCTTTGGGTTTGTGGTTTATTTTTAGCTTTTTAAAATAAAGTCAGCCTTTACCTCTACTCCATTAGATCTAGCTAACAGTAGTAAACGAACTGCAAGATAAGAATACCCTTGGTTATATATATTACAAATTTCAGTTGAACTTCTCAAAAAATCGTATTCTCATGTTAGCTGGACATTATCTATACATATTTGACTTGGAAAATTAGTTAAAATAATGTTTTGTTAAGGAACTTTAGACTTTTTGATATAATCATATCATTCAAGATTAATTAAAGAAAAATTTATCAAAAACTAAGATTACTTTGGTGCTCTAAAAATTCCTATCACTTCTGCCGACACGAGTTTGCTGTAATCTTCGATCTGTCGCCGCCAGATACGTCCCCGCCCCCTCCGGCTTGAACCCAAAGTCGTCCGTCGTCGACCACTACCAGCGCACAGTTTGGTCGCCCCCCCATCCCTTGCGCCCAAGCCTCCGCGCGGCACACGCAGCTCCGTCCCCCGCGCACGCTCTCTCAACTTAGGAAAAGAGAGTATATATATGGCATCTGAGAGTTACATCTTTTATCAACCTTTTCATAACTTGATAGATTTGCGTGTCTACGGGTTGCAGGACTGCTAAAACTCAATAGAAGTATGGGGTTCTAATTGATTCAAATAATCTCAATGTGATCCAATGCAAGCTATGTCCTTTAGTTGTGAAGTCAGGAATTTATATATTAAAATTACATATTTTACTTACTGTAACAATGTAGCTACAGTATAAACCGTTTAATCCATCTAAACACCGTTTAGACAGACTAAACGGTAAACAGATCTCTATCGACTGTCTACCTTTTACCGTTTAGGATAACACTGCACTTGAGGGGGAGTGTTTGAAATATAAGTGAATTGTCCACCCTTCACCATCAGCATAAGCTTTTGGGGTCAAGTGGTCGGCGCATAGAAGCTTAACAAGAATATTATGTTACTGGACAAAAAACATTCATTCCATTCATGTACCATTACATACAACCCTATTTAAAAGATTAGAGTGCAAAAAAGAGAGAGGGAACAGGAAGAAACCTGTGTACTCTCCAGATTTTTCATAGTCTTCAATGAAGTGTTTGATAACTGGAGTGGGTATAACATAGCCTATGTTCTCCGCATCTTCATGCTTAAGAGATTGAAAAGCTATACCAACACATTTCCCTTTATCATTAAAAGCAGGGCCCCCGGAATTTCCTGAATTTATAGCAGCATCTATCTGTTCAGGTTAAAGAAGTTTTAATAGATGGAGGTTAATCATAAGCTCACAGTTCCATAGAAGAAAAGGGAAAGCTACAGAATGCAAAATAAAATAAAAATACCTGTAATCCAAGAAGCTCTGTAGAACCATGAACATATGATAGTATTTCTATCCTAGATACCACACCACTAGTCACCGAGATAGTATCTCCTCCAATTGGGTAACCAACAACAGTGACACCATCCTGGAGTGCTGGCAGTGGCCCAAATTCTACTGGTGAAACCCCTTCCCAGAATTCATCGTCCTCAACAGTTAACATTGCTGAAACCAAGAGGTCACTAGTCACTATCAGATCATAAATTAAACAAGTTAAGTTCTACAGACTTTATTTGTCATGAGGAGCTGATAATTTTGACAAAACCTCACTTGAATAAATGATATAACCTAGCTTGTTGGCTACCATATTTTTTCTTCAAATTTGCAGCCTACTATCCAAAATATGTGCTAGATTTTCCTACCATGCTGTGAATCGTGGTGGGGAGGAGGCCTCCTGCTGCGCCTAGGGCTGCGCAGAGGTGGAAGCAGCAGCGAGGAGGATGTCGGGTCGCTGCGTAGAGGGTAGCGTGGTGGCGGGGGAGAGTTGTCACGACGGCTAGGGTTAGGGTTCGTAGCCACAGTGACCCAAGGAGAAGAAGAACCCAATGGGGCAATTCTTATTTTCCTGGATCCATTCCAGGGGAGGGGGGCTGCGGCTGTTTATATAGGGGCAGGGAGACCCCTGCGCACCATAGCAGCCGCGCGGCCAGGATAGGGTCGGTTGGGACATCCCCCCAACCGACTCTATCTTTTATTCCTTATCTCTCTATTTTATTCCATCTAAAACAGATCCTATCTCTAATAGATCAATCTGCTATTTTATTCCTTCCTAAGAGGTTCCTGCGCCTGGGCTTCATGCGGCTGAGCTGTGGGCGTTATTGGGCCTGCGCCGGCTGTAGTATCGGCCCACAAAGGCGTCCACAACATTTCTCCCCTTCCACAACATTTGTACAGCTCAGATTTGAGTATACATACACAGATTACAATATGAAACGTGATCCTCTATTTCTCACATCAAAAAATGCTTTAACAACATTATCATACACAAAGGTTAACCGCAAATGCAAATGTTATTGAATACAAAAGGGAAATGCTAAGTTACAGGCTTGCATCTATAGAACATTGGCATTTATCAGACACTGCATGAACAACAGGCTCTGTTAAAAAAGCGGTCGCCTAGGCCGCTTAAGCGCCGCCTAGGCGCTGAGCGGCACATGAGCGCTTCGCTTTTCCCTAGGCGGTGGAATTAAGCGGTCGGATCGCTTTTTTCCACTTTGGTCCGCTTTTTCTACTTTCTTCCGCTTAATTCCGCTTTCCACCGCTTTGTGTGTCCATATAAAAAGAACTAACTCTAATTTTTTTTCATCCCTATCCATGGCGGTTGCTGTTAGCAAGATGGTAGTGCCCTGTCTTAGTATCTGGCTGTCTATATAAGATAGTGTCACACTCTACCTCATCTCATTTTATTGATTGATTGAATATTTTTAAATTTAAAAATATACATATATATAATATATTATATGTATTTAATTCCGCTTTTTGCGAAACGCCTAGAAACGCCTAGGCGCCGCCTGGGCAGGCTAGGCGCTAGGCAGAGCTCCACCGCTCGCTTTTCTCTACCGCTTTTTTAAACACTGACAACAGGCAGTTCATGGTGAGAGGTGCATATCTATCAAACTCAGAATACTTAGCAGGGTAAAATAGAGAGGATGAGGAAAGTCAAGCCGTCCATACCCATGTCGCATTCATTGCCTATGGAAAGGACGGTGGCCAGGTACTTGGTGTCCGAGCCGCGCTTCTTGAGCTTGACCTGAGTGTGATGCTCGACCGAGTGGGCGTTGGTGAGCACCCTGCGCCCCCCGATGATGAAGCCGCTGCTGCTCGAGCTGTACTGCCTCTTGCGCTGCCACGGCAACGAGAAGTTGGGTTCGGTGTGGACGCAGAACACCTTGACCACGGCGTCCATCGACGACACCACCCTCACCACCTCCTCCCACCGCAGCGGGTCCATCGCCGCGGGGACCTCCACCACCTTGGCCGCCATCTCCCGCCGCGACGGTTCCGCTGGCGCGGGGTGCTCTGCCCCGCCACTGGGCGCCCCCTTGGGCCCGCCCCGCCGCGGCGGGGAGACGGCGTCGACATCCTCGTTGCGGACGCGCCGGGACTTGCGGACGCGGCGGCGGGGCACCAGGGAGGACGACGCCGGCTCGGGGTCCGGGGAGGAGGGCGCCGCGGCGGCGCTGGCGAGGGACGAGGAGGGCGCGTGGTGGTGGTGGTGGTGGCTGCTGTTGTCGTCGTCGTGGGGCGCCGCGGCTGCTCGTTGCTTCGTCTTGCGGCCGCGCTTGCGCTTGCCGGCGGAGGCGTCGCCGTGGCCGTCCATGGAGACGGGCTAGGGTTTGGTACCGCCGGGGAAGGCGAAGGTGCCAGGAGTAGACAGGCGGCAGAGCGGCCGGCTCTGTCGGGGGTGCGGCCGCGTTCGAGCCCGAACTGGACCGCGCGGGGCTAACTCGGTTCAGGCTCTTCTGCGGGGTCAAAGCGCGTACTAACGGCCCACGAATGTTGTCAGCTGACGCGTTCCGGATCGGGCTGAAATGATAAGCATGCGGAGCGGGCCGCCATTCCTTCTCTTAATTAGTTTCTCTTACGTCTCGCCTTAGGTAGCTTGATTGAAATGTATGCACGGCATGTTGATTACTACTGTAAATCATTAATAACCTTCGTCGCTTCAACTGTATCATGCAGGCTTAGATTTTGACACACGCACAAGGCATCAATGTTTTTGGTTTAAAAACAGTGCCTCCCTGAGTGTTTCTGGGTGGCGTACATCAGCACATGAGGTGAAAATGTGAAGTTTTACAGTGAAAATTCCATTAACCACTCTTTGTACTGTTAGACTATGTAATTAGTGTGATAATTATGGGGTATTTTAGTCCCTTAGATGTGATTAGAGTTAGGGGCATATTAGTCCTTTTCCCACCCCTAACACCTCTATATAATATACCCCTTGACAGCAGGATAATACAACTTATATTCTCCCCTCTAATATGGTATCAGTTGGGTCAAACAGGGATTAGGACTTAACCCTAATTTCCTAACCCTATGGCGCCACCACCGCCACCTTTCCCCAGTGCGCCGACACCCCCCCCCGGAACGGCGCCGGCGCTAGCCACCCAGGGGTCATCTTCTCGTCGACGACGTCTCCATCGCCCAACTCTTATTTGATCTCACCCATACCGACTTCTGTCCATAGGGCACTCGCCGACCCTCACTGGCGTTGCACTATGGAGTAAGAGTATGTGGCTCTGCTTACCAACCGTACCTCGGACCTAGTTCCTCGCCCCGGTCGTGGCAATGTTTTCACGGACAAGTGGGTATTCACACATAAGAAGAAGGCGGATGATACCTTGGAGGGGTACAAGGCTCGATGGGTACTTCGGGCTTCACTCAACGCCTTGGAGTCGACTATGATGAGTCCTTCAGTACGGTGGTGAAGTCGGCGACGGTTCGTACCATTATGTCGCTGGGTCTCTCGCGTTCTTGGCCCGTCCACCGGTTATACGTTGTCGGAGTGTGAGCTGCGACACTCCTCTTGGCCTGCTCAGAAGCAGCTCGCGAGGTTCTTCTTTTCCGGAGGGGGCTTGGCACCCTTCGCGACCTGGGCTCGAGAGAGTGGATGAACACGAGGATTTACGTGGTTCGGGCTACCGAAGCATAATATCCTACATCCACGGGTGTGCGTGTTCTATTGCTTGAGCGCAAGTGCTTGTGCGTTGTGTGATCTTGAGTGTGGGGAGTCAGAACCCTCTGCAGGGTGGTCTCCCCGGTCCTTTTATAGTTCAAGGCCGGGGTGGTTACTGTCGAAGTGTTTTCTACGACACTTCCCCCGGTCTGTCTGGGGCAGCCTGCGGAGGTTCTTTTTAGGAGGGGCTTAGTAGTTTTGACCGTCACAACACGATGACGAGATGAACATGAGGATTTACGTGGTTCGGGCCGCCTAAGCATAATACCCTACGTCCACGGAGTGCTGGTTGTTCTTTGTTACTTGAGTTTGTGGGGTGGCTCGAGCTTGCGAACTTACAATGGTGTTCGGGGATTGGAATCGAGATTGAAAAGTCCCTTTGCCCGTTGGTTGTCGGGTCCTTTGATAGCTCAAGGTCAGACAGACTTACAAGTGGGCCCAGGCCTGACAGGCAGCCCTGGTATGGGCAACAACCTCTACCACGGCTAGCACGTCCATCGCTAGTAGTAGTGTACTTGATGAAGCCATCGGACACGTCGCCTTGTCACATCGGCTTCCTTGAATGTTGCCTGACGAAGGCGGTAGGAATGCGTCTTGTCCCGCGGCGTTGCATTGTGGCTCCGTCAGGGCACCGCGCGACTGGTCTCTACTGTCAGGCACGCATGTACCGAGGTACGCTGGATTGCTTGCCTGGGGAACATGCGAACCTTAAATGTGTGATAGGACAACACACCTTTCTCTTTACTCCCTGGCTATCTGCTCGTTGCTTGTCGGCGCGGCGTCCGGGTGGCTGGCCCCTAGGACACGCGTCGCCACCAAAGCTGTCTTGCGGAGTAGCGAGGGGTCCGGAGTCGTTGGGCACGTGGCAGCACCGGAGCCCTCCCATGCTGGAGGTCGGGCCCAGAGCGTAGGACACGTGGCACCTCCAGAGCTCTCTTTGGTGGGAAGGGGCGCCTGAAGTTGTTGCCTATGTGGCAGCACCGGAGCCCTCCCATGCTGGAGGTTGGGCCGGAACCGTAGCACACGTGGCACCTCCGGAGCTCTCCATGGCGAGAAGGGGCGCCTGGAGTTTTTGCCTACGTGGCAGCATCGGAGCCCTCCCATGCTGGAGGTCGGGCTCGGAGCCGTAGGACACGTGGCACCTCCAAATCTATCCTTGGCGGGGGACGTGGCTCGGAGATTCCGGACACGTGGCCGTGTCGGAGCCCTCCCTGGCGGCAGGTCAGGTCCGGCACCATCGGACACGTGGCGGCTCCGGAGCCATCCTCGGCTGGTAGTGAGGCTCAGAGTCTGCAGACACGTGGCAGCCTCGGAGCCCTCCTTAGCAGGTGGTCGGACCCGAGGCCTAGGGCACGCGCCTTCTCATGAGTGCTCTAGGTGGCGGTTGGGCCCAACTTGTAGGATGGGTCCCTATCTTCCGCATACGTGTTGAGGTATGACTTCTTTTGCTCTTACACGCGGGGGTACCCGGTCTTGAGGGTACTGACAGTGGCCCCTGGGCCCATCTGGACACAGACAAAGGCTCTTGCGGACGGGGCCTTGTCAAAAATCCCGCGTGATTGTCTTCTGATCTTGCTTCAGTCGAAGAGACTCTACTGCTATCACGGACAGGTGTCCCTTTATTGTTGGAGGGTCGGGGGCGCACATTGCGCCCAACTGCCGCATTACTTGCGACGGTCCCAACACGACCCCTGCTCTTCCTCTTGTCGGACTTTCTCGGGGAACCGCTTTTATCTATTGGAACCGTGGTGCTTTTTGCGCACACTGTTTGCCGAGTGGGCCTAGCGCCTCTACCCTTGGCGGTATAGCCGATGAGGGCACGATTTATAAGGCACGTCGCGCTCGGCGGTTTCCGAAGAGTCAGGGGCAAATAAAGAGGTCCTCTGCAGCTGGCAGGACCTCCTTCATTTGCTTCCTTGCGTCTCTCCTTCCTTCCTTTTACTCCAGTCGCCTTGCCTCTTTGCTTTCTCTTCCTGCTCCAATGGCGACGAACCTCCGAGAGTCTCGTCTCCAAAGCGCTGGCAATGTGGGGTGTGTGAGGCGCCTGATCGGTTGGCAGGCACCTCAGTACGATGGGAGGATTTGCTGTGGATCCCTCCCACTCGTAGACCTTCAGCCCAGTTAAGTCGTCGTCCTCACTGGGTACATGCTCGCGGGGCTTGTCTCCCCTGCTTCTTCCTTCTTCCTAACCTTGCTGGAGTTCTACGGGCTCCAGCTGTAGCACCTGATGTCGCACTCACTTGTGCTGATGTTGATCTTTGTCCACCTTTTCGAGATATTCATGGGGGTGCGACCGTCGATGCGTCTGTTCCGGGCGTTCTTTGTCCTGCGGTCATCGGGGAGGAGCTCAAGCTTCCTAGGCACCTACTACTTCCAGCATCGCACAAGATCTGTGGCAACGTACATCTCTCCCTTCCCCCCCAACAAGTGGGAGAACTGGAGGGATGACCGGGTCATTGTGAAGACCGATGCCCATGACCGGCTGGATCTGGCGACCTCCCCTCCTTCGAGCATGCGGACCTGTTGGGAGAAGTTGCCCCACCTTGAGAGCGCCTACTCCCCAAGGCTGGCGAGGATTAAACTCCTGGCAAACCGGGGGTTGTCTTCGCTGATAGTGTTGGCCGACTTCCTAGGTGGGCGCATCGCTCCCCTACAGAACCATTGCCGCCCGACCTGGATGTGCACCGGCAAGAATAACTCGTCTCGCCTGGAGCGTGGCCCCGCGACCAACTTGAAGACGGAGCTCTTGGATGCCATGTTGCGAAGCTGTGCGTCGATGTTGGAACCGACGGTGTCTCCGACGATCTCATCAACCCACCGGCGTCGTGCTTACCCATCTTCATGGACCAGGAGTTGAGATCACAGCTCTTGAGGACGATGCCGACACTGGACGACATCGACATCGCTCCCCGGCAGGTTGGCGACGCTTCACGAGGAGTAGCGATTCCTGGGTGACAGGAGCGAGCGACGGGAGGGCCGCTTCCTCCGCTCCGGCCCCCACTGCTCCAAGCACTATCGTGCCAAGCTCCGCGGCTCCGAACTCCTCCGCTCCGAGACTGGACAAGGGAAAGGGGAAGGCGTTTGTGGCCCCCCAGTCTAGCTCCCCCGGGAAGAAGCGGAGGTTGATGCCCGCAGACGGGAGCTTTACCTCGCCGTCCAGCCCCGTAGCGCCTGCGGTGGTTGAACTGGAGGACGAGATCGGAGGTTGCGTGGTCGGTCCTGCATCCAAGCCCACAAAGGGAACCCCTGCAGCTCCACCGCCTCCGTCATCGACGAAGAGGTCGGATGCATCCGGGGGGTTCAGTCGCTCCGGATGCCCGAGCAAGCATTTCCGAGCCACTTCTTGGAGCTTCGCCAGCCCTAGGTAGATCATCCGAAGCCAGCCCTTGCTGCTTTTGGTTATGCTTTGATGTTGTCTGCTGACCCCTTTCTTCACGAAGGGCTCAGTCCGCAAGTGTTCCTAGGAGCGCTCCGGTGCTAGTGGTGTCCAGCGATTCGCTGACGGCTTCTGGGACTGCTCCAGTCCAGGGTGCGGACCCTCTAGCACTAGCGATGTCCATGCCGCCTGCCTCCTATGAAGGTGTCTCCCTGGCGGCCCCTGGTGCGGAGGACCCTAGCCAGGAACTTCCGTCGGTACAAGCTCCGGGGCTTGTTTCCGGGCCAGCTGAGGCTGACAATGCTCCGCCGGCACATGGCGACGAGCCCGCTTGTGCCGTTGATCAGGGCGCGTCGGATGTTGCAGCCCCTACCCCAGAGGATAGCACTCCCCACCCGAAAGCTCACCCGTCTCCTTTTAGGAACCAAGCCGAAACTTCCTTGGGCCCCTACGTCTTAGTGCCTACTCCGACAGCCATCGACATCTCGAAGGATGATGCCCAGGAGGCTCCGGCACATGTCGCACGGGTCACCTTGTCTGAGGCCATGGCCTCAGCTCACGCAGGTCTCCACCAAGATCAGCAGGCGCTGGACAAGGAGCGAGAAGCACGTCAGCATGAGGAGGAGCGCCTCATTGGTTGGGAGAGGTTGCTCAACCTCTGGACCTGGGAGACACAAAGGAGATTGGAGAAGAATGAGGCTCGCTTGCGGGAGGAGCAGAAACTGACCATCCAGCAGTAGGACCTAGTTGATCAGTTAGATAAGAAGACCCAGCAGCTCTGGGCAGAAGCCACCGAGGCCCACCAGAAGGCCAATGATCATCTCGCGGGCCTGGAAGAGCTACGGGTAAAGCTGGCTTGCCGTGAAATCGTAGTAGGCAAGCGCGAGCGCGAGCTAGCAGAGAAGGAGGAGGAGTCTTTTGCACATGCAGCGGGAGCAGGCCGAGCTAAAGTCTCAGGCCGACGACTTGGACCTCCAGTAGGCTTTCTGAACGAGGAGCGAGAGAGGTAGATGAAGGAGCGCCAAGACATTCTGGCTGCAAGATTCAATGCTTCGCTCCACGAGGAGGGACTGCAGTGCCGTGCCCGTGAGCTTGATGCCCGAGAGGCGACATTGTCTGCCAGAGAGAAAAGACTCTCCGAAAGTGACGCAACAGCCTTGGCAGCTGCACGGCGTGAGCTTTAGGAGCTCCGGGCTTCATGCACGGCGGAGGTCCAGCAAGTCTAGGACTTCTTGGGCCGTGCTGAGTCAGCAGTGGTGCCCTTCGGCTTCAGCCCGGTGCGTGTTGGCGAGCCCTCGCAGGAGATGAGCCAAGTGGTCCCTGCGCTTGAGTCTGCAGGCATGAAGATGGCAGTGTTGGAAGACGTTGTCATCGACCAGCTGGAGGCGGAGGGAAAGGCCCTTGCTAAGGAGGTGGCAACACATGTGTTGACTTGCTTCCGCAGCTGGGACCCTAGTGTCTCCCTGGAGCCGGTCGTCCAAGGCCTCGTTACTGCGAGGGAGGCGGCAGCCCAATCTAAGGTTGAAGACTTAGGAACCCTTGTCGCCGAGCGGTTTAGGCGTGGTGCGGGCGAGTCCTAGGCGGGCTCTGGCCTTTGTATCTTTCTTTTGTCTTTTGTGTCTTGTCTTGTACCTCTGTGTTTATGAATGAAAGTCTTTTTGTTGGTCTTTCATCCTTCAGCCACTCGGCGTAGGGTCTGGTAGGAAGGACTTCTTTAGCTTTCGCGAGGTCCGTTAGTCTTTGATGTCGCAAGGACCAGAGGCTCTCTCATTTGCCGAAGGGGTTGATGCTTCCTTGTTGCTTGCTATAGGTATTGTCGGTACCCTCAATATGGGGTACCCTCGTGCACAGGAGAAACTGCCTAAGGACCTCACCCTTCTCCGCAGGGAGAGCTCCGAAGGCGCAACGTGTCCAGCAGGGCCGGACATCCCACTCCTCAGAGGTAAGCTCAGGGCCCGCCACGCGGCCAACTGAGCCGAACCTCCCCCCTCCGCGGGGAGAGCTCCGGAGGCTCCACGTGTCCAGCGGGGCCGGACCTCCCCCTCCTCAGAGGAGAGCTCCGGGCCCGCCATGTGGCCAGCAGAGCCGGACCTCCCCCCTCCGCGGGGAGAGCTCCGAAGGCTCCACGTGTCCCGCGGGGTCGGACCTCCCTCTTCTCAGAGGAGAGCTCCGGGCCCGCCACGTGGCCAGCAGAGCCGGACCTCCCCCCTCCGCGGGGAGAGCTCCGAAGGCTCCACGTGTCCAGTGGGGCCGGACCTCCCTCTCCTCAGAGGAGAGCTACGGGCCCACCACGTGGCCAGCAAAGCAGCGCTGCCTGCCCCCGCGCGGTAGGCAGCAAGAGTAAAGACACGCCATACCTTGCCCGTACAAGGTGTTCAAGACCCGCACCTTCCCAAGGCGTGGAGACGCGGAGCACGCCTCTGTCAGGTGCCGTTGCGCCCAATCACATCGCAGTGAAGACTGACGCGTCGTGTCAGAGGCTGCACGCCAATAAAACAGCGACAAGACATCCCCTGCCGCCCCTGCCAACCACTACAACTAGCTTGCGGCATGGGCAGGGCGGCAAAACGAAGACTTTGAAGCCCTCACCAGAGACAACTGCCGGCGTAACTGCGGATATGGTAGATGGCAGGCAATCTCCCCGGGACCACCTGTCAGGTCCCGGGCCTACCTTGTAAGCCTCCCGAGCCTTGGACTATAAAAGGCTCGGGTAGGCAACGTTAGCAAGGGTTCACACTTTAGCGGTTTGACATTCTACACTCTCACGCAAGGTTCGCTCCTGAGCACCAAGCAATACAACGAGCATCTCTGCTCACCGTGGACGTAGGGTATTACGCTCCGGCGGCCTGAACCACGTAAAAATCCCTGTGTCAAGCTTCTCCCTCAATCGTCCCTAACATGTAAGCTTTCCATGAGTGACTAGCCTCTCCGAAAAAGAACCTCCGCGGGCTGCCCAGAGGAGGCCCGGGGGAAGTGTCGGCTACACACTTCGACATTTGGCGCGCTAGGAAGGGGGCTTTTCCCTTGCACGACGAGCTTCCGCCGACGAAGATGACGAAGCTTCCTTCAGCGGCAAGCTCTCCCCGCCCACGTTCACGATGAACGGTGACCATCGGGGACTACGTCTCGACACACTTAGGACGGAGTGTGTCGGCGCAAGCTGGGAGCCAGCAGCCGACTCCGGCAGCGCAGGCTCCAGTGAGCACAAGATCCACTGCATCGCTGAGTGTCTCCCATGGGGGCGCACTAGCTGCAGCACGAGCGCTACTGCGCAATCCACCTGCTGGGGACGCGCCTCAGTCAGCGACCCAGCAGTGGATTCGCGACGTAGACCATCTCGTCGTTGCCACCGCCAACCCTCAACTTCGGCGAGGACAACGTCCCAGTCAACCGGCTGTGTCGCTGACGCGCACACCAACGGTTGACGGGCAGACAGCAGATTCCCGCTCCACCAGGCTCCCATTGGCGGATCTGAGGTTGAAGCTGGAACGACGCCACTTGGGCAAAGATGCCCGAGTGGTCATTGAGCGGCGGCGAGAAAAGCGTCGCAACCAAGAGGCCGACGACAGCATGTCAACCGCCTCGACCCAGCCTGAGCCGCAGACGTTCGCCACGCGATCTGTGCCCCAGGCATACGCCACGCAGCATATGCCCCAGCCATATGCCCTGCAAATGGTGCCCCCGGTCTATGGCGGAGCCTTGCCCATACCGGGGTACACAGTGCCGGCAGCGAACCAAGCGTTCGCGGCACCAACACCTGCAACAACAAGAGCAGGATGTGCGGCCCTAACGCCACACCTTCGCTTCGCGAAGTGGCCGCGCAAGTTCCGGCCGCACCTGCCCGAGAAGTACGATGGCAGCGTCAACCCAGCGGAGTTCCTCCAGATCTACTCCACCGTCATGGCCAACTACTTCCCCGTCGCCTTGACCGGCCCAGCTCGGTCTTGGCTCATGAATTTCCCCCAGGGTTCCATAACCTCCTGGGGAGAGCTCTGCCGATAGTTCACTACTAATTTCGGCAGATCCTATACCTGGCTTGGCACGGAGCTCGACCTCCACGCCATCCAACAACAGCCTGGAGAGACGCTGCGCTCCTTCATCCAGCGGTTCTCTCTGGTGCAAAACACCATCCCCCACATCCAAAATGCTTCTGTGATGGTGGCGTTCCGGCAGGGTGTACGGGACAAGAAGATGCTTAAGAAGCTCGCGACGAGAGAGGTTCGCGACGTCTTATAGCTCTTCAGCCTGGCGGACAAGTGCGCCAGGGCAGCAGAAGGGCAGAACTGGCACTCACAGCCAGCCTCCGAATCAGGAGGACAGCCCGGATCTGGCGCTGCTTCCCATGGAAGCAGCAAGAAGATCAAGAACCAGGGCGGTGGCAAGATGAAACCACCGACCGTAGCTCCCGTTGCTGCAGCAGCACCACCGAGCGGAGCTCCGGGGCCACGCCCCGACAAGAGGCAGCGGCAGTCACCAGCCCCAGATGGTGACCAAGGTGAGCCGTGCCCCGTGCACAACATCAGCAGCCATACTACTGCTGAGTGCCGGCAGATTCAGAAGCTCGCGGAGCGCTTCCGCAAGGGAAAGCAACCGCATGATGACGCCCCTCCCTTCCGTCAGAAGGAGGGCAAGCAGAAGGTCGATACCCAAGACAACGTCGACCACCAAGTGGAGTTCCAAGAGCCTCAGCGCGCCGTGAAGGCGGTACACAACTATGAGGGCTCCAGCTCCAGCGACGATGAGTCAGAGTGGTAGCCCGCTACGACTGCCCCAAAAGATCTGTGGAGACTGCACTGCTGCAGTATCAGCCTTGAAAAAACTCCAAGCAATTGCAGCAGCCCAAGCACCAGCCCCCGGCAGTGCAGAACCCGGCCAGCTCCACCCGAGCGCACGTCTCCGTGCCTCGGCCTCACCCCCCGGGGGCCGCCCAGGATCCGTCAACCTCCTGTCGGCCTGAGCCAATGGAAGAAGACATCCTCGGTCCCCCAAGAAGATATCGGGTCCGCCTACCTCTTGTCGGCCTGAGCCAATAGAGGAAGGTACCCCAGGGCTCCCGGGAGAAGCCGCGCAGGACCAGCTGCGGCGTGAAGATATCGACCTCGTCGACGAGGCATGATTACAAGCAACACTCCACAACGCACAGTCCCGGCTGGTGCTCCGGCGCTACCGCCAAAGGACCAAGCGCGTCTGGGAGCTACAAGAAGGCGACCTGGTGCCGCGACGCACACTTTCTCGCGAAGGACCTATAAACTCTTCCCCAGCCGGGAAGGTCCCTTCCGAGTCACAAAAGTTGCCGCCCCAGGTACATACGACTCTCCACCAAGGATGGGATCCACTCCCTAACCCTTGGAACGTGGAACATCACAGTAAGTTCTTTCCCCAGAGCATTAGTAGAACAGGCATGTTCCTTTCTGTAATAGATCCCATAGGCTCCAAGAACAGCGCTCGGAGCAGCTAAGCCTCAGCGGACGGTCCAGGACTACATTCAGCTTGGCCTAGTTCTGACCCCAAGCGTGTAGAGTCTTGCTTCCCTTCTTAATGAGGCGGGTCGTTGCCTCCATGTTCAGCCAGCCTTCCTCCTATGGGCATTTACACAGAAACCTGTTCTACCACGCTCTTACTTATGTGCTCATTTAAATTACGCATTAATTTCTATGACTGCACTTTCCATGTATGCTCACCGTACATCTAGCTCCCCTCTCCCGTTCTCATCCATAGTCAACATTTGCTATCCTACCGAAGGCGGTTGCACTTGAGGCACCTGCCGATGGCCAGGGGGCCTTTCGGGCCTCCCCGAGTCAGGTGTTGCCGTGCCAGTTGGTCACCTCTAGGAAAGGTCTGTGCTGTGCATGGGGGGTCCAGGGTGCGTAGCCTGCTTTGCCGGTTCCGACCCAAAGCGTGCGCACCCTGTCCTTCGGAGGTCCAGGGGAGTACAACCGCTTTGCCTAGTTCCGTATCGAAAGCCTGTACACTCTGCCTCCCCGGCGTTAGGTCCGGTACTAGGGGCCGGACGATCGTACCATGACCTCGGAGGGAGCTGGACCCCTGACGCCTCGCGCACAAAATTGCCCAAGCCCCGTATACCGAACCAGGACCATATGCCAAATAAGACTAGGAGACAGGGGCAAGGGAAAGCCCTCGAGGAGAATTACGCTTCCTCTACCTGTGTGCAGGACCTCCAGGTTCAGCTACGGGGACTGCACAGGGAAGGGCCGGAGCTATCGACTACTCCAACGCAAGAGCAGAGGATCCGGACCTCGCCCCCTCCACAGGGGCGGGTTCCGAAGGCCCCACGTGTCCGGTGGGGCCAGAGCTCCCTCAGAGGGTAGCTCCAGGCCCACCGCGTGGCTGGCAAAGCCGGGCCTCGCCCCCTCCACAGGGGTGAGCTCCGAAGGCTCCACGTGTCCCGCGGGGTCAGACCTCCATCTTCTCAGAGGAGAGCTCCGGGCCCGCCACATGGCCGGTAGATCTGGACCTCCCCGTACTCACGGGGCGAGCTTCAGAGACCCCTTGGGCCCTTAACACAATAAGGACCTGAGGAGGGTGTCTGTGCAAGACTTCAAGATTGGTGAAGACCTCCGAGGCCCTTGCGGAGCTAAGGATTCGGCCAGGCCAAGCCAAGAAGAAGATGAGCGCGGACACAGGAAACAAAGGGTCTATTCATTCAAGGCTCCATGAGCTAGACTACAGACTCGACAAAAGAAAAAGAAAAGATACAAGCCCTAGGATTCCACTGGCTCGTGCCGGAACCTAGAGGCTACAAGGGAGGCCACATCCCCGACTTCAGCCCTGGCAGCTTCCTCCCGCTTCGAGGCGGGGCCCTGCCTTAGTGGCTCCAGTGAGAGGAAGGGAGCCCGACTCCGGTAGCACGCCAGCACGTGCGTAGCAACCTCCATCGCCAGGCCCCGTCCCTCTGCCTCAAGCTCACTGGCGACCACCGCTTGAAGCCTGTCCAGCTTGGCGCCAATAGACTCGAGCGCAGGGATCACCTCGGCCACCTTCTACGCCGGAGCCACCGCCCTCACCGGGCTGAAGCCAAGGGGGACCAGGGCGGACCATGCCTGGTTGACGAAGCTCCAGACCGCCAGGGCCTTGGAGGACCGCGAGGCCTGGAGCTCCTCCATCTCGCGGCAGGCTGCCAGCAAGGCGTCGAGGCCCCCCTCGGAGAATTCCTTCTCCTTGGCTGCCAGAGAGCTTTCTCGAAGCTGGAGACTTTGGGCGAGCCGCTCCAACTCCGAAGCCCGGAAGTCGGCTGCTAGCTCCCGATCCAGGACCACCTGGTGCTCCCGGGAGACCTGCTCCTCCCTCGCGACCAGATCTGCCTTCCGGGTCTCCAGCTCCTCAGCTCGGGCCCTCAGGTCGCCCTCACCAGCTGCCAGCCGCGCGGCGACCTTCTCTGCCTCAGCCGCCGCAGTGCGCTCCTGGTCCGCGATGGCGCGCTCACGGCACTCCAGCTTCAGCCGCAGCTCCTCCAAAGCAGAGAGGCGCCCCTCGGCCCGGGCATGAGTCTCGCGGGTCTCCTGGTGGAGCCGCCGAGTCTCGGAGTCCAGGCGGTCGACGGCTCTCTTCTGGCAGTCAAGGAGTGCCTCCATGACATCGAGCGACGTCCGCCTCGAGTCAAGCTCCGCCCTGACCTCCTCGGTTCGCTCTCTCATGAGGCACCCCCAGTTGAGGAGGCGATCCCTCTCTCCTGCCTGCTCCTCCCGTTCACGGCCGAGCGTGGCCAGGACCTGCCGGACGCTCGTCTGGGCGAGCTTAAAAGCGTCCGCTAGGGGCAGCGGGGCGGCAGAGGCCGAAGCCGCGCCCCTGACCTCCTCCATCACGTCGTCATGAGGGGGAGCTGACATTTCAGCGACAGGGATGAGGCATTGATCAGGAGAAGCCATCACTGTGGCAGGGCCGCTCCCGGCGCACTTCGGTTCACTGCCAGCCGTAGGGCCCATGGCAGCTTCTCCCGCTTCGACAACAGAAGGCGGGACACCGCCAGCCAGTCCCACCAAACCTTCAGCAACAGCCGGCTCTCGAGCTGGCGAAGGGGGATGGGCGGGAGTTGTCGCCGCTGCCACAAGATCCGGACCGGCCGGCGCAGGAGGAGCTTGCGCCTGCTTGGGGGCTGCCGGAGCTGCTTCAGCTTCCGGGCGCTGCGGCGCAGATCCCCCGTCAGTCGGGGATGGCTGGGAAACGGAGACGCTACCGGTACTCTATGAGTCCCTGCAAACGTGGGAGGCTCTCGGGTTAAGAGAAGAAGAAAAGAATACAGGCTCAGGAACCCGGTAGACGACACTTACCGAGGGACACGAGCACTCCAACGGGCTCTGAACCTTGGCTTCCGAGCCGGGGTGGGTCCACTAGAGCCCGCCGTCGCCGCCGAGGACTGCCCCGCAGTCACCCGGACCGGCGGAGCAGGGGACGCTTCTGAAGCCCCCCTAGGCGTCGATCCAGCTCCCGAGGCCCGGGGCGCCTGAGTTCTAGACTCGCCCTTGGGCATCGTCGCACCAGCACTACCCCTTGAAGCTCCATCGCCTGAGGGCGGAGGGCGTGACGCGTGGGGACCCTCGGGCCACCGCCGCTCGAGCGGAGTCCTGTCGGAATGGGAAGCCTGAGACCTCTTGGAGTCACCACCAGACGAGACGCCATCTCCAGGAGAAGGACGCGCAGGCGCCCTGGATCCTTGACTTGGCACAAATGCCGCCGTCGGAGGAGACCGGGCACGTTTCTTCTCCGGAGGCAAGTTGGAAGCCATGGCAGATGGAAGCTCAAGGACAGGGAAGACAAGAGCGCAAGAGCTCAAGGAAACAAGGAAGATGCAAGCGCTGGGAAGTGCGAAGGGAAGCCACGATGTGGGTGAGATCCCCTTTTAAACTTCCCAGGCGCGTTTCAAAGCGATTCAAAACTCTTCGAATACGCTGCTTGGGCAACCGCTTCATCTCCAAGACCCAGCATCGATGACAAGTGGACCCAAGCCGTCCAGCTGAAGCGGTGGGCCAAGAAGTCAGTCTCTCAAGAAGATGAGCCGGCAGGACGCTTCGGCGGTTCCTGAAAAGATGCTGCGACGTGCGGAAGTGGCAGCCTTGGGAACCGCCGCAGTAAAAGCGGCCATCAAGTGGGGAACACGCTCCCACGATCTCGCAACTGTTCGTGCCCCGACAACGATCAAGGCGGGTCTCCGAGAAGGTGCGCGGAGTGGAAGAGACGGGGGCCCCACCTCAGGCACCCTATCTCTCCCGAGATGGGCCCGGGGGCCACTGTCGGTACCCTCAATATGGGGTACCCCCGCGCATAGGGGAAACTGCCTAAGGACCTCACCCTTCTCCGTAGGGGAGAGCTCCGAAGGCGCCACGTGTCCAGCGGGGCCGGACATCCCTCTCCTCAAAGGTAAGCTCTGGGCCCGCCACATGGCCAACTGAGTCGGACCTCCCCCCTCCGCGGGGAGAGCTCCAGAGGCTCCACGTGTCCAGTGGGGCCGGACCTCCCTCTCCTCAGAGGAGAGCTCCGGGCCCGCCACGTGGCCAGCAGACCTCCCCCCTCCGCGGGGAGAGCTCCAAAGGCTCCACGTGTCCAGCGGGGCCGGACCTCCCTCTCCTCAGAGGAAAGCTCCGGGCCCGCCACGTGGCCAGCAGAGCCAGACCTCCCCCCTCTGCAGGGAGAGCTCCGAAGGCTCTACGTGTCCAGCGGGGCCGGACCTCCCTCTCCTCAGAGGAGAGCTCCGGGCCCGCCACGTGGCTAGCAGAGCAGCGCTGCCTGCCCCCGTGCGGTAGGAAACAAGAGTAAAGACGCGCCATACCTTGCCCGTACAAGGTATTCAAGACCCGCGCCTTCCCAAGGCGTGGAGACGCGGGGCACGCCTCTGTCAGGTGCCGTTGCGCCCAATCACATCGCAGTGAAGACTGGCGCGCTGCGTTAGAGGCTGCATGCCAATAAACACAACGACAAGACATCCCCTGCCGCCCCTGCCAACCACTACGACTAGCTTGCAGCATGGGCAGGGTGGCAGAACGAAGACTTTGAAGCCCTCGCCAGAGACAACTGTCGGCGTAACTGCGGATACGGTAGATAGCAGGCAATCTCCCCGGGACCACCTGTCGGGTCCCGGGCCCACCTTGTAAGCCGCCCGAGCCTTGGACTATAAAAGGCTCGGGTAGGAAACGTTAGCAAGGGTTCGCAATTTAGCAGTTCGACATTCTACACTCTCACGCAGGGTTCGCTCCTGAGCACCAAGCAATACAACGAGCATCTCAGCTCACCGTGGACGTAGGGTATTACGCTCTGGCGGCCTGAACCACATAAAAATCACTGTGTCAAGCTTCTCCCTCAGTCGTTCGTAACGTGTAAGCTCTCCGTGAGTGACTAGCCCCTCCGAAAAAGAACCTCCGCGGGCTGCCTAGAGCAGGCCCGGGGGAAGTGTCGGCTACACACTTCGACAGGTATCTACACCCTTCCTTCTTGCGCGTTGCAGGGGTCCGACCGTCTTGCTTGCCTTGACCAGTCGTGATGGCCCCTTGGTAGGTGTCCCCAAATGTTTTGGGACGCCTGCCAAAAAGGCGCAAGACACCAGCTCCGGACCTGTCGGTACCCTCAATATGGGGTACCCCCGCGCACAGGGGAAACTGCCTAAGGACCTCGCCCTTCTCCGCAGGGGAGCTCCAAAGGCGCCACGTGTCCAGCGGGGCCGGACATCCCTCTCCTCAGAGGTAAGCTCTGGGCCCGCCACGTGGCCAACTGAGCCGGACCTCCCCCCTCCGCGGGGAGAGCTCCGGAGGCTCCACGTGTCCAGCGGGGCCGGACCTCCCTCTCCTCAGAGGAGAGCTCCGGGCCCGCCACATGGCCAGCAGAGCCGGACCTCCCCCCTCCGCGGGGAGAGCTCCGAAGGCTCCACATGTCTAGCGGGGCCGGACCTCCCTCTCCTCAGAGGAGAGCTCCGGGCCCGCCTCGTGGCCAGCAGAGCCGGACCTCCCCCCTCCGCAGGGAGAGCTCCGAAGGCTCCACGTGTCCAGCGGGGCCGGACCTCCCTCTCCTCAGAGGAGAGCTCCGGGCCCGCCAGCAGAGCAGCGCTGCCTGCCCCCGCGCGGTAGGCAGCAAGAGTAAAGACGCGCCATACCTTGCCCGTACAAGGTATTCAAGACCCGCGCCTTCCCAAGGCGCGGAGACGCGGAACACGCCTCTGTTAGGTTCCGTTGCGCCCAATCACATCGCAGTGAAGACTGGCGCGCCGCGTCAGAGGCTGCACGCCAATAAACACAGCGACAAGACATCCCCTGCCGCCCCTGCCAACCACTACGACTAGCTTGCGGCATGGGCAGGGCGGCAGAACGAAGACTTTGAAGCCCTCGCCAGAGACAACTACCGGTGTAAGTGCGGATATGGTAGATGGCAGGCAATCTCCCCGAGACCACCTGTCGGGTCCCGGGCCCACCTTGTAAGCCGCCCAAGCCTTGGACTATAAAAGGCTCGTGTAGGCAACGTTAGCGAGGGTTCGCACTTTAGCGGTTCGACATTTTACACTCTCACGCAAGGTTCGCTCCTGAGCACCAAGCAATACAACGAGCACATCTGCTCACCGTGGACGTAGGGTATTACGCTCCGGCGGCCTGAACCACGTAAAAATCCTTATGTCAAGCTTCGACCTCCATCGTCCCTAACGCGTAAGCTCTCCATGAGTGACTAGCCCCTCCGAAAAAGAACCTCCACGGGCTGCCCAGAGCAGGTCCGGGGGAAGTGTCGGCTACACACTTCGACATTTGGCGCGCCAGGTAGGGGGTTTTTCCCTTGCGCGACGAGCTTCCGCCGACGAAGATGACGAAGCTTCCTTCAGCAGCAAGCTCTCCCCGCCCACGTTCACGACGAACGTTGACCAGCGGGGTCTACGTCTCAACACACTCAGGACGGAGTGTGTCGGTGCAAGCTGGGAGCCAGCAGCCGACTCCGGCAGCGCAGGCTCTAGAGAGCGCAAGATCCACTACAACGCTGAGTGTCTCCCACGGGGGCGCACTAGCTGCAGCACGAGCGCTACTGCGCAATCCACCTGCTGGGGACGCGCCTCAGTCAGCGACCCAGCAGTGGATTCGCGACGTCGACCGTCTCCTCGTCGCCGCCGCCAACCCTCAACTTCGGCGGGGATGACGTCCCAGTCAACTGGCTATGTCGCTGACGCGCACACCAACGGTTGACGGGCAGACGGCAGATTCCCGCTCCACCAGGCTCCCATCGGTGGACCTGAGGTCAGAGCTGGAACGAAGCCACTTGGGCAAAGATGCCCGAGTGGTCATTGAGCGACGGCGAGAAAGGTGTCGCAACCGAGAGGCCGGCGACAGCATGTCAACCGCCTCGACCCAGCCTGAGCCGTAGACATTCTCCACGCAATCTCTGCCCCAGGCATACGCCACGCAGCATATGCCCCAGCCATATGCCCTACAAATGGTGCCCCCGGTCTATGGCGTAGCCTTGCCCATACTGGGGTATACAATGCCGGCAGCGAACCAAGCGTTTGCGGCACCAACACCTGCAGCAACAATAGCAGGATGTGCGGTCCTGGCGCCACAACTTCGCTTCGCGAAGTGGCCGCGCAAGTTTCGGCCGCACCTGCCCGAGAAGTACGACGGCAGCGTCAACCCGGCAGAGTTCCTCCAGATCTACTCCACCGCCATCCTTGCTGTAGGAGGGGACGAGGCTGTCATGGCCAACTACTTCCCCGTCGCCTTGACCGGCCCAACTCAGTCTTGGCTCATGAATCTCCCCCAGGGTTCCATAACCACCTGGGGAGAGCTCTGCTGGCAGTTCACTGCGAACTTCGGCAGCTCCTACACCCGGCCTGGTACGGGACAAGAAGATGCTTGAGAAGCTCGCAACCAGAGAGGTTCGCGACGTCTCAGAGCTCTTCGGCCTGGCGGACAAGTGCGCCAGGGCAGCAGAAGGGCAGAACTGGCACGTACAGCCAGCCTCCGAATCAGGAGGATAGCCCGGATCTGGTGCTGCTTCCCATGGAAGCAGCAAGAAGATCAAGAACCGAGGCGGTGGCAAGATGAAACCACCGACCGTAGCTCCCGTTGCTGCAGCAGCAGCACCCAGCGGAGCTCGAGGGCCACGCCCTGACAAGAGGCAGCGGCAGTCACCAGCCCCAGATGGTGACCAAGGTGAGCCGTGCCCTGTGCACAACACCAGCAGCCATACTGCTGCTGAGTGGCGGGAGAATTAGAAGCTCACTGAGCGCTTCCGCAAGGGGAAGCAACCGCGTGCTGAAGCCCCACCCTTCCATCAAAGGGAGGGCAAGAAGAACGTCGACCACCAAGTGGAGTTCCAGGAGCCTCAGCGCGCCGTGAAGGCGGTGCGCAACCATGAGGACTCCAGCTCCAGCGATGAGGAGCGTCGGAAGACGCTCTACGTCATCTACGGCGGGTCCGCTGACCCCTCGTCCCGAAGCGCGATTAAGACTCTGCGCCAAGCGGTAGCGTCGGTGGCTCCTCTCCCAAGTTCAGCGCCGCACCTCAAGTGGATGTGAACCCCCATCAGCTTCGATGCCACCGACTGCCCCAGGAACATGGCTGGGACCGACCAACTACCGCTCTTGGTAGCACCCACCATCGCCAACATGAGGATGTACCACGTTCTGGTAGATGGCGGGGCTGGGCTGAACCTCATCAGCCGCGCAGCTTTCCAGAAGCTGCAGATCCCGATGGCCAAGCTCACCCCATCGAGCCCGTTCTCAGGGGTAGGACCGGGACAAGTCGTTCCCTACGGCAACATCAGCCTTCCGGTGACCTTTGGGGCACCGGACAGCTATCGGACAGAGTACATTCTGTTCGACGTGGTGGAGATCGACCTCCCCTTCAACGCCATAATCGGCAGGCCAGCCCTGTACCGATTCATGGCAGTAGCCCACTACGGCTACCTTGTCCTGAAGATGCCTACACCAACAGGCGTCCTCAAGATTCATGGAGACCGCACTGCTGCAGTGTCAGCCTTGGAGAAGCCCCAAGCACTTGCAACAGCTCGAGCACCAGCCTCTGGTAGTGCAGAACCGGGCCGGCTCCACCCGAGTGCATGCCACCGTGCCTCTACCTCAGCACCCCGCGTGCAACCCCTCGATGAGGGCGACGTCCCCCTGAAGGTCGTCCAAGTTGACGCCGATGCTGCCAGACCACCCGGGTAGCCGGGGGCCTAGACAGCAAATAGGAAGGCGCGCTCATCACCTTCCTCCGGCACAACGTCGACGTGTTTGCATGGCAGCCGTTGCAGATGTCGGGGATCCCTAGGGAGGTGATCGAGCACCATCTGAAGATCTTCCCTGACGCCCAGCCAGTCCAACAGAAGCCTCGCAAGCAGTCCATCGAGCGGCAGAACTTCATCCGAGAAGAAATCAAGAAGCTGCTGGACGTTGGCTTCATACGGGAAGTCCACCACTCCCGGTGGTTGGCGAACCCCGTCGTCGTCCCGAAGGCCGGCGGGAAGCTCCGGATGTGCAACGACTACACCATCCTCAATAAGGCATGTCCCAAAGATCCATTCCCCCTCCTAGAATAGATCAAATAGTAGACTCCACATCAGGCTGTGATATGCTATGCTTCCTAGACGCCTACTCGGTCTTTCATCAGATACCTATGTCTAGAGAGGATGAAGAGCACACTGATGTGTACAGGGGTCCGGATCTTCCGAAAGGTTCTGATAACTCTCGATTTGGTGGAGACTTGACACAAATCGATCCGGCTTCCGAACAACACGTTCGGAACCCTGCAATCGCAGCACCACGTCTCCTCAGGTTATCAACCGATATTGCGCAGTTGACCTTGCCAAGAAGGCTAATCCTTGCCTGCGAATTGAAGAACACAAGCAAGAACAAGAAAGAATGCAACCAAATTGCTGAAAGATATGAAGCACTCAAATTGGGGTCTCACAAACCGATGAACGGCGAAACTGTTCTTGACAGAATAATCTAAGCAAAACCCAGCTATTTGTGACGGCGTCTAGGGGGTATAAAGGAGGTGGAGGACGACCAGGGGGTGCTGGGGTCGTGACCTAACCCTAATACACGTACATAATGGACTTGGACTCGATACAAGGCCCAATGGCCCAACTAGGTGATGCAACACCCTAACAGACTCTAAACTTTATATTGTTTTGAAGTTTCCGGTTGACTCCTAGGGAATTTTGACGTGAGGCCAGTTCCATTGGAAAGTTTATCCTCTCAGATTTCCGTGCATATGTAGAACGTCAAAAACAGAGTTCGTATGCCTCCTATGCATCCATTTTAAGGTGGACTGCTCCTGGGCCCGAGTTGGACTCGAGTTTGAGTTGGACTCGGTCTCTAACTTATTGTTGGCGTATTTTCTGGTCCTCCACGTCTCCAAACCCCTCTCCATGTATCTCCATGTCCTCTCCATGGTTCCTAATCATAATTAACCCATTAGGTAGCAACATACTCTCAAAATTCACATATAAAGAATTGTTCAGGAACGAGCTCACCGCTAAATTCAATTGTCGTGCTCGAGCTCTAGTAATTGGACCTTGCATGTCTACCATGTGAGTGTTGTGTATATCTGCAGGAGTGATGTCCACATCACACACTTCCTTCATCACAGTAGACGGCCTGTATTGTTATGTCTCTATGCCTTATGGCTTAAAGAATTCTCTTCCCACATTTGTACGTGCAATGCACAAAACCTTTGGAGAGCTAATAAGAGACTTAGTCGAGATGTATGTCGATGACATCGTTGTCAAGGTCAGGTAGAGTTCATCCTTGTTAGATAACCTAGCCGTAGTCTTTGACAAACTGCGCTCCACGCGCACTAAGCTGAACCCCGACAAGTGTGTGTTCGGTGTATCCTCTGGGAAGCTCCTAGGATTCCTGGTCTCACACCGAGGAATTGAGGCCAACCCAGAGAAGATCAAGGCCATAGACCTGATGTGGCCCCCACCCGCATCAAATATGTCCAGAAACTCACGGGATGCCTAGCCGCGCTGAGTCGGTTCATACCGAGGCTAACAGAGCGGGCGCTCCCCTTCTTTAAGCTCCTGCGCAAATCCGGTCCATTTGCTTGGACCGACGAAGCAGAAGAAGCTTTCCAGGAGTTGAAGCAGCTCCTGACGACCCTACCCATCATGGTAGCCCCTGAGCTCGAATAGCATTTGCTGCTCTACATCGCGGCAACAACTGAGGTGGTGAGCATGGTCCTCGTCGCAGAGCGGCCGGACCCCTCGTCATCGCAGCCTGCTCCGAGAGCAGAAGTGTAACGCCCTCATTTTCGGTTTCTGCATATATTCATGTTCCATGAAGATAACACATTCTAAAGGAAGTAGGAACAGAGAAAAATATCAAAAAGGTATCCACTAAGAGCCGAATCCAGTTCACCGAGAGCGCCGAAGACAACTTACCGCAGCCTGCTAGCCACGTGGCGTGTTCGGAGCTCATCCCTGTGAAGTGGGGAGAGGTCCGCCGCTAAACTGGCTACGTGGCAGGCTCGAGGCTCATCTCCGCAAAGGGGGAGAGGTCCCACCCTGTGGGACACGTGTTGCCCCCGGAGCTAGCCTCTGCGGAAGAAGCAAAGGTATTTTCCGCAGGACACATGTCACCTTCAGAGCTAGTCACCACAGAAATCAGAGGACCAGTCCCGCGGGATACGTGTCGATCTCGGAGCTCACCTCCGAGAGATCCGGTTCTATCGGACACGTGTTGCCACCATAGCTTATCTCCGGGAGGTCGATCACTGTTGGACACGTGTTAACCTCAGAGCTCGTCTCTGAGAGGAAAGGAAGTCGGACGCTGGAGCTACCTCCGGAGAGACGAAAGGTCCGGCACTGACACGTGGCGTGTGCGGAGCCACCTCCGAATAAGAGAGGAGGTCCCGACCGCCAGGATACGTGGCGCACGCGGAGCTCACCTCCTAATGAGAGGGAGGTCTCACTCGCTTGACACGCGGCACAACCGGAGCTTGTCTCTGCGGAAAAGGAGAGACCAGGCCCCGATGGTCACGTGGAGCTTCCGGAGCTCACCACCGAGAAGGTAACGAGTTCTAGAGCGGTTTCTGATTCTGTACGCGTAGAAATATCGGTACGGAGAAGAAACCGACCTGAATTCCACAATAATACCGCACCAAATCAACTCGAAATAAGTTGTTAGGATTCAACGACGATCTGAATAGGACTCCTATTCGGAATCCAATCAGAATAGGACTCTTCTTCTCCCGATTATAAATAGAACCCAGAATCTCTAGCCGAAACCACGAACTTCTTTTCCAACCCCTGAGCCGACGACTTAGAGCCCTAGCCTCAACTCGCCGAGAAAGACATCGTCGGAGTTCAGCAAGGGAGATCGCCGAAAGAGAGCCCAACGATCTGAGAAGGATCTGAGACCGAGAAGAACGTAAGGTAGATCTCCAATACCACCTTATGACATCGTTGCGTTTTCTTTGCGTCTGTTCTTCGATTCCTTTCGAACAGAAGATTTCTCATGGACAGATCACTAGTTGATCGGGTTGATCTTAAGACAAGGTCATCGCCACGTCCACATTTGATTCGAACACCTCTGTTCATCATAAAACCATGCAAGAACCCGCACAAACCGATCTAATAAAGCTGATCATAGGATAGCATGCATATGCATCGTCGCATCTAGTTTAAAGTTTGTGCATGGTATTGATTATTATGAATCTTGTATGTGCGTGATCCTGTATAGAAGGACAAGCTCAGGGAGCTGTCTACGACGAGCTGCAACAACAAGGTTTCGAGATCCAAGAGCAATCGGAACTGCAAGAACAAGGCAAGTGCTCCTTGACCATATTGATCCTATGCTTTGGGAAAAACTTTTTTGTTTTGCGAAAAGGTGTGCGTGCTGAGTCAAACATGATGGGAAACCCTTTTATAGGAGTTTACTAGTTTTAGTTAAACTGTCGCCTGGGAAGTTTATGAGTCGGGTATGGTTTTTACTTTTATGCTTTGCTGAGTCCATGGGAATGGGAAGCGAGATAGATGTGTCTAGCTAACTGCACTCATAATGATAATGAGAAACTGATGTTGTTAATGAACATGGATCGGAGGGAGATCTAGGCAAGCCTGAGTTTGTGAATGAGGTAGCATGCGATGGTGGTTTACTTCCGTAGATCTAAGGACCGGTTCATGCATGCACATGCCAGGATAACAGTGCCATCACAAGGCCAAGTATGGGTGCAGCTTAGCTGAGTAATTAGGTAAGTTGCTAGAGTGTTATGGACTGTGGAAGGCGCGGGGAATGGGAGTCGAGTGAGGACTGCCCTGGGAACTGCATGGCACAAGAGGGGGCCCGTGGGTGGGAGAATTGGAGATTCTAGCCTGCCGGTGAATCCTTAGTGAGTCCATACATCTAGTAGCCCCTTTGTAAAGGCTATTTTATGATCTCTTGGCCATACACCAACGGTTGTGTACTGGTATAATGGAGGTTCTGCAGTCGCCGACGGATGACGAAATCACAAACTTGTGGGTAAAGAGGTGCAAACTCTGCAGAGTTCTTAAAACTATCATGATAGCCGAGTTTACGGTCACGAGCGCTTGGTCAACTGCCATGATTAGTTGGGATGGTTATTGGGATGGTTTTGGATGGTTTGGTTATGGTTTGGTTTTGGGACTGTTGAATCCGGGTGATAAGATGGGTTGCATGACTGTTGAGTCATGGCAACAAGATTGGTCTCGGTGGGAGACGAAGTTGTTCTATGAGGTGAAATGGTAGCGAATACAGGATGGTACTCGTGAGATGGTAGCTGTCGGTACCTGAGATATGGGGTACCCCCGCGCACAGGGTAAAATGCCTAAGGAACTCGCCCTTCTCCGCAGAAAGAGCTCCGAAGGCGCCACACATCCGGCGGGGCCGGACCTCCCTCTCCTCAGAGGAGAGCTCCGGGCCCGCCACGTGGCATACAGAAGCCGGCCCTCCCCCTCCGCGGGAGAGAGGCCCGAAGGCGCCGCGTGTCCAGCGGGGCCGGACCTCCCTCTCCTCAGAGGAGAGCTCCGGGCCCGCCACGTGGCATACAGAAGCCGGACCTCCCCCTCCGCAGGGAGAGGTCCGGAGGCTCCACGTGCCCCACGGGGCTGACCCTCCTCTTCTCTGAGAAGGGCTCCGGGCCCGCCATGTGGCAGCAGAGCGACGCTGCCTGCCCCGAGCAATAGGCAGCGGGCGTAAATACGCTCCATACCTTGCCCGTACAAGGTATTCAAGGCCCGCGTCTTCCCAAGACGCGGAGACGCGGAGCACGCTTCTGTGAGGTGCCGTTGCGCCCAGTCACATCACAGAATGGCGCGTGGTGTCAGAACCTGTCAGCCAAAAAACACCGCGACAAGACATCCCATGCCGCCTGCGCCGTCATCAACCACTACGACTAACATGCGGCATGGGCAGGGCGGCAAGATGAAGACTCAGAAGCCTTCAACCAGAGACAACTACCGGCATAACTGCAGATACGTAGATAATAGACAATCTTCCCGGGACCACCTGTCGGGTCCCGGCTTCCCTTGTAAGCCGCCTGAGTCTTGGACTATAAAAGGCTCGGGTAGGCGTCGATAGCAAGGGTTCGCACTTTGCAACTCATACGCTAGCCATACACTCTCAAGCTGTAACTCACCCCCAAGCTCAGGCCTCCGGTCCTGAGCAGCAAGCAATACAGCGAGCTCCATAGCTCGCCGTGGACGTAGGGTTTTACGCTCCGGCGGCCTGAACCACGTAAAACTCGCCATGTCAAGCTCTTACTAACTCGTCCATCTGCGCAAGCTCTCCGCTAGGGACTAGCCCCTCCGAAAAAAGAACCTCCGCGGGCTGCCCAGTGCAGACCCGGGGGAAGTGTCGACCGCACACTTCGACATTTGGGGCGCCAGGAAGGGGGGCTTTTCTCCTAGCGCGACGAGTTCCCGCCAACGAAGATGACCAAGTTTCCTTCAGCGGCAAACTCTTCCCCCCGTCTCTGCGGCAGACGGCGACCAGGGGGGAGTACATGTCGACACACTCGGGACGGAGTGTGTCGGAACAAGCTGGGAGCCAGCAACCGGCTCTAGCAGCGCCGACCCCGGCAATGCAGGCTCCAACCAGCTTCAAGTCTCCAGTAGTGCTGGGCATGCCCAGTGGGGGTGCGTTAGCTGCGGCGAGAGCGCTACTGTACAATCCGCCCGCGGGGGACGCGCCTCAGGCTGCGACCCGGCAGTGGATCCGCGAGGTAGACCGTCTCGTCATCGCCGCCGCAAGCCCTCGACCTCGGCGGGGACGACGCTCTGGCCAATCGGTCGTGTCGCTGATGCGCGCACCTTTGGATGGCGAGCAGACGGCAGACTCCGGCTCTACCAGCCTCCAGTCAACAGATCTGAGGACGGAGCTGGAACGGTGTCACCTGGGCCTAGATGCCCGGGTATACCTCGAGCGGCGCCGAGAAAGGCGTCGCCACCAAGAGGCTGACGACAGCATGACGTCGGCCTCGACCCAGCCTGAAGAGCAGACCTTCGCCACGCGATCTCTGCCCCAGGCCTGTGTCGTGCAGAATATGCCACAGTCATATGTCCTGCATATGGCGCCTCCGGCCTATGGTGCAGCCTTGCCCATGCCGGGGCATGCAGTGCTCAGTGCGAGCCAAGCGCTCGCGGCACCAGAACCTGCGGCGACAGAAGCGGGGTGTGCGGCCCTCGCGCCCCACCTTCGCTTCGTAAAGTGGCCGCGCAAGTTTCGGCCGCTCCTGCTCGAGAAGTACGACGGCAGCATCAACCCGGCGGAATTCCTCCAGATCTACTCCACCGCCGTACTTGCCGCAGGAGGGAATGAAGCCGTCATGGCCAATTACTTCCCTATCGCATTGACCGGCCCAGCTCGGTCTTGGCTCATGAACCTCCCCCAGGGTTCCGTAACTTCCTGGGGAGAGCTTTGCCGACAGTTCATAGCCAACTTCGGCAGTTCCTACACCCGGCCTGGCACGGAGCTTGACCTCCACGCTATCCAACAACAACCTGGGGAGTCGTTGCGCTCTTTCATCCAGCGGTTCTCCTAGGTGCGGAACACCATCCCACACATTCAAAATGCTTCTGTGGTGGTGGCGTTCCGGCAAGGCGTCCGAGACAAGAAGATGCTCGAGAAACTCGCGACCAGGGAGGTCCGTGATGCCTCGGAGCTCTTCAGCTTGGCGGACAAGTGCGCCAGAGCAGCCGAAGGACGGAACTGGCACTCACAGCCATCCTCCGAGTCAGGAGGGCTGCCCGGATCTGGTCCTACTCCCTTTGGAGGTAGCAGGAAGACCAAGAGCTGGGGCAGAAGCAAGATAAGACCGCCGGCCGCGACCCAAGTCGTCACTACGGCGACGCTCAGTGGGGCTCGGGGGCCGCGCCCTGACAAGAGGCAGCGAAAGTCACCGACCCCGGAAGATAGCCAGGACAACATGTGCCCCATGCACGGCAGCTGTCGCCACACTACTGCCGAGTGCCGGGAGATTCGAAGGCTCGCAGAGCGCTTCCGCAAGGGGAAGCGGCAGCGGGCTGATGCCCTGCCCTTCCGTCAAAAGGAAGATGAGCAGGGGGTGGATGTTCCAGACAACATCGACCACCTAGAGGAGATCCAGGAGCCTCAGCGTGTCGTGAAGGCGGCACGCAATCATGAGGACTCCGGCTCCAGCGACGATGAGCGTCGGAAGAAGCTCTATGTCATATACGGCGGGTCCGCCGACCCCTCGTCCCGAAGCGCAGTCAAGACTCTGCGCCGAGCGGTAGCGTCGGTGGCGCCACTCCCGAGTGCTGCACCGCACCTTAAGTGGATGGGGACCCCCATCAGCTTTGACGCCACCGACTGCCCCAGGAACATGGCTGGGGCCGGCCAACTACCGCTCCTGGTGGCCCCTACCATCGCCAACGAGAGAATGTACCACGTTTTGGTAGATGGAGGGGCTGGACTGAACCTCATCAGCCGTGCAACTTTCCAGAAGCTGCAGGTCCTAATGGCCAAGCTCACCCCATTGAACCCAGATAAATGTGTGTTCGGCGTGTCCTCTGGGAAGCTCTTAGGGTTCCTAGTCTCGCACCGAGGGATTGAGGCCAACCCAGAGAAGATCAAGGCCATCGACTTGATGCGACCCCCTGTCCGCGTCAAGGATGTTCAGAGACTCACAGGATGTCTAGCCGCGCTGAGTCGGTTTATACCGAGGCTAGCAGAGCGGGCACTCCCTTTCTTTAAGCTCCTGCGCAAGTCAGGCCCCTTTGCCTGGACTGACGAAGCAGAAGAAGCTTTCCAGGAGTTGAAGCGACTCCTGACGACCCTACCTATCATGGTAGCCCCTGAGCCCGGGGAGCACTTGCTGCTCTACATTGCGGCGACAACAGAAGTGGTGAGTATGGTCCTCGTCGCGGAGCGGCCAGACCCCTCACCCTCGCAACTTGCTCTGGTAGCAGAAGCCAGACGCCAGGGGGCCCCGCAGGGCCAAGACGGTCTCCCGGACCCCCTGGAGGTCCAAGACGACCACCCGGAGGCCCAGGACGGCCTTCCGGACCCCCAAGATAAATCTCCAGGGTCCAATTGGGATCTCCCGGAGGTCCCTCAAGACCCCCCGGAGCTCCCGGATGATCAAGAAAGCTTAAGGGCCTCCGGGTCCCAGTTCCCGGAGGCCCCCATGGGTCCACCCACCTCCGGCGGGCCGGAGCCAATGGACGAGGAGCTCCCAAGCCTACGAGAGAGGGTCCGAACCATACAGAGTCCTGTCTACTACATCAGTGAAGTACTTCATGAGGCCAAGACAAGGTACCTAGAAGTCCACAAGCTGCTGTATGCGGTGCTCGTGGCCTCCAGGAAGCTCCACCACTACTTCCAGGCCCACCGGGTCTCGGTGGTCACCTCGTACCCGCTGAAGACAATTCTTCACAGCCCCCATGCGACTGGCAACGTTGCGAAATGGGCGGCGGAGCTGGCGGAGTTTGAACTGGACTTCCTCCCACGCCATGCAGTCAAGAGCCAAGCACTGGCTGACTTTGTGGCGGAGTGGACACCAACGAAGACTGACCCAGGGGGCCATGAAGGCGGTGAGCCAGAGCCCAAAGCTCCGGTCTTCACACTCTTCTTCGACGGCTCCTCGCGAAAGCAGGGGGCCGGTGCCGGCGTACTGCTCCTCATGCCATCGGGGGAACAGTTTGGGTATATGGTGCGTCTACATTTCAAGGCAACCAACAACATGGTGGAGTATGAAGCACTCATCTTTGGCCTGCAGACAGCCCTGTCTTTAGGCGCTCGCCAGTTGTTGGCACAGGGCGACTCCCAACTGGTCATCAAGCAAGTCAGGGGCGAATGCTCCTGCAATGACCCGCAGCTAGCTGCGTATCTGCTCCACATACAGATGTTGGAGAAAGAATTCCTCGCTTTGGACCTGCACCACGTACCGCGCGCTGGTAATGCCGCAGCCGACAACCTTTCAACGAAGGCTTCCACCGGAGCCCCTGCGCCCGAAGGAGTTTTCGAGAGGACGTTGCTGCGGCCCACAGCCCGGCCCGCCGAGCCGGGCGAAGGGGGCTTGACCAGCACCTCGAAGCTGGCGGTCCCGGCGGCCCTACAGCCATGGATGCCGCCAAGGATCGTAAGCGTCACTGGGGACTCCGTGCAACCCAGCGCTCAAGATCCAGAAGCTCAAGTCAGACCCGATGCATGGATCACGAAGATCCGGGACTACTTGAAGGACAATATCCTCCCTGATGAACATGCAACCGCTGAACGGATTGTGCGTATGGCTAAGAGGTACGCGCTGGTAGAGGGGGATCTCTACCGGCGTGGCGCCAACCACATCCTTTTGCGGTGCATAACCCAGGGGGAAGGCTGCGACTTGCTCGCTGAGATCCATGGAGGCGAATGTGGAAGTCATTCTTCCTCACGCACACTTGTCGGTAAAGCCTTCCGGCATGGCTTCTACTGGCCGACAGCACTCCAGGATGCCATCAAGCTGGTCGAGAGCTGCAAGGCGTGCCAGTTCCACGCCAAGCAGATCCATACACCGGCTCAGGCGGTACAGATGATCCCGCCCTCGTGGCCGTTTGCCGTATGGGGGCTGGACATCCTGGGACCATTCCCCAGAACCGTTGGGGGATTCCGGTACCTCTATGTCGCTATCGACAAGTTCACCAAGTGGCCGGAAGCTACACCAGTTGTCACCATCAACAAACAATCCGCAGTAAATTTCATCAAGTCTATTGTCTGCCGGTTCGGGGTCCCAAACAGGATCATCACCGACAACGGGAACCAGTTCACCAGCGCAGCATTCCAAGACTACTGCGAGGACCTTGGTATTCAGGTATGCTATGCCTCTGTCGCCCACCCGAGGAGCAATGGGCAAGTTGAGAGGGCCAACGTGGAGATCCTCCGGGGCCTCTAGACTCGCACCTTCGCCAGCCTGAAGAAACATGGTGCCAATTGGGTAGAGGAGCTTCCGAGCACACTATGGGCAAACCGGACATCCCAGAGCCGGGCCACCGGGGAGACACCCTTCTTCATGGTGTACGGGGCTGAAGCTGTACTTCCCCCAGAAATCACCATGAAGTCTCACCGTGTCCGGGCTTACGACGAAGCCATGCAGGACAACCTCCGGCGTGGAGAAATCAACCTCGTCGACGAGGCCCGATTACATGCGGCACTCCGTAACGCGCGGTACAGACAAGCGCTTCGGCGCTACCACCAGAGGTCTGTACGAGCCCGGGAGCTGCAGGAAGGTGACCTGGTGTTGCGGCGCATACTTTCTCGCGAAGGGGCCCACAAACTCTCCCCTAGTTGGGAAGGCCCCTTCCGAGTCACGAAAGTATGCCGCCCCGGGTGTGTGCGCCTTTCCACCGAGGATGGGGACCTGCTCCCGAACCCTTGGAACATAGAACACCTCCGTAAGTTCTACCCCTAGAGCAAAAATAGGACAGTACTTTCTTTTCGTAATAAACTCCATAGAGTCCAGGAGCAGCGCTCGGAGCAGCTAAACCCCAGGGGACGGTCCAGGACTACGTTCAGCTTTGCCTGGTTCCGACTCCAAGCGCGTAGAGTCTTGCTTCCCCTCTTAATGGGGTGGGTCGTGGCCTCCATGTTTAGCCTGCCTTCCTCCTATGGAAAGTTGTACGAAAAGAAACCTGCTCTACTTTGCTCTTTCCTTGTACTCATTTAAATTGAGAATTGAGTTTTTTAATCACCCTTGCAGTGCATGGTTGCCATGTGCTCAGCTCCCCCTCTCTACAAGTCCCCAAGCACCAAGCGTATTGTTGGGGGCTATAAGTCAAATAAGACTATGAGATAAGGGAGGGGGAGCCCCCAAGGAGAATTACGTTTCCTCTACCTATGTGCAGGACCTCCAGGTTGCGGCAACAGGAACTGCATGAAGCAGGGGGAAAGGAGCTACCAGCTACTCCGGCCTGGGACTGGAAGGACCGGGACCTGCCCCTCTAGCAGGGGCGGGACCCGGGGGCCCCACGTGTCCAGCGGGCCCGGAACTCTCTCCTCCCTTGAGGAGGGCTCCGGGCTCGCCACGTGGTGGGCGGAAGCCGGACCTCCCCCTCGGTGGGAGGGCTCCGAAAGCCCTACGTGTCCAACATGGCCGGAGCTCCTGCCTCTTAGGAAGGAGCTCCGGACCCGCCAGGTGGCAGGCAGATCCGGAGCTCCCCATAGGGCGAGATCCGGAGACCTCCGGGGGCCCCTAACACGGTTAGGACCCAGGGAAGGTGTCTACGCAGAGCTCCGAGATTGGAGATTGCCTCTAGGTACCTTGCGGAGCTAAGGACTCAGACAGGCAAAGCCAAGAAGGAGAGAAAGAGCGTCACAGGCACAAATATCTAAAAGACTCAAGCTATGCAAGGCTCCTTGAGCTGGACTACAGACTCGATAAGAAGAAAGAAACAAGCCCCAAAGGTCTCCTGACACAACCAGAATCCGGAAGTTGCAACAACGGCCGCGTCACAAGGCTTCAGCCCTGGCGGAACTCTCTCGCTCTATGACCAGAGCGCAGGAATCGCCTCCCTCATCACCGGCGCAAAAACCAGTGACACCACGGGAGCTCCTAAGGCCCCCTCCACAGTATTCAGCAGTCTTCCTGGAGACTCTACCGTCTGGGATTCTCCATGGAGCATCGGCGGTTTCCTTCTCCTGAAGTTCCCTCATCACCTGCGCAAAAGCCGGAGTCGTCAAGGGTGCCACTGGAGCCCCCAACCCTCATCACCTGCGCAAAAACTGGAGTCATCAAGGGTGCTCCTGAGGCCCTCTCCGCGGTATTCAGCGGTGTTCTTGGAGACCCTGTCGCTTGGGATTCTTCTCGATGCTTCAGCGGTTCCTTTGAAGACTCCACCACCCTCAGGGGCAGGGCAGGCAAGCTCCCTGAGTCCCGACTTGGCACAGACGCCGCTGCTAGAGGAGATCTAGCGCGCTTCTTCTCTGGCGGCGGGTTGGAAGCCATGGCAAGGGAGAACTCAAAGGCAAGAGAGCAAAAGCACAAGAGTCCGAGATGAAACGCAGAGAAGTGCGAAGGGAAGCTGCAATGTGGGTAAGACCCCCTCTAAAAAACTTCCCGGGTACAATTCCAAGCGATTCGGAACTCTTTGAATACCACGCACCGGCAACCGCTTCGGTTCCCAGACCGAGTGCCGATGACGGGTGGGCCCAAGTCGCCTAACTGAAGCGGTGGGGGCAAGGAGTCAGTCTCCTGAGAAGATGAGCCAGCAAGGCACTTCGGCGGTTCCCGAAGAAAGCGCCGCAACGTACAGAAGTGGCAGTCTTGGGAACCGCCGCAGTAAAAGCAACCATCAAGTGAGCGCACGCTCCCACGATCCCGTGGCCATTCGTGCTCCGGCAGCGGTCAATTCGGGACTTAGAGGAAGTGCGCGGATCGGAAGAGACGGAGGTCCCACCTCGGGCTCGCTATCTCCCCCGACATGGGCCCGGGGGCCACTGTCGGTACCTGAGATATGGGGTACCCCCGCGCACAGGGTAAAATGCCTAAGGAACTCGCCCTTCTCCGCAGGGAGAGCTCCGAAGGCGCCACGCGTCCGGCGGGGCCGGACCTCCCTCTCCTCAGAGGAGAGCTCCGGGCCCGCCACGTGGCATACAGAAGCCGGCCCTCCCCCTCCGCGGGAGAGAGGTCCGAAGGCGCCGCGTGTCCAGCGGGGCCGGACCTCCCTCTCCTCAGAGGAGAGCTCCAGGCCCGCCACGTGGCATACAGAAGCCGGACCTCCCCCTCCGCAGGGAGAGGTCCGGAGGCTCCACGTGCCCCGCGGGGCAGACCCTCCTCTTCTCTGAGAAGGGCTCCGGGCCCGCCACATGGCAGCAGAGCGACGCTGCCTGCCCCGAGTGATAGGCAGCGGGCGTAGATACGCTCCATACCTTGCCCGTACAAGGTATTCAAGGCCCGCGTCTTCCCAAGATGCGGAGACGTGGAGCATGCTTCTATCAGGTGCCGTTGCGCCCAGTCGCATCACAGACTGGCGCGCGGTGTCAGAACCTGTCAGCCAATAAACACCGCGACAAGACATCCCATGCCGCCTGCGCCGTCATCAACCACTACGACTAGCATGCGGCATGGGCAGGGCGGCAAGATAAAGACTCAGAAGCCTTCGACCAGAGACAACTACCGGCATAACTGCAGATACGGTAGATAATAGACAATCTTCCCGGGACCACCGGTCGGGTCCCGACTTCCCTTGTAAGCCGCCCGAGTCTTGGACTATAAAAGGCTCGGGTAGGCGTCGATAGCAAGGGTTCGCACTTTGCAACTCATACGCTAGCCATACACTCTCAAGCTGTGTCGGTACCGTCGATACGGGGTACCCCCGCGCACAGGGGAAAATGCCTAAGGATCTCGCCCTTCTCCGCAGGGAGAGCTCCGAAGGCGCCACGCGTCCAGCGGGGCCGGACCTCCCTCTCCTCAGAGGAGAGCTCCGGGCCCGCCACGTGGCATACAGAAGCCGGACCTCCCCCTCCGCGGGAGAGAGGTCCGAAGGCGCCACGCGTCCAGCGGGGCCGGACCTCCCCCTCCTCAGAGGTGAGCTCCGGGCCCGCCACGTGGTATGTAGAAGCAGGACCTCCCCCTCCGCGGGAGAGAGGTCCGAAGGCACCACGCGTCCAGCGGGGCCGGACCTCCCTCTCCTCAGAGAAGAGCTCCGGACCCGCCACGTGGCATGCAGAAGCAGGACCTCCCCCTCCGCGGGAGAGAGGTCCGAAGGCGCCACGCGTTCAGCGGGGCCGGACCTCCCTCTCCTCAGAGAAGAGCTCCGGACCCGCCACGTGGCTAGAAGAACAGTGCTGCCTGCCCCCGAGCGGTAGGCAGCGGGCGTAAAGGCGCCCCTCACCTTGCCCGTACAAGGAATTCAAGGCCCGCGTCTTCCCAAGACGCGGAAACGCGGAGCACGCGCCTGTCAGGTGCCGTTGCGTCCAGTCGCATCACAGACTGGCGCGCGGTGTCAGAACCTGACAGGTAATAAACGCCGCGACAAGACATCCCATGCCGCCTGCGCTGTCATCAACCACTACGACTAGCGCACGGCATGGGCAGGGCGGCAAAAGGAAGACTCAGAAGCCTTCGACCGGAGGCAACCACTAGCATAACTACAGATACGGTAGATAATAGACAATCTTCCCGGGACCACCTGTCGGGTCCCGGCTTCCCTTGTAAGCCGCCCGAGCCTTGCCTTGGACTATAAAAGGCTCGGGTAGGCGTCGATAGCAAGGGTTCGCATTCTGCAACTCATACGCTAGCCATACACTCTCAAGCTGTAACTCACCCCCGAGCTCAGGCCCCCGGCCCTGAGCAGCAAGCAATACAGCGAGCTCCATAGCTCGCCGTGGACGTAGGGTTTTACGCTCCGGCGGCCTGAACCACGTAAAACTTCCTGTGTCAAGCTCTCACTAACTCGTCCATCCGTGCAAGCTCTCCGCTAGGAACTAGCCCCTCCGAAAAAAGAACCTCCGCGGGCTGCCCAGTGCAGGCCCGGGGGAAGTGTCGATCGCACACTTCGACATTTGGCGCGCCAGGTAGGGGGCTTTTCCCCTAGCGCGAAGAGTTTCCGCCGACAAAGATGACCAAGCTTCCTTCAGCGGCGAACTCTCCCCCCTCGCCTCAGCGGCAAACCGCGACCAGGGGGGAGTACATGTCGACACACTCGGGACGGAGTGTGTCGGTACAAGCTGGGAGCCAGCAACCGGCTCTGGCAGCGCCGACCCCGGCAATGCAGGCTCCAACCAGCATCAGGCCTTCAGTAGCGCCCGGCGTACCCGGTGGGGGTGCGCTAGCAGCAGCAAGGGCGCTACTGCACAATTCACCTGCTGGGGACGCGCCTCAGGCGGCGACCCAGCAGTGGATTCGCGAGATGGACCGTCTCGTCGTCACCGCCGCAAACCCTCGACTTCGACGGGGACGACGCTCCGGCCAACCGGCTGTGTCGCTGATGCGCGCGCCAACGGTTGATGGGCAGACGGCGGACTCCAGCTCCACAAGGCTTCCGTCGACGGATCTGAGGGCAGAGCTGGAGCGAAGCCGCTTGGGCCAAGATGCCCAAGTGTTCCTCGAGCGACGTCGAGAAAGGCGTCGCATCCAAGAGGCTGGCGACAGCATGACGTCGGCCTCAACTCAGCCTGAAGGGCAGATCTTCGCCACGCGAGCTCTGCCCCAGGCGTACGCCGCGCAGAATATGCCACAGTCATATGTCCTGCAAACGGCGCCCCCGGCCTATGGCGCAGCCTTGCCCATACAGGGGTACACTGTGCCAGGCGCGAACCAAGCGTTCGCGGCACCAATACCTGCACTGGGAGCCAGCAACCGGCTCTGGCAGCGCCGACCCCGGCAATGCAGGCTCCGACCAGTGTCAGGTCTTCAGTAGCGCTGGACGTACCCGGTGGGGGTGCGCTAGCTGCAGCAAGAGCGCTACTGCACAATCCACCTGCTGGGGACGCGCCTCAGGCAGCGACCCAGCAGTGGATTCGCGAGGTAGACCGTCTCGTCGTCGCCGCCGCAAACCCTCGACTTCAGCAGGGACGACGCTCCGGCCAACCGGCTGTGCCGCTGATGCGCACACCAATGGTTGATGAGCAGACGGCAGATTCCAGCTCTACCAGGCCCCAGTCGACGGATCTGAGGACAGAGCTGGAACGGTGTCACTTGGGCCAGGATACCCGGGTGTACCTCGAGCGACGTCAAGAAAGTCGTCGCACTCAAGAGGCTGGCGACAACATGACGTCGGCCTCAACCCTGCCTGAAGGGCGGACCTTCACCACGTGGGCTCTGCCCTAGGCGTACGCCGCGCAGCATAAGCCACAGCCATGTGCTCTGCAAGCGGCGTCCCTGGCCTATGGCGCAACCTTGCCCATACCGGGGTACACTGTGTCAGGCGCAACCAAGCGTTCGCGGCACCAATACCTGCACTGGGAGCCAGCAACCGGCTCTGGCAGCGCCGACCCCGGCAATGCAGGCTCCGACCAGTGTCAGGTCTTCAGTAGCGCCGGACGTACCCGGCGGGGGTGCGCCAGCCGCAGCAAGAGCGCTACCGCACGATCCGCCTGTTGGGGACGCGCCTCAGGCAGCGACCCAGCAGTGGATTCGCGAGATAGACAGGAGCAGGATGTACGGCCCTGGAGCCCCACCTCCGCTTCACGAGGTGGTCGCGCAAGTTTCGGCCGCACCTGCCCGAGAAGTACGACGGCAGCGTCAACCCGGCGGGGTTCCTCCAGATCTACTCCACCGCCGTACTTGCCGCAGGAGGGGATGAGGTCGTCATGGCCAATCTACTTCCCCGTCGCCTTGACCGGCCCGACCCGGTCTTGGCTAATGAACCTCCCTCGGGGTTCCATAACTTCCTGGGGAGAGCTCTGCCGGCAGTTCATCGCCAACTTCGGCAGCTCCTACACCCGTCCCGACATGGAGCTTGACCTCCAAGCCATCAAGCAACAACCTGGGGAGTCGCTGCGCTCCTTTATCCAGCGGTTCTCCCAGGTACGCAACACCATTCCACATATTCAAAGTGCTTCTGTGGTGGCGGCACTTCGACAGTGTCCAGGACAAGAAGATGCTTGAGAGGCTTGCCACCAGAGAGGTCTGTGATGCCTCCGAGCCCTTCAGCCTGGCGGACAAGTGTGCCAGAGCAGCCGGAGGGCGGAGCTGGCACTCACTGCCAGCTTCCGAAGCCGGAAGACAGCACGAAGACGGCGGAGTTCAAGCTGAGCTCCCGACCACGTCAGACAGCCAAGAGCCAAGCACTGGCTGACTTCGTGGCTGAGTGGACGCCAACGAAGGCTGACCCAGGGGGCCGCAAAGACGGTGAACCAAAGTACCGAGCTCCGGTCTTCACCGGGCCTCACTGGACGCTCTTCTTCGACGGCTCCTCGCGAAAGCAGGGGGCCGGTGCCGGCGTACTGCTTCTCATGCCATCGGGGGAGCAGTTTGGGTACATGGTGCGTCTCAATTCCAAGGCAACCAACAACTTGGCAGAGTATGAAGCATTCATCTTTGGCCTAAAAGACAGTCCTGTCTTTGGGCGCTCGCCAGCTGTTGGCACAGGGCGACTCCCAGCTAGTTATCAAGCAAGTTAAGGGTGAATGCTCCTACAAAGACCCACAGCTAGCTGCTTATCTGCTTCACGTGCAGATGTTGGAGAAAGAATTCCTCGCCTTGGACCTGCGCCATGTACCGCGCGCTGGCACGGCCGCAGCGAACAACCTCTCAACGGAGACCTCCATCGGAGCCCCCGCGCACGAAGGAGTCTTCGAGAGGTCGTTGCTGCGGTCCACAGCCCGGCCCGCCGAGCCGGGCGAAGGGGGCTGAACCAGTGCCATGAAGCTAGGCAGTCCCGACGGCCCTGGATGCCGCCAAAGGATCGTAAGAGTCACTGGGGACTCCGTGCAACCCAGCGCTCGAGATCCAGAAGCTCAAGTAGCCCCGATGCATGGACCACGGAGGTCCGGGACTCCTTGAAGGACATCCTTCCTGATGAACATGCATCCGCTGAACGGGTGGTGCGGTGGCTAAGTGCTACGCGCTGGTATCTTTACTGGCGTGGCGCCACGACATCCTATTGCGGTGCATAACCCAGGAAGAAGGCTGCGACTAGCTCGCAGTAGTCCAAGGAGGCGAGTGCTGGGAATGCTCATCGTCCCGCACGTTGGTCAGATAAGCCACCCGGCATGGCTCCTACTGACCGAGAGCCACCTGGACGCTGTCAAACTGGTTAGGGATGCAATGCGTGCCAAGTCCACACCAAGCAGACCCACACAACCGGTGCAGACGCGCACCCAGAGCCGTCGGGGGATACCGGCTCCTCCATGTTGAGGGCCAACCGGACTTCCCAGGGCCGGGTCACGGGAACTACCCTTCCACATGGTTTGCAGGGCCGAAGCCATGCTTCCCCCTGATATAGCCATGGAGGGTCCCCCCGTGTCCGGCGTACGATGAAGCCACGCATGACCCGCTCTGCATGAAGATAGGCGCTCCGACGCCACCCCAGTAAGTTCACCATGCTTACTTAGGTGTTTATTTATTACGCATTAATTTATATGAACACCTCCCCACGCTCTAGACAGTGTGCGTCCATTGTACACTCGGTTCCTCTTTCCTGCTCTCATGCATAGTCGATATTTGCCGTCCTGCCGAAGGCGGTAGTGCTTGGGGTAACTGCCAGAGGCCCGGTGGCCTTCTGGGTCTCCCCCTGTAAGGGTACTGTACCGCCAGTTGGTCTCCTCTGAGAAAAGACCTATGCTAAACTGGGGGGTCAGGAGCCTTGCTTTGCCCAGTCTTGCACCCAAAGCATGCGCACTCTGCCCCCCGGCGCTGCGGTCTGAGTACCAGGGGGCCGGACGGTTACACCCTGACTGGGGCTGGGGCCAGACCTCCGGGACCAAGTGCACTGGATTACCCAGGCCCCGTATTCCGGCCTGGGACAGTAAGCCAAATGAGACTAAGGGACAGGAAAGGGGGGACCGCTGAGCAGTTCCGGACCTTCGCCCCCATAGCTGGGCCGAGCTCCGATGCCAGCCCTCGCCCTCCTTTCATAGGCGAGCGCTGATGCCGGACCTCACGCCCTTCGTTGGCCTGAGCTTCGATGACTGCCGGACTCTGCCTCCACAGCCAGGCCGAGCTCCGAGGCCAGCCCTCGCCCTCCTTTCAGAGGTGAGCGCTGATGCCGGACCTCACGCCCTTCGCTGGCCTGAGCTCCGATGACTTCCGAACTCCGCCACCATAGCCGGGCCGAGCTCCGAGGCCAGCCCTCGCCCTCCTTTCAGAGGCGAGCACTGATGCCGGACCTCACGCCCTTCGCTGGCCTGAGCTCCGATGACTTCCGGACTCCGCCCCCACAGCTGGGCCGAGCTCCGATGCCAGCCCTCGCCCTCCTTTCAGAGGCGAGCGCTGATGCCGGACCTCACGCCCTTCGCTGGCCTGAGCTCCGATGACTTCCGGACCTCCGCCCCCACAGCCGGGCCGAGCTCCTATGCCAGGCTTCACCCTCTCCTAAGAGGCTGAACACCGAAGCCGTCAAGACCCTGCCAGCACAGGGAGTACTCAAGACAAGAAAGTGCGTGGATCAGAAGAGACGAAGGTCCCACCTCGGGCTCGCTATCTCCCCCGAGATGGGCCCGGGGGCCACTGTCGGTACCCTCGATATGGGGTACCCCCGCGCACAGGGGAAAATGCCTAAGGATCTCGCCCTTCTCCGCAGGGAGAGCTCCGAAGGCGCCACGCGTCCAGCGGGGCCGGACCTCCCTCTCCTCAGAGGAGAGCTCCGGGCCCGCCACATGGCATACAGAAGCCGGACCTCCCCCTCCGCGGGAGAGAGGTCCGAAGGCGCCACGCGTCCAGCGGGGCCGGACCTCCCCCTCCTCAGAGGTGAGCTCCGGGCCCGCCACGTGGCATGCAGAAGCAGGACCTCCCCCTCCGCGGGAGAGAGGTCCGAAGGCGCCACGCGTCCAGCGGGGCTGGACCTCCCTCTCCTCAGAGAAGAGCTCCGGACCCACCACGTGGCATGCAGAAGCAGGACCTCCCCCTCCGCGGGAGAGAGGTCCGAAGGCGCCACGCGTTCAGCGGGGCCGGACCTCCCTCTCCTCAGAGAAGAGCTCCGGACCCGCCACGTGGCTAGAAGAACGGTGCTGCCTGCCCCCGAGCGGTAGGCAGCGGGCGTAAAGGCGCCCCTCACCTTGCCCGTACAAGGAATTCAAGGCCCGCGTCTTCCCAAGACGTGGAAACGCGGAGCACGCGCCTGTCAGGTGCCGTTGCGTCCAGTCGCATCACAGACTGGCGCGCGGTGTCAGAACCTGACAGGTAATAAACGCCGCGACAAGACATCCCATGCCGCCTGCGCCGTCATCAACCACTACGACTAGCGCACGGCATGGGCAGGGCGGCAAAAGGAAGACTCAGAAGCCTTCGACTGGAGGCAACCACCGGCATAACTACAGATACGGTAGATAATAGACAATCTTCCCGGGACCACCTGTCGGGTCCCGGCTTCCCATGTAAGCCACCCGAGCCTTGCCTTGGACTATAAAAGGCTCGGGTAGGCGTCGATAGCAAGGGTTCGCATTCTGCAACTCATACGCTAGCCATACACTCTCAAGCTGTAACTCACCCCCGAGCTCAGGCCCCCGGCCCTGAGCAGCAAGCAATACAGCGAGCTCCATAGCTCGCCGTGGACGTAGGGTTTTACGCTCCGGCGGCCTGAACCACGTAAAACTTCCTGTGTCAAGCTCTCACTAACTCGTCCATCCGTGCAAGCTCTCCGCTAGGAACTAGACCCTCCGAAAAAAGAACCTCCGTGGGCTGCCCAGTGCAGGCCCGGGGGAAGTGTCGATCGCACACTTCGACAAGCTGTAACTCACCCCCAAGCTCAGGCCTCCGGCCCTGAGCAGCAAGCAATACAGCGAGCTCCATAGCTCGCCGTGGACGTAGGGTTTTACGCTCCGGCGGCCTGAACCACGTAAAACTCGCCGTGTCAAGCTCTTACTAACTCGTCCATCTGCGCAAGCTCTCCGCTAGGGACTAGCCCCTCCGAAAAAAGAACCTCCGCGGGCTGCCCAGTGCAGGCCCGAGGGAAGTGTCGACCGCACACTTCGATAGTAGTGAATACGAGGAGGTATTCGTGAGCGAGAATGAGGTTGATTGATTGTGACATGGAAAGTAATGAGCATAACGGAAGTATGAATGGTATTTTAATACATGTTGGGATTACATTCACTTTAAGATAAGTCGCTGTTTTATCGTGCTTTTGATAAATAACTTTGCTTTTCTGCAAATGAGCCTTTTTATACCTACCTTGTTATGAGCTACATATCATATTTCCCGCACTTGCTGAGTACATCATTGTACTCAAACTTGCATTATCATTTCATCAGCAGCAGCAGGAGAAGATTACTATGAAGAACAAATGGAGCATTAGGCGTGTGATCTGTTCTCAACCTTGCCTGTGGGGATGGAATAGAGATGGAGCCATTGCTGCTTAGATTTGCTTCTGCATTAGTTAAATTGCTTCCGCATTAGAATAAAGACTTCCGCTGCATAGAAATAAGACTTCCGCAGTGAGCATGAGTCCAAGACTCATGAGAAATTGTAATAAACTCTGTTATTTGTGGTTATATATACTCTGAATTCAGTTTGTGGAATACATGTATATGTGTGATGAACATCCTGGGCACACATATGCATTAGTTCTCGATTCCGTGGTTTTTCATAGAATTGAGGGCGTCACAAGAAGACAAGCACCAGGAGACCCCGGAGGTCCAAGACGACCTCCCGGACCTCCAAGACAACCTCCCGGAGGTCCAACAGGACCTCCCGGAGCTCCAAGACAACTTCCCGGAGGTCCAACGGGACCTCCCGGAGCTCCAGGATAACCCCCCAGAGACCTAAAGGAACCTCCCAGGAGGACAAGACGTCCTCCCGAGGGTCCAGGATGACCACCTGGAAAACCAGCGGGATCTCCCGGAGGTCCGAGACGGACTAGGAGCCTTCGAGTCCCAGATCCCAGAGGCTCCCCAGGACCCGTCTACCTCCTGTCGGCCTGAGCCAATGGATGAGGACATCTCAGGCCTAGAGGGGAGGGTTCGGACCATCCAGAGGCCTGTCTACTACATCAGCGAAGTCCTCCACGACACCAAGACAAGGTACCTGGAGGTCCACAAGCTGCTGTATGCAGTACTCGTGGCATCCAGGAAGCTCCGCCACTACTTTCAAGCCCACCAGATCTCGGTGGTCACCTCCTACCCGCTGAAGGCAATCCTTCACAGCCCCAACGTGACCGGCAATGTCGCTAAATGGGAAGAGGAATTGGCGGAGTTTGAGCTGGACTTCCTTCCTCGCCATGCAGTCAAGAGCCAAGCACTTGCTGACTTCGTGGCCAAGTGGACGCCAACGAAGACTAACCCAGGGGGCCACGAAGACGGTGAACCAAAGCCCCGAGCTCCGGTCTTCACCGGGCCTCACTAGACACTCTTCTTTGACGGCTCCTCGCGAAAGCAGGGGGCTGGTGCTAGCGTACTGCTTCTCAGGCCATCGGGGGAGCAGTTTGGGTACATGGTGCGTCTCAATTTCAAGGCAACCAACAACATGGCAGAGTATGAAGCGCTCATCTTTGGCCTAAAGACAGCCCTGTCTCTGGGCGCTCGCCAGTTGTTGGCACAGGGTGACTCCCAGCTAGTCATCAAGCAAGTTAAGGGTGAATGCTCCTGCAATGACCCACAGCTAGCTGCTTATCTGCTCCACGTGCAGATGTTGGAGAAAGACTTCCTCGCCTTGGACCTGAGCCATGTACCGCGCGCTGGCAATGCCGCGGCCGACGACCTCTCAACGAAGGCCTCCACCGGAGCCCCTGTGCCCGAAGGAGTCTTCGAGAGGACGTTGCTGCGGCCAACAGCCCGTCCTGCCGAGCCGGGCGAAGGGGGCTGGACCAGCACCTCGAAGCTGGCGGTCCCGGTGGCCCTGCAGCCATGGATGCCGCCAAGGATCATAAGCGTCACTGGGGACTCCGTGCAACCCAGCGCTCAAGATCCAGAAGCTCAAGTCAGACCCGATGCATAGATCACGGAGATCCGGGACTACTTGAAAGACAACATCCTCCCTGATGAACGTGTATCCATTGAACAGATCGTGCGCATGGCTAAAAGGTACGCTGGTAGAAGGGGATCTCTACCGGCGTGGCGCCAAACACGTCCTATTGTGGTGCATAACCCAGGGGGAAGGCTGCGACTTGCTCGCTGAGATCCATGGAGGCGAATGTGGGAGTCACTCTTCCTCACACACGCTCGTCGGTAAAGCCTTCCGACATGGCTTCTACTGGCCGACAACACTATAGGATGCCGTCAAGCTGGTCGAGAGCTGCAAGGCGTGCCAGTTCCACGCCAAGCAGATCCACACACCGGCTCAGGCGGTTCAGATGATCCTGCCCTCGTGGCCATTCGCCGTATGGGGATTGGACTTCCTGGGACCATTCCCAAAGCCGTCGGGGGATTCCGGTACCTCTACGTCGCCATCGACAAGTTCACCAAGTGGCCGGAAGCTACACCCGTCGTCACCATCAACAAGCAATCCGCAGTAAAGTTCATCAAGTCGATCGTCTGCCGGTTCGGGGTCCCGAACAGAATCATCACCGACAACGGGACCCAGTTCACCAGCGCAGCGTTCCAAGACTACTGCGAAGACCTCGGCATCCAGGTGTGCTATGCCTCCATTGCTCACCCAAAGAGCAATGGGCAAGTCGAGAGGGCCAACGCCAAGATTCTTCAGGGCCTCAAGACTCACACCTATGCCGGCTTGAAGAAACAAGGGCCAAGTGGGTGGACGAGCTTCCGAGCACACTGTGGGCTAACCGGACATCCCAGAGCCGGGCCTCCGGAGAAACACCCTTCTTCATGGTGTACAGGGCCGAAGCTGTGCTTCCCCTAGATATCACCATGGGGTCTCTCCGTGTCCGAGCTTACGACGAAGCCGCGCAGGACAACCTCCAGCGTGAAGACATCAACCTCGTCGACGAGGCTCGATTACATGCAGCACTTAGCAACGCACGGTACCGGCAAACGCTCCGGCGCTACCACCAAAGGTCTGTGCGTGTTCGAGAGCTGCAAGAAGGCGACCTGGTGTTGTGGCGCATACTTTCTCGCGAAGGGACCGACAAACTCTCCCTCAGCTGGGAAGGTCCCTTCCGAGTCACGAGAGTTTGCCGCCCCGGGTGCGTACGCCTTTCCACCGAGGATGGGGATCAGCTCCCGAACCCTTGGAACATTTTACACCTCCGTAAGTTCTATCCCTAGAGCAATAGTAGGACAGTCTTTTCTTTCTGTAATAGATTTCATAGAGTCCAGGAACAGCGCTCGGAGCAGCTAAGTCTCAGGGGACGGTCCAGGACTACGTTCAGCTTGGCCTGGTTCCGACCCTAAGCGCGTAGAGTCTTGCTTCCCTTCTTAATGGGGCGGGTCGTTGCCTCCATGTTTAGTCTGCCTTCCTCCTATGGATATTTATATGGAAAGAAACCTGTCCTGCTTTGCTCTTCCCTTGTGCTCATTTAAATTACGTATTAATTTTTATGACCGCACTTCCTGTGTATGCTCACCATGCACTCAGCTTCCTTTTCCCATTCTCACCCCTAGTCGACATTTGCTATCCTACCGAAGACGGTCGCGTTTGAGGTACCTGCCGATGGCCAGGCGGCCTTTCAGGCCTCCCCCAGTCAGGTGTTGCGGTGCCAATTGGTCTCCTCCAGGGAAAACCTGCGCCGTGCATGAGGGGTCCAGGGTGCGTAGCCTGCTTTGCCTGGATCCGACCCAAAGTATGCGCACCCTGTCCTTCGGGGGTCCAGTGGAGTACAACCGCTTTGCCTGGTTCCGTACCGAAAGCCTGTACACTCTTCCTCCCCGGCATCACGGTCCGGTACTGGAGGCTAGACGGCCATACCCTGACCTCGGAGGGAGCCGAGCCCCCGGCGCTTCGTGTACTGAATTACCCAAGCCCCGTATACCGGATCAGGATCGTAAACCAAATAAGACTATGAGATAGGGAAGGGAGAGCCCCAAGGAGAACTACGTTTCCCTTACTTGTGTGCAGGACCTCCCGACTTTAGCTCCCCCGCAGGAGTATGGTAGGTGCGCCCAAACAATTGGCCACACCTACCAGGGGGCCACTACGGGGACCGCACAAGGAAAGACCGGAGGATCCAGATCTCGCCCCCTCCGTAGGGGCGGGCTCCGAAGGCCCCACGTGTCCGGCGGGGCCGGAGCTCCCCTCTCCTCAGAGGGTAGCTCCGGGCCTGCCACGTGGCCGGCAGAGCCTGGCCTCACCCCCTCTGCAGGGGTGAGCTCCGAAGGCCCCACGTGTCCCGCGGGCTCGGACCTCCATCTTCTCAGAGGAGAGCTCCGGGCCCGCACGTGGCCAGCGGACCCGAGGAAGGTGTCTGTACAAGACTTCAAGATCGATGAATACCTCCGAGGTCCTTGCGGGGCGACTACCTAAGGGTCCCCGGACTCCTGCTGGAACCTAGAGGCCACGAGGGCGGCCATGTCCCCAACTTCGGCCCTGGCAGCTTCCTCCCGCTCGACGACAGGGCCTAGTCGTTCCGGCTCTAGAGAGAAGGAAGGGTCTTGGCTCCGGAAGCACGCCAGCACGTGCGTGGCGATCTCCTTCTCCAGGCCTCGTCCCTCCACCTCAAGCTCGTCGGCGATCACCGCTTCGAGCCTGCCCAGCTTGGCACCGATGGACTCAAGCGCCGGGATTGCCTCAGACACCTCTTGCGCTGGAGCCTCCGTCCGCACTGGGCTGAAACCAAGGGGAACCAGGGCGGACCCAGCCTCAGCGACAAAGCTCCAGACTGCTCGGGCCTCAACAGACCACGAAGCCTGGAGCTTCTCCACCTCTTGGCTGGCCGCTAGCTCGCGATCCAGCGCCGCCTGGCACTCCGGGGAGGTTTGCTCCTCCCTCGTGGCAACAGCTGACTCGCGGAGCCCCAGCTCCTCGGCCCGAGCCCTCAGCTCGCCCTCGCTGGCCTCCAGCCGTGCGGCGACCTTCTTCTCCTCGGCCGCCACTGCACGCTCCCGATCCGCGACGGCGCACTCGCGGCGAGCTACCTGCAGCCGCAGCTCCTCCACGACAGTGGAACGCGCTTCAGCCCTGGCGTGAGCTTCGCGGGTCTCCTGACGGAGCCGCTGGGTCTCCGAGCCTAGGCGGTCGACGGCCCTTCTCTGAGCATCGAGCAACGCCTCCATGGCATGAAGCCTCGACTGCCTCGAGTCGAGCTCTGCCTTAGCCTCCTGGGTCCGCTGCTTCAGGAGATGCCCCCAGCTAAGGAGGCAGTCTCTCTCTCCAGCCAGCACCTCCCGCTCCCGCTCTAAGGTGGCCTGGACCTGCCGGACGCCAGCCTGGGCAAGCCCCAAGGCATACGCTAAGGGCAGCGGGGCAGTGGAGGCAGGAGCCGCGCCCCTGGCCTCCCCCGTCACGCCCACGACCAGTGGAGGTGCTGGTGCCTCGGCAACTGAGGTGAGGCGCCGATCTGGGGAAGCCAGAGGGCCAGCAGCTGCACCCGCAGCTGCCCTTCTGGCCTCAGCACCGGACTTCCGAGTTGGCGAAGGAGGACGAGCGGGTGCTGCCGCCGCCACCGTGGGGGATGGTCCCGCCGGCATAGAAGAAGCCCCCGCCGATTTGGGGGCCGTCGGAGCCGCCGCAGCTCCCGGACGCTGCGGCACAGAGCCTCCGCTGGCCGGAGATGGCCGGGGAACATACTCGCTCCTGGCAGCCGGTGAGTCCCTGCCGACATAAGAAGCTCTCAGCCTAAGAAAGGAGAAAGGAGCGCTACTTCTAAAAGCCGGAAAGAGCAACACTTACCGGGGGACGTGAGCGCTCCAACGGGCTTGGAGCCCCGGCCTCCGAGCTGGGACAGAACCACCAGAACCTACCGCCGGCGCCTGCGCCGCAGGCACCCGAACCGGCGGAGTAGGAGGCAGAGCAGTAGGGCCCCCGTCAGTGGCGTCCCTAGCGCTGCTCTCTGATCTGACCCCTGAGGCCCGGAGCACCTGCACCCCCGAATGAGTCCCAGCGCTGCTCCTTCCGACGCCGCTGCTGGCCGAGCCTGCAGCCGGGACACTCACTGGCTGTGGCGCCTGAGCCCTCGGCTCACCCCCGGGCATCGCCCCACCGGCGTCCCTCCTTGAAGCTCCTCCGCCTGAAGAAGGGAGGCGGGATGCCTGGGGCTCCTCGGACCGCCGCTGTCCGAGAAGAGACCCACCAGAGCTGGAGACCCGAGGTCTCTTTGAGTCGCCACCCGACGAACCAGCGCCTCTGGGAGATGGGCGCAAGGGTACCCCGGCCCCCTGGCTCGGTGCAAACGACGCCCTCAGAGGGGACCGGGCACGTTTCTTCTCTGGCTGCCCGAAGGCCGGCTCCTTTCCCTTCCCCTTATCGATGGTCTGAGCTCTGTCGACCCTCGGTGCGGGTTGGGCAGCGGTAGACGCCTCGCGCTCCGCCCCGGAGCACTCGACCCCGGGGATCGAGATCCCCCGGAGGGCATCCCCAACCTGACGAACGACGATCCCGATGTCGTCAAGGTTCGGCATCTTCTGCAGCAACTCCACTCTCCTCTGCGGCTCCAAGAAGAGGGGAGTGCCAGAGGCCGGGAAGGTGAGGTCGCTGCCGGTGATGAAGTCGCTGCTCACCCTGGCCACCATCTTGTACAACACCTCCTCAGATGGGTCGGAGCCGAGACCCCTCTCCAGCCTGGTGCAGTCGAGCTCGCACTTTAGCGGTTTGATATTTTACACTCTCACGCAGGGTTCGCTCCCGAGCACCAAGCAATACAACGAGCATCTCTGCTCACCGTGGACATAGGGTATTACGCTCCGGCAGCCTGAACCACGTAAAAATCCCTGTGTCAAGCTTCTCCCTCCATCGTCCCTAACGCGTAAGCCCTCCGTGAGTGGCTAGCCCCTCTGAAAAAGAACCTCCGCGGGCTGCCCAGAGCAGGTCCGGGGGAAGTGTTGGCCACACTTCGACAGCACCCTTTGAGAGACGCCAGCCTTGGGGGTCCGAGAGTGGCCCCGTGGGAAGCTGGTGCTCCAGAACCAACCCCATGGACCGGAGCCCTGTGGCCTGCACAAACACTAGGAGAAAGGGGTAACCATGCCGTGTAGTTGTATTTTCTCTGTTCGTTTGCCCCATTATGGCTTATGGTCCTCTGCTAAGCTACGGGACCTGGGCAATTCGGTGTAGTAGTGTCTAGACCCTGGTTACCATCCTTCCCATGGTGGTGTGCTATCCGGTTCCCCAGCACTTGGCTGCTGCGCTGAAGAGGCATAGTGTGCACGCTTAGGGTACATGACCAGGCTAAGCACGCTACACACCCTGGACCTCCCACTGGCACGGCACTCCGAAGGGGGGGCATCCTTCTGGCACCACCGGACCTGAGCAGGAAGGTAACCAAGGGGGTCCGAAGAGACAACGCAGGCGCCAGAGGCGTTTCTGCCTTGTAGCAGGACGACATAATTTTGGCCAAGAGCGAGACAGAAACACAACTATGTACACGTCGAGGGGCACGCAAAATATACGCAAGCTTTAAAGGAAAGCTACAAAAATATAGACGTGCATAAGGTAGGGCAAGAGTTTTGTTTATCATGGTGCTACATAGGAGGAGTCAGGCTGTATAAGAGTTCAACGACCCACTTCGGGATGACAGGGGTAACCGACCCCCTGGAGTTTAGTTGATCCGAGCAATGGTCCTAGGCAATATGTCCCTTTTGTAGAAAAAGACTGCCTACCCTAAGCTACGGGTAAAACTTACAGAGGTGCTCAATGTTCCAAGGATTTGGAATCGGGTCGCCATCCTCCATTGCCAGGCAGACGCATCCTGGTCGGCATACTTTTGTCACCCGGAAGAGTTCTTCCTAGCGGGGGGAAAGCTTGGATCCCTCTCGAGAATGTATTCGCCCAAGCACCATGTCGCCCACCTGCAGCTCTCTGCTCCGCACGAACCGCTGGTGGTAGTGCCGGAGTGCCTGGCGGTATCGTGCATTCCGAATTGCTGCCTGCCATTTGTGCTTGTTGACGAGCTCGATATCTTCACGCCGGATCTGGTCCTGCGTGGCTTCATCATATGCCTTGACACGAGAGAAGCCCAAGGTGATCTCCGGAGGGAGGATGGCCTCAGCTCCGTAGACCTTGAAGAAGGTAGTCTCCCCTGTGGCTCGGATGGGTGATGGACGGCTAGCCCATAGTGCACACGGAAGCTCATCAATCTAGTGGGCGTCATGCTTTTCTAGGTCAGCGTAGGTACGCGTCCTGAGGCCCCTGATTATCTCAGCATTGGCTCTCTTGACCTGGTCGTTGCTCTCTGGGTGAGCAACGGATGCATAGCAGACCTAGATACCAAGGTCCTCACAGTACTCTTGGAATGCTGCACTGGTGAATTGGGTCCCGTTGCCGATGATGATCCTGTTCAGGACCCCGAACCTGCAGATGATTGACTTGATGAATTTTACTGCAGACTGCTTGTTGATGATGACCACAGGGGTTGCTTCCGTCCACTTGGTGAACTTGTCTACGGTGACGTAGAGGTACCGGTACCCTTCGACGGCTCTAGGGAATGACCCCAGGATGTCCAGCCCCCAAACTGCGAATGGCCATGAGGGCGGGATCATCTGCAGCGTCTGCGCCAGTGTGTGGATCTGCTTGGCGTGGAATTGACACGCCTTGTATCTCTTGACCAGCTCGACGGCATCCAGGAGAGCTGTCGGCCAATAGAAGCCATGCCAAAAGGCTTTACCGACCAGCATGCGGGACGAAGTGTGGTTGCCGCACTCGCCTCCATGGATCTCTGCGAGCAGCTCGCAGCCCTCCTCCCGGGTTATGCACCGCAATAGGACGTTATTGGCGCCATGCCGGTAGAGATCCCCATCTATCAGTGTGTATCTCTTATCCATACAAATGATCCGCTTTACGGATACATGTTCATCGGGGAGGATATTGTCCTTCAAGTAGGTCCAGACCTCCGTGATCCATGCATTAGGTCCTACTTGAGCTTCTGGATCTTGGGCGCCGGGTTGCACGGAGTCCTCGGTGACGCGTACGATCCTTGGAGGGCACCATGGTTGCAGGGCCGCCGGGACCGCCAGCTTCGAGGTGCTGGTCTCGCCCCCCTTCGCCTGGTTCGGCAGGCCAGGCTGTTGGACGCAGCAGCTTCATTTCAAAGACACGTTCAGGGAACGGAGCCCATGTAGAGGCTTTTGTTGAAAGGTCGTCTGCCACCGCGTTGTTGGCGCGGGGGATATGGCAAAACTCTAAGGCATGAAACTCCTTCTCTATCTTCTGCACATGGATAAGATAGGAAGCCAGCTAAGGATCATTATAGGAGCACTCACGCTTGACTTGCTTGATGACGTGTTGGGAGTCTCCTTTGACTAGTATCTGTCGCACGCCTAAAGACAGCGCAGTACTCATCCTAAATATGAGGGCTTCGTACTCTGCCATGTTGTTTGTAGCCTTGAAGTCGAGGTGCACCATGTACTTGAACTGCTCTCCCACTGGTGAGATGAGCAGGACCCCCGCTCCGGCACCTTGCTTGCGCGATGAGCCGTCAAAGTATAGTGTCCAGTGGGGTCCGGTGAACACCAGAGGTCTGGACTCCGGGTCACCGTCGTCTTGGCCCCCTGGGTGGCATGGAGACGGGGTCCATTCCGCCATGAAGTACGCCAGTGCTTGGCTCCTAACAGCGCGGTGCGGTAGGAAGTCGAGATCGAACTCTGCCAACTCAGTTGCCCACTTTGCTATGTTCCTATTGCGTTGGGGTTGTGGAGCACCATCTTCAGTGGGTAGGTCGTTACCACCGAGACCTTATGAGCTTGGAAGTAGTGGTGAAGCTTCCTTGACGCGATCAACACCGCGTAGAGCAGCTTGTGGACCTCTGAATTCCTTGTCTTGGCGTTGTGCAGAACCTCGCTGATGTAGTAGGCTGGTCACTGAGTGGTCCGAACCCTCCCGTTGGGTTTCAGAACATCTTCCTCCATTGGCAGGAGGCCTACAGCTTCTTGGTCTTGGGGTCCGGCCTCCAGGAGCTGGGACCCGGGGGCATCCTGTCATGAAGCTACCTCAAGCTCTCCTGCGGGGTCGATCCAGCAGCAGGCTCATTGCTTGGTGTTTGGAGTCGCTCAGGTTCTGTCCGCTCAGCGATCAGGACCATGCTAACGACTTCTTCCTTCGCGGAAATGTAGAGCAGTAGGTGCTCACCCGGCTCCGGAGCTACCATGATCAGTAGCGAGGTGAGTACTGCTTCAACTCTTTGGAATGCCTTGTGAGCTTCTTCAGTCTAGACAATGGGTCTGGTCTTCCGCAGAAGCTTAAAGAACAGGAGAGCATGCTCTGCCAGTCGGGAGATGAACCGACTTAGAGCGGCTAGGCATCCCGTGAGCTTTTGCACGTCCTTGACTCGGGCGGGAGGACACATCATCTCTATAACCTTGATCTTGTCGGGGTTAGCCTCGATTCCTCGGTGCGAGACCAAGAAACCGAGGATCTTCCCGGCAGAGACTCCGAAGACCCACTTATCTGGGTTCAACTTGGTGCGTTTTGTGCGTAGCTTGTCGAAGACTAAGGCTAAGTTGTCCAATAGAGATGTATGCAACTTGACTTTCACTACGATGTCATCGACGTACACCTCCACTAAGTCCCTTATTAGGTCCCCAAATGTCTTATGCATGGCATGCACAAAGGTAGGCAAGGCGTTTTTAAGGCCATAAGGCATAGAGACATAGTAATAAAGGTCGTCTACTGTTATAAAAGCAGTATGCTCTTCGTCTCCTCTAGACATGGGTATTTGAAGGAAACCAGAATAAGCATCTAGGAAGCCCAGTAGATCATAGCCAGAAGTAGAATCTACAATTTGATCTATTCATGGGAGGGGAAAGGGGTCCTCTGGTGTAGCCAATGCACATCTGAAGCTTCCCGCCAGCCTTGGGCACCACGACAGGATTGGCCAACCATCTTGGATGGTGGACTTCTCGGATGAAGCCAGCGTCGAGCAGCTTCTTGATTTCTTCATGGATGAAGTTCTGCCACTCGACGGTATGCTTCCGAGGCTTCTGCATCACTGGCTTGGTGTCGGAGTGGATCTTCAGATGGTGCTCGATCACCTCCCTGGGGATCCTGGGCATTTGCGATGGTTGCCAAGCAAACACATCGACGTTAGCCCAGAGGAAAGTGATGAGCACGAGTTCCTATTTGCTGCCCATGTTCCCCTCCTGCAGCTAGGATGGCCTCATCCCCTCCTGCAGCTAGGATGGCCGTGGAGTAGATCTGCAGGAACTCGACGGGGTTGACTGTCCCGTCGAACTTCTCTGGCAAGTGCGGCCGGAACTTACACAGCCACACGCCATACGAAGGTGTGGAGCCAGAGCCATGCAGCCTCCCACTGAGCCTGTGGAGACGGGATTTTGGCCCGCGTAGATGGGGCGCATGGCACCCGGGGTACCATACTCCTCCTCGAGGTTGCGATGCCGCTCGCGCTATCGCTCGATGGTGACGTGACCATCTTCTTTCCGACAGCGATGGCAGTCCAGCTCGGCTCTGAGATCTGGGGTGGAGAGTCTGGACGTCGCCGTCGAGTGGGTTGCCGAGGTCCTGTAATCAATCATTAGGGTATGGGTTGGCATCTGTACCCTCTCTGGTCGCTGGCTCCAGTGGCACGGCGAGTTGAGCGTGGCAACGACCAGGTGGTCAACGTCGTTGCGCCACTGCTATACAGCGGACGGGGAAGCTCCCGCGCTCGAGGGGTTGTGAAGGAGCGTGCGAGCTGCTAGCAGCGCACTCTCGGGCTGGCTTTGGTCGAAGCTTGCGACGCCGTCTCAACCGAAGGCTGCTGGGTGGCAGCTGGCACCGTTGCCGTAGGGGCTGCCACCGGCGTAGTTGGTCCCGCTCTGGAACGAGATGAGGCTTCCTGCTCTCTCTGCTACTGACGGCGCGAGGGGCGGGAAGAGCCTCCAAGAGACTGGATGTTCACCATCGTGAGCTTCACGAACAACTTCAAAAATAAGAACCCTTTACCTGGCGCGCCAAATGTCGAAGTGTTTCCTGCAACACTTCCCCCGGTCTGCTCTAGGACAGCCCGCGGAGGTTCTTTTTTAGGAGGGGCTTAGTGGTTTTGAGCATCGCAGCACGATGGAGAAATGAACACGAGGATTTACGTGGTTCAGGCCGCCTGAGTGTAATACCCTACGTCCACGCAGTGTTGGCTGTTCTTTGTTGCTTGAGTTTGTGGGTGGCTCGAGCTTGCAAACTTACAATGGTGTTCGGGAATTGGAATCGATATCGAAAAGTCCCTTTGCCCGTTGCGTGTATGGTCCTTTGATAGCTCAAGGCCAGACAACCTTACAAGTGAGCCCGGGGCCTGACAGGCGGCCCTGGTATGGGCAGCAACCTCTACCACGGCTAGCATTCCCATCACTAGTAGTAGCGTACTTGATGAATCCATCGGGCGCGTTGCCTTGTTACATTGGCTTCCTTGAATGTTGTCTAACAAAGGCGGTAGGAATGCGTCTTGTCCCGCGGCGCTGCACTGTGGCTCCATCAGGGCGCTGCGCGACTGGTCTCTGCTGCCAGGCACGCCTGTACCGGGGTACGCTGGATTGCTTGCCTGGGGAAGATGCGAATCTTAAATGTGTGATAGGACAGCACACCTTCCTCTTTACTCCTTGGCTATCTGCTCGTTGCTTGTCGGTGCGGTGTTCGGGTGGCTGGCCCCTGGGACACACGTCGCCACCGGAGCTGTCTTGCGGAGTAGCGAGGGGTTCGGAGTCGTTGGGCATGTGACAGCTCCGGAGCCCTCCCATGCTGGAGGTCGGGCCCGGAGCCGTAGGACACATGGCACCTCCGGAGCTCTCCTTGGCGGGAAGGGGCGCATGAAGTTGTTGCCTATGTGGCAGCACCGGAGCCCTCCCATGTTGGAGGTCGGGTCCGGAGCCATAGGACACGTGGCACCTCCGGAGCTCTCCATGGCGGGAAGGGGCGCCTGGAGCTGTTGCCTCCGGACCTCACCTCAGCAGGGTGTGGGGACCACCCCGTGGTTCGCCCACTCCAGGATCGCAGAGGGTGGTGCCGTGCGATGCGGCACCCAACAGCACACACGAAAAGAATTAAAAACAACATACAAACTTTTATTGATATAAAACAGCGGAAGTCTTTTTACAAAACTTAATTATACAGCGGAAGTAATATACCTAACTACTCTCTAATCCTAACTAAGCAAAAGTGCAGCCGTCCAGCCCGGGGACGCTACACACTAGCAACATGTAACCGGAGATCACGGCGGCGTGCAGGGCTCCAGCTCAGCCGTGTACCCCGACGGGGGCATCGCCTCGTCCTCGGACCCCTCCTCATAGCTCTCACCTGCATACAGCTCAAATATTGCAACCGTGAGCACGATGGCTCAGCAAGGCTTAACCGACTAGCCTAGGCATGGAACTCTACATGCAGGGATGGGTAAGATAGGAAAAAGGGACTTTGCAACAAAGACACGCCTATAAGTGGATCCTTACTTTCAGTTTTATAGCAACAGATTCATGTGCCTTAGGCAGCCCTCACATCGGAAGTCCACAATCAAACAAGAAACGCTTTCCTCCGATGTGGTGATGCCCAAAGTGGAAATTAAACTTAATTAGCTCTACATCTACAGCAGACATGGTTTCCAAAACATTAATAATTCATCACAGCATATTATCATTCATCTGGCTTCTTACTACGTCACAGAACAGTGAACAAGCGGTACTCAAATAACCGCGAGGGACGGTGATTGCAATCAGGAGACACCCGGACAACACGTCACATACACCCACTTTCAGAAGCGTGATTCCACACCCCTTCCTATTCTGTTGTATGCAACAACCTTTCAAAGGCAACCCAAATACGGAACCGGTCCATCCGTAACGGGCAGGAGGTCCCCGCGTGGAGTGTGACTGTGCCCACCGGCAGATTTACACCTTGCTACCCTTAACTCACTCCTATTTACGGTTGGGTAAGCCTCAACACCCAGGTTAACCAATTACATCGGTTTCCTGCTCAAGTCAGTATGCCATCCGGTACTGTTCGATACTTGTTCAGCAGGCCCGCACACGACTCGGTCCTCAATTGACACCAACAGGGCTACGCACGTGAGACCTCCGCTCACTGCTACCAACCCCCCTGCTGGGTCTCATTTTCTCTACTCTTAAGCCATTTTCTATTCTGACCAAACCGTGTGATAAAGACTTACCTTGCGAGTAGATTCCAACTACTCGACTTTTACTGAGATCCTAAGCATATTAGCACGACATTCCCTCCTCGTCGAGTATGTAAACTACCCAACCCTCCATAGGATTTAAAAGGTTATGCAAGTGGGATTTCAATCACCCTAACTCTAATGTAAGCATTCACCCTAGACATAAGTGATACAAATGAAGAATTTGCAAAAGTACTTAAATGCAATCTGGGGCTTTCCTGGTTGTGAGTCAGAGGAGAAGTTAGCGTCGGGTGGCAGGACGTCCAAGGGCTCCGGTGTATCTTCGACTTCGGTCACTATATGAGATGTAGCAAAATATATGTATAAGTGCTTATGAAATATAAGAATTCACTTCTATTCATAGCTACTGCTATTTATGATCCTTAATTGGCTTTGGAATTTTTACAGTGGATACTAGATTCTCTAAGGATGATCTGAGCAAAATTTGGAGAAATGTCATTGCACATTGTGGTCTCCAAAATTCCCACAAGCACAAGGCTTCTCTGAATTTTGAGCCCAAATCAGAAGCTTTGACATGACTAACCATTGAAGATATGATTAGGGTAGGTTTCCATGGTTCTAACGAAATTTGTTTCACCATTTTTGGAGCTACCAACAGAGAGATATGAATTTTTGAAGTTGGACAGTAGTTCTGAAAAAGTTTCCGTTTAAATTTGAATTTCCAAATAAAGGCTGAACTTTGGAAGGCAATTTAGCCTAGCAAATGAGCTCCAATGAAGCTCAAATTTTTACTGGAGATCAGTAATATCATAAGAATCCTTATGGCCAAATTTGAAGAAATTCGATAACAGGGATCCTCTAGAATTAATTCCCAAAGATTTAAATTTGAGGAATTTTGGAGAAATTTCCAGAGATCCTCATATCAATTTCTTTGCATTTATGCAAAGTACTGAGTGAGAGGAATCCATCAAAATTTATTTCACAAATTTTGGACATTCTTACTGAGAGTTATGGTCCTTTGAAGTTTGCACTAAATCTGGAAATTGAAGAAATGTTTAAATCCTGGCTGTGGGCCCCACCCGTGGCGCTATCCACTTAGATGACGGCAACACCGAGGCCACGGGGTTATTTCCCACGCAGCCGCACCTGATCCGGTGCCACAGGCCGATCCCTGCGCGGTACAGAGGCTGACCGGTGGGACCCGGTCCTCCTTCTTCTTCCTCGCGCTGCCCGCGCCTCCCACGGCGGCGCACGCCGGCGAGGCTCGACGGGACGGGGTTCCGTGGTACAAACTTCCCCAAACTCGCCGCCTGTGAGTTCTACACCGTGCTGAACACGATGGTGGGGTCGGGTGCGGATGACAACGGCCGGAACGGTGCTCGTACCGGCGACCATGTCGAACCTCACTTCGGCGACCTCGTTCTCACTCAACAGTGGGTCTTTCGGGCTAGGGTTTGCTCTAAAAGCACCAGTGTCACCTGGACAACGTCGACCCAGAGCCCGCTCTCCATGAAAAGCACCGGAGAGGGGACCTCACCGGTGACCCGAGCGCATAAAACCACCGCAGCGACAAAAACTCGAAGAACTCCTTCAGTCCTTGATGGTTTCTAGCGCCGTTTGAGTAAGAAGGACCATAGGGATCTAGAAAAGCTTCTCCTAGACCAGAATGAGCTCTAGCTACTCCTGCGCGATGAATTTGATCGTAGACCGAGAGGTGTTGCTATGAACTAGGGTTTGGTAAAACCCAAAATTCTCACTACCCGATTGATCAATTGACATGAGGCTTTCGGCAACACGATCTATGGACAACAATGCACCTTTCTTGTGTAGGGAAGGGGCGGTGAAACCGGCCATAGCATGCTGTCCACGGTGACCTCGCTCTGTTTTTCAGTGTTTACCCGAGAACCGCAGAACCTTTGCTGTTTCCTGGTGCAAACAAGCTCGGGACAGAGGAGGAAAAGGGCTGGCCGGCTAGAGCACTGGTGGGCGCAGCTCTTTGCTGTTGGGAGCTTGAGCAATCGGGCTCAGTTGCTGTGGTGTGATCGGAGAAGAACCGGCAGCTGGGTTCTGTGCGAAGGAAGACTCTGAGGCGCAACCACGAGCTGAGGGGGAAGCGAAGTAGTGCTGTGGCACTCAGACGGCCGCTTTGATCGCCCACGCGCGCGAGCCGACTTTGGGGGCAGCGAGAAACAGCTCGGTGGAGCTTCGGGCGTGGGTCTCGGCCGAGCGCTGGCACGCTGTGACCAACCAAGGTGAAAACAGGTCGGTTAACTCTTCTGTGTGGCTGACAATTGGGTCCCACCACCTCCAATTTTCATCCCATTTCCACTGATATTTCTCCCCCAGCTACTCAAAATTTAAGTCTATACTTCCACATCAAGTCATGGTTTAACTTTGCTGAACTCAAATAGTTTGAATTCTGGTGTGGGGTTTGAATTGGGTATGGTCATTTGAATTTGAATTGGAATTTGAATTATCCCTTTTGCATTGTTCCAAAAGCATAGCAAACCAACTCCAACGTTTCTCATTTTTGGCATGGCTGCTAATTCAAATGTGGAAAATGGGATTTGAAAATGAATTTGAAATTCAGATTAGAGGGCTTCCTCTTTTAATCCCAAACAAATATTAAAAGCCCTCCAAATGAGCTGAAATTTGGAAGGTTGAATATTTGGAATATGAATATCCAAGTTATGCATTTAGATCTCCATGTTTGGAAGTTTTGGGAAGTTTGAATCACCACTTTGAACTTACACCTTTATAATTCAAAGTTTTAGTTCCCCTCATTTTCCCTAAGTGTACATGAGCTGAATTTTTCTTGCTACCACTTTTTGGGGATTTTACATCCACTCCCCTTAAAAAGAATCTCGTCCCGAGATTCTAAAAGATCGGATACTCCGGTTTCTTGTGGCGCGAGTCTTTTCATTGATAATCTAGGTCGGATACTCCGTGTACGTGAGGTCCGGTTGAAGAACTTCTATGTCTTCGGCGCAGATTTCAGCCGAGGGATTGAGGCACTTCCTCAGCTGAGAGATGTGGAAGACATTGTGAATCCCTGCGAGCGATGCCGGTAAGCCCAAGCGATAGGCCACGGGTCCGCATTTTTCAATTATGGCGAACGGACCAATGAACCGTGGCACAAGTTTGCCCTTCACTCCGAAACGATGAACTCCCTTCATCGGAGACACACAGACATAAACATGGTCCCTGATGTCGAAGTGGAGAGGGCGGCGTCTTTTATCCGCATAGCTCTTCTGACGAGATTGAGCAGCCTTGAGGTTGGCTTGTATTACTCGCACTCGTTCTTCAGCTTCATTCACAAGTTCAATGCCGTAGATAACTCGCTCGCCAGACTCGCACCAGTTAAGTGGTGTACGACACTTCCGGCCGTAGAGAGCTTCATACGACGCCATCTTAATGCTAGCTTGATAGCCATTATTGTAAGAGAACTACGCCAACGGCAAATGATCGTCCCAATTCTTGCCGTGGTGGATGGCACAAGCACGTAGCATGTCTTCCAGCACTTGATTCACCCGTTCCGTTTGACCATCCGTTTGCGGGTGATATGCGGAACTTCAGATCAGTTTGGTCCCCAATGATGCATGCAGTTGTTCCCAAAACCGAGCAACGAATAGCGCACCGCGATCTGAAATAATGGAGCGGGGAACACCGTGCAAGAACAAGATCCTTGCAATATACAGCTCCACATATTGCTTGGCCCCGTAACTTGTATGTACTGGGATAAAATGAGCCGACTTGGTTAGTCGATCGACTATCACCCAAATCGAGTCATGTTTGTGAGACGTGAGAGGTAACCCGATTATGAAGTCCATGCTGATATCCTCCCACTTCCACGCTGGAATGTTCAATAGTTGCAGCTGTCCGGCTTTACGCATATGGTCATCTTTCACCCGCCGACACGTATCGCATTCGGATACGTACTTTGTGATTTCTCTTTTCATCCGTGTCCACCAAAACCTGGTCTTCAGATCCTGGTACATCTTGTTGCTGCCCGGATGAATAGAATACTTGGACAAATGAGCCTCGTCCAAGATTTTCTTCCGAAGTTTCATGTCACGGGGCACTACTATACGGTCTTTAAACCATAGAGTGTCGTGTTCATCCCTTCGGAAACATTTCATTTCACCATTCTTCATTCGTCTCCGAATGTGCGACATTCCCACATCTTTCTTCTGAGCTTCCATAGTCTCCTCTCGTATTGTAGGGACGAGAGCAAGATTATACAATGCCCCATATGGAACTAAGTATAGGCTCGGCTCTTCCTCTTCAAGTGGGGTGATACACAGATTGTTGACATGAGATTTGCGGCTTAAGGCGTCGGCAACCATGTTTACCTTTCCGGGATGGTAGTGAATCTCGATCTCATAGTCTTTGATCAGTTCTAGCCATCTCTGTTGCCGCATATTCAACTCCTTTTGAGTGAATATTTATTTCAAACTCTTGTGGTCGGTGTAGAGACGCACTAAGTTTCCAAGTAAATAGTGTCTCCACATTTTCAAGGCCAACACCACAGCAGCGAGCTCAAGATCATGAGTCGGATAGTGCTGCTCGTGGTTACGAAGTTGACATGAGCCATAGGCGACCACTCTTCCTCCTTGCATCAATACACAGCCAAGCCCGATGCTGGATGCATCACAATATACGTCAAAGGGCTTGGTTGTATCCGGTTGAGCTAACACCGGGGCTGTTGTAAGATGCTTCACTAATGCTTGGAAAGCTTCTTCACAAGCTGAGTTCTAAACATATTTGATCCCCTTCTTCAACAGTTCAGTCATCGGCTTAGCAAGCTTGGAGAAGTTCGGTATGAATCTCCGAGAATATCCTGCTAACCCGAGGAAACTCCTGACTTCGTGGACTGATGTGGGGGACTTCCATTTCAGCCTTGTTCGATTTTGCTTGGATCAACTGCAATGCCTTCTGCAGAAATAATGTGACCAAGGAATGGCACTTGGCTGATCCAAAACTCGCACTTTCTGAACTTGGCATAAAGCTTATGGTATCGCAATCGTTGAAGCATGATATGCAGATGTTTGGCGTGTTCCTTTTCATACTTAGAATAAACAAGGATGTCATCTATGAACACCACCACGAACTTGTCCAACTCCGGCATGAACACTGAGTTCATAAGATACATGAAGTGTGCCGGGGCGTTGGTGAGAACAAATGACATGACGAGGTATTCATACAACCCATATGTAAGGGCCTCAGTTTTTGACACATATTTGAAGTGTTCATCACCATACACACACACCTCATTTGAGGAAAGATGATGAACACAAATGAAGAGCAAGTAACCACCATCAACATGCTCATTAGAAAACAAACTCACATATTGCAAAAGTGGTATTTTCCACATGTGATATAGATGGGCTGGGCATATGAAAACTCCTACACATTGCTAAGGATGTCCATGCCAAGTTTCACCCAAATTCAAAACCTTTTTGAGGTCATTTTGGGTATAGCTAGAAAGAGGGCAGTTTGAAACCATATTCAAATTCAAACTGTTTTTATCCCATGAATTTAAAAGTGGGAAGCATATTCTTATTCAGCACATTTTTGTGAGCTCACACACCAAATTTCACTCCATTTGGAGTTGATCTTGACATGAGCTAAGTGGGACAAATTCAAACTATATTTGAATTCCAAACTGAACTTGTGCTGAAATTCATTCAAACCAAACCCAATTTGAATTCTAATCAATTCAAATGGCTCATGGGTGGATAATTTGAATCACCAGGGGTATTATGGGGCTCACTGTTCACAACAGTGATTAGGAGTAAATTTCAGAGGTTAAAACCCCGGGTGGGACCTACATGTCATAGAGAGGAGGCAAAACTTGCACACAAAGTCACAGCCTCGGTGGGAAATTCCACCGAGCAGCTGTTGGCTGTGCCACCGAGCAGCCACCGGCGCCACCAGCTGCTTCCCCTCTACGCGCGCTGGCGCCCAGGGCGGCTTACTCGCGTCTCCACACGACCGGCACCGCCTCAGCCCAAGCAGGAGTCGGCCGGATTTATCTTCTCGTGTGTGAACCCGAGCGGCGGCAGTTCTTCTCCCCGCAGCTCACTGCTCGATCGGGAAAACCAGCAAAACAATCTCCTCCTTCGTTCCCGAGCTGCTAGACAGCAACCTGAGATCGCCCTCTACCTCCCCAACGCCAGAAACCCCGAGCTCCGACCTCCTTTGCCCGAGAGCGATCGCCACAGCGGCGATTCAACCTCAGCCGAAGGTCAGGCGCCCGTGGACAGCGTTCCACAGGCGTTTTCACGGTCCAGCAAGAGAGGCAACAGGAGTGCGCGACCACCGTGCTGCTCTCCTCCAAGCTTGGAAGCAAACCGTGAAGAATCCACGGCGAATTCTCAGTTTTTGCTCCGGCGACCTTAAACTGAGCTTCCGGTATGGATCCTTCAAATTCTCGCTCTATGATCCTTCTCTAGGTATCAAATCGTGCACATAGACGCTGGACTAGCCGGCGATCAAGTTCCTTTCTGCATCCGTGGTATGAAACCGACTAGGAGTGATGAATTTCGAGCTCGATCAAGGGCGCTCATGGCGGGCACGCTCGGTCACACGGTGCCGACCGACTTGCCGCCATCTTTGAACCCTTTTGACACCTTGTCGAGCTTCCTAGAGGTACACTGATGCTGTAGAACCGATTGTTCGAAGTGTTGGCGGGTTAGAACCCACGGTCGACGGCGCCGAACCTCAACCGAGGCCGCGGCACGTCGCCGGGCTATTTCCAGTCACCGCCAGCCCGAACTGACACCACCGACGTGTTCCTCGACGTCGACAACCCCCTGGCGGCGAGTTTCAGACCATGGGAGGTCCAGCAGCGGCGAGCCGGCGAGCTCCGGGTCTGCTCCGGCGAGGGCGGCGGGAGGAAGACGAAGCCGGCTGGCCCACGCGTCAGCGGCTGAAAAATTTAAATAGGGATCGGGTGTGGCTGGGATCGGCTGTGCTGGCGCGCAGAAACCCCGCAGACCACGGTGTGCCCTCGCCTCGGCGTGCGACGCGTGTCCCCGGGGCCCACCCGCAAGTTTAAACTTTTTCCCCGATTTTCAGATTTCCTTCAAACTTCAAATCCTCATAACTTGAGCTAGAAAACTCCAAATCGAGTGAACCAAATTTTGTTGGATTCAGCTCTCTGAGCACTTTCCAGAAAATCAAGTTTCACTTCGTGAAAATCCTTATTTCTCCAGAATTAATTCCTCAAAATTTAAACTGTTTGGAATTTTAACTGGAGAATCCTTTGGAGGAAAATTATGAAATTTTGCTGGGATGTTCACCAAAATATCCCTGAACTACCATTAAAATTTCAGGTCCATTTGAGCTCATTTGATCCACCTAATGGTGTGATTAGTGAAACTGTTCCAGAGAAAATAGAAAATGTTCAGAAACATTTTCAGAATTTTCTCTGAAATTGTTTAGCTCATATCTTTAGCTAGGAACCTTCAAATTAAGTGAGACCAACTCTATTAGAACCCTATGAAAATCTAGTTTTCAGAAAGTCATGGCTTGTTCCATAAAAATCCTTAGAACACCCTACAAGCCTTCAATTAAGGTCAAGTACATAATTAAATGTGGAGGGCTCAAATGAGCTTTGCTGCAACTAAAACTTGACCAAGTTTGTGTTTAGGTTGTAACCAAGACACATTAAAAGTTTCACAGTCATTGGGTCGGTCTAGTAAGAGTTATAGATTTCACAGGTTTAAATTCAAGCAAATGCATTTAAATTAATACATATCCTTGTATCATGTAGTCGCTAAGGTCAAGGAGGAACCCAAAGTCCTAGACTTCGTTACTCCGGAGGAGCAGCTAGCCTACGACCAAGAGCAGCAAGGCAAGCTCCGGTTTGCATTAACCTTTTTACAAGTTTTTATTGTTTTGAGCACATACTTGAATACCTTATTCTTTGCATTAGAGTCTTGTTTGGAAACCCAATTGCATAGCCAAGAAAACCATGGGTTGGGTTTAGGATTGCAAACCCCGTTAGCTACTGCAAAGCTAAGTTAGGGTAGGATTCAGTACAAGTCGAGTAGTTGGAACTACTCGCGAGCATAGGCTAGAGGCACTCGACTCGGGTAGAGATAGCACATGAAACACATGGCAAGAAAATGAGATCAAGCGGAGGGTAAGGGCAGCAGGACTTTGGGGCCTGTGTGTTGTAGCTCCGCTTGTGTCGATTGAGGACCGAGCCATGTGCGGGCCTGTTGAACAAGCTAGAACAGTAACGAAGACCTACCGGCTATATGGGAACCGGGAAACCGATGTAACTTGGGTAGCTGGGTGTTGAGGCATAGCTGGTCGTTTAGAGGGTAGGTTGAGAGCTCGAGGTGTAAATCGGCTGGCGGCACTGAGATGCGCGTGCAGAGACCTCTTGCTAGGGACGATTGGACCGGTTCAACATTTGGCTAACGGGTGAAAGGTAGTTGCTTACGGCGTCCGTGATGGTTGTTGTAGGCAACATCGAGTACGGGCGTACGTGACGGGTTGTTTGGGTAACCCTGCAGGTGTAAATCGATTATAATCACCGTCCCTCGCGGTCAGTGAGTACCACTTGTTCACTGTACCGTGACGTAGAAAGAACAGGCTAGTTACATGTTAAAATGTTGCTGATTGAAAGATGGACTTTGCTTGTTAATGGTTTGTTGTAGTTTAGAGCTAACTAAAGTTCCTTTTAACTTTGGGCAAAGTACAGGAGAGAAATGCGTTTCTTGTTTGATTGCGGCTCTCTCATGTGCCTTAGCGTAAGGTTCTCCACCACCTGCTGCTAAAACCTGAAAGTAAGGTTCCACTAATTAGGCGAGTCCTTTGCAAATGATTTTACCTCATGTACCCATCACCCCTCATGTAGAAGTTCCATGTTTAAGTGAGACGGGTCAGACTTGCTGAGCCTTCGTGCTCACTGCTTGTGTTTGAAGCTTTTGCAGGGTTCTATGAGGAAGGGACTCCCGAAGAGGAGACGGAACCCCAGGAGGGGAACCCCGTCGAGTGGGAGTCGTGCACGCCACAGAGTTAGTGTGCGTGTGTGCTAGCAAGGACACGTTCAAGGGCTGGACGTGGACTTGATGCGTAGTCTACGCCCGTGAGTGTAGACTGGACTTATTTTGATGTACAAATGTTCATAAACTTGTTTATGTAATAAAATTTCACTTCCGCTTTGTACCTTTGACGTGTGTTATACGGTGCTGTGCAACGCAGCACCCCTCAGCGTGATCCTGGCTCGACAAGACCGTGGGGTCGTGTCAGCGCTGGTATCAGAGCTCGCTTGAGGTTTAACGCACTACAAAGGTCATCTTTTTCAAAAAAATCCAGTGAGGAACGAGTTAGTAGCCCGTATAAGGATGTTATTAGCATATACAAAGTGTCATACTAACCTATCTGTCTATGTCGGAAATTGTGTATCTCGGTACGTTTATGTCTTGGGGGGTACACGTAAGCGCTGTCCACCAGTGCGCACAAGCTGAAGGGTGGAGCCCCACGGGTGGCAGGTAACCCGACCCGCTTTGATATCCTCTACGACTCTTCATGTCGTTTGGGGTATTCGAGCAACGTCTGTCCCTGGCGTGCGTGGTGCAACTTGGGAGACCCTTCACGTGGTCTGAAACGTGAACACGTAACTCAAGGCGTGTTTGGCTTGAGAACATCCGGGCGAGTGATGACGGCCGAGTGTACGAACTGTATGGATTCCGGGCTCGGTGTGCAGCCGAGTCTGACGATTGCTTGAGTTTCCTGCAGGTAGACTGACCATGAAACAGTAGACGTGTAGCATCCGTGTGCGAGTGATGTTTAGTGCCACTAAAATAATGAAGCCGGCTAAGCCCGGTATAGGTTTTTCTTTGTGAGGACGTAGTACCGACATAATCTGGTGACGCATCGACGTCACACCCCATTAAATGAACAACTTCATTTAAAACTTGAAGGTTTTGATCTAAAGTAGTAAAACTTGATGTAACTCCTTCCCTTGAACAGGATATTCAAAGTTAACAAGTTTTCAACTTATAGGTTGTTAAGAACAGAGCACTCTGTTTTCAGCGGAATCAAGGTTGAAGTTAATCAGAGGTTAGAGGTTGAGTTATTTCGAGGTTGGGGTCATATGATACATTTCTGGAAAGCTTTGGAAGAGCTTTACAACTTTTCTGTTGAGGTCCAGAGGTGTTTCATCCTTAACCAATCGAAAAATGCAGTGGGGTTGAAACTGTCCAGAAAACAGGACAGAGCAAAGACTCTCTGTAAACTCTCTGTAAATTGAGTATAACTTCCTGCATAAAAATCCAAAAATAGAAAATGATATAGTTCTGGAAAGCTTATGAGATGGGTTACAACTTTGTAACAGAAAGTTTTGTCAGATTAAGAGCAGAATTAACTGGAATTCTTGGATCAAATCAGTACCTAAAGCAGGGAGGTGCTGTCCAATTTTCTCCAGAAATTCTGTTAACTTTAACATCTCATAACTTTTGAACCAGGACAGATATTAGGCCAAGCAAATACTTTCTGGAAAGCTATTGAAGTTAGCTTTACCTTTGATGTTGAGATCCAGAATTGGTTTTGCTTTAGCATGGCCTAAATCAGGTTGAAATGGAAACTGGTCAGGGCTGTCATGGGAACAGCAGATCAGCAGTCAAATTTGTTTAAAATTTGAACTATGTTTCCAAGTTTTATGGGTTCAATGACATGTCTTATGTTATAACTCAGTGGTTTACTGTTTAAATAAATATTTGACATTTCTCAAATATATTTTTACAGATGACAGCAGATAAACAGTGGGAGAACGGGTGGGTGGTGTCCCACTGTTCTCACCGTAGCGGCTACCCGGAAGCATTGTGGCAAATGCTCCAATATTTTGGGTACAACCAGATGCCGCAGTACTTTACCAAGGAAGAAGGCGAAGAGGGGAACAAGACGTGGACAATCCATGTCGAGGTCCCTGCAGAACCTACGCCACACGGTTGGGTGCCGTTCACCATCACGGTGAGAGGAAGACAACCAGAAGGGATGTGGCAAGTGGCAGCCCGTGACACCATGTCACGTTTCTGCCAACTACACGTGCAGGCTATGGAGGGCACTCCATACGCGCTCGTTCTGGTGGAGGGACTGGCTCAGCATGTGTGGGAAGAGAGGTACCGGGAGGCAACGGACCCGAGTTGCCCAAGGTACAACCCCGTGGAGGCAAATCTCAGCCTCCAGATGAGGGCGGGAAACGCCGTGATGGACAGGCAAGCTGTTCATACGGAGCATCTCGCCACAAAGCTCAAGGAGAGCACGAGCCGTGGAGACCATTTTGAGAGTGCCCACAGCGCACTCCGTAATGTGCTCCTTCCGACGATCAAGCGACTGAATGAACAGCACAATCAGTTGCATCGTCTGAAGAAGGCAAAGAAGAAGAGCCGTGTCGACATCGCGGCGTTGCAAGAACTGGTACAGAATCTGACCCAGCAGAACGAGGACCTTGCTCAAGAGCGAGACGACGCTATTGAGGAAGGCCAAGGCTGGGAAGAAGACTACAACAGGCTATGGACGAGGTGCATGCTTTGCAGGACCTCGTACCTCCAGTATTGGGCATACCGGTGGTCTTGGGTCTTCCAGCAATGGGAGAACCCGGGATGGGAGAAGAGGTGGTAGATCCAGAGCCACCAGCAGAAGTACCGGAGGAGGACGACCCACAGGAGGTCGAGTTCTACTCCGAGTAGGGGGTTACAGTTGCCATGTAGGGCAGCTAGGGTAGTGTAGCCCAAATTTTGTAATCGGTGACATGTCGTGTAGACGGTAGCGTATGTATAGGAGTGACGACATGAGCACGACTTCTCGGAGACCCGAGAATAATGTATCTTCTATAAAGTTTATGCTTTATCAATATATGTGAATGTTGTGCAAATTAATCATGTGTCACTTCAATACCTACTGTTACATATGGAATTTTAAGTAAGACACGTGCTAATTGCTGCTGTTTTGAATTTCAGAATGACACGTACTCGTGCCAACCCGGACGTTGGGGGTACCAGTCAAGGGGGAGAGACCTCCCAACCACCTCCCGAGGACTCCTCGGGACAACAGCAGCAACAACAGCAACAGCAAACACCACCACCGCCACTGCCAACGGTTACATTGGCCGACATCGTCGCGGCAATGGCGGGTTCACATCAGCAGCACACGGAGATGCTGCAAACGCTTATCGCCAATACGTCTCGCCCAGAGAGACGTCAAGATCGTGAGGAGCATCAACAGAGCTCCTACTCCGACTTCCTGGCGACTCATCCCCTGGTATTCTCAAGGGCGGATGAACCTCTTGACGCGGACAACTGGCTCTGCGCAATAGAGATGAAGTTCGGGCTGCTCCAGATAAGTGAGCAGCGCAAGACTCAGTTCGCGGTCCAGCAGCTCCAAGGATCCGCGAGCGCGTGGTGGGCAAACTTCTGTGCTTCACAGCCCACCGATCGAGTTATGACCTGGACGGAGTTCCGGACGGCCTTCAGGGCCTATCACATACCGCCAGGTCTAATGAAGAGGAAGACGCAGGAATTCTTACACCTGCAACAAGGGAGCCGGAACGCGCTGGAATACTCCAGGGTGTTCAACGATCTCGCGCTCTACGCGTCGTATCACGCAGATACTGACGAGAAGCAGCGGGACCATTTTTACCAGGGGCTTAACCCACTCCTGAAGGACAAGTTGGCGATGTTCAATCGCGGCAGTCTCAATGACATCATTGATGCTGCGATTGTTCAGGAGGACTCCGGCAAGGAGTTAGCGGCGGCGGAGAGAAAGCGAAGCGCGCCGCAGAGCAGCGGAGAAGGAGGCGATCCTTCTCAGAAGTTTCGGATGGTGAATCACCCACCATCAGGTCCACGCTGGCAGCCACCACAGCGGTCGATACCGTTCCACAGTCGGCCGTACTCTTCACCGGCATTCAGGCCGGCACTGCCAGTACCACCTCCGCAACAACAGCAGCAGCGGGCGATGCCGCGTGCGTATGCACCTCAGCAGCGCATGCCGGGCTTTCGTCCCCCGAGCACTACACCAACAGCGGCCACATGTTACAAGTGTGGTCGTCCAGGACACTTCGCGAGCAGTTGCCCGGAGAGGCAAGGCGGCGGAGTGGCACCGCAGTTTCCGGGGAGGAATCAACCCCGGAACCCTACTAATGCGCGGCGGGCAAACCCTAGGCCCGGCACCGTCCACCAGCTTGCCATAGAGGACGTGCCGGAGGGCGAGCCAATCCTTGCAGGTATGTTCCAACTCCACCAGCATCCTGCTATAGTACTATTTGATTCAGGCGCCACGCATAGCTTCATTAGCCAAGCTTTCATTGACAAATATAGCTTGCAAATACTACCCACCGATAGTCCTTATGTGATCTGTTCACCGGGTGGGAAAATTTCAGCAAGCATGATGGTCCCAAAAGCGCCATTGTGCTTAGAGGGTAGAGTTTACCCTACGTCTCTCATATTATTAGAGGGACAAAAGGTCGATGTCATCTTAGGGATGTTGTGGTTAACCCGCCACAGCGCTGTTTTAGACATCGTCCTCCGAGTTGTGCACTTGAACTCAGAAGCACGAGTCTCACTCATTATTTCTGGACAGTCCAGAAATAAAACTTCCAAGTGTCTATGAAGCCACAACCATCAGATTGGAAGATATTCCAGTGGTCCGAGAGTTCCCTGATGTATTCCCGGACGATTTGCCGGGGATGCCACCCGATAGAGAGGTGGAGTTCAAGATTGAACTTGCACCGGGAACCATGCCAATATCCCGAAGGCCGTACAAGATGGCGCCCAAGGAGTTGGCTGAACTGAAGACTCAGCTCATGGACCTCCTGGAGAAGGGTTTTATTAGGCCGAGCTCCTCGCCATGGGGCTGTTCGACATTATTCGTGAATAAGAAGGATGAGACGTTACGGCTTTGCGTGGACTATCGTCCATTAAATGCCGTAACCATCAAGAACAAATACCCGTTGCCACGGATCGACATGTTGTTTGATCAGTTGGTCAAAGCAAAGATCTTTTCCAAGATGGACTTAAGATCCGGGTACCATCAGATTAAGATAAGGGCGGAGGACATTCCAAAGACAGCTTTCGCAATGAGGTACGGACTTTATGAGTACCTGGTCATGTCCTTCGGCCTCACCAATGCTCCAGCTCACTTCATGTACTTGATGAACTCGGTATTCATGCCGGAGCTGGACAAGTTTGTCGTGGTCTTCATCGACGACATCCTGGTATATTCCAAGTCGGAGGAAGATCACAAGAAGCATCTGCGTATAGTCTTGCAACGGCTGCGGGATCACAAGTTATACGCGAAATTCAGCAAATGCGAGTTTTGGATATCGCAAGTGCCTTTCCTCGGGCATATCATCTCAGCGGAGGGTATCGCTGTGTGACACCCTCATCTCGGGTGTCAGCATATGTTCATGTTTTATGAAGAAGAAAAAAACATTTTAAGAAAAGAAGGAACATAGACAAGTATCAAAAGGATAGCCAATAATGCTCTCCGAGAGCACAGAAGGCAACTTCCACGGCCAGCAGACCACGTGGCGTGTTCGGAGCTCATCCCCGAGAAATTTGGGAGAGGTCCGCCGCTAAACTAGCTACGTGGCAGGCTCGGGGGTCACCTCCGCAATTGAAAAGAGGTCCGACCCTGTGGGACACGTGCTGCCCGCGGAGATAGCCTCTGCGGAAGAAGCAAATGCATTTTTCATAGGACACGTGTCATCCCCGGAGCTAGTCTTCATGGAAATAAGAGGGCCAGTCGCGGGGGATACGTGTCAATCTCGGAGCTCATCTCAGAGAAGTCTGGATCTATCGAACACGTGTCGCCACTGGAGCTTATCACCGGGAGGTCCGTCGCAGCTAAACACGTGTCGACCTCGGGGCATGTCCCTGAGGAAAGGAGAGCGGAAGGACCGGCACCCATACGTGGCGTGCGCGGAGCTCGTCTCCGAAGAAGAGGGAGGTCTCGATCGATTGACACGCGGCACAACCGGAGCTCGTCTCTGCGGATGAGGAGATACCAGGCCCGGAGGACACGTGGAGCTTCCGGAGCTCATCATCACGGAGGTAACGAGTTCTGGAGCAGTTGTTACGCGTAAGGACACCGGTACACAACAGAAACCGATCTAAAATCCACGATGGTTACCGAAGATAAGACGTTAGGATCTAACAAAGATCTGAATAAGACTCTTATTCGGGATCCGATCAGATTAGGACTCTTCTCTTCCCGATTATAAATAGAACCCAAAACCTCTGGCCGAAACTACGAACTTCTCTTTCAACTCCTGAGCCGATGACTTAGCGCCCTAACTCGCCGAACATCGCCGAAGCGCAACAAGGGAGATCACCGTAGAAGAACCGAGCGGTCTGAGAAGGACCTCGAAGACAAGAAGAGCGTGAGGTAGGACTTCGATACCACCTTACGACATCATTGTGTTCATCTTGCATCTGTTCTTCAATTCCTTTCGAACAGAAGTCTTCTCGTGGGCAGATCACTCGATGATCAGTTTGATCTAAAGACAAGATCATCGCCACGTTCATCTTTGATCCAAACACCTCTGACCATGCAAGTCATGCAAGAACACGTAAAGCTAATCATGAGACAGCATGCATGTGCATCATCACATATAGTTTAGGGTTTGTGCATGATATTGATTGCTGTGAATTTTTTATGCACGTGAATCCTACATAGCAGGACAAACTCAGGAAGCTGTCTACGACGAGCTGCAGCAACAAGGTTTTGAGAATCAAGAACAACCGGAACCGCAAGAACAAGGCAAGTGCTCCTTGACCATGTTGATCCTATGTTTTGGGTAAAACTATTTTGTTTTGCGAAAAGGTGTGTGTGCTGAGTCAAACATGATGGGAAACCTTTTTATAGGAGTTTACTAGTTTTGGTTGAACCATCCTTGTCGCCTGGGAAGTTTATGAGTCGGGTATGGTTTTTGCTTTATGCTTCGCTGAGTCTCTGGGTCGGGAAGCGAGATAGATGTGTCTAGCTAACTGCACTCGTAATGATAATGAGGAACTGATGATGTTAATGAACATGGATCAGAGGGAGATCTAGGCAAGCCTGGGTTTGTGTGTGAGGTAGCATGAGATGGTGGTTTTGCTTGCCGTAGATCTAAGGACCGGTTCATGCATGCACATGCCAGGATAACAGTGCAACCACAAGGCCAAGTATGGGTGCGGCTTAGCTGAGTAATTAGGTAAGTTGCTAGAGTGTTATGGACTGTGGACGACATGGAGAATGGGAGTCGAGTGAGGACTGCCCTGGGAACTGCATGGCACAAGAGGGGGCCCGTGGGTGGGAGAATTGGAGATTCTAGCCTGCCGGTGAAACCTTAGTGAGTCCATACATCTAGTAACCCCTTTGTAAAGGCTATTTTGTGACCTCTTGACCATACACCGACGGCTGTGTACTGGTAAAGTGGAGGTTCTGCAGTCGCCAACGGGTGACGAAATCACAAACTTGTGGGTAAAGAGGTGCAAATTCTGCATAGTTACTAAAACTATCATGATAGCCGAGCTTACGGTCACGAGCATCTGGCTAAACTGCCATGATTAGATGGGATGGTTACTGGGATGGTTATTGAAATGGTTATTGGGAAGGTTCTTGGTTATGGTTATTGGTTATGGTTTGATTTGGGACTGTTGAGTCCGAGAGATGAGATGGTTGCATGACTGATGGGTCATGATATGAGATTGGTCTCGGTGCGAGACAAGGTTGTTTCATGAGGTGAGATGGTAGCGAATACGAGGAGGTATTCGTGAGTATGGGTAAAAGATTGGTTAATGTTCGGATGGAACACGGGAAGTGATGGAGGTATGTTGGTAATTTAATACATGTTGGGATTACATTTAAACTTAAGTGGTTGTTTTATCATGGTTTTACAGAACTGCTTTTCTGCAAATAAACCTTTTATACCTACCTTGTTTATGAGCTGCATATCATGTGTTATTCCCGCACTTGCTGAGTACATCATTGTGCTCAAACTTGCATTATTATTTCTTCATCAACAGCAAGAGAAGACTACTATGAAGACCGAGTAGAGCATTATGCCGTGTGATCTGTTCTCAACCTTGCCTGCGGAGGGAGTAGAGATGGAGCCACTTCTGCTTAGTTTTGCTTCCGCATTAGTTTTTGCTTCCGCATTTAAATAAAGATTTCCGCTGCATAGAAATAAGACTTCCGCTATAAGCATGAGTCCAAGACTCATGAGGTATTGTAATAAACTCTGTTATTCGTGGTAATATATAATCTGAATTCAGTTTGTGGAACGTATGTGTATGTGTGATGAACATCCTGGGCACACATATGCATTAGTTCTCGGTTCCGTGGTTTTCCACAGAATTGAGGACGTCACAGATTGGTATCAGAGCCACGGGTTGACAGTAGGTCACACGCCTAGATAGAAACCTTAGATTGATATTAGAGCCACGGGTTAACAGCAAGTTACACCCTAAATAGGAGTCACAGGTAGCTAAGCCACGCTGACCAAAGGAAGCATCCTAAGGTGAATAGCCTAGATTGGCCTTTAAAACCACCTTGACATAGGAAACCATCCTTGAATAGGAGTTGAGTGGGCCCTTGTGATGATTATTTGTGAATATGTGCTTAGTGTGAATTGTGGGACGTCTCAAAAACGTTGTCCATATCCATACGTAAGAAGAAAGAGGAGTGAAATGCTTCGGCACTTGATCACATCCTCATAAGGACTAATATATATATATAGTCCCACTCACCTTGATGCATATAGTTGAAAGAACCTACCCAACTTTCTAACCTTCTATTCTATTTCTTACTCTCTCACAGATGGTGAGAGGAAACGCCAGTCGAAGGAACATCCAGGAAGATGACCACGAGGAAGTTCCTGCTAACCCCGGAGCTGGCGAAAACAATCTAGAAAGGTTGATGGCCATGCAAAACCAGCTTATGCAAACCATGATCCAAACTTTGGGTCAGTTGCAGGCCAACCAACATCCCGTTCCGGCACCACCGCCACCACCACCGCCGACTCATAACAGGTTGGGAGAGTTCATGAGGACTCGACCACCCACCTTTGCTCAAGCAAGCGATCCAATGGAGGCCGATGATTGGTTGAAATCCATGGAGTAGAAGCTTGCCATTGTTCAGTGCAACGACCGAGAGAAGGTTCTCTTTGCGTCGCACCAACTGATGGGAGCAACTGCTGACTGGTGGGATGCCTTGAGCAACGCCCATGCCAACCCGGAGACAATCACTTGGACTGAGTTCAAGGAAAGTTTCCGCTCCCACTACATCCCTGTTGGCGTAATGATGCTCAAGAGGCAGGAGTTTGAAGGTCTCCGCCAAGGGCAGAAAAGTGTGAACGAATATATTAACAAGTTCATACAACTGTCCCGGTATGCTCCCGAAGATGTCAACTCAGATCAGAGGAAGCAGTACCTGTTCATGAGAGGGTTGAACAATGAGATCCAAGTTCAGCTCCTCAACAATGACTACGTATGCTTCCAGAAGCTAGTTGATAAGGCTATTGTGGTGGAAAACAAGATCCGAGAGATCGAGCGCGAGTGCAAAAGGAAGATGCCATACCAGCCCCAAGGGAGCAACGTACGACCTAGGTACATGCCCCCTGCACCGCAGTATGGATCGACCACTCCTACGTACCGCCCTGGTCAGCCACCACAGCAACGGCTCGTTGCACCGGCACCTTGTGTGCCCATGCCTCCTGCGCCCCGGCCTAACAATGGCGCTCCTGTTCAACACCCCCGCCCCAACGTACCTGCTGCCGTAGGCAACAGGGCATGCTTTGCATGCGGGGAAGTAGGCCACTTCGCTAACCAGTGCCCGAAGAGAGGCCCTGGACAGCCAGGTAACGTGCCCAAGCAGAACCAGCGACCAAACGGAGGGGACAACCAAGGGAACCGTGGACCGCAGAACTATGCTCGTGGCCACATTAACCATGTCACTGCTGAGGAAGCACAACAGGCTGAGGACGTCGCAATTGGTATGTTCCTTGCCAACTCCAACCCAGCCACCATTTTATTTGATTCTGGAGCATCACATTCCTTCATATCGTCCAAATATGTTGCCAAACATCATTTACCCGTATCCCACTTAGAATGTGCTATGTTAGTTAATTCACCCGGAGGAGAAATGAGGACTAGTATAGTATGTCCTAAGGTAAGCCTTAAAATAAGGGGGGTAGACTTCCTTGCCAACCTTATTGTTTTGGACTCCCACGGGATTGACATCATACTCGGAATGGACTGGTTAATCAAGCACAATGGAGTAATCCAATGCGCTGAGAGAAGCGTGCAGTTGACAAACGAACACGGTACCCGTGTCGAGTTTGAGTCAGCCCAGCAAGCAACCGAACGGACGGATTTGAACCATGTTGAAGGAGTAGCATTGGACAGCACTCCAGTGGTTCAGGAATTTTCGGACGTGTTTCCGGAAGACCTTCCAGGAATGCCACCTAATCGGGACATCGAGTTTGCCATAGATCTGGTACCCAGAACTGCACCTATAGCTAAGAGACCATATAGGATGCCCGTCAACGAGTTAGTTGAACTCAAGAAGCAAATTCAAGAACAGTTGGAGAAGGGTTTTATCCGTCCAAGTTCGTCACCATGGGGAGCCCCGGTACTTTTCGTGGACAAGAAGGATGGAACCCAAAGAATGTGCGTGGACTACAGGTCTCTCAACGAGGTGACAATCAAGAATAAATACCCTATGCCCCGTATAGAGGACCTGTTCGATCAAATGAAAGGAGCCCAAGTATTCTCCAAGATTGATCTTCGGTCGAGATATTTCCAGCTGAAGATTAAGCCCTCCGATATACCTAAGACAGCCTTTCGGACACGGCATGGTTCATATGAATATACCGTCATGTCTTTTGGATTGACGAATGCACCCGCATACTTTATGTACCTTATGAACAAGGTTTTCATGGAGTACTTGGACAAGTTCGTCGTGGTTTTCATCAACGACATTATGGTGTATTCAAAAAGTAAGGAGGAGCATGAAGAACATCTGAGATTGACCTTGCAGAAGTTGCGCGAGCATCAGTTGTATGCCAAGCTCAACAAGTGTCAATTTTGGCTAAGGGAAATATCCTTCCTAGGCCACATAATCTCCAAGGAAGGGGTATCGGTTGATCCTGGAAAGGTGAGAGATGTTCTGAAGTGGGACCAACCGAAGAGCGTGAGGGATATTCGGAGTTTCCTTGGGATGGCAGGATACTATCGGCGCTTCATTAAAGACTTCTCTAAGATAGCAAAACCTATGAAGGAGTTGCTAATGAAGGGAAAAGTCTTTCAATGGACACAAGCCTGTCAAGAAAGTTTTGAGGAACTCAAGAAAAGGCTAACCACAGCACCAGTTCTGGTATTGCCAGACGTAAGCAAGAGCTTTGACATATATTGTGACGCATCCAGACAAGGGCTCGGATGTGTGCTCATGCAGGAAGGACAAGTGGTAGCCTATGCCTCACGACAATTAAAGAAGCATGAGCTTAACTATCCTACACATGATTTGGAGTTAGCAGCAGTGGTGCATGCATTGAAGATTTGGAGACATTATATCCTTGGTCATCGATGTGAGATCTATACGGATCATAAAAGCCTCAAGTACATATTTACACAAACGGACTTGAATTTGAGGCAACGTCGATGGTTAGAACTTATAAAGGATTATGATGTGGGAATCAACTACCACCCCGGGAAGGCCAATGTGGTCGCTGACGCATTGAGCAGAAAGGGAGCATGCCACCAACTCACGGTTCGGGAGCTACCACCCGAACTTCGAAAGGAGTTCAAACGGTTACACCTCGGATTCTTGAATAACGTGGAGATAATAGAGATCCACTCCCCATTGGAGCAAGAAATAAGAGAGGGCCAAGCAACAGACGAGGGGATCAAGGAGATCAAGGAAAGAATCCGACAAGGGATAGAAAAGGATTTCAAGGAGGATGAAAAGGGTACGCTTTGGCTAGGAAAAAGGATTTGTGTGCCAAACATAAGACACCTTCGCGACATGATATTGAAGGAGACACATGATTCACCCTATTCCATACATCCAGGGAGCACCAAAATGTACAAGGACTTGAAAACTTGCTATTGGTGGGATGGTATGAAGAGGGATATAGCCGAATACGTTGCCCTATGCGACACATGCCAACGGGTAAAGGCCGAACATCAAAAACCCGCTGGATTGTTGCAACCTTTGAAAATACCTGAATGGAAATGGGAGGACATCAGTATGGACTTTATTGTCGGATTGCCAAGAACTCAGTCAGGATACGATTCCATCTGGGTCATTGTGGACCAGTTGACGAAAACCGCCCATTTTCTTCCGGTGAAGACCAGTTACAACGTTACACAGTTGGCAGAATTGTACATGGAGCAGATCGTGTGCCGTCATGGAGTTCCGAAGAGGATAGTCTCAGATCGAGGTTCTCAGTTTACCTCTAGATTCTGGAGGAAGCTGCAGAAAGCCATGGGTACGCGACTGGATTTTAGCTCCGCCTATCACCCACAAACAGATGGGCAAACCGAAAGGACGAACCAAATTTTGGAGGACATGTTGAGAGCTTGCGCCTTGAAACGTGGGTGTAGTTGGGATAGGAGTTTACCGTATGCCGAGTTCTCCTATAACAACAGCTATCAAGCTAGCTTGAAGATGTCGCCTTTCGAAGCCTTATATGGCAGACGGTGTAGAACGCCGCTGTTCTGGAACGAGACTGGAGAGAACCAGGTGTTTGGACCCGAAGTACTACAAGAGGCTGAAAAGCAAGTCCAAACGATACGGGAAAACTTAAAGGCTGCTCAGTCACGACAGAAAGGCTATGCGGACAATAGGCGTAGGAAGTTGACCTTTGAAGTAGGAGACTTCGTATACCTTAAGGTATCGCCTATCCGAGGCCAATGACGTTTTAACGTCAAAGGCAAACTAGCGCCTCGCTACATCGAACCATTTAAGATTTTGGACAAGCGAGGAGAAGTAGCCTATCAACTAGAGCTCCCAAACCACCTCTCCTACGTACATGACGTGTTTCATGTATCCCAGCTCAAGAAGTGCTTGAGAATACCAGAGGAACAAGTGTCAATGGGAGAACTTGAACTTCAAGAGGACCTGACTTACGCAGAACACCCTATCCGAGTCTTGGAAGTAAAGGAAAGGGTCACCCGAAACAAGGTGATTCGATGGTGCAAAGTACAATGGAGCCATCACACTGAAGCTGAAGCCACATGGGAGCGTGAAGAGGATATTAAGGCTGAATTCCCCCATCTATTTTCTACTAACAAATCTCGAGGACGAGATTCAATTTAAGGGGGGTAGATTTGTGACACCCTCATCTCGGGTGTCAGCATATGTTCATGTTTTATGAAGAAGAAAAAACATTTTAAGAAAAGAAGGAACAGAGACAAGTATCAAAAGGATAGCCAATAATGCTCTCCGAGAGCACCGAAGGCAACTTCCAGGGCCAGCAGACCACGTGGCGTGTTCGGAGCTCATCCCCGAGAAATTTGGGAGAGGTCCGCCGCTAAACTAGCTACGTGGCAGGCTCGGGGGTCACCTCCACAATTGAAAAGAGGTCCGACCCTGTGGGACACGTGCTGCCCGCGGAGATAGCCTCTGCGGAAGAAGCAAAGGCATTTTTCATAGGACACGTATCATCCCCGGAGCTAGTCTTCGCGGAAATAAGAGGGCCAGTCGCGGGGGATACGTGTCAATCTCGGAGCTCATCTCAGAGAAGTCCGGATCTATCGAACACGTGTCGCCACTGGAGCTTATCACCGGGAGGTCCGTCACAGCTAAACACGTGTCGACCTCAGGGCATGTCCCTGAGGAAAGGAGAGCGGAAGGACCGGCACCCATACGTGGCGTGCGCGGAGCTCGTCTCCGAAGAAGAGGGAGGTCTCGATCGATTGACACGCGGCACAACCGGAGCTCGTCTCTGCGGATGAGGAGATACCAGATCACTCGATGATCAGTTTGATCTAAAGACAAGATCATCGCCATGTTCATCTTTGATCCAAACACCTCTGACCATGCAAGTCATGCAAGAACACGTAAAGCTAATCATGAGACAGCATGCATGTGCATCATCACATATAGTTTAGGGTTTATGCATGATATTGATTGCTGTGAATTTTTTATGCACGTGAATCCTACATAGCAGGACAAACTCAGGAAGCTGTCTACGACGAGCTGCAGCAACAAGGTTTTGAGAATCAAGAACAACCGGAACCGCAAGAACAAGGCAAGTGCTCCTTGACCATGTTGATCCTATGTTTTGGGTAAAACTATTTTGTTTTGCGAAAAGGTGTGTGTGCTGAGTCAAACATGATGGGAAACCATTTTATAGGAGTTTACTAGTTTTGGTTGAACCATCCTTGTCGCCTGGGAAGTTTATGAGTCGGGTATGGTTTTTGCTTTATGCTTCGCTGAGTCTCTGGATCGGGAAGCGAGATAGATGTGTCTAGCTAACTGCACTCGTAATGATAATGAGGAACTGATGATGTTAATGAACATGGATTGGAGGGAGATCTAGGCAAGCCTGGGTTTGTGTATGAGGTAGCATGAGATGGTGGTTTTGCTTGCCGTAGATCTAAGGACCGGTTCATGCATGCACATGCCAGGATAACAGTGCCACCACAAGGCCAAGTATGGGTGCGGCTTAGCTGAGTAATTAGGTAAGTTGCTAGAGTGTTATGGACTGTGGATGGCGTGGAGAATGGGAGTCGAGTGAGGACTGCCCTGGGAACTGCATGGCACAAGAGGGGGCCCGTGGGTGGGAGAATTGGAGATTCTAGCCTGCCGGTGAAACCTTAGTGAGTCCATACATCTAGTAACCCCTTTGTAAAGGCTATTTTGTGACCTCTTGACCATACACCGACGGCTGTGTACTGGTAAAGTGGAGGTTCTGCAGTCGCCGACGGGTGACGAAATCACAAACTTGTGGGTAAAGAGGTGCAAATTCTGCAGAGTTACTAAAACTATCATGATAGCCGAGCTTACGGTCACGAGCACCTGGCTAAACTGCCATGATTAGATGGGATGGTTACTGGGATGGTTATTGGAATGGTTATTGGGAAGGTTCTTGGTTATGGTTATTGGTTATGGTTTGATTTGGGACTGTTGAGTCCGAGAGATGAGATGGTTGCATGACTGATGGGTCATGATATGAGATTGGTCTCGGTGCGAGACAAGGTTGTTTCATGAGGTGAGATGGTAGCGAATACGAGGAGGTATTCGTGAGTATGGGTAAAAGATTGGTTAATGTTCGGATGGAACACGGGAAGTGATGGAGGTATGTTGGTAATTTAATACATGTTGGGATTACATTTAAACTTAAGTGGTTGTTTTATCATGGTTTTATAGAACTGCTTTTCTGCAAATAAACCTTTTATACCTACCTTGTTTATGAGCTGCATATCATGTGTTATTCCCGCACTTGCTGAGTACATCATTGTGCTCAAACTTGCATTATTATTTCTTCATCAACAACAAGAGAAGACTACTATGAAGACCGAGTAGAGCATTATGCCGTGTGATCTGTTCTCAACCTTGCCCGCGGAGGGAGTAGAGATGGAGCCACTTCTGCTTAGTTTTGCTTCCGCATTAGTTTTTGCTTCCGCATTTAAATAAAGATTTCCGCTGCATAGAAATAAGACTTCCGCTATAAGCATGAGTCCAAGACTCATGAGGTATTGTAATAAACTCTGTTATTCGTGGTAATATATAATCTGAATTCAGTTTGTGGAACGTATGTGTATGTGTGATGAACATCCTGGGCACACATATGCATTAGTTCTCGGTTCCGTGGTTTTCCACAGAATTGAGGACGTCACAGATTGGTATCAGAGCCACGGGTTGACAGTAGGTCACACGCCTAGATAGAAACCTTAGATTGATATTAGAGCCACGGGTTAACAGCAAGTTACACCCTAAATAGGAGTCACAGGTAGCTAAGCCACGCTGACCAAAGGAAGCATCCTAAGGTGAATAGCCTAGATTGGCCTTTAAAACCACCTTGACATAGGAAACCATCCTTGAATAGGAGTTGAGTGGGCCCTTGTGATGATTATTTGTGAATATGTGCTTAGTGTGAATTGTGGGACGTCTCAAAAACGTTGTCCATATCCATACGTAAGAAGAAAGAGGAGTGAAATGCTTCGGCACTTGATCACATCCTCATAAGGACTAATATATATATATAGTCCCACTCACCTTGATGCATATAGTTGAAAGAACCTACCCAACTTTCTAACCTTCTATTCTATTTCTTACTCTCTCACAGATGGTGAGAGGAAACGCCAGTCGAAGGAACATCCAGGAAGATGACCACGAGGAAGTTCCTGCTAACCCCGGAGCTGGCGAAAACAATCTAGAAAGGTTGATGGCCATGCAAAACCAGCTTATGCAAACCATGATCCAAACTTTGGGTCAGTTGCAGGCCAACCAACATCCCGTTCCGGCACCACCGCCACCACCACCGCCGACTCATAACAGGTTGGGAGAGTTCATGAGGACTCGACCACCCACCTTTGCTCAAGCAAGCGATCCAATGGAGGCCGATGATTGGTTGAAATCCATGGAGTAGAAGCTTGCCATTGTTCAGTGCAACGACCGAGAGAAGGTTCTCTTTGCGTCGCACCAACTGATGGGAGCAACTGCTGACTGGTGGGATGCCTTGAGCAACGCCCATGCCAACCCGGAGACAATCACTTGGACTGAGTTCAAGGAAAGTTTCTGCTCCCACTACATCCCTGTTGGCGTAATGATGCTCAAGAGGCAGGAGTTTGAAGGTCTCCGCCAAGGGCAGAAAAGTGTGAACGAATATATTAACAAGTTCATACAACTGTCCCGGTATGCTCCCGAAGATGTCAACTCAGATCAGAGGAAGCAGTACCTGTTCATGAGAGGGTTGAACAATGAGATCCAAGTTCAGCTCCTCAACAATGACTACGTATGCTTCCAGAAGCTAGTTGATAAGGCTATTGTGGTGGAAAACAAGATCCGAGAGATCGAGCGCGAGTGCAAAAGGAAGATGCCATACCAGCCCCAAGGGAGCAACGTACGACCTAGGTACATGCCCCCTGCACCGCAGTATGGATCGACCACTCCTACGTACCGCCCTGGTCAGCCACCACAGCAACGGCTCGTTGCACCGGCACCTTGTGTGCCCATGCCTCCTGCGCCCCGGCCTAACAATGGCGCTCCTGTTCAACACCCCCGCCCCAACGTACCTGCTGCCGTAGGCAACAGGGCATGCTTTGCATGCGGGGAAGTAGGCCACTTCGCTAACCAGTGCCCGAAGAGAGGCCCTGGACAGCCAGGTAACGTGCCCAAGCAGAACCAGCGACCAAACGGAGGGGACAACCAAGGGAACCGTGGACCGCAGAACTATGCTCGTGGCCACATTAACCATGTCACTGCTGAGGAAGCACAACAGGCTGAGGACGTCGCAATTGGTATGTTCCTTGCCAACTCCAACCCAGCCACCATTTTATTTGATTCTGGAGCATCACATTCCTTCATATCGTCCAAATATGTTGCCAAACATCATTTACCCGTATCCCACTTAGAATGTGCTATGTTAGTTAATTCACCCGGAGGAGAAATGAGGACTAGTATAGTATGTCCTAAGGTAAGCCTTAAAATAAGGGGGGTAGACTTCCTTGCCAACCTTATTGTTTTGGACTCCCACGGGATTGACATCATACTCGGAATGGACTGGTTAATCAAGCACAATGGAGTAATCCAATGCGCTGAGAGAAGCGTGCAGTTGACAAACGAACACGGTACCCGTGTCGAGTTTGAGTCAGCCCAGCAAGCAACCGAACGGACGGATTTGAACCATGTTGAAGGAGTAGCATTGGACAGCACTCCAGTGGTTCAGGAATTTTCGGACGTGTTTCCGGAAGACCTTCCAGGAATGCCACCTAATCGGGACATCGAGTTTGCCATAGATCTGGTACCCAGAACTGCACCTATAGCTAAGAGACCATATAGGATGCCCGTCAACGAGTTAGTTGAACTCAAGAAGCAAATTCAAGAACAGTTGGAGAAGGGTTTTATCCGTCCAAGTTCGTCACCATGGGGAGCCCCGGTACTTTTCGTGGACAAGAAGGATGGAACCCAAAGAATGTGCGTGGACTACAGGTCTCTCAACGAGGTGACAATCAAGAATAAATACCCTATGCCCCGTATAGAGGACCTGTTCGATCAAATGAAAGGAGCCCAAGTATTCTCCAAGATTGATCTTCGGTCGAGATATTTCCAGCTGAAGATTAAGCCCTCCGATATACCTAAGACAGCCTTTCGGACACGGCATGGTTCATATGAATATACCGTCATGTCTTTTGGATTGACGAATGCACCCGCATACTTTATGTACCTTATGAACAAGGTTTTCATGGAGTACTTGGACAAGTTCGTCGTGGTTTTCATCAACGACATTATGGTGTATTCAAAAAGTAAGGAGGAGCATGAAGAACATCTGAGATTGACCTTGCAGAAGTTGCGCGAGCATCAGTTGTATGCCAAGCTCAACAAGTGTCAATTTTGGCTAAGGGAAATATCCTTCCTAGGCCACATAATCTCCAAGGAAGGGGTATCGGTTGATCCTGGAAAGGTGAGAGATGTTCTGAAGTGGGACCAACCGAAGAGCGTGAGGGATATTCGGAGTTTCCTTGGGATGGCAGGATACTATCGGCGCTTCATTAAAGACTTCTCTAAGATAGCAAAACCTATGAAGGAGTTGCTAATGAAGGGAAAAGTCTTTCAATGGACACAAGCCTGTCAAGAAAGTTTTGAGGAACTCAAGAAAAGGCTAACCACAGCACCAGTTCTGGTATTGCCAGACGTAAGCAAGAGCTTTGACATATATTGTGACGCATCCAGACAAGGGCTCGGATGTGTGCTCATGCAGGAAGGACAAGTGGTAGCCTATGCCTCACGACAATTAAAGAAGCATGAGCTTAACTATCCTACACATGATTTGGAGTTAGCAGCAGTGGTGCATGCATTGAAGATTTGGAGACATTATATCCTTGGTCATCGATGTGAGATCTATACGGATCATAAAAGCCTCAAGTACATATTTACACAAACGGACTTGAATTTGAGGCAACGTCGATGGTTAGAACTTATAAAGGATTATGATGTGGGAATCAACTACCACCCCGGGAAGGCCAATGTGGTCGCTGACGCATTGAGCAGAAAGGGAGCATGCCACCAACTCACGGTTCGGGAGCTACCACCCGAACTTCGAAAGGAGTTCAAACGGTTACACCTCGGATTCTTGAATAACGTGGAGATAATAGAGATCCACTCCCCATTGGAGCAAGAAATAAGAGAGGGCCAAGCAACAGACGAGGGGATCAAGGAGATCAAGGAAAGAATCCGACAAGGGATAGAAAAGGATTTCAAGGAGGATGAAAAGGGTACGCTTTGGCTAGGAAAAAGGATTTGTGTGCCAAACATAAGACACCTTCGCGACATGATATTGAAGGAGACACATGATTCACCCTATTCCATACATCCAGGGAGCACCAAAATGTACAAGGACTTGAAAACTTGCTATTGGTGGGATGGTATGAAGAGGGATATAGCCGAATACGTTGCCCTATGCGACACATGCCAACGGGTAAAGGCCGAACATCAAAAACCCGCTGGATTGTTGCAACCTTTGAAAATACCTGAATGGAAATGGGAGGACATCAGTATGGACTTTATTGTCGGATTGCCAAGAACTCAGTCAGGATACGATTCCATCTGGGTCATTGTGGACCAGTTGACGAAAACCGCCCATTTTCTTCCGGTGAAGACCAGTTACAACGTTACACAGTTGGCAGAATTGTACATGGAGCAGATCGTGTGCCGTCATGGAGTTCCGAAGAGGATAGTCTCAGATCGAGGTTCTCAGTTTACCTCTAGATTCTGGAGGAAGCTGCAGAAAGCCATGGGTACGCGACTGGATTTTAGCTCCGCCTATCACCCACAAACAGATGGGCAAACCGAAAGGACAAACCAAATTTTGGAGGACATGTTGAGAGCTTGCGCCTTGAAACGTGGGTGTAGTTGGGATAGGAGTTTACCGTATGCCGAGTTCTCCTATAACAACAGCTATCAAGCTAGCTTGAAGATGTCGCCTTTCGAAGCCTTATATGGCAGACGGTGTAGAACGCCGCTGTTCTGGAACGAGACTGGAGAGAACCAGGTGTTTGGACCCGAAGTACTACAAGAGGCTGAAAAGCAAGTCCAAACGATACGGGAAAACTTAAAGGCTGCTCAGTCACGACAGAAAGGCTATGCGGACAATAGGCGTAGGAAGTTGACCTTTGAAGTAGGAGACTTCGTATACCTTAAGGTATCGCCTATCCGAGGCCAATGACGTTTTAACGTCAAAGGCAAACTAGCGCCTCGCTACATCGAACCATTTAAGATTTTGGACAAGCGAGGAGAAGTAGCCTATCAACTAGAGCTCCCAAACCACCTCTCCTACGTACATGACGTGTTTCATGTATCCCAGCTCAAGAAGTGCTTGAGAATACCAGAGGAACAAGTGTCAATGGGAGAACTTGAACTTCAAGAGGACCTGACTTACGCAGAACACCCTATCCGAGTCTTGGAAGTAAAGGAAAGGGTCACCCGAAACAAGGTGATTCGATGGTGCAAAGTACAATGGAGCCATCACACTGAAGCTGAAGCCACATGGGAGCGTGAAGAGGATATTAAGGCTGAATTCCCCCATCTATTTTCTACTAACAAATCTCGAGGACGAGATTCAATTTAAGGGGGGTAGATTTGTGACACCCTCATCTCGGGTGTCAGCATATGTTCATGTTTTATGAAGAAGAAAAAACATTTTAAGAAAAGAAGGAACAGAGACAAGTATCAAAAGGATAGCCAATAATGCTCTCCGAGAGCACCGAAGGCAACTTCCAGGGCCAGCAGACCACGTGGCGTGTTCGGAGCTCATCCCCGAGAAATTTGGGAGAGGTCCGCCGCTAAACTAGCTACGTGGCAGGCTCGGGGGTCACCTCCACAATTGAAAAGAGGTCCGACCCTGTGGGACACGTGCTGCCCGCGGAGATAGCCTCTGCGGAAGAAGCAAAGGCATTTTTCATAGGACACGTATCATCCCCGGAGCTAGTCTTCGCGGAAATAAGAGGGCCAGTCGCGGGGGATACGTGTCAATCTCGGAGCTCATCTCAGAGAAGTCCGGATCTATCGAACACGTGTCGCCACTGGAGCTTATCACCGGGAGGTCCGTCACAGCTAAACACGTGTCGACCTCAGGGCATGTCCCTGAGGAAAGGAGAGCGGAAGGACCGGCACCCATACGTGGCGTGCGCGGAGCTCGTCTTCGAAGAAGAGGGAGGTCTCGATCGATTGACACGCGGCACAACCGGAGCTCGTCTCTGCGGATGAGGAGATACCAGATCACTCGATGATCAGTTTGATCTAAAGACAAGATCATCGCCACGTTCATCTTTGATCCAAACACCTCTGACCATGCAAGTCATGCAAGAACACGTAAAGCTAATCATGAGACAGCATGCATGTGCATCATCACATATAGTTTAGGGTTTATGCATGATATTGATTGCTGTGAATTTTTTATGCACGTGAATCCTACATAGCAGGACAAACTCAGGAAGCTGTCTACGACGAGCTGCAGCAACAAGGTTTTGAGAATCAAGAACAACCGGAACCGCAAGAACAAGGCAAGTGCTCCTTGACCATGTTGATCCTATGTTTTGGGTAAAACTATTTTGTTTTGCGAAAAGGTGTGTGTGCTGAGTCAAACATGATGGGAAACCATTTTATAGGAGTTTACTAGTTTTGGTTGAACCATCCTTGTCGCCTGGGAAGTTTATGAGTCGGGTATGGTTTTTGCTTTATGCTTCGCTGAGTCTCTGGATCGGGAAGCGAGATAGATGTGTCTAGCTAACTGCACTCGTAATGATAATGAGGAACTGATGATGTTAATGAACATGGATTGGAGGGAGATCTAGGCAAGCCTGGGTTTGTGTATGAGGTAGCATGAGATGGTGGTTTTGCTTGCCGTAGATCTAAGGACCGGTTCATGCATGCACATGCCAGGATAACAGTGCCACCACAAGGCCAAGTATGGGTGCGGCTTAGCTGAGTAATTAGGTAAGTTGCTAGAGTGTTATGGACTGTGGATGGCGTGGAGAATGGGAGTCGAGTGAGGACTGCCCTGGGAACTGCATGGCACAAGAGGGGGCCCGTGGGTGGGAGAATTGGAGATTCTAGCCTGCCGGTGAAACCTTAGTGAGTCCATACATCTAGTAACCCCTTTGTAAAGGCTATTTTGTGACCTCTTGACCATACACCGACGGCTGTGTACTGGTAAAGTGGAGGTTCTGCAGTCGCCGACGGGTGACGAAATCACAAACTTGTGGGTAAAGAGGTGCAAATTCTGCAGAGTTACTAAAACTATCATGATAGCCGAGCTTACGGTCACGAGCACCTGGCTAAACTGCCATGATTAGATGGGATGGTTACTGGGATGGTTATTGGAATGGTTATTGGGAAGGTTCTTGGTTATGGTTATTGGTTATGGTTTGATTTGGGACTGTTGAGTCCGAGAGATGAGATGGTTGCATGACTGATGGGTCATGATATGAGATTGGTCTCGGTGCGAGACAAGGTTGTTTCATGAGGTGAGATGGTAGCGAATACGAGGAGGTATTCGTGAGTATGGGTAAAAGATTGGTTAATGTTCGGATGGAACACGGGAAGTGATGGAGGTATGTTGGTAATTTAATACATGTTGGGATTACATTTAAACTTAAGTGGTTGTTTTATCATGGTTTTATAGAACTGCTTTTCTGCAAATAAACCTTTTATACCTACCTTGTTTATGAGCTGCATATCATGTGTTATTCCCGCACTTGCTGAGTACATCATTGTGCTCAAACTTGCATTATTATTTCTTCATCAACAACAAGAGAAGACTACTATGAAGACCGAGTAGAGCATTATGCCGTGTGATCTGTTCTCAACCTTGCCCGCGGAGGGAGTAGAGATGGAGCCACTTCTGCTTAGTTTTGCTTCCGCATTAGTTTTTGCTTCCGCATTTAAATAAAGATTTCCGCTGCATAGAAATAAGACTTCCGCTATAAGCATGAGTCCAAGACTCATGAGGTATTGTAATAAACTCTGTTATTCGTGGTAATATATAATCTGAATTCAGTTTGTGGAACGTATGTGTATGTGTGATGAACATCCTGGGCACACATATGCATTAGTTCTCGGTTCCGTGGTTTTCCACAGAATTGAGGACGTCACAGATTGGTATCAGAGCCACGGGTTGACAGTAGGTCACACGCCTAGATAGAAACCTTAGATTGATATTAGAGCCACGGGTTAACAGCAAGTTACACCCTAAATAGGAGTCACAGGTAGCTAAGCCACGCTGACCAAAGGAAGCATCCTAAGGTGAATAGCCTATATTGGCCTTTAAAACCACCTTGACATAGGAAACCATCCTTGAATAGGAGTTGAGTGGGCCCTTGTGATGATTATTTGTGAATATGTGCTTAGTGTGAATTGTGGGACGTCTCAAAAACGTTGTCCATATCCATACGTAAGAAGAAAGAGGAGTGAAATGCTTCGGCACTTGATCACATCCTCATAAGGACTAATATATATATATATATATAGTCCCACTCACCTTGATGCATATAGTTGAAAGAACCTACCCAACTTTCTAACCTTCTATTCTATTTCTTACTCTCTCACAGATGGTGAGAGGAAACGCCAGTCGAAGGAACATCCAGGAAGATGACCACGAGGAAGTTCCTGCTAACCACGGAGCTGGCGAAAACAACCTAGAAAGGTTGATGGCCATGCAAAACCAGCTTATGCAAACCATGATCCAAACTTTGGGTCAGTTGCAGGCCAACCAACATCTCGTACATTTGTATACCGACCACAAAAGCCTCAAGTACATATTCACTCAGAAGGAGCTGAACATGAGGCAACGAAGATGGTTAGAACTGATAAAAGATTACGAAATAGAGATCCATTATCATCCGGGCAAGGCAAACGTAGTGGCAGATGCGCTGAGCCGCAAGTCACACGTCAACAACCTGACCATCACACTGTTGGAAGAGAGCGAACCACCACTACATGTGATTCCACACGGAGCTCTCTACAACCTAGCTTTGATCCCCACCATCCGTGAAGAGATAGCGGCAGCTCAGAAACATGACAAGGGCATGTCGCATTTGCGGAGACGTGTAGACAGTGGGGAGTTGAAATGTTTCCGGAAGGACGGAGACGGCGTCCTATGGTTCAAGGACCGGATCGTCGTACCCCGTAACCCGGAATTACGGAAGAAGATCTTTGATGAGTCTCACTTGTCAAAGTTTTCTATTCACCCCGGCAGCAACAAGATGTATCAAGAACTCAGAAGCAAGTTTTGGTGGACACGGATGAAGCGAGAGACTGCAAAATACGTGTCCGAGTGTGATACATGTCGAAGGGTGAAGGCAGACCATATGCGGAAACCAGGACTGCTGCAACCACCGGGCATCCCTGCCTGGAAGTGGGAAGACGTTGTTGGTGATATGCCCAAGAGGCAATCATAACAATTCGGATAATGGCCTGATGGATATTTAATCTATAAGAAATTAGGGTACTAATGGGCCTGTGACCTAAAAGCCCATTAGCGTGCCTATAAATATGAGGGGTAGGGTTAGGGGCAGATTACTCCACCACATAACAACCCCAGCCGCCGAAACCCCTGTCGCGCGCGCGGTGCTAGCACACCGACGCATGGCGTTCCTCCCTATACGTGTGGACTCCGTGGAGGCACTGCTGTTACTGCTGCGCTGATCGGCTATGACGCGCATCTACGATCCGCTGCGCTGCGTGTCTAGTGGTAACGATCCACGACCTTCTTACTCGCATGTTTCCTGGGTGATACGGTCGAATTGCTAGAGTAGCGCATCGCCTATTTCTCTACAGTGGTATCAGAGCCGACTTGCGTAGTTTTTGGTCTGGGTCTTAGATGCGATCTACTGCAGACAAGTTCATATGATGAATTTTTATAGTTCAGATTTTGGGGTTTGGAATTGGTTAGAGTAGATTGCCATCATATGACTAAAGGATTAGTTCATGCTCCTTCTCTGTTATGTGCGCAACCTGTCCCTACCGTCTGGAATCACCATCGGGACTAATAGTGTACATAGCTAACAGATTGAGCCAACAGATCACAGTCATGTGTCGCGATCTTCTCGTGGATAACCAGTCACAATGAAAATTGAGTCATTCTGAATGACACGGATTCGGGATGATTTGATCAATTCGATGAGATTTTCATAGTGATTTCATAGATGCGATCTATGTAATTCCGTTTGGTGTTCAGAGCGCTGCCCTGAAACCCGCGGGACCGCCGTTGTTGTCTGCTATAGTGACATCATTAAGTTGTTTCATGATAGACATCGTTCTACGCTTAACTTGTTTTTGCAGGGAATGATGTGAATGGTATGGCCTAAATGTGATGTGATAATCTGTGTGTAAAATTCGTGCAGCCTGCGTGTTGCAAATTTAACACAACCGGGTTGAGGTTGTCACATATTTGTATAACGACCTGCATGTCGCCCTGTGATGCCTGATCTCTCATGTATTTTATTTGATAGCTATTAGATGTAATAGCTTCTTTTATATTCATTGAGAAACCTCAAGCATGATGGCGATGGTGATCACCATAAGAAGGGAACCATGGTGATGGAGACCACTATGATCCTAAAGGCCATACTATTCACATATATGATATGATCGTATGCTTGTGATGTTTTACTATTCTTTTTATGCTTTTCATATGGTGGATGTTTTGTCATGATAGAATAGCTTCCCTCGGAAAAGTTAAGTATTTGATGCCATTTACCTATAGCTGCACCTATGTTGTTTTGATCGTTGTATGGTAGGTTTGCCAAAGCAAAATACCGTCATCTATCATAATGAATAGGGTGAATGTTAGACATTCACATGCATAGTATTGGTTTACTCAACAAAGCTATCAAAACGGTTTTGGGCTTTATGGCATAGTGTTGGGAGCCGGGGCATTGGATGTCACCCAACAAACAAGAATCATATAAAGATATGATTAACAATGGTTGTTTACCTATGTCACTAATTTTCTTGCAGTGAAGCCAAAGCTCACTAGAAATTAGTAAATATGGATCTTGGACCACTATATGTCGTTAGAGGGAGAACGATACTCATATAGTGGTGGTGTCTTTTATTAAACTGTTAATAAAAGATTGGTACATAACATAGTGCTAAAACCTTGCATATTTATTTTCTATTGTAGATCATGTCTGCTAGTAATAATTCCGGTTTCAATTTGCGATCTGTGCTTGAGAAAGAAAAGCTCAATAGAGCTAACTTTATTGATTGGTACCGCAACCTGAGAATTGTTCTCAGGCAAGAGAAAATTGAGTATGTTCTTGAGCAACCATACCCCAATGACCTCCCCGATGATGCAAATGCCGCAACTCGCAGGACTTATGAGAAGCACTGCGATGATGCGCTTAATGCAAGCTGCCTCATGCTTGCCACAATGTCCCCTGATCTACAGAAACAATATGAGCATGCAGATGCTTATTCTATGATTCAGGGACTATGTGGAATGTTTGAGAACCAAGCAAGGGCTGAGAGGTACAACATCTCAAAGTCCTTGTTCTCATGCAAGCTGGCAGAAGGTAGCCCGGTCAGTCCCCATGTAATCAAGATGATTGGTTACATTGAGACTTTGGACAAACTTGGTTCTAAACTCAAGGATGACCTGGCTATTGACGTTATTCTCCAGTCACTCCCACCGAGCTATGAGCCATTTATATTGAATTATCAAATGAATGGCATGGAGAAAACGTTGGCTGAATTGCATGGGATGCTTAAAACAGCCGAGGAAAGCATTAAGAAAAACACCACTCATGTGATGATGGTTCAAAAGGAGAATAAAAAGAGGAAGCGTGTGATGCATCCTAAAGGCAAGGGAAAGGTTCCCAATGAGCCTTCAAGCTCAAAGCCAAAGGGTAAATCAGGCCCTTCTCCTAATGATGAATGTTTCCACTGTCATGCTAAGGGGCATTGGTCTAGGAACTACAAGAAGTACTTGGAGGATAAGAAGAAGAAAGGGAGTGAGACTTCCACTTCAGGTATAAATGTTATAGAAATCAATATTGCTACATCTTCTAGTGAATCATGGGTATTTGATACCGGATCAAAGATTCACACTTGCAAATCGTTGCAGGGTCTAAGTGAGACTAGAAGATTTGCAAAAGGCGAGCTGGATGTTCGGGTCAGCAATGGAGCAAAGGTTGCTGTCATAGCTGTCGGAACTTATCACTTGTCATTACCCTCAGGATTAGTTTTGGAATTAAATAATTGTTATTGCATTCCTTCTTTGAGCAAGAACATTATATCTTCTTCATGTTTGGAACAAGTTAATGGTTATGAGATTATAATAAAGAACAAATGTTGTTCTAATTATTATAATAATATTTTCTATGCTCAATGTCCATTAGTGAATGGATTATATGTTCTTGATCTTGAGGATAAAACAGTATCTAACATTAATACAAAAAGGGCTCGACGAAATGATCTAAATCCCACTTTTATTTGGCATTGTCGCTTAGGTCATATAAATGAGAAACGCATTGAGAAACTCCATAAAGATGGTTTGTTAAGTTCATTTGATTTTGAATCACTTGACACATGCGAGTCTTGTTTGCTTGGGAAGATGACCAAAGCACCCTTCACTGGTCAAAGTGAGAGGGCAAGTGACTTGTTGGGACTTATACATACTGATGTATGTGGACCAATGAGTTCTGTAGCTAGAGGTGGTTTTCAGTATTTCATTACTTTTACCGATGACTTTAGTAGATATGGATATGTCTATCTAATGAGGCACAAGTCTGAATCTTTTGAAAAGTTCAAAGAATTTCAGAATGAAGTACAAAATCAGTTGGGCAAGACAATTAAACTTCTACAATCTGATCGTGGGGGTGAATATTTGAGCCATGAATTTTATGATCATTTAAAACAATGTGGAATTGTTCCACAGTTGACTCCACCTGGAACGCCTCAATGGAATGGGGTGTCCGAGCGGAGGAACCGAACCTTGTTAGACATGGTTAGGTCGATGATGAGCCAGACTGATCTTCCACTATCCTTTTGGGGTTATGCTCTTGAAACTGCTGCGTTGACACTAAACAGAGTCCCGACTAAGTATGTTTAGAAGACACCATATGAGATGTGGACCGGGAAATGTCCTGGATTGTCTTTCCTCAAAGTTTGGCGATGTGATGCTTATGTCAAACGTTTGACGCTAGACAAACTTACTCCCAAATCAGACAAATGCTTCTTTGTGGGATATCCTAGGGAAACCAAAGGATATTATTTTTATAATAAAACGGAGGGTAAAGTGTTTACTGCTCGCAATGGTGTCTTCTTGGAGAAAGAGTTTCTCTTAAAAGGAGTTAGTGGGAGCAAGGTGCATCTTGAAGAAATTCAAGAGATACCTGAAAATGTTTCGGCACCCTCTAATCCTATACAGGATGTACAAGATGTTGTACAACCACTTGATGAAACACCAGCCCCATGAAGGTCTACAAGGGTACGTCGTGCAACTGAAAAGTTGACACTCCTAACCACGGAACCACAGGACATGGTATTGTTGGACAATAATGAGCCTGTGACCTACACTGAAGCAATAATGGGACCCGACTCTAAGAAATGGCTTGGAGCCATGGAATCCGAAATAGAATCCATGCATGAGAATCAAGTTTGGAACTTGGTTGATCCAATCGATGGTGTGAGACCGATCGATTGCAAATGGATTTTCAAGAAAAAGACTGATATGGATGGAAAAGTTCACATCTATAAAGCACGATTGGAGGCGAAAGGTTTCAAACAAATTCAAGGTGTTGATTATGATGAAACATTTTCGCCCATCGCTATGCTAAAGTCTGTTCAGATTCTCCTAGCAATTGCTGCAAATTTTGATTATGAAATATGGCCGATGGATGTCAAAACATCCTTTCTTAATGGGAGTCTGACTGAGGATGTGTACATGACACAACCTGAGGGTTTTGTCGATCCTAAAAATGCTAGAAAAATATGCAAACTTCAAAAGTCCATCTATGGATTGAAGCAAGCATCTCGGAGTTGGAATCTACGTTTTGATGAAGTGGTCAAAGGGTTTGTTTCATCAAGAATGTAGAAGAACCTTGTATTTACAAGAAGGTTAGTGGGAGCGCAATTATATTTCTGGTCCTATATGTAGATGACATATTGTTGATCGGAAATGACATTCCAGTACTAGATGCTGTTAAATCCTCATTAAGGAAAAGTTTCTCAATGAAGGATTTAGGAGAGGCAACGTACATTTTGGGCATAAAGATCTATAGAGATAGATCTAAAAGGTTAATTGGATTAAGCCAAGACAAATATATTGACAAGATATTGAATCGGTTCAATATGCAAGATTCTAAGAAAGGTTTCTTGCCAATGTCACATGGAATCACTCTAAGCAAAAGTCAGTGTCCTTCGACACCTGATGAGCAAAAGAGGATGAGAGCGATTCCTTATGCTTCGGCTATTGGATCTATCATGTATGCCATGTTGTGTACACGCCCAGATGTATCCTATGCTCTAAGTGTTACGAGCAGGTATCAATCAGATTATGGTGAGGCTCATTGGACAGTTGTCAAAAACATTCTTAAGTACTTGAGAAGAACTAAGGATGTGTTCCTAGTGTTTGGAGGTGAAGAAGAGCTTGTTGTAAGAGGTTACACCGATGCTAGCTTCCAAACAGACAAGGATGACTCTAGATCGCAATCCGGTTTTGTGTTCTGCCTCAATGGAGGGGCAGTAAGCTGGAAAAGTTCCAAGCAAGACACAGTAGCATATTCAACGACGGAGGCGGAGTATATTGCAGCTTCTGAAGCTGCAAAGGAAGCTGTTTGGATCAGAAAATTTGTTTCTGAGTTGGGTGTTGTTCCTAGTGCGTCCGGACCTGTGGATCTCTATTGCGATAATAATGGATCCATTGCATAAGGAAAGGAGCCTAGATCACACAAAAGATCCAAACATATACTACGACGCTATCATCTTATTCGAGAGATTATCGACCGAGGTGATGTGAATATATGCAAGGTGCATACGGATTTGAATATGGCAGAGCCGTTGACAAAGCCTCTTCCACAATCAAAGCATGAGACACACACGAGATCTATGGGTATTAGATACTTACATCAGTGATCCTAGTGTGTAGTGGGAGACTCGTGTCATAGCTATGTTTATGTACTATTTGGAACTATTATTCACATTGATCATCAAGTATGTGACTTGTTCGTGAGACTCTTTGTTAATTATAATGTTACTCAAAATGATCCCTAGTCTACATCGTTATATGAAATAATGATAGTACGCAGACTAGCACATGTATTAATTGATGATCACGTTTCACGGATCATAGATATGGAGATATCAAATTAATAATGTGAACACATGTTAGTGAACATGGTGTTGGATAGACCCATTCTGAGACACTGCTGGGATTGTTATTTACATATGTGCCATCAGTTGCTCTTGAGTGATACACCTGCTAGATTCTTAGACCTGAGATCGCCATTGTTTCTCACTATGTGTAGTTGTGCACTTTGAAACTATCAAACGCTACTCCGTAACTGGGTGGTCATAAAAATAGTCTTCAGGTACATGATGAAGCATGTAATGAGATGTGTGCGGATCAAGATGGGATTTGCCCCTCCTAAATAACAGGAGAGATATCTCTGGGCCCCTTGAGATAGTTGGATTGAAAGTGCATGGCCATGCCAAAGTGATTAAAGAGTTAATCATTATGACTAAAAGTTAGTCATAGATTGAATCCACTATTTGATCGAGTGAATGGTCGAGCTATCACAAGGATGGCACGTATCTCGCCTTGAGCTTGACTGGTATCGTGTGGCAAAGGAATTAGCATGTGAATGTATCTAGGTTCAGCCGATATGATCTTTATGTACATTCGGGAGTCAGTATGTCCTGCTAGGTACCTCTACTGACTTGTGTTTGAAAACGGTTTTCATTCATAACCGACTGTACATGAACCTAACGGGTCACACACTTAAGGGGATGGAATATTAAAAAACTTGGCTATATGATTGTCTCTAGTGCAAGTGGGAGATTGTTGGTGATATGCCCAAGAGGCAATCATAACAATTCGGATAAAGGCCTGATGGATATTTGATCCATAAGAAATTAGGGTACTAATGGGCCTGTGATCTAAAAGCCCATAAGCGCGCCTATAAATATGAGGGGTAGGGTTAGGGGCAGATTACTCCACCACATAACAGCCCCAGCCGCCGAAACCCCTGTCGCGCGCGCGGTGCTAGCACACCGACGCATGGCGTTCCTCCCTGTACGTGTGGACTCCGTGGAGGCACTGCTGTTACTGCTGCGCTGATCGTCTACGACGCGCATCTACGATCCGCTGCGCTGCGCGTCTAGTGGTAACGATCCATGACCTTCTTACTCGCATGTTTCCTGGGTGATACGGTCAAATTGCTAGAGTAGCGCATCACCTATTTCTCTACAGACTTGAGCATGGATTTCATCGTCGGTTTACCCACCACTTTGCAGAAACATGATTCTGTGTGGGTGATCGTCGATCGGCTCACCAAAGTTGCCCATTTCATCCTGGTCAACACCAACTACAACGCCAAGAACTACGCTGAACTGTACATCTCACGGATCCTATGCTTGTACGGCGTACCCCGTACCATCATATCGGATCGGGGCACTTTATTTGTGTCCCGTTTTTGGGAGCAGCTGCACGCTGTCTTGGGGACGAAGCTGATCCGTAGTTCAGCGTACCACCCGCAGATGGATTGGCAAACGGAGCGGGTAAATCAGATCTTAGAAGACATGCTACGAGCTTGCGCTATCGACCACGGCAAGAATTGGGATGATCACTTGCCGTTAGCCGAGTTCTCGTACAACAATGGGTACCAAGCCAGCATAAGGATGGCGCCCTACGAGGCGCTATACGGGCAGAAATGCCGCGCACCATTGAACTGGTGTGAGTCTGGCGAAAGGGTTACCTTCGGGATTGACCTTGTCAACAACGCGGAAGAGAAGGTTCGACTGATTCAAGAGAACCTAAAAGCCGCCCAATCCCGGAAGAAACAGTATGCGGACCAGAGAAGACGCCCACTACAATTTGAAGTCGGGGATCACGTATATTTGCGTGTGTCTCCAATGAGGGGTGTAAACAGATTCGAGGTGAGAGGAAAGTTGGCACCCCGATTCATCAGTCCATTTCAGATCACCGAAAGATGTGGATCGGTAGCATACCGGCTGAAATTACCAGAAGCACTTTCCGGTGTGCACGACGTCTTTCACATTGCCCAGCTGAGGAAGTGTCTTAAGCTATCAACTACCGTTCAGCTGGAAGATATTGAAGAACTGCAACCGGATCTCACCTATCAGGAGCAACCGGTGCAGATTATTGATGAAAAGGCCCGAACCACACGCAACCGTACGTTGTGGTTCTACAATTAATCACTCCGTGGACGAAGCGACATGGGAGAGCAAAGGATTTCTTCGCGCCAACTACCCCGACTTTTTCACGTCGCATATCCGGTAATTTTCCACCGTTCTCTCTCTCATTTTCACCTTATAATCTCGGGACGAGATTCTTTTAAGGGGGGAATGTAAGGGCCTCAGTTTTTGACACATATTTGAAGTGTTCATCACCATACACACACACCTCATTTGAGGAAAGATGATGAACATAAATGAAGAGCAAGTAACCACCATCAACATGCTCATTAGAAAACAAACTCACATATTGCAAAAATGGTATTTTCCACATGTCATATAGATGGGCTGGGCATATGAAAACTCCTACACATTGCAAAGGATGTCCATGCCAAGTTTCACCCAAATTCAAAACCTTTTTGAGGTCATTTTGGGTATAGCTAGAAAGAGGGCAGTTTGAAACCATATTCAAATTCAAACTGTTTTTATCCCATGAATTTAAAAGTGGGAAGCATATTCTTATTCAGCACATTTTTGTGAGCTCACACACCAAATTTCACTCCATTTGGAGTTGATCTTGACATGAGCTAAGTGGGACAAATTCAAACTATATTTGAATTCCAAACTGAACTTGTGCTGAAATTCATTCAAACCAAACCCAATTTGAATTCTAATCAATTCAAATGGCTCATGGGTGGATAATTTGAATCACCAGGGGTATTATGGGGCTCACTGTTTACAACAGTGATTAGGAGTAAATTTCAGAGGTTAAAACCCCGGGTGGGACCCACATGTCATAGCGAGAAGGAGGCAAAACTTGCACACAAAGTCACAGCCTCGGTGGGAAATTCCACCGAGCAGCTGTCGGCTGTGCCACCGAGCAGCCACCGGCGCCACCAGCTGCTTCCCCTCTACGCGTGCTGGCGCCCAGGGCGGCTTACTCGCGCCTCCACGCGACCGGCACCGCCTCAGCCCGAGCAGGAGTCGACCGGCTTTATCTTCTCGTGTGTGAACCCGAGCGGCGGCAGTTCTTCTCCCCGCAGCTCACTGATCGATCGGGAAAACCAGCAAAACAATCTCCTCCTTCGTTCCTGAGCTGCTAGACAGCAACCTGAGATCGCCCTCTACCTCCCCAACGCCAGAAACCTCGAGCTCCGACCTCCTTTGCCCGAGAGCGATCGCCACAGCGGCGACTCAGCCTCAGCCGAAGGTCAGGCGCCAGTGGACAGCGTTCCACAGGCGTTTTCACGGTCCAGCAAGAGAGGCAACAGGAGCGCGCGACCACCGTGCTGCTCTCCTCCAAGTTTGGAAGCAAACCGTGAAGAATCCACGGCGAATTCTCAGTTTTTGCTCCGGTGACCTTAAACTGAGCTTCCGGTACGGATCCTTCAAATTCTCGCTCTATGATCCTTCTCTAGCTATCAAATCATGCACATAGACGCTGGACTAGCTGGTGATCAAGTTCCTTTCTGCATCCGTGGTATGAAACCGACTAGGAGTGATGAATTTCGAGCTCGATCAAGGGCGCTCATGGCGGGCACGCTCGGTCACACGGTGCCGACCGACTTGCCGCCATCTTTGAACCCTTTTGACACCTTGTCGAGCTTCCTAGAGGTACACTGATGCTGTAGAACCGATTGTTCAAAGTGTTGGCGGGTTAGAACCCACGGTCGACGGCGCCGAACCTCAACCGAGGCCGCGGCACGTCGCCGGGCTATTTCCAGTCACCGCCAGCCCGAACTGACACCACCGACGTGTTCCTCGACGTCGACAACCCCCTGGCGGCGAGTTTCAGACCATGCGAGGTCCGGCAGCGGCGAGCCGGCGAGCTCCGGGTCTGCTCCGGCGAGGGCGGCGGTGCGGGCGCGAGAGAGCGTCGGGAGGAAGACGAAGCCGGCTGGCCCACGCGTCAGCGGCTGAAAAATTTAAATCGGGATCAGGTGTGGCCGGGATCGGCTGTGCTGGCGTGCAGAAACCCCGCAGACTACGGTGTGCTGTCGCCTCGGCGTGCGACGCGTGTCCCCGGGGCCCACCCGCAAGTTTAAACTTTTCCCCCAATTTTCAGATTTCCTTCAAACTTCAAATCCTCATAACTTGAGCTAGAAAACTCCAAATCGAGTGAACCAAATTTTGTTGGATTCATCTCTCTGAGCACTTTCCAGAAAATCAAGTTTCACTCCGTGAAAATCCTTATTTCTCCAGAATTAATTCCTCAAAATTTAAAATGTTTGGAATTTTAACTGGAGAATCCTTTGGAGGAAAATTCTGAAATTTTGCTGGGATGTTCACCAAAATATCCCTGAACTACCATAAAATTTTCAGGTCCATTTGGGCAAATTTGATCCACCTAATGGTGTGATTAGTGAAACTGTTCCAGAGAAAATAGAAAATGTTCAGAAACATTTTCAGAATTTTCTCTGAAATTGTTTAGCTCATATCTTTAGCTACGAACCTTCAAATTAAGTGAGACCAACTCTATTAGAACCCTCTGAAAATCTAGTTTTCAGAAGTCATGGCTTGTTCCATGAAAATCCTTAGAACACCCTACAAGCCTTCAATTAAGGTCAAGTACATAATTAATTGTGGAGGGCTCAAATGAGCTTTGCTGCAACTAAAACTTGACCAAGTCTGTGTTTAGGTTGTAACCAAGACACATTAAAAGTTTCACAGTCATTGGGTCGGTCTAGTAAGAGTTATAGATTTCACAGGTTTAAATTCAAGCAAATGCATTTAAATTAATACATATCCTTGTATCATGTAGTCGCTAAGGTCGAGGAGGAACCCGAAGTCCTAGACTTCGTTACTCCGGAGGAGCTGCTAGCCTATGACCAAGAGCAGCAAGGCAAGCTCCGGTTTGCATTAACCTTTTTACAAGTTTTTATTGTTTTGAGCACATACTTGAATACCTTATTCTTTGCATTAGAGTCTTGTTTGGAAACCCAATTGCATAGCCAAGAAAACCATGGGTTGGGTTTAGGATTGCAAACCCCGTTAGCTACTGCAAAGCTAAGTTAGGGTAGCATTCAGTACAAGTCGAGTAGTTGGAACTACTCGCGAGCATAGGCTAGAGGCACTCGACTCGGGTAGAGATAGCACATGAAACACATGGCAAGAAAATGAGACCAAGCGGAGGGTAAGGGCAGCAGGACTTTGGGGCCTGTGTGTTGTAGCTCCGCTTGTGTCGATTGAGGACCGAGCCGTGTGCGGGCCTGTTGAACAAGCTAGAACAGTACCGAAGACCTACCGGCTATATGGGAACCAGGAAACCGATGTAACTCGGGTAGCTGGGTGTTGAGGCATAGCTGGTCGTTCAGAGGGTAGGTTGAGAGCTCGAGGTGTAAATCGGCTGGCGGCACTGAGATGCGCGTGCAGAGACCTCTTGCTCGGGACGATTGGACCGGTTCAACATTTGGCTAACGGGTGAAAGGTAGTTGCGTACGACGTCCGTGATGGTTGTTGTAGGCAACATCGAGTGCGGGCGTACGTGACAGGTTGTTCGGGTAACCCTGCAGGTGTAAATCGATTATAATCGCCGTCCCTCATGGTCAGTGAGTACCACTTGTTCACTGTACCGTGACGTAGAAAGAACAGGCTAGTTACATGTTAAAATGTTGCTGATTGAAAGATGGACTTTGCTTGTTAATGGTTTGTTGTAGTTTAGAGCTAACTAAAGTTCCTTTTAACTTTGGGCAAAGTACATGAGAGAAATGTGTTTCTTGTTTGATTGCCGCTCTCTCATGTGCCTTAGCGTAAGGTTCTCCACCACCTGCTGCTAAAACCTGAAAGTAAGGTTCCACTAATTAGGCGAGTCCTTTGCAAATGATTTTACCTCATGTACCCATCACCCCTCATGTAGAAGTTCTATGTTTAGGTGAGACAGGTCAGACTTGCTGAGCCTTCGTGCTCACTGCTTGTGTTTGAAGCTTTTGCAGGGTTCTATGAGGAAGAGACTCCTGAAGAGGAGACGGAACCCCAGGAGGGGAACCCCGTCGAGTGGGAGTCGTGCACGCCACAGAGTTAGTGTGCGTGTGTGCTAGCAAGGACACGTTCAAGTGCTGGACGTGGACTTGATGCGTAGTCTACGCCCGTGAGTGTAGACTGGACTTATTTTGATGTACAAATGTTCATAAACTTGTTTATGTAATAAAATTTCGCTTCCGCTTTGTACCTTTGACGTGTGTTATACGGTGTTGTGCAACGTAGCACCCCTCAGCGTGATCCTGGCTCGACAAGACCGTGGGGTCGTGTCACCATATCTTGTCGAGAACACCATCTTCGGAATATCCTCCGCTCGAATCTTGACTTCATGATATCCGGAGCGAAGATCCATCTTTGAAAATACACTTCGCACCCACAAGTTGATCGAAGAGAATATCGATGTGGGGGCAGTGGATATTTATTCTTGATGGTGACGGCGTTGAGAGGTCGGTAGTACACACACAACCTCAAGGTTTGATCCTTTTTCTTCACAAACAGCGTCGAGCATCCCCATGGCGAGGAACTCGGTCGAATGAAACCCTTCTTCATTAAATCATTGAACTGCTCTTTTAATTCAGCTAGCTCATTCGGAGCCATCTTGTATAGTCTCCGTGAGATCGGTGTCGTCCCAGGTACAAGTTCGATCTTGAACTCGACATCCCTTTCGGGTGGCATGCCCGGGAGATCATCTAGAAAGACATCCGGGTATTCACGGACCACATGAATATCCTCAAGTTTTGTGGCTTCCATGTTATATGTGGCTGAAGCTTTTTGAACTGATCGGTCAAAAATAAGAACATGTGGTTCATGAAGTGGAGAGTTTAGACGAACCGCACGTGGAATGATGTCAAGAACAGCACCATGGCGATGTAGCCATGACATTCCTAAAATGAAATCAAGTTTTTGACTCTCTAACATGATTAGAGAAGTCGGATATGGATTTCCACCCAACTGTAATGGTGCTCTATAGACTATCCTATCAGCTGTTACTTTCCCACCCAGAGAGCATATCAAGTATGAACTATTTGTGGGAATGATAGGCAGTTGATATTTAATAACATAAGACTGACTTATGAAATTATGGGTGGCACCGGAGTCAAAAAGTATGACTACGGGATGATCTAAATAAGAAAACGTACCCGCGAGGACGGGTTCGCCTTCCGGCACGTCTTCGATAGCTAAGTGGTGGACGTTGCCGGGTTTTGGTGCTGGTTTCTTGGGCTGATTGCGGGGCTGATTAGCACCCTGATACGGTGCCACACCCCTGCCCTGTCGAGGCTCGGGGCAGTCCCTCGAAATGTGCCCGACACGGCCACACGTGAAGCACGTTTAAGGTGTCGGGGTCCCTCCGACTTGAGGACGGAATCCCGGTGCACGCGGTTGAAACTGAGGCGCACACGGGACCATCCTTTGCTGCTGCTGTTGCTATGGTGAATACGTCGGTCGGAAGCCCGGCGCATTATATTGCTGACTGCGAAACTGAGGCGATCGTGCCGGTGGCTGCCATCTCTGACCCGATGGTGAGCGATACACCACATGGTATTTTTGTGGCGTCCCACCACTGCTGCTCGACAGCGCGCTGCGTTTCCTCTTATCAGAACCGCGCTCACGCTGAGCATTTTCTTGTAAAATCGTGGCATTAACTAAGTCATTGAATGTGCCGCGATTGCTTTGCGCGAGATGGACCTTCATTTTTGAATTCAGGCCCCGGAAGAATGCATTGCGCTTGTCTTCCTCCGTTCTCACAAATCCTGGCGCATACTGCACCAGCCGGTTGAATAACCTGGAGTACTCATGAGCACTCCTCTCGCCTTGCTTCAGCACCAGGAACTTCTGGAGCTTCCTTTCCATAACACCGGGAGGTATATGATAGGCGGGGAACGCCTCCCGGAACTCCGTCCATGTGACGACATGGCCAGCCGGTAATGAGTCGATGTAGTTCGCCCACCATGTACCGGCTTCTCCTTGAAGCTGTTGCGCTGCATATAGTGCCTTCTGGTGTTCGGTGCATCGTAGCAGCCCGAACTTCGCCTCCAGAGTGCGGATAAAGCTGTCCGCCTCCAAAGGCTCTTCGGCCTCCGTGAAGACCGGTGGATGGGTCGCCAGGAATTCTGAATAAGAACTTTGTTGAGGCTGGCGTTGCCCATTGTCTTGGCGTCCTACCGAATGGGACGCATTCTGCTGAACTAGCATCCGCAGCAACTCGGTTCGCTCATCGCGCGAGCCGAGCACTGCAGCGAGAACCTCCGCAAGATTTCTTGGAAGTTCTGGCGGTGGAGGAGGTGGTTGCTGCTGCATCGTGGTTTGCTCCGGAGGTGGAGACTCATCACCAAGAACCTGACTCGGACCTCCCTCCTCTTGCGTGGACCGTGTACACACCATTCTGCATTCATACCATTCAGACGATCAGCACATGTTAGTTTATTGCATCCAGTTTATACAATAGTAGTGCGAGAATGGAATAAATAATACGCATAACCATCACACATATGGATGAAGTATAAACTTTATATAACATATACATCTCTGGACCATGTCACAAGATCAGGTTCCAAAGTAATGAACTTTATGAATTAAAAGTTCATTTCGACCATCGTGGTCGCCACGGGATGTTAAGTGTGTTAGCCTGCGTGAATCCTCGCTATTGTACCGGACCCAAACATGTCCTAGCTCGAAGTGATATGTCAAATGCATAATCTTTTCGACCCAACTCGCTGTTTTACAACAGCCGCTGGATATCGAAATGTGAAACTAAGTGTTTTAGTTGAAACACTTCAACATGGTGTTCACTGTCCCGCTTCTGGTCCAACTGACCAGTCTAAATAATTCAACTGTTTTGACCACTTTGGAGGCAAAACCTGGACTAGAGTCCAACAACAAAGTTGTAGTAGACTCAACAAGAAATCCAGATTGTGTTTATTTACCTCCATAGCTTCATAGTTTGTGAGTTATGATCTCTACAAATTGACAGAACTTTCTCAGGAATTTTGGCAGCACCTCCTTTGCAAGTTGCTGTCTTGTTCACAAAATTCCATCTATTTCTGCCCTCCAACTAGGAAAACACTGAACTACAAAGTTGTAGCACATTTCCTATACTTTCCAACGGTGTCTTGCTCGACCCTTAGAAGTTTTTCTACAGAAAGTTGTGGTTGAAATACAGAAAATTCCAGAGATCATTTTGGTCTGCCCTGTTTCTGGACAGTGCCTACTCATCTGAGATTTTCATCAATTTGGAGGGAGATTTTGTTCTCGAGTTCTACAGAAAGATTGTAGAAGACTTCAAAACCTTTCCAGAATGGTATCCCAAACCTCCATTGGTTCAACTAATCCTATGTTATGCCCTGTTTAAATTCAGCAGAATTTCTACCGAAAACAGGGGAGATTGTTCCTAAGTTTTTGAGATTGAATCTATACTCCCAATTGACTCTTAGTTCAATATAGGAGTTTACTGACCCCTAAATGGAATCCTAAACCTCATTTTAACTCTTTTATTGAAAACATATCCATTTATGCAGTCTCGGTACTACGTTTCCTCACCAAAGAAAAATCCTAGGCCGGTATTCCGGCATATACGTATCAAATGGTGGAACTAAGAACGTCACTCACAAACAGTTTCTAAACGTCATGCACTAACATGGTTAATGTACCTGCAGAAGAACACACGATAATGGTGCACACAAAGGTTTTAACATTGCAGGCAGTTCCATATCATAGTAAAAACATACGGTCCGTATCATTGCCATGTGGATCGTCCTTGAGTCAAGCCACGTCTCAAGGTACATGGTCATGTTTTCACACCACACGACGGGGAACCCGAGTAGAGCGTGAATGGGTCATCACTGTTGGGAATTTTATCAACCCAACGGATACTACCTACTGCCTCATGACCGTTGAGGCACGCCGATGGCGAGCACTGCGTATGGCCCTTTGAACATTGAACGTTCAAGAGTTGCATAGTATCGTGTTGCTTACCACACGATGGGGTATTCTCACTTTTGCCTAAAGCACGCTGGAGATCAGTGTTTTCATATGCTCTCAGAACAATTGAGAGGTTCAGAAAATCATATTAACTATCGTACCAAGCCACGGTATATCCTTCCATACTATTACTCGTATGGCGAGTTACCACAATTGATCCGCCTGCGGTGGCGTACCTTACCTCTTACCTGACGCCGGAGCGTCGTTACAGAATGTATAACAAGTAAGTTAGCTTTTCCACCTTAGTAGCTACTACTATCATAGACCTTATGTGGGCATAAAGACTAATCCTCACTCGAGTACTTCTAAGTTTTCAAAATAGGCTCTTTTCGAGCGTGCTATTCCCAATGCGGCTCTGAAACCACGTCTGTGGGGACCACCCCGTGGTTCGCCCACTCCAGGATCGCAGAGGGTGGTGTCGTGCGATGCGGCACCCAACAGCACACAAGAAAAGAATTAAGAACAACATACACACTTTTATTGATATAAAACAGTGGAAGTATTTTTACAAAACTTAATTATATAGCGGAAGTAATATACATAACTACTCTCTAATCCTAACTAAGCAAAAGTGCAGCCGTCCAGCCCGGGGACGCTACACACTAGCAACATGTAGCCGGAGATCACGGCGGCGTGCAGGGCTCCAGCTCGGCCGTGTACTCCGACGGGGGCATGGCCTCGTCCTTGGACCCCTCCTCATAGCTCTCACCTGCATACAACTCAAATATTGCAACCATGAGCATGATGGCTCAGCAAGGCTTAACTGACTAGCCTAGGCATGGAACTCTACATGCAGGGATGGGTAAGATAGGAAAAGGGGACTTTGCAATAAAGGCACGCCTATAAGTGGATCCTTACTTTCAGTTTTATAGCAACAGATTCATGTGCATTAGGCAGCCCTCACATCGGAAGTCCACAATCAAACAAGAAACGCTTTCCTCCGATGTGGTGATGCCCAAAGTGGAAAGTAAACTTAATTAGCTCTACATCTACAGCAGACATGGTTTCCAAAACATTAATAATTCATCACAGCATATTATCATTCATCTGGCTTATTGTTCTTCTTACTACGTCACAGAACAGTGAACAAGCGGTACTCAAATAACCGTGAGGGACGGTGATTGCAATCAGGAGACACCCGGACAACACGTCACATACACCCACTTTCAGAAGCGTGATTCCACACCCCTTCCTACTCTGTTGTATGCAACAACCTTTCAAAGGCAACCCAAATACCAAACCGGTCCATCCGTAACGGGCAGGAGGTCCCCGCGTGGAGCGTGACTGTGCGCACCGGCAGATTTACACCTTGCTACCCTCAACCCACTCCTATTTAAGGTTGGGTAAGCCTCGACACCCAGGTTAACCAATTACATCGGTTTCCTGCTTATGTCAGTATGCCATACGGTACTGTTCGATACTTGTTCAGCAGGCCCGCACACGACTCGGTCCTCAATCGACACCAACAGGGCTACGCACGTGAGACCTCCGCTCAATGCTTCCAGTCCCCCCTGCTGGGTCTCGTTTTCTCTACTCTTAAGCCATTTTCTATTCTAACCAAACCGTGTGATAAAGCCTTACCTCGCGAGTAGATTCCAACTACTCGACTTCTACCGAGATCCTAAGCATATTAGCACGGCATTCCCTACTCGTCGAGTCTGTAAACTACCCAACCCTCCATAGGATTTAAAAGGTTATGCAAGTGGGGTTTCAATCACCCTAACTCTAATGCAAGCATTCATCCTAGACATAAGTGATACAAATGAAGAATTTGCAAAAGTACTTAAATGCAATCAGGGCTTGCCTGGTTGTGAGTCAGAGGAGAAGTTAGCGTCGGGTGGCAGGACGTCCAAGGGCTCCGGTGTATCTTCGACTTCGGTCACTATATGAGATGTAGCAAAATATATGTATAAGTTCTTATGAAATATAAGAATTCACTTCTATTCATAGCTACTGCTATTTATGTTCCTTAAGTTGCTTTGGAATTTTTACAGTGGATACTATATTCTCTAAGGATGATCTGAGCAAAATTTGGAGAAATGTCATTGCACATTGTGGTCTCCAAAATTCCCACAAGCACAAGGCTTCTCTAATTTTGAGCCCAAATCAGGAGCTTTGACATGACCAACCATTGAAGATCTGATTAGGGTAGGTTTCCATGGTTCTAACAAAATTTGTTTCACCATTTTTGGAGCTACCAACAGAGAGATATGAATTTTTGAAGTTGGACAGGAGTTCTGAAAAAGTTTCCATTTAAATATGAATTTCCAAATAAAGGCTGAACTTTGGAAGGCAATTTAGCATAGCAAATGAGCTCCAATGAAGCTAAAATTTTTACTGTAGATCAGTAATATCATAAGGAACCACATGGCCAAATTTGAAGAAATTCCATAACAGGGATCCTCTGGAATTAATTCCCAAATATTTAAATTTGAGGAATTTTGGAGAAATTTCCAGAGATCCTCATATCAATTTCTTTGCATTTATGCAAAGTAATTACTGAGAGGAATCCATCAAAACTTGTTTCACAAATTTTGGACATTCTTACTGAGAGTTATGGTCCTTTGAAGTTTGCACTAAATCTGGAAATTGAAGAAATATTTAAATCCTGGCTGTGGGCCCCACCCGTGGCGCTATCCACTCAGATGACGGCAACACCGAGGCCACGGTGTTATTTCCTGCGCAGCCGCACCCGATCCGGTGCCACAGGCCGATCCCCGCGTGGTACAGAGGCTGACCAGTGGGACCCGGTCCTCCTTCTTCTTCCTCGCGCTGCCCGCGCCTCCCGCGGCGGCGCACGCCGGCGAGGCTCGCCGGGATGGGGTTCCCTTGGTCCAAACTTCCCCAAACTCGCCGCCTGTGAGTTCTACACCGTGCTGAACACGATGGTGGGGTCAGGAGCGGATGACAACGGCCGGAACGGTGCTCGTACCGGCGACCATGTTGAACCTCACTTCGGCGACCTCGTTCTCACTCGACAGTGGGTCTTTCGGGCTAGGTTTTGCTCTAAAAGCACCAGTGTCACCTGGAAAATGTCGACCCATAGCCCGCTCTCCATGAAAACTACCAGAGAGGGGACCTCACCGGCGACCCGAGCCCGCAAAACGACGACAGCGACAAAAACTCGAAGAACTCCTTCAGTCCTTGATGGTTTCTAGCGTCGTTTGAGCGAGAAGGACCGTAGGGATCTAGCAAAGCTTCTCCTAGACCAGAATGAGATCTAGCTACTCCTGCGTGACGAATTTGATCATAGACCGAGAGGTGTCGCTATGAACTAGGGTTTGGTAAAACCCAAAATTCTCACTACCCGATTGATCAATTGACATGAGGCTTTCGGCAACACGATCTAAGGACAACAACACACCTTTCTTGTGTAGGGAAGGGGCGGTGAAACCAGCCATAGCATGCTGTCCACGGTGACCTCGCTTGGCTTTTCAGTGTTTACCTGAGAAACGCAGCACCTTTGCTGTTTCCCGGTGCAAACAAGCTCGGGACAAGGGAGGAAAAGGGCTGGCCGGCTAGAGCACTGGTGGGCGCAGCTCTTTGCCATTGGGAGCTCGAGCAATCGGGCTCGGTTGCTGTGGTGTGATTGGAGAAGAACCGGTGGCTGGGTTCTGCACGAAGGAAGCAGCTGAGGCGGAACCACGAGCGGGAAGAGAAGTAGAGCTGTGGTACTCGGACGGCCGCTTTGATCGCCCACACGCGTGAGCCGACGTCGGGGGCAGCGAGAAACAGCTCGGTGGAGCTTTGGGTGTGAGTCTCGGCCGAGCGGCGGCACGCTGTGATCAACCGAGGTGAAAACAGGTCGGTTAACTCTTCTATGTGGCTGACAATTGGGTCCCACCACCTCCAATTTTCATCCCATTTCCACTGATATTTCTCCCCCAGCTACTCAAAATTTAAGGCTATACTTCCAAACCAAGTCATGGTTTAACTTTGCTGAATTCAAATAGTTTGAATTCTGGTGTGGGGTTTGAATTGGGTATGGTCATTTGAATTTGAATTGGAATTTGAATTATCTCTTTTGCATTGTTCCAAAAGCATAGCAAACCAACTCCAAAGTTTCTCATTTTTGGCATGGCTGCTAATTCAAATGTGGAGAACACATTTGTGGAACCAAATTTGCAAATTGAGGGAAATTGGAATTTTAAACTGAATTTGAAATTCAGATTAGAGGGCTTCCTCTTTTAATCCCAAACAAATATTAAAACCCCTCCAAATGAGCTGAAATTTGGAAGGTTGAATATTTGGAATATGAAGATCCAAGTTATGCATTTAGATCTCCATGTTTGGAAGTTTTGGGAAGTTTGAATCACCACTTTGAACTTACACCTTTATAATTCAAAGTTTTAGTTCCCCTCATTTTCCCTAAGTGTACATGAGCTGAATTTTTATTGCTACCACTTTTTGGGGATTTTACATAGGGAGGCCTGGACCGGAGCCCAGAACACGTGTCAGCACCGGAGTTGTCCTCAATGGGGTGGCGGCTCGGAGCCAGGGGACACGTGTCAGCTCCGGACCCCTCCTCAGTGGGGAGGCTTAGGTCGAAGCTCAGGGCACGTGTCAGCACTGGTACTGTCCTCTTCAAGAAGGTGACTCGGAGTCGTGGACACGTGGTATCCCCGGACCTGTCCTCATCGGGGAGGCTCAGGCCAGGGCCCGGGACACGTGCCAGCCCCAGAGCTCGGGCGCACGCGGTATTCCTAGGGTTGACCATGGGCCCTAGGGTACGTGGCCCTTGTTGGGGCCCGCCTCAGCAGGGAGGCGGCGCCCAAGTTGTCTTTTACCCTCTACTCGGAGGTACCCGGTCTGCAGAGTACCCACAGACGTCAAGAATGCCTTCCTCCATGGCACACCAACAGAGACGGCGTACTGCAATCAGCCGACAAGGTTCGTTGACTCAGCTCATCCAGACATGGCCTGTAAGCTGCAGCACCTCACGCCGCACGCTATCGCGCTAGTGGCCGTCTTTGTCCACTTTTGCGAGATGTTTGTCTGCGTACGGCCTTCAGTGCGGCTCTTCAGGGTGTTCTTCTCCTTGAGGGCCTCAGGGAGAAGTACAAGCCAGTTGGGGGCTTATTACTTCCAACACCGCGGAATGTACTCCGAGCCCTACATCACGCCCTTCACTCCCGGGAAGTGGGAGCACTGGAGGGAGAACTGGGTCATTGCCCAGACTGACGTCCATGATTGCCTGGAGCTGTCAGGCGGCCCACCAATGTCCGAGGCGACCATTGGGGATGAAGTCCCCAACCTGCAGGATGCCTACACACCAGTGCTGGAGAGGATCAAGTACTTGGCGGAGGAAGGCCTGACCTCGCTGGTGGTCTTGGCTCACTTCCTGTTCCGCTGTATCGATCCCCTCAAGCAGCGTATATGGGCACCTTGACAGTACACCAGGGAGGGCGACATGACCCAGTTGGAGCATGGAGCACGGTCGTCATCGAGTCACGAGATGTTGGAGGTAGTGCTGTAGAAGCTCTCCTGTGACTCGATTAACGACGAACCCATCACCCCGCCGGCGAGCTGCCAACCCATCTACCTCAATCCGCAGGCGTGGTCAAGGCTACTGAGGGAACTGCCCACACTGGATGACATCGATGTCGCAGTGCGTCAGATTGGGGATCCCTAGTGGGGCATCGAAATCCCCAAAACAGATGGTGTCGGTGGTCCGTCAGGGCCTGCGCCAGACTCACTCCTAGGCAGGGGAAGAGAGTCGGTAGGGAAGCCTGAGTCTACGGTGCGCCCCCGTTCGCCACCCAAGGATGCCCCAGTAACCAGCAGGGTGTCAAAGAGGAAGCTAGTCCGTCCTGACGGAAGTTTCATCTCCGGCCCTCAAGCGAGGGGTTCCTAGGCTCCCCGTGGTCCCACACCGGGCCTGGTAACTGGCACCAGGGGCAGCTCTGGAGTCTCCACTGCCGGAGCAGTCCCGACGGCCACGGGAAGGGCGTCTTGTACTGTTGGGGTTCCAAGGCAGACCACAGCAACGTCATCGGCTTCTCAGCCATCGAGGGCCGCCCCAGCTCAGGGCGCATCTTCGACGTTGGTATCCTCGGCAGGGAAGGCTCCTGAAGTGGTGTCTTCGTCAACGAAGTCCCTCGAGGCTCCGCTAGCTCCGATGCCAGCAGAGGTGACCCTGATGCCGACGGGGGCAAGTGGCTCGAGCCCCCCGCGTAAGAAGCTCCGCACGGAGTGGAACTTCTAGGCCTCCAGGTACGGCTCAACCTTACAAGGCTGTTGTCGGTACCCTACGAATCGGGTACCCCCGCGTAGTGGGTAAAAAGCACCCGGGCCCCGCCTTCCCAGCTTAGGCGGGCCCCAGCGTAAGTCACGCGCTCTATGCCCCATGGGCTGTCCCAGGGTTGCAACGTGTCTTCAGGCCCTGAGCCTAACTACCGGTCTAGGGTGGCTCGGGAGCCGACACGCGCCGGACCTCATCCTCCGGAGGGCTCCGGCGCTACCACGTGCCAGAAACCTCTGAGTCACACCTCCCAGTCGGAGAGGGCTCCAGGGGTGCCACGTGTCCTGCAGCTCCGGATCCGATCTCCAGCATGGAGGCCTCTGGTGCTGCCACATGGACAGTGACTCCAGACATGCTTTCCCCCTGGGGAAGGCTCCGGATGTGCCACGTGTCCTGCAGCTCCGGATCCGACCTCTAGCAGGGGAGGGCCCCGGTGCTGCCGCGTGCCCAATAACACTAGACAACCCACTACTCCACAAGACAGCTCCGATGGAGACGCGTGTCTCGGGGGCCATCCGCCCAAACGTCATTCCGGTGGGAAACGGGCAGATGGACAAGGAGTAAAGAGGAAGGTGCGTTGTCAGGCCAAGCATTCAAGGTTCGCGCTTTCCCCAGAAGCATGGCGCACGACGCATGCCTCCGTCCCACGTCTGCGCACCATTACGGTGAAAGACAGGGCGACGAGGCGTGACAGTGCAATAGTGTCACCCAGCGGTGCAGAGCCGCCTAAACAGAGCGAGGAGACGCGGTGACAAGACGATGACTTCATCACCAACTGCTACCCGGACAGAAGCCACCGACAATGAATATATGAGTAGCTGTAAATGCCTAGATCATGTATAGGCACAGATAGCCAAAGGGCTACCTGTTGGGCCCCGGACTGCATTGTAGCTGCCCCAGCCTTGAGCTATAAAAGGACCGGGGCAGCCTCCGGGCAAGGGGTTCGTGACCCAACCAACTCATTCTCATACACGAGCAAGTAACTCACCAAGCACTCCCGTGGATGTAGGGTTTTACGCTCCGGCGGCCTGAACCACGTAAATCCTCATGTTTGTCTCGCCATTGTGCTTAGACCTTCGTGATCCTCTAGCCCCACCAAAAAAAGAACCTCTGTGGGCTACTTCCGAGCAGACCAGGGGAAGTGTCGTAGCAAACACTTCGACAGCTGTGTACTGAGCCAGTAGATGCTGTAGTTGATGTTTGGTGCTCCTTTTTGTAGGACTTCCCAGCAGGGCACCTCTGCTCCTCCTCCACCGCAGCAGGCCGAGAGCCGGATCTCCCTGTCCGCTGAAGCTCCAACACCAGCGGTGGTGCCGGAACCTGTGCCTGAAGCAGCTCCGGATGTCGACACCCGGGCCCCCGAGGCCAGCCAAACAGCGTTGGAAAGCGCAGTATCCTCTGGTAGCTGTGAGGCTGCCACTAGACGGGCCGCTAGCCCTCCTCCTCTCCCTTCGCAAGTTGCCATGGTGGCAACTTCACTGGTGGCCGAGGAGCCATAGGGTGTCGAGGCGCTGCCTCGCCCGACGATGCCGAAGGCATTTCCAGTCCCCAGGGCCACAAGGGTCGTCTGCTCTAGCCTGGACCAGATGCAAGACAAACTCGAGCAAGAGTGGGCCGAACTGAGGTCCGAGCGGAAACGCCTCCAGGACTGGGACGACCTGCTGAAGGCGCGGGTCCAGTCCACCAAGGCGAAGGCTCAGGCTCGGGTAGAGCATCTTGAAGCTCGGGAGGAGGTGCTGGCGGAGACGGAGGCCGCTGTCGCAGTCCTCCAAAGGAATGCGGAGAGGACCCACGCTGAGGCCGTGAATCTTCATGCCTCCGCCGATGCATGTCTCGCAGCCCTAACAGAGCTCCGAGAGACACTCGTTCGTCGAGAGGAGGCGGTGGAGGCAAGGGAGAGGGAGCTCATGGACCGTCTGGCTGCCTATGAGGCAGAGCAGATGCGCCTGGAGGAGCGGCTTTAGGGAGTCCATAGCCGAGAGGTCTCCGCTGCATCCAGGGAGTCTGACTTGGAGTAGCGGACTGCGTAGCTGGCCACTAGGGAGCAGGGGCTAGCCACTCAGGAACAGGAGCTAGCAAGGAGTCCGGCGCGGGGGAGCTGCCTTCTTCCGTCAAGGAGGTCGAATATCTCCGGGCTTCTTGTGTCGCGGAGGCAGAGAAGGTCTGGGACTTTTTCGGCCGCGCAGAGGCATCCCTAGAACCCTTCAGCTTCGGCCCCTTGCGCCCTAGAGGGCCAGTCCACGAGGTGAGCCAGGTGCTCCCTGCCCTGGAGTCAGCGGGGGGGGGGGGGGGGGGGCTCCTGACGCTGGAGAATGTTGTGGGGGAGCATCTGGAGGCTGAAGGCAAGGCTCTGGGCGAGATGGTGGCAGGGCATGTGCTCACCTGCTTTCGGACCTCCGATACTGACATCTCCCTAGAACCTGTGATATAGGGCCACAACGCAGAGCTGTCGGAGGTGGCGAAGTCTTCCGTGGTGGAAGTCGCCCGACTTGTACCTGCTAGGTTCCAGCGTGGGTAGCTCCTAGGTCTCCCGCCTGCTTTGTATCCTCCTATGTATGTGTAAAAGCCCAAGAAAAGGGACTTGCAAAAACTTTTCATCACCTCACAACACCTCAGTTTTTGTTGTGGATATCTTAGGAAATATTGTGAAGAGCAAGTAACCTCCATCAAAAGAGTGATTAGAGGGGAAAGCCTTCACTTTCACAAAGTAGGATTTCTACACATGAACATGAGAGGTTGAGCTCACCCCTAGAACTTAAAAAGTCTTGGGAAGGTTCAGTCCAAGTTTCATGTAAATCCAACACTTTTTGAGGCACTTTTGGAGGTATTTGAAAAAGAGGCCAATTTGAATGTAAATTCAAATTGCAGCAACTTTCATCACTCAAATTCAAAAGTTAGCTTCATATTCAAACTCAGCACATTTTTCTGAGTTAACTCACCAATTTTCATCTCCATTGGAGTTCATCTTGTTGGGAGCCAAATTTTCAATAATTCAAAACTGAAATTGAAATTCAGTTTAAATATGAAGCAAATTGGACCAACCAAATTTCAAAATGGAGAACTCAAATTCAAACCAAAACTTGGGGGCTAAGTCTTACATTCAATTGTGAGTAGCTGAGGATATTTTGGCACAACAGAGTGGAGAAAATTTGGGAAAAAAAAAAGAATAAGAGGGGAGGCCCACATGTCAGCAGACTTCGGACTGAAGTCTCCTCGGTTGATTTTTCTCCTCGGCCGAAGCCTCACGCCCGCGCTAGCAGGATCGCCCCGGCGGCCGACCGACTCAACCGGTGCCACCTCCTGCTCGGGGGAGAGGCTAAGGGCGCAGAGGCGACGCCGGGATCGAGTAACCCCGCGACCACGTGCAGTCCTCGCACTCCCCTTTTCTTCCTCGCACGATCGAAGCCTTCCGCCTGGCCGACCTCGCTGATCACCGGCGCCCGGCCAGCACAGGCGTTCTCGTGCCCGACGAGCTACACCAGAAAGGTCCGCTCCGAGGTACTGATCACAACCGTACTGACCTCGCCCTCTCTCTCGCACGGTCAGCAAAGAATTTGGGGGATTAGCGCGTCGGGGTGTTTAGAACCGAGCCATGCGAAATCCGGAAATTCGTAGCAAGTAAGCCACCACTCCTTAAACCGAGCTAAAGACGTGATCTAGACTCGCCCACGCGTCTCTGAGATCAGAAACCATCGAGTTTCATCGAGTATGGGCGATGTTCTTCGAGCTTTTTGCATCGGCGCCGATTTCCGGTCTAGGTCACCGGTGAGGTCATAGTTGCAGCCGTTTTCATGGAGATCGGTGCCCATATCCGTGATCAGCAGGTGTCAGCAGAGCTCCCCGAGCAAACCGCATCGAAAAAGGTGCAGGAGACGCTGAGTTCGACGTCGCCGGTGAGCTCCCGGCCGCTGTTGCCGGCGGGAGCACTGTTCCGGCCGTTGTCAAGCTCTGGTGAGGGCACCACCGTGTTCCCCAGGCCGAGATAGGCACAGGTGGCAAGTTTCGTCGGAGGTCGGGCAGCAAAACGCCCGGCGGCGAGTATTCTAGCGAGGTGGGCGGCGGGGAGCCGCGGGAGCGCGAGGTTGAAGAAGCCTTGCGGGCCCCGCGTGTCAGTCTCTGCTGAGAGCACTCGGGATTTGCTGCGGCACCGGGATCCCGTGCGGCTGCGCGGGTGATTCTGCGGGCTCCGGTGTGGGTTAGCTGGGAGGCTGACACGTAGCCGGGGGACCCACCCGCAGGATTTAAACATTTTTGGAATTTCCAGTTTTAGTTCAAACTTCAAATGCATAGAACTTTTGCTAGGAAACTCCAAATTCGATGAACCAAATTTTTCTGAACTTAGAATTCTGAGTACTTTCCAGCAATACCAATTTGAGCTCATGAAAGTGAATAGTTTTCCAGAATTAAATCCCTAAATTTAAACTGTTGGGAATTTTATCTGGAGAATTACTTTATGAAAAATGCTGAAATTTGGCTGAGAGGTTCATTGGAAAATCCTTGAATCACAGTAAAATTTCCAGACTCATACAAGTTGATTTAGTCCCCCCTAATTGGGTGATTAAGAGAACTGCCCTGAGAAAATAGAAAAATGTACAGAAACATTTTTCAGATTTTCTCAAATCTTAATTTGGGCATAACTTTCAGTAGAATTCTTCAAATTACATGAAACCAATTCCATTAGAACCATCTTAAATTCTAGTTTCCATAAAGTAATGGTTGGAGCCATGAAAACCCCTGGAATTACTTAGAGGCTCAAATATTGACCAAATGGGATTTTATTTGTACAAGGTTCAAATGAACTTTGTTTCAAATGAAACTTGGTCAAGACTCTGGGTAGGACCCTACTAAGCCACCATAAAAGTTTCAGAACCAAAGGGGAGAGCTAGCTAGAGTTATTAGTAATTATGTATTCAAGTTCACACATTGCATATCCATTAACATGTAGTATTTTATTAACATGTAGTCGCTGAAGGCGAGGAGGTTCCAGAAGTACTCGACTTCCTACTTCTGGAAGAAGAACTAACTCCTGACCAGCAGCAATAAGGCAAGCCCCGGTTTGCATTAAACTATTTTTCAAGTTTTACTTTATGAACACTTAATGTGAAGTATGATTGTGCATTAGGTGTAGGATGGATGAAACCCCACTTGCATAACCAGAAGGTTTCCATAAGAGTGAGGGTAGTGTCTAGGGCCTCGAATAGACGGGCTATGCTTACTGATTCATAGGACTTCGGTACAAGTCGAGTAGTTGGAATCTACTCGCGAGTTAGGTTTGGGACACACGGGTTGGTTCGAGTGACGTGAGACCACTTTAGTAATGAAAATGAGACTAGGCAGGGGCTAGGGCGCAGCAAGAGGAAGTCTTGTGTGCGCAGCCCTGTCCGTGTCGATTGAGGACCGATCCGTGTGCGGCCCTGCTGAACAAGTATTGAACGTACCAAAGGCATATCGGATATATGGGCCCCGATAAACCGATGTAGCCTAAACCTCCGGGCGTCGAGGCATAGCACACCGATTTATAGGTGTAGGTTGAGGGCAGCAAGGTGGAAATCTGCCAACGGGCATAGAGAGATGCTCCGTGTGGGGAACCTCCTATCCGTTTCGGTGCGACCGGTTCGACGTTTGGGCTGTTGGGTGAAAGGTTGTCCCGTACGACATCGAGTGAGCGTGCTGTGCAGCTCCACGGGTGGGCGTACGTGACGTGCTCTTTGGGTTTCCCTGCAGGTGTATATCGAGTTGATTCGCCGTCCCTCGCGGTGATGAGTACCGCTTGTTCACTGCATCGTAACGTAGATAATTTATAAAATGTTATGATTCAATACTGCTGTTATGATATAATTGTATTGCTACATGTGTGACACCAAATATTGCTTACTAAATTTCAGATTTCCGAACTGTTAACTTGTTGCTAGAAGCTGAACTAAGGATGAACTTGTAGGCGTGTCCATTTGCTGCAATATTACTATCCTATGTCATTGTACACCTCATGTAGAGTTTCATGTTTAGGTGAGTCGGTTAAGCCTTGCTGAGCCTTCGTGCTCATGGTTGCTACTTAAGTGTTTTTCAGGTGAGGAGCCACCCACGGACTCGGAGTACGAGTCCACCGGCGAGGGTTATCCTCCGTCGGGGACCACGGCTGAGTGGGAGCCGTACACGCCGCGCTGAGCTGAGACGTGCAGCTAGTGTGGGTTGCCCTAGGGCTGGGAAACCGACTTTTGCTACATAGGCGGGCGTGAGTGTAGAAAAGTAGACTTCCGCTGTGTAATAAAGACAATAGTTTGTAACTGAGTATTGTACCTGTTTGTACAGTTCAGTTGTTTTCCAATGTAATATAATATGTCCTTATGACGTGTGCTGTCGGGTGTCGCATCGTGCGGAACCACCCTCTGCGATCCTGGAATGAGCGGATTCCGGTCCGCCACAGTATGCCGGAGCTCTACTGTTTACGGAAGACTTTTTGTTTCAAGTCTTATGTTACCTTGAGTTGTTGATGTAGACTTCGGACCCTTGGCGGCGCAAAAGGTCCGGAATAACTTAGCCGACGTGGGCAGCTCTTTGCCGATGCTCTGAGCTTGTTCCTCTGGGTCCTTGGCAGCGTAAGGGCCCCGGGCGCTCTAGCAATGTGGCCACCACTACTTCCGGGTCCTTGGCGACATAAGGATCCGAGGGAAGTTCGGCCTCTGTCTTCAACTTGTCGTAGCTGGAGTTTCAAGTCTTCTACTTGCTGCTGCAGTGGTCCGACGTCCCGCCCGCGTGGTTCACCATGATGGCCCTCCTGGTAGGTGTGGCCCTCGTGTTGGGGCACACCTACCATTGGATGAGGCAGGACGTCAGCATTAGGCCCCCTGGGAGGTCCGAACCGCCAAGGACTTGTGCGGACCTGGAGTCATGGCTAGAAAATGGACTAGTCGTGCTCTCTGGTCACTCTTTGTTACACCCTCATTTTCGGGTACTGCATGTATTCATGTTTCATATAGAGAAAACATTCTAAAATAAGTAGAAGCAGAGAAAGAATAAAAAAGATAGCCAAAAAGAGCAAATTCCAGTTCACCGAGAGCGCCGAGGACAATTCCCACGGCTCGCTGGCCACGTGGCGTGATCGGAGCTCATCCCTGCAGAGAGGGAGAGATCCGCCGCCAAACTGGCTACGTAGCAGGCTAGGGGCTCCTTCCCGCAAAGGGGGAGAGGTCCGACCCCGTGGGACACGTGTTTCCCCCAGAGCTAGCCTCTGAGGAAAGAGAGGACTAGCTGCGCGGGACACGTGTCGCTCTCGGAGCTCACCTCCGAGAGGTCCGACCCTGTCAGACACATGTCACTCTCGGAGCTAACCTCCGAGAGGTCCGGTTCTACTGGACACGTGTCACCTCAGGAGCTCATCTCCGAGAGGTCCGGTCTTACTGGACATGTGTCACCTCCGGAGCTCACCTCCGGGAGGTCCGACACTACCGGACACGTGTCACCTCCGGAGCTAACCTCCGGGAGGTCCGTCACTGTTGGACACGTGTCAACCTCGGAGCTCGCCTCCGAGAAGAAAGGAAGTCTGGCGCTACTGGACAAGTGGCACTCACGGAGCTCACCTCTGAAGTGAGGGAGGTCTAGAATTGACACGTGGCACTATCGGAGCTCACCTCCGAAGAGAGGGGAGGTCCGGAATTGACACATGGCACACTCGGAGCCACCCTCGAAGAGATGGGAGGTCCGGAATTGACACATGGCACACACGGAGCCACCCTCGAAGAGATGGGAGGTCCGGAACTGACACGTGGTGTTCGCGGAGCTCACCTCTGTTGAGAGGGGAGGTCCCGACCCACCAGACATGTGGCGCACGCGGAGCTCGCCTCTGGAGAGAGGGGAGGTCCCGCCCGCCAGGACGCGTGGCGCACGAGGAGCTCGCCTCTGAGAAAGAGGGAGGTCTCGCCCGCCTGACACGCGGCACAACCGGAGCTTGTCTCTGCGAAAAAGGGAGCCTAGGTTCCCGCAGGACACGTGGAGCTTCCGGAGCTCATCACCGCGAAGGTGACGAGATCTGAAGCGGTTTTGCTTCTGTACGTGTGGGAGTACCGGTACAGGGGGAAACCAACATGAATTCCACACTGCTACCGCACCAAATCAACTAAAGATAAGTTGTTAAGATTTCAAAACCATTTGAATAGGACTCTTATTCGGATTCCGATCAGAGTAGGACTCTTCTCTTCCCAGTTATAAATAGAACCGAAAACCTTTGGCCGCAACCACGAATTTCATTTCCACCTCCTGAACTGACAACTTGGAGCCCTAGCCCCAGCTCGCCGAGCTAAACCCCTTCGCCGGAGTTCAGTCGCCAGAGATCGCCGGAAGAGAGCCCTGACGATCTGTCTTGCTAGGAGAAGGACCCCGAGACCAAGAAGAACGTAAGGTAGGTTTCCAATACCACCTTACGACATCATCATGTTTTCTTTGCATCTGTTCTTCGATTCCTTTTGAACAGAAGCTTTTTTGTGGAAAGATCACGTGTTGATCGGTTTGATCTAGATCTTGAGTCAAGATCATCACCACATACACAATTGATACAAACACCTCTGTTCATCGTAAAACCCATGCAAGCCATGCAAGAACACGTACAAACTAAACTGCATCATAGGATTAACATGCATATGCATCATTGCATCTTAAAGTAGAGTTTGTGCATGATAATTGATTACTATGAATCTTGTATGTGCGTGATCGTGTATAGAAGGACAAGCTCAGGGAGCTACCTACGATGGACTACAACAGCAAGAGTTTGAGCAACCAGAACCGCAAGAACAATGCAAGTGCCCCTTGACCATATTGATCCCATATTTTGGAAAACTGTTTTGTTTGTGAAAAGGTGTGTGTGCTTGAGTCAATATGATGGGAAGCCTTTTATAGGAGTTTACTAGTTTTTTCAAACCACCGTTGTCGCCAGGGAAGTTTATGCGTCAGGTATGGTTTTTACTTTTATGCTTCGCTGAGTCCATGGGATACGGGAAGCGAGATAGTTGTGTCTAGCTAACTGCACTTGTAAGAATAATGAGAAACTGATGTTGTTAATGAACATGGATCAGAGGGAAATCTAGGCAAGCCTGGGTTTGTGAATGAGGTAGAATGAGATGGTGGTTACTTGCCGTAGATCTAAGGACCGGTTCATGCGAGCACATGCTAGGATAACAGTGCCACCACAAGGCCAAGTATGGGTGCGGCTTAGCTGAGTAATTAGGTAAGTTGCTAGATTGTTATGGACCGTGGAAGGCGCGGTGAATGGGAGTTGAGTGAGGACTGCCCTGGGAACTGCATGGCACAAGAGGGGGCCTGTGGGTGGGAGAATTGGAGATTCTAGCCTGCCGGTGAAACCTTAGTGACTCCATACATCTAGTAACCCCTTTGTAAAGGCTATTTTGTGATCTCTTGGCCATACACCGACGGTTGTGTACTGGTATAATGGAGGTTCTGCAGTCGCCGACGGGTGACGAAATCACAAACTTGTGGGTAAAGAGGTGCAAACTCTGCAGAGTCTAAAACTATCATGATAGTCGAGCTTACGGTCACGAGCGCCTGGACAACCCACATGATTAGTTGGGATGGTTTTTGGGATGGTTTTGGTTATGGTTTGTTTTTGGGACTGTTGAGTCCGGGTGATAAGATTGGTTGCATGATTGTTGAGTCGTGGCAACGAGATTGGTCTCGGTGTGAGATGGAATTGTTTATGAGATGAAATGGTAGCGAATACGAGATGGTATTCGTAAGATGGTAGCGAATACGAGAATGTATTCGTGAGCAAAGATGAAAAAGATTAATGTCTGGTTGAGACATGGAAAGTGATGAACATAATGGAGGTATGTTGGTATTTTAATACATGTTGGGATTACATTCACTTACAGCTGAGTTGCTGTTTTTATCGTGTTTTGAGAAATATACTTTGCTTTCTGCAATGAGCCTTTTTATACCTTCCTTGTTGTGAGCTACATATCATATTTTCCCACACTTGCTGAGTACATCATTGTACTCAAACTTGCATTATTACTTCATCATCAGTAACAGGAGAGGAGTACTATGAAGACCACGTGGAGGATTCGGCGTGTAATCTGTCCTCAACCTTTCCTGTGGGGATGGAGTAGAGATGGAGCCACTGCTGCTGCTTAGTTTGCTACCGCACTAGTTAGAAGACTTCCGCTGCTAGTATAAAGACTTCCGCTGCTAGATTTAGACTTCCGCTGCTAGAATGAGTCCAAGACTCATATTGTAATAAACCCTGTTATTCGTGGTAATATATATAATCTGAATTCAGTTTGTGGATGATATGTGTATGTGTGATGAACATCCTAGGCACACATACGCATCAGTTCTCGGTTCTGTGTTCTACAGAATTGAGGGCGTCACACTCTTCCTTGTTTGTTAGCTTCGCTGTGCCTTACAGTCCTTAGTTAAGCAGCGGGGCTTGGGTCATTCAATGCGGGTCGCCCGAGCTTTGGTCAAAGCCTTGCCCAGAGGTATGAGCCATTTGGTTCCCTGGTACCGAGCCATAGCGCTTGAGAGGCAGGGTACACACGCTAAGGGTACGGAACCAGGCATAGCAGGCTACACCCGTGGACATCCCTCGGGCATAAGCTTTTCGAGGGAGGGCAGTTAGGCGCCATAGGCCCCCAGGCAATGAGATAATCAAAGATCCCTTAAGTCACGGTCAAGACTTTACTCAGGGGTATGAGCTGTCCAGCTCCCCGATACCGAGCTGTAGCACTGGAGAGGCAGGGTACGCACGCTAAGGCAGGGAACTAGGCATAGCAGGCTACGCCCCTGGACCTCCCTCTGGCGTAAGCTTTTCGTGGGAGGGACCATTCGACACCATAAGGCCCCCGAGCAATGAGACAACCGTAGGATCCCCGGATACACTACAGGTACTTCAAGCAAACCCGCTAGTACAAGGATAGCACAACTCTTGCTACGATTGGACACAAGAAAAAGTGACTGGCCACACGGCCGGAGCGGTATGGAAAGAAAGCACGAAAGGTAGGGGCAATGTCCGGGGTCCGGTTACTTCTATTGTCCGTAGGCGTGTTCTTTCTGGTCCCCAAGTACTCAGCTGTAGCGCTGGGGAGGCAGGGTGTGCATGCTAAGGGTACGGAACCAGGCATAGCAGGCTACACACCCTAGACCTTCTGCTGGCGTTAACCTTTCAGCGAGGAGACCTTCTAGTGACATGGATCCCAAGACAAGTGCATAGGACAGGCTCCGGACATGCCATTTACAGTTGATATACATGAGCTAGCACAAACTATAAATAAAGTGCGCAGGGTAGGATAAACTTTTCTTATTTCTGGCTTCCTTCAGGTAATAGGAGGTAACAGGTCGTGTAAGAAGGCAGCGACCCGCCCCGGATGACAAGAGTAGCTAGACCCCTCCGGGACTTAGCTGTTCTAAGCGTTGTTCCTATACACTATAACACCCTTACAAGAAAGAGAAAAAGAAAAAATATCCTACCATTGCGCTAAGGATAGAACTTACAAGGGTGTTCTATGTCCTGTGGTCTGGGTAAAGATACCCATCCCCTGCGGCCAGGAGAGCGTATCTAGAGAGGCATAATTGTACTGGTCGGAATGGACCCTCCCAACTGGGGGGAGGGTATGTCATCCCTTCTCGAGAAAGCATTGGTCGAGGCACCAGGTGGCCCTACCTTGGGTTGCCTACTCTACGTGTACCGTTGTCAGAGCGTTTTGCGGTGTAGCGCATTTCGAGCAACCTCTAGCCATGTTGCCTTGTCGACGAGGTTGATTTCTTCACGCAGAAGCTGATCCTGCGTGGCTTCGCCGTATGTCTGGACATCGGGTGAGCCCTTGTTGTGTTATGGGGGGAGAACGACCTCAACCCCCTACACCAGTGTAAGAGGGCGTTTTTCCCTTGTCACACGACGGAGGGGGGTACGCCTGGTTAGGCGTGGAGCATCTTGCGACGCTCGCTATGTGTGACACCCGGTTCCAAAAATGAACCAAGTGAATGCATATGTGTGCCCAGGATGTTCATCACACATACACATATATTCCACAATCTTAAATTCAGAATATAACCACGTACGAATAATGTTTAAGTACATTATTACATTGACTCAATGTCTCACTCATGAATATCTAACTTATTCTTGCAGCGGAAGACTCAAAACGACAGCGGAAAATGAATAAAACAGTAGGCTCCAACTTCAACTACACAGGCATGTTGACGGTAGTGCGCACGCCTAGTACTCCACATGTTCCTCGACATATTATTCTCCTGTAGCTGATGTATATGTGGGAACGCAAGGGTGTACATGTCGTACTCAGCAAGTGTGGGAAAATTATGACATGTAGCTTACAACAAGGTATGCAATAAAAAGGTTCATTGCAGCAAGCAAATTTTATTTCACAAGCATGGCAAAAGCAGCAACTATTTTTAGGTGAGTTTAATCCCAACATAACCAAGTAATTCAGCAACATTCTTTCATCATAATTCACCATTTATCATGCTTATACCAGCCAATAATCTTTCTCAAGTTCATATCATACTCATAAATATTAATATCCATCTCATTTTCATATAACCGAAACCAAACTCATTGTCATGACTCAAAACAGTCCCAAAAACCAATCCAATGACCATACCCGAATAGCCATCCCATGTTTTGCCTCTAATCATGGAAGATGGTCAGGTGCTTGTAACCGGAAGCACGGCTATTGTCGGTACCCTCAATATGGGGTACCCCCACGCACAGATGAAACTGCCTAAGGACCTCGCCCTTCTCCGCAGGGAGAGCTCCGAAGGCGCCATGTGTCCAGCGGGGCCGGACATCCCTCTCCTCAGAGGTAAGCTCCGGGCCTGCCACGTGGCCAACTGAGCTGGACCTCCCCCCTCCGCGGGGAGAGCTTCGGAGGCTCCACGTGTCCAGCGGGGCCAAACATTCCTCTCCTCAGAGGTAAGCTCCGGGCCTGCCACGTGGCCAGCTGAGCCGGACCTCCCCCCTCCGCAGGGAGAGCTCCGGAGGCTCCACGTGTCCAGCGGGACCGGACCTCCCTCTCCTCAGAGGAGAGCTCCGGGCCCGCCACATGGCCAGCAGAGCCGGACCTCCCCTCTCCGCGGGGAGAGCTCCAAAGGCTCCACATGTCCCGCGGGGCCGGACCTCCCTCTCCTCAGAGGAGAGCTCCGGACCCGCCACGTGGCCAGCAGAGCAGCGCTGCCTGTCCCCGCGCGGTAGGCAGCAGGAGTAAAGGCGTGCCATACCTTGCGCGTACAAGGTATTCAAGACCCGCGCCTTCCCAAGGCGCGGAGACATGGAGCACGCCTCTGTCAGGTGCCGTTGCACCCAATCACATCACAGACTGGCGCGCCGCATCAGAGCCTGCCCGCCAATAAACACAGCGACAAGACATCCCCTGTCGCCCCTGCCAACCACTACGACTAGCTGGAGGCATGGGCAGGGCGGCAGAATGAAGACTCGGAAGCCCTCGCCAGAGACAACTACCAGCGTAACTGCAGATACGGTAGATGGCAGGCAAATCTCCTCGGGACCACCTGTCGGGTCCCGGGCCCATCTTGTCAGTCGCCCGAGCCTTGGGCTATAAAAGGCTCGGATAGGCAACGTTAGCAAGGGTTCGCACTCCAGCCATTCGCATCCTAGGGTTCGACTCTTTGCACACATACGCTCCAGCATCCGAGCACTTAGGTCATCCTCAAACTCAGGACTCTGGTTCTGAGCAGCAAGCAATACAACGAGCAACTCAGCTCACCGTGGACGTAGGGTATTACACTCCGGCGGCCTGAACCACGTAAAAATCCCTGTGTCAAGCTTCTCCCTCCATCATCCCTAACGCGTGAGCTCTCCGTGAGTGACTAGCCCCTCAGAAAAAGAACCTCCGCGGGCTGCCCAGAGCATACCCGGGGGAAGTGTTGGCTACACACTTTGACATTTGGCGCGCCAGGTAGGGGGATTTTCCCTTACGCGACGAGCTTCTGCCGACGAAGATGATGAAGCTTCCTTCAGCGGCAAGCTCTCCCCGCCCATGTTCGCGACGAACGGTGACCAGCGGGGACTACGTCTCAACACACTCAGGACGGAGTGTGTCGGCGCAAGCTGGGAGCCAGCAGCCAACTCTGGCAGCGTCGACTCCGGCAGCACAGGCTCCAGCGAGCGTGAGATCCGCTGCAGCGCTGAGTGTCTCCCACGGGGGGCGCACTAGCTGCAGCACGAGCGCTACTGCGCAATCCACCTGCTGGGGACGCGCCTCAGTCAGCGACCCAGCAGTGGATTCACGACGTAGACCGTCTCGTTGTCGCTGCCGCCAACCCTCGACTTCGGCGGGGACGACGTCCCAGTCAACCGGCTGTGTCGCTGACGCGCACACCAACGGTTGACGGGCAGACGGCAGATTCCTGCTCTACCAGGCTCCCATCGGCAGACCTGAGGTCAGAGCTGGAACGATGCCACTTGGGCAAAGATGCCCGTGTACTCATCGAGCGACGGCGAGAAAGGCGCCGCAACCAAGAGGTCAGTGACAGCATGTCGACCGCCTCGACCCAGCCTGAGTCGCAGACGTTCGCCACGCGATCTCTGCCCCAGGCATACGCCGCGCAGCATATGTCCCAGCCATATGCCCTGCAAATGGTGCCCCTGGTCTATGGCGCAGCGTTGCCCATACCTGGGTATACGGTGCCGGCAGCGAACCAAGCGTTTGCGGCACCAACACCTGCAGCAACAGGAGCAGGATGTGCGGCCCTGGCGCCACACCTTCGCTTCGTGAAGTGGCCGCGCAAGTTCCGGCCGCACCTGCCCGAGAAGTACGATGGCAGCGTCAACCCGGTGGAGTTCCTCCAGATCTACTCCACTGCCATCCTTGCTGCAGGAGGGGACGAGGCTGTCATGGCCAACTACTTCCCCGTCGCCTTGACCGGCCCAGCCCGGTCTTGGCTCATGAATCTCCCCCAGGGTTCCATAACCTCATGGGGAGAGATCTGCCGGAAGTTCACTGCTAACTTCGGCAGCTCCTACACCCGGCCTGGCATGGAGCTCGACCTCCACGCCATCCAGCAACAACCTGGAGAGACGCTGCGCTCCTTCATCCAGCGGTTCTCCCAGGTACGGAACACCATCTCGCATATCCAAAATGCTTCTGTGGTGGTGGCGTTCCGGCAGGGTGTACAGGATATGAAGATGCTTGAGAAGCTCGCGACAAGAGAGGTTCGCGATGTCTCGGAGCTCTTCAGTCTGGCGGACAAGTGCGCCAGGGAAGCAGAAGGGCGGAACTGGTACTCACTGCCAGCCTCTGAGTCAGGAGGACAGCCCGGATCTGGCGCCGTTTCCCGTGGAAGTGGCAAGAAGATCAAGAACCGGGGATGTGGCAAGAAGAAACCACCGACCGCAGCTCCCGTTGCTGCAGCAGCAGCACCCAGCGGAGCTCGGGGGCCATACCCCGACAAGAGGCAGCGACAGTCACCAGCTCCAGATGGTGACCAAGGCGAGCCATGCCCCGTGCACGACACCAGCAGCCATACTGCTGCTGAGTGCCGGGAGATTCAGAAGCTCGTGGCGTGCTTCCGCAAGGGGAAGCAACCGGCGACTGATGCCCCTCCCTTCCGTCAAAGGGAGGGCAAGCAGAAGGTCGACACCCAAGACAACGTCGGCCATCAGGTGGGGTTCCAGGAGCCTCAGCGCGCCGTAAAGGTGGTACACAACTATGAGGACTCCAGCTCCACCGATGAAGAGCTAGGGCAGTAGTTCACTACAACTGCCCCAAAGATCTATGGAAACTGCACTGCTGCGGTATCAGCCTTGGAAAAGCTCCAAGCAGTTGCAGCAGCCCAAGCACCAGCCCCGGCGGTGCAGAACCGGGCCAACTCCACCCGAGCGCACGTCTCCGTGCCTCGGCCTCACCTCCCGGGGGCCGCCCAAGATCCGTCAACATCCTGGGTCCCCCAAGAAGAGTCCGGGTCCGCCTACCTCTTGTCGGCCTGAGCCAATAGAGGAAGGTACCCTGGGGCCCCCGGGAGAAGCCGAGCAGGACCAGCTCCGGCGTGAAGATATCGACCTCGTCGACGAGGCACGATTACAAGCAACACTCTGCAACGCACGGTCCCGGCTGGCGCTCCGGCGCTACCGCCAAAGGACCAAGCGCGTCTGGAAGCTACAAGAAGGCGACCTGGTGCCGCGGCGCACACTTTCCCACGAAGGACCTATGAACTCTCCCCCAGCCGGGAAGGTCCCTTCCGAGTCACGAAAGTTGCCGCCCCAGGTACATATGCCTCTCCACCGAGGATGGGATCCGCTCCCGAACCCTTGGAACATGGAACATCACAGTAAGTTCTAACCCCAGAGCATTAGTAGAACAAGCCTTTTCCTTTCTGTAATAGATCCCATAGGCTCCAGAAACAGTGCTCGGAGCAGCTAAGCCTCAGGGGACGGTCCAGGACTACGTCCAGCTTGGCCTGGTTCCGACCCCAAGCGCGTAGAGTCTTGCTTCCCTTCTTAATGGGGTGGGTCGTTGCCTCCATGTTCAGCCTGCCTTCCTCAATTGGGTATTTACACAGAAACTTGTTCTACCACGCTTTTACTTATGTGCTCATTTAATTTATGCATTAATTTCTATGACCGCACTTTCTATGTATGCTCACCGTACATTTAGCTCCCCTTTCCCGCTCTCATCCATAGTCAGCATTTGCTATCCTACCAAAGGTAGTTGCGCTTGAGGCACCTGCCGATGGCCAGGGGGCCTTTCGGGCCTCCCCCAGTCAGGTGTTGCGGTGCTAGTTGGTCACCTCCAGGAAAGACCTGCGCTGTGCATGGGGGGTCCAGGGTGCGTAGCCTGCTTAGCCGGTTCTGACCCAAAGCGTGCGCACCCTGCCCTTCGGAAGTCCAGGGGAGCACAGTCGCTTTGCCTGGTTCCGTACCAAAAGACTGTGCACTCTGCTTCCCCGGCTTACGGTCCGGTACTAGGGGCCAGATGGTCGTACCCTGACCTCAGAGGGAGCCGGAGCCCCGGCGCCTCGCGCGCAGAATTTCCCAAGCCCCGTATACTGGACTAGGACCGTAAGCCAAATAAGACTAAGGGACAGGGAGGGGAGAACCCCGGAGGAGAATTACGCTTCCTCTACCTATGTGCATGATCTCCAGGTTTTAGCTACGGGGACTGCACGAAGGGGGGGGGGAAGAGCTATCGACTACTCCAGCGCAAGACCGGAGGATCCGGGTCTCGCCCCTTAAGAAGGGGCGAGCCCCAAAGGCCCCACGTGTCCAGCGGGGCTGGACCTCCGTCTTCTCAGAGAGCTCTGGGACCGCCACGTGGTCGACAGATCCGGACCTCCCCGTTCTCATGGGGCGAGCTCCGGAGACCCTGGGGCCCTTAACTCGATAAGGACCCGAGGAAGGTGTCTGTGCAAGGCTTCAAGATTGGTGAAGACCTCTGAGTACCTTGCGGAGCTAAGGACTCGGCCAGGCCAAGCCAAGAAGAAGATAAAAGCACACAGACACAGAAAACAACAAGAGTCTATTCATTCAAGGCTCCACGAGCTGGACTACAGACTCAACAAAAGAAAATGAAAAGATACAAGCCCTAGGATTCCCCTGGCTCGCGCCGAACCAAGAGGCTACAAGGGCAGCCACGTCCCCAACTTCAGCCCTGGCGGCTTCCTCCCGTTCCGCGGCGGGGCCCTGTCTCGCTGAATCCAGTGAGAAGGAAGGATCCCGGCTTTGGAAGCACGCCAACACGTGCGTAGCAACCTCCATTGCCAGGCCCTGTCCCTCTGCCTCGAGCTCGCCGGCGACCACCGCTTCAAGCCTGTTCAGCTTGGCGCTGATAGACTCGAGCGTGGGGATCACCTCGGCCACCTTCTGCGCCGGGTCCGCTGCCTTCACCGGGCTAAAGCCAAGAGGGACCATGGCGGACCCCGCCTGGTCGACGAAGCTCAAGACCGCCCGAGCCTTGGAGGACCGCAAGGCCAGAAGCTCCTCCACCTTGCGGCGGGCTGCCAGCAAGGCGTCAAGGCTCCCCTCGGAGAATTCCTTCTCCTTGGCCGCCAGAGAGTCTTCCCGGAGCTGGAGGCTCTGGGCAAGCCGCTCCAACTCCGAAGCCCGGAAGTCGGCAGACAGCTCCCGATCCAGGACCGCCTGGCGCTCCCGGGAGACTTGCTCCTCCCTTGCGACCAGATCGGCCTTTCGGGCCTCCAACTCTTTGGCTCGGGCCCTTAGGTCACCCTCACCAGCCGCCAGCCACGCGGCGACCTTCTCAGCCTCAGCTGCCGCAGTGCACTCCTGGTCCGCTATGGCGCGCTCACGGCGCTCCAGCTTCAGGCGCAGCCCCTCCAAAGCAGAAAGACGCTCATCGGCCTGAGTGTGAGACTCGTGAGCCTCCCGGTGGAGCCACCGAGTCTCGGAGTCCAGGCGGTTGACGGCCCTCCTCTGACGGTCAAGGAGCGCCTCTATGACATTGTGCAACGCCCGCCTCGAGTCAAGCTCCTCCCTGACCTCCTCGGTTCGCTCCTTCAAGAGGCGCCCCCAGGTGAGGAGGCGATCCCTCTCTACTGCCTGCCCCTCCCGCTCTCGACCAAGCGCAGCCAGAACCTGCCGGACGCTCGTCTGGGCGAGCTCAAGAGCGTCTACCAGGGGCAGTGGGACGGCAGAGGCCGAAGCCGCGCCCCCGACCTCCTCCATCACGTTGTCTTCAGGAGGAGTCGACGCTCCGGCAACCGGGATAAGGCTCTGATCAGGAGAAGCCGGCACTGGGGCAGGCTCGCTCCCGGTGCGCCCTGGTTCGCTGCCCGCTGTAGGGCCCGTGGCAGCTTCTCCTGCTTTGGCAACAGGAGGCGGGACACCGCCAGCCGGTCCCGCCAAACCTTCAGCTACAGCCGGCTCTCGAGCCGGTGAAGGGGGCTGAATGGGAGGTGTCGCCGCTGCCGCAGGAGCCGGGCCGACCGACGCATAAGGAACTTGCGCTGGCTTGGGGGTCGCTGCGACCGTTTTGGTTTCCGGGCGCTGCGGCGCAGATTCCCCGTCAGTCGGGGATGGCCGGGAAATGGGAACGTTACTGGCACTCGAGGGGTCCCTGCAAACATAGGAGACTCCCGAGTTAAGAAAATAAGAAGACAATACAGGCTCTAGAATCCGGTAAACGTCGCTTACCGAGAGACACGAGCGCTCCAACGGGCTCTGAACCCCGGCTTCCGAGCCGGGGTAGGTCCACTAGAGCCCGCCGTCGCCACCGAGGGCTGCCCCGCAGTCGCCCGAACTGGCGGAGCAGGGGATGCTTCTGAAGCCCCCCTAGACACCGATCTGACTCCTGAAGCCCGGGGTGCCTGAGTTCTTGGCTCGCCCCTGGGCATCGCCGCACCAGCGCTCCCCCTCGAAGCTCCACCTCCTGAGGAAGGAGGGCGCGACGCCCGGAGACCTTCAGTCCGTCGCCGCTCAAAAGGAGTTCCATCGAGATGATGTTCCCGAGGCCTCTTGGAGTCGCCACCGGACGGGGCGCAATCTCCAGAAGCAGGGCGCGCAGGCGCCCTGGACCCTTGACTCGGCGCGAACGCCCCCGCCGGAGGAGACCGGGCACGTTTCTTCTCTGGAGGCAGGTTGGAAGCCATGGCAGACGGAAGCTCAAGGACAGGGAAGACAAGGGCGCAAGAGCTCAAGGAAGATGCAAGCGCTGGGAAGTGCGAATGGAAGCCGCGATGCGGGTAAAATCCCCTTTTACTTCCCAGGCGCGGTTCAAAGTGATTCGAAACTCTTCGAATATGCCGCTTGGACAACCGCTTCAGCTCCAAGACCAAGCGTCGATGACAAGTGGACCCAAGCCGCCCGGCTGAAGAGTGTAAAAGCCCAAGAAAAGGGACTTGCAAAAACTTTTTCTTCACCTCACAACACCACAGTTTTTATTGTGGACATCTTAGGAAATATTGTGAAGAGCAAGTAACCTCCATCAAATGAGTGATTAGAGGGGAAAGCCTTCACTTTTACAAAGTAGGGTTTCTACACATGAACATGAGAGGTTGAGCTCACCCTTAGAATTTGAAAAGTCTTGGGGAGGTTCAGTCCAAGTTTCATGTAAATTCAACACTTTTTGAGGCACTTTTGGAGGTATTTGGAAAAGAGGCCAATTTGAATGTAAATTCAAATTGCAGCAACTTTCATCACCCAAATTCAAAAGTTAGCTTCATATTCAAACTCAGCATATTTTCCTGAGTGACCCCACCAATTTTCAGTCCCATTGGACTTCATCTTGTCGGGAGCCAAATTTGTAGCAATTCAAACTGAATTTGAAGTTTCAAATTCAAATATGAAGGGAATGTGGCCAAACCAATTTGAAGTTGATGAAATCAAATTCTTCCTCTGAATTGGTGGCTAAGTTCCCTTTTCAAGTCTGAGTAGATGGGATATTTGCACAACAGAGAAGATTAGGGGGGAGAAGAGGGCCCACCAGTCAGCTAGCCTTCGGGTCTAAGTCAACACCGAGCGAACTCGGTTTACCGGGCCTCGGCAGCGCTCGACACCGCGCCAACCGAGCAGCCACCTCGCCCCCCCCTCCTCGCGTGCTGGCGACCAGCTTGCCGGCTCCGCCGCCTCGGCCCGATCTTTACCCCGGGAGCAAACAGCAGCACGTCGCCTTCTTCATTGATCGCACGCTCGCTGTTTCCCTCACCCCCGCACAGAACCGGAGCTCACCCGCGCTCTCTTTTCCCGATCGCCGGCACCAACCGAGCCTCGGTTGCTCGTGCCAGCAGCACCAAAATACAGCGCCCGTGCATGCTCTACCACGTCAGCCCCACAACCCCGAAACTCCTAGCCTGTGGCGCGTGCAATTCGGCAACGGGCGCCGAGGAACAAAGCACCGGCGGAAAGCTGAGGATTGCTCCCCGTGGACAGCACGCCACGGTCAGTTTCACCGCCAGACTTCTACACGGAAAAGATGCGCCTTAGTCTCCAGATCGTGTAGCTGCAACCCTCCTAGCCATTGATAGACCGTGCACTGAGAATTCCTAAGAATCCCGAGAACTAGTGCAACCGGGTAGGGGTCGGTCTAACCCAAAATTCTAGCTGCACCGGCCAACCCAGCTCGGGTGAGACTACACACACCTTCCTCACTCCCTAGCGGCCCTCCTCGACCAAGAATCAAGGGAAATGACCCAGAAAGGGCCGGGTTTGGGTTGTTTTTCAGGCCGCCATAGAATAATAGCTCGGTTCACCGTGGAGCTCTAGGCTGCCGACCTTTTCATGGGGTTTGGCGGCCATTTCCATCACCCTCGAGCTCCTGTGATGCTCTCCGACCCTTTGCCGATCATTTGGATGCGTTGTAATGCATTCCTGACCACGCTGGAACCCTAACCGCCGCTGTCACCGTCGGGAGCCCTGTTCCGGTGAGCTACGGCCGCCGGCGACACCACCGACGAGTTCAGCGTCGTGAGTTAGGGCGGGGCGGCAAGTTTGGGGTCGGGAGACGGCTGGGAAAGCGGTTCCGGCGACGCTCGCCGGAGTGCGCCGCCGTGGACCCCTGTTGGCGCGAGGAAGGAGAAGACTGCCGGGTGGCACCCACTGGCAGACATTTAAACATTTTGAACTGTCCAGTTTGTAGTTCAAACTTTGGAGGACCACAACTTGGGGTAGGAGAATCCAAAAATTATGAAACAAATTTTGTTGGATTCCTCTAACTGAGTACAATCCAAATCCGAAACCCAATTTGGATGAAACCTATTATTTAATTCTGGAAAATTCTTTAAAGCTTTTCAGCAAAAGAGTTTTAGAGGGAATTTGGTTCATTCAAAAATCCCCAAATTTTGCCAGCATGTTCTTTAGGACATTAGTGAACCCCTGTAAAAGTTTCAGACCATTTGGAGTTGATTTGGTCAGAGCAATTCAAATTTGAAGGTGCTGTGTTCATTTGAATACAGAAACATTTTCAGAGAATTTCCAAAAACTTGGAAATTCAGTTCTGGGCAAATCCTAGCTCCAAAAATGCTAGGAAAATTCATGCAAACTCTATGAGCTAAAATTTTAGTTCACTAAGTTGAGCATGAACAGGGGTGTTACCTCAGAATTAATTCTTCCTTTCTTAATTGCTAAAAGAATTATTCTGAGCAAACCACTCAGGGAGAGGTGCTAATGTTTGGTCCAGAGAGTTTTCTTGTGACAAGGAACTCACACAAAAATTCTCAGCTCCATTGGAGCTCTGGATCACCCCTGTCCTGTTTAACCACTTGAGGGATTAATATGGAAAAGGGGGAAAACCACTTAGCTTTTAACCAGGGGGATTAAGTCTAAGCCAAACCACCAACACCCAGTTCATCTTTAAATTCTTAAACAGAGTTCCAGGTGTTAGAGACTGGTTATTAGCACTAATAGCAGTAGTATTACAATAAACTTGTTTGCATATTCATTAACATGTAGTATTTCAATAACGTGTAGTCGCTGAAGGCGAGGAAGCTCCGGAGGTTCTGGACTTCCTTCTCCCGGACGAAGAACTAACTACTGACCAGCAGCAACAAGGCAAGCCCCGGTTTGCATTAACCTCTTTATAAGTTTTACTTTGTTTACATGTGTCATATGAAGTATGATTGTGCATTAGGTATAGGATGGATGGAACCCCACTTGCATGACCCGAATTTGTCCTTAAGAGTGAGGGTAGTGTCTAAGACCTCGAGTAGACAGGCTACGCTTAATGATTCATAGGACTTCGGTACAAGTCGAGTAGTTGGAATCTACTCGCGAGATAGGCTTTGGGACACACGGGTTCGGTTGAGTGACGTGAGATCACTTTAGTAATGAAAATGAGACTAGGCAGGGGCTAGGGCGCAGCAAGAGAGAGTCTCGTGTGCGCAGCCCTGCCCGTGTCGATTGAGGACTGATCCGTGTGCGGCCCTGCTGAACAAGTATTGAACGTACCGAAGGCATATCGGATATATGGGCCGATAAACCGATGTAGCCTAAACCTCCAGGCGTCGAGGCATAACGCACCGATTTATAGGTGTAAGCTGAGGGCAGCAAGGTGGAAATCTGCCAACGGGCATAGAGAGATGCTCCGTGTGGGGAACCTCCTGCTCGTTTCGGTGCGACCGGTTCGACGTTTGGGCTGTTGGGTGAAATGTTGTCCCGTACGACATCGAGTGAGCGTGCTGTGCAGCTCCACGGGTGGGCGTACGTGACGTGCTCTTTGGGTTTTCCCTGCAGGTGTATATCGAGTCGATTCGCCGTCCCTCGTGGTGACGAGTACCGCTTGTTCACTGTGTCGTAACATAGATTAATGAATGAAATGTTATGATTCAATATCGCTGTTATGATATAATTATATTGTTACATGTGTGCCACCAAATATTGGTCACTAAATTTCAGCTTTATGAACCGTTAACTTGTTGCTAAAAGATGAACTAAGGATGAACTTGTAGGCGTGTCCATTTGCTGCAACATTGCTATCCTATGTCATGGTACACCTCATGTAGAGTTTCATGCTTAGGTAAGTCGGTTAATCCTTGCTGAGCCTTTGTGCTCACGGTTGCTGCTTAAGTGTTTTTCAGGTGAAGAGCCACCCACGGACTCGGAGTACGAGTCCACCGGCGAGGGTTACCCTCCGTCGGGGACCACGGCTGAGTGGGAGCCGTACACGCCACGCTGAGCTGAGGAGTGCAGCTAGTGTGGGTTGCCCTAGGGCTGGGCAACCACTTTTGCTAGATAGGCGGGCGTGAGTTGTAAAAAAAAAATTTCCGCTGTGTAATAAAGACCCTAGTTTGTAACTGAGAAGTGTACTACTTTGTACATTCAGTTTGTTTTTTTTTCATGTAATATAATGTGTTCTTATGATGTGTGCTGTCGGGTGTCGCATCGCGCGGCACCACCCTCTGCGATCTTGGATGAGCGGATTCCGGTCCGCCACAGCCTGGTATCAGAGCTGCATTGGGGATAGCACAGTACTTAAGGACTATATTATAGGAAAACTTAGGTATACGGTGAGGGTTCGGTAGTTGCCCAAGTAAGGACTATATTAGAATAGTTACTTAAAGTGGCAAAGACTAATTTATGTATTATAATTCTGAATTTCAATTACGTAACGACGCACCTATGCTCTGGTAAGTATGGTAAGGAACGCCACCGAAAGCGGTTCAATCTCGGTTAGCTCCCCCTGACAAGGAATGTGGTTCAGGGATAGAGTCTCACAGCTTGGTGTGAGACGTCAATATGAAACTCTTGGACTCTTCATGCCCCTGAGTTCATATGAAACGCTGATCCCTAGCGTGCATTAGGCAAGTAAGTGGAGACCCCATCGCGTGGTCAGTAACGCGAGAGTGTGTTCGTCTGGAAGTAGCCCAGGAGGACATACGCAGCGCTTGCCATCGGCGTGCCCTGCAGGGCAGTAGGTGGTATCTGTTGGGTTGATAACATTCCCAACCGTGACGACCCGTTCATGACATACTCGGGTTCCCCGTCGTGTGGTGTTGAAACACGATCACATGCCTTGAGACGTGACTTAACTCAAGGACGGCCGTATGGAAATGATACGGGCGTTTGTATTTACTTTCAAATATAGTACTGCCTGAAATAGAAACAAAACCCTTTAGTGCATCACTATTGTGTGGTCTTCTGCAGGTACTAACCACGTTGTATCCGTGTAGAAAACGTGTGCGAGAGACCGTTTAGTGCCACACTTGAGACGTATATGTCGGTATGATCCGGTTAGGATTTTCTTTTGTGAGGAACGTAGTACCGAGATATTGTAGGCATATGCATGAAAATAATGATAACAAGGAATTAAAATCTATAGGTTCAACATTTAGGACCCTGGTTGGGTATAAGAATGGGATAGTGATGAGGGTAGTTCCAAAAAGACTGAAAAACAGAGTGTTCTGTTTTGGACAGCAAGTTTGCTGATCTTCAACAGGGCATAACTCACAGGTCTTTTAGCCCAGAGAGGTGTGCTATATAGTTCTGGAAAGGTATTTAAGTACTCTACAACTTTGTTGTAGACTTCCAGAGCTGAAACTCACCTTGAGATGGCTTAAATCCCAGAGGAATGTAAACTGTCCAGAACCAGGACAGAGTAAAACATTCTCTGGACTGTTCTGTTTTTTCAAACATAAATCCCAGTAAAAAATTTAAAAATTTTCATATGATACATCCTTAGAAAGGGGAGAAGATGTGTGACATCTTTGCAATTCAAAGTTTCTGAAGTTTCAGCACAGAGTTCAGTGGAAACTCGAATTGAAAACAGCAACTTTCCAAGGGAGGTGCTGTTAAAATTCTTCCAGAAATTCTGCTGACTTTGATTTAGCATAACTTTTTAACCAAAGCTGATCTGGGGGCAAATGAATACTCGTTGGAAATATACTGAAGTTGACTTTAACTTTGGTATTCAACTTGAGTCGTGAAACTGCCCAGAATCAGATCAAAACTTGGAATAGGTAGAAACTGGTCATTCTGACAGAAGAATGACAGTTGAACTCATTGGAGAGGGTGTTGTACCCTAAGGGTGGTATACGTAATGACAAAGCGATAGTAATGTCTCATAGTGACCAAACCTAGTTATGTTGAGCTTCCAAAGAGGAGGTTCATCAAGTTGGATGAACTAGCTTGTGTTTGGTCTGGTAATGGTGTAGCTTGTGCAAAGTTATTACATTATCTACATACGAGATGTATCGCATGAATTATTGTCATTATGTTTTACGCCTATTTTCTTTGGACTGCATGCAAAATGTTGCGGGACTGATGATTATTGTCATGTGGTTGCAGATGGTTCGTACTAGGACCACGCACGAGGTTGGTGGCTCTAGCCAACAGGGAGGTGACGACTCCCAGCCACCGGCCTACGACAGCACCCCACAGCAGCAGCCACCACCGCCGCCTCTGCTTACTCTAGCGGATGTGATAGTGGGCACTGGTGGGAGGTCGTGAGGAGCAGACCGACCTGCTCCGCACGATCGTGCAGAATGCGTCCCAGGCGGGGGGGACGTCAAGAGCGAGGGCCTCGTGAGCCACGTGAAGTGTCGTACTCGGATTTCATGAGTACGCACCCTCCAGTGTTCACCGAAGCCGAAGAACCACTGGAGGCGGACAACTGGCTGCGGACCATCAAGTCCAAGTTCGGGCTGCTCCAATGTACGGAGCGGCAGAAGACTCTGTTCGCAGCGCAGCAACTCCACGGTGCCGCTGGTGCATGGTGGGCGAACTATGTCGCCTCACGTCCGGCTGGCCATGCCGTGGAGTGGCAAGAGTTCCGGGAGGCGTTCCGCGCCTATCACATTCCTCCCGGAATCATGAAGAGGAAGTTCCAAGAATTCTTGGAGCTGAAGCAGGGCGGGAGGAGTGCCCATGACTACTCCCATGCCTTCAACCATCTGGCGCAATACGAGTCAGACTATATCTCCACGGAGGAGAAGAAGAGGGAGCATTTCTATCGGGGGTTACACCCCGAAATGAACACGCACCTCGTTCAGTGGAATCGCGGCACTTTCAACGACCTAGTCAATGCCGCGATTATGCAAGAGGATGCTCAGCGGGAGTTGGCAGCTGAGCAGAGGAAGCGCAGTGCTCCACCTAGCAGCGGTGGTGGCGCGCCACAGAAGTACCGTATGGTGTATCGGACACCATCCGGGCAGCAGTGGCATCCACCGGCTCGACCTCAACGGCTCGGGGGACGTCCTTTCCAGTCACCCTCGTTCCGTCCGCCGATGCCACCACCAAGACAGCAACAGCAGCAGCAGACGGTACCCCGGGCGTTTCCACCGCCATAACGCGCCCCGGGATTCCGTCCACCGATCAGCGGGGGACCGCCCCGTTTCACCTGCTTCACGTGTGGCCAGGCGGGCCACTTCGCGAAGGACTGTCCCCAGGGGCAGCAGAGCAGCAGGCAAGCCCAGTTCCAGGGCGGTGCTCGAGGCCGACCTCCGGTGAAGAAGGTTGGTCAGCGGACTGGGGGTGTCCGCAACCTCGACAATGAGGACGCTCCAGAGGGAGACAACGTGCTGGCGGGTACGTTTACTCTCAACCATCAAGCCATCCTCATACTTTTTGATTCTGGTGCAACCCACAACTTTATAAGTGCATCGTACGTGGTTAAGCATCAGCTGGAAGCCTTTCCAACCGAGTGTTCGTATATGATCTGCTCACCGGGAGGAAAGATTTCAGCAACGATGATGGTTCCAAAAGCACCACTGTGCTTAGGTGGGAAGATATATCCCACCACTATGATTATCCTAGGGGGGCATAAGATTGATGCAATCTTGGGAATGTCATGGCTAAGCTACCATGGCGCTGTCCTGGAAACACTATCACGGACGGTTCACCTCAATTCCCCATTACACCGTCCACAGTCCCTCCTATTAGATAATCCAGTCTGGGAGGTTTCAGAAATCAACAATACTGAAGCTCTCAAGTTAGAGGACATCCCCGTAGTCCGGGAGTATCCCGACGTGTTCCCGGATGATCTACCGGGCATGCCACCTGAGCGGGATGTCGAGTTCAAGATCGAGCTCGCACCCGGGACTACACCCATATCACGGAGACCATACAAGATGGCTCCAAATGAGCTGGCTGAACTGAAAGAACAGCTCAATGATCTGTTGAGCAAGGGTTTCATTAGGCCGAGTTCCTCGCCTTGGGGATGCTCGGCGCTGTTTGTAAAGAAGAAGGATGAAACCCTGAGGCTATGTGTGGACTACCGGCCGCTCAACGCCGTCACCATCAAGAATAAGTACCCACTGCCCCGAATTGACATTTTGTTTGATCAACTTGTGGGGGCAAGTGTGTTCTCAAAGATGGACCTTCGCTCTGGATATCACCAGATCAAGATCCGGGTGGAGGATATCCCGAAGACGGCCTTCTCGACGAGATATGGGTTATATGAATATCTCGTCATGTCCTTTGGTCTCACAAATGCTCCAGCCCATTTCATGTATCTCATGAACTCAGTGTTCATGCCGGAGCTGGACAAGTTCGTGGTAGTGTTCATCGATGATATCTTGGTTTACTCCAAGACAGAAGCCGAACATGCCGAACACTTGCGGATCGTTCTTCAACGATTGCGAGACCACAAGCCCTACGCCAAGTTCAGCAAATGCGAGTTTTGGATCAGCCAAGTGCCATTCTTGGGACATATCATCTCAGCAGAAGGCATTGCGGTTGACCCAAGCAAAATAGAGCAAGTGCTGAAATGGAAAGCTCCCACTTCAGTCCATGAAGTCAGAAGCTTCCTTGGATTAGCGGGATACTATCGGAGATTCATTCCAAGCTTCTCCAAGCTTGCTAAACTGATGACAGAATTGCTGAAGAAAGGGACGAAATATGTTTGGAACATGGCGTGTGAAGGAGCGTTCCAAGCATTGGTGAAGCATCTCACCACAGCCCCGGTCTTAGCTCAGCCGGATACAACAAAGCCCTTCGACGTGTATTGTGACGCGTCCGGTATTGGGCTGGGCTGCATGTTGATGCAGGAAGGACGTGTGGTTGCTTATGGCTCACGCCAACTTCGGAACCATGAGCAGCACTATCCGACTCATGATCTTGAGCTTGCTGCAGTGGTGTTGGCGCTAAAAATGTGGAGGTACTATCTCCTGGGGAATCTGGTGCATCTCTACACTGACCACAAGAGCTTAAAATACATTTTCACCCAGAAGGAGCTGAACATGAGGCAACGGAGGTAGCTAGAATTAATCAAAGACTATGAAATTGAGATCCACTACCACCCCGGCAAGGCGAATGTGGTTGCCGACGCGCTGAGTCGGAAATCACATGTCCATCACCTCACCATTACACCGGTGGAGGAGGAAGAGCCAAGTTTATACTTGGTTCCGTATGGATCGCTGTACAACCTTGCCCTCATCCCTACTATTAGGGAGGACATCATTGCAGCTCAGAAGACTGATAAAGGCATGGCACATCTCCGGAGACGGATAGACAATGGAGAGATTAAATGTTTCCGGAAGGATGATGAGGGAACGCTGTGGTTCAATGACCGCATAGTCGTACCCCGGGATATGGAGTTGAGAAAGAAGATCCTCGATGAAGCTCACTTGTCCAAGTACTCCATTCATCCGGGCAGCAACAAGATGTACCAAGATTTGAAAAAGAAATTTTGGTGGACACGGATGAAGCGGGAGGTAGCTAAGTACGTATCCGAGTGTGATACGTGTAGACGAGTGAAAGCTGATCACATGAAGAAATCAGGGCTGTTGCAACCCCTGCAGATCCCGGCATGGAAATGGGAAGATGTGAGCATGGACTTCATTGTGGGATTACCCCTAACATCCAACAAGCATGATTCCATATGGGTAATCGTTGATCGGTTAACCAAGACGGCTCACTTCATCCCGGTGAATACACGTTACAATGCCGGCAAATATGCGGAGCTATACATAGCGAAGATTCTATTCCTATACGGGGTACCCAAGACCATCGTCTCAGATCGGGGTGCATTATTTGTATCTCGCTTTTGGGAGCAGCTGCACGCTGCATTGGGTACTAAGTTGATCAGGAGCTCCGCTTATCACCCTCAGACAGATGGGCAAACAGAGAGGGTGAACCAAGTATTAGAAGACATGTTGAGAGCATGTGCCATCCACCATGGTAGGAACTGGGATGATCACCTACCATTGGCGGAATTCTCGTACAACAACGGTTATCAGGCGAGTATCAAGATGGCACCCTACGAAGCTCTCTACGGTCGTAAATGCCGCACCCCATTAAATTGGTGCGAGTCTGGTGAAAGGGTCACATTCGGGGTTGATGTGGTGAACGACGCCGAAGAGCGCGTTCGTGCAATTCAAGCTAACTTGAAGGCCGCTCAATCCCGACAGAGGAGCTACGCTGATAAGAGGCGTAGGCCGTTGCACTTTGACGTTAGGGAACACGTGTACCTCCGCGTGTCTCCGATGAAGGGCGTGCACCGGTTCGGTGTGAAGGGGAAGCTCGCTCCCCGTTTCATTGGACCCTATGCTATCACCGAGAAGTGTGGACCAGCAGCGTATCGATTGGAGCTACCGGCATCTCTGGCTGGTGTCCATGATGTTTTCCATGTTTCGCAACTGCGAAAATGTTTGAAGCATACAGCTGCTGTTCCTACCGAAGACATCGGCGAGCTGAAACTGGACTTAACATATGATGAGTATCCGGTGGAAATTCTTGATGAGAAAGCCCGAACCACGCGTAGCAGAACGTTGTGGTTCTACAAAATACTCTGGAGTAACCACACCGCCGAAGAAGCGTTCCTTCGCTCAAATTACCCGGAGTTTATGGCTTCTCAAGACGGGTAAGTCCCTACTACATCGCTATCTCTTCTTTTGTAATCTCGGGACGAGATTCTTTTAAGGGGGGAGGGATGTAAAAGCCCAAGAAAAGGGACTTGCAAAAACTTTTTCTTCACCTCACAACACCACAGTTTTTATTGTGGACATCTTAGGAAATATTGTGAAGAGCAAGTAACCTCCATCAAAAGAGTGATTAGAGGGGAAAGTCTTCACTTTCACAAAGTAGGGTTTCTACACATGAACATGAGAGGTTGAGCTCACCCTTAGAATTTGAAAAGTCTTGGGGAGGTTCAGTCCAAGTTTCATGTAAATTCAACACTTTTTGAGGCACTTTTGGAGGTATTTGGAAAAGAGGCCAATTTGAATGTAAATTCAAATTGCAGCAACTTTCATCACCCAAATTCAAAAGTTAGCTTCATATTCAAACTCAGCATATTTTCCTGAGTGACCCCACCAATTTTCAGTCCCATTGGACTTCATCTTGTCGGGAGCCAAATTTGTAGCAATTCAAACTGAATTTGAAGTTTCAAATTCAAATATGAAGGGAATGTGGCCAAACCAGTTTGAAGTTGATGAAATCAAATTCTTCCTCTGAATTGGTGGCTAAGTTCCCTTTTCAAGTCTGAGTAGATGGGATATTTGCACAACAGAGAAGATTAGGGGGGGAGAAGAGGGCCCACCAGTCAGCTAGCCTTCGGGTCTAAGTCAACACCGAGCGAACTCGGTTTACCGGGCCTCGGCAACGCTCGACACCGCGCCAACCGAGCAGCCACCTCGCCCCCCATCCTCACGCGCTGGCGACCAGCTTGCCGGCTCCGCCGCCTCGGCCCGATATTTACCCCGGGAGCAAACAGCAGCACGTCGCCTTCTTCATTGATCGCACGCTCGCTGTTTCCCTCACCCCCGCACAGAACTGGAGCTCACCCGCGCTCTCTTTTCCCGATCGCCGGCACCAACCGAGCATCGGTTGCTCGTGCCAGCAGCACCGAAAAGCAGCACCCGTGCATGCTCTACCACGTCAGCCCCACAACCCCGAAACTCCTAGCCTGTGGCGCGTGCAATTCGGCAACGGGCGCCGAGGAACAGAGCACCGGCGGAAAGCTGAGGATTGCTCCCTGTGGACAGCACGCCACGGTCAGTTTCACCGCCAGACTTCTACACGGAAAAGGTGCGCCTTAGTCTCCAGATCGTGTAGCTGCAACCCTCCTAGCCATTGATAGACCGTGCACTGAGAATTCCTAAGAATCCCGAGAGCTAGTGCAACCGGGTAGGGGTCGGTCTAACCCAAAATTCTAGCTGCACCGGCCAACCCAGCTCGGGTGAGACTACACACACCTTCCTCACTCCCTAGCGGCCCTCCTCGACCAAGAATCAAGGGAAATGACCCAGAAAGGGCCGGGTTTGGGTTGTTTTACGGGCCGCCATAGAATAATAGCTCGGTTCACCGTGGAGCTCTAGGCTGCCGACCTTTTCATGGGGTTTGGCGGCCATTTCCATCACCCTTGAGCTCCCGTGGTGCTCTCCGACCCTTTGCCGATCATTTGGATGCGTTGTAACGTATTCCCAATCACGCCGGAACCCTAACTGCCGCTGTCACCGTCGGGAGCCCTGTTCCGGTGAGCTACGGCCGCCGGCGACACCACCGACGAGTTCAGCGTCGTGAGTTAGGGCGGGGCGGCAAGTTTGGGGTCGGGAGACGGCCGGGAAAGCGGTTCTGGCAACGCTCGCTGGAGTGCGCCGCCGCGGACCCCTGTTGGCGCGAGGAAGGAGAAGACTGCGGGGTGGGACCCACTGGCAGACATTTAAACATTTTGAACTGTCCAGTTTGTAGTTCAAACTTTGGAGGACCACAACTTGGGGTAGAAGAATCCAAAAATTATGAAACAAATTTTGTTGGATTCCTCTAACTGAGTACAATCCAAATCTGAACCCAAATTTTAGAGGGAATTTGGTTCATCCAAAAATCCCCAAATTTTGCCAGAATGTTCTTTAGGACATTAGTGAACCCCTGTAAAAGTTTCAGACCATTTGGAGTTGACTTGGTCAGAGCAATTCAAATTTGAAGGTGCTGTGTTCATTTGAATACAGAAACATTTTCAGAGAATTTCCAAAAACTTGGAAATTCAGTTATGGGCAAATCCTAGCTCCAAAAATGCTAGGAAAATTCATGCAAACTCTATGAGCTATAATTGAAATTGTAGTTCACTAAGTTGAGCATGAACAGGGGTGTTACCTCAGAATTAATTCTTCCTTTCTTAATTGCTAAAAGAATTATTCTGAGCAAACCACTCAGGGAGAAGTGCTAATGTTTGGTCCAGAGAGTTTTCTTGTGACAAGGAACTCACACAAAAATTCTCAGCTCCATTGGAGCTCTGGATCACCCCTGTCCTGTTTAACCACTTGAGGGATTAATATGGAAAAGGGGGAAAACCACTTAGCATTTAACCAGGGGGATTAAGTCTAAGCCAAACCACCAACACCCAGTTCATCTTTAAATTCTTAAACAGAGTTCCAGGTGTTAGAGACTGGTTATTAGCACTAATAGCAGTAGTATTACAATAAACTTGTTTGCATATTCATTAACATGTAGTATTTCAATAACGTGTAGTCGCTGAAGGCGAGGAAGCTCCGGAGGTTCTGGACTTCCTTCTCCCGGACGAAGAACTAACTACTGACCAGCAGCAACAAGGCAAGCCCCGGTTTGCATTAACCTATTTATAAGTTTTACTTTGTTTACATGTGTCATATGAAGTATGATTGTGCATTAGGTATAGGATGGATGGAACCCCACTTGCATGACCCGAATTTGTCCCTAAGAGTGAGGGTAGTGTCTAAGACCTCGAGTAGACAGGCTACACTTAATGATTCATAGGACTTCGGTACAAGTCGAGTAGTTGGAATCTACTCGCGAGATAGGCTTTGGGACACACGGGTTCGGTTGAGTGACGTGAGATCACTTTAGTAATGAAAATGAGACTAGGCAGGGGCTAGGGTGCAGCAAGAGAGAGTCTCGTGTGCGCAGCCCTGCCCGTGTCGATTGAGGACCGATCCGTGTGCGGCCCTGCTGAACAAGTATTGAACGTACCGAAGGCATATCGGATATATGGGCCCCGATAAACCGATGTAGCCTAAACCTCCAGGCGTCGAGGCATAACGCACCGATTTATAGGTGTAGGCTGAGGGCAGCAAGGTGGAAATATGCCAACAGGCATAGAGAGATGCTTCGTGTGGGGAACCTCCTGCTCGTTTCGGTGCGACCGGTTCGACGTTTGGGCTGTTGGGTGAAAGGTTGTCCCGTACGACATCGAGTGAGCGTGCTGTGCAGCTCCACGGGTGGGCGTACATGACGTGCTCTTTGGGTTTTCCCTGCAGGTGTATATCGAGTCGATTCGCTGTCCCTCGCGGTGACGAGTACCGCTTGTTCACTGCGTCGTAACGTAGATTAATGAATGAAATGTTATGATTCAATATTGCTGTTATGATATAATTGTATTGTTACATGTGTGCCACCAAATATTGCTCACTAAATTTCAGCTTTATGAACCGTTAACTTGTTGCTAAAAGATGAACAAAGGATGAACTTGTAGGCGTGTCCATTTGCTGCAACATTGCTATCCTATGTCATGGTACACCTCATGTAGAGTTTCATGCTTAGGTAAGTCGGTTAAGCCTTGCTGAGCCTTTGTGCTCACGGTTGCTGCTTAAGTGTTTTTCAGGTGAAGAGCCACCCACGGACTCGGAGTACGAGTCCACCGGCGAGGGTTACCCTCCGTCGGGGACCACGGCTGAGTGGGAGCCGTACACGCCGCGCTGAGCTGAGGAGTGCAGCTAGTGTGGGTTGCCCTAGGGCTGGGCAACCACTTTTGCTAGATAGGCGGGCGTGAGTTGTATAAAAGAAACTTCCGTTGTGTAATAAAGACCCTAGTTTGTAACTGAGAAGTGTACTACTTTGTACGTTCAGTTTGTTTTTTTCCATGTAATATAATGTGTTCTTATGACGTGTGCTGTCGGGTATCGCATCGCGCGGCACCACCCTCTGCGATCCTGGATGAGCGGATTCCGGTCCGCCACAAAGAGGTGGGCCAAGAAGTCAGTCTCCCAAGGAGACGAGCCGGCAAGACACTTCGGCGGTTCCCGAAAAGGCGCGGCGACGTGCAGAAGTGGCAGACTTGGGAACCGCCGCAGTAAAAGCAGCCATCAAGTGGGGCACAAGCTCCCACAATCCCGCGATTGTTCGTGCTCCGGCAACGGTCAATGCGGGTCTTCGAGAAGGTGCCCGGAGTGGAAGAGACGGGGGCCCCACCTCAGGCTCGCTATCTCCCCGAGATGGGCCCGGAGGCCACTGTCGGTACCCTCAATATGGGGTACCCCCGCGCATAGGGGAAACTGCCTAAGAACCTCGCCCTTCTCCATAGGGAGAGCTCCAAAGGCGCCATGTGTCCAGCGGGGCCGGACATCCCTCTCCTCAGAGGTAAGCTCCGGGCCCGCCACGTGGCCAACTGAGTCGGACCTCCCCCCTCCACGGGGAGAGCTCCGGAGGCTCCACGTGTCCAGCGGGGCTGGACATTCCTCTCCTCAGAGGTAAGCTCCGGGCCTGCCATATGGCCAACTGAGCCGGACCTTCCCCCTCCGCAGGAAGAGCTCCGGAGGCTCCACGTGTCCAGCAGGGCCGGACCTCCCTCTCCTTAGAGGAGAGAACCGGGCCCGCCACGTGGCCAGCAGAGCCGGACCTCCCCCCTCTGCGGGGAGAGCTCCGAAGGCTCCACGTGTCCCGCGGGGCCGGACCTCCCTCTCCTCAGAGGAGAGCTCCGGACCCGCCACGTGGCAAGCAGAGCAGCGCTGCCTGCCCCCGCGCGGTAGGCAGCAAGAGTAAAGACGCGTCATACTTTGCCCGTACAAGGTATTCAAGACCCGTGCATTCCCAAGGTGCGGAGACGCGGAGCACGCCTCTGTCAGGTGCCGTTGCGCCCAGTCACATCACAGACTGGCGCGCCGCGTCAGAGCCTGCCCGCCAATAAACACAGCGACAAGACATCCCCTGCCGCCCCTGCCAACCACTACGACTAGCTGGCGGCATGGGCATGGCGGCAGAACAAAGACTCGGAAGCCCTCGCCAGAGACAACTACTGGCGTAACTGCAGATACGGTAGATGGCAGGCAAATCTCCCCGGGACCACCTGTCGGGTCTCGGGCCCACCTTGTCAGTCGCCCAAGCCTTAGGCTATAAAAGGCTCGGGTAGGCAACGTTAGCAAGGGTTCGCACTCCAGCCATTCGCATCCTAGGGTTCAACTCTTTGCACACATACGCTCCAGCATCCGAGCACTTAGGTCATCCTCAAGCTTAGGACTCCGGTTCTGAGCAGCAAGCAATACAACGAGCAACTCAGCTCACCGTGGACGTAGGGTATTACACTCCGGCGGCCTGAACCACGTAAAAATCCCTGTGTCAAGCTTCTCCCTCCATCGTCCCTAACGTGTGAGCTCTCCGTGAGTGACTAGCCCTGAGAAAAAGAACCTCCGCGGGCTGCCCAGAGCAGGCCCGGGGGAAGTGTCGGCTACACACTTCGACAGCTATCATGATAGTTTTACACTCTGCAGAGGTGGCACCACTTTACACACAAGTTCGTGATTTCGTCACCCGTCAGTGAATAGAAAGAACCTCCATTATACCAGTACACAATCGTCGGTGTTTGGCCAAGAAATCATAAAATAGCCTTTACATGGGGGCTACTAGGATGTACGTACCCACTAAGATTTCACCGGCAGGCTCGAATCTCCATTCTCCCACCCACGGGCCCCCTCTTGTGCCATGCAGTTCCCAGGGCAGTCCTCCTCGACTCCCATTCCCCGCACCATCTAACGGTTCATAAAAAGCTAGCAACACACCTAATTAGTCAGCTAAGCCGCACCCATATTTGGCCTTGTGGTGGCACTGTTTTTTTGGCATGTGCTCGCATGAACCGGTCCTTAGATCTACGGCAAGCAAACCACCATCTCATTCAGCAACATCCATGAACCAAGCTCGTCTAGATCTCCCCGTTCCATGCTCATTAACATCATCAATATCTCATCACATTTAATCTCATGAGTGCAGTAGCTAAATATGTTTTATTTCAGCTTCCCGTATCCCGTAAATTAAGCGAAGCAAAAAGGAAAAACGATCATACCTGACTTATCAACTTTCCCGGCGACAAGGATGGTTAACAAAACATGTAAACTCCTATAAAAGGGTGTCCCATCAAGTTGACACAAGCATACGAGTTTTCGCATCAAAACAGTTTCAAAAACATGGGATCAATATGGTCAAGGGGCACTTACCTTGCTCCCGTGGTTCGTGTTGCTCAAGCGTCTTGAAGTCTTGGTGCTGTAGCTCCTCGTAGACGGCCTCTTGAGCTTGTCCTTCTACTCACGACCACACACATACAAAATTTACAGCAATCAATTTCATGCACAAACTTTACTTAAGATACAATGGGGTGAATGGATGCAATTCCTATTGTGCAGTTTTGTAAAATCAATTTGCACGTGTTCTTGCATGTTTTAATAGGCTTCCATAGGGTTTTATTATGATCAAGGTTGCTGGGATCAAGTGTGGACATGGTTATGATCTTGACACCATGTCTAGATCAATCTCACCGTCAAAAATCGACCAAAACATGGTTTGTCCACCTGCAGAATGTTCTTCTCGCAGGGGGTGAAGAAAACGGGTGCGTAGAAACAGCAGCGACGTCGTAAGATGGGTAACGGAAACCTACCTCACTTGTTCCTCCTCTCCTCCTTGCGGCAGGACCTCCTCCCTTGCAATGGAAGTAGCGGAGGATTTTCCGTGGAGAATTATGAGGCTGCGGCTAGGGCAGGACGTCGGGGGCTTCTTCTCCGTAAACGGTGAGGCGTGACGGAGCTCGACGGTGATCAAATTCCAGCAGGGGGTGCGACTTGGCAGAAATGGGAGGGGCGGCGGCCAAAAAAAAAGAGAGAGGGGTGGGCGGCTAGGGGGGAGAGTTATATTTATAAGGGGGAAAAGAGCTAGGGTGTCTAGGGTTTTAGCAACTCAAATATCCGATGGCTAAAATTTAATTTTAAAAGAGGTGGGAGCTAGGGGCTGGAATTTTTTTTTATCCAATGGCTAGGATTTAATTGGAAAATAAAAGCCCACAAGAGTCCAAGGGTTCCCCCCCTCTAATGGGCTGCGACAAAGGGGGGTGGGGCCCAATTAGCCCCCCCCCCTAATTTGGTGCTGCCAAATTCGGGAGAAAATCCCCTCAAATGTGGGGGGAAATCCCCCTAGGGGAATTTTGGGAATTTGGGGAAAATTGGTAAAATAGGGAAAATTGGGAAAATTAGGGGAGAGGGGAATTTGTGGGAAAATCGGGAAATTTGGGGAAAATTTGGGGTGGCCCAATTTGGCTATTTTATTTATTTATTTTCTTTTTCTTTTTAGTTTTTCCTTTTCTATTTATTTTCATTATTTTCTATTTCTATTTACTTTTATTGTTTTATTAGCTTCTATATTCCTCTCTTTATTTCTTCTTCTTTTTAAATGCTTCTCTATATGAAAAATGTATGCAATGCATGGTAGTGAAACTGAGGGTGTTACACTGTGATCACTGGAGTCAGAGTCGGAGTGGTCGTAGACGGCTTTCAATGCCCTCTCGGCATCTTGGTACTCCATACCCTGCTCAGCGTCGGCCTCAGGTTTGGCCTTTTGCTTGCCCTCCTGCTGGCTGGAGGGTGCGTCGTCTTGGCACGGCCACTGCCGTTGCAGCTCACGGAAGCGTTCCTCGAGCTTCTTGATCTCGAGGCAGTCGCTAGCGCCGTGGCTGCCGGTATTGTGCACCGGGCACCACTGGCTGTCGTCACTGGCAGATGACGGCCGAGGGCGGTTGTCAGGGCGCGGGGCTCGGCCCCCACCGGCCGCTGCTAGAGCAGCAGTGTGTGCCCCGGCCAGACGCTTGTTCTAGCCTCCGGTCTTGTTCTTCTTGCTGCCGCGTGAAGCTTCAGCCTCTCCGGCACTCCCAGCCGCGGAGGTGGGTTGCGAGTGCTAGTCTCGGCCTTCCACCGCCCTGGCACATTTTTCGGCCAGGCTGAAGAGCTCGGAGAGGTCTTGCACGTCATGCGTGGCTAACTTCTCGAGCATCTTCTTGTCGCAGACGCCTTGCTGGAAGAAGACGACGATAGAGGCGTTGGAGATGCGGGGGATGGTGTTGCTGACCTGGAGAACCATTGGATGAAGGATCACAGCGACTCCCAATCATGCTGACGCACGGCATGGAGGTCGAGCTCGGTGCCGGGGCGCGTGTAGGAACTCCCAAAGTTGGCTGCAAACCCCAATAGAACTCTTCCCAGGACGTGATGGATCCTAGGGGAGGTTCATAAGCCATGACCGGGCTGTGCCGGTCAGAGCCATGGGGAATTAGTTGGCCATTACGGCCTCATCCCCTCCTGCAGCTAGGATGGAGGTGGAGTAGATATGCAGAAACTCGGCGAGATTGACTATTCCGTTGTATTTTTTCAGCAGGTGGGGCCGGAACTTGGGTGGCCAAACCACCATACGAAGATGCGGGGTGAGCGCCATGCAGCCTCCTACTGCTCCCGGGGAGGCAGGGGCAGGGGGAGCGTGGCCTGCTGGCACCGCGCTCAGAGAGTGGTACCCTTCTTCGAGGTTGCGACGCCTCTCGTGGCATCGCTCGATGGTGGTGCGACCATTCTCACTCGTGAGGCGATGGTTCAACTTGACCCTGACATCGGGTGTGGCCGGTGCGCGAGGGGCTGCTACCCCTCGGGCCACCGTTGGCGTATGCAACTGGGTCTGTGATGGTTCAGCCGGCTATCTCCTGTAGGCAGGAGAGCTCATGGCGGTGGCGACGATATGGTCGACGTCATGCCGCAATTGCTCTGTCGCCTCGGGGGTGGCACCCTCACCCGGAGGGTTGTTGCGCAGAGTGCGTGCTGCAGCTAGCACACTCTCTGGGCTTCGTCGTGGTGGTGTTGTCGCCACTGCCGAGAAAGAGGGTGGCCGAGAGGAAGCGACCACTGGCGCTGTGAACACCGATGGCGCACCATCCGCATGGTTGTTGGTCCGTCCTGACCTAGGAACCAAGGGCACCTCAGGGGATCTAGCATTCTGGTCACCGGTCTGGCCGAATTTAGGCGTTGGGGCCGCAGGTGGCACGCCAGTCACCTGACCGCTAGCCTATCCAGACCTGCCCGCCCTGGAGCGGGAGGTAGCTTCATCGTCTCCTGTCTGGAGACGACGACGTGGTGGGCGAGAAGGCCCACCTTGAGAACTGATGTTCACCATGGTCGCGAGGAGAGAGTGTAAAACCCCCCTTCCTAGCGTGCGAAATGTTGGAGTGTGAGCTGCAACACTCCTCCCGACTTGCTCGAAAGCAGCCTACGAGGTTCTTTTTTTCCGGAGCGGGCTTGAAACTCTTCACGACCTGGGATCGAGGGAGCGGATGAACACAAGGATTTACGTGGTACGGGCTGCCAGAGCGTAATACCCTACGTCCACGGGTGTGCTTGTCTATTGCTTGAGCGCGGGCGCTTGTGTTGTGTGTGATCCTGAGTGTGGGGAGACGGAACCCTTTGCAGGGTGGTCTCCCAGGTCCTTTTATAGTTCAAGGCGGGGTGGTTACAATGAGGCTTGGGCCCCGACAGGTGGCCCCAAAGCTTTGAGTGTCCTATACACGATCTAGGGCTTCCTCCTCTGAGTAGAGTCGTCGGCTGGGGAGTTAAGTCCCTCTGTCCGGCGCGCTGAGCGCCCCTGACTGTGTGCCAGGTGATGATGAAGACGTCTTCTTGTCGCCCCGTCTCCTCGCCCTGCTTGGGCGGCTGTGTGCCGTTGGGCGGCACTGTTCTACTGTCTCACCCCTCCATCCTATTTGTCACCGCTATGGCGAACGGGCAAGGGACGGAGGTGTGTGTCGTGCGCCATGCTTCTGGGGAAGGTGCGAGCCATGAATCTGAAGCCTGACAGCGCACTTCCTTCTTGACTTCGTCGACCCACTGCCCACGACGGATCATGGGGTACGTGGTGGCTCTAAAGCCCTTATCGATAGGCTTGGTGTCTGGGGACACGTGGCGGCTCCAGAACTTACCTCAGCAGGGAGGCCCGGACCGAAGCCCGGGGCACGTGTCAGCACCGGAGGTGCCCTCGGCTGGGGGGGGGGCTCGAAACCAAGGGAAACATGGCAGCTCCGGACCTCACCTCAGCGGGGAGGCCCTGACCGGAGCCCGGGGCACGTGTCAACACCGGAGTTGTCCCGGCGAGGAGGCGGCTCAGAGCCAGGGGACACGTGTCAACTCCGGACCCCTCCTCAGCGGGTAGGCTTAGGTTGAAGCTCGGGACACCTGTCAGCCCCGGTACTGTCCTCTTCAGGAAGGTGACTCGGAGCCGGGAACATGTGGCAGCCCCGGACCTGTCCTCAGCGGGGAGGCTTAGGCCGGGGTCCGGGACACGTGCCAGCCCCAGAGCTCGGGTGCACACGGTAGGCCCTAGGTTTGACCATGGTCCCCAGGGTACGTGGCCCTTGTCGGGGCCTGCCTCGGCAGGGAGGCTGGGCCCAGGCTGTCTTTTTCTCACTACGCTGGGGTACCCGGTCTGCAGAGTACCGACAGACATCAATAATGCCTTCCTCCATGGCACACCGACAGAGATGGTGTACTGCAATCAGCCGACAAGGTTCGTTGACTCAGCTCATCCAAACGTGGTTTGTAAGCTGAACAAGTCCGCGAGCCTGGTATATCCGTTTCACCTATTTTTTGGTCTCACTGAGCTTCGTCGAAGCCAAGTCGGACACTTTGTTGTTTGTCTATCGATGTGACAGTGACATTGCTTACCTTCTACTGTATGTCGATGACATTATACTGACAACATCCAGTCCAACTCTCTTACGACGTACTATCTCTGTCTTATAGCAGGAGTTCGCTATGAAGGACTTCTGCTGCCATCACCACTTCCTGGTATTGTGGTCGAGGACCGACCACATGGCTTGTTCCTTCACCAGCAACAATACTGTTGGACATACTCTAGCGAGCGGGCATGGCTAAGTGCAAGTCGTGCTCTACTCCAGTGGATACCCAGGCGAAGTCTCCGCTTCCGACGGGATAGCTGTCACTAACCCCACTACTTACAGGAGTCTGGCAGGTGCCCTTCAGTACCTCACCTTCACCAGGCCGGATATCTCCTACGCAGTTCAGCAGGTGTGCCTCCACATGCATGACCCGAGGGAGCCACACCTCACCACTGTGAAGCGCATTCTTTGGTACCTGCGCGACACCCTCGACTATGGCCTCCTCCTTCGGCGTGACTCAGCCTCCGAGATGGTCGTGTACACCGATACTGACTGGGCTGTAACACCCCAAATTTTTAGTCAAAACCCAAATTTTGATTTAGAACCCTAAACCATGTTCAGAGGGGAATTTAGAAATTTTTGGACGTGTTGCATGTTTTGCAAAAATTCAAATTCAAACTGGAATTCAAATTATACCCAAAACAGAAAAGAAATGGAAAAAGAAAAAGGAATTCGGGAAAAAACTGGCCAGTGGGCCGAAACCCCAGCCGGCCCAGCTACCCCGCGCCAGCCCGCCCCCGCGCGCGCCGCGCTGCCCCTCGCTGACGGGTGGGACCCGCATGTCATCCCTAACCCGAGCCCCGCGACCCCGGACTTCTCCTCCGCGCGCGCGATCGCAACCGATCTGGAAACCGCGTCCCGTCGCCGAATTCTGGTCCCAGCGGACTCCAACTTGATCACAACAGACCCACCGCCCTTCCCCGGCTATAAAAACCACCGATCCGATCAGTTTTTCCCACGCGATCGCCGATTTTCACTCCGGTGAGCACCGAGACTTCGCCGGTGAATTCTGGCCGATCTAAGCTCGGAAACTCTGATCTAACTCGTTGGTCTTGATCCACCGCCTCCGGGGAACTTTGCAGGTGCAGAAAACCCGAAGACTTACGGTGCAAATCCAGCTCCGACGAGCTTCGCCGTGGTTTTGCCTCGGACCTCGCCGCCGAGCACTTTCCAGGACCCCCGAGCTCAAGAAAACCCCCGAGGTGAGATCTCTGACCTCCCCTCTACCGATCTGTGCCATGAGATCACAGTTTTAGGAAGAATTCTCGAGGATCCGAAACTTTCCGGCGAGATCGCCGCTTCCCGCCGCCGTGCGCCGCCGGCAGCGCCTCCCGCGTTCGATCAGAGCGACGTGGCCGCTTGTGCGCCGTTTATTTTGAATCGCACGGTAGACTTTAAAACCCCGCGTACCGGTTCGATGTTATAATCTCAGCCGTCGGTTTAAAATCGGACGGTCCACATCAGCCCCGCGTTATAAAGACTGGAATTCTTACGTGCTACCCCCTGGGGTTCTCTGGAATTGAGAGCTAGCCCCGGAAACTTCAGATCTAGCCCCTGGAACTCCAGAAAATCGTGTAAATTCATTTAAAAATCAGTTTTAGCCCCTGGACTTAATAAAAATTAGGAAAAACACCTCTGATAAGTGTAGCTAGACCCCTGGAAATTATGAAAATAATATTATAGACCCTGTAATGGGAAGAATTAATTATTTTAACCCTGTTAAGTATTTAATTTAGAAAATTGAATATGTAACTAGTGTTTAAAAATTAAAAAGGGGGACAAACATAATTGTCAAAATTAGTTAAAAACTTTCTCAGTACTTAGAAAACTTGGAGTGAGATAAAAATATATTTTTGGGCTGAAATAAATCTGTTTCATCTATTATTCACATTTATTAAGTATAGGGACACATTTTTAAGTAAAGAATAGTTATAGAAAGATAGGGAAAATAGTTATGAAATAGTATACATCAGAAGCCAAGGTCAAAATATGATATTAAATTATTTAGGACCAGAACCTATTCTGTTTAGGTGATGTGTATCACTAATTTCATAATAAAATACACAATTATGCATAGAAATCATAAACACATGATTAAAAGTGCATGCAAGCCACAACTCAACACACATAAAGTAACCACAACACATATAATGGTAAAGAACTTCTATAAATATGAATGTGTGGTTTGTATGAAGTAAAAAGTGTGAACTATGTCTTATGATTGTTGTTCTTCTTTTGCTATGTGTGATGGTGTGATGTAGAACCTGCTCAAGAGCAATTTAATTCTTTTCAAGATCAGGACTACCCATTTCAAGAGCAGCAAGAAGGAGGCAAGTGTCCTTGACCACTTTGATCCTATGCTAGGATGTGTAGATAGAATTATTTGCATTGTCAAATGAAATATGAAACCCATGCTAGGAAGTTTCCCTAGAATTGCATTACCTTGTTTCCTTGAAGCTTGGGTTGGGATTTATTTTGTCATGTCATTTATTTACATGCATATGCTTAGCCATGCTTAGAATGGGATATTTGGGACATGAGAATCATCAGTTTATATTACCATACTATTGAATGAGACATTGTGAGTTATGTAGAGGTAGGGATCAAGGCAAGTTGGATGTTTTGGTTGTGTGCTGGGTGCACGAGACTTGGGTTTGTGTTTAGTACTTGCCTGGATCCTAAGGACCGGTTCATGGAGCATGTAACCCGGCTTTACAGTGCCAACCACATGCTGAGATGGGGCAGCTTAGCCAATTAATTAGGTGTATTTCCGGCGTAGTATGGGTGTGTTGGATGGTGCGGGGAATAGGAGTCAGCTGGACTGCCATATGAACCGCAAGGCTCAAGAGGGGGCCACTGCAGCGGGGTTGGAGCCTCTTGTATGCTGTTAGGGGTGAAACCTCAGTGGGCCCACGCTCGTCGGGAATCCCTTTGTAAAGGCTTCGTAGTGATCTCTTGGCCGCACACCTGGGAAGTGTGAATGTGGATCGTAGCCACTGGCATAATGGAGGTTCTTTTAGTCCACCCGGCAACGGGGGATGAAATCACTACTTGTGGGTACAGTGGTACAAACTCTGCAGAGTCAAAACTGTCTTGACAGCCGTGCTCACGGTTAAGAGCGGCCTGGACTTATTCATGATTAGAGGAGTGATGGTTTTTGGATGTTAAGCGGGGAGCTTAACATTGGAAATGATGTTATGGTTTTAGATGTTAAGCGGGGAGCTTAATATTGGTAATGATGTTATGGTTATTGGATTATGATGATGGGATGGGAGATTGAGACCATTTCACCTGTGTAGTAATGTAGGTGCTTAATAAGCTAAGGTGATAGGTATTAAATGCGTAGTGCTCTAACCATGAGTTCAACCTCTCCTTGTCCTAGCCATGCATGATATAATTTTCCCACACTTGCTGAGTACCATTGGTACTCAACCTTGCATATTTGTTGGTTTATATTGCTGCTCAGGTCAAGATAATGAGGTGGTGTATAATGACCAAGACTTTGGACCCGAGGAAGGTTTTTAGGTTCATGAAGACCCCCGGGCAACGCCTGTGATGGAGCCCTAAGAGAATAATATTCCGCTGCTAGTTTATTCACTTGTGATGAAGCATTAGTGTCCATTGAGACATTTACTATGTAAGACTTACTTATATTCGATACCTGGCTTGTAATAAATGATGCTTCACTATTTGTCATCACATGTATGAGAAAATGATCCTGGCATACATGTGATATTCACTTGGTTGTTTCTTCGGAAAAAACCGGGTGTGACAGAGGTGGTATCAGAGCCAAGGTTGCCCGTAGGAACGTGGACCTAGGTAGAAATGGACGTATTTAAGGGCCCTATTTTCTTAAAAACTATTTTCCAAAAGTGAGGGTTGAAAAATATTATTTAAAGAGTTATTTTCTTCATCTTACCCCAACTTTCATTCAAAATAAGATTTTTGTTTGAGAATTTATCTAACCTAATTTTAAATTCTTTTGTTTTAGATTGTTCGCATGATTCGCACCGCTCGTAAGTCCACAGGAGGGAGAGTTCCCGTAGTTGCCCTTGCCGAAAGAGAGAAGAGTCGTCCAGTGACGTACCTTTCCTACGGATTGGGAGTAGGAGACTTGTTGCGCCGTCTTCGGCGTATGCTCGAAGCCGCAGGCAATACGGGCAAGCTCATCGTCCACTATAACTCCACCAGGACCATCCGTGAAAAGAGGGAAGAATGGAGTTCGGAGATGAGGATTATACACAAGAATCGGCTGCTTAAGATTCACCACTCTCCAGCTTGTCGAGCAACACAAGTTGACGCGGAGAGAGATGTCACCTGGGAGGCCATCACCTGCCAGAGTCACATCTATCGTCGCCACTTGGACAAAACGGAGTACATGTATGTCCTCCAACGTGAGAGTGGTACCACGGAGTACAAGTACCCACCGGTGCAGCAAGGGACTTCCCATGAGCACATGGACTTGTGCTTGGAGGATGCTGCTATGCTCAGCACTCGACTGCAGGAGTGTCAACAAGAGCTTCAGGATGTCCGAGACACCCTGAAGGAAACGGAGGCGTTGCTGCGAGCTTGCTTAAAGGCGAGAGAAAGAGGAGATGGGAATGAACTATGTGTCACCGTGAGTGATCCATGGACCCCTGACTCCCCGGATCGCCGAGCACTCAGGCGTCGTCGCACTTCTCCACCAGCAGCCTCCCCACCCAAAGCAGAGTCAGAAGGTAGCCGAAATGAGGAGGAAGATCCCGAGGAGCCAGCTCAAGAGGACGAGTAGTGTAGAGTCTTTCCCCTAGTTAGCAAGAGGTCGAGTAGTCGAGTCGTTACGTAGTTAATGGTGTGATAATGCTTGGTGTGTGACGTGAGTTGTGGAAGCCATGAGCAATTGTCCACAGCCTCGTCTTCAGAATGTTTTGCTTTGGTGTGTGAACCCACATGAAATAATAGTGCATTTATTTGGTGTGAGATATAAACCCTCGTAAAATTTTAACAAAGCCTCAACCCCTCAAAGTACCAACAAGTGAAAGTAGTGAGATGATACTAAATGGTATCAAATTAACATTTGTTGATTCTGCCAGATGGCCGGAAGAGGAAAAGGACGTGCTGCCAACCCCGCCAACAACAATGATGAGGCATGCAACCCTCATCTTTCTGGAGGCCAGGACCGGGGTGGTCGCCGTGAAGAAGTTGATCCTCTCCACCAAATGCTGGAGAATCAAAATCAGCTCATCCAGAACTTGACTCAAGTGGTGGCCAACTTGCATCAAGTTCCACCTCCACAAGCTGCACCACGCCAACCAAGGTTGAGTGAGTTTCTAGGAACTCAACCTCCAAAGTTTGCAAGTGCTGCTGAACCTCTGGAGGCAGATGATTGTCTGAAGACCATTGAAAGTAAGATGAGGATCATACAGTGCCAAGGGTATGAGAGGGTGCTGTTTGCCTCTCATCAATTGCATGGACCTGCTGCTGATTTGGTGGACCGCCTACGTGGCCGCCCATCATGACCCTGAGAGCATCACTTGGGAAGAGTTTAAGCGTAGCTTTCGCAACCATTACATCCCAAGAGGTGAACTCAAAAACAAGAGGAAGGAGTTTTTGGGACTGCAGCAGGGAAACATGACGGTGAGGGAATACCTCACTAAATTTACTCAACTATCCCGTTATGCTCCACGAGACATAGAGACAGATGAGCAGAAACAAGATTGTTTCGTGGAAGGGCTTACCGCAGAAATGCAGTGTGCAATGTCCTCAAATGAGTATGAGAGCTTTCAAAAGATGGTGGACAGAGCATTTGTGGTGGAAAGGAAGCTAAAGGCCCTGGAAAATGAGAATAAGAGGAAGGCTGGGTGGTCACATCAAGCCTCAGGGAGCAACACCCGCCCACGTATGATGCAGCAACCTACGGGGCAGACGAGCCGTGCTGCGGTACCCTATTCAGCACCAAGAGGGTACAACCCAAACTACAGGCCTCCCGCAGCACCAGCACAGCCGCAACGTCAGTTTGTACAGCAGCCTCGCCCCGCATATCCACCTCGACCAGCAGTGCAAGGACCCCCAAACCAACCCCAAGACAACAAGGGCCAAGCATCTAAGATTGGGGTGCAATGTTTCAGCTGTGGTGAAGTGGGGCACTACGCCCATAAGTGTCCAAAGAAGAAGCCTGCGCCGCCACAACAGCAGAATGTAATGAGAGGACGGGTGAACCACGTCACTATGGAGGAAGCACAAGAGGCACCCGACGTGGTAGTTGGTAAGTTTCCTGCCAATTTACACCTTGCAACTCTGCTGTTTGATTCTGGTGCTACCCATTCGTTCATTGCTCAAGGGTTTGTTAAGAAGCATGACCTAGCAACCACACAAATGAACCATATGCTAGCGGTAAACTCTCCAGGTGGAGAAATAAGGACAAGACAAGTGTGTCCCAAAGTGAACCTAGACATTAATGGGGTAGTATTTACCGCTAACCTCATAGTGATCGATTCACAAGGGATAGATATTATTTTGGGTATGGATTGGTTGACCAAACATAAAGGAATCATCCATTGTTCGACCAGAACGGTGGAACTAACTCACCCTAGTGGCACAAAAGTAAGGTTCATAACAATACACGAGCCTAGGAGGGACATTAAATTAAATCAAGTGGAGGTGAAAGTTGAGGAAATCAGGATCATCAGGGAATATCCAGATGTTTTTCCGGAGGAGTTGCCAGGTATGCCTCCCGACCGTGACGTGGAATTCGCAATTGAGCTAGTACCGGGAACAGCCCTGATATACAAGAGACCTTATCGAATGGACTCCAAGCAGCTAGAAGAGCTCAAGGATCATTTGAGAGAATTGACGGAGAAGGGGTATGTTCGCCCTAGTTCCTCACCATGGGGAGCTCCGGTGATATTTGTGCCTAAGAAAGATGGAACCCAAAGGTTATGCGTGGATTACCGTGCCTTGAATGAGGTAACCATCAAGAACAAGTACCCATTACCCCGCATTGAAGACTTGTTTGATCAGTTGAGGGGAGCTTGTGTGTTCTCGAAAATTGATCTCAGGTCGGGATACCACCAACTCAAGATAAGGCAATCTGATATTCCCAAGACAGCTTTCGTATCTCGGTACGGACTGTATGAATACACTGTCATGCCTTTCGGGCTAACCAATGCCCCGGCATATTTCATGTACCTCATGAACAAGGTATTCATGGAATATCTGGACAAATTTGTGGTGGTTTTCATAGATGATATTCTCGTCTTCTCCAAAGATGAAGAAGAACATGAGAAACATCTAAGGTTGGTGTTACAGAGGCTGAGAGAACACCAACTATATGCCAAGTTGAGCAAGTGTGAGTTTTGGCTGAAGAGAGTTCCCTTTTTGGGACATATAATCTCGGAGGGAGGAATCTCCGTAGATCCCGCCAAAATCGAAGATATCCAGAAGTGGAAGATCCCTGAAAATGTAGGGGAAGTTCGAAGCTTTTTGGGATTGGCTGGATACTATCGACGGTTTATTGAGGGATTCTCCAAGATCTCGAGACCCCTCACCAAACTGTTGGAAAAGGGAATCACATTCACCTGGACGCCACAGTGCGAGACGAGCTTTCAGGAGCTAAAGAAGAGATTGACAACAGCTCCAGTGTTGGTTATGCCAGATATGCAGAAGAATTTCACAGTGTACTGCGATGCCTCTGGAAACGGGTTGGGATGTGTTCTCATGCAAGAAGGACATGTCGTGGCATATGCATCCCGGCAGCTTCGGAAGCACGAGAAGAACTATCCTACACATGACCTAGAACTAGCTGCAGTGGTACACGCGTTGAAAATTTGGCGGCACTATTTGATGGGGAAGAGAACAGAGATATATACGGATCATAAGAGTTTGAAGTACATATTCACACAGCCTGATCTCAACCTCAGACAAAGGAGATGGTTAGAGCTAATCAATGACTTTGATGTGGGCATCAACTATCATCCCGGGAAAGCAAACGTCGTGGCCGATGCTTTGAGTCGGAAAGTGCAGGTCAATAAGTTGAGCTTGAAGGATATGCCTGCAGAATTGAAGGACGAGGTTATAAGGCTCAATCTATGTCTAGTAAATAGTGGTGAGGCCATCGCCATGGAAGTGGACTCCACACTTGAGCAAGACATACGCGAAGGCCAAAAGAATGATGAGAAGATACAAGAGATCAGACAGCTCATCAAGGAGAATAAAGCTCCTGGTTTTAGAGAGGATGAACAAGGAACGGTGTGGCACGGGAAAAGGATCTGTGTGCCTGAAGTAAAGGAGATCCGTGAATTGATTTTAAAGGAGGCTCACGATTCTGACTATTCCATTCATCCTGGGAGTACGAAGATGTACCAGGACCTCAAGAGCAGGTATTGGTGGTATGGCATGAAGCGAGATGTCGCGGAACATGTTGCCCTATGTGACACATGTCAGTTGGTGAAAGCTGAACATCAACGACCCGCGGGATTATTGCAACCACTCAAAGTGCCTGAATGGAAATGGGAAGAAATCAGCATGGATTTTGTCGTGGGATTGCCTAGGACCCAATCCGGGTATGATTCAATATGGGTCATTATTGATAGGCTAACCAAGGTAGCTCATTTCATTCCGGTGAAAGAAAGCTACAGCGGAACCAAATTGGCAGAATTGTACATGTCAAGGTGTAAGGGCCTCAGTTTTTGACACCCATTTGCAGTGTTCATCCCCACACCACACACCTCATTTGAGGAAAAATGATGAACACAAATAAAGAGCAAGTAACAATTATCAACATGCTCATTAGGGAACAAACTCACACATTGCAAAAGTGGTACTTCCCACATGTGATATAGATGGGCTGGACATATGAAAACTCCTACACTTTGCCAAGGATGTCCATGCCAAGTTTCACCCAAATTCAAAACATTTTTGAGGTCATCTTGGGTGTAGATAGGAAAGGGGCAGTTTGAAAACATATTCAAATTCAAACTGTTTTCACCCACTGAATTTAAAAGTGGAAGGCATATTCTTGCTCAGCACATTTTTGTGAGCTCACACACCAATTTTCACTCCATTTGGAGTTGATCTTGACATGAGCTAAGGGGGAGAAATTCAAACTTTATTTGAATTTCAAACTGCACTTGTGCTGAAATTCATTCAAACCAAACCTCATTTGAACTTTGATCAATTCAAATGGCTCTTGGGTGAATAATTTGAGTTGCCAAGGGTAGAATAGGGTTCACTGTTTACCACAGCTGTTAGGAATAAATTTCAGAGGTTAAAAGAGGAGTGGGACCCACATGTCAGCCTCAGCCTCAAAGCAAACCGACTGAACCACAGTTCAGTCGGTTCCCGGCTGTTGTGCGCGCGCGCCACCGAAGGGGCCGGCCGGCGCCAGCTCCTGCTGCGTGCCCCAAGCCGGAGGCCAGCCGGCCGAGCTATTTATTCCCTCCCCGGCGTGCCTCAGTCACCATTTCCCCGAGCTACCGACGTGCGCGACTGCTTTTCCCACTGCCATCGCCGCCGCTCGAGTTCCTGCTTGATCAAGCCGATCGCAGCTCCCTCTTTCCATTCCAAGGTCCCAGCAAGGTACTAGCAACCATCCTCCATCCTTCCCATTGATAGAAATCGATTGAAACCGAGTGATATCGGCTGTGCCGAAAGATCAAACTCGGAACTGGAAACCGCCGCACCTCGGGCTCTCGTGGACAGCCCAACCTGGGCGTTGTCACGCCCGAGCCAAGGCACCCTTGGACGCGCAAGTGATCGGTGCTGCTCATCCCCGAGCCACAGCTCGAGTGGTTGCTCACCGGCGGCGAATTTCCACTTTTCCCCTTTCTGTGTGCAGAACGACCCTCGGGTACGATTCTGTTTAATTCGTGCTCTAGAAAGGATTAGAGGGCCTCAGGCCACTCCCACACGAACTAGACACGGTGACGCACAAGTTGCCTTCACAACTCTGGGCCGGAGAACTTCTGTGCCCGGCGTAATTCAAGGTCTACTAATGGCGGAACGCACGGGGGGTATCGGGCGCACGGTGAGGACCTATTTCGGGCCTTCCCCGAGCTGCCCCGAGTTCATGTCGACCTTCTCTGAGGTCCACTGATGCTCCCCGACCGGTTTCCCAAGTAGCTGAGGCACTAGGAGCATCAGCCGACATGGCCGAAGTCGTTCCGATATGGCGGCTCGTCGCCGACCATGCTCCGGCCGTTGTCATGAGCAGCTGACCCTCGGATCATGTTCCCCAAGTAAAAGTAGGCAGGGGCGGCCAGAATCAAGAAGTTTGAAGCTGTACAGCAGCCGGCGGCGAGCTCTCCGGCGAGGTCCCTCGGCGGCGGAGCGCGGGTGTCGCGAGGTTGAAGAAGGGGGTGGACCCCAGCTGTCAGCGGCCGATATTTTGAATCGGGATCCGGCTGCGGCCGGGATCGGGTGTGCTGGCGCGCAAAAGCCTTGTGGGCCGCGGTGTGCTGTCGCTTCGGCGTGCGACGCGTGTCCCCTGGGCCCACGCGCGAGTTTAAACTTTTCCCCGATTTTCAGATTTCCTTCAAACTTCAAATCCTTATAACTTTGGCTAGAAAGCTCCAAATCGAGTGAACCAAATTTTGCTGGATTCAGCTCTCTGAGTACTTTCCAGAAAATCAAGTTTCACTTCATGAAATTCCTTAATTCTCCAGAATTAATTCCTTAAAGTTTAAACTGTTAGGAATTTTAACTGGAGAATCCTTTGGAGGAAAATCCTGAAATTTTGCTGGGATGTTCACCAAAATATCCTTGAGCTACCATAAAAATTTCAGATCCATTTGAGCTCATTTAGTCCACCTAATGGTGTGATTAGTAAAACTGTTCCAGAGAAAATAGAAAATGTTCAGAAACATTTTCAGAATTTTCTCTGAAATTGTTTAGCTCATATCTTTAGTTAGAGACTTCCAAATTAAGTGAGACCAATTCCATTAGAACCCTCTGAAAATCTAGTTTTCAGAAAGTCATAGTTTGTTTCATGAAAATACCTAGAACACCCTAAAAGCCTTTAATTAAGGTCAAGGACATAATTATTTGTGGAGGGCTCAAATGAGCTTTGCTGCAACTAAAACTTGACCAAGTCTCTGTTTAGGTTGTAACCAAGCCACAGTAAAAGTTTCACAGTCATTAGGTCTATCTAGTAAAGGTTATAGACTTCACAACTTCAAAGTTAATACAAAAGCATTTAATTAATACATACATTGTTCTTATCATGTAGTCGCTAAGGTCGAGGAGGAACCCGAAGTCCTAGACTTCGTTACTCCGGAGGAACAGCTAGCCTACGACCAAGAGCAGCAAGGCAAGCCCCGGTTTGCATTAACCATTTTATAAATTTTTATTGTTTTGAGCACATACTTGTTTTCTTTATGTTGTGCATCAGAGTCTTGTTTGGAAACCCCACTGCATAGCCAAGAAAACCATGGGTTGGGGTTTAGGATTGCAAACCCCGTTAGCCACTGCATTGCTAGGATAGAGTAGGATTCGGTACAAGTCGAGTAGTTGGAACTACTCGCGAGAATAGGCTAGAGGCACATTGCTCGGGTAGAGATAGCACATGATACACATGGCAAGAAAATGAGACCGAGCGGAGAGTAAGGGCAGCAGGACTTTGGGGCCTGTGTGCTGTAGCTCCGCTTGTGTCGATTGAGGACCGAGCCGTGTGCGGGCCTGTTGAACAAGCTAGAACAGTACCGAAGACCTACCGGCTATATGGGAACCGGGAAACTGATGTAACTCGGGTAGCTGGGTATTGAGGCATTGCCCGTCGTTCAGAGGGTAGGTTGAGAGCTCGAGGTGTAAATCAGCTGGCGGCACAGAGATGCGCGTGCAGGGACCTCTTGCTCGGGACGATGGGACCGGTTCAATATTTGGCTAACGGGTGAAAGGTAGTCGCGTACGGCGTCCGTGATGGTTGTTGTAGGCAACATCGAGTACGGGCGTACGTGACGGGTTGTTCGGGTAACCCTGCAGGTGTAAATCGATTATAATCGCCGTCCCTCGCGGTCAGTGAGTACCACTTGTTCACTGTACCGTGACGTAGAAAGAACAGGCTAGTTACATGTTAAAATGTTGCTGATTGAAAGTTGGATATTGATTGTTAATGATATGTTGTAGCTTAGTGCTAACTAAAGTTCTTTTCAACTTTGGGCAAAGTACATGAGAGAAATGCGTTTCTTGTTTGATTGCGGCTCTCTCATGTGCCTTAGCGTAAAGTTCTCCACAACCTGCTGCTAAAACTTGAAAGTAAGGTTCTACTAATTAGGCGAGTCCTTGCAAATGATTTTTACCTCATGCAACCCATCACCCTCATGTAGAAGTTTCATGTTTAGGTGAGACGGGTCAGACTTGCTGAGCCTTCGTGCTCACTGCTTGTGTTTGAAGCTTTTGCAGGGTTCTATGAGGAAGGGACTCCCGAAGAGGAGACGGAACCCCAGGAGGGGAACCCCGTCGAGTGGGAGTCGTGCACGCCGCAGAGTTAGTGTGCGAGTGTGCTAGCAAGGACACGTTCGAGGGCTGAACGTGCACTTGATGCTTAGTCTACGCCCGCGAGTGTGGACTAAACTTATTTTGATGTAAACATGTTAATAAACTTGTTTATGTAATAAAGCTTCCGCTTCCGCTTTGTACCTTTGACGTGTGTTATACGGTGTTGTGCAACGCAGCACCCCTCAGCGTGATCCTGGCTCGACAGGACCAGTGGGGTCGTGTCAGCGTGGTATCAGAGCTCGCTTGAGGTTTAACACAGTACAAAGGTCTTCTTTTTCAAAAATCCAGTGAGGAACGAGTTAGTAGCCCGTATAAGGATGTTATTAGTATATAGAAAGTGGCTTATTAACTTATTTGTTATGTCGGAAAATCGTGCATCTCGGGACGTTCATGTCTTGGGGGGTGCACGTAAGCGCTGTCCACCAGTGCGCACAAGCTGAAGGGTGGAGCCCCACGGGTGGCAGGTAACCCGACCCGCTTTGATATCCTCTACGACTCTTCATGTCGTTTGGGGTATTCGAGCAACGTCTGTCCCTGGCGTGCGTGGTGCAACATGGGAGACCCCGTCACGTGGTCTGAAACGTGAACACGTAACTCAAGGCGTGTTTGGCTTGAGAACATCCGGGCGAGTGATGACGGCCGGGTGTACAAACTGTATGGATTCCGGGCTCGGTGTGCAGCCGAGTCTGATGATTGTTTGAGTTTCTGCAGGTAGCCTTACCACGAAACGGTAGACGTGTAGCATCCGTGTGCGAGTGACGAGTAGTGCCACTGAACTAACGAAGCCGGCTAAATCCGGTATAGGTTTTTCCTTTGTGAGGACGTAGTACCGACATAATCTGGTGACGCCTCGACGTCACACCCAACTAAATGAACAACTTCATTTAAAAACTTGAAGGTTTTGATCCAAAGTAGTAAAACTTGATGTAACTCCTTCCCTTGAACAGGATATTCAAAGTTAATAAATTTTCAACTTATAGGATGTTAAGGACAGAGCACTCTGTTTTCAGCTAAATCAAGGCTGAAGTTAATCAGAGGTTAGAGGTTGAGTTCTTTCGAGGTTGGGGTCGTATGATACATTTCTGGAAAGCTTTGGAGGAGCTTTACAACTTTTCTGTTGAGTTCCAGAGGTGTTTCATCCCTTAACCACTCGAAAAATGCAGTAGAGTTGAAACTGTCCAGAAAACAGGACGGAGCAAAGACTCTCTGTAGACTCTCTGTAAATTAAGCATAACTTCCTGCATAAAAATCCAAAAATAGAAAATGAGGTGGTTCTGGGAAGCTTATGAGATGGGTTACAACTTTGTAACAGAAAGTTTTGTCAGATTAGGAACAGAATTAACTGGAATTCTTGGATCAAATCAGTACCTAAGGCAGGGAGGTGCTGTCCAATTGTTCCCAGAAATTCTGTTAACTTTGACATCTCATAACTTTTGAACCAGAGCAGATCTTAGGCCAACCAAATACTTTCTGGAAAGCTATTGAAGTTAACTTTAACTTTGATGTTGAGCTCCAGGACTGTTTTTGCTTTTAACCTGGCCTAAATCAGATTGATATGGAAACTGGTCAGGGCTGTCATGGGAACAGCAGATCAGCAGTCAAATTTGTTTAAAAATTTGAACTATGTTTCCAAGTGTTAAGGGTTCAATGACATATCTTATGTTATAACTCAATGGTTTACTGTTTAAATAAATATTTGACATTTCTCAAATATATTTTTACAGATGGCAGCAGATAAACGGTTGGAGAACGGGTGGGTAGTTTCCCACTGCTCTGACCGTAGCGGCTACCCGGGAGCATTGTGGCTAATGCTCCAATATTTCGGGTACAACCAGATGCCGCAATACTTCGCCAAGGAAGAAGGCGAAGAGGGGAACAAGACGTGGACGATCCATGTCGAGGTTCCTGCAGGGCCTACGCCACCCGGTTGGGTGCCATTCACCGTCACGGTGAGAGGAAGACAACCGGAAGGGATGTGGCAAGTGGCAGCCCGTGACACTATGTCACGTTTCTGCCAACTACACGTACAGGCTATGGAGGGAACTCCATACGCACTCGTTCCGGTGGAGGGACGAGCTCAGCATGTGTGGGAAGAGAGGTACCTAGAGGCAACAAACCCGAGTTGCCCAAGGTACAACCCCGCGGAGGCAAATCTCAGCCTCCAAATGAGGGCGGGAAACGCTGTGATGGACAGCCAAGCTGTTCATACGGAGCATCTCGCCACCAAGCTCAAGGAGAGCACAAGCCGTGGAGATCATTTTGAGAGTGCTCACAGTGCACTCCGCAATGTGCTCCTTCCGACGATCAAGCGACTGAATGAACAACACAATCAGTTGCGTCGTCTGAAGAAGGCAAAGAAGAAGAGCCGTGTTGACATTGCGGCGTTGCAAGAGCTGGTGCAGACCCTAACCCAGCAGAATGAGGACCTTGCTCAAGAGCGGGACGACGCTATTGAGGAAGGACAAGGCTGGGAAGAGGACTACAACCAGGCTATGGACGAGGTGCATGCATTGCAGGACCTCGTGCCCCCGGTATTGGGCGTACCGGTAGTCTTGGGTCTTCCAGCCATGGGAGAACCTGGAATGGGAGAAGAGGTGGTAGACCCCGAGCCACCAGCAGAGGTACCGGAGGAGGACGACCCACAGGAGGTCGAGTTCTACTCCGAGTAGGGGGTTACGGTTGCCAAGTAGGGCAGCTAGGGTAGCGTAACCCAACTTTTGTAATCGGTGACATGTCGTGTAGACAGTAGCGTATGTATAGGTAGTGACGACATGAGCACGACTTCTCGGAGCCGAGAATAATGTATCTTGTATAAAGTTTATGCTTTATCAATATATGTGAATGTTGTGCAAGTTAATCATGCGTCGCTTCAATACTTACTCCTGTTTATGGAATTTTGAGTAAGACATGTGCTAATTGCTGCTGTGTTGAATTTCAGAATGACGCGTACTCGTGCCAACCCCGATGTTGGAGGTACTAGCCAAGGGGGAGAGACCTCCCAACCACCTCCCGAGGACTCCTCGGGACAGCAGCAGCAACAGCAACAGCAAACACCGCCACCGCCACTGCCAACGGTTACATTGGCCGACATTGTCGCGGCAATGGCGGGTTCACATCAGCAGCATACAGAGCTGCTGCAAACGTTAATTGCGAATACGTCTCGCCCAGAGAGACGTCAAGATCGTGAGGAGCGCCAACAGAGCTCCTACTCTGACTTCCTGGCGACTCATCCCCCTGTATTCTCAAGGGCGGATGAACCACTTGACGCGGACAACTGGCTCCGCGCCATAGAGATGAAGTTCGGGCTGCTCCAAATCAGCGAGCAGCGCAAGACTCAGTTCGCGGTCCAGCAGCTCCAAGGATCCGCGAGCGCGTGGTGGGCCAACTTTTGTGCTTCACAACCCACCGACCGAGTGATGACCTGGGCGGAGTTCCGGACGGCCTTCCGGGCCTATCATATACCGCCCGGTTTGATGAAGAGGAAGACGCAGGAATTCCTACACCTGCAACAAGGGAGCCGGAACGCGCTGGAGTACTCCAGAGCGTTCAACGATCTCGCACTCTACGCGTCGTATCACGCAGATACGGACGAGAAGCGGCGGGACCACTTTTACCAGGGGCTTAACCCGCTCCTGAAGGACAAGCTGGCGATGTTCAATCGCGGCAGCCTCAACGACATAATTGATGCTGCGATTGTTCAGGAAGACTCCGGCAAGGAGTTGGCGGCAGCAGAGCGAAAGCGAAGCGCGCCGCAGAGCAGCGGAGAAGGAGGCGGTCCTTCTCAGAAGTTTCGGATGGTGAATCGCCCACCATCAGGTCCGCGCTGGCAGCCACCACAGCGGTCGATGCCGTTCCGCGGTCGGCCGTATTCTTCACCGGCATTCCGGCCGGCACTGCCAGCACCACCGCAACAACAACAGCAGCAGCGGGCGATGCCGCGTGCGTTTGCACCTCCGCAACGCATGCCGGGCTTTCGTCCACCAAGTACTCCACCAGCAGCGGCCACATGTTACAAGTGTGGTCGTCCAGGACACTTCGCGAGCAGTTGCCCGGAGAGGCAAGGCGGCGGAGTGGTACCACAGTTTCCGGGGAGGAATCAACCCCGGAACCCTACTAATGCGCGGCGGGCAAACCCTAGGCCCGGTACTGTCCACCAGCTTGCCATTGAGGACGTGCCGGAGGGCGAGCCAATCCTTGCGGGTATGTTCCAACTCCACCAGCATCCCGCTATAGTACTATTTGATTCAGGCGCCACGCATAATTTTATTAGCCAAGCTTTCATTGCTAAACACAGCTTGCCAATACTACCCACCGATAGTCCATATTTAATTTGTTCACCGGGTGGGAAGATTTCAGCAAGCGTAATGGTCTCCAAAGCACCATTATGCTTAGCGGGTAGAGTGTACCCCACGTCTCTCATTATCTTAGAGGGACAGAAGGTCGATGTCATCCTAGGGATGTCGTGGTTAAACCGCCACGGCGCTGTTTTAGACACCGTCCTCCGAGTCGTGCACTTAAACTCAGGAGTGCACGGTTCTCACTCATTATTTCTGGACAGTCCAGAAATAAAACTTCCAAGTGTCTATCAAGCCACAACCATCAGATTGGAAGACATTCCAGTGGTCCGAGAATTCCCTGATGTATTCCCGGATGATTTGCCGGGGATGCCACCCGATAGAGAGGTGGAGTTCAAGATTGAACTTGCACCGGGAACCATGCCAATATCCCGAAGGCCGTACAAGATGGCGCCCAAGGAGTTGGCTGAACTGAAGACTCAGCTCACGGACCTTCTGGAGAAGGGTTTTATTAGGCCGAGCTCCTCGCCATGGGGCTGTTCGGCATTATTTGTCAAAAAGAAGGATGAAACGTTGCGGCTTTGCGTGGACTACCGTCCATTAAATGCCGTAACCATCAAGAACAAGTACCCGTTGCCACGGATCGACATGTTGTTTGATCAGTTGGTCGAAGCAAAGGTCTTTTCCAAGATGGATTTAAGATCCGGGTACCATCAGATTAAGATCAGGGCTGAGGACATTCCAAAGACAGCTTTTTCGACAAGGTACGGACTTTATGAGTACCTGGTCATGTCCTTTGGCCTCACCAATGCTCCAGCTCACTTCATGTACTTAATGAACTCGGTGTTCATGCCGGAGCTGGACAAGTTTGTCGTGGTCTTCATCGACGACATCCTGGTATATTCCAAGTCGGAGGAAGATCACAAGAAACATCTGCGTATAGTCTTGCAACGGCTGCGGGATCACAAGTTATACGCAAAGTTCAGCAAATGCGAGTTTTGGATATCGCAAGTGCCTTTCCTCGGGCATATCATCTCAGCGGAGGGTATCGCTGTGGACCCGAGCAAAATCACGCAAGTGCTGAATTGGAAATCCCCGAGAACTGTTCATGAGGTACGGAGTTTCCTCGGACTCGCGGGATATTATCGGAGGTTCATTCCGAACTTCTCGAAGATTGCCAAGCCAATGACAGAGCTGCTGAAGAAGGCTACCAAATATGTTTGGAGTCCAGCATGTGAAGCAGCATTCAAGGCTTTAGTCAAGCACCTGACATCAGCACCGGTTTTGGCGCAGCCAGACACAACAAAACCGTTCGATGTGTACTGCGATGCATCCGGCATTGGGCTCGGATGTGTGTTGATGCAAGACCGAAGGGTGGTCGCGTATGGGTCACGGCAGCTTAGGAATCATGAGCAAAATTATCCAACTCACGACTTGGAGCTCGCTGCCGTGGTACTTGCACTGAAAATGTGGAGGCACTACCTACTCGGTAACCTCGTACATTTATATACCGACCACAAAAGCCTCAAGTACATATTCACTCAGAAGGAGCTGAACATGAGGCAACGAAGATGGTTAGAACTGATAAAGGATTACGAGATAGAGATCCATTATCATCCGGGCAAGGCAAACGTTGTGGCAGACGCGCTAAGCCGCAAGTCACACGTCAATAATCTGACCATCACACCGTTGGAAGAGAGCGAACCACCACTACATGTGATTCCACATGGAGCTCTCTACAACCTAGCTTTGATCCCCACCATCCGTGAAGAGATAGCGGCAGCCCAGAAGAATGACAAGGGCATATCACATTTGCGGAGACGTGTAGACAGTGGGGAGTTGAAATGTTTCCGGAAGGACGGAGACGGCGTCCTATGGTTCAAGGACCGGATCGTCGTACCCCGAAACCCGGAGTTACGGAAGAAAATCTTTGATGAGGCTCACTTATCAAAGTTTTCTATTCACCCCGGCAGCAACAAGATGTATCAAGAACTCAGAAGCAAGTTTTGGTGGACACGGATGAAGCGAGAGACTGCAAAATACGTGTCCGAGTGTGATACATGTCGACGGGTGAAGGCAGACCACATGCGGAAACCGGGACTGCTGCAACCACTGGGCATTCCTGCCTGGAAGTGGGAGGACGTGAGCATGGATTTCGTCGTCGGTTTACCCACCACCTTACAGAAACATGATTCTGTGTGGGTGATCGTCGATCGGCTCACCAAAGTTGCCCATTTCATCCCGGTCAACACCAACTACAACGCCAAGAAGTACGCTGAACTGTACATCTCACGGATCCTATGCTTATACGGCGTACCCCGTACTATCGTATCGGACCGGGGCACTTTATTTGTGTCCCGTTTTTGGGAGCAGCTCCACGCTGCCTTGGGGACGAAGCTGATCCGTAGTTCAGCCTACCACCCGCAGACGGATGGGCAAACGGAGCGGGTAAATCAAATCTTAGAAGACATGCTACGAGCTTGCGCTATCGACCACGGCAAGAACTGGGATGATCACTTGCCGTTAGCCGAGTTCTCGTACAACAATGGGTACCAAGCCAGCATCAAGATGGCGCCCTACGAGGCGCTATACGGGAGAAAATGCCGCACACCATTGAATTGGTGTGAGTCTGGCGAGAGGGTTACCTTCGGGATTGATCTTGTCAACAACGCGGAAGAAAAGGTTCGATTAATTCAAGCGAACCTAAAAGCCGCTCAATCCCGACAGAAACAGTATGCGGACCGGAGAAGGCGTCCGTTACAATTCGAAGCTGGAGACCACGTATATCTACGAGTGTCTCCAATGAAGGGCGTAAACAGATTTGGGGTGAGAGGAAAGTTAGCACCCCGATTCATCGGTCCATTCCAGATTACCGAAAGATGTGGATCGGTGGCATACCGGCTAAGATTACCAGAAGCACTTTCCGGTGTGCACGACGTCTTTCACATTTCCCAGCTGAGGAAGTGTCTCAAGCTATCAACTACCGTTCAGCTGGAAGACATTGAAGAACTGCAACCGGATCTCACCTATCGGGAGGAACCGGTGCAGATTATTGATGAAAAGGCCCGAACCACACGCAACCGTACGTTGTGGTTCTACAAGGTTCTGTGGAGTAATCACTCCATGGATGAAGCGACATGGGAGAGCGAAGAATTCCTTCGCACTAACTACCCCGACTTTCTCACGTCGCATATCCGGTAATTTTTCCACCGTCCTCTCTCTCATTTTCACCTTATAATCTCGGGACGAGATTCTTTTAAGGGGGGAGGAATGTAAGGGCCTCAGTTTTTGACACCCATTTGCAGTGTTCATCCCCACACCACACACCTCATTTGAGGAAAAATGATGAACACAAATAAAGAGCAAGTAACAATTATCAACATGCTCATTAGGGAACAAACTCACACATTGCAAAAGTGGTACTTCCCACATGTGATATAGATGGGCTGGACATATGAAAACTCCTACACTTTGCCAAGGATGTCCATGCCAAGTTTCACCCAAATTCAAAACATTTTTGAGGTCATCTTGGGTGTAGATAGGAAAGGGGCAGTTTGAAAACATATTCAAATTCAAACTGTTTTCACCCACTGAATTTAAAAGTGGAAGGCATATTCTTGCTCAGCACATTTTTGTGAGCTCACACACCAATTTTCACTCCATTTGGAGTTGATCTTGACATGAGCTAAGGGGGAGAAATTCAAACTTTATTTGAATTTCAAACTGCACTTGTGCTGAAATTCATTCAAACCAAACCTCATTTGAACTTTGATCAATTCAAATGGCTCTTGGGTGAATAATTTGAGTTGCCAAGGGTAGAATAGGGTTCACTGTTTACCACAGCTGTTAGGAATAAATTTCAGAGGTTAAAAGAGGAGTGGGACCCACATGTCAGCCTCAGCCTCAAAGCAAACCGACTGAACCACAGTTCAGTCGGTTCCCGGCTGTTGTGCGCGCGCGCCACCGAAGGGGCCGGCCGGCGCCAGCTCCTGCTGCGTGCCCCAAGCCGGAGGCCAGCCGGCCGAGCTATTTATTCCCTCCCCGGCGTGCCTCAGTCACCATTTCCCCGAGCTACCGACGTGCGCGACTGCTTTTCCCACTGCCATCGCCGCCGCTCGAGTTCCTGCTTGATCAAGCCGATCGCAGCTCCCTCTTTCCATTCCAAGGTCCCAGCAAGGTACTAGCAACCATCCTCCATCCTTCCCATTGATAGAAATCGATTGAAACCGAGTGATATCGGCTGTGCCGAAAGATCAAACTCGGAACTGGAAACCGCCGCACCTCGGGCTCTCGTGGACAGCCCAAACTGGGCGTTGTCACGCCCGAGCCAAGGCACCCTTGGACGCGCAAGTGATCGGTGCTGCTCATCCCCGAGCCACAGCTCGAGTGGTTGCTCACCGGCGGCGAATTTCCACTTTTCCCCTTTCTGTGTGCAGAACGACCCTCGGGTACGATTCTGTTTAATTCGTGCTCTAGAAAGGATTAGAGGGCCTCAGGCCACTCCCACACGAACTAGACACGGTGACGCACAAGTTGCCTTCACAACTCTGGGCCGGAGAACTTCTGTGCCCGGCGTAATTCAAGGTCTACTAATGGCGGAACGCACGGGGGGTATCGGGCGCACGGTGAGGACCTATTTCGGGCCTTCCCCGAGCTGCCCCGAGTTCATGTCGACCTTCTCTGAGGTCCACTGATGCTCCCCGACCGGTTTCCCAAGTAGCTGAGGCACTAGGAGCATCAGCCGACATGGCCGAAGTCGTTCCGATATGGCGGCTCGTCGCCGACCATGCTCCGGCCGTTGTCATGAGCAGCTGACCCTCGGATCATGTTCCCCAAGTAAAAGTAGGCAGGGGCGGCCAGAATCAAGAAGTTTGAAGCTGTACAGCAGCCGGCGGCGAGCTCTCCGGCGAGGTCCCTCGGCGGCGGAGCGCGGGTGTCGCGAGGTTGAAGAAGGGGGTGGACCCCAGCTGTCAGCGGCCGATATTTTGAATCGGGATCCGGCTGCGGCCGGGATCGGGTGTGCTGGCGCGCAAAAGCCTTGTGGGCCGCGGTGTGCTGTCGCTTCGGCGTGCGACGCGTGTCCCCTGGGCCCACGCGCGAGTTTAAACTTTTCCCCGATTTTCAGATTTCCTTCAAACTTCAAATCCTTATAACTTTGGCTAGAAAGCTCCAAATCGAGTGAACCAAATTTTGCTGGATTCAGCTCTCTGAGTACTTTCCAGAAAATCAAGTTTCACTTCATGAAATTCCTTAATTCTCCAGAATTAATTCCTTAAAATTTAAACTGTTAGGAATTTTAACTGGAGAATCCTTTGGAGGAAAATCCTGAAATTTTGCTGGGATGTTCACCAAAATATCCTTGAGCTACCATAAAAATTTCAGATCCATTTGAGCTCATTTAGTCCACCTAATGGTGTGATTAGTAAAACTGTTCCAGAGAAAATAGAAAATGTTCAGAAACATTTTCAGAATTTTCTCTGAAATTGTTTAGCTCATATCTTTAGTTAGAGACTTCCAAATTAAGTGAGACCAATTCCATTAGAACCCTCTGAAAATCTAGTTTTCAGAAAGTCATAGTTTGTTTCATGAAAATACCTAGAACACCCTAAAAGCCTTTAATTAAGGTCAAGGACATAATTATTTGTGGAGGGCTCAAATGAGCTTTGCTGCAACTAAAACTTGACCAAGTCTCTGTTTAGGTTGTAACCAAGCCACAGTAAAAGTTTCACAGTCATTAGGTCTATCTAGTAAAGGTTATAGACTTCACAACTTCAAAGTTAATACAAAAGCATTTAATTAATACATACATTGTTCTTATCATGTAGTCGCTAAGGTCGAGGAGGAACCCGAAGTCCTAGACTTCGTTACTCCGGAGGAACAGCTAGCCTACGACCAAGAGCAGCAAGGCAAGCCCCGGTTTGCATTAACCATTTTATAAATTTTTATTGTTTTGAGCACATACTTGTTTTCTTTATGTTGTGCATCAGAGTCTTGTTTGGAAACCCCACTGCATAGCCAAGAAAACCATGGGTTGGGGTTTAGGATTGCAAACCCCGTTAGCCACTGCATTGCTAGGATAGAGTAGGATTCGGTACAAGTCGAGTAGTTGGAACTACTCGCGAGAATAGGCTAGAGGCACATTGCTCGGGTAGAGATAGCACATGATACACATGGCAAGAAAATGAGACCGAGCGGAGAGTAAGGGCAGCAGGACTTTGGGGCCTGTGTGCTGTAGCTCCGCTTGTGTCGATTGAGGACCGAGCCGTGTGCGGGCCTGTTGAACAAGCTAGAACAGTACCGAAGACCTACCGGCTATATGGGAACCGGGAAACTGATGTAACTCGGGTAGCTGGGTATTGAGGCATTGCCCGTCGTTCAGAGGGTAGGTTGAGAGCTCGAGGTGTAAATCAGCTGGCGGCACAGAGATGCGCGTGCAGGGACCTCTTGCTCGGGACGATGGGACCGGTTCAATATTTGGCTAACGGGTGAAAGGTAGTCGCGTACGGCGTCCGTGATGGTTGTTGTAGGCAACATCGAGTACGGGCGTACGTGACGGGTTGTTCGGGTAACCCTGCAGGTGTAAATCGATTATAATCGCCGTCCCTCGCGGTCAGTGAGTACCACTTGTTCACTGTACCGTGACGTAGAAAGAACAGGCTAGTTACATGTTAAAATGTTGCTGATTGAAAGTTGGATATTGATTGTTAATGATATGTTGTAGCTTAGTGCTAACTAAAGTTCTTTTCAACTTTGGGCAAAGTACATGAGAGAAATGCGTTTCTTGTTTGATTGCGGCTCTCTCATGTGCCTTAGCGTAAAGTTCTCCACAACCTGCTGCTAAAACTTGAAAGTAAGGTTCTACTAATTAGGCGAGTCCTTGCAAATGATTTTTACCTCATGCAACCCATCACCCTCATGTAGAAGTTTCATGTTTAGGTGAGACGGGTCAGACTTGCTGAGCCTTCGTGCTCACTGCTTGTGTTTGAAGCTTTTGCAGGGTTCTATGAGGAAGGGACTCCCGAAGAGGAGACGGAACCCCAGGAGGGGAACCCCGTCGAGTGGGAGTCGTGCACGCCGCAGAGTTAGTGTGCGAGTGTGCTAGCAAGGACACGTTCGAGGGCTGAACGTGCACTTGATGCTTAGTCTACGCCCGCGAGTGTGGACTAAACTTATTTTGATGTAAACATGTTAATAAACTTGTTTATGTAATAAAGCTTCCGCTTCCGCTTTGTACCTTTGACGTGTGTTATACGGTGTTGTGCAACGCAGCACCCCTCAGCGTGATCCTGGCTCGACAGGACCAGTGGGGTCGTGTCACAAGGATTGTGTGTTACCATGGCAAAGAAGATAGTGTCGGACCGAGGGACACAGTTCACCTCGAGGTTTTGGCAAAAGTTGCATGAAACCATGGGAACCCATCTGAATTTCAGCTCTGCCTATCATCCCCAAACTGACGGGCAGACGGAGAGAACCAATCAGATCCTTGAAGATATGTTAAGGGCATGTGCACTCAAAAACAATAGAAGTTGGGACAAGAACCTACCGTATGCGGAGTTTTCCTATAACAACAGCTATCAAGCTAGTATGAAGATGTCACCGTTTGAAGCTTTGTATGGAAGGAAGTGCAGAACTCCCCTATTTTGGAACCAAACAGGAGAAAGTAAAGTGTTTGGTCCAGAAGTGCTACAAGAAGCCGAGGCAAAGGTGAGGGAGATTCGCAACAACTTGAGGATAGCACAAACACGCCAGAAGAGTTATGCTGATGTACGAAGAAGAGAGCTCGTTTTCAATGTGGGAGACTATGTTTATCTCAAGGTGTCCCCTATCAGAGGACTTCGTCAGTTCAAGGTGAAAGGGAAGTTGTCACCTCGATACATTGGACCTTTTCCAGTGTTGGAAAGGAAAGGCGAAGTGGCGTACCAACTAGAGTTGCCGGTTCATCTATCGGACGTGCACGATGTATTCCATGTGTCACAACTCAAGAAATGCCTGAGGACGCCTGAAGAGGTGTTACCCATGAATGAAGTGGATGTAGCTGAAGATTTGTCTTATGCCGAACAACCATACAAGATTTTGGAGACGATGGAACGCCTCACCAGAAACAAGAGAATCCGGATGTGCAAGGTGCAGTGGAAGCATCACTCAGAAGAGGAAGCCACCTGGGAACGGGAAGATGAGCTTAAGGCACAGTTTCCGGAATTGTTTTCTTAGAAACACCAATCTCGAGGACGAGATTTCTTTTAAGGGGGGTAGAGCTGTAACACCCCAAATTTTTAGTCAAAACCCAAATTTTGATTTAGAACCCTAAACCATGTTCAGAGGGGAATTTAGAAATTTTTGGACGTGTTGCATGTTTTGCAAAAATTCAAATTCAAACTGGAATTCAAATTATACCCAAAACAGAAAAGAAATGGAAAAAGAAAAAGGAATTCGGGAAAAAACTGGCCAGTGGGCCGAAACCCCAGCCGGCCCAGCTACCCCGCGCCAGCCCGCCCCCACGCGCGCCGCGCTGCCCCTCGCTGACGGGTGGGACCCGCATGTCATCCCTAACCCGAGCCCCGCGACCCCGGACTTCTCCTCCGCGCGCGCGATCGCAACCGATCTGGAAACCGCGTCCCGTCGCCGAATTCTGGTCCCAGCGGACTCCAACTTGATCACAACAGACCCACCGCCCTTCCCCGGCTATAAAAACCACCGATCCGATCAGTTTTTCCCACGCGATCGCCGATTTTCACTCCGGTGAGCACCGAGACTTCGCCGGTGAATTCTGGCCGATCTAAGCTCGGAAACTCTGATCTAACTCGTTGGTCTTGATCCACCGCCTCCGGGGAACTTTGCAGGTGCAGAAAACCCGAAGACTTACGGTGCAAATCCAGCTCCGACGAGCTTCGCCGTGGTTTTGCCTCGGACCTCGCCGCCGAGCACTTTCCAGGACCCCCGAGCTCAAGAAAACCCCCGAGGTGAGATCTCTGACCTCCCCTCTACCGATCTGTGCCATGAGATCACAGTTTTAGGCAGAATTCTCGAGGATCCGAAACTTTCCGGCGAGATCGCCGCTTCCCGCCGCCGTGCGCCGCCGGCAGCGCCGCCCGCGTTCGATCAGAGCGACGTGGCCGCTTGTGCGCCGTTTATTTTGAATCGCACGGTAGACTTTAAAACCCCGCGTACCGGTTCGATGTTATAATCTCAGCCGTCGGTTTAAAATCGGACGGTCCACATCAGCCCCGCGTTATAAAGACTGGAATTCTTACGTGCTACCCCCTGGGGTTCTCTGGAATTGAGAGCTAGCCCCGGAAACTTCAGATCTAGCCCCTGGAACTCCAGAAAATCATGTAAATTCATTTAAAAATCAGTTTTAGCCCCTGGACTTAATAAAAATTAGGAAAAACACCTCTGATAAGTGTAGCTAGACCCCTGGAAATTATGAAAATAATATTATAGACCCTGTAATGGGAAGAATTAATTATTTAACCCTGTTAAGTATTTAATTTAGAAAATTGAATATGTAACTAGTGTTTAAAAATTAAAAAGGGGGACAAACATAATTGTCAAAATTAGTTAAAAACTTTCTCAGTACTTAGAAAACTTGGAGTGAGATAAAAATATATTTTTGGGCTGAAATAAATCTGTTTCATCTATTATTCACATTTATTAAGTATAGGGACACATTTTTAAGTAAAGAATAGTTATAGAAAGATAGGGAAAATAGTTATGGAATAGTATACATCAGAAGCCAAGGTCAAAATATGATATTAAATTATTTAGGATCAGAACCTATTCTGTTTAGGTGATGTGTATCACTAATTTCATAATAAAATACACAATTATGCATAGAAATCATAAACACATGATTAAAAGTGCATGCAAGCCACAACTCAACACACATAAAGTAACCACAACACATATAATGGTAAAGAACTTTTATAAATATGAATGTGTGGTTTGTATGAAGTAAGAAGTGTGAACTATGTCTTATGATTGTTGTTCTTCTTTTGCTATGTGTGATGGTGTGATGTAGAACCTGCTCAAGAGCAATTTAATTCTTTTCAAGATCAGGACTACCCATTTCAAGAGCAGCAAGAAGGAGGCAAGTGTCCTTGACCACTTTGATCCTATGCTAGGATGTGTAGATAGAATTATTTGCATTGTCAAATGAAATATGAAACCCATGCTAGGAAGTTTCCCTAGAATTGCATTACCTTGTTTCCTTGAAGCTTGGGTTGGGATTTATTTTGTCATGTCATTTATTTACATGCATATGCTTAGCCATGCTTAGAATGGGATATTTGGGACATGAGAATCATCAGTTTATATTACCATACTATTGAATGAGACATTGTGAGTTATGTAGAGGTAGGGATCAAGGCAAGTTGGATGTTTTGGTTGTGTGCTGGGTGCACGAGACTTGGGTTTGTGTTTAGTACTTGCCTGGATCCTAAGGACCGGTTCATGGAGCATGTAACCCGGCTTTACAGTGCCAACCACATGCTGAGATGGGGCAGCTTAGCCAATTAATTAGGTGTATTTCCGGCGTAGTATGGGTGTGTTGGATGGTGCGGGGAATAGGAGTCAGCTGGACTGCCATATGAACCGCAAGGCTCAAGAGGGGGCCACTGCAGCGGGGTTGGAGCCTCTTGTATGCTGTTAGGGGTGAAACCTCAGTGGGCCCACGCTCGTCGGGAATCCCTTTGTAAAGGCTTCGTAGTGATCTCTTGGCCGCACACCTGGGAAGTGTGAATGTGGATCGTAGCCACTGGCATAATGGAGGTTCTTTTAGTCCACCCGGCAACGGGGGATGAAATCACTACTTGTGGGTACAGTGGTACAAACTCTGCAGAGTCAAAACTGTCTTGACAGCCGTGCTCACGGTTAAGAGTGGCCTGGACTTATTCATGATTAGAGGAGTGATGGTTTTTGGATGTTAAGCGGGGAGCTTAACATTGGAAATGATGTTATGGTTTTAGATGTTAAGCGGGGAGCTTAACATTGGTAATGATGTTATGGTTATTGGATTATGATGATGGGATGGGAGATTGAGACCATTTCACCTGTGTAGTAATGTAGGTGCTTAATAAGCTAAGGTGATAGGTATTAAATGTGTAGTGCTCTAACCATGAGTTCAACCTCTCCTTGTCCTAGCCATGCATGATATAATTTTCCCACACTTGCTGAGTACCATTGGTACTCAACCTTGCATATTTGTTGGTTTATATTGCTGCTCAGGTCAAGATAATGAGGTGGTGTATAATGACCAAGACTTTGGACCCGAGGAAGGTTTTTAGGTTCATGAAGACCCCCGGGCAACGCCTGTGATGGAGCCCTAAGAGAATAATATTCCGCTGCTAGTTTATTCACTTGTGATGAAACATTAGTGTCCATTGAGACATTTACTATGTAAGACTTACTTATATTCGATACCTGGCTTGTAATAAATGATGCTTCACTATTTGTCATCACATGTATGAGAAAATGATCCTGGCATAGATGTGATATTCACTTGGTTGTTTCTTCGGAAAAAACCGGGTGTGACAGAGGTGGTATCAGAGCCAAGGTTGCCCGTAGGAACGTGGACCTAGGTAGAAATGGACGTATTTAAGGGCCCTATTTTCTTAAAAACTATTTTCCAAAAGTGAGGGTTGAAAAATATTATTTAAAGAGTTATTTTCTTCATCTTACCCCAACTTTCATTCAAAATAAGATTTTTGTTTGAGAATTTATCTAACCTAATTTTAAATTCTTTTGTTTTAGATGGTTCTCATGATTCGCACCGCTCGTAAGTCCACAGGAGGGAGAGTTCCCGTAGTTGCCCTTGCCGAAAGAGAGAAGAGTCGTCCAGTGACGTACCTTTCCTACGGATTGGCAGTAGGAGACTTGTTGCACCGTCTTCGGCGTATGCTCGAAGCCGCAGGCAATACGGGCAAGCTCATCGTCCACTATAACTCCACCAGGACCATCCGTGAAAAGAGGGAAGAATGGAGTTCGGAGATGAGGATTATACACAAGAATCGGCTGCTTAAGATTCACCACTCTCCAGCTTGTCGAGCAACACAAGTTGACGCGGGGAGAGATGTCACCTGGGAGGCCATCACCTGCCAGAGTCACATCTATCGTCGCCACTTGGACAAAACGGAGTACATGTATGTCCTCCAACGTGAGAGTGGTACCACGGAGTACAAGTACCCACCGGTGCAGCAAGGGACTTCCCATGAGCACATGGACTTGTGCTTGGAGGGTGCTGCTATGCTCAGCACTCGACTGCAGGAGTGTCAACAAGAGCTTCAGGATGTCCGAGACACCCTGAAGGAAACGGAGGCGTTGCTGTGAGCTTGCTTAAAGGCGAGAGAAAGAGGAGATGGGAATGAACTATGTGTCACCGTGAGTGATCCATGGACCCCTGACTCCCCGGATCGCCGAGCACTCAGGCGTCGTCGCACTTCTCCACCAGCAGCCTCCCCACCCAAAGCAGAGTCAGAAGGTAGCCGAAATGAGGAGGAAGATCCCGAGGAGCCAGCTCAAGAGGACGAGTAGTGTAGAGTCTTTCCCCTAGCTAGCAAGAGGTCGAGTAGTCGAGTCGTTACGTAGTTAATGGTGTGATAATGCTTGGTGTGTGACGTGAGTTGTGGAAGCCATGAGCAATTGTCCACAGCCTCGTCTTCAGAATGTTTTGCTTTGGTGTGTGAACCCACATGAAATAATAGTGCATTTATTTGGTGTGAGATATAAACCCTCGTAAAATTTTAACAAAGCCTCAACCCCTCAAAGTACCAACAAGTGAAAGTAGTGAGATGATACTAAATGGTATCAAATTAACATTTGTTGATTCTGCCAGATGGCCGGAAGAGGAAAAGGACGTGCTGCCAACCCCGCCAACAACAATGATGAGGCATGCAACCCTCATCTTTCTGGAGGCCAGGACCGGGGTGGTCGCCGTGAAGAAGTTGATCCTCTCCACCAAATGCTGGAGAATCAAAATCAGCTCATCCAGAACTTGACTCAAGTGGTGGCCAACTTGCATCAAGTTCCACCTCCACAAGCTGCACCACGCCAACCAAGGTTGAGTGAGTTTCTAGGAACTCAACCTCCAAAGTTTGCAAGTGCTGCTGAACCTCTGGAGGCAGATGATTGGCTGAAGACCATTGAAAGTAAGATGAGGATCATACAGTGCCAAGGGTATGAGAGGGTGCTGTTTGCCTCTCATCAATTGCATGGACCTGCTGCTGATTTGGTGGACCGCCTACGTGGCCGCCCATCATGACCCTGAGAGCATCACTTGGGAAGAGTTCAAGCGTAGCTTTCGCAACCATTACATCCCAAGAGGTGAACTCAAAAACAAGAGGAAGGAGTTTTTGGGACTGCAGCAGGGAAACATGACGGTGAGGGAATACCTCACTAAATTTACTCAACTATCCCGTTATGCTCCACGAGACATAGAGACAGATGAGCAGAAACAAGATTGTTTCGTGGAAGGGCTTACCGCAGAAATGCAGTGTGCAATGTCCTCAAATGAGTATGAGAGCTTTCAAAAGATGGTGGACAGAGCATTTGTGGTGGAAAGGAAGCTAAAGGCCCTGGAAAATGAGAATAAGAGGAAGGCTGGGTGGTCACATCAAGCCTCAGGGAGCAACACCTGCCCACGTATGATGCAGCAACCTACGGGGCAGACGAGCCGTGCTGCGGTACCCTATTCAGCACCAAGAGGGTACAACCCAAACTACAGGCCTCCCGCAGCACCAGCACAGCCGCAACGTCAGTTTGTACAGCAGCCTCGCCCCGCATATCCACCTCGACCAGCAGTGCAAGGACCCCCAAACCAACCCCAAGACAACAAGGGCCAAGCATCTAAGATTGGGGTGCAATGTTTCAGCTGTGGTGAAGTGGGGCACTACGCCCATAAGTGTCCAAAGAAGAAGCCTGCGCCGCCACAACAGCAGAATGTAATGAGAGGACGGGTGAACCACGTCACTATGGAGGAAGCACAAGAGGCACCCGACGTGGTAGTTGGTAAGTTTCCTGCCAATTTACACCTTGCAACTCTGCTGTTTGATTCTGGTGCTACCCATTCGTTCATTGCTCAAGGGTTTGTTAAGAAGCATGACCTAGCAACCACACAAATGAACCATATGCTAGCGGTAAACTCTCCAGGTGGAGAAATAAGGACAAGACAAGTGTGTCCCAAAGTGAACCTAGACATTAATGGGGTAGTATTTACCGCTAACCTCATAGTGATCGATTCACAAGGGATAGATATTATTTTGGGTATGGATTGGTTGACCAAACATAAAGGAATCATCCATTGTTCGACCAGAACGGTGGAACTAACTCACCCTAGTGGCACAAAAGTAAGGTTCATAACAATACACGAGCCTAGGAGGGACATTAAATTAAATCAAGTGGAGGTGAAAGTTGAGGAAATCAGGATCATCAGGGAATATCCAGATGTTTTTCCGGAGGAGTTGCCAGGTATGCCTCCCGACCGTGACGTGGAATTCGCAATTGAGCTAGTACCGGGAACAGCCCTGATATACAAGAGACCTTATCGAATGGACTCCAAGCAGCTAGAAGAGCTCAAGGATCATTTGAGAGAATTGACGGAGAAGGGGTATGTTCGCCCTAGTTCCTCACCATGGGGAGCTCCGGTGATATTTGTGCCTAAGAAAGATGGAACCCAAAGGTTATGCGTGGATTACCGTGCCTTGAATGAGGTAACCATCAAGAACAAGTACCCATTACCCCGCATTGAAGACTTGTTTGATCAGTTGAGGGGAGCTTGTGTGTTCTCGAAAATTGATCTCAGGTCGGGATACCACCAACTCAAGATAAGGCAATCTGATATTCCCAAGACAGCTTTCGTATCTCGGTACGGACTGTATGAATACACTGTCATGCCTTTCGGGCTAACCAATGCCCCGGCATATTTCATGTACCTCATGAACAAGGTATTCATGGAATATCTAGACAAATTTGTGGTGGTTTTCATAGATGATATTCTCGTCTTCTCCAAAGATGAAGAAGAACATGAGAAACATCTAAGGTTGGTGTTACAGAGGCTGAGAGAACACCAACTATATGCCAAGTTGAGCAAGTGTGAGTTTTGGCTGAAGAGAGTTCCCTTTTTGGGACATATAATCTCGGAGGGAGGAATCTCCGTAGATCCCGCCAAAATCGAAGATATCCAGAAGTGGAAGATCCCTGAAAATGTAGGGGAAGTTCGAAGCTTTTTGGGATTGGCTGGATACTATCGACGGTTTATTGAGGGATTCTCCAAGATCTCGAGACCCCTCACCAAACTGTTGGAAAAGGGAATCACATTCACCTGGACGCCACAGTGCGAGACGAGCTTTCAGGAGCTAAAGAAGAGATTGACAACAGCTCCAGTGTTGGTTATGCCAGATATGCAGAAGAATTTCACAGTGTACTGCGATGCCTCTGGAAACGGGTTGGGATGTGTTCTCATGCAAGAAGGACATGTCGTGGCATATGCATCCCGGCAGCTTCGGAAGCACGAGAAGAACTATCCTACACATGACCTAGAACTAGCTGCAGTGGTACACGCGTTGAAAATTTGGCGGCACTATTTGATGGGGAAGAGAACAGAGATATATACGGATCATAAGAGTTTGAAGTACATATTCACACAGCCTGATCTCAACCTCAGACAAAGGAGATGGTTAGAGCTAATCAATGACTTTGATGTGGGCATCAACTATCATCCCGGGAAAGCAAACGTCGTGGCCGATGCTTTGAGTCGGAAAGTGCAGGTCAATAAGTTGAGCTTGAAGGATATGCCTGCAGAATTGAAGGACGAGGTTATAAGGCTCAATCTATGTCTAGTAAATAGTGGTGAGGCCATCGCCATGGAAGTGGACTCCACACTTGAGCAAGACATACGCGAAGGCCAAAAGAATGATGAGAAGATACAAGAGATCAGACAGCTCATCAAGGAGAATAAAGCTCCTGGTTTTAGAGAGGATGAACAAGGAACGGTGTGGCACGGGAAAAGGATCTGTGTGCCTGAAGTAAAGGAGATCCGTGAATTGATTTTAAAGGAGGCTCACGATTCCGACTATTCCATTCATCCTGGGAGTACGAAGATGTACCAGGACCTCAAGAGCAGGTATTGGTGGTATGGCATGAAGCGAGATGTCGCGGAACATGTTGCCCTATGTGACACATGTCAGTTGGTGAAAACTGAACATCAACGACCCGCGGGATTATTGCAACCACTCAAAGTGCCTGAATGGAAATGGGAAGAAATCAGCATGGATTTTGTCGTGGGATTGCCTAGGACCCAATCCGGGTATGATTCAATATGGGTCATTATTGATAGGCTAACCAAGGTAGCTCATTTCATTCCGGTGAAAGAAAGCTACAGCGGAACCAAATTGGCAGAATTGTACATGTCAAGGATTGTGTGTTACCATGGCAAAGAAGATAGTGTCGGACCGAGGGACACAGTTCACCTCGAGGTTTTGGCAAAAGTTGCATGAAACCATGGGAACCCATCTGAATTTCAGCTCTGCCTATCATCCCCAAACTGACGGGCAGACGGAGAGAACCAATCAGATCCTTGAAGATATGTTAAGGGCATGTGCACTCAAAAACAATAGAAGTTGGGACAAGAACCTACCGTATGCGGAGTTTTCCTATAACAACAGCTATCAAGCTAGTATGAAGATGTCACCGTTTGAAGCTTTGTATGGAAGGAAGTGCAGAACTCCCCTATTTTGGAACCAAACAGGAGAAAGTAAAGTGTTTGGTCCAGAAGTGCTACAAGAAGCCGAGGCAAAGGTGAGGGAGATTCGCAACAACTTGAGGATAGCACAAACACGCCAGAAGAGTTATGCTGATGTACGAAGAAGAGAGCTCGTTTTCAATGTGGGAGACTATGTTTATCTCAAGGTGTCCCCTATCAGAGGACTTCGTCAGTTCAAGGTGAAAGGGAAGTTGTCACCTCGATACGTTGGACCTTTTCCAGTGTTGGAAAGGAAAGGCGAAGTGGCGTACCAACTAGAGTTGCCGGTTCATCTATCGGACGTGCACGATGTATTCCATGTGTCACAACTCAAGAAATGACTGAGGACGCCTGAAGAGGTGTTACCCATGAATGAAGTGGATGTAGCTGAAGATTTGTCTTATGCCGAACAACCATACAAGATTTTGGAGACGATGGAACGCCTCACCAGAAACAAGAGAATCCGGATGTGCAAGGTGCAGTGGAAGCATCACTCAGAAGAGGAAGCCACCTGGGAACGGGAAGATGAGCTTAAGGCACAGTTTCCGGAATTGTTTTCTTAGAAACACCAATCTCGAGGACGAGATTTCTTTTAAGGGGGGTAGAGCTGTAACACCCCAAATTTTTAGTCAAAACCCAAATTTGATTTAGAACCCTAAACCATGTTCAGAGGGGAATTTAGAAATTTTTGGACGTGTTGCATGTTTTGCAAAAATTCAAATTCAAACTGGAATTCAAATTATACCCAAAACAGAAAAGAAATGGAAAAAGAAAAAGGAATTCGGGAAAAAACTGGCCAGTGGGCCAAAACCCCAGCCGGCCCAGCTACCCCGCGCCAGCCCGCCCCCGCGCGCGCCGCGCTGCCCCTCGCTGACGGGTGGGACCCGCATGTCATCCCTAACCCGAGCCCCGCGACCCCGGACTTCTCCTCCACGCGCGCGATCGCAACCGATCTGGAAACCGCGTCCCGTCGCCGAATTCTGGTCCCAGCGGACTCCAACTTGATCACAACAGACCCACCGCCCTTCCCCGGCTATAAAAACCACTGCTCCGATCAGTTTTTCCCACGCGATCGCCGATTTTCACTCCGGTGAGCACCGAGACTTCGCCGGTGAATTCTGGCCGATCTAAGCTCGGAAACTCTGATCTAACTCGTTGGTCTTGATCCACCGCCTCCGGGGAACTTTGCAGGTGCAGAAAACCCGAAGACTTACGGTGCAAATCCAGCTCCGACGAGCTTCGCCGTGGTTTTGCCTTGGACCTCGCCGCCGAGCACTTTCCAGGACCCCCGAGCTCAAGAAAACCCCCGAGGTGAGATCTCTGACCTCCCCTCTACCGATCTGTGCCATGAGATCACAGTTTTAGGCAGAATTCTCGAGGATCCGAAACTTTCCGGCGAGATCGCCGCTTCCCGCCGCCGTGCGCCGCCGGCAGCGCCGCCCGCGTTCGATCAGAGCGACGTGGCCGCTTGTGCGCCGTTTATTTTGAATCGCACGGTAGACTTTAAAACCCCGCGTACCGGTTCGATGTTATAATCTCAGCCGTCGGTTTAAAATCGGACGGTCCACATCAGCCCCGCGTTATAAAGACTGGAATTCTTACATGCTACCCCCTGGGGTTCTCTGGAATTGAGAGCTAGCCCCGGAAACTTCAGATCTAGCCCCTGGAACTCCAGAAAATCGTGTAAATTCATTTAAAAATCAGTTTTAGCCCCTGGACTTAATAAAAATTAGGAAAAACACCTCTGATAAGTGTAGCTAGACCCCTGGAAATTATGAAAATAATATTATAGACCCTGTAATGGGAAGAATTAATTATTTTAACCCTGTTAAGTATTTAATTTAGAAAATTGAATATGTAACTAGTGTTTAAAAATTAAAAAGGGGGACAAACATAATTGTCAAAATTAGTTAAAAACTTTCTCAGTACTTAGAAAACTTGGAGTGAGATAAAAATATATTTTTGGGCTGAAATAAATCTGTTTCATCTATTATTCACATTTATTAAGTATAGGGACACATTTTTAAGTAAAGAATAGTTATAGAAAGATAGGGAAAATAGTTATGGAATAGTATACATCAGAAGCCAAGGTCAAAATATGATATTAAATTATTTAGGACCAGAACCTATTCTGTTTAGGTGATGTGTATCACTAATTTCATAATAAAATACACAATTATGCATAGAAATCATAAACACATGATTAAAAGTGCATGCAAGCCACAACTCAACACACATAAAGTAACCACAACACATATAATGGTAAAGAACTTTTATAAATATGAATGTGTGGTTTGTATGAAGTAAGAAGTGTGAACTATGTCTTATGATTGTTGTTCTTCTTTTGCTATGTGTGATGGTGTGATGTAGAACCTGCTCAAGAGCAATTTAATTCTTTTCAAGATCAGGACTACCCATTTCAAGAGCAGCAAGAAGGAGGCAAGTGTCCTTGACCACTTTGATCCTATGCTAGGATGTGTAGATAGAATTATTTGCATTGTCAAATGAAATATGAAACCCATGCTAGGAAGTTTCCCTAGAATTGCATTACCTTGTTTCCTTGAAGCTTGGGTTGGGATTTATTTTGTCATGTCATTTATTTACATGCATATGCTTAGCCATGCTTAGAATGGGATATTTGGGACATGAGAATCATCAGTTTATATTACCATACTATTGAATGAGACATTGTGAGTTATGTAGAGGTAGGGATCAAGGCAAGTTGGATGTTTTGGTTGTGTGCTGGGTGCACGAGACTTGGGTTTGTGTTTAGTACTTGCCTGGATCCTAAGGACCGGTTCATGGAGCATGTAACCCGGCTTTACAGTGCCAACCACATGCTGAGATGGGGCAGCTTAGCCAATTAATTAGGTGTATTTCCGACGTAGTATGGGTGTGTTGGATGGTGCGGGGAATAGGAGTCAGCTGGACTGCCATATGAACCGCAAGGCTCAAGAGGGGGCCACTGCAGCGGGGTTGGAGCCTCTTGTATGCTGTTAGGGGTGAAACCTCAGTGGGCCCACGCTCGTCGGGAATCCCTTTGTAAAGGCTTCGTAGTGATCTCTTGGCCGCACACCTGGGAAGTGTGAATGTGGATCGTAGCCACTGGCATAATGGAGGTTCTTTTAGTCCACCCGGCAACGGGGGATGAAATCACTACTTGTGGGTACAGTGGTACAAACTCTGCAGAGTCAAAACTGTCTTGACAGCCGTGCTCACGGTTAAGAGTGGCCTGGACTTATTCATGATTAGAGGAGTGATGGTTTTTGGATGTTAAGCGGGGAGCTTAACATTGGAAATGATGTTATGGTTTTAGATGTTAAGCGAGGAGCTTAACATTGGTAATGATGTTATGGTTATTGGATTATGATGATGGGATGGGAGATTGAGACCATTTCACCTGTGTAGTAATGTAGGTGCTTAATAAGCTAAGGTGATAGGTATTAAATGTGTAGTGCTCTAACCATGAGTTCAACCTCTCCTTGTCCTAGCCATGCATGATATAATTTTCCCACACTTGCTGAGTACCATTGGTACTCAACCTTGCATATTTGTTGGTTTATATTGCTGCTCAGGTCAAGATAATGAGGTGGTGTATAATGACCAAGACTTTGGACCCGAGGAAGGTTTTTAGGTTCATGAAGACCCCCGGGCAACGCCTGTGATGGAGCCCTAAGAGAATAATATTCCGCTGCTAGTTTATTCACTTGTGATGAAGCATTAGTGTCCATTGAGACATTTACTATGTAAGACTTACTTATATTCGATACCTGGCTTGTAATAAATGATGTTTCACTATTTGTCATCACATGTATGAGAAAATGATCCTGGCATACATGTGATATTCACTTGGTTGTTTCTTCGGAAAAAACCGGGTGTGACATGGGCAGGCTGCCCGGACACTTGTCGGTCTACCTCTAGTTATGCCGTCTTTCTGGGCGGTAACCTCGTCTCCTAGTCCTCGAAGCAATAGCACGTGGTGTCGCGCTCGAGTGCTGAGGCAGAGTACCACGCCGTGGCTAACGACATGGCCTAGGATTCCTCGCTTCAGCAGCTACTTCAGGAGCTCCACCCTCCCGTCACCAGGAGTACTCTGATCTACTGCGACATGTACCTCTCCACCAACCCTGTCCAGCAGCAGCGCACGAAGCGTGTGGAGATTGACCTCCACTTTGTTCGTGAGCGGGTTGCGCGTGGCAAGGTTTGGGTACACCATGTCTCGTTGATGTCACAGTTCGCTGACATCTTCACGAAGGGCCTCCCGTCGTTGTTGTTCTCGGAGTTCCGGTCTAGTCTCAACATCTGCTGTGGCTAGATGTTGGGACTACGGGGGTGTTATACTATGTAATTAGTGTGGTAATTAGGGGGTATTTTAGTCCTTTGGATGTGATTAGGGTTAGGGGCATATTAGTCCTTTCCCACCCCCTAACACCTCTACATAATGTACCCCTTTGTCGGTACCCTCAATACCGGGTACACCCGTGCACAGGAGAAAACGCCTAAGGACCTCGCCCCCTCCGCAGGGGCGAGCTCCGAAGGCGCCATGTGTCCAGTAGGGTCGGGGCTCTCCTCTCCTCAGAGGAGAGCTCCGGGCCTGCCACGTGGCCAGAAGAGCCGGACCTCGCCCCCTCCGCAGGGGCGAGCTCCGAAGGCGCCAGGTGTCCAGTAGGGTCGGGTCTCCCCTCTCCTCAGAGGAGAGCTCTGGGCCTGCCACATGGCCGGAAGAGCCGGACCTCGCCCCCTCCGCAGGGGCGAGCTCCGAAGGCGCCATGTGTCCAGTAGGGCCGGGGCTCCCCTCTCCTCAGAGGAGAGGTCTGGGCCTGCCACGTGGCCAGAAGAGCCGTACCTCGCCCCCTCCGTAGGGGCGAGCTCCGAAGGCGCCACGTGTCCAGTAGGGTCGGGGCTCCCCTCTCCTCAGAGGAGAGCTCCAGGCCTGCCACGTGGCCGGAAGAGCCGGACCTCGCCCCCTCCGTAGGGGTGAGCTCCGAAGGCGCCATGTGTCCAGTAGGGCCGGGGCTCCCCTCTTCTTAGAGGAGAGCTCCGGGCCTGCCACGTAGCCGGAAGAGCCGGACCTCGCCCCCTCCGCAGGGGTGAGCTCTGAAGGCGCCAGGTGTCCAGTAGGGCCGGGGCTCCTCTCTCCTCACAGGAGAGCTCCGGGCCTGCCACGTGGACAGAAGAGCCGGACTTCGCCCCCTCCGCAGGTGTCACACCCGGTTTTTCCGAAGAACAACCGAGTGAATATCACATGTATGCCAGGATCATTTTCTCATACATGTGATGACAAATAGTGAAGCATCATTTATTACAAGCCAGGTGTCGAATATAAATAAGTCTTACATAGCAAATGTCTCGATGGACAATAATAAGTTCATCTCAAGTAAATAAACTAGCAGCAGAATAATTATTCTCGTGGGCTCCGTCACAGGCGTTGCCCGGGGGACTCCATGAACCTAGTAACCTTCTTCGGGTCCAAAGTCTTGATCATTAAACACCACATCATTCTCTTGACCTGAGCAGCAATATAAACCAACAAATATGCAAGGTTGAGTACCGACGGTACTCAGCAAGTGTGGGAAAGTTATGTCATGCATGGATAGAACAAGGGGGAGGTTGAACTCATGGTTAAAGCACTACGCAATTAATACCTATCACCTTAGCTTATTAAGCACCTATATTACTACATAGGTGAAATTGTCCCAATTTCCCATCCCATCATCATAACCAAATAACCATAACATCATTTCCAATGTTAAGCTCCCCGCTTAACATTCACAACTTCCAAAACCATCACTCCTCTAATCATGAATAAGTCCAAGCCACTCTTGACCGTGAGCACGGCTGTCATGACAGTTTTGACTCTGCAGAGTTTGCACCACTGTACCCACATGTAGTGATTTCATCCCCCGTTGCCGGGTGGACTAAAAGAACCTCCATTATGCCAGTGGCTACGAACCACATTCACACTTCCCAGGTGTGTAGCCAGGAGATCACTACGAAGCCTTTACAAAGGGATTCCCGACGAGCGTGGGCCCACTGAGGTTTCACCCCTAACAGCATACAAGAGGCTCCAACCCCGCTGCAGTGGCCCCCTCTTGAGCCTTGCGGTTTATAAGGTAGTCCAGCTGACACCTATTCCCCGCACCATCCAACACACCCATACTACGCCGCGGATACACCTAATTAATTGGCCAAGCTGCCCCATCTCAGCATGTGGTTGGCACGGTAAAGCCAGGTTACATGCTCCATGAACCGGTCCTTAGGATCCAGGCAAGTACTAAACACAAACCCGAGTCTCGTGCACCCAGCACCAACCAAAAACATCCAACTTGCCTTGATCCCTACCTCTACATAACGAACAATATCTCATTCAAGAGTATGGTAAAATAAAATGATGATCTCATATCCCAAATATCCCATTCTAAGCATGGCTAAGCATATGCATAATAATAAATGACATGATAAAATAAATCCCAACCCAAGCTACAAGGAAACAAGGTAATGCAATTCTAGGGAAACTTCCTAGCATGAGTTTCATATTTCAATTGACAATGCAAATAATTCTATCTACACATCCTAGCATAGGATCAAAGTGGTCAAGGACACTTGCCTCCTTCCTGCTGCTCTTGGAATGGGTAGTCCTGATCTTGGAAAGGAAGAACTTGCTCTGGAGCAGGTTCTACTCATACCATCACACATAGCAAAAGAAAACAACAAGTCATAAGACATAGTTCACACTTCCACTTCATACAAACCACACATTCACATTTATGAAAGCCATTCACAATTCTATGTGTTGTGGTTACTCTATGTGTGTTGATTTTTGGCTTACATGCACTTTTAAACATGTGTATATGATTTCTACTTTTGTATTCACATTTATGTTTGCATACTATATATGAGTTTCCAATTTAAATAAATTCCTTACATTCAATTACTACACCCTTTTAGCTACCAAGTATGCATGAAAGGTATTTTCCTACTCCATATGTGTCTTCAGACCTTCTACCAACCCTAACTGAATTCTTTGGATTTTGGAAACTTCATTTATCATTTTCTAGTTATTCATACCTAGTTTGCTATATTTTCAGATTTATTTCCTATGCCTAAATGTGAACTTTATTATAAAAATAGTAAGACACCTCATCTAAACAGAATAGGTTTTGGGTCTAAAATATATAATAATATATTTTTGAACTTCTCCTCTGATGTGAACTATTTTACATTTATTTTACTAATTTTCAGAATTATTCTCTACTTAAAAATATGTCCCTATAACTAATAAAGGTGAATAATCAATTAAACAGATTTATTTCAGCCAAAAATCTATTTTTATCTCACTCCAAAGTTTTCCAAGTACTAGGAAAGTTTTTAATTTGAATTTACAATGTGTTTGTCCCATCTTTTAAATTTTAAATACTAAACACATATTCAAATTCCTAAATTTAATATCACATAAGGTTAAAAAGGTAAACTCACCCCACTACAGGGTCTATTATATTATTTTAAGAATTTCCAGGGGGCTAACTACCCATAACAGAGGGGTTTTCCTAATTTTTATTAAGTCTAGGGGCTAAAACTAATTTTTAAATGAAATTACATGATTTTCTGAAGTTCTAGTGGCTAGATCAGAAGTTTCCGGGGCTAGCTCTTATTTTCCGAGAACCCCAGGGGGTAGCACGTAAGAATTCCAGTATTTATAATGCGGGGCTGACGTGGACCGTCCGATTTAAAACAGACGGCTGAGATTATAACATCAAACCGGTATGCGGGGATTTAAACTCTACCGTGCGATTTAAAATAGACGGCGCACAAGCGGCCACGTCGCTCTGATCGAGCGCGGGCGGCGCTGCCCGGCGGCGCACGGCGGCGGGAGGCGGCGATCTCGCCGGAGGGTTTTGGATCTTCGTCAATTCTCCCTAAAACTGTGATTTTATGGCATAGATCGGTGGAGGGGAGGTCGGGGATCTCACCTCGGGGGTTTTCTTGAGCTCGGAGGTCCTGGAAAGCGATCGGCGACGAGGTCCGAGGTGAATTCACGGCGAGGCTCGTCGGCGCTGTGTTTGTACCGCAAATCACCGAGTTTTCTGCACTGGAGAGAAAATCGGTTGATCGTGGGGGAAAACGGGACAATGTCGGGGTTTTTATAGACGGGGGGAGGGCGGCGGGTTGGTTTAGATCGAGCTAGAGTCTTCGGGGTCCGGAAGTCGGCTGGGAACGCGGGATTTTCCGGTCGGTTGCGATCGTGCGCGCGCGGGGTAAACAGTCCGGGTTTCGGACGATCGGGGGTTAGGGATGACAGGTGGGTCCCACCTGTCTGCGAGAGGGAGCGCGGGCGCGCGGCTGCGGGCTGGCGCGGGGGCTGGGTGGGCCGGCTGGTGGGTTTCGGCCCACTGGCCAGGGAGGTTTATTTTTTTCCTTTTCTTTTTCTTTTTCATTTCTGTTTTGAGTTTAATTTGAATTCCAGTTTGAATTTGAATTTTTGCAACACATGCAATACGTCCAAAAAATTTTAAATTCCCCTCTTAACAGGATTTTGGGGTGTTACAGCTCTACCCCCCTTAAAAAAATCTCGTCCTCGAGATTGGTGTTTCTAAGAAAACAATTCCGAAAATTGTGCCTTAAGCTCATCTTCTCGCTCCCAGGTGGCTTCCTCTTCCGAGTGATGCTTCCACTGCACCTTGCACATCCGGATTCTTTTATTTCTTGTGAGGCGTTCTATTGTCTCCAAAATCTTGGATGGCTGCTCGGCATAAGACAGATCCTCAGCTACTTCAACCTCATTCATGGGTAGCATCTCTTCAGGTGTCCTTAGACATTTCTTGAGCTGTGACACATGGAATACATCGTGCACATCCGATAGGCGAGCCGGTAATTCTAGTTGATACGCCACTTCGCCTTTCCTCTCCAGCACTTGAAAGGGTCCGATGTATCGAGGTGACAACTTCCCTCTCACCTTGAATCGACGAAGTCCTCGGATAGGGGACACCTTGAGATAAACATAGTCTCCCACGTTGAAAACGAGCTCTCTTCTCCGTACATCGGCATAGCTCTTTTGCCGTGTTTGTGCTATCCTCAAGTTGTTACGAATTTCCCTCACTTTCGCCTCGGCTTCTTGTAGTACTTCGGGAACAAACACTTTACTTTCCCCTGTTTGGTTCCAAAATAATGGAGTTCTGCACTTCCTCCCATACAAAGCTTCGAACGGTGACATCTTCATACTAGCCTGATAGCTGTTGTTATAGGAAAACTCCGTATACGGTAAGTTCTTATCCCAACTCCGATTGTTTTTGAGTGCACACGCTCTCAGCATATCCTCGAGAATCTGATTGGTCCTTTCCGTCAGCCCGTCGGTTTGGGGATGATAGGCAGAGCTGAAATTCAGATGGGTTCCCATGGTTTCATGCAACTTCTGCCAGAACCTTGAGGTGAACTGTGTCCCTCGATCCGACACAATCTTCTTTGGCACTCCATGGTAATACACGATCCTTGACATGTACAACTCCGCCAATTTGGATCCACTGTAGCTTTTCTTCACAGGGATGAAGTGAGCTACCTTGGTTAGCCTGTCGATGATGACCCATATTGAATCATATCCTGATTGGGTCCTAGGCAATCCCACTATGAAATCCATACTGATTTCTTCCCATTTCCATTCAGGCACTTTGAGTGGTTGCAATAATCCAGCGGGTCGTTGATGTTCTGCTTTCACCAACTGACATGTGTCACATAGGGCAACATGTTCCGTGACATCTCGCTTCATGCCATACCACCAATACCTGCTCTTGATGTCCTGGTACATCTTCGTACTCCCAGGATGGATGGAATAGTCGGAATCGTGAGCCTCCTTCAAAATCAATTCACGAATCTCTTTTACTTCAGGCACACAGATTCTTTTCCCGTGCCACACCGTACCTTGTTCATCCTCTCTGAAACCAGGAGCTTTATTTTCCTTGATGAGTTGTCTGATCTCTTGTATCTTCTCGTCATTCTTTTGACCCTCGCGTATGTATCGCTCTAGTGTGGAGTCCACTTCCATGGCGATGCCTTCACCACTATTCACAAGGCATAGATTGAGCCTTATAACCTCGTTCTTCAATTCTACAAGCATGTCCTTCAAGCTCAACTTATTGACCTGCACTTTCCGACTTAAAGCATCTGCCACGGCGTTTGCTTTCCCAGGATGATAGTTGATGCCCACATCAAAGTCATTGATTAGCTCTAACCATCTCCTTTGTCTGAGGTTGAGATCTGGCTGTGTGAAAATGTACTTTAAACTCTTATGATCCGTATATATCTCTGTCCTCTTCCCCATCAAGTAGTGCCGCCAAATTTTCAACGTGTGTACCACTGCGGCTAGTTCTAGGTCATGTGTAGGATAGTTCTTCTCGTGCTTCCGAAGCTGCCGGGATGCATAAGCCACGACATACCCTTCTTGCATGAGAACACATCCCAACCCGTTTCCAGAGGCATCGCAGTACACCGTAAAGTTCTTCTGCATATCTGGCATAACTAGCACTTGGGCTGTTGTCAATCTTTTCTTTAACTCCTGAAAACTCGTCTCGCACTGCGGCGTCCATGTGAATGTGATTCCCTTCTCCAACAGTTTGGTGAGGGGTCTCGAGATTTTAGAGAATCCCTCAATATACCGTCGATAGTATCCAGGCAATCCCAAGAAGCTTTGAACTTCCCCGACATTTTCATGGGTCTTCCACTTCTGTATATCCTCGATTTTGGCGGGATCTACGGAGATTCCTCCTTCCGAGATTATATGTCCTAAGAAGGGAACTCTCTTCAGCCAAAACTCACACTTGCTCAACTTGGCATATAGTTGCTGTTCTCTCAGCCTCTGCAACACCAACCTTAGATGTTTCTCATGTTCTTCTTCATCTTTGGAGAAGACGAGAATGTCATCTATGAAAACCACCACAAATTTGTCCAGATATTCCATGAATACCTTGTTCATGAGATACATGAAGTATGCCGGGGCATTAGTTAGCCCGAAAGGCATAACAGTGTATTCATACAATCCGTACCGAGATACGAAAGCTGTCTTGGGAATATCAGATTGCCTTATCTTAAGTTGGTGGTATCCCGACCTAAGATCAATTTTCGAGAACACACAAGCTCCCCTCAACTGATCAAACAAGTCTTCAATGCGGGGTAATGGATACTTATTCTTGATGGTTACCTCATTCAAGGCACGGTAGTCCACGCATAACCTTTGGGTTCCGTCCTTCTTAGGCACAAATATCACTGGGGCCCCCCATGGTGAGGAACTAGGACGAATATACCCCTTCCCCGTCAATTCTCTCAAATGATCCTTGAGTTCTCCCAGCTGCTTGGAGTCCATCCGATAAGGTCTCTTGTATATCGGGGTTGTTCCAGGCACTAGCTCAATTGCGAATTCCACTTCACGATCAGGAGGCATTCCTGGCAATTCCTCCGGAAAAACATCTGGATATTCCCTAATGGTTCTGACCTCCTCCACCTTCACCTCAACTTGATTTAATTTAACGTCCCTCCTAGGCTCTTGTATTGTTATAAACTTTACTTTTGTGTCACTAGGGTGCGTTAGTTCCACCGTTCTGGTCTTACAATGGATGATTCCCTTATGTTTGGTCAACCAGTCCATGCCCAAAATAATATCTATCCCTTGTGAATCTATCACTATGAGGTTAGCAGTAAATACTACCCCATTAATGTCTAGGTTCACTTTGGGACACACTTGTCTTGTCCTTATTTCTCCACCTGGAGAGTTTACTGCTAGCATATGATTCATTTGTGTTGTTGCTAGGTCATGCTTCTTAACAAACCCTTGGGCAATGAACGAGTGGGTAGCACCAGAATTAAACAACTGGGTTGCAATGTGTAAATTGGCAGGAAACTTACCAACTACCACGTCAGGTGCCTCTTGCGCTTCCTCCATGGTGACGTGGTTCACCCGTCCTCTCATTACATTCTGCTGTTGTGGCTGCGTGGGCTTCTTCTTTGGGCACTTATGGACGTAGTGCCCCACTTCACAACAGTTGAAACATTGCACCCCAACCTTAGGTGACTGGCCTTTGCTGTCTTGGGGTTGGTTTGGGGGTCCTTGCACTGCTGGTCGAGGTTGATATGTAGGGCGAGGCTGCTGTACAAACTGACGTTGTGGCTGTATTGGTGCTGCCGGAGGCCTGTAGTTCGGGTTGTACCCTCTTGGTGCTGAGTAGGGTACCGCAGCACGGTTCGTCTGCCCCGCGGGTTGCTGCATCAGACGTGGGCGGGTGTTGCTCCCTGAGGCCTGATGTGATCACCCGGCCTTCCTCTTGTTCTCATTTTCCAAGGCCTTCAGCTTCCTTTCTACCACAAACGCTCTGTCCACCATCTTTTGGAAGCTTTCATACTCATTGGAGGACATTGCACATTGCATTTCTACGGTAAGTCCTTCCGCGAAACAATCTTGTTTCTGCTCATCAGTCTCTATGTCCCGTGGGGCATAACGGGAGAGTTGAGTAAATTTAGTGAGGTATTCCCTCACCGTCATGTTACCTTGCTGCAACCCCAAAAACTCCTTCCTCTTGTTTTTGAGTTCACCCCTTGGTATGTAATGGTTGCGGAAGCTACGCTTGAACTCTTCCCAAGTGATGTTCTCAGGGTCATGATGGGCGGCCACGTAGGCGGTCCACCAATCAGCAGCAGGTCCATGCAATTGATGAGAGGCAAACAGCACCCACTCATACCCTTGGCACAGTATGATCCTCATCTTGCTTTCAATGGTCTTTAGCCAATCATCTGCCTCCAGAGGTTCAGCAGCACTTGCAAACTTCGGAGGTTGAGTTCCCAGAAACTCACTCAACCTTGGTTGGCGTGGTGCAGCTTGTGGAGGTGGAACTTGATGCAAGTTGGCCACCACTTGAGTCAAGTTCTGGATGAGCTGATTTTGATTCTCAAGCATTTGGTGGAGGGGATCAACTCCTTCACGGCGACCACCCCTGTCTTGGCCTCCAGAAAGATGAGGGTTGCAGGCCTCATCGTTGTTGTTGGCGGGGTTGGCAGCACGACCTTTTCCTCTTCCGGCCATCTGGCATGATCAACCAATGTTAATTTAAAGCGTTACGTATTATCTTACTACTTTCACTTGTTTGTACTTTAAAGTGTTGAGGCTTTGTTATACTTTTCTGAGGGTTCATATCTCATACAAAAATAAATGCACTATTATTTCATGTTGGTTCACACACCAAAGCAAAACAATCTGAAGACGAGGCTGTGGACAATTGCTCATGGCTTCAACAACTCACGTCACACACCAAGCATTAACACACCATTAACTAACGTAACGACTCGACTATTCGACATCTTGCTAACTAAGGGAAAAACTCTACGCTACTCGTATCACTGAGCTGGCTCCTCGGGATCACTCATTATTGCGGCTGCCTTCTGACTCCGCTTTGGGTGGGGAGGCTGCTGGTGGAGAAGTGCGACGACGCCTGATCGCCCGGCGATCTGGGGAGTCAAGAGTCCATGTATCATTCATGGTGACACACAGTTCATCCCCATCTCCTCTTTCTCTCGCCCTCAAGCAGGCTCGAAGCAACGCCTCGGTTTCCTTCAGGGTGTCCCGAACATCCTGAAGCTCCTGCTGACACTCCTGCAGTCGAGTGCTAAGCATAGCAGCATCCTCCAAGCACAAGTCCATGTGCTCATGGGAAGTCCCCTGCTGCACTGGCGGGTACTTGTACTCCGTTGTACCACTCTCGCGCTGGAGGACATACATGTACTCAGTTCTATCCAGGTGTCGATGATAGATGTGACTCTGGCAGGTGATTGCCTCCCAGGTAACATCCTTCTCCGCATCGACCTGTGTCGCTCGACAAGCTGGAGAGCGGTGGATCTTGAGCAGCTGATTTTCGTGGATAATCCTCATCTCTGAATTCCATTCTTCCCTCTTCTCACGGATGGTCCTGGTGGAGCTATAGTGTATGATTAGCTTGCCCGTATTGCCGGCGGCTTGGAGCATACGTCGAAGACGGCGCAACAAGCCTCCTACTGCCAATCCGTAGGAAAGGTACGTCACCTGACGGCTCTCCTCTCTTTGGGCAAGGGCAACTACGGGAACTCTCCCTCCTGTTGACTTGTGAGCGGTGCGAATCATGCGAACCATCTAAAACAAAAAGCATTTAAACTTAGGTTAGATAAACTTTTAAACAAAAAATCCTATTTTGAATGAAAGTTGGGGTAAGATGAAGAAAGTGACTCATTAAATAACACTTTTCAACACATACCTTGTAAAATAGTTTTTAAGGAAATAGGGCCCTTAAATACGTCCATTTCTACCTAGGTCCACGTTCCTACGGGCAACCTTGGCTCTGATACCACTTCTGTCACACCCGGTTTTTCCAAAGAACAACCGAGTGAATATCACATGTATGCCAGGATCATTTTCTCATATATGTGATGACAAATAGTGAAGCATCATTTATTACAAGCCAGGTGTCGAATATAAATAAGTCTTACATAGCAAATGTCTCGATGGACAATAATAAGTTCATCTCAAGTAAATAAACTAGCAGCGGAATAATTATTCTCGTGGGCTCCGTCACAGACGTTGCCCGGGGGACTCCATGAACCTAGTAACCTTCTTCTGGTCCAAAGTCTTGATCATTAAACACCACATCATTCTCTTGACCTGAGCAGTAATATAAACCAACAAATATGCAAGGTTGAGTACCGACGGTACTCAACAAGTGTGGGAAAGTTATGTCATGCATGGCTAGAACAAGGGGGAGGTTGAACTCATGGTTAAAGCACTACGCAATTAATACCTATCACCTTAGCTTATTAAGCACCTATGTTACTACATAGGTGAAATGGTCCCAATTTCCCATCCCATCATCATAACCAAATAACCATAACATCATTTCCAATGTTAAGCTCCCCGCTTAATATTCACAACTTCCAAAACCATCACTCCTCTAATCATGAATAAGTCCAAGCCGCTCTTGACCGTGAGCACGGTTGTCATGACAGTTTTGACTCTGCAGAGTTTGCACCACTGTACCCACATGTAGTGATTTCATCCTCCGCAGGGGCAAGCTCCGAAGGCGCCACGTGTCCAGAAGGGTCGGGGCTCCCCTCTCTTCAGAGGAGAGCTCCGGTCCTGCCACCTGGCCGGAAGAGCCGGACCTCGCCCCCTCCGCAGGGGCGAGCTCCGAAGGCGCCACGTGTCCAGTAGGGCCGGGGCTCCCCTCTCCTTAGAGGAGAGCTCCAGGCCTGCCATGTGGCCGGAAGAGCCGCACCTCGCCCCCTCCGTAGGGGCGAGCTCCGAAGGCGCCACGTGTCCAGTAGGGCTAGGGCTCCCCTCTCCTCAAAGGAGAGCTCCGGACCTGCCACGTGGCCGGAAGAGCCGGACCTCGTCCACTCCGCAGGGGCGAGCTCCGAAGGCGCCACGTGTCCAGTAGGGCCGGGGCTCCCCTCTCCTCAGAGGAGAGCTTCGGGCCTGCCACGTGGCTGGAAGAGCCGAACCTCGCCCCCTCCGCAGGGGCGAGCTCCGAAGGCGTCACGTGTCCAGTAGGGCCGGGGCTCCCCTCTCCTCAGAGGAGAGCTCTGGGCCTGCCACGTGGCCGGAAGAGCCGGACCTCGCCCCCTCCGCAGGGGCGGGCTCCAAAGGCGCAACGTGTCCAGTAGGTCGGGTCTCCCCTCTCCCCAGAGGAGAGCTCCGGACCTGTCACGTGGCCAGCAGTGTCGCGCTGCCCACCCCGGCTCGGTAGGCAGCAGGAGTAAAGGCATGCCATGCCGTGTCCGATCAAGGCATTCAAGACCCGCACCTTCCCGAGACGTGGAGGCGCGGCGCACGCCTGTCAGAAGGCACTATGACCAGTCACAGTCAAGACAGGGGCACCATGTCAGGAGCTGTAGACCAATAAATACAACGACAAGACATGCCCTGCCATCCCTGCCACATCCAACCGCTGCGCCTAGCCTGCGGCATGGTCCGGACGACGACCAAGAAGCCATCGCCAGAAGACAGCTACCGGCATTCACTGTGAAGATATGGTAGATGGCAGGAAATCACCCCGAGACCACCTGTCGGGCTCCGGGGCCCACCTTGTAAGCCACCCGAGTCTTGGACTATAAAAGACTCGAGTAGGCAACGTTACAGAGGGCTCGGCTCATTTGGACCCCGACGAGACACTCAGCTCATCACCAAGCTTAGAACTCCGGTTCTAAGATCCAAGCAATACACAGAGCAACACAGCTCCCGTGGACGTAGGGTTTTACGCTCCGGCGGTCCGAACCACGTAAAAATCCTGGTGTCAATCATCTCACAACCAACGCGACCTCTCGAGAGAACTAGCCCCTCCGAAAAAGAACCTCCGCGGGCTGCCCTGAAGCAGGCCCGGAGGAAATGTCGACTGCAAACACTTCGACACCCTTGACAGCAGGATAATATAACTTATTTTCTCCCCTCGAATATGTACTTGTTACCTGTCCACGCATTGTGCAAAACAGTGACTAAAACTCCACGCATCGTCCACCACAAACTCCAAATAACTCAAAAGGTAAAGCTTAAAAGAAATGGTCTGCCATATATAACGCTATACTGACCAAGGACAATATGATGAAAAAAGAAATGGTCAGGAAATGCAACATGTTTGTTTTTGCAGGGAATTGGAAACGGTGAATCATTTGCTATTCCAATGTGCCACAATGAAAGTGGTGTGGGGCATGATTGCAACATGTCTCGGCAAAAACAGCAGGTCGAATTGTGTAGATAAATATTGGGTTTGGGTGAAAATGTATTACATGGGAAAAATGGCATTCATACCTTTGGTTATGCTGCTGTATGTTGGGCTATTTGGAACATAAGAAATGGAACATGCTTTGATAATAAAATTCTGAGACATCCATGTGATATAATATGTTATGCATGTTCACTAATGATGTACTGGGCGGGATTATACTCTGAAGAAATGCAAAAGATCATACAGGTAGGGGCAGATTCGATGATGAAGGCTGCCCTTATGGTGATCCAACGTCAAGGTGGAGGGGTAAGTAGACTTTAGCAAAAAAGACTTGAAGAAAAGGAACCGGAGGAAGAGCAGGGGGATAATCAGAAGGAAGACCGTTAGAAGATGACCACTCGAAAGACTTTTTGGAGGACCTAGGTTCTTCTGCAGTTTTGTTGAAATATAATGATCACCTCGTGAGTTGTTTTTCTTTTTTTTTTGCATTTTGGTTCAGCCTATGTGCTGTAGTGGTTGTAACATGACTGGAAACGATAGAGCCACAAAACTCCTGTTATGTGACAGTAGAGAGGGCTTCCTAGGTTTTTGTTCTCTGCAAAATCAGACGTAGAGAATGCGTAAGATGATTACGCAGGTGAACATTATCATGTATGGTCTTCCTTTTTGATGAATGGAAGTGGATATAATCCGTTTCAAAAAAAATATCCAGACGCGTAGTGTTTTCACGACATCTGCACCTTGGGTTGTTAGCACTGTATTTCTATTTCTATAATGCATCTCTGAATATGAAAGAACGTTTTTTTAAATAAAAATGTATTTATACAACGGTAGTTGACTGCAATTGTGCCGGCCAAAACAGTCAGTGCCATAGCTTGGTCGTCATTGGCGATACTCACCCGCGTAACTCAGTAAGATTCGGATAGCCTGATTTCCAGCTATGCAACAGCAAAACATGCATTGCACAAAACAAAAGAGTGTCTATAGCTTAGCCCTAGGTTCCACAAGTTGCATGTGGGTGTAGCTCCTAAACTGTGCATGCACACAACCTATCTGGCGAAGCATTCTTGAGCTGGCTTGCCACTGGCCACTCACACGCTGGTCCAAATAATTGCCTAGGCAAGTCATTCACTGAAAGTCTGAAACTCCTCAGCTTTCATCGTCGTCCAACCTTTCCTGATTTGATGGCTGTTACTTTCCAAGGATCTCTCTCTCTCTCTCGCTCTCTCTTACTTTCCCTACCGCTGTGACCGAACCGAACCCCACGGACTGATGCTGCTCTGCGTCTTTGCTGCTTGGTGAGGTATCCATCAATCAGAAATCAGACAGGGAGGGAGGGAGTCAGCGGAGACAAGGAATCAGCCCTGATGCCACCAATAATTCTCGCTTTTCCATGTGCCTTCCCCTCTGTAAAGATGAGCGGGGGTGACGAGAGGAGGGGAACTCGGCAGGTGTGTGTCGTGGTGAGGTGACACTTGTGTCTCGCTGACCATCATTTTACAGGGAGCACTGCACAGATGTGGTCACTAGGCACTGGTAGGTGCCGATGTCCACTGCCATGGCACGTCCCACCCTTTCTCTCTTTAGACATAGGCAGCAATGGAACTTTAGAAATTAGCATAGATATAGAGATAGAACAACCCTCCACTTTGTTAATTCTGCATCATTGACATGCATGCCATGTTACCTTATGATGTGAACGTTGTTTTTTTCTTTCTTTCTTTTTTGCCTAATGATCCAGACATATATAGCAGATAATTTCCCTCTTTAATCATGAGTGGGGTTACAGTAAGGCTCGGTCATCAATAACTAAATGGGGATAGCATAACTGCATCGCAAAGGTACCACAACGCCTTCTGTGGCTGCAGTGAACCCTAGCAAGGATACAATGGAGAGCTCTGTTTACTACCATGATCGGGTAATAGGAGAGCTGGGAACCTATGTTTGTTAGATGCCACCATCTCGGGTATTGCAATGTTATTCCGAGAACAGCAACTAGGGCGTTGTTGTTGTAATGTTGTGCGTCTTGGTGCTCTTCGCTTGTAGTTGTTGTCGATCGCCAGTCCATCTACACCTGGAAGCATCTCAATGACAAATCGAGCCTTGCTGTTCCTGAGCAATGCAGGAGTGCGTGTGTGTCAATGAAAGCCTGAGGGTGGTGATGTCTACCTGCAACTTGTCGCTGCGTTGGACTTTGATACATTCTGGTTAGTTCTTTGTGAGCTGTGTTTCAGCTGCATCTTTGTCGCTCCTGTGTCTCGATGACGTGTTCTGCCCGGGGGGCATGGATCGAAGTCTTTCAGAGACTATGGGCGAGCTTGGGCCAGGCTTCGCGTTGGCCGTATTGACGCGGCGCAAGTTTGATTGCACGGTTTATTGATATAGCAATCAGCAGCTGGCATATAACCATCAGAATCGCAGTTCATACATACTGAAGTGTATACGGTTCTATAAGTTCTGTCTCTGTCGAAGCTGAAAAGTCAAGGGTTCTTTTTTCAGAATGTCCAAATTCAGAGTCTACCACTCAGGGAAGAATTCAGAGTTGGCTTATATCCTTTCGTTTAGTTTAATCTACGGATCACACGCGGAATTCAGAGATTCAGAAGCTCGAGGTTTCAGAATATTCAGAGCCTGTGCATTCCATTCCGTACGCTCACCCATCTCATGCTCCGTATAAAACAAAAGGCAGCACTGTTGCCGCACACATGCTTCTTTATTACTACTATAATTAAATGTGTCTCTATACGACCGTCTTATATGTTTCCTATGCTTATTGTTAGACTCTGTAAATGTGTGTGAGGCAGAGGGGTATATTAGTCATTAGTGAGAGATTAGGGTTAGGGGTAGTTTAGTCTTTTTCCCTCACATAATCACTCTATATAATCATCCCTATACTCTCATTATTTTCATCATTTAATACAGCCACCATTAGCCCTCTAATATGGTATCAGCTAGGAATTAATTAGGATTAGGGATTAACCCTAACCCTAATGGCCCATCCGCCGCAGCTAGCCTGGGCCTGTGCCGCCGCCGCTGGGGCCGCCGCCACTGGCGCGCCGCCCGTCCGCGCAACCACGCCACCCGTCCACGCCGCTGCGCCCTGAGCCGCCGCCGGATCCGCGCCACCACCGCCGCCCGATTTTGGGCAGAGCCGGCGCGCGCCCGGGCCGCCCGGATTCTGGCTCGATTAGCGGGCGCACGGCGGCGCCGTCGTCGCCTCTGGGAGGGCTGGCGTGGCCGCCACTGCCCCCTGGCCCGCCGCCGCCTCTGGAGCCCCCGGATCTGCCGCCCCCTGGTCCGATGCTGTTGGCGCCGCCTGGCCCGCTGCCTCCTGGTCTGCAGCCGCCACCGCCAGAGGGACTGGCGCGCCTACCTACGTTCCAGGATCTGCCGCCCCACCTATGACTCCGAGGACCGGTCCGACCACCAGCGGACCTTTTGTAGGTACCACCGGCAAACCCACCACCGCTGTCGTCTTCATGGTAGGTACCTCCGGTCCAAGCGACTCTATCGAGAGGAGCACCACGACTACTGTCCCATCGATTCCGTTTTCAGTCGCCGGTGCCGCTGCTGATAATTCAGCTTCTTCTTCCTATGGCACCGACACGGCGGACACCTCCGACATCGCCGCAGCACTGGCTGCCTCTTACGAGCACGAGCGGGCACTCGCTCTCGCCCTAGAGCAGGAGCGTGCCTCCGTGGCAGCTCTATCCCACCAGCTCGAGGAGAGTGCTCAACGACCGATGAGTGTTGCCCACGAGCCTCCCTTGGACACTGGTACGTACTCGGCTTCACTTGTGGCCGCTCTTCATGCGCAGGCCACCGGGATTCAAAACATTCGGACGCTCGTGCCGGTTGTTCTCAGCTCCGAGTACACTTCATATGTCCGGTGGCGTGATCTGGTGCTCCTCACGCTGAGGTGTTACTACCTCGACGACCACGTCCTCCAGGACGATTCTTTACTATTGGTCTCCTCGATCAGCATGGACATCCTGGTCCTATCCTAGATCCTTGGCTCCTTGACGGAGGAGCTACAGGACATCAACAGGCAGCGCAGTGGTGGCATTGCTCGACGGGCTTGGCTGGTCCTTGAGCAGCGGTTTCTAGGAAACCGCGTGACTCAAGCCCTCCACATCAGCACTCGGTTCCAGAACACCGTCCAGGGTGACCGTTTTGTCTCCACCTACTGCCCGGGAGATGAAGGGCATGGCGAATGCCCTACGTGACTTTGGTGAGCCTCTCACCGATAGAGCCCTTGTTCTTCGGGTCCTTCAGGGCCTGAATGAGCGCTATTGTTACCTACGGATGTGGCTACTCCGACTGGAGCCACTCCCTACCTTCGAGAAGGTATGGTCTGATCTTGAACTTGAGGAGATCACTGCAGGAGGCTCAACTCGCTCCGGGTCTGCCACGACCTTTTATGGCTCTGCGAAGTCTCCTTGTCCACCCTTACCAGCTGTTGGTAGACCGCCGTCACGACCACCTTCCACTCCAGGCACTCCTGCCAGTACTGGAGGTGGAAACCGTTGCCGCCGAGGCAAGAACGGCGGTCGTGGTGGAGGTAGCAGTGCAGGCGGCACTCCTACACCCACTGCTCCGACTACTGGTGGTAGCGGTGGAACCGGCCAGGGAGGTGCACCCTGGCCCACACCCTACAACCCGTGGACTAGCCAGATCTACATGTGGCCCGGGCCATCTCCGGGTTCTCAGCCTCCATGACCACCACGCCCCCAGCCGGCGTTTGTAGCCACCCTGGGCTATAGTGGACCATCCTACAGTGCTGGTGGGCCACTGATTCAGGCCTACGGCGGGCCTAGCTACCCTTTTGGCGGATAGTTAGCCTCCTCCTACGGAGGCACCGACTATCCTGTCACGCACTCGGAGCCGTCAGCACCTCTCCAGGAGCCACCCTTGATGTGAGATCGACAATCGCTGGTGTCTTCCTTCAGCACCATACAACTTACTCCACCAGGTGCCGACTGGATAGTTGATGACACGACCCCACGGTCTAGTCGAGCCAGGATCACGCTGAGGGGTGCTGCGTTGCAAAGCACCGAATAACACACATCAAAGGTACCAAGCGGAAGCAAAGTTTTACTACATAAACAGGTTTAAGAACAATTTTACAAAAAAATATGTTCAGTCTACACTCACGGGTGTAGACTACGCATCAAGTTCACGTTCAGCCCGTGAACGTGTCCTTGCTAGCACGCACCCACACTAACACGGCGACGTGCAAGACTCCCAATCGACGGGGTTCCCCTCCTAGGGTTCCGTCTCCTCCTCGGGAGTCCCTTCCTCATAGAACCCTGCAAAAGCTTCAAACACAAGCAGTGAGCACGAAGGCTCAGCAAGACTGACCTGTCTCTCCTAAACATGAAACTTCTACATGAGGGGTGATAGGTGCATGAGGTACAGTAAGTTGCAAAGGACTCGCCTACTTAGTGGAATCTTACTTTCAAGTTTTAGCAGCAGGTTGTGGAGAACCTTACGCTAAGGCACATGAGAGAGCCGCAATCAAACAAGAAACGCATTTCTCTCATGTACTTTGCCCAAAGTTGAAAGGAACTTTAATTAGCTCTAAACTACAGCAATTCATTAACAATCAAAGTCCATCTTTCAATCAGCAACATTTTAACATGTAACTAGCCTGTTCTTTCTACGTCACGGTACAGTGAACAAGTGGTACTCACTGACCGCGAGGGACGGCGATTATAATCGATTTACACCTGCAGGGTTACCCGAATAACCCGTCACGTACGCCCGTACTCGATGTTGCCTACAACAACCATCACGGACGTCGTACGCAACTACCTTTCACCCGTCAGCCAAATGTTGAACCGGTCCAATCGTCCCGAGCAAGAGGTCTCTGCACGCGCATCTCAGTGCCGCCAGCCGATTTACACCTCAAGCTCTCAACCTACCCTCTGAACGACCAGCTATGCCTCAACACCCAGCTACCTGAGTTACATCGGTTTCCCGGTTCCCATGTAGCCGGTAGGTCTTCGGTACTGTTCTAGCTTGTTCAACAGGCCCGCACACGGCTCGGTCCTCAATCGACACAAGCGGAGCTATAGCACCCAATCCCCAAAGTCCTGCTGCCCTTACTCTCCGCTCGGTCTCATTTTCTTGCCATGTGTTTCATGTGTTATCTCTACCCGAGTCGAGTGCCTCTAGCCTATCCTCGCGAGTAGTTCGAACTACTCGACTTGTACGGAATCCTACACTATCTTAGCATTGCAATAGCTAACGGGGTTTTCAATCCTAATCCCAACCCATGGTTTTCTTGGCTATGCATTTGGGTTTCCAAACAAGACTCTAATGCAAGGAATAATGGTACTCAAGGTAAGTTCTCAAAACAATAAAAGTTTGTAAAAAGGTTAATGCAAACCGGGGCTTGCCTTGTTGCTCTTGGTCGTAGGCTAGCTGTTCTTCCGGAGTAACGAAGTCTAAGACTTCGAGTTCCTCCTCAACCTTAGCGACTACATGAGAAATATGAATATGTATCAATTCCTATGCATTTCAATTAAATTTAAACTTGTGAAGTTTATAAGTCTCACTAGATAGACCCAATGACTCTGAAATTTTTATTGTGGTTTGGTTACAACCTAAACAGAGACTTGGCCAAGTTTTAGTTGCAGCAAAGCTCATTTGAGCTCTCCACAAATAATTATGTACTTGACCTTAATTGGAGCTCTTATGGTGTTCTAGGGATTTTCATGGAGAAAGCCATGACTTTCTGAAAACTAGATTTTCATAGGGTTCTTATAGAGTTGGTCTCACTTAATTTGAAGGTTCCTAGCTAGAGATATGAGCTAAACAATTTCAGAGAAATTCTGAAAATGTTTCTGAACATTTTCCATTTTCTCTGGAACAGTTTTATTAATCAAACCATTAGGTGGATCAAATGAGCTCGAATGGATCTGAAATTTTTATGGTAGCTCAGGGATTGGTGAACATCCCAGCAAAATTTCAGAATTTTCCTCTAAAGGATTCTCCAGTTAAAATTCTAAACAGTTTAAACTTTGAAAAATTAATTTTGGAGAAATAAGGATTTTCATGAAGTGAAACTTGATTTGCTGAAAAGTACTCAGAGAGCTGAATCCAACAAAATTTAGTTCACTTGATTTGGAGTTTCCTAGCCAAAGTTATGAGGAATTGAAGTTTGAATGAAATCTGAAAATCGGGAAAAGTTCAAATCTGCCGGTGGGTCCACGGGTACACGTGTTGAGCGCTGGAGTGATGGCACACCGGGCCACAGGTTTTATTACCGCGCTGCCATAGTCAATCCATGCCCACAGAAGATCAGACGCCCGGGTTCCTCCCACTGACATTGGGCCCAGTTCGGCCGTCTTCAACCTCGCGCCTCCCGCGCGGTAGCGCCGCCGGGGTCGCCGGAGCATCGCTGAACTCGCTCGTCCGGTCAGATCCCGAGCTCCAACTCGCCGCTAGCCCCTAATTTTGTGTGCTGAACATGTTGGGATGGTTTCCCCTCGTCCACGTTAGCTCTAACCGAGCCCGCGACAGCGCAGCGGCTCGGGAAGAGTTCGGTGACGTTGTCCCGGCGTACAAGTCTGCCAAACGTCTGGCATAGCGGATCTACAGCACCAGTGGTGGCTCGCGAAGCTCGGCATGGCGATGGAAAGGCTTGGGGAGGGTTCCAAAGTGGGTCTCACCATGCGCCTGAAGCTGCCCGCAGAATCCGCCGTTGGCAAGCTTCGAAACACGCCGGGTACAGGGGTTCTCAAGCTAAAGGTTGTGAAGGCAACTTGTGCGCCATCAAGTCTAGTCTGTGTAGGAATGGATTGAGACTCTCTAACCCTTTCTAGCTTGCGAATTTGACAGAACCGCACCCGAAGGTCGGTCTGCACCGAGAAAAAGGAAAACTGGAAATTCATCACCGGCGATCAAACACTCGGGCTGTGGCTCGGGGGTGAGCATCGCCGGCCCCTAACGCATCCAGGGACGCCTCAGCTCGGGCGTGACAACCTCCCGGTTGGGCTGTCCACGGGAGCCCGAGGTGCGGTGGACTCAGTTCACTGAAAAGGGCTCTCGGTACAGTCGAGATCATCCGGGTTAAGCCAATTTCCAGCAACGGGGAAGGAGAAGGGGAGTCCCTAGTACCTTGTCGTAGCTTTGGAGAGAGTGGGGAGGCTGTGATCGCGGTTCCCGATCAGCTCTGAGCGATCGGCAGCGAGGGTGGCGTCTCTGGTGCGAGGAAGCAGAAAGTGTGCGGTTCTCCCTCTGATCAGGACGGCCGTGGGGATAAGTAGGGCGCGAGGCGGTTCAGCAGGTCGGGGAGGCAAGCAGGTGCTGTCCCGATCGTGCCTTCGCCGTGGCGGCTGCTGCAGCGCGCGCGAGTACCTGAGCTCGGTAGCTGCAGTCGGTTGAATTGATGTAGAGACTGACATGTGGGTCCCACCCGTGGGTTTAACCCCTGAAATTAACTTTTCACCACTGTTCTAAACAGTAGAGACCCAATTAACCCCAAGGATTTGAATTAGCTACCCTTGTGCCATTTGCATGGGATGGAATTCAAATTTGGTTAGGTTTGGCTAAATTTCAGCACATATTCAGTTTGGAAATTCAAATAAAGTTTGAATTTGCTAAACTTAGCTTATGTCAAGATCAACTCTAAATGGAGTGAAAATTGGTGGGTGAGCTCACAAAAATGTGCTGAGTAAGAATATGTCTCCCACTTTTGAATTCATGGAATGAAAACAGTTTGAATTTGAATTTGAGTTCAAACCACCCTCTTTCTAGCTATACCCAAAAGGACCTCAAAAAGGTTTTGAATTTGGGTGAAACTTCGCATGGACATTACTAGCAAGGTGTAGGAGTTTTTCATATGCCCAGCTCCTAGATGATGCATGTGGGAAATGCCACTTTTGCCTTGTGTGAGTTTGTTCCCTAATGATCATGTTGATGGTGGTTACTTGCTCTTCAAATGTGTTCATCAGCTCTCTTCAAATGAAGTGTGTGTGTGGTGTGATGAGCACCTTGAGTATGTGCCAAAAACTTAGGCCCTTACATTCCTCCCCCCTTAAAGGAATCTCGTCCCGAGATTATAAGGCAAAAATGAGAGAGAGGATGGTGGAAAAATTACCGGATATGCGATGTGAAAAAATCGGGGTAGTTAGCGCGAAGACATCCTTCGCTCTCCCATGTCGCTTCGTCCATGGAGTGATTACTCCATAGAACTTTGTATAACCACAACGTACGGTTGCGTGTGGTTCGGGCCTTTTCATCAATAATCTGAACCGGTTCCTCCCGATACGTGAGATCCGGTTTCAGTTCTTCTATGTCCTCCAGCTGAATGGTAGTTGATAGCTTAAGACACTTCCTCAGCTGGGAAATGTGAAAGACGTCGTGCACACCGGAAAGTGCTTCTGGTAATTTCAGCCGGTATGCTACTGATCCACATCTTTCGGTAATCTGAAATGGACCGATGAATCGGGGTTCCAACTTTCCTCTCACCCGAATCTGATCATGCCCTTCATTGGAGACACACGTAGGTATACGTGATCCCCGACTTCAAATTGTAATGGGCATCTTCTCTGGTCCGCATACTGTTTCTGTCGGGATTGGGCAGCTTTTAGGTTCGCTTGAATCAGCCGAACCTTTTCCTCCGCGTTGTTGACAAGATCAATCCCGAAGGTGACCCTTTCGCCAGACTCACACCAATTCAATGTGTGCGGCATTTTCTCCCGTATAGCGCCTCGTAAGGCGCCATCTTGATGCTGGCTTGGTAACCATTGTTGTACGAGAACTCGGCTAACGGCAAGTGATCATCCCAATTCTTGCCGTGGTTGATAGCGCAAGCTCGTAGCATGTATTCTAGAATCTGATTTACCCGCTTGGTTTGCCCATCCGTCTGTGGGTGGTATGCTGAACTACGGATCAGCTTCATCCCCAATGCAGCGTGTAGCTGCTCCCAAAAACAGGACACAAATAAAGTGCCCCGGTCCAATATAATGGTACGGGGTACGCCGTATAAGCATAGGATCCGTTAGATGTACAGTTCAGCGTACCTCTTGGCGGTGTAGTTGGTGTTGACCGGGATGAAATGGGCAACTTTGGTGAGCCGGTCGACGACTTCCCACACAGAATCATGTTTCTGAAAAGTGGTGGGCAAACCGACGATGAAGTCCATGCTCACGTCCTCCGACTTCCAGGCAGGAACGCCCAGTGGTTGTAGCAGTCCCGGTTTCCGCATATGATCTGCCTTCACCCTTCGACATGTATCACACTTGGACACGTACTTGGCGATCTCCCGCTTCATCCGTGTCCACCAAAACTTGCTTCTGAGTTCTTGATACATTTTGTTGCTGCTGGGGTGAATAGAAAACTATGATAAGTGAGTCTCATCAAAGATTTTCTTGCGTAATTCCGGGTTACGGGGTACGACGATCCGGTCCTTGAACCATTGGACGCCGTCTCCGTAAACATTTCAGCTCCCCACTGTCTATACGTCTCCGCAAATGCGACATGACCTTGTCGTGTTTCTTAGCTGCCACTATCTCTTCACGGATGGTGGGGATCAAAGCTAAGTTGTAGAGAGCTCCATGTGGAATCACATGCAATGGTGGTTCGCTCTCTTCCAACGGTGTGATGGTCAGAGTGTTGACGTGTGACTTGCGGCTCAGCGCATCCGCCACTACGTTTGCCTTGCCGGGGTGATAATGGATCTCTATTTCGCAATCCTTTATCAACTCTAACCATATTTGCTGCCTCATGTTCAGCTCCTTCTGAGTGAATATGTACTTGAGGCTCTTGTGGTCGGTATATAAATGTACGAGGTTACCGAGTAGGTAGTGCCTCCACATTTTCAGTGCAAGTACCACGGCAGCGAGCTCCAAGTCGTGAGTTGGATAATTCTGCTCATGTTTTCTAAGCTGCCGTGACCCATATGCGACCACCCTTCGGTCGTGCATCAGCACACATCCGAGCCCAATGCCGGATGTGTCGCAGTACACAACGAACGGTTTTGTTGTGTCTGGCTGCGCCAAAACCGGTGCTGATGTTAGGTGCTTTACTAAAGCCTTGAATGCTGCTTCACATGCTGGACTCCAAAAATATTTGGTAGCCTTCTTCAGCAGCTCCGTCATAGGCTTGGCAATCTTCGAGAAGTTTGGAATGAACCTCCGATAATATCCCGCGAGTCCAAGGAAACTCTGTACCTCATGAACAGTTCTCGGGGATTTCCAATTCAGCACTTGTGTGATCTTGCTCGGGTCTACAGTTATGCCCTTCGCTGAGATGATATGCCCGAGAAAAGGCACTTGCGATATCCAGAATTCGCACTTGCTGAACTTCTCGTAGAGCTTGTGATCCCGCAGCCGTTGCAAGACTATACGCAGATGCTTCTTGTGATCTTCCCCCGACTTGGAATATACCAGTATGTCGTCGATGAAGACCATGACAAACTTGTCCAGCTCCGGCATGAATATCGAGTTCATCAAATACATGAAGTGAGCTGGAGCGTTGGTGAGGCCGAAGGACATGACCAGGTACTCATAAAGTCCGTACCTCGTCGAGAAAGCCGTCTTCGGAATATCCTCAGCCCGTATCTTAATCTGGTGGTACCCGGATCTTAGGTCCATCTTGGAAAAGATCTTTGCTTCGACCAATTGATCAAACAACATGTCGATCCATGGCAACTGGTACTTGTTCTTAATGATTACGGCGTTTAGTGGACGATAGTCCATGCAAAGACGCAACGTTTCGTCTTTCTTCTTCACAAATAATGCCGAACAGCCCCATGGCGAGGAGCTCGGTCTAATAAAACCCTTCTCCAGCAGGTCCGTTAGCTGAGTCTTCAGTTCATGCAATTCCTTGGGCGCCATCTTGTACGGCCTCCGGGATATCGGCATGGTTCCCGGTGCAAGTTCAATCTTGAACTCCACCTCTCTGTCAGGTGGCATCCCCGGTAAATCGTCCGGGAACACGTCAGGGAACTCTCGGACCAGTGGAATATCTTCCAATCTAATGGTTGTGGATTGATAGACACTTGGAAGTTTTATTTCTGGACTGTCCAGAAATAAGGAATGAGATTTGTGCACTTCTGAGTTCAAGTGCACAATTCGGAGGACGGTGTCTAAAACAGCGCCGTGGCGCGTTAACCACGACATCCCTTAGATGACATCGACCTTCTGTCTCTCTAAAATTATGAGAGACGTAGGGTATACTCTACCCTCTAAGCATAATGGTGCTTTTGGAACCATCATGCTTGCTGAAATTTTCCCACCCGGTGAACAAATAAATATGGACTACCGGTGGGTAGTATTGGCAAGCTGTATTTAGCAATGAAATCTTGGCTAATAAAGCTATGTGTGGCGCCTGAATCAAATAATACTATGGCGGGATGCTGGTGGAGTTGGAACATACCCGCAAGGATTGGATCACCCTCCGGCACGTCCTCTATGGCAAGTTGGTGGATGTTGCCGGGCCTAGGTTTGCCCGCCGCGCATTAGTAGGGTTCCGGGGCTGATTCCTCCCCGGAAGTTGCGGTGCCACTCCTCCGCCTTGCCTCTCCGGAAAACTGCTGGCGAAGTGTCCTGGACGACCACATTTGTAGCATGTGGCCGCTGCTTGGCCTGTGCTTGGGGGACGAAAGCCCGGCATGCGCTGCTGAGGTGCATATGCACGCGGCATCGCCCGCTGCTGCTGTTGTTGTTGCAGAGGTGGTGCTGGCAGCGCCGGCCTGAATGCCGGTGAAGAATACGGCCGACTGCGGAATGGCATCGGCCTTTGTGGTGGCTGCCAGCGTGGACCCGATGGTGGGCAATTCACCATCCGAAATTTCTGAGAAGGACCGCCTCCTTCTCCGCTGCTTTGCGGCGCGCTTCGCTTTCTTTCCGCCGCTGCTAACTCCTTGCCGGAGTCCTCCTGAACAATCGCAGCATCAATTATGTCATTGAGGCTTCCGCGATTGAACATCGCCAGCTTGTCCTTCAGGAGCAGGTTAAGCCCCTGGTAGAAGTGGTCCCGCCACTTCTCGTCGGTATCGGCGTGATACGACACGTAGAGCGCGTGATCGTTGAACACACTGGAGTATTCCAGCGCGTTCCGGCTCCCTTGCTGCAGGTGTAAGAACTCCTGCGTCTTCCTCTTCATGAGACCCGGTGGTATGTGATAGGCCCTGAAGGCCGTCCGGAACTCCGCCCAGGTCATAGCTCGGTTGGTGGGCTGCGAAGCACAGTAGTTCGCCCACCACGCGCTCGCGGATCCCTGGAGCTGTTGGACCGTGAACTGAGTCTTGTGCTGCTCACTCACTTGGAGCAGCCCGAACTTCATCTCCATCGTGCGGAGCCAGTTGTCCACATCGAGGGGTTCATCCGCCCTTGAGAATACCGGGGGATGAGTCGCTAGAAAGTCGGAGTAGGAGCTCTGTTGACGCTCCTCACGATCATGACACCTCTCTGGTCGAGACATATTTGCAATAAGTGTCTGCAGCAACTCCGTGTGCTTCTGATGAGAACCCGCCATTGCCGCAACGATGTCAGCCAATGTAACCGTTGGCGGTGGCGGTGTTTGCTGTTGCTGTTGCTGCTGCTGTCCCATGGAGTCCTCGGGAGGCTGTTGGGAGGTTTCTCCCCCTTGACTAGAACCCCCAACGTCCGGGTTGGCACGAGTACGAGTCATTCTGAAATTTAAAACAGCAGCGATCAGCACATGTCATACTTAAAAATTCCATATGAAACAGTAGGTATTGAAGTGACGCATGAATAATTTGCACAACATTCACATATATTGATAAAGCATAAAATTTATACAAGATACATTATTCTCGGGTCTCCGAGAAGTCGTGCTCATGTCGTCACTACTTATACATACGCTACTGCCTACACGACATGTCACTGGTTACAAAAGTTTGGGTTACTCCACTCTGGTTGCCCTACTTGGCAACGGTAACCCCCTACTCGGAGTAGAACTCGACCTCCTGCGGGTCGTCCTCCTCCGGTACCTCTGCTGGTGGCTCCGGATCTACAACCTCCTCTCCCATCTTGAGTTCTCCCATTGCCGGAAGACCCAAGACCACCGGGATGCCCAATACCAGAGGTGCGAGGTCCTGCAACGCGTGCACCTCGTCCATGGCCTGGTTGTAGTCTTCTTCCCAGCCTTGCCCTTCCTCAATAGTGTCGTCCCACTCTTGAGTAAGGACCTCGTTCTGCTGGGTTAGAGCCTGCACCTGTTCTTGCAACGCCGCGATGTCAACACGGCTTTTCTTCCTTGCCTTCTTCAGACGATGCAACTGATTATATTGTTCATTCAGTCGCTTAATCGTTGGAAGGAGCACATTGCGGAGTGCGCTGTGAGCACTCTCGAAATGGTCTCCACGGCTTGTGCTCTCCTTGAGCTTTGCGGCGAGACACTCCGTATGAGCAGCTTGGCTGTCCATCACGGCCTTTCCCGCCCATATCTGGAGGCTGAGGTTCGCCTCCGCGGGGTTGTACCTTGGGCATCCCGGATCTGTTGCCTCTATGTACCTCCCTTCCCACACATGATGAGCCCGTCCCTCCACCGGAACGAGCGTGTATGGAGTGCCCTCCGTAGCTCTCACGTGCAGTTGGCAGAAGGACGACATGGTGTCGCGGGCTGGCACTTGCCACATCCCCTCCGGTAGTCTACCTCTCACCGTAACGGTGAACGGCGCCCAACCGGGTGGCGTAGGCCCTGCAGGAACCTCGACATGGATTGCCAAGTCTTGTTCCCCTCCTCGCCTTCTTCTTTGGCGACGTACTACGGCATCTTGTCATACCCGAAATATTGAAGCATTTGCCTCAACGTTTCCAGATAGCTGCTGCGGTGAGAACAGTGGGGCACCACCCACCCGTTCTCCAACTGTCTATCCGCTGTCATCTGTAAAAACATATTTGAGAAATGTCAAATATTTTTTTGAACAGTAAACCATTTGAGTTATAACATAAGGCATGTCATTGAACTCATAAAACTTGGAAACTTAGTTCAAATTTAAACCAATTTGACTGCTGATCTGCTGCCCAACATGACAGCCCTGACCAGTTTCCATTTCAACCTGATTGAGGCCATGCTAAAGGCAAAACCAATTCTGGAGCTCAACATCAAAGTTAAAGCTAACCTCAATAGATTTCCAGAAAGTATTTGCTTCGCCTAAGATCTGTTCTGGTTCAAAAGTTATGAGATGTTAAAGTTCACAGAATTTCTGGAGAAAATTGGACAGCACCTCCCTGCTTCAGGTACTGATTTAATACAAGAATTCCAGTTAATTCCATTCCCAATCTGACAAAACTTTCTATTACAATGTTGTAACCAATCGCATAATATTTCCAGAACTACCTCATTTTTTATTTTTGGATTTTTATGCAGGAAGTTATGCTCAATTTACAGAGAGTTACAGAGAGTGTTTGCTCTGCCCCATTTTCTGGACAGTTTCAACTCTACTGCATTTTTCGATTGGTTAGAAGATGAAACACCTCTGGATCTCAACAGAAATGTTGTAAAGCTTTTCCAAATATTTCCAGAAATTTATCATATGACCCCAACCTCAAAATAACTCAACCTCCAACCTCTGATTAATTTCAGCCTTAATTCAGCTGAAAACAGGGGACTCTGTCCTTAATAGCCTATAAGTTGAAACTCGTTAACTTTGAATATCCTGATTAAGGGAAGGAGTTACATCAAGTTTTACTGCTTCGGATTAAAACCTTCAAATTTTATAATGAAGTTGCTCCTTTAATGGGGTGTGACGTCGATGCGTCACCAGATCATGTCGGTACTACGTCCTCACAAAGAAAAACCTATACCGGACTTAGCCGGCTTCTTTATTTCAGTGGCACTAAGCGTCACTCGCACACGGATGCTACACGTCTACCGTTTCGTGGTTAGACTACCTGCAGATAACTCACGCAATCGTCAGACTCGGCTGCACACTGAGCCTGGTATCCATACAGTTCATACACCCGGCCGTCATCACTCGCCCGGATGTTCTCAAGACAAACACGTCTTGAGCTACGTGTTCACGTTACTGACCACGTGACGGGGTTTCCCAAATTGCACCACGCACACCAGGGACAGACGTTGCTCGAATACCCCAAACGACATGAAGAGTCATAGAGGATATTAAAGCGGGCGGGTTACCTGCCACCCGTGGGGCTCCACCCTTCAGCTTGTGCGCACTGGTGGACAGCGCTTACGTGCAACCCCAAGACATAAAGCGTCCCAAGATGCATGATTTTCCGACATAATCAAATAGGTTAGTATGCCACTTTCTATACACTAATAACATCCTTATATGGGCTACTAACTCGTTCCTCACTGGATTTTTAAAAAAGAAGACCGTTATAGTGCGTTAAACCTCAAGCGAGCTCTGATACCACGCTGACACGACCCCACGGTCTAGTCGAGTCAGGATCACGATGAGGGGTGCTGCGTTGCACAACACCGAATAACACACATCAAAGGTACCAAGCGGAAACAAAGTTTTACTACATAAACAGGTTTAAGAACAATTTTACAACGAAATATGTTCAGTCTACACTCACGGGGGTAGACTACGCATCAAGTTCACGTTCAGCCCGTGAACGTGTCCTTGCTAGCAAGCACCCACACTAACACGGCGGCGTGCACGACTCCTACTCGATGGGGTTCCCCTCCTGGGGTTCTGTCTCCTCCTCGGGAGTCCCTTCCACATAGAACCCTGCAAAAGCTTCAAACACAAGCAGTGGGCACGAAGGATCAGCAAGACTGACCCGTCTCTCCTAAACATGAAACTTCTACATGAGGGGTGATAGGTGCATGAGGTACAGTAAGTTGCAAAGGACTCGCCTACTTAGTGGAACCTTACTTTCAAGTTTTAGCAGCAGGTTGTGGAGAACCTTACGCTAAGGCACATGAGAGAGCCGCAATCAAACAAGAAACACATTTCTCTCATGTACTTTGCCCAAAGTTGAAAGGAACTTTAATTAGCTCTAAACTACAACAATTCATTAACAATCAAAGTCCATCTTTCAATCAGCAACATTTTAACATGCAACTAGCCTGTTCTTTCTACGTCACGATACAGTGAACAAGTGGTACTCACTGACCACTAGGGACGGTGATTATAATCGATTTACATATGCAGGGTTACCTGAATAACCCGTCACGTACGCTCGTAATCGATGTTGCCTACAACAACCATCACAGACGTCGTACGCAACTACCTTTCACCCGTCAGCCAAATGTTGAACCGGTCCAATCGTCCCGAGCAAGAGGTCTCTGCACGCGCATCTCAGTGCCGCCAGCCGATTTACACCTCAAGCTCTCAACCTACCCTCTGAACGACCAGCTATGCCTCAACACCCAGCTACCCGAGTTACATCGGTTTCCCGGTTCCCATATAGCCGGTAGGTCTTCGGTACTGTTCTAGCTTGTTCAACAGGCCCGCACACGGCTCGGTCCTCAATCGACACAAGCGGAGCTATATCACCCAGGCCCCAAAGTCCTGCTGCCCTTACTCTCCGCTCGGTCTCATTTTCTTGCCATGTGTTTCATGTGCTATCTCTACCCGAGTCGAGTGCCTCTAGCCTATCCTCGCGAGTAGTTCGAACTACTCGACTTGTACGAAATCCTACACTATCTTAGCATTGCAGTAGCTAACGGGGTTTTCAATCCTAATCCCAACCCATGGTTTTCTAGGCTATGCATTTGGGTTTCCAAACAAGACTCTAATGCAAGGAATAATGGTACTCAAGGTAAGTTCTCAAAACAATAAAAGTTTGTAAAAAGGTTAATGCAAACCGGGGCTTGCCTTGCTGCTCTTGATCGTAGGCTAGCTGCTCTTCCGGAGTAACGAAGTCTAAGACTTCGGGTTCCTCCTCAACCTTAGCGACTATATGAGAAATATGAATATGTATCAATTCCTATGCATTTCAATTGAATTTAAACTTGTGAAGTTTATAAGTCTCACGAGACAGACCCAATGACTCTGAAATTTTATTGTGGTTTGGTTACAACCTAAACAGAGACTTGGCCAAGTTTTAGTTGCAGCAAAACTCATTTGAGCTCTCCACAAATAATTATGTACTTGACCTTAATTAGAGCTCTTATGGTGTTCTAGAGATTTTCATGGAGCAAGCCATGACTTTCTGAAAACTAGATTTTCAGAGGGTTCTTATAGAGTTGGTCTCACTTAATTTGAAGGTTACTAGCTAGAGATATGAGCTAAACAATTTCAGAGAAATTCTGAAAATGTTTCTGAACATTTTCCATTTTCTCTGGAACAGTTTTATTAATCAAACCATTATGTGGATAAAATTAGCTCAAATGGATCTGAAATTTTTATGGTAGCTCAGGGATATTTTGGTGAACATCCCAGCAAAATTTTAGAATTTTCCTCCAAAGGATTCTCCGGTTAAAATTCTAAACATTTTAAATTTTGAAGAATTAATTCTGGAGAAATAAGGATTTTCATGAAGTGAAACTTGATTTTCTGGAAAGTACTCAGAGAGCTGAATCCAACAAAATTTGGTTCACTTGATTTGGAGTTTCCTAGCCAAAGTTATGAGGAATTGAAGTTTGAATGAAATTTGAAAATCGGGAAAAGTTCAAATCTGCCGGTGGGTCCACGGGTACACGTGTTGAGCGTTGGAGCGATGGCAAACCGGGCCACAGGTTTTATTACCGTGCTACCACATTCAATCCATGCCCACAGAAGATCAGACCGTCCGGGTTCCTCCCACTGACAGCGGGCCCGGTTCGGCAGTCTTCAACCTCGCGCCCCCCACGCGGTAGCGCCGCCGGGGTCGCCGGAGCGTCGCTGAACTCGCTCGTCCGGTCAGCTACCGAGCTCCAACTCGCTGCTAGCCCCTAATTTTGTGTGCTGAACACGTTGGGAGGGTTTCCCCTCGTCGATGTTGGCTCTAACCGAGCCCGCGACGGCGCAGCGGCTCGGGAAGAGTTCGGTGACGTTGTCCCGGCGTACTAGCCTGCCAAACGCCTGGCGAAGCGGCTCTACAGCACCAGTGGTGGCTCGCGAAGCTCGGCATGGTGATGGAAAGGCTTAGGGAGGGTTCCAAAGTGGGTCTCACCGTGCGCCTGAAGCTGCCCGCAGAATCCGCCGTTGGCAAGCTTCGAAACACGCCGGGTACAGGGGTTCTCAAGCTAAAGGTTGTGAAGGCAACTTGTGCGCCATCAAGTCTAGTCTGTGTAGGAATGGATTGAGACTCTCTAACCCTTTCTAGCTTGCGAATTTGACAGAACCGCACCCGAAGGTCGGTCTGCACCGAGAAAAAGGAAAACTGGAAATTCATCACCGGCGATCAAACACTCGGGCTGTGGCTCGGGGGTGAGCATCGCCGGCCCCTAACGCGTCCAGGGACGCCTTAGCTCGGGCGTGACAACCTCCCGATTGGGCTGTCCACGGGAGCCCGAGGTGCGGTGGACTCAGTTCACTGAAAAGGGCTCTCAGTACAGTCGAGATCATCCGGGTTAAGCCGATTTCCAGCAACGGGGAAGGAGAAGGGGAGTCCCTAGTACCTTGTCGTAGCTTTGGAGAGAGTGGGGAGGCTGTGATCACGGTTCCCGATCAGCTCTGAGCGATCGGCAGCGAGGGTGGCGTCTCTGGTGCGAGGAAGCAGAAAGTGTGCGGTTCTCCCTCTGATCAGGACGGCCGTGGGGATAAGTAGGGCGCGAGGCGGTTCAGCAGGTCGGGGCGGCAAGCAGGTGCTGTCCCGATCGTGCCTTCGCCGTGGCGGCTGCTGCAGCGCGCGCGAGTACCTGAGCTCGGTAGCTGCAGTCGGTTGAACTGGTGTAGAGACTGACATGTGGGTCCCACCCGTGGGTTTAACCCCTGAAATTAACTTTTCACCACTGTTCTAAACAGTAGAGACCCAATTAACCCCAAGGATTTGAATTAGCTACCCTTGTGCCATTTGCGTGGGATGGAATTCAAATTTGGTTAGGTTTGGCTAAATTTCAGCACATATTCAGTTTGGAAATTCAAATAAAGTTTGAATTTGCTAAACTTAGCTTATGTCAAGATCAACTCTAAATGGAGTGAAAATTGGTGGGTGAGCTCACAAAAATGTGCTGAGTAAGAATATGTCTCCCACTTTTGAATTCATGGGATGAAAACAGTTTGAATTTGAATTTGAGTTCAAACCACCCTCTTTCTAGCTATACCCAAAAGGACCTCAAAAAGGTTTTGAATTTGGGTGAAACTTGGCATGGACATTACTAGCAAGGTGTAGGAGTTTTTCATATGCCCAGCCCCTAGATGATGCATGTGGGAAATGCCACTTTTGCCTTGTGTGAGTTTGTTCCCTAATGATCATGTTGATGGTGGTTACTTGCTCTTCAAATGTGTTCATCAACTCTCTTCAAACGAAGTGTGTGTGTGGTGTGATGAGCACCATGAGTATGTGCCAAAAACTTAGGCCCTTACAGTTGACTCCGAAGCATCATACCATACCACTCCTAATCCTGGTATACTATCTTCCAACCACCATCCCAATCCCTCTTTTCCTTCATCTATCGTTGTTGGGAATGGGTCTATTCTTTCAACCACCTCAGTAGGTGATTCCGGTCTCCCAGGGTCTTTCCAGCTTAAAAACATTCTTGTCGCTCCGGATATCATTCAAAACTTGCTTTCTGTCCGTCGTTTTACCACTAACAACAATCTTTCCATTGAGTTTGATCCTTTTGGTTTGTCTGTGAAGGATCTTTCTACCCGGCGACCTCTTTTTCGATGTGATAGCTCGGGGCCCCTATACACACTTCGACTTCCTACTTCCGCTGCATCACCGCCTTTCACTTTGTCTACGACAGCTTTATCCACCATTTGGCATCGCCGGCTTGGCCACCCTGGTGCAGATGCTATGTTGAAGTTGTCGAGTAGTTCTTTTATCTCGTGTTCTAGGGGCACACATGACTCCCTATGTCATGCTTGTCAGCTTGGTCGCCATGTTCGGCTTCCTTTTCCCACTTCTGTGACTCATGTTGAGCATGTGTTTGATCTTATACATTGTGATTTGTGGACATCTCCCATTACCAGTGTATCGGGCTTTAATTATTACTTGGTGATCATTGATGATTTTTCTCATTTTTCCCGGACTTTTCCATTACGATTGAAGTCTGAGACTTTTGTTACTCTTTCTCACTTCTTCGTTTGGATTTCTACTCAGTTTGGCCACACCATACGAGCTGTCCAGTGCGATAACGGACGCGAGTTTGATAACTCTACATTTCGTAACTTTCTCTCCGCACATGGGGTACAGCTACACATGTCTTGTCCGTGTACCTCTCCTCAAAACGGCAAGGCAGAGCGCATGATTCGCACCACCAATGATGTCATGCGCTCCTTGATGTTCCAGGCATCTGTTCCAGCCCAATACTAGGTGGAGGCTCTCTAGACTGCCACACTTCGGATTAATCGTCTTCCCACCAAGGCGATTAGTGGCTCCACCCCCTACTTTGCTCTATATGGCACCGATCCTCTTTACGATAACCTTCGAGTTTTCGGGTGCGCTTGCTACCGTAACCTTTTCACCACTGCCCCACATAAGCTTGCGGCCCGCTCGACACTGTGTGTTTTTCTCGGGTATTCCCTTGATCATAAGGGGTACCGGTGCTTAGATCTCACTACTCACCGTCTTTTGATCTCTCGACACGTCGTCTTCGACGAGTCCTCCTTTCCTTTCTCCACCACCTCTTCCGGTTCCACCACGGAGCTGGATTCTCTTTTTCCCACTGACCCCGAGGCTGCTTCCCAGCTGCCTTGGCCTCTTTCTTCTGCAGGTTCGACACATGCTACGCCTCAGGTGCCCCCGGCATCACCTGCTGCACCACGTGCGGCATCGACGCCTCCGACGTCACCCGCTGTGCCACGCGTGGCTTCCCCGACGTCACCTGTTGTACCTCAGGTGCCCCCGGCGTCACCTGCTACGCCTCGGGTGACCTCTACGTCACCAGCTGCGCCACGCGCTGCCTCAGCTTCCCCGACGTCGCCTGCAGTGAGCACGACGCCACCAGCTGCGCCACGCGCAGCACCGACGACAACTTCTCGCTTCGCTGACCCCGCACTTGTCTACCAGCGACGAGAGGGGGGCTGCTCCAGCTGCGCCACGCACGGCCTCGAGACCCACTCTCGTCTACCCACGACGAGAGAAGGTTGTTGTACCCGAGCGACCGGTGTACAATCCTTCTCTTCTCCACAGGGATCCTGGTCACGTCCATCCGATGGTGACTCGACGTGCGTGTGGGAGTCTCCGACCAGTAGAGCGCTTCGCTGGGGCCGCTTTCTCGTCGAAGACATCTCCACCGACTGACTCTTCTTCGATCTCACCCATACCTACTTCCGTGCGTAGTGCCCTCGCCGACCCTCACTGGCGCCACGCTATGGAGGAAGAGCATGAGGACCTACTTGCCAACCGGACCTGGGACCTGGTTCCCCGCCCCGGTCGTGGCAATGTTGTCAAGGGCAAGTGTGTGTTCACACATAAGAAGAAGGCGGACGGTACCTTGGAGAGGTACAAGGCTCGGTGGGTACTTCGGGGTTTCACTCAGCGCCCTGGAGTCGACTATGGTGAGACCTTCAGCCCGGTGGTGAAGCCGGCTATGGTTCGTACCGTTCTGTCGCTGGCTCTCTCGCGTTCTTGGCCTGTCCACCAGTTGGACGTCAAGAATGCCTTCCTCCACGGTACACTGACCGAGACGGTGTACTGCAGTCAGCCGGCAGGATTTGTTGATTAGCTCACCCAGACATTGTCTGTAAGCTGAACAAATCCTTGTACGGACTGAAGCAGGCACCGCGAGCCTGGTATAGCCGGTTCGCCTCCTTCTTGGTCTCACAGGGGTTCGTCGAAGCTAAGTCGGACACTTCGCTGTTTGTCTATCGACGTGGCAGTGACACTGCTTACTTTCTACTGTACGTCGATGACATTGTACTGACAACATCTAGTCCGGCTGTGCTTGGGCGCATCATTTCTACTCTACAGCAGGAGTTCGCTATGAAGGATCTGGGCCGTCTCCACCACTTCCTGGGTATTGCGGTCGAGGACCGACCAGGCGGCTTGTTCCTTCACCAGCGACAGTACTGCCTGGATATCCTCTAGCGAGCGGGCATGGCTGAGTGCAAGCCATGCTCCACTCCAGTGGATACTCAGGCGAAGCTCTCCGCTACCGACGGCACACCTGTCTCTGACCCCACTGCTTACAGGAGTCTTGCAGGTGCCCTTCAGTACATCACCTTCACCAGGCCGGATATCTCGTATGCGGTTCAGCAGGTGTGCCTCCACATGCATGACCTAAGGGAGCCGCACCTCACCGCTGTGAAGCGGATTCTTCGGTACCTACGAGGTACCCTCGACTATGGCCTCCCCCTTCGACGTGACATGGCCTCCGAGCTGGTCGTGTACACCGACGCTGACTGGGCAGGCTGCCCGGACACACGACGCTCTACTTCTGGGTACGTCGTCTTCCTGGGCGGTAACCTCGTCTCTTGATCCTCGAAGCGACAGCCCATGGTGTCGCGCTCGAGTGCTGAGGTGGAGTATCGCGCCGTGCCTAACGGCGTAGCTGAGGCCTCTTGGCTTCAGCAGCTGCTTTAGGAGCTCCACACTCCCATCGTCAGGAGCATCCTGATCTACTGCGACAACGTCAGCGCCATGTACCTCTCCACCAACCCGGTCCAGCATCAGCGTACAAAGCATGTGGAGACCGACCTCCACTTTGTTCGTGAGCGGGTTGCACGTGGCGAGGTTCGGGTACACCATGTCCCGACGACGACGCAGTTTACCGACATCTTCACGAAGGGCCTCCCATCGTCACTGTTCTCTGAGTTTCGGTCTAGTCTCAACATCTACAGTGGCTAGATGTTGTGACTGCTGGGGTGTTACATTCTGTAGGCACAGCAGTATACACACAGAGATTTGCTTTCCGTTCCTGTATCCACCACCTCCCATGCCGCTTCAATGCGAGGTGAGGATGGAAAGTGGAAAATAACAGTGGGCAGTTAAAATCCAAAGGAGAATCTATTGACGGCCGATGCTGAGTGGTGTCAGCTGCAGCAGCAGGGGGCCATGTCGAGCAATGTGGGGCAGCAGGAAAGCAGGGGAGATGACTGCGAGAATTTGCAAACGCGCAGGGCTGCCAGGCCAGCATTCGCGGTTCAGTTAAATGGGGAAAGCTTGTGTCTGTCTCAGTCTCACAGATGAGTCACACACGGGTCGGGTGAGTGAGTGAGTGAGTGAGTGAGTGAGTGAGTGAGTGCCGTCCAACTTTCTCTCGTGCGTTTCAGGCTTTTCAGTGACCAGATATGTCTGTGTCGGTATATTAAGTACAGTAGATACAGAAGCTGTTTGTCTACGGTTCAGTCCACGTATGATCGTTTACCAGTAGCAGTGGCTTCTATTCCCTGCCCAAAACGAAACCGTGATGTGCAATGCGTCGAGTTATGGAGGTTTGAGAATTCATTGGACGGTCCCGCCCGGCAGCCTCCGGGACTCGAGAAAGCCGAGTGCGCGCGTGCATGCATCTCGCTCGTGTCGTGCGTGGGCAGGCGCGCGCGCGGCTCCACCGCGCCGCCGTGCCAATCGGGCCGTGGCCCGGTCGATCGCTTTCCATGGCCAGGACACAGCAGGCGTGTCTCTCGTCAACAGCAGCGGCATGGGCGCGAAGTGAAGGCGTGCAGGGCGTCCATGCCGATGGGGAGCGGAGGGAGGAGGAGGGGAGGGGAGGATGAGCGTTGCGTTGCGTTGCATGCGCTGGTGCTGCTGCTGCGTCCTGCAGAAAGCGGCAGGGGAAAGGCGACACGACGGCGCTAGCTGGTGTCACGTGATCGTCCTGGGGATCTCTCGCCTCGCTTCCTCCCGGTCCGGCTGACCACGCACGCTCTGCCTGCCTGCTGAAAGTGACGCGTGCCCGCTCTCGAGCACTCGACGGGTGGCCTATCTGATCCAGCCGCCGGTCGTTTTTGACCAGCGACGTCGTGCAGAGAGGTCGGCCCATCAGCTCATCATCATGCAGATATTCATGGACTGGATCGCGGTGCTCATGTGTCGTCTTTTGGGTGGTACTACGTACTTGTACCGGTTCCAAGCTCCTCATATGCGAAGATATCTCCAAACATGATATTTTCTCTCTGTTCATTAAATGATACTTAAGACAACTAATATAATTTTAATTAAACTATTTTTTTATTTTGAACGTCATTTATTTTAAAACGAAAAAAATAAAACTTCTATTTTTTTCATTCGGGACGTTGAGAGCTTCTCCAAACTAGTAGTGCTAGTCTGCATGGGTGATGCCGTACGTGCCGGTTTTCCGCACCGAAACCTAGCCGCTGATTATTTCGGCGTCTCCATCACTTAAATACCCGTAGATTTTTTTTCCGTACAGAACAATCATATCAGTGCAGGGACCATGTACTGTATGAGAAAGCGAGCCCCATGAAATTGATATGCTCACAGCGATCAGTATCCAGAGGCAAAACAGTACAGTTGCCGCTTTGACAAAGAAAATGTACTACTATCTCAAAAATGTCATCACTTTGTTTAAAAATGATTTTTAAAGAAACTCTTTGATTAGATTCGGTCTTCACATACTTCCAAGATTCAAGGATGAGGGACCAAAGCGTGATATTAACACGCCCGGGATCAGTTCAGTGAAGTAATACTCCCTCGGTTCTAAAATAAATGATGTTTAGGACAAAAAAATTAGTTCAAATTGAACTAAATTAGTTGTTCTAAATGTCATTTATTTCAGAACAGAGGAAGTACCTTTTTCTGGTCGGAGACTCGCAAAACAAGTTATCAAAAAGATGCCATAAATCCAAACCAATCTTCTCCTACGGCTGTAGAACCTTAGATCCTTGTTAGCAGAAAGGCAACAAGGATCAAACATGTGCAAATACAACGAAAAAAAGTGGTTATCTGATTGGTATAATCTTAAATAAAATAAACTCACCTGCAAAGGCATGTCAAACTTGGTGGTTGTAGAGAATGGTAACTGACAGATCATGCATTATTGTATTATTGCCGCCTTTTTTTCACTTACCTGTTATCGGACTAGCAATCTGGAACTCTACTTCCCTCATCACAGTGTTATGTTACTGTGGAGAAACAGCCAAAGGAATTGAAATATAACAATGATAATTCCAACAACTGTTTGATCCAAAGAAAAAACAAAAAAGAGAGAGGAATTTGATTCTGAAATAAAAGGAATTTTGGGCAATCATAGTTCTTGTTCGAGAAATAATGTTGCCTGTTGTTGCCGTACCCAGCAGCCGACATGCAATCGTAATATGGGCTAAAGTTGTGGTAGCCTTGGTCCAAACCACTGCAGCACATTTTTGGCTGGTTGGGGACTTGGGGTGCTCCCAAACTGGGAGTCGTAGCGTACAGGATTCTCTAAAATGAGACTCTACGAAAAAAATGTTCATTGGGATCTTTTTCCCCAAAAACAAAATGTTCATGGGAGGTACTGTTTCTGCAATGATTTATTCCAAACTTTCTTACAGGGTAGTGGTGGATACTTTACAAATGTTTAGGTATTTTGAATCATTTTTTGAAAATGGCAATGGCGAGCAATTTAAAAATACATAGAGGAGTATTTTAGTCTAATATTTTGACAATGACAGTGGTGGGTAATCTACAAACATATTTAGTTATTTAGTCTATTTTTTATGATAGTAACAATGGGTAATTTTAAAACATACATAAGGGTATTTTATCAATTTTTTATAATGGTAGTGGTTGATAGTTTTTCCCCCTCTGATCAAAGTGAGAACTTTTAGGTCTTAAGAGTGACCTTGAAGGCTTCTTTGTTGATCAAATAAATAAATATGTATGTGTGTGTATATATATATATATATATATATATATATATATATATATATATATATATATATATATATATATATATAGAGAGAGAGAGAGAGAGAGAGAGAGATTTGAAAGATATTAAATTTTAGAATAGCAAGTAATTTGGAACTTATGGAGTACGCGCAAGTCCCTATTATGACCAAAGTTGACCATGCTTTTGGGGAGTGAAGAGGATCTTTGGTAATGTTCAGGACCAGTAAATATGGTTTAAGTGTGAAAAGCTTAGCTCTTGCCTTTTTTCTTTTGGTGGGCTTGCATCCTGTTCATTGGCATCAATCCAGATCAAAACGACGATGCAGGTGAAGACTTCTTTTTTTAGGAGTGTGAGAACAATGTGGCGTATCGTATGTGAGGGCCAAAGCCAGTATTTCTTCTCCTCTCAGCAGCGTCAGGACTGCAAAGAGATGTGAGAAAAGCTGCCTCTTTTGTTTGACAGCATATATCTCTGAAACCAGTCAGGCACTTTTGGTGATCATGCAATTTTCAGGGAACACGGTACAGACTGAGGGGCCCGGTTTCCATCCAAGATGGCATCTTTGGAAAGAATCCTCTCCGTTGCAATGAAAAAGACTCCCAATTCCATCAGAAAACAAATTTGGATCATTACCTTTGTTTCACGTGAAATTTTAAATGGCAGTTTCTTCGCGGTTTTGGCCTCTGGTATGAAAAGGACAGTAGAGGAGGGGAGAGGGACCTGATTGGTCCTTTTCACTCCCTTGTCTACACATCCGAGGCTCATGGATTTTGCAGGATGTCAAGTTCAGAACCCCCCCCCCCCCCCCCCGCTCTAGTATCCTACACCGACTCTTGCTGGTCTGTGCATCGATCTCACATGTGGACATCGACAGGATTTCAGTTTGAACAACCTTGCACTGGGTGCGTATCTAAGTGTTATCAAGTGGAAGTAAGGTGTCTTGGGGAATTGGGAATCAGAGGAAGAACACTAGAACAGGTGCAACCTGGGAGGAAAGAAGAGCTGAATTGATATGCAATGTGTTGTCTGTTACAGTCATGATGCAGTTCTTCTCTCTCGTCTCCCTACGTGTAGGGGCACGATTGCATGGGTTCATCGGCCCGTAATGTATTACACCCAGTCTGACCCAACTACTCTGATATTGGCACGCACCGGTCTGCTTGAGTTCCATCCTTCGTCTCCTATGCTTGCCAGACCAGGAAAAGGGACCGGTTGAGGCTTCGTGCTGCTGGCACAAAGCAGGATTAATGCTGATCTAATGAAGATCTGCAGCAGCTGCAGTGAAGAACAATATTGTTGACAGGCGAGGAGGAGGAGGATGGTCCATGCATGTTGAGCAGAAGTTCAGGGGAGGAGGGGCACACAAGTCTCCATTTGTGAATGAATCTTTGCAACGCCAGTCCTGCACGCCGGGGCCAACGCTGTCTGTCGAATTGTGAAGCAGCAGCTGCCAGTGGTAAAGCAGCGGCCGAGAACGTGAGAACTGAGAGAAGGGGTGAGTGCCATCAAAACATTTCCTGGGCGTTACAGGCTTCCAGCCAGTGGTATAGGATGCTGCTGCTCTCTCGGTAGGCAAGGCGATTTTCCGGCGATTCCTGCACCGTAATTCGTTCGTTGAAGTAAGGGGTCCGTACACCAAGAATAGTCCTGTACGTTTGAGTCTGTGTGCGGGCATGAAGGAGACAGTTGGGATCAAATCCATCCAAGGACCAAGCCACGATGTATATTGTCGGTACCCTCGATATGGGGTACCCCGCGCACAGGGGAAAATGACTAAGGATCTCGGCCTTCTCCGCAGGGAGAGCTCCGAAGGCACCACGCGTCCAGCGGGGCCGGACCTCCCTCTCTCCAGAGGAGAGCTCCGGGCCCACCACGTGGCATACAGAAGCCGGACCTCCCCCTCCGCGGGAGAGAGGTCCGAAGGTGCCTCGTGTCCGGAGAGGCCGAACCTCCCTCTCCTCAGAGAGGAGCTCCGGGCTCGCCGCGTGGCCAACAGAAGCCGAACCTCCCCCTCCGCGGGGAGAGGTCCGAAGGCTCCACGTGTCCTGCGGGGCCGGACCCTCCTCTCTTCTGAGGAGGGCTCCGGGCCCGCCACGTGGCCAGCAGAACGGCGCTGCCTGCCCCCGAGCGATAGGCAGCGGGCGTAAAAACGCCCTATACCTCGTCCGTACAAGGTATTCAAGGCCCGCGCCTTCCCAAGACGCGGAGACGCGGAGCACGCCTCTGTTAGGTGCTGTTGCGCCCAGTCGCATCACACACTGGCGCGTGGTGTCAGAGGCTGCCAGCCAATAAACGCAGCGACAAGACATCCCATGCCGCCCCCGCCGTCATCATCCACTACGACTAGCATGCGGCATGGGCAGAGCTACAAGACGAAGACTCAGAAGCCTTCGGTAGAGACAACTACTAGCATAACTGCAGATACAGTAGATATCAGTCAATCTCCCCGGGACCACCTGTCGGGTCCCGGCCCCCCTTGTAAGCCACCCGAGTCTTGGACTATAAAAGGCTCGGGTAGGCGACGTTAGCAGGGGTTCGGGCTCTAGCCATCCGCACCCGTGGGTTCGCATTTCTGCAACTCATACGCTAGCCATTCACGCCCAAGCTGTAACTCACCCCCAAGCTCAGGACTCCGGCCCTAAGCAGCAAGCAATACAGCGAGCTCCATAGCTCGCCGTGGACGTAGGGTTTTACGCTCCGGCAGCCTGAACCACGTAAAACTCACAGTGTCAAGCTCTTACTAACTCGTCCATCCGCGCAAGCTCTCCGCAAGGGACTAGCCCCACCGAAAAAAGAACCTCCGCGGGCTGCCCAGTGCAGGCCCGGGGGAAGTGTCGACCGAACACTTCGACATTTGGCGCGCCGGGAAGGGGGCTTTTCCCCTTGCGCGACGAGTTTCCGCCGACGAAGATGACCAAGCTTCCTTTAGCGGCAAACTCTCCCCCCTTGCGTCCATGTCAAACCGTGACCAGGGAGAGTACATGATGACACACTCAAGACGGAGTGTGTCAGGGCAAGCTGGGAGCCAGCAACCGGCTCTGGCAGCGCCGACCCCGGCAATGCAGGCTCCAACCAGCGTCAGGCCTTCAGTAGCGCCGGGCGTACCCGGTGGGGGTGCGCTAGCAGCAGCAAGGGCGCTACTGCACAATCCGCCTGCTGGGGACGCGCCTCAGGCAGCGACCCAACAGTGGATTCACGAGGTAGACCGTCTTGTCGTCGCTGCCGCAAACCATTGACTTCTACGGGGACGACGCTCTGGCCAACCGGCCGTGTCGCTGACGCGCACGCCAACGGTTGACGGGCAGACGGCGGGTTCCAGCTCCACCAAACTTCCGTCGACGGACCTGAGGACAGAGCTGGAACGGTGTCACTTGGTCCAAGATGCCCGAGTGTTCCTCGAGCGACGTCGAGAAAGGCGTCGCACTCAAGAGGCTGGCGACAACATGACGTCGGCCTCGACCCAGCCTGGAGGGCAGACCTTCGCTACGCGAGCTCGCCCCAGGCGTACGCCGCACAGCATAAGCCACAACCATGTGCTCTGCAAGCGGCGTCCCCGGCCTATGGCGCAACCTTGCCCATACCGGGGTACACCGTGCCAGGCGCAACCAAGCGTTTGCGGCACCAGTACCTGCACTGGGAGCCAGCAACCGGCTCTGGCAGCGCCGACCCCAGCAATGCAGGCTCCAACTAGCGTGAGGTCTTCAGTAGCGCTCGTACCCGGCGGGGGTGCGCTAGCCGCAACAAGAGCGCTACTGCACAATCCGCCTGCTGGAGACGCACCTCAGGCAGCGACCCAGCAGTGGATTCGCAAGGTAGATCGTCTTGTCATCGCCGCCGCAAGCCCTTGACTTCGGCGGGGACGACGCTCTGGCCAACCGGCTGTGTCGCTGACGCGCACGCCAACGGTTGACGGACAGACGGTGGATTCCAGCTCCACCAGGCTTCCGTCGACGGACCTGAGGACTGAGCTGGAACGATGCCACCTGGGCCAAGACGCCCGGATGTTCCTCGAGCGGCGACGAGAAAGGCGTCGCAGCCAAGAGGCCGGCGTCAGCATGACGACTGCCTCAACCTTGCCTGAGGCGCAGACTTTCGCCACGCGAACTCTGCCCCAGACATACGCCACGCAGCATATGCCACAGCCAAATGTCCTGCAAACGGCGCCCCCGGTCTATGGCGCAGCCTTGCCTATACCGGGGTACACTGTGCCAGCGGCGAACCAAGCGTTCGCAGCACCAACACCTGCAGCAACAGGGGCAGGATGTATGGCCCTGGAGCCCCACCTCCGCTTCACGAGGTGGCCGCGCAAGTTTCGGCCGCACCTGCCCGAGAAGTACGACGGCAGCGTCAACCCGGCGGGGTTCCTCCAGATCTACTCCACCACCGTACTTGCCGCAGGAGGGGATGAGGCCGTCATGGCCAAGCTACTTCCCCGTCGCCTTGACCGGCCCAGCCCGGTCTTGGCTAATGAACCTCCCTCAGGGTTCCATAACTTCCTGGGGAGAGCTCTGCCGGCAGTTCATCGCCAACTTCGGCAGCTCCTACACCCATCCCGGCACGGAGCTTGACCTCCAAGCCATCAAGCAACAACCTGGGGAGTCGCTGTGCTCCTTCATCCAGCGGTTCTCCCAGGTACGCAACACCATTCCGCATATTCAAAGTGCTTCTGTGGTGGCGGAACTTCGACAGTGTCCAGGACAAGAAGATGCTTGGGAGGCTTGCAACCAGAGAGGTCTGCGATGCCTCCGAGCCCTTCAGCCTGGCGGACAAGTGCGCTAGAGCAGCCGAAGGACGGAGCTAGCACTCACTGCCAGCTTCCGAAGCCGGAAGACAGCCCGGAGACGGCAGAGTTCAAGCTGAGCTCCCGACCACGTCAGACAGCCAGGATCCAAGCACTGGCTGACTTCGTGGCTGAGTGGACGCCAACGAAGGCTGACCCACGGGGCCGCAAAGACGGTGAACCAAAGTACCGAGCTTCGGTCTTCACCGGGCCTCACTGGACGCTCTTCTTCGACGGCTCCTCGCGAAAGCAGGGGGCCGGTGCCGGCGTACTGCTTCTCATGCCATCGGGGGAGCAGTCTGGGTACATGGTGCGTCTCAATTCCAAGGCAACCAACAACTCAGAGTATGAAGCACTCATCTTTGGCCTAAAAGACAGTCCTGTCTCTGGGCGCTCGCCAGTTGTTGGCGCAGGGCGACTCCCAGCTAGTTATCAAGCAAGTTAAGGGTGAATGCCCCTGCAATGACCTACAGCTAGCTGCTTATCTGCTTCACGTGCGGATGTTGGAGAAAGAATTCCTCGCCTTGGACCTGCGCCATGTACCGCGCGCTTGCACGGCCGCAGCTGATGACCTCTCAACGAAAGCCTCCATCAGAGCCCCTGCGCATGAAGGAGTCTTTGAGAGGACGTTGCTGTGGTCCACAGCCCGGCCCGCCGAGCCGGGCGAAGGGGGCTGAACCAGTGCCTCGAAGCTAGGCAGTCCCGGCGGCTCTGGATGCTGCCAAAGGATCGTAAGAGTCACTGGGGACTCCGTGCAACCCAGCGCTCAAGATCCAGAAGCTCAAGTAGTCCCGATGCATGGACCACGGAGGTCCGGGACTCCTTGAAGGACATCCTTCCTGATGAACGTGCATCCGCTGAACGGGTGGTGCGGATGGCTAAGTGCTACGCGCTGGTATCTTTACTGGCGTGGCGCCACAACATCCTATTGCGGTGCATAACCCAAGAGGAAGGCTGCGATTAGCTCGCAGTAGTCCAAGGAGGCGAGTGCTGGGAACGCTCATCGTCCCGCACGTTGGTCGGTTAAGCCACCCGATATGGCTCCTACTGACCGAGAGTCACCTGGACGCCGTCAAACCGGTTAGGGATGCAATGCGTGCCAGGTCCATGCCAAGCAGACCCACACAACTGGTGCAGACGCGCACCAGAGCCGTCGGGGGATACCGGCTCCTCCATGTCGAGGGCCAGCCGGACTTCCCAGGGCCGGGTCACGGGAACTACCCTTCCACATGGTATGCGGGGCCGAAGCCATGCTTCCCCCTGATATAGCCATGGGGGTCCCCCGTGTCCGGCGTACGACGAAGCCACGCATGACCCGCTCTGCGTGAAGACAGGCGCTCCGACGCTACCCAGTAAGTTCACCATGCTTACTTAGGTGTTTATTTAAATTACGCATTAATTTATATGAACACCTCCCCATGCTCTAGACAGTGTGCGTCCATTGTACACTCGGCTCCTCTTTCCGGCTCTCATGCATAGTCGATATTTGCCGTCCTGCCGAAGGCGGTAGTGCTTGGGGTACCTGCCAGAGGCCCGGTGGCCTTTTGGACCTCCCCCTATAAGGGTACTACACTGCCAGTTGGTCTCCTACGAGAAAAGACCTACGCTAGAACGGGGGGTCAGGAGCCTTGCTTTGCCCGGTCTTGCACCCAAAGCATGCGCACTCTGCCTCCCGGCGCTACGGTCTGAGTACCAGGGGGCCGGGCGGTTATACCCTGACTAGGGCTGGGGCCAGACCTCCGGGACCAAGTGCACTGGATTACCCAAGCCCCGTATTCCAGCCTGGGACAATAAGCCAAATGAGACTAAGGGATAGGAAAGGGGGGACCACTGAGCAGTTCCGGACCTCCGCCCCCATAGCTGGGCCGAGCTCCGAGGCCAGCCCTCGCCCTCCTTTCAGAGGCGAGCGCTGATGCCGGACCTCACGCCCTTCGCTGGCCTGAGCTCCGATGACTTCCGGACTCCGCCTCCATAGCCAGGCCGAGCTCCGAGGCCAGCCCTCGCCCTCCTTTCAGAGGCGAGCGCTAATGCCGGATCTCATGCCCTTCGCTGGCCTGAGCTCCGATGACTTCCGGACTCCGCCTCCACAGCCAGGCCGAGCTCCGAGGCCAGCCCTCGCCCTCCTTTCAGAGGCGAGCGCTGATGCCGGACCTCACGCCCTTCGCTGGCCTGAGCCCCGATGACTTCCGGACTCCGCCTCCATAGCTGGGCCGAGCTCCGAGGCCAGCCCTCGCCCTCCTTTCAGAGGCGAGCGCTGACGCCGGACCTCACGCCCTTCGCTGGCCTGAGCTCCGATGACTTCCGGACTCCGCCTCCACAGCCAGACCGAGCTCCTAGGCCAGCCCTCGCCCTCCTTTCAGAGGCGAGCGCTGATGCCGGACCTCACGCCCTTCGCTGGCCTGAGCTCCGATGACTTCCGGACCTCCGCCCCCACAGCCGGGCCGAGCTCTGATGCCAGGCTTCACCCTCTCCTAAGAGGCTTGACACCGAAGCCGTCAAGACCCTGCCAGCACAGGGAGTACTCAAGACAAGAAACTGCGCGGATCAGAAGAGACGAAGGTCCCACCTCGGGCTCGCTATCTCCCCCGAGATGGGCCCGGGGGCCACTGTCGGTACCCTCGATATGGGGTACCCCCGCGCACAGGGGAAAATGCCTAAGGATCTCGGCCTTCTCCGCAGGGAGAGCTCCGAAGGCGCCACGCGTCCAGCGGGGCCAGACCTCCCTCTCTTCAGAGGAGAGCTCCGGGCCCACCACGTGGCATACAGAAGCCGGACCTCCCCCTCCGCGGGAGAGAGGTCCGAAGGTGCCGCGTGTCCGGAGAGGTCGGACCTCCCTCTCCTCAGAGAGGAGCTCCGGGCTCGCTGCGTGGCCAACAGAAGCTGAACCTCCCCCTCCGCGGGGAGATGTCCGAAGGCTCCACGTGTCCTGCGGGGCCGGACCCCCCTCTCTTTTGAGGAGGGCTCCGGGCCCGCCATGTGGCCAGCAGAACGGCGCTGCCTGCCCCCGAGCGATAGGTAGCGGGCGTAAAGACGCCCCATACCTTGCCCGTACAAGGTATTCAAGGCCCGCGCCTTCCCGAGACGCGGCGCATGCCTCTGTCAGGTGCCGTTGCGCCCAGTCGCATCACAGACTGGCGCGCGGTGTCAGAGGCTGCCAGCCGATAAACGCAGCGACAAGACATCCCATGCCGCCCCCGCCGTCATCATCCACTACGACTAGCATGCGGCACGAGCAGAGCTACAAGACGAAGACTCAGAAGCCTTCGGCAGAGACAACTACCGGCATAACTGCAGATACGATAGATATCAGTCAATCTCCCCGGGACCACCTGTCGGGTCCCGGCCCCCCTTGTAAGCCACCCGAGTCTTGGACTATAAAAGGCTCGGGTAGGCGACGTTAGCAGGGGTTCGGGCTCTAGCCATCCGCACCCCTGGGTTCGCATTTCTGCAACTCATACGCTAGCCATTCACGCCCAAGCTGTAACTCACCCCCAAGCTCAGGACTCCGGCCCTGAGCAGCAAGCAATACAGCGAGCTCCATAGCTCGCCGTGGACGTAGGGTTTTACGCTCCGGCGGCCTGAACCACGTAAAACTCACAGTGTCAAGCTCTTACTAACTCGTCCATCCGCGCAAGCTCTCCGCAAGGGACTAGCCCCACCGAAAAAAGAACCTCCGCGGGCTGCCCAGTGCAGGCCCGGGGGAAGTGTCGACCGGACACTTCGACATATATATTCATTAAGGGATAGAGAAAGGTTTTTGTTACAACAATTGTACAAGATGTGCTAGGTAGAAAACTGAAGAAAAAAAGGAGATAAAAGGATAAAACAGTCAAGCTAGAGTTGCAGTGTTGGGAGTTGCTGCACACACAAGGTAGCCAGGTGTTGTACGCCTGCTCGTGCCCACATTCGTAGTTCATCCTTTATGAGAATTAGAAGTTGCGGAATTGTCACCTCTTCTTTCTTAAATACTCTTCTATTTCTTTCTTTCCACACCATCCAGCACACTAGAATGCTCAAAGATCGGATGACTTTTGCCTTCTATTTTGTAACTCCCCCATCAAGTTTTGCAGCCAACTGACCATATCATCATTTGATCTCTAGCTTTGCGGATTTAGCGCTGGCGAGTGAACCCAGAAAGCAACTGTTTTCCAGATATCAGCCACTGTAGGACACTCCAAAAAAATATGGTGCGCGGTCTCAAGATTGTGTTGACACATCACATAAAAATACTGATTTGGCCACTCTCTAAGTTGGAGACGGTTAGCGGTCCACAATTTATTTTGTAGAAGCAGCCATACGAATACTTTGCACTTCGGTGGTGCCCAAACCCTCCAAAATGACCTTAGAAAAATTAAAATTTATAATACCTTCAAACTGAAATAGATAAGCAGACATCACTGAATATGTGCGATTCGGAGTAAGCATCCAAGATATACTGTCGTGTTGCGTCGAGGTTGGATCAAAAATCGAGTCCTACTGAATCTCATGTCATAAGTGGACATATTCTATAATCAACGGTACGGTAAGGTTTTAACTGATATCGCTGATCCAGGTATTATCCGTCAAATATGAAGCCACCGTTCGATTCTTGCGCTTGCTATGCTTATACAACAGTGGGTATCTTGCCACCAGTGGCACTCCTCGCTGCCAGTTTGAGGTCCAAAATTTTGCTGTTTTTCTGTCATTTACCGGGTTTCTCATTTCCGGAATTAATATGAGCGAAAATGAGAAATTGTGGAGCATGTAGTGGTAGAGAGAGAGACCATTATTAGTTTTCTCAGTCGTATATAATATTTGGCAACCAGCGTAGGCCCAGCAGCTCTCATGAGTTTAGAGAGACAGAGAGAGAGGGATGTGTATCCTCTGCAGTACTGCACATGCAGTAGAAGTCACTGACATGTGGGCCTGTGGTTTGCACGGGCCCACATGTCAATAACTTCTACTGCATGTGCAGTACTGCAGAGGATTTGAGTCCGACAGAGAGGAGGGCAGTATAAATTGTGGGCAGTTGTGGCTTTCCCATTCGGTGGTGCCTTGGCCGCACAAGTCACAGCCATACAGAGATCACACACAACACCAGCAAGCAAGAAGAGAAGGCGCTAGCAGTAGTAGTAGCTTGGGCTAGTGCTTAGCTGCTCACTCCTCCAAGATTCTTGGCTAGTAGCAGCTATCAGCCACAGCTGCACCGCGCGAGCAGCCAGCCGTGGCGGCCGAGGCCGATCGCGCGGCGTGAGCGAGCTCGACCAGCAGCAGCGCTCGTACGATCGCCGCCTTGTCGACCGATGGAGGAGCAGCTGAGCCCGGTGGCCGTGACGCACCTTCTGCAGCACACGCTGCGGAGCCTCTGCACCGGCGACGACGCGCCGCAGTGGGTCTACGCCGTCTTCTGGCGCATCCTCCCCCGGAACTATCCGCCTCCCAAGTGCGTGAGCTCCTTTTATTCTTCCCAGAGTCTGCTATCTGCTAATCAACGTGCATTCCAAAACATATGTTTCTTCGCTGACTGACTAGCTGCTCAATCTGTTGACCAGATGGGATCTCCCTGGCTCGGCGTATAACAGGACCAGAGGAAACAGGAGGAACTGGTAAACACACACACATGCTTCTTCTCATCTTGTTCGCTTGTGTTTTGAGTCGATGTAAACGTTGGTGTGTTCTTGCGACGAGTTTCACCTAGGATCCTGGCATGGGAGGACGGGTTCTGCAACTTCGCGGCCACCACCACCTCTGCCGCGTGCGGCCAAGAGGGCGCTGCATATGCTGCTGCCGGGGACTGTGAGGCTGCAGCGAAGCAGCAGGGCCTGCAGCCGGAGCTGTTCTTCAAGATGTCCCACGACATCTACAACTACGGCGAAGGGTAGGTGGCTGTCTGCCTGCCTAGTCCGACTGACTGTAAACAACCATGATTACAATACTTAGTCAGATAATGATGATGGCTTCGCCTTCTCTCTCTCTCTCTCTCTCTCTCTCTCTCTCTCTGTTCTTGGTGCGGCTACTGCAGGTTGATAGGGAAAGTGGCGGCAGACCACAGCCACAAGTGGGTGTTCAAGGAGCCCCCGGAGCAAGAGACCAGCCTCATCTCCTCCTGGAGCAACCCTGCTGACTCTGTAAGTATCACTAATTACACTGTTCCAACACTAATAACACTGCCATTTGTTGAGTGGTTCTTAATAATCTGCGCTCCATGTACCTGCGTTTATTTTTGCAGCATCCGAGGACGTGGGAGTTGCAGTTCCAGTCCGGCATCCAGGTACACACTTTTAGGCCTTGACAAATCGCAATCCGGCCGGTCCCTTCTGATCAGAGGGCAGCTAGCTCTGCGTGCCACAGCTAGGCGGTAGCTAGCTAGCCAAGCCACCAGAGCGCGCTGCCGCTGGTGAAAGTGGTGATGCTGCCGTGACCTGACCTGCGTCTGTTTTCTTTTTCCCTCGTCTTCTTTGCTTGCTCTGCAGGCCATCGCGCTGATCGCTGTCAGGGAGGGCGTCGTGCAACTCGGCTCCATGAAGAAGGTGCGCCACCTCCTCTCTAGCTCCATGCCACTGTGGCTCACCGGTCGTGTACATGCGCGATGGCCGCGCTCCGTCAAAGCTTACCGGTCTGGCCAATGTTTTCTGGCTGCTTCCTGGTAGCAGCTGGGTTGCATGGCGACACGCTGATGCTGCCTGCGCGTTTCGGCTCTTGATGGGTGGTGCAGGTGGCGGAGGACCTCAGCTACGTCGTGATGCTCCGCCGCAAGTTCGGGTACCTGGAGAGCATCCCGGGGGTGCTGCTGCCGCACCCGTCGTCGGCCGGTTGCATGGGCCCCCTCCCGCCGCCGGACCTCGCGGCGTGGCCAGGCCTGCTGATGCCGCCGCAGCCCGCGGGACCGCCGCTGGATCTATACGACCCCTACGACGGCGCCGCGGCGGCGGCGTCGATGCACGTCATGCCGTCGATGAGCAGCCTGGAGGCGCTGCTCTCGAAGCTGCCCTCCGTCGCTCCCGCGCCTCCACCGCAGCTGCCACCGGCACCCGGGCCCGCGCCGGGAACGGCGTCGTCGACTAAGGAGGAGGTGGACGAGTACGTGCAGCAGTGCCACGGAATGGAAGGCGTGCCGAGGGACGGCGGCGAGAGCGGGAGCACGAGCACCGCCGCCGCCACCACGGCCCCGATGCCGTCCTACTTCGTCCACGTGGGCGGTAAGCCCCGCGAGGGCTTTTAGCTCGATGGAGCCCTCGGCGCGCGTGTCTGCCGGTGGCTTGGCAATGGCATGGTGTTTGTGCTGGGCTTCTCTTTTTTTCTTCTTGGCTTCTATTCTCAGTAGCTCTAAAATCAATCAATCGTACATCGCTAATCTCTGATCACCCTGCATGCTAATTGTACTCACCAGTTAACCCAGTCATCTTTTTTTCTGCCAAAATATCTGGCTGGCGACGCAATTAAATCGTATGCACTGCTGCTGACAAGCAAAGTAATAACCGGAGCCGACACTGTTGTGGTTCCAATGAAGTCGAAATTTCTTAAATATTGGACTGGCATACCACTGTTATACTCTCTTGCTTTCATCTTAGACCCTAGAGCTAAATTAACAAGTTTTATCAATGCTCTTCAATTGTTGTCTAAGTTGCTAAATCGTTATTATGCTTCATATTACAACAATGTTAAGTCTAAATTATCTAACATGTTTTCTAAATATGAGAGTAAATTTGGTTCACTAAGATTGCATAGACCTGCCCCAACGAGCACATCAGCGGTAAGCAGGTGAGTTCTTGGAACCGAATATATGGTAGAAGTTCAGGTCCTTCTACTTATAGTTCTCATTTCTCGTTCCGCTCGTACTACAAGTTCTACTCCTGCAGTCACTTGCAATGTTTTTGAATTAGCTTCTGTCGAAGTGTTGCAACGACACTTCCCCCGGTCTGCTACGGAAGCAGCCCAGGGAGGTTCTTTGATTGGAGGGGCTTGGCGCCACAAGAGCGATTGTAACACTCTCAATTTCATATTCATGCATTGCATATAGAAAAACATTATAAAAGAAATAGAAATAGGAAAGAATCATAAAAATGGGAGAAAGATGGCTGAAAAGAGCCAATTCCAACTCGCTGAGGAGTCCTGTCGACACTTTCCGCGGCCCGCTGGCCACGTGGCGTCTTCAGAGCTCATCCCTGCGGAGGGGGTGAGGTCCGGCACTGCTGGCCACGTGGCAGGCTCGGAGCTCGCCTCTGCGGAAGGGGGCGAGGTCCGGCCCCGCTGGACGCCTGTTGCCTTCGAAGCTCGCCTCCGAGAGGTCCGACCCCGCGAGACACGTGTTGACTTCGGAGCTAGTCTCTGCAGCGAAGCAAGGCTCAGCCCCGCGGGACGCGTGTTTCCTTTGGAGCTCACCTCCGAAGGGAAGGGAGGTCCGACACTACGGGACACATGTCGACCTCAGAGCTCGTCACTGAAAGTGCATCTAGTTAGTTCCCGTGGGTTTTGGTTGATTGATGATGACAATTAAGATACTAATAAATTTTTACTGAGTATGAGCATAGGTGCTTATCAAAGGAATGCATGATGAGTCTCTCAAGAAGCAAAAAGGAAAAGAAGAAGACTTGAAAGAGTAGAAAACAGAATTTTTCTATTGAATTTCAATTTTCTAGATTGTGTACAGGGTCTTCTCTTTTAGAGTGCTTGAGAATCATTAGAGAGCTCAAACTAAGGTTAGAAAGTTAAAATCGTGAGAGGAAGTAGTCATAGGTATAGCTGAAAAAGGAAGACCGGACTTGTCCGGACTACAGGCCGGACTAGTCCGTTCTGACTCGGACTAGTCCGTTTTGGACCGGACAAGAAGTCTCTGAGTGAGTTCGGACTTGTACGTTCTAGGCCGGACTAGTCCGTTGCCGAATGAGTCTGAGCCTTTATGATACTAAGTCTCGGAAGGTTGGACTAGTCCGCCTAGTTGGCCGGACTAGTCCGCTAAGCGGACTAAGCCGCTTGGGTCCGGAGAAGAAGTCTCTGAGTGACATCGGACTAGTCCGGTCGGACCGGACTAGTCTGGTCCCTTCAGACAAGTCCGATTTAAGACGGAACAAAGGTTCCTGTGTGAGCTCGGACTAGTCCGAAGTTGGCTGGACTAGTCCGCAGCCATAGATTAGAGAGTTTTTTGGACTAAGTCTGGTAAGACCGGACTAGTCCACCCTTACTAGACTAGTCCATTCTTATACGGAACAAAGGTTCCTGACTGAGATCGGACTAGTTCGCTCTTGGCCGGACTAGTCCGGGGTTTTATGACCGTTTGAATCCAACGATCACCAGACTTTAGTTGGTAGCCTTGTGATGTAAGTGGTACCTCAAGAACGGATTAGTCCGGGGTTTGGACCGGACTAGTCCGGACTTTAGTTGGTAACGGCTAGATGCCGGGATTTCTATAAAAGGAGACCCCCGGCTGAGAATTAAAAAAAAAAACCTAAGTGCTGAAAACTCATTCCTAGAGCTCTTCTAAGCCTCTTTCCTCACCTTCTAGACCCCTAAGATTGGATCTTAAGGAGTTAGTGGTTTTATGAGAGGAAAGACGTGGTGATCGACATTTGAGCTCTCGGTTTGACTCTCTTGCACTCTGATTGTTAATTTGAGTTCTTGCTTGGTGTATTTTCATTCCTAGAACTGCTAGGTTGTTGAAGGGAGCCTCAAGTTGTGAGTAGCCCCTAAGAGCATTGTATTCACATTTGATTAATAGTGAAAGAGCCCGGGCTTGATGTTGGTGATCGCTCGGTGATGGAAGGGTTGGAAAAGACCCGGTCCTTTGTGGACTCCTTAACGAGGACGTAGATTCCTGTGTGGAATCGAACCTCGGGATAAATCATATCTCTTGGTTCCTTTACCTTCTCGCTCGCTCACTAGAATTACTTGTTAAGCTTTTCGTCTTGTTAACACTTGTGAATTGTTCCGCTGACCTGCCATCTAATCATTCCAACTTCTTAGTGAGATTGTTTGACTACTATACATCTTACGCTTAAATGAACTTAGAAGGAAAACCTAAACACAATTTTCTACCTAGACCGGACTAGTCCGCCCTCAGACCGGACTAGTCCGACCTCCTTCAAGTTTAATCCGCTGTTTGCAATAGTTTCAGGTTTTATTAGCCTATTCACCCCCCTCTAGGAAACTTTCAATTGGTATTAGAGCCTAACTCTCCACAAAAGCTTAACCGTTTGGAGAGGAGATAGGGGACAAGGCCGGTAGCCAAATTGATCTCATCAAGGGAAAAGAAGCAAGTACGAGCAACTTTGAAGAACAAGGTTCTAACCCGCCTCCAGCAATTACTCCTCCACAAGACGTTTCAAGCTCAGAAGAAGATGAAGAAGTTATTCATCTTGTGGCACTCCTCAAAAAGTAGAAGGAGGAAGCTAAGAAGAAAAAGAAGAAGAAGTTGGAGAAGAAGCTCAAGAGTAGTCAACAAGACTACTCGCGATATCCTTTTAATTATGAACGTCTAAATTCTCACTCTAGTTATTTATCAATTCCTCTAGGCAAACCACCTCACTTTGATGGAACTAACTACACAATGTGGAAACACAACATGAAGTTGCATCTAATTTCCTTGAACCCAAGTCTTTGGCATGTGGTGTGTACATGTATAGATATCCCTGACGATGAGGATGAACTCACCCAAGAACAAGAACAACAAATCCATCGCAATGCACAAGCGGCGGCCGCTCAACTCATCTCTGAGCATTGAAGAATTCAAAAAGGTAGATGGGTTGGAGCTCGAAAAGATATTTGGGACACCCTCAAGATCGCACATGAAGGAAACCGTTCCGTGAGGGAAGCCAAGATTGAGATGATAGAAGGAGAGCTTGGAAGGTTCAACATGGAAGAAGGTGAAACACCTCAAGAAATGTACAACCGACTCAAAACTCTCATCAACAAGAGTCGAGCGTACGGATGCGAGAAATGGAATGACCATGAAGTGGTCAAGAGAATGATAAGAGCTTTTATGCCTTGCTATGTGACCCTATGCACCTTAATCCGGGAAAGTCCAAACTTTCACTTGATGACTCCGGATGAAGTGCTAGGGAAGATCATTAACCACGAGATGATGGAAAAGGAAGCCCAACACGTCAACGATCTAGCAAAGATCACTTCATCCAAGAAGAAGGGCATTGCTCTCAAGGCCACATCTGTGACGCCCTCAATTCTGTGGGGAAACCACGGAACCGAGAACTAATGCATATGTGTGCCCAGGATGTTCATCACACATACACATACATTCCACAAACTGAATTCAGATTATATATTACCACGAATAATAGAGTTTATTACAACACCTCATGAGTCTTGGACTCATGCTCATAGCGGAAGTCTTATTTCTATGCAGCGGAGGTCTTTATTCTAAAGCGGAAGCAATTTAGCTAATGCGGAAGCAAATCTAAGCAGAAGTGGCTCCATCTCTACTCCCTCCACAGGCAAGGTTGAGAATAGATCACACGCCATGATGCTCCACTTGATCTTCATAGTAGGCTTCTCCTGCTGCTGATGATGAAGTAGTAATGCAAGTTTGAGTACAATGATGTACTCAGCAAGTGCGGGAAAACACATGATATGCAGCTCATAAAAAAGGTAGGCATAAAAGGCTTATTTGCAGAAAAGCAGATTTGTAAAACCATGATAAAACAGCAACTTAACTTTAGATGTAATCCCAATATGTATTAAATTACCAACATACCTCCATCACTTCCCGTGTTCCATCCGAACATTAACCAATCCTTTATTCATACTCACGAATACCTCCTCGTATTCGCTACCATCTCACCTCGTAAAACAACCTCGTCTCACACCGAGACCGATCTCATGTCATGACCCAACAGTCATGCAACCATCTCATCACCCAGACTCAGCAGTCCCAAACCAAACCATAACCAAACCAATAATCATAACCAAGAACCTTCCCAATAACCATTCCCAACTAATCATGGCAGTTTAGCCAGGTGCTCGTGACCGTATGCTCGGCTATCATGATAGTTTTAGACTCTGCAGAGTTTGCACCTCATTACCCACAAGTTTGTGATTTCGTCACCCGTCGGCGACTGCAGAACCTCCATTATACCAGTACACATCCGTCAGTGTATGGTCAAGAGATCACAAAATAGCCTTTACAAAGGGGTTACTAGATGTATGGACTCACTAAGGTTTCACCGGTAGGCTAGAATCTCCAATTCTCCCACCCACGGGCCCCCTCTTGTGCCATGCAGTTCCCAGGGCAGTCCTCACTCGACTCCCATTCCCCGCGCCTTCCACTGTCCATAACATTCTAGCAACTTACCTAATTACTCAGGTAAGCCGCACCCATACTTGGCCTTGTGGTGGCACTGTTATCCTGGCATGTGCATGCATGAACCGGTCCTTAGATCTATGGCAAGTAAACCACCGTCTCATGCTACCTCATTCACAAACCCAGTCTTGCCTAGATCTCCCTCCGATTCATGTCCGTTATTAACATCAGTTTCTCATTATCAATACGAGTGCAGTTAGCTAGACACATCTATCTCGCTTCCCAATCCCATAGACTCAGCGAAGCATAAAGCAAAAACCATACCCGACTTATAAACTTCCCAGGCGACAAGGGTGGTTTAATCAAAACTAGTAAACTCCTATAAAAGGGTTTCCCATCATGTTTGACTTAGCACACACACCTTTTCGCAAAACAAAATAGTTTTACCTAAAACATAGGATCAACATGGTCAAGGAGCACTTGCCTTGTTCTTGCGGTTCCGGTTGCTCTTGAATCCCAAAACCTGGTTGCTGCAGTTCGTCGTAGACAGCTCCCTGAGCTTGTCCTGCTATGTAGGATCACGTGCATACGAGATTCACAACAATCAATATCATGCACAAACCTTAAACTAGATGCGATAATGCATATGCATGCTATCCTATGGTTTTTATTAGACTGGTGTGTTCTCGCATGGCTTGCATGGACAGAGGTGTTCGGATCAAGGGTGGACGTGGCAATGATCTTGTCTTTAGATCAACCTGATCATCAAGTGATCTGTCCATGAGAAGGCTTCTGTTCGAAAGGAATCAAAGAACACATGCGAAGAAAACACAACGATATCGTAAGGTGGTATTGGGGCCTACCTTACGTTTCCTCTCGGTTTTCGAGGTCCTCCTCAGACTGCTGGCTTTCCTCCGGCGATGTTCCTTGCCGCGCTCCGGTGATGGCTTTCTCGGCGGGTTGTGGCTAGGGCTCTAAGTCGTTGGCTCAGAAATTGGAAAAGAAGTTTGTGGTTTCGGCCAGAGGTTCTGGGTTCTATTTATAATCAGGAAGAGAAGAGTCCTAATCTGATTGTATCCCGAATAAGAGTCTTATTCAGATCGTTGCTGGATCCTATCATCTTATCTTTAGGTGATTTGGTGCGGTAACGTTGTGGAATTCAGGTCGGTTTCCTTTACGTGCTGATATTCTTACGCGTAACCGCCGCTCCAGAACTTGTTACCTTCACGGCGATGAGCTCCGGAGGCTCCACATCCTTCCGGGGCCTGGTATCTCCTTCTCCGCAGAGACGAGCTCCGGTTGTGCCGCGCGTCAACGAGCGAGACCTCCCCCTCCTTTGGAGGTGAGCTCCGCGCATGCCACGTGTTGGCGCCGGTCTTTCCTCTCTTCTTTCTTCTGGGACATGCCCCCGAGGTCGACACGTGTCCAGCAGCGACAGACCTCCCGGAGATAAGCTCCGGTGGCGACACGTGTCCGATAGAACCGGACCTCTCGGAGGTGAGCTCCGAGATCGACATGTATCCCGTGCGACTGGTCCTCTGACTTCCGTGTGGACTAGCTCCGAGGATAACACGTGTCCTGCGGAAATGCCTTCGCTTCTTCCGTAGAGGCTAGCTCCGTGGGCAACACGCGTCCCATAGGGTCGGACCTCTTTCCAATTGCGGGGTGACCCCCAAGCCTGCCACGTAGCCAGTTTAGCGGAGAACCTCTCTCAACTTCTCAGGGATGAGCTCCAAACACGCCACGTGGTCTGCTGGCCGTGGAAGTTGCCTTCGGTGCTCTCTGAGAGCTTTATTGTCTATCCTTTTGATATTTGTCTCTGTTCCTTCTTTTCTTAAAATGTTTTCTTCTTCATAAAACATGAACATATGCTGACACCCGAGATGAGGGTGTCACAAATCTACCCCCCTTAAATTGAATCTCGCCCTCGAGATTTGTTAGTAGAAAATAGATGGGGGAATTCTGCCTTGATATCCTCTTCACGCTCCCATGTGGCTTCAGCTTCGGTATGATGGCTCCATTGTACCTTGCACCATCGAATCACCTTGTTTCGGGTGACCCTTTCCTTTACGTCCAAGATTTGGACAGGGTGTTCTGCGTAAGTCAGGTCCTCTTGAAGTTCAAGCTCTCCCATTGACACTTGTTCCTCTGGTACTCTCAAGCACTTCTTGAGCTGGGATACATGAAACACGTCATGTACGTCGGAGAGGTGGTTTGGGAGCTCTAGTTGATAGGCTACTTCTCCTCGCTTGTCCAAAATCTTAAATGGTCCGATGTAGCGAGGTGCTAGCTTGCCTTTGACGTTGAAACGTCGTTGGCCTCGGATAGGCGATACCTTAAGGTATACAAAGTCTCCTACTTCAAAGGTCAACTTCCTACGCCTATTGTCCGCATAGCCTTTCTATCATGACTGAGCAGCCTTTAAGTTCTCCCGTATCGTTTGGACCTGCTTTTCAGCTTCTTGTAGTACTTTGGGTCCAAACACCTTGTTCTCTCCAGTCTCGTTCCAGAACAGTGGTGTTCTACACCGTCTACCATATAAGGCTTCGAAAGGCGACATCTTCAAGCTAGCTTGATAGCTGTTGTTATAGGAGAATTCGGCATACGGTAAACTCCTATCCCAACTACGCCCACATTTCAAGGCGCAAGCTCTCAACATGTCCTCCAAAATTTGGTTCGTCCTTTTGGTTTGTCCATCTGTTTGTGGGTGATAGGCAGAGCTAAAATCCAGTCGTGTACCCATGGCTTTCTCCAGCTTCCTCCAGAACCTAGAGGTAAACTGAGACCTCGATCTGAGACTATCCTCCTCGGAACTCCGTGACGGCACACAATCTGCTCCATGTATAACTCTGCCAATTGTGCAACGTTGTAACTGGCCTTTACAGGGAGAAAATGGGCGGTTTTCGTCAATCAGTCCACAATGACCCAGATGGAGTCATATCCCGACTAAGTACGTGGCAATCCGACGATGAAATTCATACTGATGTCCTCCCACTTCCATTCGGGTATTTTCAAAGGTTGCAACAATCCAACGGGTCTTTGATGTTCGGCCTTCACCCGTTGGCATGTGTCGCATAGGGCAACGTATTCGGCTATATCCCTCTTCATACCATCCCACCAATAACAAGTTTTCAAGTCCCTGTACATTTTGGTGCTTCCGGGATGTATGGAATAGGGGGAATCATGTGCCTCCTTCAATATCATGTCGCGGAGGTGTCTTATGTTCGGCACACAAATCCTTTTTCCTAGCCAAAGCGTACCCTTTTCATCCTCCTTGAAATCCTTCTCTATTCCTTGTCGGATTCTTTCCTTGATCTCCTTGATCTCCTCATCCGTTGCTTGGCCCTTTCTTATTTCTTGCTCCAGAGAGGAGTGGATCTCTATTATTTCCATGTTATTCAAGAATCCAAGGTGTAACCGTTCGAACTCCTTACGTAGTTCGGGTGGTAGCTCCCGAACCATGAGTTGATGACATGCTCCCTTTCTGCTCAATGCATCAGCTACTACATTGGCCCTCCCGGGGTGATAGTTGATTCCAACATCTTAATCCTTGATGAGTTCTAACCATCGACATTGCCTCAAATTCAAATCCGTTTGTGTGAATATGTACTTGAGGCTTTTATGATCCGTATAGATCTCACATCGATGACCAAGGATATAATGTCTCCAAATTTTCAATGCATGCACTACTGCTACTAACTCCAAGTCATGTGTAGGATAGTTAAGCTCGTGCTTCTTTAATTTCCGTGAGGCATAGGCTACCACTTGTCCTTCCTGCATGAGCACACATCCGAGTCCTTGTCTGGATGCGTCACAATATATGTCAAAGCTCTTGCTTACGTCTGGTAATACCAGAACTGGTGCTGTGGTTAGCCTTTTCTTGAGTTCCTCGAAACTTTCTTGGCAAGCTGGTGTCCATTGAAAGACTTTTCCCTTCATTAGCAACCCCGTCATAGGTTTTATATCCTAGAGAAGTCTTTAATGAAGCGCCGATAGTATCCTGCCATCCCAAGGAAACTCCGAATATCCCTCACGCTCTTCGGTTGGTCCCACTTCAGAACATCTCTCACCTTTCCAGGATCAACCGATACCCCTTCCTTGGAGAAAATGTGGCCTAGGAAAGATATTTCTTTTAGCCAAAATTGACACTTGTTGATCTCGGCATACAATTGATGCTCACGCAACTTCTGCAGGGTCAATCTCAGATGTTCTTCATGTTCCTCCTCACTTTTTGAATACACCATAATGTCGTCGATGAAAACCACGACGAACTTGTCCAAGTACTCCATGAAAACCTTGTTCATAAGGTACATGAAGTATGCGGGTGCATTCGTCAATCCAAAGGACATAACGGTATATCCATATGAACCATACCGTGTCCGAAAGGCTGTCTTAGGTATATCGGAGGGCTTAATCTTCAGCTGGAAGTATCCCGACCGAAGATCAATCTTGGAGAATACTCGGGCTCCCTTCATTTGGTCGAATAGGTCCTCTATACGGAGCAGAGGGTATTTGTTCTTGATTGTTACCTCGTTGAGAGACCTATAGTCCACGCACATCCTTTGGGTTCCATCCTTCTTGTCTACGAAGAGCACCGGAGCTCCCCATGGTGACGAGCTTGGACGGATAAAACCCTTTTCCAACTGTTCTTGAATTTGCTTCTTGAGTTCAACTAGCTCGTTGACGGGCATCCTATAGGGTCTCTTGGCTATAGGTGCAGTTCCGGGTACCAAATCTATGGCAAACTCGATGTCCCGGTCAGGTGGCATACCTGGAAGCTCTTTCGGGAACACGTCCAAAAATTCCTGAACCACTGGAATGTTGTCCAATGTTGCTCCTTCGACGTGGTTCAAATTTGCCCATTCGGTTGTTTGCTGGGCTGACTCAAACTCGACACGAATTCCGTGCTCGTTTGTCAACTGCACGCTCCTCTCAGCACTTTGGATTACTCCGTTGTGTTTGCTTAGCCAATCCATTCCGAGTATGATGTCAATCCCTTGGGAGTCCAAGACAATAAGGTTGGCAAGGAAGTCTACCCCCTTATTTTAAGGCTTACTTTAGGACATACTATATTAGTCCTCATTTCTCCTCCGGGAGAATTAACTAACATAGCACATTCTAAGTGGAATACGGGTAGATGATGTTTGGCAACATATTTGGATGATATGAAGGAATGCGATGCTCCCGAATCAAATAAGATGGTGGCTGGGTTGGAGTTGGCAAGGAACATACCAATTACGACGTCCTCATCCTGTTGCGCTTCTTCGGTAGTGACATGGTTCACGTGGCCACGAGCATAGTTCCACTGTCCACGGTTCCCTTGATTGTCTCCTCCGTTCGGTCGCGGGTTCTGCTTGGGCATGTTACCTTGCTGTCTAGGGCCTCTCCTCGGGCACTGGTTTGCAAAGTGTCCTACTTCCCCACATGCAAAGCATGCCCTGTTGCCTACGGCAGCAGGTATGTTGGGGCGGGGGTTTTGAACAGGGGCGCCATTGTTAGGTCGGGGCGCAGGAGGCATGGGCACACGAGGTGCCGGTGCAACGAATTGTTGCTGCCGTGGCTGACCAGGGCGGTATGCAGGAGTGGTTGATCCATACTGCGGTGTAGGGGGCATGTACCTAGGTCGTACGTTGCCCCCTTGGGGCTGGTATGGCATCTTCCTCTTGCACTCTCGCTCGATCTCTCGGATCTTGTTTTCAACCACTATGGCCTTGTCAACCAGCTTCTGGAAGCTTTCGTAGTCATTGTTGAGGAGCTGAACCAGGATCTCATTGTTCAACCCTCTCATGAACAGGTACTGCTTCCTTTTGATCTGAGTTGACATCTTCGGGGGCATACCGGGACAGTTGTACGAACTTGTTGAGATACTCATTCACACTTTTCTGTCCTTGGCGGAGACCTTCGAACTCCTGCCTTTTGAGCATCATTACACCAGCAGGGATGTAGTGAGAGCGGAAACTTTCCTTGAACTCCGTCCAAGTGATCGTCTCCGGGTTGGCATGGGCGTTGCATAGGGCATCCCACCAGTCAACGACAGCTCCCGTAAGTTGGTGCGACGCGAAGAGAACCTTCTCTCGGTCATTGTACTGAACAATGGCAAGCTTTTTCTCCATGGATTTTAACCAATCATCGGCCTCCATGGGATCACTAGCTTGAGCAAAGGTGGGTGGTCGAGTCCTCATGAACTCTCCCAACCTGTTATGAGCCGGCGGTGGTGGTGGCGGCGGTGCCGGAACGGGGTTTTGGTTGGCCTGCAACTGACCCAAAGTTTGGATCATGGTTTGCATAAGCTGGTTTTGCATGGCCATCAACCTTTCCAGATGGTTTTCGCCAGCTCCTGGGTTAGCAGGAACTTCATCATGGTCGTCCTCCTGGATGTTCCTTCGGCCGGCGTTTCCTCTCACCATCTGTGAGAGAGATCGAAATAGAATAGGATGTTAGAAGGTTAGGTAGATTCCCTCCAACTATATGCATCAAGGTGAGTTGGACTATGTATATATTAGCCCATATGAGGATGTGAGCAAGTGCCGAGACATCTCACACCTCTTTCTTCTTACGTGCGGATGTGGACAATGTTTTGAGACGTCCCACAACTTCACACTAAGCACATAATCACAAATAATCATCACAAGGGCCCACACAACTCCTATTCAAGGATGGTTCCTTATGCCAAGGTGGTTTCAAGGCCGATCTAAGCTATTCACCGTAGGACACTTATGACTCCTATTTAGGGGGGTAACTTGCTTGTTAACCTGTGGCCCTAATATCAATCTAAGGTTTCTATCTAGGCGTGTAACCTACTGTCAACCCGTGGCTCTGATACCAATCTGTGACGCCCTCAATTCTATGGGGAAACCACGGAACCGAGAACTAATGCATATGTGTGCCCAGGATGTTCATCACACATACACATACATTCCACAAACTGAATTCAGATTATATATTAACACAAATAACAGAGTTTATTACAACACCTCATGAGTCTTGGACTCATGCTCACAGCGGAAGTCTTATTTCTATGCAGCGGAGGTCTTTATTCTAAAGCGGAAGCAATTTAGCTAATGCGGAAGCAAATCTAAGCAGAAGTGGCTCCATCTCTACTCCCTCCACAGGCAAGGTTGAGAATAGATCACACGCCGTGATGCTCCACTTGATCTTCATAGTAGGCTTCTCCTGCTGCTGATGATGAAGTAGTAATGCAAGTTTGAGTACAATGATGTACTCAGCAAGTGCGGGAAAACACATGATATGCAGCTCATAAACAAGGTAGGCATAGAAAGGCTTATTTGCAGAAAAGCAGATTTGTAAAACCATGATAAAACAGCAACTTAACTTTAGATTTAATCCCAACATGTATTAAATTACCAACATACCTCCATCACTTCCCGTGTTCCATCCGAACATTAACCAATCCTTTATTCATACTCACGAATACCTCCTCGTATTCGCTACCATCTCACGTCATAAAACAACCTCGTCTCACACCGAGACCGATCTCATGTCATGACCCAACAGTCATGCAACCATCTCATCACCCAAACTCAATAGTCCCAAACCAAACCATAACCAAACCAATAATCATAACCAAGAACCTTCCCAATAACCATTCCCAACTAATCATGGCAGTTTAGCCAGGTGCTCGTGACCGTAAGCTCGGCTATCATGATAGTTTTAGACTCTGCAGAGTTTGCACCTCTTTACCCACAAGTTTGTGATTTCGTCACCCGTCGGCGACTGCAGAGCCTCCATTATACCAGTACACATCCGTTGGTGTATGGTCAAGAGATCACAAAATAGCCTTTACAAAGGGGTTACTAGATGTATGGACTCACTAAGGTTTCACCGGTAGGCTAGAATCTCCAATTCTCCCACCCACGGGCCCCCTCTTGTGCCATGCAGTTCCCAGGGCAGTCCTCACTCGACTCCCATTCCCCGCGCCTTCCACTGTCCATAACATTCTAGCAACTTACCTAATTACTCAGGTAAGCCGCACCCATACTTGGCCTTGTGGTGGCACTGTTATCCTGGCATGTGCATGCATGAACCGGTCCTTAGATCTATGGCAAGTAAACCACCGTCTCATGCTACCTCATTCACAAACCCAGTCTTGCCTAGATCTCCCTCCGATCCATGTCCATTATTAACATCAGTTTCTCATTATCAATACGAGTGCAGTTAGCTAGACACATCTATCTCGCTTCCCAATCCCATAGACTCAGCGAAGCATAAAGCAAAAACCATACCCGACTTATAAACTTCCCAGGCGACAAGGGTGGTTTAATCAAAACTAGTAAACTCCTATAAAAGGGTTTCCCATCATGTTTGACTTAGCACACACACCTTTTCGCAAAACAAAATAGTTTTACCCAAAACATAGGATCAACATGGTCAAGGAGCACTTGCCTTGTTCTTGCGGTTCCGGTTGCTCTTGAATCCCAAAACCTGGTTGCTGCAGTTCGTCGTAGACAGCTCTCTGAGCTTGTCCTGCTATGTAGGATCACGTGCATACAAGATTCACAGCAATCAATATCATGCACAAACCTTAAACTAGATGCGATGATGCATATGCATGCTATCCTATGATTTTTATTAGACTGGTGTGTTCTCGCATGGCTTGCATGGACAGAGGTGTTCGGATCAAGGGTGGAAGTGGCAATGATCTTGTCTTTAGATCAATCCGATCATCAAGTGATCTATCCACGAGAAGGCTTCTGTTCGAAAGGAATCAAAGAACAGATGCGAAGAAAACACAACGATATCGTAAGGTGGTATTGGGGCCTACCTTACGTTTCCTCTCGGTTTTCGAGGTCCTCCTCAGACCGCTGGCTTTCCTTCGGCGATCTTCCTTGCCGTGCTCCGGCGATGGCTTTCTTGGCGGGTTGTGGCTAGGGCTCTAAGTCGTTGGCTCAGAAATTGGAAAAGAAGTTTGTGGTTTCGGCCAGAGGTTTTGGGTTCTATTTATAATCGGGAAGAGAAGAGTCCTAATCTGATTGTATCCCAAATAAGACTCTTATTCAGATCGTTGTTGGATCCTATCATCTTATATTTAGGTGATTTGGTGCGGTAACGTTGTGGAATTCAGGTCGGTTTCCTTTATGTGCTGATATTCTTAAGCGTAACCGCCGCTCCAGAACTTGTTACCTTCACGGCGATGAGCTCCGGAGGCTCCACGTCCTTCCGGGGCCTGGTATCTCCTTCTCCGCAGAGACGAGCTCCGGTTGTGCCGCGTGTCAACGAGCGAGACCTCCCCCTCCTTTGGAGGTGAGCTCCGCGCACGCCACGTGTTGGCGCCGGTCTTTCCTCTCTTCTTTCTTCTGGGACATGCCCCCGAGGTCGACACGTGTCTAGCAGCGACAGACCTCCCGGAGATAAGCTCCGGTGGCGACACGTGTCCGATAGAACCGGACCTCTTGGAGGTGAGCTCCGAGATCGACACGTATCCCGTGCGACTGGTCCTCTGACTTCCGTGTGGACTAGCTCCGAGGATAACACGTGTCCTGCGGAAATGCCTTCGCTTCTTCCGTAGAGGCTAGCTCTGTGGGCAACACGTGTCCCACAGGGTCGGACCTCTTTCCAATTGCGGGGTGACCCCCGAGCCTGCCACGTAGCCAGTTTAGCGGCGAACCTCTCTCAACTTCTCAGGGATGAGCTCCGAACACGCCACGTGGTCTGCTAGCCGTGGAAGTTGCCTTCGGTGCTCTCTGAGAGCTTTATTGGCTATCCTTTTAATATTTGTCTCTGTTCCTTCTTTTCTTAAAATGTTTTCTTCTTCATAAAACATGAACATATGCTGACACCCGATATGAGGGTGTCACAACATCCAAGTCCAAGGCAAAAGAAACACAACTCACAAGTGAAGATGAAGAAAGTGATGATGAGAGCACAGACATGGATGATGAAGAAATTGCATTCTTCATCAAAAGATTCAAAAGGTTGATGAGGAGAAGGAGAAGCCATCACTATGAGAACAAGAGCAAAGACAAGGGCAAGTCAAGAACAAAGAAGACTTGCTACAGCTGTGGGGAACATGGACATTTCATTGTGAACTCCCCCCATAGCAAGGAAGATGACAAGAGAAAGAAGAAGGATGGGAAGCCTCAAGATAAGAAAATCTTCACAAAGAAGAAGGCTTATGAACAAGCTCACATTGGAGAAGAATGGGACTCAAACGAAGAATCTCCTCCAAAGATGAAGAAAAGGTGGCAACCGTCGCCATCAAGAGGCCAACCATGAAGAAATCACTCTTGCCAAACAAGGGTGATTGGAAGAGCCCAAGCCACACATGCCTCATGGCAAAGGAAGGAAAGTGCAAGGTAATGTCTAAACCTTCCAAGTTCCATATTGTAGATGATAGTGACTTTGATAGTAGTAGTGAAAACGAATTCATGTTTAAAGGATTAAACAAAAAGGCTATAGCTAAAATGAAAATATTATCGGACGAAATATTTGACCAAGAAGAGCTTCTCAATCAACAAGAAGAATTTCTTATCCTTGAAAAGGAGAGAAACCTTGAGATTGAGAAGCTCCTTGAACTTGAGAGAGAGAAGAGTAGAGCACTTGAAAGCGAACTTGCCATGAGCAAGGAAACTTGTGTTGAGCTTAGGAGTAAGAATGTAGTGCTTCAAGATGAACTTGTGAGTTTAACCAAAACTCACAAGAATCTTGAAGCACAACTTAACTCACTTAAGTCAAGTGTCTCAACTAATTCATCCTCCAAAAACTCTCTCTCAACGAGTATAGAATCCAACACTAAAACTTGTAAATGTGCTAGCATTGTCTTAAACTTAAAAAATGAGCTCAAAGAGGCACAAAGCAAGAAATACACACAAGTGGGATCTTTGATAAGGAAAAGATAAAATATGCATGTGGTGCATACTCAATCATAAGATCTCCCTTCATCAAAGATGGACTCGGTTATACTAGGGGAGGAAAGCAAAACACTAGAATCCTTAAAAACAATAGCAAATGCATAGCCTTTGTGAAAGAAAACTCAATTCAAGACAAGAATAACAACCTTGCATCTACCTCACATGAAATTACCAAAAATGTAAAATCTATAGTATTTCATAATTTTGATGCATCTTATGTTCTTATGAAAAGTAAGTATGGTAGAGTTTATGCAAAATATGTTGGGCCACTCCACAAGAGTCCAAAAACTTGTGTGTGGGTGGCCAAATGCCTTGTAACTAACCTCAAAGGACCCAACCAAGTTTGGGTACCTAAGACCAAAGTTTAAATTGTTTTGCAGCCGTACTCCTCCGGTGGCACTAAATGGGTGCTAGATAGTGGGTGCACTAACCATATGACCGGAGAGAGAATAATGTTTTTCGAGTATGAAGAAAATGATGATCCAAGTGAAGGCATCTACTTCGGTGACAACAGCCAAGGAAGGGTACTCGGTATTGGTAAAATTGCAATCTCTTCTCAACACTTTCTTTCACATGTTCTACATGTTGAATCACTGGATTATGACCCATTGTCCATATCTCAACTATGTGAGAAAGGTTATAATTGCTTGTTTACTAACGAGGGTGTGACCATCTCTAGAAGAAGTGACAACTCAGTTGCCTTTAAGGGTGTGTTAAAGGGAAAGCTTTACTTAGTGGACTTTTCCACATATAAAGCTCAACTTGACACATGCTTAATCGCAAAAACCAACATGGGATGGTTGTGGCATAGAAGACTTGCCTATGTTGGAATGAGGAACTTACAAAAACTTCTAAAGGGGGATCACATCCATAGACTAAAAGATGTTGTTTTTGAAAAAGATAGGCCGTGTAGCGCATGCCAAGCAGGAAAACAAATTGGAGCAGCTCATCCCACCAAGAACATGATGACGATAACAAGACCATTGGAGATGCTTCACATGGATCTCTTCGGCCCTGTCACCTACATAAGCATTGGCGGTAACAAATATGGTCTAGTAATTGTTGATGACTATTCTCGTTTTACTTGGGTGTTTTCTTGCATGATAAAGGAGAAACTCAAAGTGTCCTCAAGAAGTTCTTGAGGAGAGCTCAAAATGAGTTTTCCTCAAAAATCAAGAAGATAAGGAGCGACAACGGCTCTGAATTCAAGAACACTCAAATAGAAGTTCGGCGCTGTTGGACACGTGGCACTTTCGGAGCTCGCCTCCGAGAGGTCCGGTCCGCTGGACACGTGTCACCCTCGGAGCTCGCCTCCGAGAGGTCCGACACTGCTGGACACGTGTCGTCCTCGGAGCTCACCTCCGAGGAGAAGGGAGGTCCCGCCCGCCAGACACGTGGCGCACGCGGAGCTCGCCTCTGAGGAAAAGGGAGGCCCCGCCCCACCAGACACGTGACGCACGCAGAGCTTGCCTCTGAGGAAAAGGGAGGCCCCGCCCCGCTGGACGCGTGGCAGGTCCGGAGCTTGCCTCTGAGGAGAAGCACGGACCGGCCCCCGCTAGACACGTGGCGTCTCCGGAGCTCACCACTGCGGAGATGCGAGATCCTTAAGCGTTTTTTCCTGTGCACACGGGAATACCTGGTACTAAGGAAACCAACACGATTTCCACGTTGCTACCGCACCAAATCAATTGGAAGTAAGTTGTTAAGATCTAAAACAAATTGAATAGAACTCTTATTTGAAAGTAGGACTCTTCTTTCACCCCTTATAAATAGAACCCAAAACCCCCTGGCCGCAACCACGTACCTATTTTCCACCTTCCGAGTCGATGACTTGGAGGCCCTAGCCCCCAACTCGCCGAGTTAACCCCCTTCACCGTAGTTCAGCCACCAGTGAGACCGCCGACGAGCCCCGTCACGATTGTTGTCGCCAGAAGAGAGCCGATGATCTATCCTGCTGCCATTGCTAGGAGGAAGGCTGAGGTAGGTCTTCGTTACCACCTTACGACATCATCGCAGTGTCTACGCATCTGTTTCTTCGAACATAAGCTTTTTCGTGTGGACAGATCACGTGTTGATCGGTTTTTGACGGTGGAATTGATCTAGATCTTGAGTCAAGATCATTACCACGTCCACACTTGATCCCTACACCCTTGTTCACCATAAAACCTCATGCAAGCCATTAAAACATGCAAGAAGACGTACGGACAGGTTTAATAAAACAGCACCATAGGATTTGCACCATTGCATCTTGAGTAGAGTTTGTGCATGATGATTGATTGCTGTAAATCTTGTATGTATGTGATCGTGAGTAGAAGGACAAGCTCAGGGAGCCATCTATGAAGAACTACAGCACCGAGACTTCGAGCAACAAGAGCCCCTGGAGCAAGGCAAGTGCCCCTTGACCATATTGATCCCATGTTTTGAAACTGTTTTGTTTGCGAAAACATGTATGCTTGAGTCAACTTGATGGGAAACCCTTTTCTAGGAGTTTACTAGTTTTTTTGACCATCCTTGTCATCGGGAAAGTTGATGAGTCGGGTATGGTCGGTTTTTCCTTTTTGCTTCGCTTAGCTTATGGGATACGGGAAGGCGAAGTAGAACATGTCTAAATACTGCACTCGAATGAATAATGATAATGGGAACTTGATGATGATAATGAGCATAGAATCGGGGGAGATCTAGGCAAGCTTAGTTCGTGGATGTGGTAGAATGAGATGGTGGTTTACTTTCCATAGATCTAAGGACCGGTTCATGCTAGCACATGCTAGGAAAACAGTGCCACCACAAGGCCAAATATAGGTGCGACTTAGCTGACTAATTAGGTAAGTTGCTAGATTGTTATGGACCGTGGAAGGCGCGAGGAATGGGAGTCGAGAGAGGATTGCCCTGGGAACTGCATGGCACAAGAGGGGGCCCGTAGGTGGGAGAATGGTGATTCGAGCCTGCTGGTGAAACCTTAGTGAGTCCATACATCTAGTAGCCCCTTTGTAAAGGCTATTTTGTGATCTCTTGGCCATACACCGACGGTTGTGTACTGGTATAATGGAGGTTCTGCAGTCGCCGACGGGTGACAAAATCATAAACTTGTGGGTAAAGTGGTGCCACCTCTTAAGAGTGTAAAACTATCATGATAGCCGTGCTTACGGTGACAAGCGTCTGGCCAACTCACATGATTAGAGGGAAATTTGGGATGGTTATTTGGTTATGGTTATGTTATGGTTATTGGGATTGGATTCGGGACTGTTAAGTCATAACAATTAGTTTGGTTTTCGGTTATATGATTATGAGATGGATATGAACATGAGATGGTTATTATGAGCATGAGATGAAGATGAGAAAGATTAATGGTTGGTTGAAACATGAAAAGTGGTGAATTATGAAGGAGGTATGTTGCTATTTTACTTAAATATATGTTGGGATTAAATTTACTTAAAGATAGTTTCTGTTATCAGCTGGGTTCCGTTTTCACGGGACCGGGCATCACAGATTGGTATCAGAGCCACGTTGACCGTAGGACACAAGCCTAGGTAGAATGCACAGATTGGCATCAGAACCACATTTGCCATAGGACGTAAGCCTAGGTAGAATGGACACTCTAAAACACATAGGAACACTCCTCTAAACTGCTATTTTCAAAAATTGCTTGCTGTTGCACTTCCTTGTCAAATTCAGCCACCGCAAAGTATTATTTTAAGCCCCTCTTTTCTATTCTTTTGGACAGCCACACCTTTGCTTTCTTGCTCAATAACTTCTGAAGTTTTGGAGTTAATTCTTCCTTCTCAAAGTTTTCTCATGTCCCATTTATAGATGGCGCTGGTGCTCTCGACCATCTAACCCTACATGGACTGCCGACTCACCATGGCATGCATGTATGGACCACCCCCGTCACATGGCGGGAACAACACCAGATCACATGATTAAGTTTAGGACTCCCATTCAATAAGCTTGAATAGGAGTGGTGTAACCTTTTGTGATGATTGCTTGTGTTTTTTTGCTTGAGTGTGAGTTGTGGCGCGCTTCGGCGAAGGTCCACATCCACACATAGTAGAGAGATGTGAGGTGTTTTGGCACTTATTCACATCCTCATTAATAAAAGAAGTTATTTAGTTCACACCCCATGATGCATATAGTTAGGGGGGTCAACCTAAATTTCTATTCTCAACTCTCTCTCACAGATGGTGAGAGAAAATTTCATCCATCAAAGGAGGAATGTTCGTGGCAACCATGAACCACAAGAGGATGGCCACGTTGAAGTTCCTGAGAATGTTAACCCCGGGGCTGGTGCAAACAACCTTGAACGGTTGATGGCTATGCAGAACCAGCTCATGCAAACCATGATACAAACTTTGAGACAGCTGCAAACCAACAACAACAAATATCCTAACCCCGTTCCTGCACCACCACCCCCACCACCGTTGGCTCACAACCGACTGGGAGAGTTCATGAGGACTTGACCGCCTACTTTTGCACAAGCAAATGATCCCATGGAGGCCTACAATTGGTTGAAATCCATGGAAAAGAAGCTTGCCATAGTTCAGTGCAATGATCGAGAGAAAGTTCTCTTCGCATCGCACCAACTTATGGGAGCAACCGCTGACTGGTGGGACGCTCTTTGCAATGCTCATGACAACCAGGAGACTATCACTTGGGCTGAGTTCAAGGAGAGTTTCCGCTCTCATTACGTCCCTGTTGGAGTCATGATGCTTAAAAGGCAAGAGTTCGAAGGTCTCCGCCAAGGAAAGAAGAGCGTGAATGAGTACCTCAACAAGTTGACGCAGCTTTCAAGGTATGCTCTAGAGGACGTCAACTCGGATCAAAGGAAGCAATACTTGTTCATGAGAGGGTTGAACAATGAGATCCTAGTTCAGCTGCTCAACAATGACTATGCAAACTTCCAGAAGCTCGTTGACAAAGCTATAGTGGTTGAGAGCAAGATCCGTGAGATCGAGCAAGAGGGCAAGAGGAAGATACCATACCAGCCACAAGGGAGCAATGTACGTCCCCGTTTCATGCCCCCAGCTGCACCACAGTATGACTCGTCCGCTTCTACTTTCCGCCCTGCAAACCCACCTTGCCCTAATCCACCACTGCAGCAACGTCCTTTTGTGCAAGCACCTCGTGTGCCTTTGCCTTCTGCGCCCCGTCCCAACATGGGCGCATATGCTCAAAACCACCCTTGCCCCAACGTTCCTGCTGTCTTGGGCAACAAGGCATGCTTTGCATGCGCAGAGGCGGGACACTTTGCAAGTTAGTGCCCGAGGAAAGGCCTTGGACAGCCGACCAACGTGCCCAAGCAGAACCCACGACCGAACGGAGGAGCTAATCAAGGTAACTGTGGGCAGCAGAACTACGCTCGTGGCAATGTGAATCATGTATCCGCTGAGGAGGCGCAACAGGCTGAGGACGTCGTGATTGGTATGTTCCTTGCCAACTCCAACCCAGATACTGTTTTATTTGATTCCGGAGCATCGCATTCATTCATATCATCCAAGTATGGTGCCAAGTATAATCCGCCCATATCACACATGAAATATACTATGTTGGTTAATTCTCCCAGTGGAGAGGTGAGGACTAATATAATATGTCCAAAGTAAACCTTAAAATAAGGGGAGTAGACTTCCTTGCCAACCTTATTGTCTAGGATTCTCAAGGGCTTGATATAATACTTGGAATGGATTGGTTAAGCAAGCATAACGGAGTGATCCAATGTGCTGATAGGAGCGTGCAGTTGACAAATGAGCACGGTACTCGTATTGAGTTCGAGTCAGCCCAACCGGCAACCGGGAAGTAAACGTTGAACCACATCGAAGAAGCAACATTAGAAAGCGTTCCGGTGGTTCAAGAATATTCAGACGTGTTCCCGGAAGAACTTCCAGGTATGCCACCTGACCGGGACATTGAGTTTGCCATTGATTTAGTACCTGGAACTGCACCTATAGCGAAAAGGCCATATAGGATGCCCGTTAATGAACTAGTGGAACTTAAGAAGCAAATTCAGGAGCAGCTAGAAAAGGGTTTTATACGCCCAAACTCGTCACCATGGGGAGCCCCCGTGCTCTTCGTAGACAAGAAGGATGGGGCCCAAAGGATGTGTGTGGACTATAGGTCTATTAATCAAGAATAAATACCCGCTGCCCCGTATAGAGGACCTGTTCGACCAAATGAAAGGTGCCCAAATTTTCTCCAAGATTGATCTTCGGTCGGGCTACTTCCAGCTGAGGATCAAGCCCTCCGACATACCCAGGACTGCATTTCGAACATGGTATGGTTTGTATGAATATACCGTTATGTCTTTTGGGTTAACGAATGCACCCGCATACTTCATGTACTTCATGAATAAGGTCTTCATGGAGTACTTGGATAAGTTCGTCGTGGTTTTCATCGACGATATCATGGTGTTTTCGAAAAGCGAGGAAGAACATTTGAGATTGACATTGCAGAAACTGCGAGAGCATCAATTGTATGCCAAGCTCAACAAGTGTCAATTTTGGCTAAAGGAGATATCGTTCCTAGGCCACATCATGTAACACCCCAAAACCTGTTAAGAGGGGAATTTAAAATTTTTTGGACGTATTGCATGTGGTGCAGAAATTCAAATTCAAATTGGAAATTCAAATTCAACTCAAAACAGAAAAGAAAAAGAAAAAAAGAAAAAAAAACAAAACCCCCCAGCCAGTGGGCCGAAACCCACCAGCCGGCCCACCCGCCCTCGCGCCAGCCCGCAGCCGCGCGCTCCCGTCTCTCTCTCACTGACACGCAGGGCCCACGTGTCATCCCTGACCTCCCGCTCGCGCCAACTACCCGGACTCCTCCGCGCGCGGCCGATCGCAACTAACCCGGAAAACCGCGCTTTCCCAGCTGAATTCTGGTCCCGGATGACTCAAACTCGATCACAACCGACACGCCGCCCTCCCCCGTCTATATAAACGCCGGCATCGCCCCGTTTTCCCCACCCGATCAGCTGTTTTTCCTCCCGGTGAGAACCGAAGCTCCGATCACCGATTTCTCTCGATCTCTGCTCGGATTTTCTGATCTAACGCGCCGATCGTGTTCCACCGCCTCCGGGGAATCATGCAGGTGCAGAAAACTCGGCGGTTTGTGCTCTAGGCACTGCTCCGACGAGCACCGCAGCGGTTCCACCTCGGACCTCGACGCCGACCGCCTTCCAGGACCTCCGAGCTCAAGAAAAACCCCGAGGTGAGATCCCCGACCCCCCCTCTACCGATCTATGCCATGAAATCCCAGTTTTAGGAAGAATAGACAAAGATCCGAAGTTTTCTGGCGAGATCGCCGCCGCGCGCCGCCGGGCAGCGCCACCAGCGCACGGTCAGAGCGACGTGGCCGCTTATGCGCCGTCTATTTTAAATCGCACGGTAGAATTAAAACCCGCGCGTACTGGTTCGACGATCTAATCTGAGCCGTCTGTTTAAAATCGGACGGTCCACGTCGGCCCCGCATTATAAAGGCCGGGATTCTTACACGCTACCCCCTGGGGATCTCGGAAAATACGAGCTAGCCCCGGAAACTTCTGATCTAGCCCCTGGAACTTCAGAAATTCATGTAAATTCATTTAAAAATCAGTTTTAGCCCCTGGACTTAATAAAAATTAGGAAAACCCCTCTGTTATGTGTAGTTAGACCCCTGGAAATTTATGAAATAATATAATAGACCCTGTAGTGGGGTGAGTTTACCTTTTTAACCCTATATGATATTAAATTTAGGAATTTGAATATGTGATTAGGATTTAAAATTTAAAAGGTGGGACAAACACATTGTAAATTCAAATTTAAACTGTCCTAGCACTTGGAAAACTTTGGAGTGAGTTAAAAATAGATTTTAAGCTGAAATGAATCTGCCTAATTGATTGTTCACATTTATTAGTTATAGGGACACATTTTTAGGTTAGAGAATATTTCTGAAAATTGGTAAAATAAATTTAAATTAGTTCACATCAGAGGTGAAGTTCAAAAATATATTATTTAATATTTTAGATCAGAACCTATTCTGTTTAGATGATGTGTCTTACTATTTTCATAATAAAGTTCACATTTAGGTATAGAAAATAAATCTGAAAATATAGGAAAATAGGTATGCATAACTAGAAAATGATAAATGAAGTCTCCAAATCCAAAGATTTCAGTTTAGGATTTGGTAGAAGATCTGAAAACCCATTTGGAGTAGGAAAATACCTTCCATGCATACTTGGTAGCTAAGATGTGTATCAATTGAATATAAGGAATTTGTTCAAATTGGAAATTCATATATAGTGTGCAAACAGAAATCTGAATACAAAAGTTAGAAATCATATACACATGTTTAAAAGTGCATGTAAGCCAAAAATCAACACACATAGAGTAACCACAACACTTAGAAATGTGAATGACTTTCATAGGTGTGAATGTGTGGTTTGTATGAAGTGAAAGTGTGAACTATGTCTTATGGATTGTTGTTTTCTTTTGCTATGTGTGTTGGCATGAATAGAACCTGCTCCAGAGCAAGTTCTTCCCTTCCAAGAACCAGACTTTCCATTCCCAGAGCAGCAGGAAGAAGGCAAGTGTCCTTGACCACTTTGATCCTATACTAGGATGTGTAGATAGAATTATTTGCATTGTCAATTGAAATATGAAACCCATGCTAGGATGTTTCCCTAGAATTGCATTACCTTGTTTCCTTGTAGCTTGGGTTGGGATTTATTTTATCATGCCATTTATTATGATGCTTATGCTTAGCCATGCTTAGAATGGGATAATTGGGATATGAGATCATCAATTTATTTACCTTACTCTTGAATGAGATGTTATGAGTTATGTAGAGGTAGGGATCAAGGCAAGTTGGATGATTTGGTTGGTGCTGGGTGCACAAGACTCAGGTTTGTGTTTAGTACTTGCCTGGATCCTAAGGACCGGTTCATGGAGCATGTAACCTGGCTTTACCGTGCCAACCACATGCTGAGATGGGGCAGCTTGGCCAATTAATTAGGTGTATCCCCGGCGTAGTATGGGTGTGTTGGATGGTGCGGGGAATAGGTGTCAGCTGGACTACCATATGAACCGCAAGGCTCAAGAGGGGGCCACTGCAGCGGGGTTGGAGCCTCTTGTATGCTGTTAGGGGTGAAACCTCAGTGGGCCCACGCTCATCGGGAATCCCTTTATAAAGGCTTCATAGTGATCTCCTGGCTACACCCCTGGGAAGTGTGAAGGTGGTTCGCGGCCACTGGCATAATGGAGGTTCTTTTAGTCCACCCGGCAACGGGGGATGAAATTACTACATGTGGGTACAGTGGTGCAAACTCTGCAGAGTCAAAACTGTCATGACAGCCGTGCTCACGGTCAAGAGCGGCTTGGACTTATTCATGATTAGAGGATGATGACCTTGGAGGTTGTGGATGTTAAGCGGGGAGCTTAACATTGGAAATGAAGTTATGGTTATTTGATTATGATGATGGGATGGGAAATTGGGACCATTTCACCTGTGTAGTAATGTAGGTGCTTAATAAGCTAAGGTGGTAGGCAATAATTGCGTAGTGCTTTAACCATGAGTTCAACCTCTCCTTGTTCTAGCCATGCATGACATAACTTTCCCACACTTGCTGAGTACCAACGGTACTCAACCTTGCATATTTGTTGGTTTAAATTGCTGCTCAGGTCAAGGGGATGAGGTGGTGTTTAATGATCAAGACTTCGGACCCGAAGAAGAATTCTAGGTTCATGGAGTCCCCCGGGCAACGCCTGTGACAGAGCCCACAAGAATAATATTCCGCTGCTATTTTATCTACTTGTTATGAACTTATTATCGTCCATCGAGACATATGCTATGTAAGACTTATTTATATTCGACACCTGGCTTGTAATAAATGATGCTTCACTATTTGTCATCACATGTATGAGAAAATGATCCTGACATATGTAAGGGCCTCAGTTTTTGACACAAAATTGAAGTGTTCATCACCACACCACACACCTCATTTGAGGAAAGATGATGAACACAAACGAAGAGCAAGTAACCACCATCAACATGCTCATTAGAGAACAAACTCACACATTGCAAAAGTGGTATTTCCCACATGTGATATAGGTGGACTGGACATATGAAAACTCCTACACTTTGCTAAGGATGTCCATGCCAAGTTTCACCCAAATTCAAAACCTTTTTGAGGTCATTTTGGGTATAGTTAGAAAGAGGGCAGTTTGAAACCATATTCAAATTCAAACTGTTTTTATCCCATGAATTTAAAAGTGGGAGGCATATTCTTACTCAGCACATTTTTGTGAGCTCACACACCAATTTTCACTCCATTTGGAGTTGATCTTGACATTAGCTAAGTGGGACAAATTCAAACTTTATTTGAATTCAAAACTGAACTTGTGCTGAAATTCACTCAAACCAAACCCAATTCGAATTCTACTCAATTCAAATAGCTCATGGGTGAATAATTTGAATTACCAGGGGTACTATGGGGCTCACTGTTTACAACAGTGATTAGGAGTAAATTTCAGAGGTTAAAACTGGAAGTGGGACCCACATGTCAGCCACCACTTCAACTCAAACCGACTGAAATTTTCTCACTCGGTTAACCGCGCCGCCGCTGCGATCGTCACCGAGGGCAGCCGCCGCGCCAGCAGCTGCTTGCCCACGCGCGGGCATGAGGCGGTGCAGAGCCTTCTTAAGGCGCCCCCCTCCTCGACCGAAGCATCACCCGTTCTTCCCCTGCAAGAACTCAGCGCCGGCCGAAATTTTCCGCAGCTCGGAATCGATTGGAGATCGCCGATCACAGCTTCCTCCATCCCCTCCAGAGCCACGGCAAGGTACTAGAGACCTTCCTCCGTCTTCCCCACTGCTAGAACTCAGTTGAAACCGATTGATATCAGCTGTGCCGAAAGATCAATTCGGTGACTTAGAACCGCCGCACCTCGGGCTCCCGTGGACAGCCCAACCAGGGCGTTGTCACGCCCGAGCCAAGGCACCCTTGTACGCGCTGGTGACCGGTGCTGCTCACCCCCGAGCCACAGCTCGAGTGGTTGCTCACCGGCGGCGAATTTCCAGTTTTCCCCTTTCTGTGTGCAGAACGACCTTCGGGTGCGATTCCGTTGAATTTGTGCTCAAGAAAGGATTAGAGGGCCTCAATCCGCTATCACACAAACTAGACACGGTAACGCACAAGTTGCCTTCACAACCCTTGGCCGGAGAACCTCTGTACCCGGCGTAATTCGAGGTTTACCAATGGCGGAATAAACGGGAGGCATCGGGCGCACGGTGAGGACCTACTTCGGGCCTTCCCCAAGCTGCCTCAAGCTCATGTCGACCTTCCCTGAGGTCCACTGATGCTTCCCGATCGGTTCCTCGAGTAGTTGAGGTGCTAGGGGAGTCAGCCGACACGACCGAAGTTGTTCTGAGGCGGCGGCTCGTCGCCGACCATACACCGGCCGTTGTCATGAAGAGCTGACCCCAGAAAACTGTTCCCCGAGTGAAAGTAGGCAGGGGCAGCAAAAATCGTGAAGTTTGGAGCTGTACAGAAGCCGGCGGCGAGCTCTCCGGCGAGGTCCCTCGGCGGCAGAGCGCGGGCGTCGCGAGGTTGAAGAAGGGGGTGGACCCCAGCCGTCAGCGGCCGATATTTTGAATCGGGATCGGGCTGTGGCCTGGATCGGGTGTGCTGGCGTGCAAAATCCTTGTGGGCTGCGGTGTGCTGTCGCCTCGGTGTGCGACGCGTGTCCCCGGGGCCCACTCGCGAGTTTAAACTTTTTCCCGATTTTCAGATTTCCTTCAAACTTCAAATCCTCATAACTTTGGCTAGAAAGCTCCAAATTGAGTGAACCAAATTTTGCTGGATTCAGCTCTCCGAGTACTTTCCAGAACATCAAGTTTCACTTCATGAAATTCCTTATTTCTCCAGAATTAATTCCTCAAAATTTAAACTATTTGGAATTTTAACTGGAGAATCCTTTGGAGAAAAATCCTGAAATTTTGCTGGGATGTTCAACAAAATATCCCTGAACTACCATAAAAATTTCAGACCCATTTGAGCTCATTTAATCCACCTAATGTTGTGATTAGTGAAACTGTTCCAGAGAAAATAGAAAATGTTCAGAAACATTTTCAGAATTTTCTCTGAAATTGTTTAGCTCATATCTTTAGTTAGGAACTTCCAAATTAAGTGATACCAACTCCATTAGAACCCTCTGAAAATCTAGTTTTCAGAAAGTCATAGTTTGTTTCATGAAAATCCTTAGAACACCCTAAAAGCCTTTAATTAAGGTCAAGTACATGATTAATTGTGGAGGGCTCAAATGAGCTTTGCTGCAACTAAAACTTGACCAAGTCTCTGTTTAGGTTGTGACCAAGCCACAGTAAAAGTTTCACAGTCATTGGGTCTGTCTAGTGAGAGTTATAGACTTCACAACTTCAAACTCAATACAAATGCATTTAAATTGATACATATATTGCTTCTATCATGTAGTCGCTAAGGTCGAGGAGGAACCCGAAGTCCTAGACTTCGTTACTCTGGAGGAGCAGCTAGCCTACGACCAAGAGCAGCAAGGCAAGCTCCGGTTTGCATAACCTTTTACAAGTTTTTATTGTTTTGAGCACATACTTGATTACTTTATTCTTTGCATTAGAGTCTTGTTTGGGAATCCAACTGCATAGCCAAGAAAACCACGGGTTGGGTTTAGGATTGCAAACCCCGTTAGCTACTGCAATGCTAAGATAGTGTAGGATTCGGTACAAGTCGAGTAGTTGGAACTACTCGCGAGCATAGGCTAGAGGCACTCAACTCGGGTAGTGATAGCACATGAAACACATGGCAAGAAAATGAGACCAAGCGGAGGGTAAGGGCAGCAGGACGTTGGAGCCTGTGTGCTGTAGCTCCGCTTGTGTCGATTGAGGACCAAGCCATGTGCGGGCCTGTTGAACAAGCTAGAACAGTACCAAAGACCTACCGGCTATATGGGAACCGGGAAACTGATGTAACTCGGGTAGCTGGGTATTGAGGCATTGCCCGTCGTTCAGAGGGTAGGTTGAGAGCTTGAGGTGTAAATCGGCTGGCGGTACTGAGATGCGTGTGCAGAGACCTCTTGCTCGGGATGATGGGACCGGTTCAATATTTGGCTGACGGGTGAAAGGTAGTTGCGTACGGCGTCCGTGATGGTTGTTGTAGGCAACATCGAGTACGGGCGTACGTGACGGGTTGTTCGGGTAACCCTGCAGGTGTAAATCGATTATAATCGCCGTCCCTCGCGGTCAGTGAGTACCACTTGTTCACTGTACCGTGACGTAGAAAGAACATGCTAGTTGCATGTTAAAATGTTGCTGATTGAAAGATGGACTTGATTGCTAATGATTTGCTGTAGTCTAGAGCTAACTAAAGTTCATTTCAACTTTGGGCAAAGTACATGAGAGAAATGCGTTTCTTGTTTGATTGCGGCTCTCTCATGTGCCTTAGCGTAAGGTTCTCCACAACCTGCTGCTAAAACTTGAAAGTAAGGTTCTACTAATTAGGCGAGTCCTTTGCAAATGATTTTTTACCTCATGTAACCCATCACCCCTCATGTAGAAGTTCCATGTTTAGGTGGGACGGGTCAGACTTGCTGAGCCTTCGTGCTCACTGCTTGTGTTTGAAGCTTTTACAGGGTTTTATGAGGAAGGGACTCCCGAAGAGGAGACGGAACCCCAGGAGGGGAACCCCGTCGAGTGGGAGTCGTGCACGCCGCAGAGTTAGTGTGCGTGTGTGCTAGCAAGGACACGTTCAAGGGCTGAACGTGCAATTGATGCTTAGTCTATGCCCGCGAGTGTAGACTGAACTTATTTTGATGTAAACATGTTCATAACTTGTTTATGTAATAAAATTTCGCTTCCGCTTTGTACCTTTGACGTGTGTTATACGGTGCTGTGCAACGCAGCACCCCTCAGCGTGATCCTGGCTCGACAAGACCAATGGGGTCGTGTCAGCGTGGTATCAGAGCTCGCTTGAGGTTTAACACAGTACAAAGGTCATTTTTTTTCAAAAATCTAGTGAGGAACGAGTTAGTAGCCCGTATAAGGATGTTATTAGCATATAGAAAGTGGCATATTAACCTATTTGTTATGTCGGAAAATCGTGTATCTCGGGACGTTTATGTCTTGGGGGGTACACGCGAGCGCTGTCCACCAGTGCGCACAAGCTGAAGGGTGGAGCCCCACGGGTGGCAGGTAACCCGACCCGCTTTGATATCCTCTACGACTCTTCATGTTGTTTGGGGTATTCGAGCAACGTATATCCCTGGCGTGCGTGGTGCAACTTGGGAGACCCCGTCACGTGGTCTGAAACGTGAACACGTAGCTCAAGGCGTGGTTGGCTTGAGAACATCCGGGCGAGTGATGACGGCCGGGTGTACGAACTGTATGGATTCCGGGCTCGGTGTGCAGCCGAGTCTGACGATTGTTTGAGTTTCTGCAGGTAGCCTGACCACGAAACGGTAGACGTGTAGCATCCGTGTGCGAGTGACGTTTAGTGCCACTGAAATAACGAAGCCGGCTAAGTCCGGTATAGGTTTTTCTTTGTGAGGGCGTAGTACCGACATAATCTGGTGACGCATTGACGTCACACCCCACTAAATGAACAACTTCATTTAAAAACTTGAAGGTTTTGATCTAAAGTAGTAAAACTTGATGTAACTCCTTCCCTTGAACAGGATATTCAAAGTTAACAAGTTTTCAACTTATAGGCTGTTAAGGACAGAGCACTCTGTTTTCAGCTGAATCAAGGCTGAAGTTAACCAGAGGTTAGAGGTTGAGCTCTTTCGGGGTTGGGGTCATATGATACATTTCTGGAAAGCTTTGGAAGAGATTTACAACTCTTCTGTTGAAGTCCAGAGGTGTTTCATCCCTTAAACCCTCGATAAATGCAGTAGAGTTGAAACTGTCTAGAAAACAGGACAGAGTAAAGACTCTCTGTAAACTCTCTATAAATTAAGCATAACTTCCTGCTCAAAAATCCAAAAATAGAAAATGAGGTATTTCTGGAAAGCTTATGAGATGGTTTACAACTTTGTAACAGAAAGTTTTGTCAGATTTAGAACAGAATTAACTGGAATTCTTGGATTTAATCAGTACCTAAAGCAGGGAAGTGCTGTCCAATTTTCTCCAGAATTTCTGTTAACTTTGACATCTCACAACTTTTGAACTAGGACAGATCTTAGGCCAAGCAAATACTTTCTGGAAATCTATTGAGGTTAACTTTAACTTTGATGTTAAGCCCCAGAACTGGTTTTGCCTTTAACATGACCTAAATCAGGTTGAAATGGAAACTGGTCAGGGCTGTCATGGGAACAGAAGATCAGCAGTCAAATTTGTTTAAAAATTTGAACTATGTTTCCAAGTTTTATGGGTTCAATGACATGTTTTATGTTATAACTCAGAGTTTTACTGTTTAAATAAATATTTGACATTTCTCAAATATATTTTTACAGAGGACAGCAGATAAGCAATTGGAGAACGGGTGGGTGATGTCCCACTGTTCTCATCGTAGCGGCTACCCGGAAGCATTGTGGCAAATGCTCCAATATTTCGGGTACAACCAGATGCCGCAATACTTCGCCAAGGAAGAAGGCGAAGAGGGGAACAAGACGTGGACAATCCATGTTGATGTCCCTGCAGGACCCATGCCACCCGGTTGGGTGCCATTCACCGTCACAGTGAGAGGAAGACTACCGGAAGGGATGTGGCAAGTGGCAGCCCGTGACACCATGTCACGTTTCTGCCAACTACACGTGCAGGCTATGGAGGGCACTCCATACGCGCTCGTTCCGGTGGAGGGACAGGCTCAACATGTGTGGGAAGAGAGGTACCTGGAGGCAACGGACCCGAGTTGCCCAAGGTACAACCCCGCGGAGGCAAACCTTAGCCTCCAGCTGAGGGCAGGAAACGCCGTGATGGACAGCCAAGCTGTTCATACGGAGCATCTCGCCACAAAGCTCAAGGAGAGCACGAGCCGTGGAGACCATTTCGAGAGTGCTCACAGCGCACTCCGTAATGTGCTCCTTCCGACAATCAAGCGACTGAATGAACAACATAATCAGTTGCATCGTCTGAAGAAGGCGAAGAGAAAAAGCCGTGTCGACATCGCGGCGTTACAAGAACTGGTACAAAATCTGACCCAGCAGAACGAGGAACTTACTCAAGAGCGGGACGACGCTATTGAGGAAGGGCAAGGCTGGGAAGAAGATTATAACCAGGCTATGGACGAGGTGCATGCTTTGCAGGACCTCGTACCTCCGGTATTGGGCATACCGGTGGTCTTGGGCCTTCCAGCAATGGGAGAACCCGGGATGGGAGAAGAGGTGGTAGATCCAGAGCCACCAGCAGAGGTACCGGAGGAGGACGACCCACAGGAGGTCGAGTTCTACTCCGAATAGGGGGTTACGATTGCCATGTAGGGCAGCTAGGGTAGCGTAACCCAACTTTTGTAATCGGTGACATGTCGTGTAGACAGTAGCATATGTATAGGTAGTGACGACATGAGCACGACTTCTCGGAGACCCGAGAATAATATATCTTGTATAAAGTTTATGCTTTATCAACATATGTGAATGTTGTGCAAATTAATCATGTGTCACTTCAATACCTACTGTTGCTTATGGAATTTTAAGTAAGACATGTGCTAATCGCTGCTGTTTTGAATTTCAGAATGACGCGTACTCGTGCCAACCCTGACGTTGGGGGTACCAGTCAAGGGGGAGAGACCTCCCAACCACCTCCTGAGGACTCCTCGGGACAGCAGCAGCAACAGCAACAGCAAACACCGCCACCGCCACTGCCGACGGTTACATTGGCCAACATTGTCGCGGCAATGGCGGGCTCGCATCAGCAGCACACGGAGTTGCTGCAAACGCTGATCGCCAATACGTCTCGCCTAGAGAGACGTCAAGACCGTGAGGAGCGTCAACAGAGCTCCTACTCTGACTTCCTGGCAACTCATCCCCCGGTATTCTCAAGGGCGGATGAACCACTTGACGCGGACAACTGGCTCCGCGCCATAGAGATGAAGTTCGGGCTGCTCCAGATAAGCGAGCAGCGCAAGACTCAGTTCGCGGTCCAGCAGCTCCAAGGATCCGCGAGCGCGTGGTGGGCCAACTTCTGTGCTTCACAGCCCACCAACCGAGTGATGACCTGGACGGAGTTTCGGACGGCCTTCAGGGCCTATCATATACCGCCAGGTTTAATGAAGAGGAAGATGCAGGAGTTCCTGCACCTGCAGCAAGGGAGCCGGAACGCGCTGGAATATTCCAGGGCGTTCAACGATCTCGCGCTTTACGCGTCATATCACGCAGATACTGACGAGAAGCGGCGGGACCACTTCTACCAGGGGCTTAACCCGCTCCTGAAGGACAAGTTTGGCGATGTTCAATCGCGGCAGCCTCAACGACATCATTGATGCTGCGATTGTTCAGGAGGACTCCGACAAGGAGTTAGCGGCGGCGGAGCGAAAGCAAAGCGCGCCGCAAAGCAGTGGAGAAGGAGGCGGTCCTTCTCAGAAGTTTCAGATGGTGAATCGCCCACCATCAGGTCCACGCTGGCAGCCACCACAGCGGTCGATGCCGTTCCGCAGTCGGCCGTACTCTTCACCGGCATTCAGGCCGGCACTGCCAGTACCACCACAACAACAACAGCAGCAGCGGGCGATGCCGCGTGCGTTTGCACCTCAGCAACGCATGCCGGGCTTTCGTTCACCAAGCACTCCACCAGCAGCGGCCACATGTTACAAGTGTGGTCATCCAGGACACTTTGCGAGCAGTTGCCCGGAGAGGCAAGGCGGCGGAGTGGCACCGCAGTTTCCGGGGAGGAATCAACCCCGGAACCCTACTAATGTGCGGTGGACAAACCCTAGGCCCGGCACCGTCCACCAGCTTGCCATTGAGGACGTGCCGGAGGGCGAGCCAATCCTTGCGGGTATGTTCCAACTCCACCAGCATCCCACTATAGTACTGTTTGATTCAGGCGCCACGCATAATTTTATTAGCCAAGCTTTCATTGCTAAACACAGCTTGCCAATACTACCCACCGATAGTACATATTTAATTTGTTCACCGGGTGGGAAGATTTCAGCAAGCGTAATGGTCTCCAAAGCACCATTATGCTTAGCGGGTAGAGTGTACCCCATGTCTCTCATTATCTTAGAGGGACAGAAGGTCGATGTCATCCTAGGGATGTCGTGGTTAACCCGCCACGGCGCTGTTTTAGACACCGTCCTTCGAGTCGTGCACTTAAACTCAGAGGTGCACGGTTCTCACTCATTATTTCTGGACAGTCCAGAAATAAAACTTCCAAGTGTCTATCAAGCCACAACCATCAGATTGGAAGATATTCCAGTGGTCCGAGAGTTCCCTGACGTATTCCCGGATGATTTGCCGGGGATGCCACCCGATAGAGAGGTGGAGTTCAAGATTGAACTTGCACCGGGAACCATGCCGATATCCCGAAGGCCGTACAAGATGGCGCACAAGGAGTTGGCTGAACTGAAGACTCAGCTCACAGACCTTCTGGATAAGGGTTTTATTAGGCCGAGCTCCTCACCATGGGGTTGTTCGGCATTATTTGTCAAGAAGAAGGATGAGACGTTGCGGCTTTGCGTGGACTATCGTCCATTAAATGCCGTAACCATCAAGAACAAGTACCCGTTGCCACGGATCGACATGTTGTTTGATCAGTTGGTCGAAGCAAAGATCTTTTCCAAGATGGATTTAAGATCCGGGTACCATCAGATTAAGATAAGGGCTGAGGACATTCCAAAGACGGCTTTCTCGACGAGGTACGGACTTTATGAGCACCTGGTCATGTCCTTCGGCCTCACCAATGCTCCAGCTCACTTCATGTACTTGATGAACTCGGTATTCATGCCGGAGCTGGACAAGTTTGTCGTGGTCTTCATCGACGACATCCTAGTTTATTCCAAGTCGGAGGAAGATCACAAGAAACATCTGCGTATAGTCTTGCAACGGCTGCGGGATCACAAGTTATACGCAAAATTCAGCAAATGCGAGTTTTGGATATCGCAAGTGCCTTTCCTCGGGCATATCATCTCAGCGGAGGGTATCGCTGTAGATCCGAGCAAGATCACTCAAGTGCTGAATTGGAAATTGACGCGACCCGCTCAACCGAGACAGGCCACTCGCCCGGGAATCGCATTGGGTGGTGCCGTGTTATGCGGCACCCAACAACACACATATGAGGAACAATGTATTACATAAAACAATAGCGGAAGCTTACAAGTTTTTCTTTGTAAATACTTTACATCAAGTAGCTACAGCGGAAGTCTTTATCAACTCACGTCGAATAACTAAGAGCATTCGAGATGAAGTCCAGCCCACGGACTCCTCTCGCTAGCGACACGAAGACAAGCAGCAGCGGCTCGGTTCTCCATGTGTTACCTGACTCGGGAGTTCCCGAGTCTCACCGGACAACCTTCTTTTCAGCATCGTTGTTATCCTGCAAAACCACTTATATAGCAAGCGTGAGCACATAGGCTCAGCAAGTCTGACCCGTCTCTCCTAAGCAAGAAACTCTACATGCAAGACGGTTGCAATTGGGTTGGCTAGATTTGCATAAAGGACTCGCCTAAAGTTGATCCTTAACTTTCAGATTTCAAGCCTCATTGTGCAGACCTTGAGCCGAAAAGCATCGCAACTCCACAATCAAACAAGAAACGCTTTGTTGCGATGCTCCTTGCACAAAGTGAAAGTAAACTTTAATGAGCCTATCTCTAATTCAATCATGATTGCAATACAAGTTATAGCACAGCCTTATCAAGTTCAAAGATAAACAATTCCAGTTGTTACTACGTCAAGACGCAGTGGGCAAGTATGCTCATATAACCGCGAGCGACGGTGATTCGAATCAGTACACGCCCGGACTACACGACACGTACACCCGTACTCCGAGCTGCCGGCAGCAACCTCGACTGACGTTGTACGCGGCCACCTTTCCCAAGATCTTCCACATTGGACGCAGTCCAACTGCCCCGAGTACGCAAGTTCCCTCAAGGTGCATACCCGCTGTGGTATGTTCTTGAGCGAGTTACCTCCTGCTACCCTGACGCCGAAAGCCTAAGGCAGTTGGAAAAGTTCCACTATGGATCTCCCAAGGTACATCGGTTTCCTGGGTCCCATATAGCCAGTATGTGCCCGGTACACAACTCAAACTTGTCCAACAGGGCCAAGCACGGACGGGCCTTAACCGACACAGGCAGGGCTATGCACGCACGGCCTGCAACCTGCTGCATCTAAACCTCCCTGCCCGGTCTCCATTTCTTAAGTGTGAACTTTCATCATTCTTTCTAATTCGGACCCGTTCTGAGTAAACCAGCCCTAAACTCGCGAGTAGATTCCAACTACTCGTCTTCTACCGGACCTTTCCTACTAACATTAGCATAGCCAAATTCCCTCGAGGAGTTGCTATTCTACCCTTTCTCTCATAGGTGTTTCTGGTCATGCAAGTGGAGTTTTCAATATCATCTAGACGTAATGCAATCAACGATGCAAAGCTATGATCTCTACAAATGAAAATGTTTTATAAAATGGTTCAAGTGCAAACCGGGGCTTGCCTGTTTTGCAGGGGACTACTGTTACAATCAGTTAGTGATGATCACTTGGAGCTTGATCACTTGTTCTCCTCCCTCCTTGATCTTCACTCCAAGTCCTCCTCACCTTCTTCACGTATATACTACACGTTATGATCATGCATATGTATTTAATTGAAAAGATTTTGCTCATAAGATCTAATGACCATTTAAAACTGGAACTTTGTTTAAGAATTTAAAATGACACTGGTGCTAGTGGTTTGGGTTGGGCTTAAACACTAAGATCAAGTGTTGAGTGCTTCTTTCCACTTAAGTGTTGATCACCTTACGAGATCACACATGACAGTGGTGATCCAGAGCCCTAATGGAGCTGAGAATTTTCATGTGAGTTCCTTGTCACAAGAAGTTCTCTGGACCAAAATTTAGCACATTTCATGGACTGGTTTATTCAGAATAATTCTCTAAGTGTTTAGTCAAAGATGAATTAATTCTGAGGTAACATCCATTTTCATGTCAAACTCAGTGAACCACAATTTCAATTATAGTTTATAGAGTCCACATGAATTTTCCTAGGATTTTTGGAGCTAGGAATTTCCCAGAACTGAATTTACAAGTTTTGGAAATTCCCTGAAAATGTTTTTGTATTCATTTGAATACAGGAACTTACAATCTGAATTACCCTGATTAATTCAACTCCAAATGAGCTGAAACTTTTACAGGAGTCTAATAACACCCTAAAGAATATCCTGGCAAAATTTGAGGATTTTTGGATATACCAAACTCCCTCTAAAATTCTTTTGCTGAAAAGCTTTAAAGAATTTTCCAGAATTAAATAAAGACTTTCATGCAAATTGGGTTGCATATTTGGATAGAGTTTGTCAATCTGAATCTAACCCAATTTGAATCACTAATTTTAGAGATTCCTAGCAAAAGTTATGCTCTTCTAAAGTTTGGGGAAAAATCCGGGATTTGAATAAATCCGGGAAAAGTTTAAACCTGACTGTGGGACCAGGGACACGTGTCTGCTGCCGGGAGCGCGCCACACGGGCCACAGAATTGTTTCCCGCGCTGTCACAGCCGATCCCGCGCCACGGAGTATCCGGTCCACTGTTTCTGTGCGACTGACGCGTGGGGCCGGTAGCACCTTCGTCTACCTCCTGCCCCCGCGCTTCTGCGCCGCCGGGCTTGCCGGAGAAGCTCCGGGATTAGTCGTCCGGCCATCTCAACTGCTGAAACTCGCCGCCAGGACCTATTTTAACCCGAGGAACACGATGGTGGGACTTCCCCAGACCGGCGAGGTTCCTAAACCACCCCGCACCGGTGCAGCGGCTCTGAGGGAGTCCGGCAACGTTGCCCCGATGCTCTAGCCGGCAAGAAGTCCACTAGAAAGGTTCTACAGCACTAGTGGAGGTTTGCCCTGCTCGGCATGGCCGCATATGGGCTCGGAAACGGCTCCAACCTAGGTTTCATCGTGCACCCGATGCCCCTTATTGTGGTAGCCGATGGGAAAAGCTTGAAACAAGCCGTCTACCATCGGTTTCATGCGACGTTTTGTGAAGAAGAAAAGTTGCTACACCAGTCTAGATTCTATGTGCGAAATTTGCAGAGCTCTAAATGAATATAACTCGAGAATTTCGTCGATTCATACCCGCGGGTCAGTTTTCACCGGCCGGAGAGGATCTTTGAAATTCGTCGTTGAGAGGCCGAGGCAGGCTCTGTGCTTCGGGTAGAAGCTGCATGGAGCTCCTGCGCGTCCCAGGGACCGCTTTCTTGATCGTGAAAGCCGCTCTGTGGAGCTGTCCACGGGAGCACGTTGCCGCCGGGGTGTTCGGCCGCCGCGGAAACTCGATGTTCTCGGCGTAGAGGGCACGAACGCGCTTGGCGATGGCTCGAGGAGGTCGTGGGGACGATGGTGGTGTTGCTCGTCTGCTCAACCGAGGCTTCACACGCTAGTTACGGCGGTGGCCGATCGAGCGGACGGCGTCGGCAGCTGCGGCTGTTTCTCGCGCGAGGAAAGAAGCAGAGCGGTGCTGGTCTTCGGGAATGAGCGAAGAGGAGCACGGCAGAGGGTATAAGACGGTCGGGCGGCTCCTCCAGCGCGACGAAATCCAGCAGGAGGTGGAGGCGTCGGCTGATCGCGGTGTCGAGCGGAGCTGCGCCCTCGGTCTCGGGTGCCGACTGAAGGAGGCAAACAGAGACCCAACACTTAGATCTTTTGCAAATTTTCAGTTCCCACAATGACATGTGGGACCCACTGATCAGTCCTCCTTATCCCCCCCTCCAAATATCTCCCAGGTTGAATGTTGAGTGAATTCAATTGTGGGAATTCAAATCTGGTATGCATTTGGATAATTGGGCAAGTTTCATCCAAATTCAAACATGCATTTCAATTCTTTGTCTTTTAAAGTCCATTTTGCAAAATGGGTTGCAAACTATTTCCATAAATCATGAAACTTTGCACACCCCCTAATTTGGACTCAAGGAATTCAAATATGAAATCTGATTTTTATTTTGGCTGCTGCAAATGAGATTTTTAGCCCAACAGTTTTGAATTCCATTGTGTTTTTCTCATTTGAATTTTTGTTTGAACAAATTGTTCCAAATCTGATTTTTGCTTTCTCACACATATGGGAACTTCCCATCCTTGGTTTTGACCCCTCTAGGGTTCCAAGTTCTCAAATGAACCTTTGACTTGTGTGAAGCAAAATCCTCATGTGTGTTATCACATGTGGGGAAAAGTTTTAACAAGTCCCAATTTTCATACATATGAAACCAACTTTTGCAAATAAGTGTTTCTTTGTATTCATAATTTTGGGACCTTTACATTCCTCCCCCCTTAAAAGGAATCTCGTCCCGAGATTCAAAAGAAGAACGGGGTGGAAGGTAATTACAAGGTTTATGACAAAAGCTCCGGATAGTTCTTGTGGATATAATCTTCGGTTTCCCACGTCGCCTCTTCCGGGGTATGATTACTCCACAGGACTTTGTAAAATTTTAAAGTCCGGTTCCTGGTGGTCCGGGTCTTTTCGTCGATAATCTGTACAGGTTGCTCGACATAGGTGAGATCCGGTTTCAACTCGTCGATGTCTTCCGTGCGGATGGCAGCTGTAAACTTGAGACATTTCCGCAGCTGGGATACGTGAAATATGTCGTGAATACCGGCAAGGCTTGCCGGTAGTTCCAACCGGTAGGCTACAGTCCCGCACTTCTCCGTGATAGTAAACGGACCGATAAATCGGGGAGCAAGTTTACCCTTGACACCGAACCGATGAATCCCCTTCATCGGAGACACACGAAGATACACGTGCTCTCCGACTTTGAAATGCAGTGGTCGACGTCTCTGGTCCGCGTAGCTCTTTTGACGAGATTGGGCAGCTTTGAGGTTCTCTTGTATTATCCGAACTCTCTCTTCGGCTTCATTGACAAGATCGACCCCGAACGTTACTCGTTCACCGGATTCGCACCAATTTAATGGTGTACGGCACTTCCGGCCGTATAGAGCTTCATATGGTGCCATTTTGATGCTCGTCTGATATCCGTTGTTGTACGAGAACTCCGCCAGAGGTAAGTGATCATCCCAGCTCTTACCGTGTTGGATGGCACATGCTCTCAGCATATCCTCTAGTATTTGATTCACCCTCTCAGTTTGCCCATCGGTTTGAGGGTGATATGCAGAGCTTCTAATCAACTTTGTCCCCAAGGAGGTGTGTAGTTGTTCCCAGAAACGGGCTATGAACAGCGATCCTCTATCTGACACAATGGTGCGAGGAACTCCATGTAAGCACAAGATCCGTGCTATATACAGCTCTGCATACTGCTTTGCGTTGTACCTAGTATGCACAGGGATGAAATGTGCTGATTTGGTTAATCGGTCCACGATTACCCAAATCGAATCATGGTTGTGGGAGGTCATCGGCAACCCGACGATGAAGTCCATACTCAAGTCTTCCCACTTCCATGCCGGTACTTGCAATGGCTGCAACAGGCCTGACTTCTTCATATGGTCGGCCTTGACTCTTCGACACGTATCACACTCTGAAACGTATTTTGCAACCTCACGTTTCATACGTGTCCACCAAAACTTCTTCCGGAGATCTTGGTACATTTTATTACTGCCCGGATGAATAGAAAACTTGGACAAATGAGCTTCATCCAAAATTTTCCTCCGTAGTCCCATATCCCGGGGTACTACAATCCGGTCGTTGAACCACAAAGTACCTTCATCGTCCTTCCGGAAGCACTTCATTTCTCCGTTGTCTATCCTCCGTCGTATGTGAGACATACCCTTGTCTTTTCGCTGAGCCTCAATGATCTCCTCTCGGATGGTAGGAATGAGAGCAAGATTATAGAGAGCTCCATGCGGGATGACACGGAGGCTTGGTCCTTCATCATCCATTTCAGCAATAGTTAGGTGATGGATATGCGCCTTACGACTGAGCGCATCGGCGACCACATTCGCCTTTCCTGGATGATAATGAATCTCTAGTTCATAGTCCTTAATGAGCTCTAGCCATCTTCGTTGCCTCATGTTCAATTCTTTTTGAGTGAAGATGTACTTCAAGCTCTTGTGGTCGGTGTAGAGGTGTACAAGATTTCCGAGCAAGTAATGCCTCCACATCTTCAAAGCAAGGACCACGGCAGCTAACTCAAGATCATGAGTTGGATAATGCTGCTCGTGAGTTCTAAGTTGACGAGATCCATAAGCGACCACTCGTCTTTCTTGCATCAGCACGCAGCCAAGACCGATGCCAGATGCATCGCAATAAACGTCGAATGGCTTCGTTGTATCCGGCTGAGCAAGAACTGGGGCTGTTGTGAGATGCTTCACTAAGGTCTTGAAAGCTTGTTCACACACAGCACCCCACACAAATCTGGTATTCTTCTTTAATAATTCCGTCATCGGTTTAGCAATCTTGGAGAAACTCGGAATAAACCTCCGGTAGTAACCCGCTAAACCGAGGAAGCTTCGGATTTCATGTACTGACTTTGGTGACTCCCATTTCTGTACTTGGATAATCTTACTCGGATCTACAGCGATGCCCTCCGCTGAAATAATGTGTCCGAGAAAAGGTACTTGATTAATCCAGAATTCACACTTGCTGAATTTTGCATAGAGCTGATGATCTCGCAATCTTTGTAGCACAATATGCAGATGTTCAGCATGTTCTTCCTCTGACTTGGAGTACACCAAGATATCGTCGATGAAGACCACGACGAATTTATCCAACTCCGGCATGAACACTGAATTCATCAGGTACATAAAGTGTGCCGGGGCGTTGGTCAAACCAAAAGACATAACGAGATACTCATACAGCCCGTATCTCGTTGAAAATGCCGTCTTCGGAATATCTTCTGCCCGGATTTTAATCTGATGATATCCGGACCGAAGATCCATCTTCGAGAATACCTTCGCACCCACTAATTGATCGAAGAGCATATCAATGCGAGGTAGTGGATACTTGTTCTTGATGGTAACGGCGTTCAAAGGACGATAATCAACACAAAGCCGTAGTGTTTCGTCCTTCTTTTTCACAAACAACGCTGAACAACCCCAAGGTGACGAACTCGGTCGTATAAATCCCTTGCTCATTAGGTCATTCAGCTGTGTCTTCAATTCTGCCAGTTCATTGGGTGCCATCTTGTACGGCCTTCGTGATATTGGTGTGGTTCCCGGTATAAGTTCAATCTTGAACTCAACGTCTCGCTCGGGCGGCATGCCCGGTAATTCGTCGGGAAACACATCCGGATACTCACGTACCACCGGAATGTCCTCTATCTTGACAACTTCCGTGTGGTTCACTGTTGCAATCTGTTGCCGTCTGGCGCCCAGAATTAATACATGAAGACCGTGCTGTGGGGAGTTGAGCTCAACGGTCCTGGAGCTGATGTTAAGGACCGCTCTGTGGTAATTCAACCACGACATCCCCAAAATGGTGTCGATCTTCAGACCCTCAAGGATAATGAGAGTCGTAGGGTATATTTTACCCCCCAAACAAAGAGGTGCTCGGGAGACAACCTCGCTTGCGGTACTGCTGCCCCCGGGCGAAGATATGAGGTATTGCCTCTTTGTATAAACGGTTTGGAGCTGATGTTGAGCCACAAAAGATTGGCTAATGAAGTTGTGTGTGGCACCGGAATCAAAGAGAACTAAAACCGGTATCCGATTCAGAGAAAACATCCCTGCTAAAGCGGCTTCTCCTTCCGGAACATCATCAATCACAGTATAGTGAATGTTGCCCCTTATCTGCCCTCCTATCTGCAGATTGAGGTACGGGTCGTATTGTTGTAAACACGATGACCCGTAGCCTCGAATTCCCTCCAGACATTGCCTAGCATAATGGCCCTTACGCCCACAAGTAAGACACGGATGCCTCTCCGGTTCTTCGTTGACTTGCGGTGGACTGCTAGGTACATATGGCTGCAGCGATGGAGCACAAACCACCATCTGATGCTGCGGCAGTGGAGGTGGTGCAAGTTGTAAAACTTGACCAGCAATCAATCTTTGAGGAGTTGATCGTACAGGTGGCCTCCATCTTTCACTGGTTGGCATTTGATACACCAAACGGTACTTCTGAGGCACATAACTTGTGCTAGCCTGCTCGATCTTACTCATCTTTCTCTTCTCCGCTTGCCACTCAAGTGTCGGCTTCTCTTGAATGAAAGCTGCATCGACCATGTCGGTGTAACTGCCGTTATTGTGTACGGCCAGCTTTTCCCGTAATATGGCACTCAGGCCATGGAAAAATAGGTCACACCGTGCCTCTTCTTTCGCCACATATTCGGGAGCATATTGGGCCAAGAGATTAAATCTCCTGACATACTCGAGGACACTCATGTCCCCTTGCTTCAAGCCCAAAAATTCCTCCCGCTTTGCCTTGACAATACCTAGTGGTATGTAACGAGTACGAAAGGCTTCACAAAACTCTCTCCATGTTACTTGATGGCCCCCCGGAATGGTGGCAACATAATCCACCCACCAGTTTCCGGCGGCTCCATGGAGTTGTTGAGCGGCAAACTTTGTCTTCTGGTAATCATCACACTGGAATACTCCAAATTTTGACTCCATGACACGAAGCCATTGATCTGCTTCCACAGGTTCGGTGGCTTCAGTAAAGATAGGCGGTTGAGTCGCCAAGAAGTCCAAATAAGCGTCCCGAGGTGGAACGACTTGTTGCGTGTTCTGGAGTACGCCTTGCTGTACCAAAGCTTGGAGTAAGCGTGTGTGTTCTTGTGTTGCTTCTTGGAGTAGCCTAGCGTTCTCTTGGTTAGACTCGACAACTCGAGTCATAAGATCCATCCATCCCGTGGATGGTGGTCCCGATGGTGGGATAGAAGCATCACCACCTCGACTAGAACTTCTGGCCCTACTCCTAGAGCGATTACGAACCATACTGCAAAATGTAGTTGAGATGAGTTAAGCAAGAACTCAGCAGTATGTGAGACTAATGGAAACATGATTATGTCAACACTTTATGAAAGCAGTAACAAAATTCATGTTTACAAAACTCCTTAGTAGGCATAGTTATTCAGCCTATCTGTACAGAACAGACCTTTATGCACTATCTCCAGATTTTGACCTAGTTAAGAGCATTTTCATAACTCAAGTTGAATAACAAAGTTAAAGTCAACTTCAGTATCTTTCCAACGAGTACTCACATGCCCCCCAGATCATCTCCGGATTAAAAGTTATGATTTTTCCAAAGTTGACAGAATTCCTGAATAAAATTTGCCAGCACCTCCTTTGTACATGGCTGATTTTATCACAGTTGTACATGTAAATACAATAAGAACCTGAACAAACTTTGAACTACAACAATGTTGCACATTCATAATCTTTCCAATGGTGTATCATAGGCTTCTTAAGGGTTTATCTACAGAAAGTTATTGCTTAAAAACAGAAAGGTCCAGAGAGGTTTTGTTACCGTCCTGGTTCTGGACAGTTTACTCTACTCTGAACTTTCTACCCATTTAGCATGTGATTTAGCTCTGGAGCTCTACAAATAAGTTGCAGATCACTTGAAAATCCTTCCAGAACTCTATCATACACCTTAATTAGGTCAAGCTACTCAGAGTTATGCTCTGTAGAAGTCCAACACAAATTTCTGCTGAAAACAGAGCACTCTGTTTTTGAAATCTTTGAAGTCTAATCTTCCTCTCATTTGAATCTTAGCTCACAATAAGAGTTCAGTAACTAATATTTGTTTCAAACTTCCATTTTTAGTTGAAAGTTAGTTCATGAGTCATTTCTTCAAAGGAAAGGGGTTATTATGTTTAGTACGGCGTCGATGCACCGTAAGAAGCATGTCGGTACTACGTAGCCTCACCAAAAGAAAATCCTAACCGGATTATACCGGTATATCGTATCTTAGGTGGCACTAAAACGGTCACTCGCAAACGTGTACTATTCGTACTACGGTTTCGTGGTTAATCCTGCATAAGTCACACTCAATCATCAGGTCCGGCTGCACACCGAACCCGGTATCCATACATTTCTTACACCCGTCCGTCATCACTCGCACAGGTGTTCTCAAGCCAAACACGCCTTGAGCTACGTGTTCACGTTACTAACCACGTGACGGGGTTTCCCAAATTGCACCACGCACGCCTGGGACAGACGTTGCTCGAGTACCCCAAACGACATGAGGAGTCGTAGAGGATACTAAAGCGGATCAGGTTACCTGCCACCCGTGGGGCTCCACCCTTCAGCTTGTGCGCACTGGTGGACAGCGCTTACGTGCACCCCCCAAGACATAAATGGTCCCGAGATGCACGATTTTCCGACATAACAAATAAGTTAGGTTGCCACCTTCATAATAAGCTAATAGTAATCCTTATGTGGGCCTAGTACCGTATCCTCACCGTAACCTAAATTTTTGTCGTAATACCTTCCTTATTCCGTGTGCCATTACCAATGCGGCTCTGATACCACGCTGACGCGACCCGCTCAACCGAGACAGGCCACTCGCCCGGGAATCGCATTGGGTGGTGCCGTGTTATGCGGCACCCAACAACACACATATGAGGAACAATGTATTACATAAAACAATAGCGGAAGCTTACAAGTTTTTCTTTGTAAATACTTTACATCAAGTAGCTACAGCGGAAGTCTTTATCAACTCACGTCGAATAACTAAGAGCATTCGAGATGAAGTCCAGCCCACGGACTCCTCTCGCTAGCGACACGAAGACAAGCAGCAGCGGCTCGGTTCTCCATGTGTTACCTGACTCGGGAGTTCCCGAGTCTCACCGGACAACCTTCTTTTCAGCATCGTTGTTATCCTGCAAAACCACTTATATAGCAAGCGTGAGCACATAGGCTCAGCAAGTCTGACCCGTCTCTCCTAAGCAAGAAACTCTACATGCAAGACGGTTGCAATTGGGTTGGCTAGATTTGCATAAAGGACTCGCCTAAAGTTGATCCTTAACTTTCAGATTTCAAGCCTCATTGTGCAGACCTTGAGCCGAAAAGCATCGCAACTCCACAATCAAACAAGAAACGCTTTGTTGCGATGCTCCTTGCACAAAGTGAAAGTAAACTTTAATGAGCCTATCTCTAATTCAATCATGATTGCAATACAAGTTATAGCACAGCCTTATCAAGTTCAAAGATAAACAATTCCAGTTGTTACTACGTCAAGACGCAGTGGGCAAGTATGCTCATATAACCGCGAGCGACGGTGATTCGAATCAGTACACGCCCGGACTACACGACACGTACACCCGTACTCCGAGCTGCCGGCAGCAACCTCGACTGACGTTGTACGCGGCCACCTTTCCCAAGATCTTCCACATTGGACGCAGTCCAACTGCCCCGAGTACGCAAGTTCCCTCAAGGTGCATACCCGCTGTGGTATGTTCTTGAGCGAGTTACCTCCTGCTACCCTGACGCCGAAAGCCTAAGGCAGTTGGAAAAGTTCCACTATGGATCTCCCAAGGTACATCGGTTTCCTGGGTCCCATATAGCCAGTATGTGCCCGGTACACAACTCAAACTTGTCCAACAGGGCCAAGCACGGACGGGCCTTAACCGACACAGGCAGGGCTATGCACGCACGGCCTGCAACCTGCTGCATCTAAACCTCCCTGCCCGGTCTCCATTTCTTAAGTGTGAACTTTCATCATTCTTTCTAATTCGGACCCGTTCTGAGTAAACCAGCCCTAAACTCGCGAGTAGATTCCAACTACTCGTCTTCTACCGGACCTTTCCTACTAACATTAGCATAGCCAAATTCCCTCGAGGAGTTGCTATTCTACCCTTTCTCTCATAGGTGTTTCTGGTCATGCAAGTGGAGTTTTCAATATCATCTAGACGTAATGCAATCAACGATGCAAAGCTATGATCTCTACAAATGAAAATGTTTTATAAAATGGTTCAAGTGCAAACCGGGGCTTGCCTGTTTTGCAGGGGACTACTGTTACAATCAGTTAGTGATGATCACTTGGAGCTTGATCACTTGTTCTCCTCCCTCCTTGATCTTCACTCCAAGTCCTCCTCACCTTCTTCACGTATATACTACACGTTATGATCATGCATATGTATTTAATTGAAAAGATTTTGCTCATAAGATCTAATGACCATTTAAAACTGGAACTTTGTTTAAGAATTTAAAATGACACTGGTGCTAGTGGTTTGGGTTGGGCTTAAACACTAAGATCAAGTGTTGAGTGCTTCTTTCCACTTAAGTGTTGATCACCTTACGAGATCACACATGACAGTGGTGATCCAGAGCCCTAATGGAGCTGAGAATTTTCATGTGAGTTCCTTGTCACAAGAAGTTCTCTGGACCAAAATTTAGCACATTTCATGGACTGGTTTATTCAGAATAATTCTCTAAGTGTTTAGTCAAAGATGAATTAATTCTGAGGTAACATCCATTTTCATGTCAAACTCAGTGAACCACAATTTCAATTATAGTTTATAGAGTCCACATGAATTTTCCTAGGATTTTTGGAGCTAGGAATTTCCCAGAACTGAATTTACAAGTTTTGGAAATTCCCTGAAAATGTTTTTGTATTCATTTGAATACAGGAACTTACAATCTGAATTACCCTGATTAATTCAACTCCAAATGAGCTGAAACTTTTACAGGAGTCTAATAACACCCTAAAGAATATCCTGGCAAAATTTGAGGATTTTTGGATATACCAAACTCCCTCTAAAATTCTTTTGCTGAAAAGCTTTAAAGAATTTTCCAGAATTAAATAAAGACTTTCATGCAAATTGGGTTGCATATTTGGATAGAGTTTGTCAATCTGAATCTAACCCAATTTGAATCACTAATTTTAGAGATTCCTAGCAAAAGTTATGCTCTTCTAAAGTTTGGGGAAAAATCCGGGATTTGAATAAATCCGGGAAAAGTTTAAACCTGACTGTGGGACCAGGGACACGTGTCTGCTGCCGGGAGCGCGCCACACGGGCCACAGAATTGTTTCCCGCGCTGTCACAGCCGATCCCGCGCCACGGAGTATCCGGTCCACTGTTTCTGTGCGACTGACGCGTGGGGCCGGTAGCACCTTCGTCTACCTCCTGCCCCCGCGCTTCTGCGCCGCCGGGCTTGCCGGAGAAGCTCCGGGATTAGTCGTCCGGCCATCTCAACTGCTGAAACTCGCCGCCAGGACCTATTTTAACCCGAGGAACACGATGGTGGGACTTCCCCAGACCGGCGAGGTTCCTAAACCACCCCGCACCGGTGCAGCGGCTCTGAGGGAGTCCGGCAACGTTGCCCCGATGCTCTAGCCGGCAAGAAGTCCACTAGAAAGGTTCTACAGCACTAGTGGAGGTTTGCCCTGCTCGGCATGGCCGCATATGGGCTCGGAAACGGCTCCAACCTAGGTTTCATCGTGCACCCGATGCCCCTTATTGTGGTAGCCGATGGGAAAAGCTTGAAACAAGCCGTCTACCATCGGTTTCATGCGACGTTTTGTGAAGAAGAAAAGTTGCTACACCAGTCTAGATTCTATGTGCGAAATTTGCAGAGCTCTAAATGAATATAACTCGAGAATTTCGTCGATTCATACCCGCGGGTCAGTTTTCACCGGCCGGAGAGGATCTTTGAAATTCGTCGTTGAGAGGCCGAGGCAGGCTCTGTGCTTCGGGTAGAAGCTGCATGGAGCTCCTGCGCGTCCCAGGGACCGCTTTCTTGATCGTGAAAGCCGCTCTGTGGAGCTGTCCACGGGAGCACGTTGCCGCCGGGGTGTTCGGCCGCCGCGGAAACTCGATGTTCTCGGCGTAGAGGGCACGAACGCGCTTGGCGATGGCTCGAGGAGGTCGTGGGGACGATGGTGGTGTTGCTCGTCTGCTCAACCGAGGCTTCACACGCTAGTTACGGCGGTGGCCGATCGAGCGGACGGCGTCGGCAGCTGCGGCTGTTTCTCGCGCGAGGAAAGAAGCAGAGCGGTGCTGGTCTTCGGGAATGAGCGAAGAGGAGCACGGCAGAGGGTATAAGACGGTCGGGCGGCTCCTCCAGCGCGACGAAATCCAGCAGGAGGTGGAGGCGTCGGCTGATCGCGGTGTCGAGCGGAGCTGCGCCCTCGGTCTCGGGTGCCGACTGAAGGAGGCAAACAGAGACCCAACACTTAGATCTTTTGCAAATTTTCAGTTCCCACAATGACATGTGGGACCCACTGATCAGTCCTCCTTATCCCCCCCTCCAAATATCTCCCAGGTTGAATGTTGAGTGAATTCAATTGTGGGAATTCAAATCTGGTATGCATTTGGATAATTGGGCAAGTTTCATCCAAATTCAAACATGCATTTCAATTCTTTGTCTTTTAAAGTCCATTTTGCAAAATGGGTTGCAAACTATTTCCATAAATCATGAAACTTTGCACACCCCCTAATTTGGACTCAAGGAATTCAAATATGAAATCTGATTTTTATTTTGGCTGCTGCAAATGAGATTTTTAGCCCAACAGTTTTGAATTCCATTGTGTTTTTCTCATTTGAATTTTTGTTTGAACAAATTGTTCCAAATCTGATTTTTGCTTTCTCACACATATGGGAACTTCCCATCCTTGGTTTTGACCCCTCTAGGGTTCCAAGTTCTCAAATGAACCTTTGACTTGTGTGAAGCAAAATCCTCATGTGTGTTATCACATGTGGGGAAAAGTTTTAACAAGTCCCAATTTTCATACATATGAAACCAACTTTTGCAAATAAGTGTTTCTTTGTATTCATAATTTTGGGACCTTTACAGAAATCCCCAAGAACTGTTCATGAGGTACGGAGTTTCCTCGGACTCGCGGGATATTATCGGAGGTTCATTCCGAACTTCTCGAAGATTGCCAAGCCAATGACAGAGCTGCTGAAGAAGGCTACCAAATATGTTTGGAGTCCAACATGTGAAGCAGCATTCAAGGCTTTAGTGAAGCACCTCACATCAGCACCGGTTTTGGCGCAGCCAGACACAACAAAACCGTTCGATGTGTACTACGATGCATCCGGCATTGGGCTCGGATGTGTGCTGATGCAAGACCGAAGAGTGGTCGCGTATGGATCACGGCAGCTTAGAAACCATGAGCAAAATTATCCAACTCACGATTTGGAGCTCGCTGCCGTGGTACTCGCACTCAAAATGTGGAGGCACTACCTACTCGGTAACCTCGTACATTTATATACCGACCATAAAAGCCTCAAGTACATATTCACTCAGAAGGAGCTGAACATGAGGCAACGAAGATGGTTAGAACTGATAAAGGATTACAAAATAGAGATCCATTATCATCCGGGCAAAGCAAAAGTAGTGGCAGATGCGCTGAGCCGCAAGTCACACGTCAATAATTTGACCATCACACCGTTGGAAGAGAGCGAACCACCACTACATGTGATTCCACACGGAGCTCTCTACAACATAGCTTTGATCCCCACCATCCGTGAAGAGATAGCGGCAGCCCAGAAGAATGACAAGGGCATGTCACATTTGCGGAGACGTGTAGGCAGTGGGGAGCTGAAATGTTTCCGGAAGGACGGAGACGGCATCCTATGGTTCAAGGACCGGATCGTCGTGTGGGGACCACCCCGTGGTTCACCCACTCCAAGATCGCTGAGCACGTCTGTGGGGACCACCCCGTGGTTCACCCACTCCAGGATCGCATAGGGTGGTGCCGTACGATGCGGCACCCAACAGCACACACGAAAAGAATAATGAAGAACAACATACAAACTTTTATTTGTTATAAAACAGCAGAAATCTTTTACAAAACCTAATTAACAGCGGAAGTTATATACATAGTTGCTCTCAAATCCTAACTAAGCAAAATTGCAGCCGTCCAGCCCGGGGACGCTACACACTAGCAGCATGGAACCGGAGAATCACGGCGGCGTGCAGGGCTCCAGCTCGGCCGTGTACCCCGACGGGGGCATCACCTCGTCCTCGGAACCTTCCTCATAACTCTCACCTGCACACAGCTCAAATATTGCAACCGTGAGCATGAAGGCTCAGCAAGTCTTAACCGTCAACCCTAGGCATGGAACTCTACGTGCAAGGATATGTAAGATGGGAAAAGGAATTTGCAATAAAGACACGCCTATAAGTTGATCCTTACTTTCCGTTTTATAGCAGCAGATTCATGTGCCTTAGGCAGCCCTCACATCGGAAGTCCACAATCAAACAAGAAACGCTTTCCCCCGATGTGGAGATGCCCAAAGTGGAATATAAACTTAATTAGCTCTATATCTACAGCAATCAAGGTATTCAAGACATTAAGATCAATACAGCATTTTTAGTTGGCTTATTTCACTTCTTACTACGTCACAGCGCAGTGAACAAGCGGGTACTCAAATAACCGCGAGGGACGGTGATTGCAATCAAGACACACCCGGATAACACGTCACATACACCCACTTTCAGAAGCGTGATTCCAAACCCCTTCCTACTCTGTTGTATGCGACAACCTTTCAAAGGCAACCCAAATGCCGAACCGGTCCATCCTTAACGGGCAGGAGATCCCGCGTGGAGCGTGACTGTGCCCACCGGCAGATTTATACCTTGCTACCCTCAACTCACTCCTATTTACGGTTGCGTAAGCCTCGACACCCAGGTTAACCAATTACATCGGTTTCCTGGTTCCCATATGCCAGTATGCATCCGGTACTGTTCGATACTTGTCCAGCAGGGCCGCACACGGACGGTCCTCAACCGACACCAACAGGGCTAAGCACGTGAGACCTCCGCTCACTGCATCCTATACCCCCTGCTGGGTCTCATTTTCATAACTCAAGCCATTTTCTACCTCTTTTTATTCCGTGTAATAAGTACTATCTCGCGAGTAGCTTCCAACCACTCGATTTCTACCGAGATCCTAAACATTAGCATGGCAGTCTCTACTCGTCGAGTTTGTAAACTACCCAGCCCTCCATAGGATTTAAAGAGGCTATGCAAGTGGGGTTTCAATCACCCTAACTCTAATGCAAACATTCAACCTAGACATAAATGATACAAATGAAAAACTTTATAAAAGTTACTTAAGTGCAAACCGGGGCTTGCCTGGTTGCGAGTTAAACGGAAAGTCAGCTTCTGGTGGGAGGACGTCCAAGGGCTCAGGCGTATCCTCAACTTCGGTCACTATTATGAAATGTAATAAAATACATGTATAAGTATTAAGGCTTTATAAGAATTGAACTACTATTCATAGCTACTGCTATTTATAATCCTTAATTGGCTTTGGGATTTTTACAGTGGATACTAGACTCCCTAAGGATGATTTGAGCCAAATTTGGAGGTATGTCATTGCACAATGTAGTATTCAAAATTCTTACAAGTACAATGCTTCTCTGAATTTTTAGCCCAATTCAGGAGCTTTGACATAGCTAATGGTGGAAGATCTGATTAGAGTAAGTCTCCATGGTTCTAACAAAATTTGTTTCACCATTTTTGGAGCTACCATCAGAGAGATATGAATTTTTTGAAGTTGGATAGGAGTTCTGAAAAGTTTTCTGTTTAAATTGAATTTTTCCAAATAAAAGCTGAACATGGGAAGGTAATTTGACCTAGAAAATGAACTCCAATGAAGCCCAAATTTTTACTGGAGATCAGTATCTATGAAGAGGATTTGCTTCCCAAATTTGGGAATATTTCATAAAGAATTGCTCCTGTAATAAATCCGTAAAGGATTTACTAAAAACAATTCTACAGAAATTCCTGGGCATTTTCATAGCCAAAATTTGGTTTCTCTGTGAAGTACTCCTCATGAGGAATCCAAAAAAATTGGTCTCACTCTTTTTGGAGTTCTCTACACAAAGTTATGGCCTTGTAAAGATCAGCTAATTTCTGGAATTATTTCTCTAATGGAAACTTCAAATAATTGGGCTGGGCCCACTGTTTTAATTTGGACCAGTCAGATTTTTGCAACACCGGGGGCTACGGGGTTATTCCCGCGCAGCCGAACCAGATCCGGCGCCACAAACCGATCCTCGCGCGCACCCGGAGGCTGACCGGTGGGACCGGCCCTCCTTCATCTTCCTCGCGCTGCCAGCGCCTCCCGCGGCGGCGCACGCCGGCGAGGCTCGCCGGGACGGGGTTCCCGTGGTCCAAACTTTGTCAAACTCGCCGCCTGTGAGTTATACACCGTGCTGAACACGATGATGGGGTCGGAAGCCGATGACAACGGCCGGAACGGTGCTTGCACCGGCGACCATGTCGAACCTTACTTCGGCGACCTCGCTCTCCCTCAACAGTGGGTCTTTCAGGCTAGGGTTGGCACCAAAAGCACCAGTGTCCCATGGACATCCTCGACCCATAGCTCGCTCTCCCTGAAACCCACCGGAGATGGGACCTCACTGGCGACCCGAGCCCGCAAAACTCCGGCGGCGACAAAAACTCGGTACCTGGCATCTCTACTTGATCGTTTGAGCTGCTAGGACTTCGGGAAGATTCGCAAGCATGTGCTGGAGCTACTCTAAGCTCATCTAGCGCGGAGCTACCCCGAGCACAACGAATTTTTGGTTAGACCCGGCTCTATCCGTCGGTGTACAGTTTGGGGAAACGGTGGAATTCTCGCCACCGGTTCTAGCAATCGCTAAACGGTTTCCGGCTACACGATCAGGACATGTGAACGCACATTTCTTGTGTAGGGAAGGGGCGGTGACACCGGCCGTAGCGCGCTGTCCACGGCGACCACCTTCGGTTCGTCCGCGTTCACCCGAGGATCGTTGCTATTCTGCCAATATCCGGAGCAATCACGTTCGGGGCAGGGAAGGAGAAGTGCTGGAGAGCTAGAGCACTGCATGGCGATGCTCTTTGCTGTGGAGCGCTCGAGCAGCCAAGCTCGGAGGGCTGTGGTGTGATCGGAAGGAACGGCGGCGGTGTTCTGGACGGAAGAAACGGCGGAGGCGTGAGTTATAGCAGGGGAAGAAGGAAAACAGCTCCGGCGCACCCTTTGCCGCGATCCAACCGAGCCACCGAGGCAGCAGGAGGTGGCGCGGGCTCTCCCTCGGGCGCGGGTTCAACCGGGAGCTGGCGCGCTCCCGCTGTTCGACCGCCGTCGGCTGAGGCGGCAACCCCAGTGGGTGGCTTACAAATGGGCCCCACCTCCCCTCTTTGTTTAATCAACTTTTTCTGATATTTTCCCACCAGCAACTCAACATTAAAGACTTGACTTCAACACCAAGTCATAGTTTGAATTTGCTGAATTCAAATAGTTTGAATTCTGGTGTGAAATTTGGATGAGGTTTGATCATTTGAATTTGAAAAGGAGTTTGAATTCTCCACTTTATATTGCCTCAAAAGTATGGCAAACCAGCTCCAAAATTTCCAATTTTTGGCATGGCTGCTTATTAAAAGGGGGAGAACACATTTGTGAAACCCAATTTTTAAATTGAGGTAATTGGAATTTGAAACTGAATTTGAAATTCAGATTAGAGGGCTTCTCCTTTTAATCCCAAACAAATATTAAAACTCCTCCAAATGAGCTGAAATTTGGAAGGTTGAATATTTGGACAATGAAGATCCAAGTTGTGCATTTAGATCTCCATGTTTGGAAGTTTTGGGAAGTCTAAACCCTCACTTTGAACTCACACTTATTATAATTCAAAGTTTTAATTCCCCTCATTTTTCATAAGTGTACATGAGCTGAATTTTTCTTGCTACCACTTTTGGGGATTTTACATCCCTCCCCCCTTAAAAAGAATCTCGTCCCGAGATTCCAAAGGAAAAGTAAAGTGGGGAAAAAACTTTACCGGGTATATGATGATAGCAAGTCCGGATAATATGTTCGTAAATAGTCCTCGCTTTCCCATGTCGCCTCATCAGCGGTATGGTTACTCCACAAGACCTTGTAGAACCATAAGGTCCGGTTTCTTGTGGCACGAGTCTTTTCATCGATAATCCAGATTGGATACTCCGTGTACGTGAGGTCCGGTTGAAGAACTTCTATGTCTTCTGTGCGGACTTCAGCCGAGGGCTTGAGGCACTTTCTCAGCTGAGAGATGTGGAAGACGTTGTGAATGCCTGCGAGCGACGCCGGTAAATCTAAGCGATAGGCCACGGGTCCGCATCTTTCAATGACGGTGAACAGACCAATGAACCGCGGCGCAAGTTTACCCTTCACTCCGAAACGGTGAACTCCCTTCATCGGAGACACACGGACATAAACATGGTCCCCGATGTCGAAGTGGAGAGGGCGGCGTCTCTTATCCGCATAGCTCTTCTGACGAGATTGAGAAGCCTTGAGATTGGCTTGTATTACTCGCACTCGTTCTTCAGCTTCATCACAAGTTCAATGCCGTAGATGACTCGCTCGCCGGACTCGCACCAGTTGAGAGGTGTGCGGCATTTCCGGCCGTAGAGAGCTTCATACGGCGCCATCTTGATGCTAGCTTGATAGCCATTGTTGTAAGAAAACTCCGCCAACGGCAAATGATCATCCCAATTCTTGCCGTGGTGGATGGCACAAGCGCGTAGCATGTCTTCAAGTACTTGATTCACCCGTTCAGTTTGACCATCTGTCTGCGGGTGATACGCGGAGCTTCGGATCAGTTTGGTTCCCAGTGATGCGTGCAGCTGTTCCCAAAACGAGAGATGAACAGCGCACCGCAATCTGAGATGATGGAGCGGGGAACACCGTGCAAACACAAGATCCTTGCAATATACAACTCCGCATATTGCTTGGCCACGTACTTTGTATGTACGGGAATGAAATGAGCCGACTTGGTTAGTCGATCGACTATCACCCAAATCGAGTCATGTTTGTGAGACGTGAGAGGTAATCCGACTATGAAGTCCATGCTGATATCCTCCCACTTCCACGCCGGAATGTTCAATGGTTGCAGCTGTCCGTCTTTACGCATATGGTCGGCCTTCACACGCCGACACGTATCACATTCGGATACGTATTTCGCGATTTCTCTTTTCATCCGTGTCCACCAAAATCTGGTTTTCAGATCCTGGTACATCTTGTTGCTGCCCGGATGAATAGAATACTTGGACAAATGAGCTTCGTCCAAGATTTTCTTCCGAAGCTTCATGTCACGGGGTACCACTATACGGTCTTTAAACCATAGAGTGTCGTGTTCATCTCTTCGGAAGCATTTCATTTCGCCATTCTCCATCCTTCTCCAAATGTGCGACATTCCCATGTCTTTCTTCTGAGCTTCCATAATATCCTCTCTTATGGTTGGGATGAGAGCAAGATTATATAATGCCCCATATGGAGTCAAGTACAGACTTGGCTCCTCCTCTTCAGGTGGGGCGATGGACAGATTGTTGACATGAGATTTGCGGCTTAAAGCATCGGCAACCACGTTTGCCTTTCTGGGATGGTAATGAATCTCGATCTCATAGTCTTTGATCAGTTCTAGCCATCTCCGTTGCCGCATATTCAACTCCTTTTGAGTGAATATATACTTTAGACTCTTGTGGTCGGTGTAGAGGTGCACTAAGTTTCCAAGTAAGTAGTGCCTCCACATTTTCAATGCCAACACCACAGCAGCGAGCTCAAGATCATGAGTCGGATAGTGCTGCTCATGGTTACGGAGTTGAAGTGAGCCATAGGCGACCACTCTGCCTCCTTGCATCAATACACAGCCAAGCCCGATGCCAGACGCATCACAATATACGTCGAAGGGCTTGGTCGTATCCGGTTGAGCTAACACCGGGGCTGTTGTAAGATGCTTCACTAATGCTTGGAAAGCTTCTTCACAAGCTGGGATCCAAACATATTTGATCCCCTTCTAAAAACAGTTCAGTCATCGGCTTAGCAAGCTTGGAGAAATTTGGTATGAATCTCCGATAATATCCTGCTAACCCGAGGAAACTCCTGACTTCATGGACTGATGTGGGGGACTTCCATTTCAGCACTTGTTCGATCTTGCTTGGATAAACTGCAATGCCTTCTGCAGAAATGATATGACCAAGGAATGGCACTTGGCTGATCCAAAACTCGCACTTGCTGAACTTGGCATAAAGCTTATGGTCTCTTAATCGTTGAAGCACGATATGCAAGTGTTTGGCGTGTTCTTCTTCAGTCTTGGAGTAAACCAAGATGTCGTCTATGAACACCACCACAAACTTGTCCAACTCCGGCATGAACACTGAGTTCATGAGATACATGAAGTGTGCCAGGGCGTTGAGACCAAAGGACATGACGAGGTATTCATACAACCCATATCTCGTCGAGAAGGCCGTCTTCGGAATATCTTCCGCTCGGATCTTGATTTGATGATATCCGGAGCGAAGATCCATCTTGGAAAATACACTCGCACCCACAAGTTGATCGAAGAGAATATCGATGCGGGGCAGTGGATATTTATTCTTGATGGTGACGGCGTTGAGAGGTCGGTAGTCCACACACAACCTCAAGGTTTCATCCTTCTTCTTCACAAACAGCGCCGAGCATCCCCATGGCTAGGAACTCGGTCGAATGAAACCCTTCTTCATCAAATCGTTGAGCTGCTCCTTTTGTTCAGCCAGCTCATTCGGAGCCATCTTATATGGTCTCTGTGAGATTGGTGTCGTCCCCGGTACGAGTTCAATCTTGAACTCGACATCTCTTTCGGGTGGCATGCCCGGAAGATCATCCGGAAAGACATCCGGGTATTCACGGACCACACGAATATCCTCAAGTTTCGTGGCTTCCGTGTTATATGTGGCTGGGGTTTCTTGAACCAAACGGTCAAGAATAAGAACATGTGGTTCATGAAGTGGAGAGTTTAAACGAACCACACGTGGAATGATGTCAAGAACAGCACCATGGCGATGTAGCCATGACATTCCTAAAATGACATCAAGCTTTTTGACTCTCTAATATGATTAGAGAAGTCGGATATAGATTTCCACCCAACTGTAATGGTGCTCTATAGACCATCCTATCAGCTGTTATTTTCCCACCCGGAGAACATATCAAATATGAATTATTTGTGGGAATGATAGGCAGTTGATATTTAATAACATAAGACTGACTTATGAAATTATGGGTGGCACCGGAGTCAAAAAGTATGACTACGGGATGATCTAAATAGGAGAACGTACCCACGAGGACGGGTTCGCCTTCCGGCACGTCTTCGATGGCTAAATGATGGACGTTGCCGGGTTTTGGTGCAGGTTTCTTGGACTGATTGCGAGGCTGATTAGCACCCTGATATGGTGCTGCACCCCTGCCCTGTCGCGGCTTGGGGCAGTCCCTCGAAATGTGCCCGGCACGGCCACACGTGTAGCACGTGTAAGGTGTTGGGGTCCCGCCGACTTGAGGACGAAATCCCGGTGCACGCTGTTGAAACTGAGGTGCACGCGGAACCATCCTTTGCTGCTGCTGTTGCTGTGGTGGATACGCCGGTCGGAAGCCCGGCGCATTATATTGCCGACTGCGAAACTGAGACGGTCGCGCCGGTGGCTGCCATCTCTGACCGGATGGTGAGCGATACACCACGCGGTATTTCTGTGGTGTCCCACCACTGCTGCTCGTCAGCATGCTGCGTTTCCTCTTGTCAGAACCGCGCTCGCGCTGAGCATTTTCTTGTAGAATCGCGGCATTAACAAGGTCGTTGAATGTGCCGCGATTGCTCTGGGCGAGATGGACCTTCATCTTGGAGTTCAGGCCCCGGAAGAACGCATTGCGCTTGTTGTCTTCCGTGCCCACAAATCCTGGCGCATACTGCGCCAGCCGGTTGAATAACCTGGAGTACTCATGAGCACTCCTCTCGCCCTGTCGTAGCACCAGGAACTCCTGGAGCTTCATTTCCATCACACCGGGAGGTATGTGATAGGCGCAGAACGCCTCCCGGAACTCCGTCCATGTGACGGCATGGCCAGTCGGTAAGGAGGCGATGTAGTTCGCCCACCAGGTACCGGCTTCTCCTTGAAGCTGTTGCGCTGCATACAGCGCCTTCTGGTGTTCGGTGCATCCTAGTAGCCCGAACTTTGCCTCTAGAGTGCGGATAAAGCTGTCCGCCTCCAAAGGTTCTTCAGCCTCCGTGAAGACCGGTGGATGGGTCGCCATGAATTCTGAATACGAGCTTTGTTGGGGCTGGCGTTGCCCATTGTCTTGGCGTCCTCCCTGATGGGACGCATTTTGCTGCACTAGCATCCGCAGTAACTCGGTTTGCTCGTCGCGCGAGCCGAGCACTGCGGCGAGAACCTCCGCAAGATTCCTTGGAAGTTCTGGCGGTGGAGGAGGTGGTTGCTGCTGCGTCGTGGTTTGCTCCGGAGGTGGAGACTAATCACCACGAACTTGACTCGGACCTCCCTCCTCTTGTGTTGAACGTGTCCGCACCATTCTGCATTCATACCATTCAAACGATCAACACATGTGGGTTTAGCTCATCCAGTCTATACAATAGTAATATGAGAATGGGATAGACAATGCGCATAACAAGCACACATATGGATAAAGTATAAACTTTATGCAGCATATACATCCCTGGACCATGTCCCATGATCGAGTTCCAAAGTATTGAACTTTAGGGGTTTAAAAGTTCATTTCGACCATCGGGGTCACCACGGGATGTTAAGTGTGTTAGCATGCGTAATTCCTCGCTATTGTACTGGACCCAAATATGTACTTGCTCGAAATGATACTTGGAATGCAAAAACTTTTCGACTCCACTCGCTGTTTTTCAACAGCCACGGGACGTCGAACGGTGAAACTAAGTGTTTTGGTCGAAACACAGAAAATTCCGGAGAGCATTTGGTCTGCCCTGTTTCTGGACAGTACCTACTCATCTGAGATTTTCATCCCCATTGGAGGGAGATTTTGTTCTGGAACTCAACAGAAAAATTGTAGGGGACTTCAAAACCTTTCCAGAATGGTACCCCATACCTCCATTGGTTCAACCAATCCTAAGTTATGCCCTGTTCAAGTTCAGAAAAAGTTTCTGCCAAAAACAGGGAAGATTGTTCCTAAGTTTTTGACATTGAATCTATACTCCCAATTGACTCTTAGTTCAATATAGGAGTTTACTAACCCCTAAATGAATTCCTATACTTCATTGTGACACTTTTCTTTGAAAATAAACTTTTATGCAGTCGGTACTACGTTTCCTCACCAAAGAAAAATCCTAAACCGGTATTCCGGCATATACGGGTCACATGGTGGAACTAAAGTCGTCACTCACAAACGGTTTCTACACGTCATGCACTAACGTGGTTAGTGTACCTGCAGAAAAACACACAATAATGATGCACACAAAGGATTTAACATTGCAGGCAGTTCCATATCATAGTAAAAACATACGGTCCGTATCATTGCCATACGGATCGTCCTTGAGTCAAGCCACGTCTCAAGGTACATGGTCATGTTTTCACACCACACGACGGGGAACCCGAGTAGAGCGCGAACGGGTCGTCACGGTTGGGAATTTTATCAACCCAACGGATACCACCTACTGCCTCATGACCGTTGAGGCACGCCGATGGCGAGCGCTGCGTATGGCCCTTTGAACATTGAACGTTCAAGAGTTGCATACTATCGTGTTTCATACCACACGATGGGGTATTCTCACTTTTGCCTAAAGCACGCTGGAGATCAGCGTTTTCATATGCTCTCAGAACCATTGAGAGGTTCAGAGACTCATATTCACTACCGTGCCAAGCCACGGTATACCATTCCATACTATTGCTCGTATGGCGAGTTACCGCAATTGATCCGCCTGCGGTGGCGTACCTTACCTCTTACCTGACGTCAGAGCGTCGTTACAGAATCTACTACTATCATAGACCTTATGTGGGCTTAAAGACTAATCCTCACTCGACTACTTCTAAGTTTTCAAAATAGCTCTTTTCGAGCGTGCTATTCCCAATGCGGCACTGATACCACGCCTGTGGGGACCACCCCGTGGTTCACCCACTCCAAGATCGCATAGGGTGGTGTCGTGCGATGCGGCACCCAACAGCACACACGAAAAGAATAAAGAACAACACATAAAGTTTTATTTGATATAAAACAGCGGAAGTCTTTTACAAAACCTAATTAATAGCGTAAGTTATATACATAGTTGCTCTCAAATCCTAACTAAGCAAAAGTGCAGCTGTCCAGCCCGGGGACGCTACACACTAGCAGCATGGAACCGGAGATCACGGCGGCGTGCAGGGCTCCAGCTCGGCCGTGTACCCCGACGGGGGCATCGCCTCGTCCTCGGAACCTTCCTCATAACTCTCACCTGCACACAGCTCAAATATTGCAACCGTGAGCACGAAGGCTCAGCAAGTCTTAACCGTCAACCCTAGGCATGGAAGTCTACGTGCAAGGATATGTAAGATGGGAAAAGGAATTCGCCATAAAGACACGCCTATAAGTTGATCCTTACTTTCAGTTTTATAGCAGCAGATTCATGTGCCTTAGGCAGCCCTCACATCAGAAGTCCACAATCAAACAAGAAACGCTTTCCCCCGATGTGGAGATGCCCAAAGTAGAATATAAACTTAATTAGCTCTATATCTATAGCAATCAAGGTATTCAAGACATTAAGATCAATACAGCATTTTCAGTTGGCTTATTTCACTTCTTACTACGTCACAGCGCAGTGAACAAGCGGGTACTCAAATAACCGCGAGGGACGGTGATTGCAATCAAGACACACCCGGATAACACGTCACATACACCCACTTTCAGAAGCGTGATTCCACACCCCTTCCTACTTTGTTGTATGCGACAACCTTTCAAAGGAAACCCAAATGCCGAACCGGTCCATCCGTAACGGGTAGGAGGTCCCCGCGTGGAGCGTGACTGTGCCCACCGGCAGATTTACACCTTGCTACCCTCCACCCACTCCTATTTACGGTTGGGTAAGCCTCGACACCCAGGTTAACCAATTACATCGGTTTCCTGGTTCCCATATGCCAGTATGCATCCGGTACTGTTCGATACTTGTCCAGCAGGGCCGCACACGGACGGTCCTCAACCGACGCCAACAGGGCTAAGCACGTGAGACCTCCGCTCACTGCATCCTATACCCCCTGCTGGGTCTCATTTTCATAACTCAAGCCATTTTCTACCTCTTTTTATTCCGTGTAATAAGTACTATCTCGCGAGTAGCTTCCAACCACTCGACTTCTACCGAGATCCTAAACATTAGCATGGCAGTCTCTACTCGTCGAGTTTGTAAACTACCCAGCCCTCCATAGGATTTAAAGAGGCTATGCAAGTGGGGTTTCAATCACCCTAACTCTAATGCAAACATTCAACCTAGACATAAATGATACAAATGAAAAACTTTATAAAAGTTACTTAAGTGCAAACCGGGGCTTGCCTGGTTGCGAGTTAAACGGAAAGTCGGCTTCTAGTGGGAGGACGTCCAAGGGCTTCGGCGTATCCTCAACTTCGGTCACTATTATGAAATGTAATAAAATACATGTATAAGTATTAAGGCTTTATAAGAATTGAACTATTATTCATAGCTACTACTATTTATAATCCTTAATTGGCTTTGGGATTTTTACAGTGGATACTAGACTCTCTAAGGATGATTTGAGCCAAATTTGGAGATATGTCATTGCACAATGTAGTATTTAAAATTCCTACAAGTACAATGCTTCTCTGAATTTTGAGCCCAATTCAGGAGCTTTGACATAGCTAATGGTGGAAGATCTGATTAGAGTAAGTCTCCATGGTTCTAACAAAATTTGTTTCACCATTTTTGGAGCTACCATAAAAGAGATATGAATTTTTTGAAGTTGGATAGGAGTTCTGAAAAGTTTTCTGTTTAAATTGAAATTTTCGAAATAAAAGCTGAACATGGGAAGGTAATTTGACCTAGAAAATGAACTCCAATGAAGCCCAGATTTTTACTGGAGATCAGTATCTATGAAGAGGATTTGCTGCCCAAATTTGGGAATATTTCATAAAGAATTGCTCCTGTAATAAATCCCTAAAGGATTTACTAAAAACAATTCTACAGAAATTCCTGGGCATTTTCATAGCCAAAATTTGGTTTCTCTGTGAAGTACTCCTCATGAGGAATCCAACAAAATTGGTCTCACTCTTTTTGGAGTTTTCTACACAAAGTTATGGCCTTGTAAAGATCAGCTAATTTCTGGAATTATTTCTCTAATGGAAACTTCAAATAATTGGGCTGGGCCCACTGGTTTAATTCAGACCAGTCAGATTTTTGCAACACCGGGGGCTACGGGGTTATTCCCTCGCAGTCGCACCAGATCCGACGCCACAAACCGATCCTTGCGCGCACCCGGAGGCTGACCGGTGGGACCGGCCCTCCTTCATCTTCCTCGCGCTGCCCGCGCCTCCCGCGGCGGCGCACGCCGGCGAGGCTCGCCGGGACGGGGTTCCCGTGCTCCAAACTTTGTCAAACTCGCCGCCTGTGAGTTATACACCGTGCTGAACACGATGATGGGGTCGGAAGCCGATGACAACGGCCGAAACGGTGCTTGCACCGGCGACCATGTCGAACCTTACTTCGGCGACCTCGCTCTCCCTCAATAGTGGGTCTTTCAGGCTAGGGTTAGCTCCAAAAGCACCAGTGTCCCATGGACATCCTCGACCCATAGCTCGCTCTCCCTGAAACCCACCGGAGATAGGACCCCACCGGCAACCCGAGCCCGCAAAACTCCGGCGGCGACAAAAACTCGGTACCTGGCATCTCTACTTGATCGTTTGAGCTGCTAGGACTTCGGGAAGATTCGCAAGCATGTGCTGGAGCTACTCTAAGCTCATCTAGCGCGGAGCTACCCCGAGCACAACGAATTTTTGGTTAGACTCGGCTCTATCTGTCGGTGTACAGTTTGGGGAAACGGTGGAATTCTCGCCACCGGTTCTAGCAATCGCTAAACGGTTTCCGGCTACACGATCAGGACATGTGAACGCACCTTTCTTGTGTAGGGAAGGGGCGGTGACACCGGCCGTAGCGCGCTGTCCACGGCGACCACCTTCGGTTCGTCCGCGTTCACCCGAGGATCGTGGCTATTCTGCCAATATCCGGAGCAATCACGTTCGGGGCAGGGAAGGAGAAGTGCTGGAGAGCTAGAGCACTGCCTGGCGATGCTCTTTGCTGTGGAGCGCTCGAGCAGCCGAGCTCGGAGGGCTGTGGTGTGATCGGAAGGAACAGCGGCGGTGTTCTGGACGGAAGAAATGGCGGAGGCACGAGTTATAGCAGGGGAAGAAGGAAAACAGCTCCGGCGCACCCTTTGCCGTGATCCAACCGAGCCACCGAGGCAGCAGGAGGTGGCGCGGGCTCTCTCACGGGCGCGGGTTCAACCGGGAGCTGGCGCGCTCCCGCTGTTCGACCGCCGTCGGCTGAGGCGGCAACCCCAGTGGGTGGCTGACAAATGGGCCCCACCTCCCCTCTTTGTTTAATCAACTTTTTCTTATATTTTCCCACCAGCAACTCAACATTAAAGACTTGACTTCAACCCCAAGTCATAGTTTGAATTTTCTGAATTCAAATAGTTTGAATTCTGGTGTGAAATTTGGATGAGGTTTGATCATTTGAATTTGAAAAGGAGTTTGAATTCTCCACTTTATATTGCCTCAAAAGTATGGCAAACCAGCTCCAAAATTTCCAATTTTTGACATGGCTGCTTATTAAAAGGGGGAGAACACATTTGTGAAACCCAATTTTTTAATTGAGGGAATTGGAATTTGAAACTGAATTTGAAATTCAGATTAGAGGGCTTCTCCTTTTAATCCCAAACAATTATTAAAACTCCTCCAAATGAGCTGAAGTTTGGAAGGTTGAATATTTGGACTATGAAGATCCAAGTTGTGCATTTAGATCTCCATGTTTGGAAGTTTTGGGAAGTCTAAACCCTCACTTTGAACTCACACTTATTATAATTCAAAGTTTTAATTCCCCTCATTTTTCATAAGTGTACATGAGCTGAATTTTTCTTGCTACCACTTTTGGGGATTTTACACGTCGTACCCCGAAACCCGGAGTTACGGAAGAAGATCTTTGATGAGGCTCACTTGTCAAAGGTTTCTATTCACCCCGGCAGCAACAAGATGTATCAAGAACTCAGAAGCAAGTTTTGGTGGACACGGATGAAGCGTGAGACTGCAAAATACGTGTCCGAGTGTGATACATGTCGAAGGGTGAAGGCAGACCACATGCGGAAACCGGGACTGCTACAACCACTGGGCATTCCTGCCTGGAAGTGGGAGGATGTGAGCATGGACTTCATCGTCGGTTTACCCACCACCTTGCAGAAACATGATTCTGTGTGGGTGATCGTCGATCGGCTCACCAAATTTGCCCATTTCATTCCGGTCAACACAAACTACAACGCCAAGAAGTACGCTGAACTATACATCTCACGGATCTTATGCTTGTACGGCGTACCCCGTACCATCATATCGGATCGGGGCACTTTATTTGTGTCCCGTTTTTGGGAGCAGCTGCACGCTGCCTTGAGGACGAAGCTGATCCGTAGTTCAGCGTACCACCCGCAGACGGATGGACAAACCGAGCGGGTAAATCAGATTTTAGAAGACATGCTACGAGCTTGCGCTATCAACCACGGCAAGAATTGGGATGATCACTTGCCGTTAGCCGAGTTCTCGTACAATAATGGGTACCAAGCCAGCATCAAGATGGCACCTTACGAGGCGCTATACGGGCGGAAATGCCGCACACCACTGAATTGGTGTGAATCTGGCGAAAGGGTTACCTTCGTGATTGACCTTGTCAACAATGCGGAAGAAAAGGTTCGACTGATTCAAGCGAACCTAAAAGCCGCTCAATCCCATCAGAAACAGTATGCGGACCGGAGAAGGCGCCCATTACAATTCGAAGTTGGAGATCACGTATATCTACGGGTGTCTCCAATGAAGGGCGTAAACAGATTTGGGGTGAGAGGAAAGTTGGCACCCCGATTCATCGGTCCATTCCAGATTATCGAAAGATGTGGATAAGTGGCATACCGGCTGAAATTACCAGAAGCACTTTCCGGTGTGCACGACGTCTTTCACATTTCCCAGCTGAGGAAGTGTCTCAAGCTATCAACTACCATTCAGCTGGAAGACATTGAAGAACTGCAACCGGATCTCACCTATCGGGAGGAACCGGTGCAGATTATTGATGAAAAGGCCCGAACCACACGCAACCGTACGTTGTGGTTCTACAAGGTTCTATGGAGTAATCACTCCATGGACGAAGCGACATGGGAGAGTGAAGAATTTCTTCGCGCTAACTACCACAACTTTTTCACGTCGCATATCCGGTAATTTTCCACCGTCCTCTCTCTCATTTTCACCTTATAATCTCGGGACGAGATTCTTTTAAGGGGGGAGGAATGTAAGGGCCTCAGTTTTTGACACAAAATTGAAGTGTTCATCACCACACCACACACCTCATTTGAGGAAAGATGATGAACACAAATGAAGAGCAAGTAACCACCATCAACATGCTCATTAGAGAACAAACTCACACATTGCAAAAGTGGTATTTCCCACATGTGATATAGGTGGGCTGGACATATGAAAACTCCTACACTTTGCTAAGGATGTCCATTCCAAGTTTCACCCAAATTCAAAACCTTTTTGAGGTCATTTTGGGTATAGTTAGAAAGAGGGCAGTTTGAAACCATATTCAAATTCAAACTGTTTTTATCCCATGAATTTAAAAGTGGGAGGCATATTCTTACTCAGCACATTTTTGTGAGCTCACACACCAATTTTCACTCCATTTGGAGTTGATCTTGACATGAGCTAAGTGGGACAAATTCTAACTTTATTTGAATTCAAAACTGAACTTGTGCTGAAATTCACTCAAACCAAACCCAATTTGAATTCTACTCAATTCAAATGGCTCATGGGTGAATAATTTGAATTACCAGGGGTACTATGAGGCTCACTGTTTACAACAGTGATTAGGAGTAAATTTCAGAGGTTAAAACTGGAAGTGGGACCCACATGTCAGCCACCACTTCAACTCAAACCGACTGAAATTTTCTCACTCGGTTAACCGCGCCGCCGCTGCGATCGCCACCGAGGGAAGCCGCCGCTCCAGCAGCTGCTTGCCCACGCGCGGGCATGAGGCGGTGCAGAGCCTTCTTAAGGCGCCCCCCCTCCTCGACCGAAGCATCACCCGTTCTTCCCCCGCAAGAACTCAGCGCCGGCCAAAATTTTCCGCAGCTCGGAATCGATCGGAGATTGCCGATCACAGCTTCCTCCGTCCCCTCCAGAGCCACGGCAAGGTACTAGAGACCTTCCTCCGTCTTCCCCACTGCTAGAACTCAGTTGAAACCGATTGATATCGGCTGTGCCGAAAGATCAATTCGGTGACTTAGAACCGCCGCACCTCGGGCTCCCGTGGACAGCCCAACCAGGGCGCTGTCACGCCCGAGCCAAGGCACCCTTGGACGCGCTGGTGACCGGTGCTGCTCACCCCCGAGCCACAGCTCGAGTGGTTGCTCACCGGCGGCGAATTTCCAGTTTTCCCCTTTCTGTGTGCAGAACGACCTTCAGGTGCGATTCCGTTGAATTCATGCTCGAGAAAGGATTAGAGGGCCTCAATCTGCTATCACACAAACTAGACACGGTAACGCACAAGTTGCCTTCACAACCCTTGGCCGGAGAACCTCTGTACCCGGCGTAATTCGAGGTTTATGACACGACCCCATTTGGTCCTGTCGAGCCAGGATCACGCTGAGGGGTGCTGCGTTGCACAGCACCGTATAACACACGTCAAAGGTACAAAGCGGAAGCGGAAGTTTATTACATAAACAAGTTTATGAACATGTTTACATCAAAATAAGTTTAGTCCACACTCGCGGGCGTAGACTAAGCATCAAGTACACGTTCAGCCCTTGAACGTGTGCTTGCTAGCACACACGCACACTAACTCTGCGGCGTGCACGACTCCCACTCGACGGGGTTCCCCTCCTGGGGTTCCGTCTCCTCTTCGGGAGTCCCTTCCTCATAGAACCCTGCAAAAGCTTCAAACACAAGCAGTGAGCACGAAGGCTCAGCAAGTCTGACCCGTCTCACCTAAACATGGAACTTCTACATGAGGGTAATGGGTTACATGAGGTAAAAATCATTTGCATGGACTCGCCTAATTAGTAGAACCTTACTTTCAAGTTTTAGCAGCAGGTTGTGGAGAACCTTACGCGAAGGTACATGAGAGAGCCGCAATCAAACAAGAAACGCATTTCTCTCATGTACTTTGCCCAAAGTTGAAAAGAACTTTAGTTAGCTCTAAGCTACAGCATATCATTAACAATCAATGTCCATCTTTCAATCAGCAACATTTTTACATGTAACTAACCTGTTCATTCTACGTCACGGTACAGTGAACAAGTGGTACTCACTGACCGCGAGGGACGGCGATTATAATCGATTTACACCTGCAGGGTTACCCGAACAACCCGTCACGTACGCCCGTACTCGATGTTGCCTACAACAACCATCACGGACGCCGTACGCGACTATCTTTCACCCGTTAGCCAAATATTGAACCGGTCCCATCGTCCCGAGCAAGAGGTCCCTGCACGCGCATCTCTGTGCCGCCAGCTGATTTACACCTCGAGCTCTCAACCTACCCTCTGAACGACGGGCAATGCCTCAATACCCAGCTACCCGAGTTACATCAGTTTCCCGGTTCCCATATAGCCGGTAGGTCTTCGGTACTGTTCTAGCTTGTTCAACAGGCCCGCACACGGCTCGGTCCTCAATCGACACAAACGGAGCTACAGCACACAGGCCCCCAAAGTCCTGCTGCCCTTACTCTCCGCTCGGTCTCATTTTCTTGCCATGTGTATCATGTGCTATCTCTACCCGAGCAATGTGCCTCTAGCCTATTCTCGCGAGTAGTTCCAACTACTCGACTTGTACCGAATCCTACTCTATCCTAGCAATGCAGTGGCTAACGAGGTTTGCAATCCTAAACCCGACCCGTGGTTTTCTTGGTCATGCAATTGGATTTCCAAACAAGACTCTAATGCACAGAATAAAGGAAACAAGTATGTGCTCAAAACAATAAAAATTTGTAAAAAGGTTAATGCAAACCGGGGCTTGCCTTGCTGCTCTTGGTCGTAGGCTAGCTGTTCCTCCGGAGTGACGAAGTCTAAGACTTCGGGTTCCTCCTCGACCTTAGCGACTACATGATAGCAACAATATATGTATTAATTTAATGCCTTTGTATTAAGTTTGAAGTTGTGAAGTCTATACCCTTTGCTAGATAGACCTAATGACTGTGAAACTTTTACTGTGGCTTGGTTACAACCTAAACAAAGACTTGGTCAAGTTTTAGTTGCAGCAAAGCTCATTTGAGCCCTCCACAAATAATTATGTCCTTGACCTTAATTGAAACTCTTAGGGTGTTCTAGGAATTTTCATGAGACAAACTATGACTTTCTGAAAACTAGATTTTCAGAGGGTTCTAATGGAGTTGGTCTCACTTAATTTGGAAGTCTCTAACTAAAGATATGAGCTAAACAATTTCAGAGAAATTTCTGAAAATGTTTCTGAACATTTTCTATTTTCTCTGGAACAGTTTCACTAATCACACCATTAGGTGGATTAAATGAGCTCAAATGGATCTGAAATTTTTATGGTAGTTCAAGGATATTTTGGTGAACATCTCAGCAAAATTTCAGGATTTTCCTCCAAAGGATTCTCCAGTTAAAATTCCTAACAGTTTAAATTTTGAGGAATTAATTCTGGAGAATTAAGGAATTTCATGAAGTGAAATTTGATTTTCTGGAAAGTGCTCAGAGAGCTGAATCCAGCAAAATTTGGTTCACTCAATTTGGAGCTTTCTAGCCAAAGTTATGAGGATTTGAAGTTTGAAGGAAATCTGAAAATCGGGGAAAAGTTTAAACTCGCGCGTGGGCCCAGGGGACACGCGTCGCACGCCTAAGCGATGGCACACCGCGGCCCACAAGGACTTTGCGCGCCAGCACTCCCGATCCTGGCCGCAGCCGGATCCCGATTCAAAATATCGGCCGCTGACAGCTGGGGTCCACCCCCTTCTTCAACCTCGCGACACCCGCGCCCCGCCGCCGAGGGACCTCGCCGGAGAGCTCGCCGCTGGCTGCTGTACAGCTCCAAACTTCTTGATTCTGGCCGCCCCTGCCTACTTTTACTTGGGGAACATGATCCGCGGGTCAGCTGCTCATGACAACGGCCGGAGCATGGTCGGCGACGAGCCGCCATATCGGAACGACTTCGGCCATGTCGGCTGACTCTCCTAGTACCTCAGCTACTTGGGAAATCGGTCGGGGAGCATCAGTGGACCTCAGAGAAGGTCGACATGAACTCGAGGCAGCTCGGGGAAGGCCCGAAACAGGTCCTCACCGTGCGCCCGATACCCCCCGTTCGTTCCGCCATTAGTAGACCTTGAATTACGCCGGGCACAGAGGTCCTCCGGCCCAGAGTTGTGAAGGCAACTTGTGCGTCACCGTGTCTAGCTCGCGTGGGAGTGGCCTAAGGCCCTCTAATCCTTTCTAGAGCACGAATTAAACGGAATCGTACTCGAAGGTCGTTCTGCACACAGAAAGGGGAAAAGTGGAAATTCGCCACCGGTGAGCAACCACTCGAGCTGTGGCTCGGGGATGAGCAGCACCGGTCACCTGCGCGTCCAAGGGTGCCTTGGGTCGGGCGTGACAACGCCCCGGTTGGGCTGTCCACGAGAGCCCGAGGTGCGGCGGTTTCCAGTTCCGATTTTTATCTTTCGGCACAGCCGATAGCACTCGGTTTCAATCGACTTCTAGCAATAGGGAGGATGGAGGAAGGTCTCTAGTACCTTGCTGGGACGCTGGAGTGGAAAGAGGGAGCTGCGATCGGCTTGATCAAGCAGGAGCTCGAGCGCCGGCGATGGCAGTGGAAAAACAGGTCGTGTACGTCGGCAGCTCGGGGGAATGGCGACTGAAGCACGCCGGGGAGGGAATAAATAGGCCGGCGGCTGGCCTCCGGCTTGGGGCGCGCAGCAGGAGCTGGCGCCGGCTGCCCCCCTTCGGTGGCGCGCGTGCACAGCAGCCGGGAACCGACTGAACTGTGGTTCAGTCGGTTTGTTTTGAGGCAGAGGCTGACATGTGGGTCCCACCCCTCTTTTAACCTCTGAAATTTACTCCTAACAGCTGTGGTAAACAGTGAACCCCATTCTACCCTTGGTAATCCAAATTATTCACCCAAGAGCCATTTGAATTGATCAAAGTTCAAATGAGGGTTGGTTTGAATGAATTTCAGCACAAGTTTAGTTTGAAATTCAAATAAAGTTTGAATTTCTCCCACTTAGCTCATGTCAAGATCAACTCCAAATGGAGTGAAAATTGGTGTGTGAGCTCACAAAAATGTGCTGAGTAAGAATATGCCCTTCACTTTTAAATTCATGGGATAAAAACAGTTTGAATTTGAATATGGTTTCAAACTGCCCTCTTCTTATCTATACCCAAAATGACCTCAAAAAGGTTTTGAATTTGGGTGAAACTTGGCATGGACATCCTTAACAAAGTGTAGGAGTTTTCATATGTCCAGCCCATCTATATCACATGTGGGAAATACCACTTTTGCAATGTGTGAGTTTGTTCTCTAATGAGCATGTTGATAATTGTTACTTGCTCTTCATTTGTGTTCATCATTCTTCCTCAAATGAGGTGTGTGGTGAGGTGATGAACACTGCAAATGTGTGTCAAAAACTGAGGCCCTTACAGTTTACCAATGGCGGAATAAACGGGAGGCATCGGGCGCACGGTGAGGACCTACTTCGGGCCTTCCCCGAGCTGCCTCAAGCTCATGTCGACCTTCCCTGAGGCCCACTGATGCTTCCCGACCGGTTGCTCGAGTAGTTGAGGTGCTAGGGGAGTCAGCCGACACGACCGAAGTTGTTCCGAGGTGGCGGCTCGTCGCCGACCATACACCGGCCGTTGTCATGAAGAGCTGACCCCAGAAACATGTTCCCCGAGTGAAAGTAGGCAGGGGCGGAAAAATCGTGAAGTTTGGAGCTGTACAGAAGCCGACGGCGAGCTCTCCGGCGAGGTCCCTCGGCGGCAGAGCGCGGGCGTCACGAGGTTGAAGAAGGGGGTGGACCCCAGCTGTCAGCGGCCGATATTTTGAATCGGGATCGGGCTGCGGCCGGGATCGGGTGTGCTGGCGCGCAAAATCCTTGTGGGCTGCGGTGTGCTGTCGCCTCGGCGTGCGACGCGTGTCCCCGCGGCCCACTCGCGAGTTTAAACTTTTCCCCGATTTTCAGATTTCCTTCAAACTTCAAATCCTCATAACTTTGGCTAGAAAGCTCCAAATTGAGTGAACCAAATTTTGCTGGATTCAGCTCTCTGAGTACTTTCCATCAAATCAAGTTTCACTTCATGAAATTCCTTATTTCTCCAGAATTAATTCCTCAAAATTTAAACTGTTTGGAATTTTAACTGGACAATCCTTTGGAGGAAAATTCTGAAATTTTGCTGGGATGTTCACCAAAATATCCCTGGACTACCATAAAAATTTCAGACCCATTTGAGCTCATTTAATCCACCTAATGGTGTGATTAGTGAAACTGTTCCAGAGAAAATAGAAAATGTTCAGAAACATTTTCAGAATTTTCTCTGAAATTGTTTAGCTCATATCTTTAGTTAGGAACTTCCAAATTAAGTGAGACCAACTCCATTAGAACCCTCTGAAAATTTAGTTTTCAGAAAGTCATAGTTTGTTTCATGAAAATCCTTAGAACACCCTAAAAGCCTTTAATTAAGGTCAAGTACATGATTAATTGTGGAGGGCTCAAATGAGCTTTGCTGCAACTAAAACTTGACCAAGTCTCTGTTTAGGTTGTGACCAAGCCACAGTAAAAGTTTCACAGTCATTGGGTCTGTCTAGTGAGAGTTATAGACTTCACAACTTCAAACTCAATACAAATGCATTTAAATTGATACATATATTGCTTCTATCATGTAGACGCTAAGGTCGAGGAGGAACCCGAAGTCCTAGACTTCATTGCTCCGGAGGAGCAGCTAGCCTACGACCAAGAGCAGCAAGGCAAGCTCCGGTTTGCACTAACCTTTTACAAGTTTTTATTGTTTTGAGCACATACTTGATTACTTTATTCTTTGCATTAGAGTCTTGTTTGGGAATCCAACTGCATAGCCAAGAAAACCACGGGTTGGGTTTAGGATTGCAAACCCCGTTAGCTACTGCAATGCTAAGATAGTGTAGGATTCGGTACAAGTCGAGTAGTTGGAACTACTCGCGATCATAGGCTAGAGGCACTCGACTCGGGTAGTGATAGCACATGAAACACATGGCAAGAAAATGAGACCAAGCGGAGGGTAAGGGCAGCAGGACGTTGGGGCCTGTGTGCTGTAGCTCCGCTTGTGTCGATTGAGGACCGAGCCGTGTGCGGGCCTGTTGAACAAGCTAGAACAGTACCGAAGACCTACCGGCTATATGGGAACCGGGAAACTGATGTAACTCGGGTAGCTGGGTATTGAGGCATTGCCCGTCGTTCAGAGGGTAGGTTGAGAGCTTGAGGTGTAAATCGGCTGGCGGCACTGAGATGCGCGTGCAGAGACCTCTTGCTCGGGACGATGGGACCGGTTCAATATTTGGCTGACGGGTGAAAGGTAGTTGCGTACGGCGTCCTTGATGGTTGTTGTAGGCAACATCGAGTACGGGCGTACGTGACGGGTTGTTCGGGTAACCCTGCAGGTGTAAATCGATTATAATCGCCGTCCCTCGCGGTCAGTGAGTACCACTTGTTCACTGTACCATGACGTAGAAAGAACAGGCTAGTTGCATGTTAAAATGTTGCTGATTGAAAGATGGACTTGATTGCTAATGATTTGCTGTAGTCTAGAGCTAACTAAAGTTCATTTCAACTTTGGGCAAAGTACATGAGAGAAATGCGTTTCTCGTTTGATTGCGGCTCTCTCATGTGCCTTAGCGTAAGGTTCTCCACAACCTGCTGCTAAAACTTGAAAGTAAGGTTCTACTAATTAGGCGAGTCCTTTGCAAATGATTTTTTTTACCTCATGTAACCCATCACCCCTCATGTAGAAGTTCCATGTTTAGGTGAGACGGGTCAGACTTGCTGAGCCTTCGTGCTCACTGCTTGTGTTTGAAGCTTTTGCAGGGTTTTATGAGGAAGGGACTCCCGAAGAGGAGACGGAACCCCAGGAGGGGAACCCCGTCGAGTGGGAGTCGTGCACGCCGCAGAGTTAGTGTGCGTGTGTGCTAGCAAGGACACGTTCAAGGGCTGAACGTGCACTTGATGCTTAGTCTACGCCTGCGAGTGTAGACTGAACTTATTTTGATGTAAACATGTTCATAACTTGTTTATGTAATAAAATTTCGCTTCCGCTTTGTACCTTTGACGTGTGTTATACGGTGCTGTGCAACGCAGCACCCCTCAGCGTGATCCTGGCTCGAGAAGACCAATGGGGTCGTGTCAACATACATGTGATATTCACTCGGTTGTTCTTCGGAGAAACCGGGTGTGACACATCATCTCCGAGAGAGGAGTATCGGTTGATCCCGGAAAAGTGGGAGATGTTCTGAAGTGGAACCAACCGCAGAACATGAGGGATATTCGGAGTTTCCTTGGGATGGCTGGATACTATCGCCGGTTCATCAAGGATTTCTCCAAAATAGCGAAGCCTATGACTGAATTGCTAATGAAGGGAAAAGTATTTCAGTGGACACCAGCGTGTCAACAAAGCTTTGAGGAGCTCAAGAAAAGGCTAACCACAATGCCGGTTTTGGTATTGCCGGACGTGAGCAAGAGTTTCGACATATATTGTGACGCATCAAGACAAGGGCTTGGATGTGTGCTCATGCAAGAAGGACAAGTGGTAGCCTATGCGTTGAGACAACTAAAGAGACACGAGCTGAATTACCTCACACATGACTTGGAACTCGCAGCCGTGGTACATGCCTTGAATATTTAGAGGCATTATATCCTTGGCCACCGATGTGAGATCTATACGGATCACAAAAGCCTCAAGTACATATTCACGCAAACGGATTTGAATTTGAGGCAACGTCGATGGTTGGAACTCATCAAGGATTATGATGTTGGAGTGAACTATCACCCCGGAAAGGCCAATGTAGTAGTTGATGTGTTGAGCCGAAAGGGAGCATGTCACCGACTCACGGTTCGGGAGCTACCGCCCGAGCTGCGCAAGGAGTTCGAACGGTTACGTCTCGGGTTCTTGAACGAGATGGAAGTGATAGAACTCAACTCCTCGCTGGAACAAGAGATACGAGATGGCCAAGCAACGGATGAGGAAATTAAGGAGATCAAGGAAAGGATCTGACAAGGCATAGAAAAGGACTTCAAGGAAGACGAGAAGGGTACGCTTTGGTTAGGGAAAAGGGTTTGTGTGCCTAACGTGAAGCACATCCGCGACACGATATTAAAGGAGGCACATGACTCACCTTATTCCATACATCCCGGTTGTACAAAGATGTACAAGGGACCTGAAAACTTGCTATTGGTGGGATTGTATGAAGAGGGACATAGCTGAATATGTTGCCTTATGCGACACATGCCAACGGATGAAGGCTGAACATCAAAGACCCGCCGGACTGTTGCAACCATTGAAAGTACCCGAGTGGAAGTGAGAAGACATCAGCATGAATTTCATCATCGGACTACCACATACTCGGTCTCATTACGACTCCATCTTGGTTATTGTGGACCGATTGATGAAAACAACCCATTTTCTTCCTGTTAGAACCACGTACCGCGTCGCAGAACTAGCCGAGCTGTACATGGAGCAAATCGTGTGCTGTCATGGAGTTCCGAAGAGGATAGTTTCAGATCGGGGTACCCAATTTACCTCTAGGTTCTGGAACAAGTTGCATGGAGCTATGGGTACACGACTGGATTTCAGCTCCGCTTATCACCCGCAAACTGATGGGCAAACTGAGAGGACAAATCAAATTTGGAAGACATGTTGAGAGCTTGCGCCTTGAAACATGGGCGTAGTTGGGATAGGACCTTGCCGTATGCTGAATTCTCCTATAACAACAGCTATCAAGCTAGCTTGAAGATGTCACCGTTCGAAGCATTGTATGGTAGACAGTGTAGAACGCCGCTATTCTGGAATGAGACCGGAGAGAACCAAGTGTTTGGACCCGAAGTGCTGCAAGACGCCTGATGAGTTGTTTAGGCCCGATCTTCCGAAAGGTAGGTCGATTGAAGTGGAGATCTCGACGTTGATGATCCGAGGAACTCGAGCAGACCTGAACACCCCTGCAATCACTACACCACTGCTCCGTTGGTTATCAACCGTGCTTCACATGCTTAACCTTGCCAAGAAGGCTATCCCTGCAGGTGCAACCGAGAACACAAGCAAGAACGACGAAGATGCAATCTGAAATTGCGAAATTGGGGTCTCACAAACAGTAGAACGGCGAAAGTGTTTAATCTAAGCAAAACCCACCAAATATGGCTGGCGGCTGTAGTATTTAAAGGCTAGGGTTCGACCATAAGACCCTTAGACGCGTCCCTGATGGACTCATACGGGATACAAGGCCCAAAAGCCCAATACGGTGGTGCAACACCGGACAGAACTCTGAATTCAACTTGTTTCGACAACTCCCGAAAACTCCCAGCGAATTTTAATGTGGGACCAGAACCATTGGAAAGTTTATCTTCGCATCTTTCCATGCATATGTAGAACGTCAAAAACGGAGTCCGTATGCATCCTGGGCGTCCGTTTTAAGATGTACTGCTCCTGGACTCCGAGTCGAACTCGAGTCCGAGTTGGTGACTGTTTCCATCAAATTGTGGACGTCCCAAAATCGGGAGGCAACTCAAGCTTATATACATTGTCATTGATCTTTTCAACAATCTTAAAAGGACCAGTAGGTCGTGGCATAAGTTTAGATTTTCTCAAGTGAGGGAATCATTCTTTTCTCAAATGTAGCCATACCAAGTCCCCTGGTTCAAGTTTTACTTCTTTACTACCAGAAATTCTATACTTCTCATTCATCCTTTCAATATTTTTCTTTGTAGTTTCATGCATCTTAAGAATGAATTCAGATCGTTGTGTAGCATCCAAATTTATAGTTTCAGAAGGAGGCAAAGTTAATAAATCAATAGGAGCACGGGGATTGAAACCATACACTACCTGGAATGGACTTACCTTTGTAGTAGAGTGAACTGACCTATTGTAAGCAAATTCTATATGTGGTAAACAATCCTCCCAACCATTTAAATTTGTTTTTAAAACAGCCCGCAACATAGTGGAGAGAGTATGATTTACTACCTCAGTTTGTCCATCGATTTGTGGGTGACATGTGGTTGAAAACAGCAGCTTGGTCCCAATTTATACCACAAAGTTCTCCAAAAATGACTTAGAAATTCTGCATCACGATCAGAAACAATGGTATTTGGCACACCATGTAAACGAATAATTTCCGTCATAAACAAATCAGCAATGTATGAGGCATTATCATTCTTATGACAAGGTATGAAATGTGCCATTTTGGAGAAATGATCAACAACCACAAAAATACTATCTCCCCCTCTTAGTCTTAGGCAATCCCAAAACAAAATCCATGGAAATATCCTGCCAAGGTACACTAGGAACAGGAAGAGGCATATAAAGACCATGTGGGTTAAGTCGAGACTTAGCTTTATTGGAAGTAGTGCATCGTGGCACGTAGCGCTCGACATCACGTCTCATCTTTGGCCAAAAGAAGTGTGTGGCCATCACGTCCTCAGTTTTCTTTACTCCAAAATGTCCCATCAAACCTCCTCCATGTGCTTCCTACAAAAGTAATAGGCGAACGGAACTAGCAGGAACACATAGCTTGTTAGCACGATAGAGGAGGTCCTCCCGTAGTACATATTTATTCCAAGTTCTTCCTTCTCTATAATTTTCAAAGGCATCTTTGAAGTCCAAATCAGTAGAATATAATCCTTTTATTGTTTCCAAACCAAATATTTTATGATCAAGTTGGGATAGCATGATGTAACGTCTAGATAATGCATCTACAATAACATTCTCCTTCCCTTTCTTATGATTAATGATGTATGGAAACGATTCTATGAACTCAATCCATTTAGCATTTTGTTTATTCAGATTGGTTTGACACTTAAGATACTTCAAAGATTCATGATCGGAATGTATGACGAACTCCTTAGACCACAGGTAATGTTGCCAAGTTTGTAGAACTCGCACTAAGACATACAATTCCTTATCATAAGTAGAATAATTCAGAGAAGGACCATGCAATTTTTCACTAAAGAATGCAACGGGTTTACCTCCTTGTATGAGAACACCTCCAATACTAATGTCGCTTGCATCACATTCTAGCTCAAATGTCTTGTCAAAATCAGGAAGTTATAGCAATGGTGCTTGTGTAAGCTTTGATTTGAGAACATCAAAAGCTTGTTGCTGCTGTTCGCCCCATCGAAACTGCACTCCCTTCTTTGTCAGTTCATGGAGAGGTGCTGCAATGGTGCTGAAATCCTGCACAAAGCGTCGATAAAAACCTGCAAGACCAAGAAAACTACGCACCTGCGTGACGGTCGATGGAGTTGGCCAGCTAGTGATCGCCACAATTTTTGCCCCATCCATCTCAATTCCCTGCGATGAAACGACATATCCAAGAAATGAAACTCGATTGGTGCAAAAGACGCACTTTTCGAGGTTACCAAACAAACGTGCATCTCTCAAGACACTGGAAACAGCATGTAAGTGATTAAGATGTTCGTCATATGACTTGCTGTAAATGAGGATATCATCGAAGTAAACCACCACAAATTTTCCAATAAAAGGACGTAAAACCTCGTTCATTAATCGCATAAAAGTGCTAGGTGCATTAGTTAAACCAAAAGGCATTACTAACCACTCATAAAGTCCAAACTTGGTTTTAAATGCAGTTTTCCATTCATATCCTAGTGCCATTCTAATTTGGGGGTAACCACTACGCAAGTCAATTTTTGCGAAAATAATAGCACCACTCAATTCATCAAGCATGTCATCTAAGCGAGGAATAGGATAATGATATCGAATAGTGATGTTATTAATCGCTCTACAATCAACACACATGCACCAGCTACCATCTTTCTTAGGAACCAAAAGAACAGGAACAGAACAAGGACTAAGGCTTTCACGAATATACCCACGGTTCAAAAGATCTTGAACTTGTCGCTGAATTTCCCTTGTCTCTTCCGGATTCGCCCTGTATGCCGCACGATTTGGCAAACTTGCCCCTGGAATCAAGTCGATCTTATGTTAAATGCCCCTCATAGGTGGTAATCCAGGGGGTATCTCGGGGGAAACACATCCGCAAAATCCTGCAAAAGGTTAGCAACAGCAGGGGGCAATGCAATGGACACTTCATGAATTGAAAACATGGCTTCTTTGCATACTAAAGCGAAGTACATCCACTTGGTATTAAATAAATCAGCAAGGTCAGATTTAGTTTTGAGCAACGAAGGTGATTTTAACTTAATTACTTGCTGTTTTTCAGAGTCTGATGATTTTGTTGCCTTATCATCACGTGTTTTACTTTTCTCAAAATGTACAATTTCAGCAGGAGTCATAGGAAGCAAAGTTATTTTCTTTCCTTTATGCATCAGAGTATATTTATTAGTTCTACCATGATGAATAGCATCCGTATCAGATTCCCAAGGACGTCCCAACAAAAGAGAACAAGCATCCATAGGTACGACATCAAAATCATGGTAAGAACCAATCGAAAAATGTAGCCTCGTTGTTTGTGTTACCCTAACCTTACCGCTGTTGTTGAACCACTGAATGTGGTATGGATGAGGGTGTGCTCTTGTTGTCAACCCAAGTTTCTTGACCACATCCGTGTTCACCAAGTTGTTGCAGCTGCCTCCATCAATTATAGTGTGCACGCGGCAGTCCTTGACGATGAGAAACATGTGAAAAAGATTGTGTCATTGTAGCTTGTCATCCGCCTCAACTTTGGAGCTCAAAACACGCTGCACAATTATGCTTCGATAATTTTCCGTTGCTGTAGTACCAAGTACCTCTTCATCTGTGCTATAGTGGTCATCTTTTGGTCCTGCAACGTTAGTAGCAAGAGAATATTCATCTTCAACATTCGAAGTACTATCATACCCGCCATCATCTCGTGCTATATATGCTCGTTTGCTAGGGCAATCTTTCATCACATGACCAACTCCCTGGCAGCGGTGACACTTAATGTTGGAAGTACGACTTGTGGAAGGAGTGGAAGACGTAGCCTTGAATGATGTCGTCTTGCTGCCCTCCGTCGCGCGAGGAAATGGAGCAGTAGATGAAGTTCATTGGCCACCATTGGATGGTGTAGTGGCAGTAGGAAAACTCGAAGATGGTGCTGTTTTGGATGTGTAGATATCGGACGCGGTGTAAATGTGCTCCTCATGCGTTGGTGCTGCTGCTGTTGGCGGCCCTGCAATTCTTTTTCTGACAACATAGCCAGCTGAAATAATCTGTTAACAGTATCATATTCCTTATAATAAAAAATGTCCTGAATTTCACGCCTCAACCCCCCATAAAAACGAGCTATTTTATCATCCATGTCCTCTACTACCCCACAGCGCATACCCTTTTGTAACTCTTGATAATACTCCTCTACGGACATGTTACCTTGGTCTAAGTGCTGCAATTTTTTGCGAAGGTCCCGCTAAAAAGAAGGAGGAACAAAACGAATACGCATAGCTTCCATTAATCTATCCCATGTTGGAGGATCAGTTCTTGTTTTAACAAGTTCATTCCACCATATGATAGCAAAATCCTTAAACTCACTAGTGGCTTGACGAACTCTATGTTGTTCATGAACAAGGTGGGCATTAAATTTCTGCTCTACTGTCATCTCCCAATCAATATATGCCTCAGCATCATAAGCACCAGAAAAAGAGGGTATAGTAATGAATGTGGCCTAGAGGGGGGGTGAATAGGCCTTACAGAGTTTCCTGCACACCTAATGTAGTTGTCAAAAACTTGCTTGACCGGACTAGTCCGGTTGTGCGAGCGGACTAGTCCGGTGTGCCTGAAGTGTGTAGATTGTATTAAGTGTTGTTCAGGAAAATTAACTTGTTTAGCAGCGGAAATAAGAACAACAGTTATTTTATTTTGAGTTTACAATGTGAGGTGTGATTATGCCCGTGAACGAAACTTAGCAATTCAAATTATGAAGTTTAGCAACTAGATGTTCTAATCAACAAAAATAGAGGCACGCGAGACACAAATTTTACCGAGGTTCGATCTCACCAAGAGATCTACGTCCTCGTTGAGGAAGCTCACACAGAGCCGGGTCTCTAACCCTTTCCCTCTTCGAGTCACCACACAAGGCCGACTTGACTCCACTAGCACGGGTAATCACCGAGTTTGTGGGGGCAACCTCACACGTTGAGGGCTCCCACGAGAATTACAATGAAAAAGTGATCAAATACACTCAAAAAGATTACAATGCAGAATATGAGTGTAGAGAGATCAAACCCCAAGAGCTCACAACGAAGGAACGACGATCTCCCAATCCCAAATCCAAGTGTTTAATTGATTTTCACCTTTTTCGCACCTTAGATGTGTGGGGGGATGTGTTTTTGGGCTCTTGGGACAGGTGGCGGCGTTAGGGTTTTAGTTTCTAGCAGTGTGAGTCGTGTTTTTCGTTGGAAGGCCGTGGATCACCAATTTATATGGTTTCCAAAAAAGTTACCGTTGTAAAACCTAATACCGGACTAGTCCGATGTATGTTCGGACTTGTCCGGTCTACTTCCAGTGGGCTAAGCGGACTAGTCCGGTCTAAAACCGGACTTGTCCGGTGCTATGTGAAGTGGGGTTCTAGTAAGTTTAGCGGACTAGTCCTGTCCCATGGACGGACTAGTCCGCAGTCCTCAAAGAGGACAACAGAAACATGAGCGGGCTAGTCCGGTCTAAAACCGGACTTGTCCGGTGCATTCCAGTAAGCTGACCGGACTAGTCCGGTCCATGAACGGACTAGTCCGGTGTCCAGTGGATTTTAGTTGATTTTAAACCCCTTACCCTTACGCAAAGTCATGAGCTCTTGGGATGTATCTCTCACACACACCCTATACATTTAAATCTACTTTGCTCTTCTAAATTCCATTAGTCTTCCTTTTCGGACACCACTCTATTTTTCACCTTTTTGTGTGCACCGAGCTAGTTCACTTTGTTTGTCCTGCAATCATCTCAATAATTTCATTAGGATCTCATATGCTTGTCATCAATTCTCCAAAACCCACAAGGGATACCCTAGATGCACTTTCAATCTCCCCCTTTTTGGTGATTGATGACAACCATTTGAGATATCACAATTAAGAGAAAAAAATGATTTTTCATAAAGTGTGCATATATGAGAATAATGAATAACTAACAAGAAAAACTTCTCTCATATACACACACCTTATGGTGGGGTGCCTAACAAGTGTGTGATCAACGAAAATGTGATGAACGAGGATAAAAGAGAACAACCATAGATGTAAGCATCACAATACTATGAAGCATCACACATAAGGTGAATAGTCAAATTACAATAGTTTTAAAAATAAGTACAAGTCCTCGATCACAAGTCCTTAATAACTTATCCTAGATAGCTATTCTAGTCTCAATCTCTCCCCCTTTGGCATCAAGGCACCAAAAAGGAAAAAATCGAGTGGAATCACTCATAGCCGTTCCCACTTCCACTCTCAGTCCTATCTTCATCTTCCTCTTCACCTTGATCTTCATCATCTTGACTATGTAGAGGGTTAGCAGCTGAACCACCACCAAACCCAAAGGAGCTCAACTCTTGGTCAGTGAAAGTTGGCATTTTAGTGAAGTCTTCAGCTGAGTCCTCAGAAACCTCGAGTGACCCTTGTGGCTCAATTTTCAGTTTGGCACAGATGGCCTGGATATTGGCTTTTACATATCTTTGATGCTTCTTCTTGGCCAATCTCTCTTCATGTTGCTTAACTTCAACTTTGCGGCAAGAGGCAAAGATAGAAGATAGCATCTTGAAGATGCCACTTGAGGATTCCCGAGTAGATGAGGTTGCATGAGTGGTAGCTGCAGCCTCAGATCTTGTCTCCTCTTGAGCTCTCTTGGACCTTCTTTCTTCTCCGGGTGAGACAGAAGCAGAAGGAGCAGAATATATAGTGGGCTTCTGGGGCCTAAGTCTAGTGTGAGGCACATCCTTTACGAACTCCAGTCCTGTCACTTTTTCAATCATGAGCATTATGTAGGGTGCATAGCCGCAAGACCGGATGGGATTGATAGAGATATTGACAATGTCATTGTAAATGTACTGAAACACATTGAATGTCCTCTTCTTGCTTATGACCTTCATCAAGGTTCTGAGGGTGCCCTGAACAGTCCCTGCATCTCCCTCTTTGGGAGCTATAGTCTTCCTCAATATCCGATTGAGAACTACAAAGAAAGGCTTCATATATTTAGTGGTTGGAGGCTTGAATGGCATTCGTGTATCATAGAGAAAGTCCAGCAGATCTTTCTCCAGTGGTTTCAGGTTGTGAATTACAAGTTCATCGTCCAAGGTATGCTCAAGATGAAGGATTCTTACAAATTCTTCATAGGTGACACTGTACTGAGACCCACGTGTCATCCAAATCATCCTGTCGTTGTCATCACGAGCGAAGTAGAGAGTAGAGTAGAATTGCGTGATGACTTCATCATTCCAGTCACACTGGAAGGAGAATAGGTCTTTCAGCCCGTGAAGCTCGAGGGCTGTCACAACCTCCAGATAAGCTTGACATCTCTTGGACTGAAGATAAGCAATATCAACCCACTGACTTTCGACAACTGGATGCTTCATCTTCCGATACACATGTTCATAGTAGTCAGCATGAAAATTACTCCAAAATCTGGGGTCAGCTGACTCTCTAGGTTGATTATACACTTCTACTTTTCTGAACCTGTCAGCTAGTTCACCCCCTTTTCCAGTGTAATCATTATTCAAAAGTTGCCTGTTGCGATGAATGGGATTTTTCATTTTCAGAGGCCCAATGGGGCCACTAGCAAGCCCCTTCCCTTTATTGGGAGCCCTCTTAGGTCCCGAGGAGCTCTCGGCAATAGCCTTTCCTTGAGGCTTCTTCACAATCACCTTCCTCTTCTTAGGCAAATTTTCATCGGAAGGTGGAGAGTGGACATTGACATCATGTCTTTTCTTCATCACTTCCTCCTTGGCTCTCCTCACTCTTTCACGTTGAACCTCTTCATCAAGGTGGAAAGAGCTGTCATTTGAGCCTGAAGACATGGTGCCTGATAAGGAGTTCAAGGATTAGATACGAATGGACTCATTATCGACTTCAAATAGGAATGTAGGGGTTCAACTGTCAGAGACCAGACTTGTCCGATTTCAGAGTGCGGACTTGTCCGGTGTACGGGACTTGTCCGCATCTGCGCGCTAGACTAGTCCGGCCTAGCATAAGAACCCTAACGTTTCCATTTGAATCAAATCTCCTATCTAAAGACACAAAGGCAGGAAAGTGGTAGGAATACATCTCTAGAGGCAATGTACATCCTTTTGAAATCAAAGGAAACGAGCTAGAATTAGAAAAGTTTGAGAGTTAGGTTTTAGGGGGGAATTTATCAAGAATTGAAGATTCACGTTGAAGGAGCAAGAATCTATCCGGATGAGTCCGGAGAGGAGAATCCACTCGTCGAGGAGAGGATTTTCCACAGAGAAAACTTCGAGTTTGAGGGCTCAAGCCGAAAATCACTTTGGGAGCTAGGGTTTAGGAGGGGGGGAGACCAAATGCTTATGAGTGGAGAAGGAGGGGTCTGGGCCGGCCAAACGCTTATATATGCGACTGACCGGACTAGTCCGGTCATGGTAGCGGACTAGTCCGGTGCCCCTGAGTTAACCTAACTATATCGTCTGTCCGGACTAGTCAGGTTGACAACCGGACAAGTCCGGTTCCAACGGACTTGATGCAGATAGTAAAGTTTAAAAGTGATCCAAGGACACTAATTTTTGCAAATAATCTTAGTAATTACGACCAGTAGGCAATCAACAATCAAACAATGGTCATATTTCGCAAGATTTCTTCATTAAAATAGTTTTCTTAGAAGAAAAAGAGATGAGGAGCAGTTTTTACAATAAAATGTAACATTTGAGGTTGCAACTAGGTATGCAACGTTTCAAGCCACATTTCGAGAGTCAAGAATATTAAGTTCATTTCCTAGCTCACAAAACCTTTTCTCATCTAATGGTTTGGTAAAGATATCTGCTAGTTATTTTTCAGTTCTAACATGTGAAATTTCAATGTCACCTTTTAATGAATGATCTCTAAGAAAGTGATGACGAATATCTATGTGCTTAGTTCTTGAGTGCTCTACTGGGTTGTGTGCAATTTTTATAGCGCTTTCATTATCACATAGAAGCGGAATATGATTTAGATTGTAGCCGTAGTCTCTAAGAGTTTGTCGCATCCAAAGTAGTTGTGCACAAAAACTACCAGCTGCAACATACTCTGCTTCCGCTGTTGAAAGAGCAATAGAGTTTTGCTTTTTAGATGACCAAGAAACTAGGGATCTGCCAAGAAATTGACAAGTCACTGAAGTGCTCTTTCTATCGACTTTGCATCCTGCATAGTCGGCATCGGAATAACCTATCAAGTTAAACTTGGATCCTTTGGGATACCAAAGGCCCAAGTTAGGTGTGTGCACAAGACACCTTAGGATTCTTTTTACAGCTATTAAGTGACACTCTTTAGGTGCGGCTAGAAACCTTGCACACATGCATACGCTAAGCATAATATCTGGCCTAGATGAACATAAGTAAAGTAAGGAGCCGATCTTTGACCTATATACCTTTTGGTCCACATTTGGACCTTCTTCATTGAGGTCGAGATGTCCGTTGATTGCCATGGGTGTCTTGATGGGCTTGGCTTTGTCCATATTGAATTTCTTGAGGATGTCCTGCGTATATTTGGTTTGGCTTATAAATGTGCCTTCTCTCAGTTGCTTCACTTGGAATCCCAAGAAGAACTTCAATTCGCCCATCATCGACATCTCAAACCTATCTGTCATAATTTTGCTAAATTCCCCACAGAAAGACTTATTAGTGGATCCAAAGATAATATCATCAACGTAAATTTGACATACAAATAGATGATCATCAAAATGTTTAGTGAAGAGTGTATAGTCAACTTTACCAATTTTGAATCCATTTTGAGTTAGAAAATCTCTAAGGCACTCCTACCAAGCTCGAGGAGCTTGTTTGAGGCCATAGAGAGCCTTACGCAGTTTATAGACGTGGTTAGGATACTCTTGGTCTTTGAATCCTGGTGGCTGCTCCACATAAACTTCCTCCTTTATCGGACCGTTGAGGAAGGCACTTTTGACGTCCATTTGATACAACTTAAAATTATGGTGAGTAGCATACGCCAATAAAATACGAATGGACTCAAGTCTAGCTACGGGAGCGAAAGTTTCGTCGAAGTCCAAACCTTCGACCTGAGAATAACCCTTGGCCACCAGCCTCGCTTTATTTCTTGTTACTACTCCATGTTCATCTTGCTTGTTCTGAAAGACCCATTTGGTTCTAACGATGTTCGCCCTTGGTCTTTCCACCAGCTCCCACACTTCATTTCTTTTGAAGTTGTTCAATTCTTCTTGCATTGCAATCACCCAGTCTGGATCCCTTAAGGCTTCGTCTACCCTGTATGGTTCCAGAAAAGAGATAAAAGAATAGTATTCACAGAAATTTGCAACGCGAGATCTAGTAGTTACTCCCTTAGCAATATCACCAATGACATTGTTGATAGGATGGTCTCTTTGCACACTCTGATGTACTCTTGGGTGAGGAACTTGTGTAGCTGCTTGTTCTTCATCATCTTCATGTTCATTGTCTCCCCCTAGATCATTGCTTCCATGATTATCTTGATCTTCCTCCACTTGATCTTGTGTAAAAGCTCCCCCTTGATCATTGCTTCCTTGTTGAGGTTCACCTTGTGCATTTGAGTCTTGCGTTTTCTCTTGTGGTAGAATATCACCAAGTGCCATTTTCTTCAGCGCTTCACATGGAGCTTCCTCTTTATCTAGCATACACTTATCGACGGTAAGGAGCTCATATGGAATTTTCTTCAGTAGTCGGTGAAGGTACATCCGATTTGTGGCATGACAAGCGGTGTTCACCGCTTCTGCCCAAAATCGATCTGATGTCTTGTATTCGTCCAACATTGTTCTTGCCATTTCAATCAATGTTCTGTTCTTCCTTTCGGCCACCCCGTTTTGTTGAGGAGAGTAGGGTGCCGAGAACGCATGCTTTATCCCTTCTTCATCGAGATACTCTTCAACTTGTGTATTCTTGAATTCTGTCCCGTTGTCACTTCTGATGTTCTTCACGGTTGATGAGAATTCATTCTGGGCTCTTTTCAGGAACTTATTGAGGATTCCCTGAGTTTCTAATTTATCATACAAGAAAATACCCAGGTAAATCTTGAAAAATCATCAACAATTACTAAACCGTATTTGTTACCGCCGATACTTATGTAAGCAATTGGACCAAATAGATCCATATGAAGAAGTTCCAGTGGTCTTGTAGTGGCCATTACGTTCTTGGCGGGGTATGGTGCTCTGACTTGTTTTCCCGCCTGGCAAGCGCTGCACGGCCTGTCTTTCTCAAAAACCACATCCTTTAGACCTCGGATGTGACCACCTTTTAGAAGTTTCTGCAGATTTCTCATCCCAACATGGGCTAGCCGTCTATGCCACAGCCATCCCATGTTGGTCTTAGCAACCAAACAAGTGTTGAGTTCGGCTTTATCTTTGTTGAAATCAACAAGATAAAGCTTTCCCTTCAACATTCCCTTGAATGCAATCGAGCCATCGCTTCTTCTAAAAACGGTCACACCCTCATTAGTGAATAAACAGTTATAACCTTTGTCGCATAGTTGAGATATTGACAAAAGGTTATAATCTAGGGAGTCTACATGTAAAACATTAGATAAAGTGTGTTGAGGAGATATTTCAATGTTACCTCTACCAAGGACCTTTCCTTGGCTGTTGTCTCCAAAGTATATGCCTTCACTTGGATCCTCGTTGTACTCATACTCCACAAACATATCTCTCTCTCCGGTCATGTGATTTGTGCATCCGCTATCGAGCACCCACTTAGATCCACCGGAGGAGTAAGCCTGCAAAACAGAATTATTCCTTGGTTTTAGGTACCCAAGCTTGCTTGGGTCCTCTCAGGTTAGTCACAAGAGTCTTGGGCACCCACACACAAGTTTTTGAGTTCCTGTGGCGTGGCCCTGTGTATTTAGCAATAACTTTTCCATATTTGTTTTTCATAAGAACATAGGAAGCATCAAATGTACGAAACAATATTTGTAAATCAGATTCATGTGATTTTTCCTTAACAAAGGTGATTCTTTTCTTTGCATGATTAAGAGTGGACATGTGTTTGTTCCTGTCAAACCTAATACCATCTTTGACGTTGGGAGGTCTAGTGACCATATATGCACTACGTGCATATTTGATCTTCTCCTTATCAAAGATGCCGTTTTGGGAAGGATGCATATCATGAGAAGTTGAAGTATTAGAAATGATATTTTTCTTACTAGAGCATGTGCAGGTTCCAATTGTTGTCGAACTCATATCTTTGGAGGAAGAGCTCTTGGAGGAAGATGAGTCACTTTGCTTGAGCAACTCAACTTGCACCTCAAGGATCTTGTTAACTCTTGACAAGTTAGCAAGCTCATCCTTGATTGCAATATGTGAGTCCTCTAGCTTTGAGTAAGTCTACTTACTCAAGGCTAGCTCAAACTCAAGTAACTTGTTCTTCTCTCTTTCAAGCTCAAGAAGTTTTTCAACTTCTTGATATCTCTTCCTTTCACGGATGAGCATATCTTCTTGTCGGTTGACAAGTTCCTCCTTTTCAAAGATTTCGTTCGACAACATTTCCATTTTCTTTAAAGCAATTTTACTTAATCCTCTAAACATTTATTCATTATCACTAGAGCTATCAAAGTCATCAATAGAGGTATTTAACGCAGGAGGAGTAAGTCGAACCTTTTTCTTGCCTTCTTTAGCCATAAGGCAAGTATGGTTGTTCATATCCCGTCCTCCCATGTTTGGGAAGAGTGTACCTCTCATGGTGGGTTTCTTAACGGCAATGGTGGCCATCTCCTCTTCTTCATCGGAGGAGGACTCATCGTTTGAGTCCCACTCCTTGCCAATGTGAGCTTGATGAGCTTGTCTCCTTTTTCTGAAATTTTTCTTCTCATGTGCTTTTGTTTCCTTCTTCTTCTTGTTTTCTTCATAAGTACAGTCCACCATGAAGTGACCGTACTCTCCACAATTATAGCAAGTACGTCGAGCCTTGGATTTCCCTTTATCCTTGCTTTTCCCTTCATTTGAGTTGTTGCCATGTCTTCTCCTCATCATGCGCTTGAACTTTTTGATAAAGAGTACCATTTCCTCATCATCTAGATCGGTACTCACGTCGCTTGTATCTCCGTCATCTTGGTCTTCACGGGTTTCTTTGAGTTTGGGTCTGCACATTGCTTTGAGAGCAACTTCTTTCTTTTTGGAAGAGCTAAGCTCGGCTAAGTCTTTGACGTATTGAGCCTCCTTCTCCATCATTTCATGATTTATGATCTTCCCCAATAACTCATCGGGAGTCATTTTGTGAAACCCGGGGCTTTCTCTAATCATTGAGCAAAGTGTGACGTTTCTTGGCATGAAGGCTCTAATCATCCTTTTGACCACCTCGTGATCAATCCATTTCTTACTTCCATAGGCACGGATTTTGTTGATGAGTGCCTTCATCCGGTTGTACATGTCTTGAGGTGATTCGCCTTCTTCAATAGCAAATCTCCCCAACTCTCCTTCAAGCATCTCAATTTTGGCTTCACGTACAGACATATTTCCTTCATGAGCTGTTTTGAGTGTGTCACAGATTTCTTTTGCACTCTCTAGTCCATCGATCTTGGTGAATTCTTCCCTGCTCAGTGACGATGTGATTACTGCAATGGCTTGTGCATTTCTGTGAATCTCTTGTTCTTGTTTCGGAGTGAGTTCTTCATCCGTGTCTGGGATATCTATACCTGTGCAGACAATATGCCAAAGGTTAGGATTCAAGGATATTAGATGCATTTTAATGTTGTACTTTCACATGGTATAGTCACTTCCGTCAAACTGCGGGGCCTTCCCATAGGAATGGAGAGATAGTGATTATTTGAATTGAGACGGTTGTAGTTGTAAGGATATCGGGAGTAGTCGTGATGACCACTCCCCATCGTCTTTTCTTCCTCTTTTCCCTTTTGTGCCATTAATTTCTTACTCAGTAGTGCGTTTAGTTGTCTCACTTCTTCATCGTCATGTGGACTTTCTTTCAGCACATCGAAGGCTTTGGCTTCTTGCTCCTCATCGTTGATGTTCGTCTTCGGGATATCGTTGTTCTTCTCAGAGGCCATTGATCTCTCTGAGATGTGAGTCTCGTTGGTGGAGAACCTTGCTCTGATACCAATTGAATGTGGCCTAGGGGGGTGAATAGGCCTTACAGAGTTTCCTGCACACTTGATGTAGTTGTCAAAAATTTGCTTGACGGGACTAGTCCGGTTGTGTGAGCGGACTAGTCCGGTGTGCCTGAAGTGTGTAGATTGTATTAAGTGTTGTTCGGGAAAATTAACTTGTTTAGCAGCGGAAATAAGAACAACAGTTATTTTATTTTGAGTTTACAATGTGAGGTGTGATTATGCCCGTGAATGAAACTTAGCAATTCAAATTATGAAGTTTAGCAACTAGATGTTCTAATCAACAAAAATAAAGAGGCACGCGAGACACAAATTTTACCGAGGTTCGATCTCACCAAGAGATCTACGTCCTCATTGAGGAAGCTCACACAGAGCCGGGTCTCTAACCCTTCCCCTCTTCGAGTCACCACACAAGGCCGACTTGACTCCACTAGGGTGATCACCGAGTTTGTGGGGCAACCTCACACGTTGAGGGCTCCCACGAGAATTACAATGAAAAAGCGATCAAATACACTCAAAAAGATTACAATGCAGAATATGAGTGTAGAGAGATCAAACCCCAAGAGCTCACAACGAAGGAACGACGATCTCCCAATCCCAAATCCAAGTGTTTAATTGATTTTCACCTTTTTCGCACCTTAGATGTGTGGGGGATGTGTTTTTGGGCTCTTGGGACTGGTGGCGGCGCTAGGGTTTTAGTTTCTAGCATTGTGAGTCGTGTTTTTCGTTGGAAGGCCGTGGATCACCAATTTATATGGTTTCCAAAAAAGTTACCGTTGTAAAACCTAATACCGGACTAGTCCGGTGTATGTTCGGACTTGTCCGGTCTACTTCCAGTGGGCTAAGAGGACTAGTCCGGTCTAAAACCGGACTTTTCCGGTGCTATGTGAAGTGGAGTTCCAGAAAGTTTAGCGAACTAGTCCTGTCCCATGGACGGACTAGTCCGCAGTCCTCTAAAGAGGACAATAGAAATATGAGCGGACTAGTCCGGTCTAAAACCGGACTTGTCCGGTGCATTCCAGTAAGCTGACCGGACTAGTCCGGTCCATGAACGGACTAGTCCGGTGTCCAGTGGATTTTAGTTGATTTTTAAACCCCTTACCCTTACGCAAAGTCATGAGCTCTTGGGATATGTCTCTCACACACACCCTATACATTTAAATCTACTTTGCTCTTCTAAATTCCATTAAAGTCTTCCTTTTCGGACACCACTCTATTTTCACCTTTTTATGTGCACCGAGCTAGTTCACTTTGTTTGTCCTGCAATCATCTCAATAATTTCATTAGGATCTCATATGCTTGTCATCAATTCTCCAAAACCCACAAGGTATACCCTAGATGCACTTTCAAGTAAATTTGACTTTAGCAAAAGGGTCATCAAGAGGGCGATTAAAATTGTTATGACGATCATTGTAATTACAACGATTATTACCTCCCATACCTCGTAGATAACGTGGAAGTCGTGGTTGATTGTTATGATCTTCCATATTATAAGCATCGTCTTCACGATCTTCAGCGAGAGGCAGCCGCGCCTCAAGAGTATCCATCCGAACAACAAGATCAGCAAGTTGGCGATTCAAGGTCGTCAATGACGCCTCTGTCGATGCTTGGGTTTTGGTGAACATATATATCATTTCCCTCATCATGTCACGCAACTCAGCATGTTGAACACATTCATCATCCCTTTTATCTTCTTACATTTTTAGTAGTAAACAAAAGACAACAAAAAGATGTTATCCCTATCAACTACAAAGGATAGTGGTAATGTGAAAAGTGGAAGGAAGGAAACAATCTATCTCTCTCTCAAGCGTCTTACCACGTTCTTACAAATGTTCTTACCGACACAGCAGGTGGTAAACGGTGGACGGTGAGAACCAATGAAGCGTGGAGTGATTGCAAAGGTACCTGTTCTGCTCAAGAGGAAAAGTGGAGCTTGAATGGCACAATATAGTGGCTAATAGGCAAAGGAAATCGTTAACAGCAAAACAAAGTTGAATAAGTATTCAATGTAGGAACTGTTGTTGGTTAACAAGTGTTCTAGGCCTAGCACAACACAAGGCGGTAGAGAGGCAAATAGAAGATCAGAAAGATATAAGCAACAAGTACAGCACAAGTGTATAGGCCAACTGTTTCAAGTGTGTGCTGTCAATGCTTTAATATTTGTGCCCTCTTCACTATTTTTTCTTATTTTTTTAATATTTTTCTGATATTTTTTGTTTACTTGAGAGCACAAAAATAGGAAGCACACAACTTTGCAGCTCAATTGGATGTAAGATGTGGCCTATAGAAAATCAGGAAGATTCTTTAAAATTTGTGCTGAAACTTCGGAGGTCGGATAGTCTATCTTCCGAGGGGAATTCGGCCAAACAAATTTCACCGAACACGGCAAAGCCGTGGAAAATCGGTTGCGAAATTTTGAGTAGATCAATTTGAAAAAAAATCGCCCGATTTCGAGTTTGTATGTAAAAGTTATGGCCGTTTTAAGGTAGGCTACCCGAGTTACTGTTTTTTATGTTGATTCAAACTCGGTTTTGAAAAAGATCTCGCAATAGGATGTGAAAAACAATCAGAATTTAGCAACGACGACTGATGGGATGTTGTGTGATGAATCAAGGAGGACTGACACAATGGTTTGTCACCTGTTCTAGGGCTGGCGATGCGGGAGTTCACGCAAGGCGGCTAGCTAGGGCAAACCGATGATCTTGGTGGCTCGGTTTGTTGTTTAGGGATTGTGGAATAGGTGAGCAGCAAGAACACACAAGGAAGAAAAATGATAACTACGACCCAAAAACACAAAGCTAAACCAGCAACAAGACTCGACCACACGAATGCAAACTCAACAATGCAAACTGAAAAACGAAAACTTGCAGGCACTATAGTCTAGGAATCGGTAACACGATATGTTTTTTTGGTGGCTTTTTCTGTGGACTCTAGGTATGAAAAACAAAAACAAATCTAGTGCGAAATCAAAGTACCTCACAGGCAACCTGAAATCTGATACCAAATGATGAGTTGTTTAGGCCCGATCTTCCGAAAGGTAGGTCGATTGAAGTGGAGATCTCGACGTTGATGATCCGAGGAACTCGAGCAGACCCAAACACCCCTGCAATCACTACACCACTGCTCCGTTGGTTATCAACCGTGCTTCACACGCTTGACCTCGCCAAGAAGGCTATTCCTGCAGGTGCAACCGAGAACAAAAGCAAGAACGACGAAGATGCAATCTGAAATTGCAAAATTAGGGTCTCATAAACCGTAGAACGGAGAAAGTGTTTAATCTAAGCAAAACCCACCAAATATGGCCGGTGGCTGCAGTATTTAAAGGCCAGGGTTCGACCATAAGACCCTTAGACGCGTCCCTAATAGACTCATACAGGATACAAGGCCCAAAAGCCCAATACGGTGGTGCAACACCGGACAGAACTCCGAATTCAACTTGTTTCGACAACTTCCAATGACTCCTGGTGAATTTTAATGTGGGACCAGAACCATTGGAAAGTTTATCTTCTCATCTTTCCATGCATATGTAGAACATCAAAAACGGAGTCTGTTTGCATCTTGAGCGTCCGTTTTAAGATGTACTGCTCCTGGACTCCGAGTTGAACTCGAGTCCGAGTTGGTGACTGTTTCCATCAAATTGTGGACGTCCCATCTGATTCTCCATGTCCCCAAATCCTCCTCCCTTTACTTGTTGATCATGTCCATGGTTCCTAATAACAATTAAATCATTCAATAGCAATTCAATCTCAAAATCACATGGGTAGGGAGTTAGGAACGAGTTCACCTGCTGATTTAGTAACCGTGCTCGTCCTCTTGTGATTGACCCTTGTATATCAATGTGAGTATCCACTGTTGTGATGTCCTCATCAACACCGAGAAGCAAGTCCAAACAATACGGGAGAACTTGAAGGCTGCTCAGTCACGACAAAAAGGTTATGCGGACAATAGACGAAGAAAGTTGACCTTCAAAGTAGGAGACTTCGTGTACCTTAAGGTATCGCCTATCCGTGGCCAACGATGTTTCAACGTCAAAGGCAAGTTAGCACCTCGCTACATCGGGCCATTTAAGATTTAGGGCAAGCGAGGAGAGGTAGCTTACAAGCTATAGCTCCCAACGCACCTCTCCGACGTGCATGACGTGTTTCACGTGTCCCAGCTCAAAAAGTGTTTGGACGTGAAGGAGAGGGTCACGAGGTACAAAGTGATCCGTTGGTGCAAGGTACTGTGGAGCCATCACACGGAAGCCAAAGCTACATGGGAGCGTGAGGAAGACCTCAAGGCAGAATTCCCTCACCTATTCTCTACTCTATCGAATCTCGAGGGCGAGATTCAGTTTAAGGGGGGTAGGTTTGTAACACCCTCAATTTCATATTCATGCATTGCATATAGAAAAACATTATAAAAGAAATATAAATAGGAAAGAATCATAAAATGGGAGAAAGATAGCTGAAAAGAGCCAATTCCAACTCGCCGAGGAGCGCTGTCGCCCGCTGGCCACGTGGCGTCTTCGGAGCTCACCACTGCGGAGATGCGAGATCCTTAAGCGTTTTTTCCTGTGCGTGCAGGAATACCCGGTACTGAGGAAACCGACACGACTTCCACGTTGCTACCGCACCAAATCCAAAACAAATTGAATAGGACTCTTATTTAATCCAATCGGAGTAGGACTCTTCTTTCACCCCTTATAAATAGAACCCAAAACCCCCTGGCCGCAACCATGTACCTATTTTCCACCTTCCGAGTCGACGACTTGGAGGCCCTAGCCCCCAACTCGCAGAGTTAACCTCCTTCGCCGGAGTTCAGCCACCGGTGAGACCGCCGACGAGCCCCGTCACGATCGCCGTCGCCGGAAGAGAGCCGATGATCTGTCCTGCTGCCATTGCTAGGAGGAAGGCTGAGGTAGGTCTTCGTTACCACCTTACGACATCATCGCGGTTTCTACACATCTGTTTCTTCGAACAGAATCTTTTTCGTGTCGACAGATCACGTGTTGATCGTTTTTTTACGGTGGAATTGATCTAGATCTTGAGTCAAGATCATCACCACGTCCACACTTGATCCCTACACCCTTATTCACCATAAAACCCCATGCAAGCCATTAAAACATGCAAGAACACGTACGAACTGGTTTAATAAAACAACACCATAGGATTTGCACCATTGCATCTTGAGTAGAGTTTGTGCATGATGATTGATTGCTGTAAATCTTGTATGTGCGTGATCGTGAGTAGAAGGACAAGCTCAGGGAGCCATCTACGAAGAACTACAGCACCGAGACTTCGAGCAACAAGAGCCACAGGAGCAAGGCAAGTGCCCCTTGACCATATTGATGCCATGTTTTGAAACTGTTTTATTTGCGAAAACATGTATGCTTGAGTCAACTTGATGGGAAACCCTTTTATAGGAGTTTACTAGTTTTGTTAATCATCCTTGTCACCGGGAAAGTTGATGAGTCGGGTATGGTCGGTTTTTCCTTTTTGCTTCGCTTAGCTTATGGGAAACGGGAAGGCGAAGTAGAACATGTCTAAATACTGCACTCATATGAATAATGATAATGATAACTTGATGATGATAATGAGCATAGAATCGGGGGATTGTAAAGGCCTCAGTTTTTGACACATTCAAAGTGTTCATCATCACACACACACACACCTCATTTGAAGATAGTTGATGAACACATTTGAAGAGCAAGTAACCATTACCAACATGCTCACTAGAGAATAAACTCACAAATGCAAAAGTGGTATTTCCCACATGCATCATCTAGGGGCTGGATATTTGGAAAACTCCTACACCATGCTAGGAATGTCCATGCCAAGTTTCACCCAAATTCAAAACCTTTTTGAGGTCCTTTTGGGCATAGCATGAAAGAGGGTAGTTTGAACTCAAATTCAAATTCAAACTGTTTTATCCCATGGATTCAAAAGTGGGAGGCATATTCTTACTCAGCACATTTTTGTGAGCTCACACACCAATTTTCACTCCATTTGGAGTTGATCTTGACATGAGCTAAGTGTAGCAAATTCAAACTTTATTTGAATTTCAAACTAAACATGTGCTGAAATTTAGTCAAACGAAAACCAATTTGAATTCTAACCAATTCAAATGGCTCAGGGGTGAATAATTCAAATCACCATGGGCATTTTAGGGCTTACTGTTTACAACAGTGATAAGAAGTTAATCTCAGAGGTTAAAATGGGGGTGGGACCCACATGTCATAGGCTGCTGAAAACTTGCAACCGAAGCAGTGGACTTTGCCTCTGTTTATTCAACTTCACCGAGGGCTGCTCGTGCGCCATCGAGGAGAGACGGCGCCACCAGCTGCTTCCCGCCTCCACGCGCGAGCCCAGGGTTGGTTCCGGGGTCCTCTTAAGGCGCTCCACGCGCTCCACCAAAGCGATCATCGCTCGCTTCCTTCTCCCCGGTGAACACCGAGCTCCTCGGCCTTCCGCCTCTCTGCTCGATCGGGAAACCGTGAAAACATCACGCCCCCTCCTTCCCTGAGCGGCTAGGCAGCACCCTGAGGTCAAACTCCACTTCCCCGACGCCAAAAACCCCGAGCTCAGGCCTCCCTTGCCCGAGAACGATCGCCACAGCGGCGACCTAACCTCAGCCGAAGGTCAGGCGCTTGTGGACAGCGTTCCAAAGGGGCTTTCACGGGCCAGCAAGAGCGGCAACAGGAGCGCGCGGCCACCGTGTTGCTCTCCTCCAAGTCTTGAAGCAAACCGTGAAGCATCCGCTACGAATTTCCAGATTTTGCTCCGGGGGTCTTAAACCGAGCTTCCGGTACGGTTTCTTCGAATATCTGCTCTATGACCCTTCTTAAGTTATCAAATCTTGCACATAGGCGCTGGACTAGCCGGCGATCATTTTCCTTTTAGCATCCGTGGTATGAAACCGACTAGGAGTGACGAATTTTGAGCTCGATCAAGGACGTTCATGGCGGGCACGATCAGTCACACGGTGCCGACCAACTTTCCGCCATCTTTGAACACCTTTGAAACCTTGTCGAGCTTCCTAGAGGTGTACTGATGCTGTAGAACTGATTGTTCGAGGTCTTGGCGGGTTAGAACCCACGGTCGACGGCGCCGAACCTCAACCGAGGCCGCCGTCGCCGGGTTATTTCTTGTCACCGCCAGCTCAAACTGACCCCACAGACGTGTTCCTCGACATCGATAACCCTCTGGCGGCGAGTTTCAGACCGTGCGGTGGCTGGCAGCGGCAATCTGGCGAGCTGCGGGTCTGCTCCGGCGAGGGGAGGCGGCGCCCGCGCGAGGGAACGTCGGGAGGTAGACAAAGGGGGTGGACCCCAGCTGTCAGCGGCTCGGGTTTTAAATCGGGATCAGTCTGCGGCTTGGATCCGGTTTGCTGGCGCGCAAAAACCCCGTAGACCCCGGTGTGCCATCACTCCCGCGTCCGACACGTGTACCGTGGACCCACCGGCAGATTTGAACTTTTCCCCGATTTTCAGAATTCATTCAAACTTCAAATCCTAATAACTTTGGCTAGGATGCTCCAAATCGAGTGAACCAAATTTTGTTGGACTCAGCTCTCTGAGTACTTTCCAGAAAATCATGTTTCACTTCATGAAAATCCTTAATTCTCCAGGATTAATTCCTCAAATTTAAATTGTTTGGAATTTTAACTGGAGAATCCTTTGGAGGAAAATTCTGAAATTTTGCTGGGATGTTCACCAAAATATCCCTGAACTACCATAAAAATTTCAGATCCATTTGAGCTCATTTGATCCACCTAATGGTGTGATCAATGAAACTGTTCCAGAGAAAATAGAAAATGTCCAGAAACATTTTCAGAATTTCTCTGAAATTGTTTAGCTCATATATTTAGCTAGGAACCTTCAAATTAAGTGAGACCAACTCCATTAGAACCCTCTGAAAATCTAGTTTTCAGAAAGGCATGGCTTGCTCCATGAAAATCCCTAGCACACCCTAAAGGCTCCAATTAAGGTCAAGTACATAATTATTTGTGGAGGGCTCAAATGAGCTCTGCTGCAACTAAAACTTGGCCAAGTCTCTATTTAGGTTGTATCCAAACCACAGTAAAAATCTCAGAGTCATCGAGTCTGTCTAGTGGGACCTATAGCCTTCACAAGTTTAAAATTCAATTCAAATGCATTTAAATTAATACAAGTATTTGTTATATCATGTAGTCGCTAAGGTCGAGGAGGAACCCGAAGTCCTAGACTTCATTACTCCGGAAGAACAGCTAGCCTACGACCAAGAGCAGCAAGGCAAGCCCCGGTTTGCATTAACCTTTTTACAAATTTTTATTGTTTTGAGCACTTACTTGAGTATGATTACTTCTTGCATGGGAGTCTTGTTTGAAAACCCAAGTGCATAGCCAAGAGAACCATGGGTTTGGGATTAGGATTGCAAACCCCGTTAGCTACTGCAATGCTAAGATAGTGTAGGATTCAGTACAAGTCGAGTAGTTGGAACTACTCGCGAGAATAGGTTAGAGGCACATCGCTCGGGTAGAGATAGCACATGATACACATGGCAAGAGAAAATGAGACTGAGCGGAGAGTAAGGGCAGCAGGACTTTGGGGCCTGTGTGCTATAGCTCCACTTGTGTTGATTGAGGACCGAGCCCTGTGCGGGCCTGTTGAACAAGCTAGAACAGTACCGAAGACCTACCGGCTATATGGGAACCGGGAAACCGATGTAACTTGGGTAGCTGGGTGTTGAGGCATAGCTGGTCGTTCAGAGGGTAGGTTGAGAGCTCGAGCTGTAAATCGGCTGGCGGCACTGAGATGCGCGTGCAGAGACCTCTTGCTCGGGACGATTGGACCGGTTCAACACTTGGCTGACGGGTGAAAGGTGGTTGCGTACGGCATCCGTGATGGTTGCTGTAGGCAACATCGAGTACGGGCGTACGTGATGGGTTGTTCGGGTAACCCTGCAGGTGTAAATCGATTATAATTGCCGTCCCTCGCGTTCAGTGAGTACCACTTGTTCACTGTACCTTGACGTAGAAAGAATAGGCTAGTTACATGTTAAAATGTTGCTGATTGAAAGATGGACTTTGATTGTTAATGATTTGTTGTAGTTTAGAGCTAATTAAAGTTCCTTTCAACTTTGGGCAAAGTACATGAGAGAAATGCGTTTCTTGTTTGATTGCGGCTCTCTCATGTGCCTTAGCGTAAGGTTTTCCCCAATTTGCTGCTAAAACCTGAAAGTAAGGTTCCACTAATTAGGCGAGTCCTTGCAACTGATTTTTACCCCCTGTACCTATCATCCCTCATATAGAAGTTTCATGTTTAGGAGAGACGAGTCAGTCTTGCTGAGCCTTCGTGCTCACTGCTTGTGTTTGAAGCTTTTGCAGGGTTCTATGAGGAAGGGACTCCCGAGGAGGAGACGGAACCCCAGGAGGGGAACCCCGTCGAGTGGGAATCGTGCACGCCGCCGTGTTAGTGTGCTTGTGTGCTAGCAAGGACACGTTCACGGGCTGAACGTGAACTTGATGCGTAGTCTACGCCCGTGAGTGTAGACTGAACATATTTTGTTGTAAAAATGTTCATAAACCCGTTTATGTAATAAAATTTTGCTTCCGCTTTGTACCTTTGATGTGTGTTATTTGGTGCTGTGCAACGCAGCACCCCTCAGCGTGATCCTGGCTCAACAAGACCGTGGGGTCGTGTCAGCGCTGGTATCAGAGCTTGCTTGAGGTTTAACGCACTAAAAAGGTCATCTTTTTCAAAAATCCAGTGAGGAACGAGTTAGTAGCCCATATAAGGATGTTATTAGTGTATAGAAAATGGTATACTAACCTATTTGTCTCTGTCGGAAAATCGTGCATCTCGGGACGCTTTATGTCTTGGGGGGTGCACGTAAGCACTGTCCACCAGTGCGCACAAGCTGAAGGGTGGAGCCCCACGGGTGGCAGGTAACCTGACCCGCTTTAATATCCTCTACGACTCTTCATGTCGTTTGGGGTATTCGAGCAACGTCTGTCCCTGGCGTGCGTGGTGCAATTTGGGAGACCCCGTCACGTGGTCAATAACGTGAACACGTAGCTCAAGGTGTGTTTGGCTTGAGAACATCCGGGCGAGTGATGACGGCCGGGTGTACGCACTGTATGGATATCGGGCTCGGTGTGCAGCCGAGTCTGATGATTGTGTGAGTTATTTGCAGGTAGTCTAACCATGAAATGGTAGACGTGTAGTATCCGTGTGCGAGAGACGCGTAGTGCCACTGAACTAATGAAGCCGGCTAGGTCCGGTATAGGTTTTTCTTTGTGAGGACGTAGTACCGACATGCTTTGGTGACGCATCAATGTCACACTCCACTAAATGAACAAATTCATTGTAAAACTTGAAAGTTTTGATCCATAGAATTAAAACTTGATGTAACTCCTTCCCTTAATCAGGATATTCAAAGTTAACAAGTTTTCAACTTATAGGATACTAAGGACAGAGTCCCCTGTTTTCAGCTCAAAGATGGCTGAAGTTAATCAGAGGCTAGAGGTTGAGTTCTTTCGAGGTTGGAGTCATATGATACATGTCTGGACAGATTTGGAAGAGCTTTACAACTTTTCTGTTGAGGTCCAGAGGTGTTTCATCCCTTAAACCATCGAAAAATGCAGTAGAGTTGAAACTGTCCAGAAAACAGGGCAGAGCAAACGCTCTCTGTAACTCTCTGTAAATTGAGCATAAATTCCTGAATAAAAATCCAAAAATATAAAATGAGGTAGTTATGGAAATATTATGAGATGGGTTACAACTTTGCAACAGAAAGTTTTATCAGATTGGGAGCAGAATTAACTGGAATTCTTGGATCAAAGCAGTACCTAAAGCAGGGAGGTGCTGTCCAATTTTCTGCAGAAATTCTGTTAACTTTGGCATCTCATAACTTTTAAACCAGGACAGATCTTAGGCCAAGCAAATACTTTATGGAAAGCTATTGAAGTTAGATTTAACTTTGATGTTGAGCTCCAGAATTGGTTTTGCCTTTAGCATGGCCTAAATCAGGTTGAAATGGAAGCTGGTCAGGGCTGTCATGTTGGACAGAAGATCAGCAGTCAAATTTGTTTAAATTTGAACTATATTTCCAAGTTTTATGGGTTCAATGACATGTTTTGTGTTATAACTCAATGGTTTACTGTTAAAATAATTTTTGACATTTCTCAAATATATTTTTACAGATGACAGCGGATAAACATTTCGAGAACGGGTGGGTGGAATCTCATTGTTCTCACCACAGCGGCTATCCGGAAGCATTGAGGCAGATGCTTCAATATTTCGGGTACAACCAGATGCTGCAGTACATCGCCAAGGAAGAAGGCGAGGAGGGGAACAAGACGTGGACAATCCGTGTTGAGGTTCCTGCAGGACCTACGCCACCCGGGTGGGCACCGTTCACCATCACGGTGAGAGGTAGACAACCCGAGGGAATGTGGCAAGTGGCAGCCCGTGACACCATGTCGTGTTTCTGCCAACTACACGTGAGAGCAATGGAGGGTACTCCATACACGCTCGTTCCGGTGGAGGGCCGGGCTCATCATGTGTGGGAAGGGAGGTACCGGGAGGCAACAGATCTGGGTTGCCCAAGGTACAGCCCCACGGAGGCAAACCTCAGCCTCCAGATGAGGGCGGGAAAGGCCGTGATGGACAGCCAAGCTATTCATACGGAGTGTCTCGCCGCAAAGCTCAAGGAGAGCACAAGCCGTGGAGACCATTTCGAGAGTGCTCACAGCGCACTCCGCAATGTGCTCCTTCCGACGATCAAGCGACTGAACGAACAGCATAATCAGTTGCATCGTCTGAAGAAGGCAAAGAAGAAGAGCCGTGTCGACATCGCGGCATTGCAAGAACTGGTGCAGACGCTAACCCAGCAGAACGAGGACCTTACTCAAGACCGAGACGACGCTATTGAGGAAGGACAAGGCTGGGAAGAAGACTACAACCAAGCCATGGACGAGGTGCATGCATTGCAGGACCTCGTACCTCCGGTATTGGGCATACCAGTGGTCTTGGGTCTTCCAGCAATGGAAGAACCCGAGATAGGAGGGGAGGTTGTAGATCTGGAGCCACCAGCAGAGGTACCGGAGGAGGACGACCTGCAGGAGGTCGAGTTCTACTCCGAGTAGGGGGTTACCGTTGCCAAGTAGGGCAACCAGGATAGTGCAACCCAAACTTTTGTAACTGGTGACATGTCATTTAGGCAGTAGCGTATGTATAGGTAGTGACGACATGAGCACGACTTCTCGGAGACCGAGAATAATGTATCTTTTATAAAGCTCATGCTTTATCAATATATGTGAATGTTGTGCAAATTATTCATGCGTCACTTCAAATACCTACTGTTTCATATAGAATTTTTAAGTATGACATGTGCTGATCGCTGCTGTTTTAAATTTCAGAATGACTCGTACTCGTGCCAACCCGGACGTTGGGGGTTCTAGTCAAGGGGGAGAAACCTCCCAACAGCCCCCCGAAGACTCCTCGGGACAGCAACGGCAGCAGCAGCCACAGCAACAACCGCCACCGCCAACGGTTACTTTGGCGGATATTGTAGCAGCAATGGCGGGCTCTCATCAGCAGCACACGGAGTTGCTGCAGACCCTTATCGCAAATACGTCTCGTCCAGAGAGGCGTCATGATCGTGAGGAGCGTCAACAGAGCTCCTACTCCGACTTCCTAGCGACTCAACCCCCGGTATTCTCAAGGGCGGATGAACCCCTCGATGCGGACAACTGGCTCCCGCATGATAGAGATGAAGTTCGGGCTGCTCCAATTAAGTGAGCGGCGCAATACTCAGTTCGCGGTCCAGCAGCTCCAGGGATCCGCGAGCTCGTGGTGGGCAAATTTCTGTGCTTCACAGCCCACCGACCGAGTTATGACCTGGGCGGAGTTCTGGACGGCCTTCAGGGCCTATCACATACCGCCGGGTCTGATGAAGAGGAAGACGCAGGAATTCTTACACCTGCAACAAGGGAGCCGGAACGCGCTGGAATATTCTAGGGCGTCCAACGATCTCACGCTCTACGCGTCGTATCATGCTGATACCAACGAGAAGCGGCGGGACCACTTCTACCAGGGGCTTAACCCGCTCCTGAAGGACAAACTGGCGATGTTCAATCGCGGCAGCCTCAATGACATAATTGATGCTGCGATTGTTCAGGAGGACTCCGGTAAGGAGTTAGCGGTGGCAGAAAGAAAGCGAAGCGCACCGCAAAGCAGCGGAGAAGGAGGCGGTCCTTCTCAGAAATTTCGGATGATGAATCGCCCACCATCAGGTTCACGCTGGCAGCCACCACAGAGGTCGATGCCATCGGCCCTATTCTTCACAGCGTTCAGGCCAGCATTGCCAGCACCACCTCCGCAACAACAACAGCAACAGCGGGCGATGCCGCGTGCGTATGCACCTCAGCAGCGCATGCCGGTCTTTCGTGCCCCAAGCACCAGACAAGCAGCGGTCACATGCTACAAATGTGGTCGCCCAGGACACTTCGCCAGCAGTTGTCTGGAGAGACAAGGCGGCGGAGTTGCACCTCAACTTCCGGGGATGAATCAGCCCCGGAACTCTACTAATGCGCGGCGGGTAAACCCGAGGCCTGGCACTGTCCACCAACTTGCCATAGAGGACGTGCCGGAGGGTGAGCCAATCCTTGCGGGTATGTTCCAACTCCACCAGCATCCCACCATAGTGTTGTTTGATTCAGGCGCCACACATAGCTTCATTAGCCAAGCTTTCATTGATAGATATAGCTTGCAAATACTACCCACCGATAGTCCTTATGTGATCTGTTCACCGGATGGGAAAATTTCAGCAAGCATGATGGTCCCAAAAGCGCCATTGTGCTTAGAGGGTAGAGTATACCCCATGTCTCTCATAATTTTAGAGGGACAAAAGGTCGATGTCATCTTAGGGATGTCGTGGTTAACCCGCCACGGCGCGGTTTTAGACACCGTCCTCCGAGTTGTGCACTTGAACTCAGAGGTGCACGAGTCTCATTCCTTATTTCTGGACAGTCCAGAAATAAAACTTCCAAGTGTCTATCAATCCACAACCATCAGATTGGAAGATATTCCAGTGGTCCAAGAATTCCCTGACATGTTCCTGGATGATTTACCGTGGATGCCACCCGATAGAGAGGTGGAGTTCAAGATTGAACTTGCACCGGGAACCATTCCAATATCCCGAAGGCCGTACAAGATGGCGCCCAAGGAGTTGGCTGAACTGAAGACTCAGCTCACGGACCTTCTGGAGAAGGGTTTTATTAGGCCGAGCTCCTCGCCATGGGGCTGTTCGGCATTATTTGTCAAGAAGAAGGATGAGGCGTTGCGGCTTTGCATGGACTATCATCCATTAAATGCCGTAACCATCAAGAACAAGTACCTATTACCACGGATCGACATGTTGTTTGATCAGTTGGTCGAAGCAAAGATCTTTTCCAAGATGGATTTAAGATCCGGGTACCATCAGATTAAGATAAGGGCTGAGGACATTCCGAAGACGGCTTTCTCGACGAGGTACGGACTTTATGAGTACCTGGTCATATCCTTAGGCCTCGCCAATGCTCCAGCTCACTTCATGTACTTGATGAACTCGGTATTCATGCCGGAGCTGGACAAGTTTGTGGTGGTCTTCATCGACGACATCCTGGTATATTCCAAGTCGGAGGAAGATCACAAGAAACATCTGCGTATAGTCTTGCAACGGCTGCGGGATCACAAGTTATACGTGAAATTCAGCAAATGCGAGTTTTGGATATTGCAAGTGCCTTTTCTCGGGCATATCATCTCAGCGGAGGGTATCGCTGTGGATCCGAGCAAGATCACTCAAGTGCTGAATTGGAAATCCCCGAGAACTGTTCACGAGGTACGGAGTTTCCTCGGACTCACGGGATATTATCGGAGGTTCATCCCGAACTTCTCAAAGATTGCCAAGCCTATGACAGAGCTGCTAACGAAGGCTACCAAATATGTTTGGAGTTCAGCATGTGAAGCATCATTCAAGGCTTTAGTCAAGCACCTAACATCAGCACCGGTTTTGGCGCAGCTAGACACAACAAAACCGTTCGATGTGTACTGCGATGCATCCGGCATTGGGCTCGGGTGTGTGCTGATGCAAGACCGAAGGGTGGTCGCGTATGGATCACGGAAGCTTAGAAACCATGAGCAGAATTATCCAACTCATGACTTGGAGCTCGCTGCCGTGGTACTTGCACTGAAAATGTGGAGGCACTACCTACTCGGTAACCTCGTACATTTATATACCGACCACAAAAGCCTCAAGTACATATTCACTCAGAAGAAGCTGAACATGAGGCAGCGAAGATGGTTGGAACTGATAAAGGATTACGAAATAGAGATCCATTATCACCCCGGCAAGGCAAACGTAGTGGCAGATGCACTGAGTCGCAAGTCACACGTCAACAATCTGACCATCACACCGTTAGAAGAGAGCGAACCGCCACTGCGTGTGATTCCACATGGAGATCTCTACAATTTAGCTTTGATCCCCACTATCCGTGAAGAGATAGCGGCAGCCTAGAAGAATGACAAGGGCATGTCACATTTGCGGAGACGGGTAGACAGTGGGGAACTGAAATGTTTCCGGAAGGACGGAGACGGCGTCCTATTGTTCAAGAACTGGATCGTCGTACCCCGTAACCCGGAGTTACGGAAGAAAATTTTTGATGAGGCTCACTTGTAAAAAATTTCTATTCACCCCGTCAGCAACAAAATGTATCAAGAACTCAGAAGCAAGTTTTGGTGGACACGGATGAAGCGGGAGATCGCCAAGTACGTGTCCGAGTGTGATACATGTCGAAGGGTGAAGGCAGATCATATGCGGAAACTGGGACTGCTACAACCACTAGGCGTTCCTGCCTGGAAGTGGGAAGATGTGAGCATGGACTTCATCATCGGTTTACCCACCACTTTTCAGAAACATGATTCTGTGTGGGTAATCATCGACCAGCTCACCAAAGTTGCCCATTTCATCCCGGTCAACACCAACTACAATGCCATGAAGTATGCTGAACTGTACACCTCACGGATCCTATGCTTATACGGCGTACCCCGTACCATCAATTGGATCGGGGCACTTTATTTGTGTCCCATTTTTGGGAGCAGCTACACGCTGCATTGGGGACGAAGCTGATCCGTAGTTCAGCGTACCACCCGCAGACGGATGGGCAAACCGAGCGGGTAAATCAGACCCTAGAAGACATGCTACGAGCTTGCACTATCAACCACGGCAAGAATTGGGATGATCACTTGCCGTTACCCGAGTTCTCATACAACAATGGGTACCAAGCCAGCATCAAGATGGCGCCTTACGAGGCGCTATATGGAAGAAAATGCCGCATACCATTGAATTGGTGTGAGTCTGGCGAAAGGGTTACCTTCGGGATTGATCTTGTCAACAACGCGGAGGAAAAGGTTCGACTGATTCAAGCGAACCTAAAGGCCGCCCAATCCCGGCAGAAACTGTATGCGGACCGGAGAAGACGCCCATTACAGTTCGAAGTCAGGGATCACGTATACCTACGTGTGTCTCCGATGAAGGGCGTAAACAGATTTGGGGTGAGAGGAAAGTTGGCACCCCGGTTCATCGGTCCATTTCAGATTACCGAAAGATGTGGATCAGTAGCATACCGGCTGAAATTACCAGAAGCACTCTCTGGTGTGCACGATGTCTTTCATATTTCCCAGCTGAGGAAGTGTCTTAAGCTATCAACTACCATTCATCTGGAGGACATAGAAGAACTGAAACCGGATCTCACCTATCGGGAGGAACCGGTTCAGGTTATTGATGAGAAGGCCCGAACCACACACAACCGTACGTTGTGGTTCTACAAAGTTCTATGGAGTCATCACTCCATGGACGAAGAGACATGGGAGAGCGAAGGATTTCTTCATGCTAACTACCCCAACTTTTTCACGTCGCATATCCGGTAATTTTTCACCATCCTCTCTCTCATTTTCACCTTATAATCTCGGGACGAGATTCTTTTAAGGGGGGAGGAATGTAAAGGCCTCAGTTTTTGACATATTCAAAGTGTTTATCATCACACAAACACACACACACCTCATTTGAAGATAGTTGATGAACACATTTGAAGAGCAAGTAACCATTATCAACATGCTCACTAGAGAATAAACTCACAAATACAAGTGGTATTTCCCACATGCATCATCTAGGGCCTGGACATTTGGAAAACTCCTACACCATGCTAGGAATGTCCATGCCAAGTTTCACCCAAATTCAAAACCTTTTTGAGGTCCTTTTGGGTATAGCATGAAAGAGGGTAGTTTGAGCTCAAATTCAAATTCAAACTGTTTTTATCCCATGGATTCAAAAGTGGGAGGCATATTCTTACTCAGCACATTTTTGTGAGCTCACACACCAATTTTCACTCCATTTGGAGTTCATCTTGACATGAGCTAAGTGTAGCAAATTCAAACTTTATTTGAATTTCAAACTAAAAATGTGCTGAAATTTAGTCAAACCAAAACCAATTTGAATTCTAACCAATTCAAATGGCTCAGGGGTGAATAATTCAAATCACCATGGGCATTTTAGGGCTTACTGTTTACAACAGTGATAAGAAGTTAATCTCAGAGGTTAAAATGGGGGTGGGACCCACATGTCATAGGCTGCTGAAAACTTGCAACTGAAGCAGTGGACTTTGCCTCTGTTTATTCAACGCCACCGAGGGCTGCTCGTGCGCCACCGAGGAGAGCCGGCGCTACCAGCTCCTTCCCGCCTCCATGCGCGAGCCCAGGGTCGGTTCCGGGGTCCTCTTAAGGCGACCTAACCTCAGCCGAAGGTCAGGCGCTCGTGGACAGCGTTCCACAGGGGCTTTCACGGGCCAGCAAGAGCGGCAACAGGAGCGTGCGGCCCCCGTGTTGCTCTCCTCCAAGTCTTGAAGCAAACCGTGAAGCATCCGCTACGAATTTCCAGATTTTGCTCCGGCGGTCTTAAACCGAGCTTCTGGTACGGTTTCTTCGAATTTCCGCTCTATGACCCTTCTTAAGTTGTCAAATCTTGCACATAGGCGCTGGACTAGCCGGCGATCATTTTCCTTTTAGCATCCGTGGTATGAAACCGACTAGGAGTGACGAATTTTGAGCTCGATCAAGGACGTTCATGGCGGGCACGATCGGTCACACGGTGCCGAACATCTTGCTGCCATCTTTGAACACCTTTGAAACCTTGTCGAGCTTCCTAGAGGTGTACTGATGCTGTAGAACTGATTGTTCAAGGTCTTGGCGGGTTAGAACCCACGGTCGACGGCGCCGAACCTCAACCGAGGCCGCCGCACGTCGCCGGGTTATTTCCGGTCACCGCCAGCTCGAACTGACCCCACAGACGTGTTCCTCGACGTCGATAACCCCCTGGCGGCGAGTTTCAGACCGTGCAGTGGATGGCAGCGGCAATCCGGCGAGCTGCGGGTCTGCTCCGGCGAGGGGAGGCGGCGCGCGCGCGAGGGAACGTCGGGAGGTAGACGAAGGGGTTGGACCCCAGCTGTCAGCGGCTCGGATTTTAAATCGGGATCAGTCTGCGGCTCGGATCCGGTGTGCTGGCACGTAAAAACCCCGTAGACCCCGGTGTGCCATCGCTCCCGCTTCCGACACGTGTACCGTGGACCCACCGGCAGATTTGAACTTTTCCCCGATTTTCAGAATTCATTCAAACTTCAAATCCTCATAACTTTGGCTAGGAAGCTCCAAATCGAGTGAACCAAATTTTGTTGGACTAAGCTCTCTGAGTACTTTTCAGAAAATCAAGTTTCCCTTCATGAAAAATCCTTAATTCTCTAGGATTAATTCCTCAAAGTTTAAACTGTTTGGAATTTTAACTGGAGAATCCTTTGGAGGAAAATTCTGAAATTTTGCTGGGATGTTCACCAAAATATCCCTGAACTACAATAAAAATTTCAGATCCATTGTAGCTCATTTGATCCACCTAATGGTGTGATTAATGAAACTGTTCCAGAGAAAATAGAAAATGTCTAGAAACATTTTCAGAATTTCTCTGACATTGTTTATCTCATATATTTAGCTAGGAAACTTCAAATTAAGTGAGACCAACTCCATTAGAACCCTATGAAAATCTAGTTTTCAGAAAGGCATGGCTTGCTCCATGAAAATTCCTAGCACACCCTAAAGGCTCCAATTAAGGTCAAGTACATAATTATTTGTGGAGGGCTCAAATGAGCTCTGCTGCAACTAAAACTTGGCCAAGTCTCTGTTTAGGTTGTATCCAAACCACAGTAAAAATCTCAGAGTCATCGAGTCTGTCTAGTGGGACTTATAGCCTTCACAAGTTTAAAATTCAATTCAAATGCATTTAAATTAATACATGTATTTGTTATATCATGTAGTCGCTAAGGTCGAGGAGGAACCCGAAGTCCTAGACTTCGTTACTCCGGAAGAACAGCTAGCCTACGACCAAGAGCAGCAAGGCAAGCCCCGGTTTGCATTAACCTTTTTACAAATTTTTATTGTTTTGAGCACTTACTTGAGTATGATTACTTATTGCATGGGAGTCTTGTTTGAAAACCCAAGTGCATAGCCAAGAGAACCATGGGTTTGGGATTAGGATTGCAAACCACGTTAGCTACCGCAATGCTAAGATAGTGTAGGATTCGGTACAAGTCGAGTAGTTGGAACTACTCGCGGGAATAGGTTAGAGGCACATCGCTCGGGTAGAGATAGCACATGATACACATGGCAAGAGAAAATGAGACTGAGCGGAGAGTAAGGGCAGCAGGACTTTGGGGCCTGTGTGCTATAGCTCCGCTTGTGTCGATTGAGGACCGAGCCGTGTGTGGGCCTATTGAACAAGCTAGAACAGTACCAAAGACCTACCGGCTATATGGGAACCGGGAAACCGATGTAACTCGGGTAGCTGGGTGTTGAGGCATAGCTGGTCGTTCAGAGGGTAGGTTGAGAGCTCGAGGTGTAAATCGGCTGGCGGCACTGAGATGCGCGTGCAGAGACCTCTTGCTCAGGACGATTGGACCGGTTCAACATTTGGCTGACGGGTGAAAGGTGGTTGCGTACGGCGTCCGTGATGGTTGCTGTAGGCAACAACGAGTACAGGCGTACGTGACGGGTTGTTTGGGTAACCCTGCAGGTGTAAATCGATTATAATTGCCATCCCTCATGGTCAGTGAGTACCACTTGTTCACTGTACCGTGACGTAGAAAGAATAGGCTAGTTACATGTTAAAATGTTGCTGATTGAAAGATGGACTTTGATTGTTAATGATTTGTTGTAGTTTAGAGCTAATTAAAGTTCCTTTCAACTTTGGGCAAAGTACATGAGAGAAATGTGTTTCTTGTTTGATTGCGGCTCTCTCATGTGCCTTAGCGTAAGGTTTTCCCCAATTTGCTGCTAAAACCTGAAAGTAAGGTTCCACTAATTAGGCAAGTCCTTGCAACTGATTTTTACCCCCTATACCTATCATCCCTCATATAGAAGTTTCATGTTTAGGAGAGACGGGTCAGTCTTGCTGAGCCTTCGTACTCACTGCTTGTGTTTGAAGATTTTGCAGGGTTCTATGAGGAAGGGACTCCCGAGGAGGAGACGGAACCCCAGGAGGGGAACCCCATCGAGTGGGAGTCGTGCACGCCGCCGTGTTAGTGTGCCTGTGTGCTAGCAAGGACATGTTCACGGGCTGAACGTGAACTTGATGCATAGTCTACGCCCGTGAGTGTAGACTGAACATATTTTGTTGTAAAAAAGTTCATAAACCCGTTTATGTAATAAAATTTTGCTTCCGCTTTGTACCTTTGATGTGTGTTATTCGGTGCTGTGCAACGCAGCACCCCTCAGCGTGATCCTGGCTCGACAAGACCGTGGGGTCGTGTCAGGGATATCTCGGCAAGCTTGGTTCGTGGATGTGGTAGAATGAGATGGTGGTTTACTTTCCGTAGATGTAAGGACCGGTTCATGCCAGCACTCCAGGAAAACAGTGCCACCACAAGGCCAAATATGGGTGCGGCTTAGCTGACTAATTACGTAAGTTACTAGATTGTTATGGACCGTGGAAGGCGCGGGTAATGGGAGTCGAGAGAGGACTGCCCTGGGAACTGCATGGCACAAGAGGGGGCCCGTAGGTGGGAGAATGGTGATTCGAGCCTGCTGGTGAAACCTTAGTGAGTCCATACATCTAGTAGCCCCTTTGTAAAGGCTATTTTGTGATCTCCTGGCCATACACCGACGGTTGTGTACTGGTATAATGGAGTTTCTGCAGTCGCCGACGGGTGACGAAATCACAAACTTGTGGGTAAAGTGGTGCCACCTCTTAAGAGTGTAAAACTATCATGATAGCCGTGCTTACGGTCACAAGCGCCTGGCCAACTCACATGATTAGAGGGAAATTTGGGATGGAAACTTGGGATGGTTATTTGGTTATGGTTATGGTATGGTTATTGTTATTGGATTTGCGACTGTTGAGTCATGACAATGAGTTTGGTTTTCAGTTATATGATTATGAGATGGATATGAACATGAGATGGTTATTATGAGCATGAGATAAAGATGAGAAAGATTAATGGTTGGTTGAAACATGAAAAGTGGTGAATTATGAAGGAGGTATGTTGCTGTTTTACTTAAATATATGTTGGGATTAAATTCACTTAAAGATACTTGCTATTTTTATCATGTTTGTGAAATAAACTTTACTTTCTGCAATGAGCCTTTTTATTCCCTACCTTGCTGTAAGCTACATGTCATACTTTTCCCGCACTTGCTGAGTACGACATGTACTCACCCTTGCATTATCATACAAACATCAGCAACAGGAGAAGAGTACTTCGAGGATCATGTGGAGTAATAGGCGTACGAACTACCGTCAACTTGCCTGTGGTGTTGAAGATGGAGCCGCTGCTGTTTAGTTTTGCTTCCGCTATCGTTTAGACTACCGCTGCTAGAATAAGTTAGAGACTTCCTCTGCAAGAATAGGTTAGAGAGTGATGTAATAAAGTACTTAAACCCTAATATTCGTGGTTATATTCTGAATTCAGTTTGTGGATTACATGTGTATGTGTGACGAACATCCTGGGCACACATATGCATCAGCTGGGTTCCGTTTTCACGGGACCGGGCGTCACAGCGATCCAACTCGAGAGAGCGGGTGAACATTGAGATTTACGCGGTTTGGGCCGCCGGAGCGTAATACCCTACGTCCACGGTGTGATTGTTGTATTGCTTGCGCGTATGAGTGTGTGAGTTTTCAGGGTTTAGAACCCTTTGTCGGGTGGACACCCCAGTCATTTTATAGCCCAAAAATGGGGTGGTTACAATGTGGCTTATGGCCCGACAGGTGGCCTTGAAGCTTGTCTAAACCCTATACATGATCTAGGGTTTTACATACGGAGTAGAGTGGTTGACAAGGGAGTTAAGACCCGCCGCTTGGCGCGTTGAACGCCTCTGACCACGCTGCAGGTGATGATGACATCATCTTGTTGCCACGTTGCCTCACTCTACAGGATGGCACTGTGCCATTGTCACGCCTCGCCGCCCTGTCTTGTCACCATAATGGTGAACGGACGAAGGACGGAGGCGTGCGCTGTGCGCCATGCTTCTGGGAAAGGCGTGAGCCTTGAATGCACGGCCTGAGAGCGCACTCCCTTGTTGAACCACGACCCATGATGGATTGTGGGACACGTGGCGGCTCCAGAGACCTCCTCAATGGGGAGGAGGCCCAAAGCCCAAGTACACGTGGCAGCTCCTAACCTCACCTCAGCGGGGAGGCTTGGTACGGGGCCAAAGGCACGTGTCGGCTCCGGAGCCCTCCTTAGCAGGGAGGAGGTTCGGAGCCCGGGTACACGTGGAAGCTCCGGACCTCACCTCAGCAGGGACGCTACGTCCAGGGCCAAGGGCACGTGTCGGCTCCGGAGCCCTCCTCAGCAGGGAGGAGGTTTGGAGCCCAGGTACATGTGGTAGCTCCGGACCTTACCTTAGCGGGGAGGCTAGGTCCGGAGCCAAGGGCAAGTGTCGGCTCCAGAGCCCTCCTCAGTGGGGAGGAGGTTCGGAGCCAGGTTACATGTGGCATCTCCGGACTCACCTCAGCAGGGAGGCTTGGTCCGGGGCCAAGGGCACATGTTGGGTCAGAAGCCCTCTTCAGCGGGGAGGAGGTTCAGACCCCACATACACATGGCAGCTCCGGACCTCACCTCAGCTGGGAGGCTTGGTCCAAGACCAAGGGCACGTGTTGGCTCTGGAGCCCTCCTCAGCAGGGAGGAGGTTCGGAGTCCACATACACGTGGCAGCTCCGGACCTTACCTCAGCGGGGAGACATGGTTCGGGGCCAAGGGCACGTGTTGGCTCTAGAACCTAGACGCACTTGGCAGGGGACAAGGACATGTGGCCTCGCTAGCGTACGCCTCAACGGGGAGGCGAGGCCTAGGCTGTCTTTAAACCTCCACGTTGGGGTGCCCGGTTTGCAGGGTACCGAGAGTGGCCCCCAGGCCCATCTCAAGGGAGACAACAATCCCGTAGGTGGGGCCTCCATCCTTCCCGCGTGGTGACTTTGAACCTGCACTTTGGAAGTCGATGTGGTGGCGACATTCTAGCGTAATGGGTGTGTGGTTGTACCTGGGACATGAAAAGGCTGCATGTCCTTGGCGTACTGGGCATACTCGACAGTCCAAGCGGCAACACGTCGTCGGCGTAGTGGACGTGTGTCTGTTCTTGACTGGCGGGTCAGGGCGACGTGCTCAAGGGGTTGCCCCGGGGTATTTACTGCGGTAGTCCTTGGGTCAACCGTTGCAGTTCCACCGTGCCGCTTTTATCGGGAACCGCACACATTCCCAAGTGGTTATCTGCCTGGCCCCCAGTGTCTAACGGGTGGACCTAGGTCCCATCCATCATTTGGGGAAGGCGAGTAGCTCGCAGCGGTGGAAACCCATGCACCGCGTCTGTTGCCCTGCCAGAGGTTGCGGACGTAGAAAAGGAAGCATTCCAGAGAGGGGCGGTCCCTTTTTGCCTTTTGCGATCTTCGTCTTCCTCTTGCACGCTCGAAGCCTCCACTCCCCAGCACTCTCATCCTTCTCTCACCACCATGGCTTCCAGCCTCCGTTCCTCCAAGCTTCTCATTGATGGCGACATCGCGCTTGTGAGGCGCCTCATGCGTGCTGTCCGGGTTCGCGCTCACGCCTCACTCCCTTGCACTGGTGGCCGCCTTCGTCCGCCTTGCGAGATGTTTGTCCACTGGCGGCCTTCGATGCGGCGACTACACGATGTCTTCATCATCACCTGACACACAGACAGGGGCGCTCAGTGCGCCAGGCGACGGGACTTAACTCCCCCGTCGACTACTCTACTCAGAGGACGAAGCCATAGATCATGTATAGGGTTCACTTAGCTTTGGGGCCACCTGTCGGGCCCCAAGCCTCATTGTAACCACCCCGACCATGGACTATAAAAGGACCGGGATGACCATCCGACAAAGGGTCGGTTCCCAAATTCCGCATAGGCACCCTCACTATCACAAGCAAACAATACAGCAAGCACTCCTGTGGACGTAGGGTATTATGCTCTGGCGGCCCGAACCACGTAAATCTCATTGTTCATCCGCTCCCTTGAGCACAGTCGCGTAGGGCACCAAGCCCCCTTCGATAAAAGAACCTCGCGGGCTGCTTCCGAGCAGACCGGGAGGAGTGTCGCAGCTCATGCACTCCGACATTTGGCGAGCCAAGAAGGGGGGATTTCCGCGCTCTCCATGCAACCATGGTGAACATCACCTCCTAAGGTGAGCCTTCTCGCACGACTCGCCATCGTCTCTAGGCGGGAGACGACGAGGCTACCTCCCGCTCCACAGTGGGCAGGTCTAGACAGGCCGGCGTACCAGCGGTGCCCACAGTGCCCAAGTCCGGCCGAACCGGTGGCTAGACCGCTGGTGCCCTTGTGGCGCCCACGGCGCCCAGGTCGGGACGGGCCAACTACCGTACGGACGGTGTACCGCCGACGCTCACACTGCCGGAGGCCGCTACCTCTCGGCAGCCCTCTACTCCAACGGTGGCGACCTCCACCATGACCAAGCCCAGAGAGCGTGCTGGCCACAGCACACGCTCTGCTCCACACACCTCCGGGAGAGGGCGCCACCCACAAGGTGGCAGAGCAGTCGTGACACGACATCAACCATCTCATCGCTGCTGCCATGAACTCTCCTACCTACAGGAGACAGCAGGCTGAACCCTCACTGGCCCAGTCGCGGACACCAACGGTGGCCCGTGGGACAGCAGCCGCATGCGCGACAGTTACAACTGACCTCATGGTCAAGCTGAACCGTCGCCTTACAAGCGAGAATGGTCGCACCACCATCGAGCGACACCGAGAGAGGCGTCACAACCTTGAAGGAGAGTACCGCTCTCTGAGCGTTGTACCAGCGGGTCGCGCTCCGCCTACATCTGCCTCTCCAGGGTCAGTAGGGGGCTTCATGGTGCTCGCCCCGCACCTTCGCATGGTGGTCTGGCCACCCAAGTTCTGGCCTCACTTGCCAGAAAAATACGACGTGACAGTCAACCCCGTCGAGTTCCTGCAGATCAACTCCACCTCCATCCTAGCTGCAGGAGGGGATGAGGCCGTCATGGCCAACTACATCCCCGTGGCTCTGACCGGCATAGCCCGGTCATGGCTCATAAACCTTTCCCTAGGCTCCATCACGTCTTGGGAAGAGTTTTGCAGGAGATTCACAGCCAACTTTGGGAGTTCCTACACACGCCCCGACACCAAGCTTGACCTCCACGCCGTGCGTCACCGCGATGGGGGGTCACTGCGATCCTTCATCCAACGGTTCTAACAGGTTAGGAACACCATCCCCCGCATCTCCAACGCCTCCGTCGTCGTCGACTTCCGGCAAGGCGTACGTGACAAGAAGATGCTCGAGAAGCTGTCCACACATGACGTGCAAGACGTCGCCGAGCTCTTCAGCCTGGCTGACAAGTGTGCCAGGACGGCGGAAGGCCAAGACTGGCACTCACGACCTGCCTCCGCGTCAGGGAGTACCTGGGAGGCTTCTGCTTCGTGCAGCAGCAAGAAGAACAAGGCCAGGGGCAGCAACAAGCCACTGGCCAATGCACCCACTGCTGCCTTCACAGCGGCCAGTGGGGCCGTGCCCCACGCACTGACAAGCGCCCAAGACCGCCGTCTGCCAGCAACGACGGCCAATAAGGTGCCCGGTGCACAACTCCAGCCGCCACGGCGCAAGCGACTACCGTGAGATCAAGAAGCTTGCAGAACGCTTCCGTGAGCTGCAACAGCAGCGACCGCGCCAAGACGGTGCACCCTCCCGCCAGAAGGAGGATAAACAAAAGGTCAAGCCCGAGGCCAGCGTTGAGCAAGAGATGGAGTATCAAGACGCCGAGATGGCGTTGAAAGCCATCTACAGTCACTCCGACTCCAATTCCAGTGTTGACAGCGAGCGACACAAGACGTTCCACGTCTAACCAAACGTTCCCCCCGTCGTGCGACAAGGGAAACAACCTCTTACACTAGGGTAGGGGGTGATGCCGCCCTCCCCCGGAACACACCAAGGGCTCATCCTAGTCCAAACATACGACGAAGCCACGCTGGACCAGCTTCCACGTGAAGAAATCGACCTCGTCGACGAGGCAACGTGGCTAGAGGCTGCTCGAAATGCGCTACACCACAAAACGCTCTGGTAATATCAGCAACGGTACGTGCAGAGTAGACAGCCCAAGGTAGGGCCACCTGGTGCCTCGACTAATACTTTCTATAGAAGGGATGACAAATCCTCCCCCGACTGGGAGGGTCCCTTCCGAGCAGCACAAGTATGCCGCCCCAGGTGCACCCGCCTAGCCACGAAGCATGGTACCTCTATCCAATCCACAGAACATAGAACACCTATGTAAGTTCTATCCTTCGCGCAGTGGTAGGGTATTTTTTCTTTTTCTCTTCCTTAGTAAAGTGTCGTAGTGTCTAGGAACACCGCTTAGAATAGCTAATCTCCAGAGGGGTCCTGCTACTCTTGTCATCCAGAGCGGGTCACTGCCTTCTTGCATGACCTGTTTCCTCCTATCACCAGAAGGAAGCCAGAAATATAAAAAATTTATCCCACCCTGCTTACCTTCTTCACAGTTTGTGCTTACTCATGCATATCAACTGTAAATGGCATGTACGGAGCGTGTCCTACATAATTGTCCTAGGTCCCATGGCACAGAAAGGTCTCCTCGCTAAAAGGTTAACGCCCGCTGGAGGTCCAGGATGCGCAAACTGCTTAGCCTGGTTCCGTACCCTAAGCTTGCCGTACTGCCTCCCCTGCGCTTCGACTGAGTACTTGGGGGCCAGAAAGACCACACTAACAGACAAGAAAAGTAACTGGACCCCAGATATTGCCCCCATACTTTTTGTGCTTTCTTTCCATACTGCTCCGGCCGTGTGTCTAGTCACTCTTTCTTGTGTTCAACCATAGCAAGAGTTATGTTATCCTTCTGGTCATGGCGCCAAATGGTTCCTCCCCCAAAAGGCTTATGCCGGTGGGGGGTCCAAGGTGTGTAGCCTGCTATGTCTGGTTCCGTACCCCTAGCGTGCACATCATGCCTCTCCAGTGCTACATCTTAGTACCGGGGAGACCCACGGCTCATACCCTCGAGCAAAGTTTTCGCTGTAACTTAGGGACCTTTGGTTGTCTCATTGCCTGGGGGCCCTATGGCGCCAAATGGCCCTCCCCTGAAAGGCCTACGCCAGCGAGAGGTCTAGAGTGTGTAGCCTGCTATGCCTAGGTCTGTACCCCTAGCATGCACACCCTGCCTCTCTAGCGCTACAGCTCGGTACCGGGGAACCGGACGGCTAATACCCCTAGGCAAACTTTAACCATGGCCCGGACGACCCACATCAAATTACCCAAGCCTCGCAGCTCGGCTGAGGACCGTAAGCCACAGTAAAGCTACCTTACAAGGAAGAGTGACCAGAGAGCACGATTACTCCCTCTTTCTGCCACGTCTAAAGGTCTGCACAGGTCCTTGGCATCTCGAACCTCCCAGGGGCCCAATGCTGACATCCTGCCTCATCTAGTGGTAGGTGCGCTCCAACACAAGGGCCACACCAACCAGGGGGCCATCACGGTGAACGATGCGGGCAGGACGTCGTACCACTGCAGCAGCGAGCAGAAGACTCGGAGCACCAGCTACGACAAGCTGAAGACAAGGGCCGAACATCCCTCGGGTCCTTGCGCTGCCAAGGACCCGGAAGGAGTAGTAGCCACACTGTCGGAGTGCCCTGGGTTCTTATGCTGCTAAGGACCCGTAGGAACAAGCTCGGGACATTGGCAAAGAGCAATCTACGTTGGCTAAGTCGTTGTGGACCCTTGCGCTGCCAAGGGTCCGAAGTCTACATCAACAACTCAAGACATCATAAGAATTAGAGGAAAAAGTCTTTACTAAGAGCGCAGCTCCGGCATACATAGGAGGATACAAGGCAAGCGGGAGACTGTAAGTGCATCTAGGTATCCCCGTGGGTTTTGGATGATTGATGACGATGATTAAGAGACTAATGAGCTGAGATGATCATAAAATGAGCTGAGATGATCATAAGCACAGGATATTTCTAAGGTGGACACCTAAACTCTCAAAAAGGAAAAGGATGAAGAACGGTGTCGAAGACTCGAAGAGTAGAAATTAGGGTTTCATTTGAGTCTTTAGTAGGCTAGCCATGTTAGAGTGAGAGTGCGTTTCAAGTGCATTGAGATCATAGAAGAGAGCTCAAAGCGTTAGAAGTGTCGATTCCTTAGTGGAGAGTGCTAGTGAGGTAAACCCTAGCAGGCTGGACTTGTCTGGGCCAGAGGCCAAACTAGTCCGGAGTCCTACGGCTTAGTCCATTTATTGGCGGACTAAGAGCTCATGACTGAGTTCGAACTTGTCCGTTTGGGGACGGACTAGTCCAGTTCTCCCTTGGTGAGAGTGTTTTAGTACTAAGTCCTGGCAGACCGGACTTGTCCGCCTCAGCGGCCGAACTAGTTCGGGCTAGCCAGACTTGTCCGTTTTCACACGGACCAAGGGGTCCTGTGTGAGTTCGGGCTAGTCCGTTCTGAGGCGGACTAGTCCGTATGGTTGTGAGATGAGAGCTCCCACAGCTAAGTCTTGGTGGATCGGACTTGTCCACCTGAGTGGCCAGACTAGTCCCGGTCCTCCAGACTTGTCTGTTCTCACCCGGACAAAGAGGTCCTGTGTGAGATCAGACTAGTCTATTGTGAGGCGGACTAGTCCATAGATTTGTGAACGTTTGAAATTTGAACGTTGGGGAGTATTTGGATTTGTGACGTCAGTGGTCCCCGTGGACCGGACTAGTCCGAGGTCCTGACCGGACTAGTCCAGACTTCCGTTGGTGGCAACGGTTGGCTATCTGGACCTCTATAAAAGGAGGTTTCCCGACTTCATTTTAAACACATTGAAACCCTAGCGCCGCCACAGCCATCCTAGAGCCTATCTAAGCCTTCCCTCTTGCCTACTCACCCTCTAGAAGCAATTCTTGAGTGGATTTGGGTGTGTGAGGAGAGGAGAAGGAAGAACTTTGTGTTTTGGCTCTTGGAGTGATCTCGTGCACTTGGTGTGAGTCTTTGTGACCTGTGGCTTGTGAGATTCGTGAAGTTTGTGGACGTGTTCAAGTGGGAGCCTCAGATTGTGAGCAGTGATCTTGTAAGTTCACCCTTGAGATAGTGGAAGAACCAGGTTGACCTTAGTGGCGACTTGGTGAGGAAAGGGTTGTTAAACCCGGTCCTTTGTGGACTCCTCAACGGGGACATAGATTCCTGAGTGGAAGCGAACCTCGGGCAAAATCTCCGTGTCTCTCTTGCTTTTACATTTCATCGATTGTTAAAATTACTTAGGGTACATTTTGCTTATTTCGCTCTTATAGTGTTCCTCATTACAATCTTGCAATCCACTACCATATCCTGTCATACTTTTTATATTAGATTGCTAGATAGTTTATCCGCATTTCGTTAAGCTAAAATCTGAAGAAAAACCCATAAAAATCAAGTTGTTAGGTTTTTCCAGCAGGCTGACCGAACTAGTCCGCTCCTGAGCTAGACTAGTCCGTCCCCTATGTTATAATCTCATTTAATTAGGTCATTTCAGGTAGTTTAGCCTATTCACCCCCCTCTAGGCAACTTTCAATTGGTATCAAAGCAGGTCTCTCCATCAAGAGCCTAACCACTCAGAGAGAAGATGGCCGGAGTGGATGGATACAAGATTCCATCGACGTCGCAAGGCGACAACACACATGACAATAAGAAGAACGCGGATGTGCTGCAAGACCATTCAAGTGACGATGAAGAAGTTTGCCAACTCAAGGCGCGACTTTGTGAGAAGCTAGGTCACTCAAGCAAAGAGGAGAAGAATAAGACGAAGGATCAAGAAAGGAGTGGTCAACCGGACTACTCCCAATATCCTTTCAACTATGAGTGATTAACCTCTAACAACCATTACTTGTCTATTCCTCTTGGCAAACCCCCTAAATTCGATGAAAATGACTACTCCATGTGGAAGCATAATATGAAGATGCATCTAATCTCCTTAAACCCTAGCTTGTGGCAAATTGTCCAAACATGTGTCAATCTTCAAAGGAATAAAGAAGACGTTACCCCGGAGCAAGCCATCCCACTCCATCGCAATGCTCAAGCAGTTGGGGTCATCACCTCATCCTTGACTCGAGATGAGTTCAACCGAGTCGATGGATTGGAGGTGGCCAAAGACATATGGGACACACTCAAGACGGCGCATGAAGGCAACCAAGTCATTAGGGAGGCCAAGATCGAGATTATCGAAGGAGAGCTTGGGAGGTTCACCATCATGGATGGTGAGTCCCCTCAAGACATGTACAACCGTCTCAAGGTCCTCGTCAACAAGAGCCGATACTATGGATGCACCCAGTGGACGGATCATGAGGTGGTGAAGAGGATGGTTTGGGCATTTATGCCTCGAAACATTGCTCTTTGCTCCATGATCCGTGAGAGTCCGAGATATGCTCAAATGACCCTAGAGGAAGTGCTTGGAAGGATCATCAACAATGAGATGATGGAGAAGGAAGCCATGTTCTACAACGACCTCCAAAGGCTCACCTCCTCCAAGAAGAAAGATGTTGCTTTCAAAGCAACATCCTCATCACAAGACCTCGAAGCAAGTGATGATGAGAGTCTCTACACCGATGAAGAAGAGGCGCTCTTCATCAACAAATTCAAGAGGATGATGAGAAGGAGGAAAAGGAGCTACCACTATGAGAACAAGAACAAGAAAAGGTACAAGCCCAAGACGAAAAGAGCATGCTACAATTGTGGTGAATATGGAGACTTCATTGTGAATTGTCCATATGAAGAGAGCAAGAAGAAGAGGGATGGCAAGCCCCAAGAGAAGAAGTTCTTCAAGAAGAAGAAGCCATCAGGACATGCTCACCTTGGGAAGGAATGGGACTCAAACAAAGACTCATCCTCCAAGGATGAAGAGAAAGTGGCAACACTTGCCATTGGAAGGAGCAAGCTCTTCCCCAACCTTGAAGACTTCAAGTCTACATGTCTCATGGCTAAGGAGGGAAGAAGAAAGGTTAAATCTAAACCATCCTCCTCTACTTCTTCACTTGATAACTTTGATGGTAGTAGTGAAAATGAATCCATGCTCAAGGATCTAAGTAGGAGCACCTTGAAAAAGATGAGCTTGTTGTCGAAAGAAATATTTGAGAAGGAGGAACTCATCAACCGTCAAGAAGACATGCTCATCCTTGAAAAGGAGAGATGTCATGAGCTTGAAGAGCTCCTTGAGTTTAAAGGGAAAGAAGCAAGGCACTTGAGCGTGAACTCGCTTTGAGCAAGGAAACTTGCTCAAATCTTGAGGACACAACTATTGTGCTCAAGGATGAAATTGTTAACTTGACAAAAGTTAACAAGATTCTTGAAACACAAGTTGAGTCTCTCAAGATCAATGCACCTTCTTCCTCTATGATTCCACCCTCCTCAAAGAAATCTTCCGAAGCAACTCAAACTTGCAAGTGCTCAAACTTAATCCTAAAACTTAAGGATGAACTCAAGTTGGCACAAAACAAGCAATCACCGAAAGGTGGGATCTTTGACAAGGAGAAATTGGCATATGCACGAAGTGCATATACCAATGTAAGACCTCCACATGTCAAAGATGGTCTCGGCTATTCTTGGGAGTGGAAGCAACATGCTAAAACTCCCAAGAATGGGAAAGAATTGATTGTTTTTGTCAAGGAGGGTTCATCCAACAAAGATAATGGAAAGAACATTGCAAACTCATCTAACATGCCTAAAAATGAACCTCATCCTTTGTTCCATGACTTTGATGCTTCATATGTTTTTGTCAAAGTGTGTGGTCACACTTCCCCCGGATCTGTATTGGGCAGCCCGTAGAGGTTCTTTTTTCGGAGGGGCTAGTCGCTTGCGGAGAGCTTAAGCGTAGGGACCAGTTTGGAAGGAGCTTGACACGGCGAGTTTTACGTGGTTCGGGCCGCCGGAGCGTAAAACCCTACGTCCACGGTGAGCTGAGGTGCTCGCTGTATTGCTTGTTGCTCAGAACCGGAGTCCTGAGCTTGAGGGTGAGTTACGCCTAGGGTGTGAGTTGCTGGAGTGCGAACCCAGGGGTGCGAATGGCTAGAGTGCGAACCCTTGCTAACGTTGCCTACCCGAACCTTTTATAGTCCAAGGCTCGTGTGGCTTACAAGGGGGGCCCGGGACCCGACAGGTGGTCCCGGGGAGATTTCCTGCCGACTATCATATCCGCAGTTATGCCGGTAGTTGTCTCTGGCGAAGGCTTCCGAGCCTTCGTCTTGCCGCCCTGCCCATGCCGCATGCTAGTCGTAGTGGTTGATGACGGTGTAGGCGGCAGGGGATGTCTTGTCGCTGTGTTTATTGGCTGGCAGGTTCTGACACCGCGCGCCAGCCTGTGATGCGACTGGGCGCAACGGCACCTGACAGAGGCGTGCTCCGCGCCTCCGCGTCTTGGGAAGGCGCGGGTCTTGAATACCTTGTACGGGCAAGGTATGGTGCGTCTTTACGCTCGCTGCCTACCGCTCGTGGGCAGGCAGCGCTGTTCTGCTGAAGACGTGGCAGGCCCGGAGCTCTCTTCTGAGGTGAGGGAGGTCCGGCCCCGCAGGACACGTGGAGCCTTCGGACCTCTCCCCGCGGAGGGGGAGGTCCAGCTTCTGTCGGCCACGTGGCGAGCCCGGAGCTCTCCTCTGAGGAGAGGGAGGTCCGGCCCCGCTGGACACGTGGCGCCTTCGGACCTCTCCCTGCGGAGAAGGGCGAGATCCTCAGGCATTTTCCCTTGTGCATGGGGGTACCCCATATCGCGGGTACCGACAGTGGCCCCCGGGCCCATCTCGGGGGAGATAGCGAGCCCGAGGTGGGACCTCCGTCTCTTCTGTTCCGCGCACTTTCTCTAAGTCCCGCATTGACCGCTGCCGGAGCACGAACAGTCGCGGGATCGTGGGAGCGTGCGCCCACTTGATGGTTGCCTTTACTGCGGCGGTTCCCAAGGCTGCAACTTCTGTATGTCGCAGCGCTTTCTTCGGGAACCGCCGAAGCGCCTTGCCGGCTCATCTTCTTGGGCGACTGACTCCTTGACCCACCGCTTCAGCTGGGCAGCTTGGGTCCACTTGCCATCGGCGCTCGGTCTTGGAGCCGAAGCGGTTGCTGATGCGGCTTATTCGAAGAGTTTCGAATCGCTTTGAATTGTACCTGGAAGGTGTGAAAGGAAGCTGCAACGTGGGTAGGCTCACCTTATAAGGCTTCCAGCACTTGCACTTTTCTTGAGTCTCTGTGGCCTTGTCTTCGCCCATGGCTTCTAACCCGCCTTCAGAGGGGGATCGCGCTTGATTTCCTCCGGCAGCGGCGTCTGCACCAAATCAGGGATCTAGGGAGCCTGCATGCCTTGCCTCTAGAGGTGGCGCCTCCAAGAGGCCTCGGGTTTATCATCCCTACGGGAATCTTCTTGAGCGACGGCATGCTAAAAGTTCCCTAGCGTTGCGTCCTTTCTCCTCAGGCGGTGGAGTCTTCAAAGAAACTGCTGACACGCCGAGGAGGCTTCAGGTGGAGGAGTCTCCAAGGAAACTGCTGAAGCACCAAGGAGGACTCCAGGTGGCAGAGTCTCAAAGGAAACCGCTGAAGCAGCGGAGGGGGCTTCAGAAGCATCCTTGATGACACCGGCCCTTGCGCTGGTGATGGCCGAGGTGGTCCCCGCGCTCGGGTCAGAGGAGTCTTCAAGGAGACTGCTGAAGCGGCGGAGGGGGCTTCAGGAGCGCCCTTGATGATAGCGGCCCTTGCGCTGGTGGTGGCCGGGGCTTCAGAAGCATCCTTGATGACACCGGCCCTTGCGCTGGTGAGGGCCGAGGTGATTCCTGCGCACGGTTCACAGAGCGGGAGAACGCCGCCAGGGCTGAAGCCGAGGACGTGGCCGCTCTTGCAGCTTCTAGGTTCTGGACGTGCCGGGGGAACCCTAGTTTTTTTTCGAGTCTGTAGCTCAGCTCATGGAGCCATGAATAAATAGACTCTCTTGAATGTTTGTGCCTGTGATGTCTCCTGTCTTCTTCTTGGTTTTGCCTGGCCGAGCCCTTAGCTCCGCAAGGTGCTCAGAGGCCTTCACCAGTCTCGAAGCTCTGCTCCGGCACCTTCCCCGGGTCTTTTACTGTATTAAGGGTCCCGGAGGTCTCCGGAGCTCGCCCCATGAGGATGGGGAGGTCCGGATTTGCTGGCCACGTGGCAGGCCCGGAGCTCTTCTCTAAGGAGAGGGAGGTCCGGCCCCGCGGGACACGTGAGGCCTTCGGACCTCTCCCCTCAGAGGGGGGGGAGGTCCGGCCTCTGTCAGCCACGTGGCGGCCCAGAGCTCCCCCCTGAGGAGAGGGAGGTCCGGTCCCACTGGACACGTGGGACCTTCGGTCTTACCTTGGAGTTCCGGTCTTGCGCTATCCCGTAGCGGCCCCCTGGTAGGTGTGTCTCATTGGTTGTGTGCACCTACCATACTCCTGCAGGGAGCTGAGGCCGAGAAGTCCTGCACACAAGTAAGGGAAACGTATTTCGCCTTGAAGGCTCCCCCTCCTTTATCTCATAGTCTTATTTGGCTTACGGTCCCTAACCACATGCACGGTGCTTGGGGACTATAGTGCGCGATGTGCCGGGGGCTCGGGGCCCCCTTGTCCATCGGCATGTACCTCCAACACAACCGCCTCTGGTAGGGCAGCAAATGCCGACTAGGGGTGAGAATGAGAAGAGAGAGCTGAGCGCAAGGCGGGCATACGCCGGAAGTGTAGTCATAAAAATTTAATACATAATTTAAATGAGGACAAGGGAAGAGCAAAGTAGGACAGGTTTCTTTTCATATAATTTTCCACAGGAGGAAGGCAGACTAAACATGGAGGCCACGACCCGCCCCATTAAGAAGGGAAGCAAGACTCTACGCGCTTGGAGTCGGAACCAGGCAAAGCTGAACGTAGTCCTGGACCGTCCCCTGGGGCTTAGCTGCTCCGAGCGCTGTTCCTGGACTCTATGGAATTTATTACGAAAAGAAGAGACTGTCCTATCATTGCTCTAGGGGTAGAACTTACGAGGTGTTCTATGTTCCAAGGGTTCGGGAGCGGATCCCCATCCTCGGTGGAAAGGCGTACGCACCCAGGGCGGCACACTTTTGTGACTCGGAAGGGACCTTCCCAACTAGGGGAGAGTTTGTGGGTCCCTTCACGAGAAAGTATGCGCCGCAGCACCAGGTCACCTTCCTGCAGCTCCCGGGCACGCACAGACCTCTGGTGGTAGCGACGGAGCGCTTGTCTGTACCGTGCGTTACGGAGTGCTGCATGCAATCGGACCTCGTCGACGAGGTCGATTTCTCCACGCCGGAGGTTGTCCTGCGCGGCTTCGTCGTAAGCTCGGACACGGTGAGACTTCATGGTGATCTCTGGGGGAAGCACAGCTTCGGCCCCATACACCATGAAGAAGGGTGTCTCTCCGGTGGCTCGGCTCTGGGATGTCCGGTTAGCCCATAGTGTGTTCGGAAGCTCATCCACCCAATTGGCACTGTCGAAGTGTGTGGTCAACACTTCCCCCGAACCTGCACTAGGCAGCCCGCGGAGGTTCTTTTTTCGGAGGGGCTAGTCGCTTGCGGTGAGCTTGAGCGTATGGACGAGTTAAGGAAGAGCTTGACACGGCGGGTTTTACGTGGTTCGGGCGCCGGAGCGTAAAACCCTACATCCACGGTGAGCTGAGGAGCTCGCTGTATTGCTTGTTGCTCAGAACCGGAGTCCTGAGCTTGGGGGCGAGTATGCCTAGTGTATGAGTTGCTGGAGTGCGAACCATTGCTAACGTCGCCTACCCGAGCCTTTTGTAGTCCAAGGCTCGTGTGGCTTACAAGGGGGGCCCGGGACCCGACAGGTGGTCCCGGGGAGATTGCCTACCAACTATCGTATCCGCAGTTATGTCGGTAGTTGTCTCTGGCGAAGGCTTCTGAGTCTTCATCTTGCCGCCCTGTCCATGCCGCATGCTAGTCGTAGTGGTTGATGACGGCGGAGGCGGCAGGGGATGTCTTGTCGCTGTGTTTATTGGTTGTCAGGTTCTGACACCACGCGCCAGTCTGTGATGCGACTGGGCGCAACGGCACCTGACAGAGGCGTGCTCCGCGTCTTGGGAAGGCGCGGGCCTTGAATACCTTGTACGGGCAAGGTATGGGGCGTCTTTACGCCCGCTGCCCACCACTCGGGGGGCAGGCAGCGCTCTTCTGCTGGACACGTGGTGGGCCCGGAGCCTTCCTCAGAGAGGAGGGAGGTCCGGCCCCGCAGGACACGTGGAGCCTTCGGACCTCTCCCCGCGGAGGGGGAGGTCCGGCTTATGTCGGCCACGTGGCGGGCCCGGAGCTCTCCTCTGAGTAGAGGGAGGCCCGGCCCCGCTGGACACGTGGAGCTTTCGGACCTCTCCCCCGCGGAGGGGGGAGGTCCTGCTTCTGCCGGCCATGTGGCGATCTCGGAGCTTTCCTCTGAGGAGAGGGAGGCCCGGCCCCGCCGGACACGTGGCGCCTTCGGAGCTCTCCCTGCGGAGAAGGGTGAGATCCTCAGACATTTTCCCCTGTGCGCGGGGGTACCCCATATCGCGGGTACCGACAGTGGCCCCCCGGCCCATCTCGGGGGAGATAGAGAGCCTGAGGTGGGACCTCCGTCTCTTCTGTTTCACGCACTTTCTCTAAGTCCCGCATTGACCGCTGCCAGAGCACGAACAGTCGCGGGATCGTGGGAGCGTGCGCCCACTTGATGGTTGTCTTTACTGCGGCGGTTCCCAAGACTGCCACTTCTGCACGTTGCGGCGCTTTCTTCGGGAACCGCCGGAGTTCCTTGCCAGCTCGTCTTCTTGGGAGACTGACTCCTTGACCCACCGCTTCAGCTGGGCGGCTTGGGTCCACCTGTCATCGGCGCTCGGTCCTGGAACCGAAGCGGTTGCCAATGCGGCGTATTCGAAGAGTTTCGAATCGCTTGGAATTGCACCTGGGAAGTTTTAAGAGGGGATCTTACCCGCATTGCGGCTTCCCTTCGCACTTCCCAGCGCTTTTTCTTGGACTCTTGTGCCTTTGTCTTCTTGCCTTTGAGTCCTCCCTCGTCATGGCTTCCAACCGGCCACCAGAGAAGAAACACGCTCGATCTCCCCTAGTGGCGGCATCTGTGCCAAGTCGGGGATCTGGGGTGCCTGCACCTCCCGCTTCTGGAGATGGCACTCCTTCCGGTGGCGACACAAAGAGGCCCCGGGCTGATGCGTTGAGGGGATCTTCTAGAGCATCCCCTACTCCGCCGGTCCAGGCGACTGCGGAGCGGCCGTCAGTGACGACGGCGTGCTCTGGGGATCCTACCCCGGCTCGGAAGTCGGGGTTCGGAGCCCGCTGGAGTGTTCGCGCTTCCCGGCCGTCCCCGACTGGTGGGGAGTCTGTGCCGTTGCGCTCGGAAACCGGGACGGCTGCCGCGGCCCCCAAGCCAGCGCGAGTTTCCCCTGCTCCAGCGTGCCTGGATTCCACGGCTGTGTCATCTCCTCCTGCCGAGACAGCTGCCGCGGCCCCCAAGCCAGCGCAGGTCAACCCTGTACCAGTTGACCCAGCTTCTACTTCACCGTCGGGTGAGAGTTTGGCGGGTCCGGCCGTCGGAGTCCTAGCGCCAGCTTCTCCTGACCGGCGTCTCATCCCGGTTGCTGGTGCATCGCCTACTCTTGAGGATGATGTGATGGAAGAGGTCGGGGGTGCTGCTCCAGCCTCTGCTGCCCCACTGCCTCTGGCGGATGCCTTCGCGCTCGCCCAAGCGAGCGTCCGACAGGTCTTGGCCGCACTTGGTCGTGAGCGCGAGGAGCATACGGTTGAAAGGGATCGCCTCCTCACCTGGGGGAACCTTTTGCGGGAGCGGACCACGAAGGTCAAGGGCGAGCTCGATTCCAGGCAGGAGTCGCTTGACTTCAGGGAAGCGCTCCTCGACTGGCTGAAACAGTCTGTTGACCGCCTGGACGCCGAAACGCGACGGCTCCACAAAGATGCCCTTGAGGCACACACCCAGGCCGAGGAGAGCCTCTCTGCCGCGGAGGAGATACAGCAGCTGTTGGAGCGCCGTAAACTCGCCGTTGAGGACCGGGAGTGTTCCACGGCAGTCGAGGCGGAGAGGGTCGCCGCGCGGCTGGCGGCCGGCGAGGCTGACCTGCGAGCTCGGGCCAGGGAGCTAGAGGCCCGGAAGGCAGACCTGGCCATGAGGGAGGAACAGGTCTCCCGTGAACGCCAGGCGATTCTGGATCGAATTGGCTGCCGACTTCCAGGTTTCTGAGTTGGAGCGGCTTGCCCAGTCTCTTCTCCTTCGGGAAAGCTCCCTGGCAGCCAGGGAGAAGGAGTCCTCCGAGGGAAGCCGCGACGCCCTGCGAGCAGCCTGCCGCGAGGTAGAGGAGCTCTTGGCTTTACAGTCCTCCGAGGCCCGTGCAGTTTCGAGCTTCGTCGACCAGGCGGGGTCCGCCTTGGTCCCTCTCGGCTTCAGCCTGGTGAAGGCGGTGGCTCCTGCGCTGAAGGTGGCTGAAGTGATTCCCGCACTGGAGTCACTTGGCGCCAAGCTGAGCAGGCTGGACTCAGTGGTTGCCAGCGAGCTTGAGGCAGAGGGACGGGGTCTGGCCTTCGAGGTTGCCACGCATGTGCTAGCCTGCTTCAAGAACCGGGACCCTTCCTTCTCACTGGAGCCAGCGAAAGACGGTCCTGCCGCGGAGCGGGAGGAGATGGCCAGGGCCGAAGTCGGGGAAGTCGCCGCCCTTGTAGCCTCTAAGTTCCGACGCGAGCCAGGAGGCCCCTAGGACTCGCTTCTTTCTTTTTATCGAGTCTGTAGACCAGCTCGTGGAGCCATAAATAAATAGACTCTCTTGAATGTTTGTGCATGTGATGTTTTTTGTCTTCTTCATGGTTTTACCTGGCCGAGTCCTTAGCTCCGCAAGGCACTCAGAGGCCTTTAACAATCTCGAAGCTCTGCACAGGCACCTCCTCCGGGTCCTTACTGTATTAAGGACCCCGGAGGTCTCCGGAGCTCGCCCCATGGGGAGGTCCAGATCTGCCGGCCACGTGGCGGGTCCGGAGCCCCTCCTGAGGAGGCGGGAGCTCTGGCCCCGCTGGACACATGGGGCCTTCGGAGCACCCCTCAGAGGGGGAGGTACGGTTTCCGCCAGCCACGTGGCGAGTCTGGAGCTCCCCTCTACGAGGCGGGAGCTCCAGGCCCGCTGGACACGTGGGGCCTTCGGGCCTCGCCCCTGTGGAAGGGGCGGGACCCGGACCTTCCGATTCTATGCTGGAGTAGTTGGTAGCTCCTTGCCCCCCACTTCATGCAGCCCCGTTGCTGTAACCTGGAGGTCCTGCACACAGGTAGAGGAAATGTAATTCTCCTCGGGGGGGGGGGGGGTGTCCTCCCTTCCTGTCTCTTAGTCTTATTCGGCTTACGATCCTGATCCGTTATACGGGGCTTGGGCAATTCTGTGCGCGGGACACCGGGGCTCCGGCTCCCTCCAAGGTCCGGGTATGATCGTCCGATCCCTAGTACCGGACCGTGCGCCGGGGAAGCAGAGTGCATAGGCTTTGGGTACGAAACCAGGCAAAGCAGATGTACTCCCCTGGACCTCTGGAGGGCAGGATGCGCACGCTTTGGGCACTGAGCCGGCTAAGCGGGATACGCACCCTGGACCCCCCATGCACGGCGCAGGCCTTTCCTGGAGATGACCAACTGGCACCGCAACACCTGACTGGGGGAGGCCCGAGAGACCCACTTGGCCATCGGCAGGTGCCTCAAGTGCAACCGCCTTCGGTAGGGTAGCAAATGCTGACTATGGATGAGCGCGGGAGAGAGGGAGCTAGGTGTATGGTGTGCATACATAGAGAGTGCGACCATAAAAATTAATGTGTAATTTAAATGAGCACATGAGAGAGAGCGAAGTAGAACAGGTTTCTAATGCCCATAGGTGGAAGTCAGGCTGTACATGGAGGCAATGACCCGCCTCGTCAAGAAGGGAAGCAAGACTCTACGCGCTTAGGGTCGGAACCAGGCTAAGCTGGACGTAGTCCTGGACCGTCCCTTGAGACTTAGCTGCCCCAAGCGCTGTTCCTAGACTCTATGGGATTTATTACAGAAGGGAATGACCCTGTTCTACTAATGCTCAGGGGGTAGGACTTACAGTGTTGTTCCATGCCAAGGGTTTTGGGAACGGATCCCACACTCGGTTGAAAGGCATGTGTACCTAGGATGGCAGCTTTCGTGACTCGGAAGGGACCTTCCCGGCTGGGGGAGAGTTTATAGGTCCATCGCGGGAAAGTGCGTGCCGCGGCACCAGGTTGCCTTTCTGCAGGTCCCTGACGCGTTTGGTCCTTTGGCGGTAGTGCTAGAGCAGCAGCCGAGACCGTGTGTTGTGGGGTGTCACCTGCAGCCGAGCCTCGTCGATGAGGTTGTCATCTTCATGCTGGATCAGGTCCTGCGCGGCTTCTCCTGGGCGCCCCGGGGAGCTCTCCCCTTCTGGCTAAGGCCTTCAAGGGGTAGGAGGACCCGGACTCTTCTTGGGAGACCCAAGGCATCTTCCCCTTCTGGCAAGGCCTTCAAGGGGTTGACAGACCCTGGGCGGCCCCCAGGAGGTACAACCGAGGCATGGAGGCGTGCGCCCGGGTGGAGCTGGCCCGGTTCTGCACCATCGGGGCTGGTGCTTGGGCTGCTGTGACTACTTGGAGCTCCTCCGAGGTTGGCATCGCAGCAGTGCAGTCTCCACTGAGGTTGTCATCTTCACGCTGGATCAGGTCCTGCGCGGCTTCTCCCGGGCGCCCCGGGGTACCCTCCCCTTCTGGCAAAGGCCTTCAAGGGGTAGGAGAACCCGGACTCTTCTTGGAAGACCCAAGGCGTCTTCCCCTTCTGGCAAGGCCTTCGAGGGGTTGACAGACCCTGGGTGGCCCCCCGGAGGTACGGCCAAGGCACAGAGGCGTGCTCTCGGGTGGGTCTGGCCCGATCCGGCACCGTTGGGATTGGTGCTTGGGCTGCTGCGACTACTCGGAGCTTCTCCAAGGTTGACGCCGCAGCAGTGCAGCCTCCACTGACTTTTCGGGGTATCCACAGTTGGCTACCACCCCGGCCCGTCACCGTCGGAGCTGGAGTCCTCACCGTTGTGCACTGTCTTCATGACGCGCTGAGGCTCCTGAAACCCCACCTGGTGGCCAGCGCTGACTGAGGCATCGACTTTCTGCTTGCCCTCCCTCTGAGGGAGGGGCGGGGCCTCAGCTCTCTGCTGCCTCCCTTTGCGGAAGCGCTCTGCGAGCCTCTGGATATCCCATGTGGCGGACCGGAATCCGCTCATCCAGGATCGCAGAGGGTGGTGCCGCGCGATGCGACACCCGACAGCACAGGTCATAAGAACACATTATATTACATGGGAAAACAAACTGAATGTACAAAATAGTACACTTGTCAGTTACAAACTAGGGTCTTTATTACACAGTGGAAGTTTCTTTTATACAACTCACGCCCGCCTATCTAGCTAGCTGCACTCCTCAGCTCAGCGCGGCGTGTACGGCTCCCACTCAGCCGTGGTCCCCAACGGAGGGTAACCCTCGCCGGTGGACTCGTACTCCGAGTCCGTGGGTGGCTCCTCACCTGAAAAACACTTAAGCAGCAACCGTGAGCACGAAGGCTTAGCAAGGCTTAACCGACTCACCTAAGCATAAAACTCTACATGAGGTGTACCATGGCATAGGATAGCAATGTTGCAGCAAATGGACACGCCTACAAGTTCATCCTTAGTTCATCTTTTAGCAACAAGTTAACGGTTCATGAAGCTGAAATTTAGTGAGCAATATTTGGTGGCACACATGTAGCAATACAATTATATCATAACAGCAATATTGAATCATAACATTCCATTCATTAGTCTACGTTACGACGCAGTGAACAAGCGGTACTCGTCACCGCGAGGGACGGCGAATCGACTCGATATACACCTGCAGGGAAACCCAAAGAGCACGTCACGTACGCCCATCCGTGGAGCTGCACAGCACACTCACTCGATGTCGTACGGGACAACCTTTCACCCAACAGCCCAAACGCTGAACCGGTCGCACCGAAACGAGCAGGAGGTTCCCCACACGGAGCATCTCCCTATGCCCGTTGGCAGATTTCCACCTTGCTGCCCTCAGCCTACACCTATAAATCGGTGCGTTATGCCTCAACGCCCGGAGGTTTAGGCTACATCGGTTTATCGGGGCCCATATATCCGATATGCCTTCGGTACGTTCAATACTTGTTCAGCAGGGCCGCACACGGATCGGTCCTCAATCGACACGGGCAGGGCTGTGCACACAAGACTCTCTCTTGCTGCGCCCTAGCCCCTGCCTAGTCTCATTTTCATTACTAAAGTGATCTCACGTCACTCAACCGAACCCGTGTGTCCCAAAGCCTATCTCGCGAGTAGATTCCAACTACTCGACTTGTACCGAAGTCCTATAAATCATTAAGCATAGCCTGTCTACTCGAGGTCCTTGACACTACCCTCACTCTTTTAGGAACCTTTGGTTATGCAAGTGGGGTTTCATTCATCCTATACCTAATGCCCATACATACTTCATATGACACATGTAAACAAAGTAAAAACTTATAAAAAGGTTAATGCAAACCGGGGATTGCCTTGTTGCTGCTGTTCAGGGGTTAAGTCTTCGTCTGGAAGAAGGAAGTCCAGCACTTCCGGAGTCTCTTCTTCAGTGACTACACGTTTATGAAATACTACATGTTAATTAATATGCATACAAGTTATTGTAAGGTTACTGCTATTAGTTCTAATAACCAGTCTCTAACACCTGGAACTCTGTTTAAGAATTTAAAGATGAACTGGGTTGGTTGGCTTGGGCCTGGACCTAAGTACATGGTTAAGTGGTAAGTGGTTTTCCCCCTTTTCCATATTAATCCCTCAAGTGGTTAAACAGGACAGGGTGATCCAGAGCTCCAATGGAGCTGAGAATTTTTGTATGAGTTCCTTGTCCCAAGGAAACCCTCTGGACCAAATATTAGCACTTTTCACTGAGTGGTTTGCTCAGAATAATTCTTTTAGCAAATAAGCAAATAAGAATTAATTCTGATGTAACACCCCTGTTCATGCTCAACTTAGTGAACTACAATTTCAATTATAGCTCATAGAGTTTGCATGAATTTTCCTAGCATTTTTGGAGCTAGGATTTGCCCAGAACTGAATTTCCAAGTTTTGGAAATTCTCTGAAAATGTTTCTGGATTCAAATGAACACAGCACCTTCAAATTTGAATTGCTCTGACCAAATCAACTCCAAATGGCCCGAAACGTTTACAAGGGTTCACTAACATCCTAAGGAACATTCTGGCAAAATTTGGGGATTTTTGGATGAGCCAAACTCCCTCTAAAATTCTTTTGCTGAAAAGCTTTAAAGAATTTTCCAGAATTAAATATTAGGTTTCGTACAAATTGAGTTGCGTATTTGGATAGAGCTATGCAAGATGAATCCAACCAATTTGAATCACTAAATTTGGAGCCTCCTAGCAAAAGTTATGGGGTTCTAAAGTTTGGGGAAATTCTGGAATTCGAATTAACCGGGAAAATTCAAATTCCTGACAGCAGGCCCGGCCCCCACGTGTCACCACCTCGGCTGCGCCACACGGGGCCACAGGACTGTTTTCCGCGTGTTCACAGCTGATCCGGTGCAACAGAAAATCCCCACACTGTGCCTCAAGGGACTGACGAGCGGGCCCGGCCGGCTCGTCTTCTTCCTCGCGCCCACCCTTTTTCCCGCGCCGCCCCCTCGCCGGCACACCTCTGAGGCTCGCCGGACTTGGCTTCCCGACCGCCTCTCGGCCGGAAACTCGCCGCCTGGGCCTACTTTTGTGTGCTGAACACGATGGTGCCGACTGCTCCGGTCGGCGGTGGCCCTAACCTAGCCGGCGACGGTGCAGCGGCTCGGACTCCCTTCGGTTATGCCACCCGGCCAACTCAGCCCGCCAAAACCTCGGTGGAAGGGCTCTACAGCACCGGGGAATCTCAGAGAGGGTCGACAAGGCCATGCCAGGGCTCGGGGAGAGCTCAAACCTAGTCGTCACCGTGAGCCCGACCTTTCCCGCCATAACCGCGGTTGAAAAACCGGAAATTACGTCGGCTATAGCCAAAAATACGCTAGGGTTGCAGAGCAAACTTGGGCGCCGTTGAGTCTAGCTCCTGTGAGCACAGTTTAGTGAACTGATGACGAGAAGGGAGTGGGAATTCGGAGGTCTCATACCGGAACGTTGTTCTGTGGTCGCCGGCGAAGTTTCTCCAAATTCTTGCTCCGTGGTTCACGGTTGGTCCTGTGGTTTGGGTGGGAGCAGCAGTGCTCACCGGCACGTCCGGAGACGTCTCCGCTTGGGCGTGAAAGGGCCCTGTGTAGGCTTCCCACGTACGCCCGATCGCCGGTTAGTTTTAGCTTGCCGCGGACAACGGAAATCAGGGCTCGGACACTGCCGGAGCTTGCTAGCTCTCGCGCTGGGAAGGTGAGGAACGAGGGCGTAGCTCTGTTGTGCAGGTCGGAGGGTGCTGTGGCACAGTTTGGCTGGCTCCCGATGATTTCCCAGAGGGAGCGGCGAGCTCGGTGGTTTCTTGCGCGCAGGGAAAGAACAGGCGCCGTTCTTCAGTCCCGTGGGATAACAGCGGCGCAGCAGCGGTGCAAGGATGCCAGGCAGCTCTCCAGCGCACGAAATTTTCAGAGGAGGTGGCTGCCGGCAGCTCCTCGGTGTCACCTGCAGCGGCGTCGGGGGGGGGGCTCGGTTTACTTCGCGTGGGAGGAAATCAATCAACGACCGTGTGCTTCACTGAGGACTTTTGCAATTGTTTATTTCCCCCCAATGACAAGTGGGTCCACTTGTCAGTGCTCCCCCACCCCTCAAAAGATCTCCAAAATTTGGCAAGGGATGAATTCAAATGGTTGAAGTTTCAAACTGACCTACATTTGTATGGTTAGGCAAATTTCCCCCAAATTCAAATGTATATTTGAATTCTTTGCACATTTGGATCCTTTGTGGAAAAATGGTTAGCAAACTTTTTCAAAAATTATTGAAACTTTGCCTCCCCACTAATTTGGACCTGAGGAATCCAATTATGCACTTTGATCCATGTTTTAGCTGCTGCAATCATGAATTTGAATGCAACAGTTTTGAATCACCCTCTCATGTGTGATCATATGTGTAGAATTCCCACTTTGTGAAAGTGTAGGTTTCCCCTCTATCCACTCTTTTGATGGAGGTTACTTGCTCTTCCCACTTTTTCACCATCTATCCACAAAAAGAACTGTGGTGTTGTGGGTTGAAGAAAAGTTTTTGCAAGTCCCTTTTCTTGGGCTTTTACATCCCAGCACTCGGCAGCAGTATGATTGCCGGCGCCATGCACGGGGCATAGCCCGCCCTGGTCACCATCTGGGGATGGCGACTGCCGCTGCCTTTTGTCGGGGCGTGGCCCCCGAGCTCCACTGGATGTCGCTGCTGCAGCGACGGGAGCCGTGGTCGATAACTTCATCTTGCCACTCCCCCGGTTCTTGGCCTTCTTGCCACCTCCATAGGAAGCAGCACCGGACCCGGGCTGCCCTCCTGACTCGGAGGCTGGCAGAGAGTGCCAGTTCCGCCCTTCAGCTGCTCTGGCGCACTTGTCCGCCAGGATGAAGAGCTCGGAGACGTCGCGGACCTCTCTGGTCGCGAGCTTCTCAAGCATTTTCTCGTCCCGGACACCCTGCCGGAACGCCACCACCACAGAAGCACTTTGAATATGCGGGATGGTGTTGCGTACCTGGGAGAACCGCTGGATGAAGGAGCGCAGTGATTCCCCAGGTTGTTGCTTGATGGCGTGGAGGTCAAGCTCCGTGCCGGGACGGGTGTAGGAGCTGCTGAAGTTGGCGATGAACTGCCGGCAGAGCTCTCCCCAGGAAGTTATGGAACCCTGAGGGAGGTTCATGAGCCAAGACCGGACTGGGCCGGTCAAGGCGACGGGGAAGTAGTTGGCCATGACAGCCTCATCCCCTCCTACGGCAAGTACGGCGGTGGAGTAGATCTGAAGAAACTCCGCCGGGTTGACGCTGACGTCATACTTCTCGGGCAGGTGCGGCCGAAACTTGCGCGGCCACCTCGCGAAGCGAAGGTGAGGTGCCAGGGCCGCACATCCTGCTCCTGTTGCCGCAGGTGTTGGTGCCGCGAACGCTTGGTTCGCCGCTGGCACTGTGTACCCTGGTATGGGCAAGGCTGCGCCATAGACCGGGGAAGCCGTTTGCAAAGCATATGGCCGTGGCATATGCTGCGCGGCGTATGCCTGGGGCAGAGTCCGCGTGGCGAAGATCTGCTCTTCAGGCTGGGTCGAGGCCGACGTCATGCTGTCGCCAGCCTCTTGGTTGCGACGCCTTTCCCGACGTCGCTCGAGGTACACCCGGGCATCCTGGCCCAAGTGGCACCGCTCCAGCTCTGTCCTCAGGTCCGTCGACGGAAGCCTGGTGGAGCTGGAATCCGCCGTCTGCCCGTCAACCGTTGGCGTGCGCATCAGCGACACTGCCGGTTGGCCGGAGTGTCGTCCCCGCCAAAGTTGAGGGTTTGCGGCGGCGACGACGAGGCGGTCTACCTCGCGTATCCACTGCTGGGTTGCTGAATGAGGTGCCCAGCAGGTGGATTGTGCAGTAGCGCTCTTGCTGCAGCTAGCGCACCCCTATGGGGTACGCTTATCGCTGCAGAAGATCTCACGCTGGTTGGGGCTGCATTGCCGGAGCCGGCGTTGCCGGAGTCGGCTGCTGGCTACCAGCTTGCGCCGACACACTCCGTCCTGAGTGTGTCGACACGTACTCCCCGCTGGTCACGGTTCGCCGTGAACGCGGGGGAGGAGAGCTTGCCGCTGAAGGAAGCTTCGTCATCTTCGTCGGCAGAAGCTCGTCGCGCAAGGGAAAAGTCCCCCTACCTGGCGCGCCAAATGTCGAAGTGTGTGGTTGACACTTCCCCCGGACCTGCACTGGGCAGCCCACAGAGGTTCTTTTTTCGGAGGGGCTAGTCGCTTGCGGAGAGCTTGAGCGTATGGACGAGTTAAGGAAGAGCTTGACACGGCGGGTTTTACGTGGTTCGGGCCGCCGGAGCGTAAAACCCTACGTCCACGGTGAACCGAGGAGCTCGCTGTATTGCTTGTTGCTCAGAACCGGAGTCCTGAGCTTGGGGGCGAGTATGCCTAGTGTATGAGTTGCTGGAGTGCGAACCCTTGCTAACGTCGCCTACCCGAGCCTTTTATAGTCCAAGGCTCGTGTGGCTTACAAGGGGGGCCCGGGACCCGACAGGTGGTCCCGGGGAGATTGCCTACCAACTATCGTATCCGCAGTTATGTCGGTAGTTGTCTCTGGCGAAGGCTTCTGAGTCTTCGTCTTGCCGCCCTGCCCATGCCGCATGCTAGTCGTAGTGGTTGATGACGGCGGAGGCGGCAGGGGATGTCTTGTCGCTGTGTTTATTGGTTGTCAGGTTCTGACACCGCGCGCCAGTCTGTGATGCGACTGGGCGCAACGGCACCTGACATAGGCGTGCTCCGCGTCTCCGCGTCTTGGGAAGGCGTGGGCCTTGAATACCTTGTACGGGCAAGGTATGGGGCGTCTTTACGCCCGCTGCCCACCACTCGGGGGCAGGCAGCGCTCTTCTGCTGGACACGTGGCGGGCCCGGAGCCTTCCTCAGAGAGGAGGGAGGTCCAGCCCCGCAGGACACGTGGAGCCTTCGGACCTCTCCCCGCAGAGGGGGAGGTCTGGCTTCTGTCGGCCACGTTGCGGGCCAGGAGCTCTCCTCTGAGGAGAGGGAGGCCCGGCCCCGCTGGACACGTGGAGCTTTCGGACCTCTCCCCCGCGGAGGGGGGAGGTCCGGCTTCTGCCGGCCACGTGGCGAGCCCGGAGCTTTCCTCTGAGGAGAGGGAGGTCCGGCCCCGCCGGACACGTGGCGCCTCCGGAGCTCTCCCTGCGGAGAAGGGTGAGATCCTTAGACATTTTCCCCTGTGCGCGGGGGTACCCCATATCGCGGGTACCGACAGGCACCATGTTTCTTCAGGCTGGCATAGGTGCGAGTCTTGAGGCCCCGAAGAATCTCGGCGTTGGCCCTCTTAACTTGCCCATTGCTCTTTGGATGAGCAACAGAGGCGTAGCACACCTGGATGTCGAGGTCTTCGCAGTAGTCTTGGAACGCTGCGCTGGTGAACTGGGTCCCGTTGTCGGTGATGATTCTGTTCGGGACCCCGAACCGGCAGACAATCGTCTTGATGAACTTTACTACGGATTGCTTGTTGATGGTGACGACCGGTGTGGCTTCCGGCCACTTGGTGAACTTGTCGATGGCTACATAGAGGTACCAGAATCCCCCGACGGCTCTGGGGAATGGTCCCAGGATGTCCAACCCCCATACGGCAAACGGCCATGAGGGCGGGATCATCTGTACCGCCTGAGCCGGTGTATAGATCTGCTTGGCGTGGAACTGGCACGCCTTGCAGCTCTCGACCAGCTTGACGGCATCCTGGAGTGCTGTCGGCCAGTAGAAGCCATGCCGGAAGGCTTTACCGACAAGCGTGCGTGAGGAAGAGTGACTCCCACATTCGCCTCCATGGATCTCAGCGAGCAAGTCGCAGCCTTCCCCCTGGGTTATGCACCGCAATAGGACGTGGTTGGTGCCACGCCGGTAGAGATCCCCTTCTACCAGCGCGTATCTCTTAGCCATACGCACGATCCGTTCAGCGGTTGCATGTTCATCAGGGAGGATGTTGTCTTTCAAGTAGTCCCGGATCTCCGTGATCCATGCATCGGGCCTGACTTGAGCTTCTGGATCTTGAGCACTGGGTTGCAAGGAGTCCCCAGTGACGCTTACGATCCTTGGCGGCATCCAAGGCTGCAGGGCCGCCGGGACCGCCAGCTTCGAGGTGCTGGTCCAGCCCCCTTCGCCCGGCTCGGCGGGCCGGGTTGTGGGCCGCAGCAACGTCCTCTCGAAGACCCCTTCGGGCACAGGAGCTCCGGTGGAAGCCTTCGTTGAAAGGTCGTCAGCTGCGGCATTGCCAGCGCGCGGTACGTGGCGCAGGTTCAAGGCGAGGAAGTCTTTCTCCAACATCTGCACGTGAAGCAGATAAGCAGCTAGCTGTGGGTCATTGCAGGAGCATTCGCCCTTGACTTGCTTGATAACCAGCTGGGAGTCGCCCTGTGCCAACAACTGGCGAGCGCCCAGAGACAGGGCTGTCTGTAGGCCAAAGATGAGTGCTTCATACTCTGCCATGTTGTTGGTTGCCTTGAAATTGAGACGCACCATGTACCCAAACTGCTCCCCCGATGGCATGAGGAGCAGTACGCCGGCACCGGCCCCTTGCTTTCGCGAGGAGCCGTCGAAGAAGAGCGTCCAGTGGGGCTCGGTGAAGGCCGGAGCTCGGTGCTCTGGTTCACCGTCTTTGTGACCCCCTAGGTCAGTCTTCGTTGGTGTCCACTCTGCCACGAAGTCAGCCAGCGCTTGGCTTTTGACTGCATGGCGAGGAAGGAAGTCCAACTCAAACTCCGCCAGCTCCGCTGCCCATTTAGCGACGTTGCCAGTCGCATAGGGGCTGTGAAGGATCGTCTTCAGCGGATAGGAGGTGACTACCGAGACCCGGTGGGCCTGAAAGTAGTGGCGGAGCTTCCTGGACGCCACGAGCACTGCATACAGCAGCTTGTGGACTTCTTGGTACCTTGTCTTGGCATCGTGAAGTACTTCGCTGATGTAGTAGACAGGCCTCTGGATGGTTCGAACCCTCTCTCTTAGGTCTGGGAGGTCTTCATCCATTGGCCCTGGCTCGCTGGAGGTGAGTGGGTCCAGGGGGGGCTCCCGGGAGTTGGAACCCGGAAGCTCTTAAGCCATCTTGGCCCTCCGGGGGGCCCCGCTGGTTCTCCGGGAGCTCCGGAGGGCCCTGCTGGATCTCCGGGAGGTCCCGTTGGGCCCCCGGGGGGTTGTCTTGGGGGTCCGGTGTAAAGGTCCCAAAATTATGAATACAAAGAAACACTTATTTGCAAAAGTTGGTTTCATATGTATGAAATTTGGGACTTGTTAAAACTTTTCCACATGTGATGACACACATGAGGGTTTTCTTCACACAAGTCAAATGTTTACTTGGAACCCTAGAGGGGTCTAAAACAAGGATGGGAAGTTCCCATATGTGTGAGAAAACAAAAATCAGATTTGGAACAATTTGTTCAAACAAAAATTCAAATGAGAAAAACACAATGGAATTCAAAACTGTTGTGCTACAAATCTCATTTGCAACAGCTAAAATAAAAATCAGATATCATATTTGAATTCCTTGAGTCCAAATTAGGGGGTGTGCAAAGTTTCATGATTTATGGAAATAGTTTGCAACCCATTTTGCAAAATGGACTTTAAAAGACAAAGAATTCAAATGCATGTTTGAATTTGGATGAAACTTGCCCAATTATCCAAATGCATACCAGATTTGAATTCCCAAAATGGAATTCACTCAACATTCAAACTTGGGAGATATTTGGAGAGGGGATAAGGAGGACTGATCAGTGGGTCCCACATGTCATTGTGTGAACTAAAAACTTGCAAAAGATCTCAGTGTTGGGTCTCTGTTTGCCTCCTTCAGTCGGCACCCGACACCGACGGGCGCAGCTCTGCTCGACACCGATGCTCAGCCGGCAGCCACCTCCTGGTGGAATTTCGTCGCGCTGGAGAGCCGCCCGACCGGCCTATACCCTCTCCCGGCCTCCTGTTCGCTCTTATCACCGAGACACCACAGATCCTTCCTCCCTCACGCGAGAAATCAACCGAGAACCGCCGCTGAGCTCTCGGTCGATCGACCACCGCCTGGCGCGTGTGCCAGCCGCAGCTGAGCAGCAAAACTGCACCGCAGAACACCCCACAACATCCTCGAGCCATCACTGAGCGGGTTCGTGCTCTCTGCACCGAGAACGGCGAGTTTCCACGGCAGCCGCCATAGAACCGAGAGCAAGTGCTCTCGTGGGCAGCTTCAACCGCGGCTTGTTACGACCGAGCTAGGCATCCCTGGGCGCGCGCGACGTCCAGGCAACTCACCCCCGAAGCTCAGGATCAACCGTGGATCGTCGGCAGGGAATTTCGAGAATTTCTCCCGATCGGTGCAAACCGACCTTCCGGTACGTTTCCGAGAAATTCCCAGTTGATTATGGTCTAGATAGCCCGAAACTTCGCACACGAGGGCTAGACGTAAGGACGCACCAGTTTGCTTTTGAAACCCCGCATGAAACACACTGTGCACGACGTATTTCCAGTCCTTGCGACGGCGGCTATGGCGGAAAGGTTCGGGTGCACGGTGAACCCTAATTTAGAACCGTTTCCGAGCCATTGTATTCCCATGTCGATGTTCGTTAGTGTCCGCCGGTGCTCTAGAGCTTGGAAACTGAAGCCTAGAAGGCTTAGGGCGTCGAGGCGACGTCGCCGGACTTCGTCCGAACCGTTGCGCGTCGCGGGCTAGTTTGGGGGCCCTACCGGCTCGAGCAAACCCCACCAGCGTGTTCCTCACGTTGAATTAGGGGCTGGCGGTGAGTTTCAGCAGTTGAGATGGCCGGACGACTGATCCCGGAGCTTCTCCGGCGAGCCCGGCGGCGGGATCGCGCGGGAGCGAGAGGTGGAAGACGACCTCCCCGGGCCCGCGTGTCAGCGACTCGGGGAAAACAGGCCGGATACTCTGTGGCGTGGGATCGGCTGTGACAGCGTGGGAAATAATTCTGTAGCCCGTGTGGCACTTCCTCAGCAGCTGACACGTGCCCCATGGCCCTCAGTCAGGTTTAAACTTTTCCCCGGATTTATTCAAATCCCAGATTTTTCCCCAAACTTTAGAAGAGCATAACTTTTGCTAGGAACCTCCAAATTTAGTGATTCAAATTGGGTTAGATTCAGATTGACAAACTCTATCCAAATATGCAACCCAATTTGTATTAAAGTCTTTATTTAATTCTGGAAAATTCTTCAAAGCTTTTAAGCAAAAGAATTTTAGAGGGAGTTTGGTTTATCCAAAAATCCTCAAATTTTGCCAGTATATTCCTTAGGGTGTTATTAGACTCCTGTAAAAGTTTCAGCTCATTTGGAGTTGAATTGATCAGGGTAATTCAGATTGTAAGTTCCTGTATTCAAATGAATACAGAAAACATTTTCAGAGAATTTCCAAAACTTGTAAATTCAGTTCTGGGAAATTCTTAGCTCCAAAAATCCTAGTAAAATTCATGTAGACTCTATGAACTATAATTGAAATTTTGATTCACTGAGTTTGACATGAACGTGGGTGTTACCTCAGAATTAATTCATCTTTGATTAAACACTTAGAGAATTGTTCTGAATAAACCACTCCATGAAATGTGCTAAATTGTGGTCCAGAGGACTTTCTTGTGACAAGGAACTCACATGAAAATTCTCAGATCCATTAGAGCTCTGGATCACCACTGTCATGTGTGATCTCTTGAGGTGATCAACACTTAAGTGGGAAGAAGCACTCAACACTTGATCTTAGTGTTTAAGCCCAACCCAAACCACTAGCACCAGTGTCATTTTAAATTCTTAAACAAAGTTCCAGTTTTAAAATGGTCATTAGATCTTATGAGCAAAAGCTTTTCAATTAAATACATATGCATGATCATATCGTGTAGCATATACGAGAAGAAGGTGAGAAGAACTTGAGGTGAAGATCAAGGAGGGAGGAAAACAAGTGATCAAGCTCCAAGTGATCGTCACTAACTGATTGTAACCGTAGTCACCTGCAAAACAGGCAAGCCCCGGTTTGCATTTGAACAGTTTTATAAATCATTTTCATTTGTAGAGATCATAGCTTTGCATCATTGATTGCAGTAAGTCTAGATGCTATTGAAAACCCCACTTGCATGACCAGAAATACCTAAGAGAGAAAGGGTATAATAGCACCCCCTCGAGTGGATTCGGCTACGCTAAATGTTAGTAGGAAAGGTCCGGTAGAAGTCGAGTAGTTGGAAGCTACTCGCGAGTTTAGGGCTGGTTTACTCGGAACGGGTTCGAATTAGAAAGGATGAGGAAAGTTCACACATAAGAAACGGAGACCGGGCAGGGAGGTTTAGATGCAGCAGGTTGCAGGCCGTGCGTGCATAGCCCTGCCTGTGTCGGTTAAGGCCTGTCCGTGCTTGGCCCTGTTGGACAAGTTTGAGTTGTGTACCGGGCGCATACTGGCTATATGGGACCCAGGAAACCGATGTACCTTGGGAGATCCATAGTGGAACTTTTCCAACTGCCTTAGGCTTTCGGCGTCAGGGTAGCAGGAGGTACCTCGCTCAAGAACATACCGCAGCGGGTATGTACCTTGAGGGAGCTTGCGTACTCGGGGCAGTTGGACTGCGTCCAATGTGGAAGAACTTGGGAAAGGTGGCCGCGTACAACGTCAGTCGAGGTTGCTGCCGGCAACTCGGAGTACGGGTGTACGTGTCGTGTAGTCCGGGCATGTACTGATTCGAATCACCGTCGCTCGCGGTTATATGAGCATACTTGCCCACTGCGTCTTGACGTAGTAACAACTGGAATTGTTTATCTTTGAACTTGATAAGGCTGTGCTATAACTTGTATTGCAACCATGATTGAATTAGAGATAGGCTCATTAAACTTTACTTTCACTTTGTGCAAGGAGCATCGCAACAAAGCGTTTATTGTTTGATTGTGGAGTTGCAATGCTTTTCGGCTCAAGGTCTGCACAATGAGGCTTAAAATATGAAAGTTAAGGATCAACTTTAGGCGAGTCCTTTATGCAAATCTAGCCAACCCAAGTGCAACCGTCGTGCATGTAGAGTTTCTTGTTTAGGAGAGATGGGTCAGACTTGCTGAGCCTATGTGCTCACGCTTGCTATATAAGTGGTTTTGCAGGTTAACAACGATGCTGAAAGAAGGTTGTCCGGTGAGACTCGGGGACTCCCGAGTCAGGTAACACATGGAGAACCCAGCCGCTGCTGCTTGTCTTCGTGTTGCTAGCGAGAGGAGTCCGCGGGCTGGACTTCATCTCAAGTGCTCTTAGTTATTCGACGTGAGTTGATATAGACTTCCACTGTAGTTACTTGATGTAAAGTATTTACAAAGCAAAACTTGTAAGCTTCCGCTATTGTTTTATGTAATACATTGTCCCTCATATGTGTGCTGTTGGGTGCCGCACAACACGGCACCACCCAATGCGATTCCCGGGCGAGTGGCCTGTCTCGGTTGAGCGGGTCGCGTCAGCTGGTATCAGAGCCGCATTGGTAATAGCACACGGAATAAGGAAGGTATTACAACAAAAATTTAGGTTACGGTGAGGATACGGTACTAGGCCCACATAAGGATTACTATTAGCTTAATGTAAAGGTGGCAACCTAACTTATTTGTTATGTCGGAAAATCGTGCATCTCGGGATGATTTATGTCTTGGGGGGTGCACGTATGCGCTGTCCACCAGTGTGCACAAGCTGAAGGGTGGAGCCCCACGGGTGGCAGGTAACCCGATCCGCTTTAGTATCCTCTACGACTCTTCATGTCGTTTGGGGTACTCGAGCAACGTCTGTCCCAGGCGTGCGTGGTGCAATTTGGGAAACCCTGTCACGTGGTTAGTAACGTGAACACGTAGCTCAAGGCGTGTTTGGCTTGAGAACACCTGTGCGAGTGATGACGGACGGGTGTAAGAACTGTATGGATACCGGGTTCGGTGTGCAGCCGGACCTGATGATTGAGTGTAACTTATGCAGGATTAACCACGAAACCATAGTACGAATAGTACACGTTTGCGAGTGACCGTTTTAGTGCCACCTAAGATACGTTATACCGGTATAATCCGGTTAGGATTTTCTTTTGGTGAGGCTATGTAGTACCGACATGCTTCTTACGGTGCATCGACGCCGTACTAAACATAATAACTCCTTTCCTTTGAAGAAATGACTCATGAACTAACTTTCAAATAAAAATGGAAGTTTGAAACAAATATTAGTTACTGAACTCTTATTTTGAGCTAAGATTCAAATAAGAGGAAGACTAGGCTTCAAAGATTTCAAAAACAGAGTGCTCTGTTTTCGGCAGAAATTTTGCTGGACTTTAACAGGGCATAACTCTGAGTAGCTTGACCCAATTAAGGTGTATGATACAGTTCTGGAGATATTTTCGAGTACTCTACAAATTCTTTGTAGACCTCCAGAGCCAAATCAGATGCTAAATGGGTAGAAAGTTCAGAGGATGGTAAACTGTCCAGAACCAGGACGGCAGCAAAAACCTCTCTGGACCTTTCTGTTTTTAAGCCATAACTTTCTGTAGAGAAACCCTTAAGGAGCCTATGATACACCATTGGATAGGTTATGAAATGTGCAACATTGTTGTAGTTCAAAGTTTGTTCAGATTCTTATTGTATTTACATATACAATTGTGATAAAATCAGCCACGTACAAAGGAGGTGCTGGCAAATTTTATCCAGGAATTCTATCAACTTTGGAAAATCATAACTTTTAATCCAGAGATGATCTGAGGGCATATGAGTACTCGTTGGAAATATACTGAGGTTAACTTTAACTTTGGTATTCAACTTGAGTTATGAGAATGCTCGTAACTAGATCAAAATCTGGAGATAGTGCATAAAGGTCTGTCCTGTACAGATAGGCTGAATAACTATGCCTACTAAGGAGTTGTGTAAACATGAATGTTGTTACTGCTTTCATAAAGTTTTGACATAATCATGTTTCCATTAGTATCACATACTGCTGAGTTCTTGTTTAATTCATCTCAACTACATTTTGCAGTATGGTTCGTAATCGCTCTAGGAGTAGGGCCAGAAGTTCTCGTCGAGGTGGTGATGCTTCTATCCCACCATCGGAACCACCATCCACGGGATGGATGGATCTTATGACTCGAGTCGTCGAGTCTAACCAAGAGAACGCTAGGCTACTCCAAGAAGCAACACAAGAACACACACGCTTACTCCAAGCTTTGGTACAGCAAGGCGTACTCCAGAACACGCAACAAGTCGTTCCACCTCGGGACGCTTATCTGGACTTCTTGGCGACTCAACCGCCAATTTTTACTGAAGCCACCGAACCTGTGGAAGCAGATCAATGCTTCGTGTCATGGAGTCAAAATTTGGAGTATTCAAGTGTGATGAATACCAGAAGACAAAGTTTGCCGCTCAGCAACTCCATGGAGCCGCCGGAAACTGGTGGGTGGATCATCTTGCCACCATTCTGGAGGACCATCAAGTAGCATGGAGTGAATTTTGTGAAGCCTTTCGTACTCGTTACATACCACTAGGTAAAGGCAAAGCGGGAGGAATTTTTGGGCTTGAAGCAAGGGGACATGAGTGTCCTCGAGTATGTCAGAAGATTTAATCTTTTGGCCCAATATGCTCCCGAATATGTGGCGAAAGAAGAGGCACGGTGTGACCTATTCTTCCATGGCCTGAGTGCCATATTACGGGAGAAGCTGGCCGTACACAATAACGGCAGTTACACCGATATGGTCGAAGCGGCTTTCATTCAAGAGAAGCCGACACTTGAGTGGCAAGCGGAGAAGAGAAAGATGAGTGAGATCGAGCAGGCTAGCACAAGTTATGTGCCTCAAAAGTACCGTTTGGTGTATCAAACGCCACCCGGTGAAAGATGGAGGCCACCTGTACGATCATCTCCTCAGAGATTGATTGCTGGTCAAGTTCTACAACTTGCACCACCTCCACAGCCGCAGCATCCGACGGTGGTTCGTGCTCCATCGCTACAGCCATATGTACCTAGCAGTCCACCGCAAGTCAACGAAGAACCGGAGAGGCATCCGTGTCTTACTTGTGGGCGTAAGGGCCATTATGCTAGGCAATGTCCGGAGGGAATTCGAGGCTACGGGTCATTATATTTACAACAATACAACCCGTACCTCAATCTGCAGGTAGGAGGGCAGATAAGGGGCAACATTCACTATACTGTGATTGATGATGTTCCGGAAGGAGAAACCGCTTTAGCAGGGATGTTTTCTCTGCATCAGCTACCGGTTTTAGTTCTCTTTGATTCCGGTGCCACACACAACTTCATTAGCCAATCTTTTGTGGCTCAACATCAGCTCCAAACAGTTTATACAAAGAGGCAATACCTCATATCGTCGCCCGGGGGCAGCAGTACCACAAGTGAGGTTGTCTCCCGAGCACCTCTTTGTTTGGGGGGTAGAATATACCCTACGACTCTCATTATTCTGGAGGGTCTGAAGATTGACATCATTTTGGGGATGTCGTGGTTGAATTACCACAGAGCGGTTCTTAACATCAGCTCTAGGACCGTTGAGCTCAACTCCCCACAGAACGGTCTTCATATATTAATTCTGGGCGCCAGACAGCAGCAGATTGCAACAGTGAACCACACGGAAGCTGTCAAGATAGAGGACATTCCGGTGGTACGTGAGTATCCGGATGTGTTTCCCGATGATTTACCGGGCATGCCGCCCGAACGAGACGTTGAGTTCAAGATCGAACTTATACCGGGAACCACACCGATATCACGAAGGCCGTACAAGATGGCACCCAATGAACTGGCAGAATTGAAGACACAGCTGAATGACCTAATGAGCAAGGGCTTTATACGACCAAGTTCGTCACCTTGGGGTTGTTCAGCATTGTTTGTCAAGAAGAAGGACGAAACACTACGGCTTTGTGTTGATTATCGTCCTTTGAACGCCGTTACCATCAAGAACAAGTATCCACTACCTCGCATTGATATGCTCTTCGATCAATTAGTGGGTGCGAAGGTATTTTCGAAGATGGATCTTCGGTCCGGATATCACCAGATTAAAATCCGGGCAGAAGATATTCCGAAGACGGCATTCTCAACGAGATACGGGCTGTATGAGTATCTCGTTATGTCTTTTGGTTTGACCAACGCCCCGGCACACTTTATGTACCTGATGAATTCAGTGTTCATGCCGGAGTTGGATAAATTCGTCGTTGTCTTCATCGACGATATCTTGGTGTACTCCAAGTCAGAGGAAGAACACGCTGAACATCTGCATATTATGCTACAAAGATTGCGAGATCATCAGCTCTATGCAAAATTCAGCAAGTGTGAATTCTGGATTAATCAAGTACCTTTTCTCGGACACATCATTTCAGCGGAGGGCATCGCTGTAGATCCAAGTAAGATTATCCAAGTACAGAAATGGGAGTCACCAAAGTCAGTACATGAAATCCGAAGCTTCCTCGGTTTAGCGGGTTACTACCGGAGGTTTATTCCGAGTTTCTCCAAGATTGCTAAACAGATGACGGAATTATTAAAGAAGAACACCAGATTTGTGTGCGGTGCTGCGTGTGAACAAGCTTTCAAGACCTTAGTGAAGCATCTCACAACAGCCCCAGTTCTTGCTCAGCCGGATACAACGAAGCCATTCGACGTTTATTGCGATGCATCTGGCATCGGTCTTGGCTGCGTGCTGATGCAAGAAAGACGAGTGGTCGCTTATGGATCTCATCAACTCAGAACTCACGAGCAGCATTATCCAACTCATGATCTTGAGTTAGCTGCTGTGGTCCTTGCTTTGAAGATGTGGAGGCATTACTTGCTCGGAAATCTTGTACACCTCTACACCGACCACAAGAGCTTGAAGTACATCTTCACTCAGAAAGAATTAAACATGAGGCAACGAAGATGGCTAGAGCTCATTAAGGACTATGAACTTGAAATTCATTATCATCCAGGAAAGGCAAATGTGGTCGCCGATGCGCTCAGTAGTAAGGCGCATATCTATCACCTAACTATTGCTGAAATGGATGATGAAGAACCAAGCCTCCGTGTCATCCTGTATGGAGCTCTCTATAATCTTGCTCTCATTCCTACCATCTGAGAGGAGATCATTGAGGCTCAACGAAAAGACAAGGGTATGTCTCACATACGACGAAGATTAGACAACGGAGAAATGAAGTGCTTCCGGAAGGACGATAAGGGTACTTTGTGGTTTAACGACCGGATTGTAGTACCCCGGGATATGGGACTACGGAAGAAAATTTTGGATGAAGCTCATTTGTCCAAGTTTTCCATTCATCCGGGCAGTAATAAAATGTACCAAGATCTCCGGAAGAAATTTTGGTGGACACGTATGAAACGTGAAGTTGCAAAGTACGTTTCAGAGTGTGATACGTGTCGAAGAGTCAAGGCCGACCATATGAAGAAGTCAGGCCTGTTGCAGCCATTGCAAGTACCGGCATGGAAGTGGGAAGACTTGAGTATGGACTTCATCGTCGGGTTGCCGATGACCTCCCACAACCATGATTCGATTTGGGTAATCATGGACCGATTAACCAAATCAGCACATTTCATCCCTGTGCATACTAGGTATAACGCAAGGCAGTATGCAGAGCTGTACATAGCACGGATCTTGTGCTTACATGGAGTTCCCCGTACCATTGTGTCAGATAGAGGATCGTTGTTTGTAGCCCGTTTCTGGGAACAACTACACGCATCCTTGGGGACGAAGTTAATTAGAAGCTCTGCGTATCACCCTCAAACCGATGGGCAAACTGAGAGGGTGAATCAAATACTAGAGGATATGCTAAGAGCATGTGCCATCCACCATGGTAAGAGCTGGGATGATCACTTACCACTGGCGGAGTTCTCGTACAACAACAGATATCAGACGAGCATTAAGGTGCCACCATATGAAGCTCTATACGGCCGGAAGTGCCGTACACCATTGAATTGGTGCGAATCCGGTGAACGAGTGACGTTCGGGGTTAATCTTGTCAATGAAGCCGAAGAGAGAGTTCGGATAATACAAGAGAACCTCAAAGCTGCCCAATCTCGTCAAAAGAGCTATGCGGACCAGAGACGTCGACCGCTGCATTTCGAAGTCGGAGAGCACGTGTATCTTCGTGTGTCTCCGATGAAGGGGATTCATCGGTTCGGTGTCAAGGGGAAACTTGCTCCCCGATTCATCGGTCCATTTACTATCACGGAGAAGTGCGGAACTGTAGCCTACCGGCTGAAACTACCGGCAAGCCTTGCCGGTATTCACGACATATTTCACGTGTCCCAGCTGCGGAAGTGTCTCAAGTTTACAGCTGCCATCCGCACCGAAGACATCGGCGAGTTGAAACCGGATCTCACCTATGTCGAGCAACCTGTACAGATTGTCGACGAAAAGACCCGGGCCACCAGGAACCGGACTTTGAAATTTTACAAAGTCCTGTGGACTAATCATACCCCGGAAGAGGCGACGTGGGAAACCGAAGATTACATCCACAAGATCTATCCGGAGCTTTTGTCATAAATCTTGTAATTACCTCCCACCTCGTTCTTCTTTTGAATCTCGAGAGGAGATTCCTTTTAAGGGGAGAGGAATGTAAAGGTCCCAAAATTATGAATACAAAGAAACACTTATTTGCAAAAGTTGGTTTCATATGTATGAAATTTGGGACTTGTTAAAACTTTTCCACATGTGATGACACACATGAGGGTTTTTCTTCACACAAGTCAAATGTTTACTTGGAACCCTAGAGGGGTCTAAAACAAGGATGGGAAGTTCCCATATGTGTGAGAAAACAAAAATCAGATTTGGAACAATTTGTTCAAACAAAAATTCAAATGAGAAAAACACAATGGAATTCAAAACTGTTGTGCTACAAATCTCATTTGCAACAGCCAAAATAAAAATCAGATATCATATTTGAATTCCTTGAGTCCAAATTAGGGGGTGTGCAAAGTTTCATGATTTATGGAAATAGTTTGCAACCCATTTTGCAAAATGGACTTTAAAAGACAAAGAATTCAAATGCATGTTTGAATTTGGATGAAACTTGCCCAATTATCCAAATGCATACCATATTTGAATTCCCAAAATTGAATTCACTCAACATTCAAACTTGGGAGATATTTGGAGAGGGGATAAGGAGGACTGATCAGTGGGTCCCACATGTCATTGTGTGAACTAAAAACTTGCAAAAGATCTCAGTGTTGGGTCTCTGTTTGCCTCCTTCAGTCGGCACCCGACACCGACGGGCGCAGCTCCGCTCGACACCGATGCTCAGCCGGCAGCCACATCCTGGTGGAATTTCGTCGCGCTGGAGAGCCGCCCGACCGGCCTATACCCTCTCCCGGCCTCCTGTTCGCTCTTATCACCGAGACACCACAGATCCTTCCTCCCTCACGCGAGAAATCAACCGAGAACCGCCGCTGAGATCTCGGTCGATCGACCACCACCTGGCGCGTGTGCCAGCCGCAGCTGAGCAGCAAAACTGCACCGCAGAACACCCCACAACATCCTCGAGCCATCACTGAGCGGGTTCGCGCTCTCTGCACCGAGAACGGCGAGTTTCCACGGCAGCCGCCATAGAACCGAGAGCAAGTGCTCTCGTGGGCAGCTTCAACCGCGGCTTGTTACGACCGAGCTAGGCCATCTCTGGGCGCGCGCGACGTCCAGGCAACTCACCCCCGAAGCTCAGGATCAACCGTGGATCGTCGGCAGGGAATTTCGAGAATTTTTTACGATCGGTGCAAACCGACCTTCCGGTACGTTTCTGAGAAATTCCCAGTTGATTATGGTCTAGATAGCCCGAAACTTCGCACACGAGGGCTAGACGTAAGGACGCACCAGTTTGCTTTTGAAACCCCGCATGAAACACACTGTGCACGACGTATTTCCAGTCCTTGCGACGGCGGCTATGGCGGAAAGGTTCGGGTGCACGGTGAACCCTAATTTAGAACTGTTTCCGAGCCATTGTATTCCCATGTCGATGTTCCTTAGTGTCCGTCGGTGCTCTAGAGCTTGGAAACTGAAGCCTAGAAGGCTTAGGGCGTCGGGGCGACGTCGCCGGACTTCGTCCGAACCGTTGCGCGTCGCGGGCTAGTTTGGGGGCCCTACCGGCTCGAGCACACCAGCGTGTTCCTCACGTTGAATTAGGGGCTGGCGGTGAGTTTCAGCAGTTGAGATGGCCGGACGACTGATCCCGGAGCTTCTCCGGCGAGCCCGGCGGCGGGATCGCGCGGGAGCGAGAGGTGGAAGACGACCTCCCCGGGCCCGCGTGTCAGCGACTCGGGGAAAACGGGCCGGATACTCTGTGGTGCGGGATCGGCTGTGACAGCGCGGGAAATAATTCTGTAGCCCGTGTGGCACTTCCTCAGCAGCTGACACGTGCCCCATGGCCCACAGTCAGGTTTAAACTTTTCCCCGGATTTATTCAAATCCCAGATTTTTCCCCAAACTTTAGAAGAGCATACCTTTTGCTAGGAACCTCCAAATTTAGTGATTCAAATTGGGTTAGATTCATATTGACAAACTCTATCCAAATATGCAACCCAATGTGTATGAAAGTCTTTATTTAATTCTGGAAAATTCTTTAAAGCTTTTAAGCAAAAGAATTTTAGAGGGAGTTTGGTTTATCCAAAAATCCTCAAATTTTGCCAGAATATTCCTTATGGTGTTATTAGACTCCTGTAAAAGTTTCAGCTCATTTGGAGTTGAATTGATCAGGGTAATTCAGATTGTAAGTTCCTGTATTCAAATGAATACAGAAAACATTTTCAGAGAATTTCCAAAACTTGTAAATTCAGTTCTGGGAAATTCTTAGCTCCGAAAATCCTAGGAAAATTCATGTAGACTCTATGAACTATAATTGAAATTGTGGTTCACTGAGTTTGACATGAACGTGGGTGTTACCTCAGAATTAATTCATCTTTGATTAAACACTTAGAGAATTGTTCTGAATAAACCACTCCATGAAATGTGCTAAATTTTGGTCCAGAGGACTTTCTTGTGACAAGGAACTCACATGAAAATTCTCAGCTCCATTAGAGCTGTGGATCACCACTGTCACATGTGATCTCTTGAGGTGATCAACACTTAAGTGGGAAGAAGCACTCAACACTTGATCTTAGTGTTTAAGCCCAACCCAAACCACTAGCACCAGTGTCATTTTAAATTCTTAAACAAAGTTCCAGTTTTAAAATGGTCATTAGATCTTATGAGCAAAAGCTTTTCAATTAAATACATATGCATGATCATATCGTGTAGCATATACGAGAAGAAGGTGAGAAGAACTTGAGGTGAAGATCAAGGAGGGAGGAAAACAAGTGATCAAGCTCCAAGTGATCGTCACTAACTGATTGTAACCGTAGTCACCTGCAAAACAGGCAAGCCCCGGTTTGCATTTGAACAGTTTTATAAATCATTTTCATTTGTAGAGACCATAGCTTTGCATCATTGATTGCAGTAAGTCTAGATGCTATTGAAAACCCCACTTGCATGAACAGAAATACCTAAGAGAGAAAGGGTAGAATAGCACCCCCTCGAGTGGATTCGGCTACGCTAAATGTTAGTAGGAAAGGTCCGGTAGAAGTCGAGTAGTTGGAAGCTACTCGCGAGTTTAGGGCTGGTTTACTCGGAACGGGTACGAATTAGAAAGGATGAGGAAAGTTCACACATAAGAAATGGAGACCGGGCAGGGAGGTTTAGATGCAGCAGGTTGCAGGCCGTGCGTGCATAGCCCTGCCTGTGTCGGTTAAGGCCCGTCCGTGCTTGGCCCTGTTGGACAAGTTTGAGTTGTGTACCGGGCGCATACTGGCTATATGGGACCCAAGAAACCGATGTACCTTGGGAGATCCATAGTGGAACTTTTCCAACTGCCTTAGGCTTTCGGCGTCAGGGTAGCAGGAGGTACCTCGCTCAAGAACATACCACAGCGGGTATGTACCTTGAGGGAGCTTGCGTACTCGGGGCAGTTGGACTGCGTCCAATGTGGAAGAACTTGGGAAAGGTGGCGGCGTACAACGTCAGTCGAGGTTGCTGCCGGCAACTCGGAGTACGGGTGTACGTGTCGTGTAGTCCGGGCGTGTACTGATTTGAATCACCGTCGCTCGTGGTTATATGAGCATACTTGCCCACTGCGTCTTGATGTAGTAACAACTGGAATTGTTTATCTTTGAACTTGATAAGGCTGTGCTATAACTTGTATTGCAACCATGATTGAATTAGATATAGGCTCATTAAACTTTACTTTCACTTTGTGCAAGGAGCATCGCAACAAAGCTTTTCTTGTTTGATTGTGGAGTTGCGATGCTTTTCGGCTCAAGGTGTGCACAATGAGGCTTAAAATATGAAAGTTAAGGATCAACTTTAGGCGAGTCCTTTATGCAAATCTAGCCAACCCAAGTGCAACTGTCGTGCATGTAGAGTTTCTTGTTTAGGAGAGACGGGTCAGACTTGCTGAGCCTATGTGCTCACGCTTGCTATATAAGTGGTTTTGCAGGTTAACAACGATGCTGAAAGAAGGTTGTCCGGTGAGACTCGGGGACTCCCGAGTCAGGTAACACATGGAGAACCCAGCCGCTGCTGCTTGTCTTCGTGTTGCTAGCGAGAGGAGTCCGCGGGCTGGACTTCATCTCGAGTGCTCTTAGTTATTCGACTTGAGTTGATATAGACTTCCGCTGTAGTTACTTGATGTAAAGTATTTACAAAGCAAAACTTGTAAGCTTCCGCTATTGTTTTATGTAATACATTGTTCCTCATATGTGTGCTGTTGGGTGCCGCACAACACGGCACCACCCAATGCGATTCACGGGCGAGTGGCCTGTCTCGGTTGAGCGGGTCGCGTCATCCAGGAGGCCGCCCTGGACCTCCGGGAGGTTGTCTTGGAGGTCCGGGAGACCGTCTTGGTCCTGCGGGGCCTCCTGGCGTCTGTCTTCTGCTGCCGGAGCAGGCTGTGAAGATGAGAGGTCCGGCCGCTCTGCGACGAGGACCATACTCACCACTTCAGTTGTCGCCGCGATGTAGAGCAACAGATGCTCTCCGGGCTCTGGGGCTACCATGATAGGTAGGGTCGTCAGGAGTCACTTCAACTCTTGGAACGCCTCTTCTGTTTCGTCAGTCCAGGCAAATGGACCGGACTTGCGCAGGAGCTTAAAGAAGGGAAGTGCCCGCTCCTCTAGCCTCGGTATAAACCGACTCAGCGCGGCTAGGCATCCTGTGAGTTTCTGGACATCTTTGACGCGGGCAGGAGGCCACATCAAGTCGATGGCCTTGATCTTCTCTGGGTTGGCCTCAATTCCCCGGTGCGAGACCAGGAATCCTAAGAGCTTCCCAGAGGATACGCCGAACACACATTTGTCGGGGTTCAGCTTGGTGCGCGTGGAGCGCAATTTGTCAAAAACTAAGGCTAGGTTATCTAACAAAGATGAACTCTGCCTGACTTTGACAACGATGTCATCGACGTACACCTCAACTAAGTCTCTTATTAACTCTCCAAAGGTTCTGTGCATCGCACGTACAAAGGTGGGGAGAGCATTCTTTAGGCCATAAGGCATAGAGACATAACAATACAGGCCATCTACTGTGATGAAGGAGGTGTGCTCTTCATCTTCTCTAGACATGGGGATCTGATGGAAACCCGAGTAGGCGTCTAGGAAGCACAGCATATCGCAGCCTGATGTCGAGTCTACTATTTGATCTATTCTAGGGAGAGGGAATGGATCTTTGGGACATGCCTTATTGAGACTGGTGTAGTCGATACATATCCGGAGCTTCCCACCGGCCTTCGGGACAACGACGGGGTTCGCCAACCACCGGGGGTGGTGGACTTCCCGTATGAAGCCAGCGTCCAGCAGCTTCTTGATTTCTTCGCGGATGAAGTTTTGCCGCTCGATGGACTGCTTGCGGGGCTTCTGTTGAACTGGCCAGGCATCGGGGAAGACCTTTAAGTGGTGCTCGATCACCTCCCTAGGGATCCCCGGCATCTGTGATGGCTGCCATGCAAACACGTCGACGTTGTGCCGGAGGAAGGTGACGAGCGCGCCTTCCTATTTACTATCCAGGCCCCCGGCTACCCGGGTGGTCTGGGTGGCATCGGCGCCGACTTGGATGATCTTTAAGGGGACGTCGCCCTCGTCGAGGGGTTGCACACGGGGTGCTGTGGTGGAGGCACGGTGGCGTGCACTCGGGTGGAGCTGGTCTGGTTCTGAACTGCCAGGGGCTGGTGCTCTAGCTGTTGCAAGCGCTTGGAGCTTTTCCAAGGCCGACACTGCAGCAGTGCGGTCTCCACGAATCCTGAGGATGCCTGTTGGTGTAGGCATCTTCAATACGAGGTAGCCATAGTGGGCTACTGCCATGAATCGGTACAGGGCTGGCCTGCCAATTATGGCGTTGAAGGGGAGGTCGATCTCCGCTACGTCGAACAGAATGTATTCTGTCCGATAGCTGTCCGGAGCTCCATAGGTCACCGGGAGGCTGATGTTGCCGTTGGGAACGACCTGTCCCGGCCCTACCCCTGAGAACGGGCTCGACGGGGTGAGCTTGGCCATCGGGATCTGCAGCTTTTGGAAAGCTGCACGGCTGATGAGGTTCAGCCCAGCCCCGCCATCTACCAAAACATGATACATCCTCACGTTGGCGATGGTGGGTGCTACCAAGAGCGGTAGTTGGCCGGCCCCATCCATGTTCCTGGGGGGGCAGTTGGTGGCGTCAAAGCTGATGGGGGTTCCCATCCACTTGAGGTGTGGTGCGGCACTTGGGAGTGGAGCCACCGACGCTACCGCTCGGCGCAGAGTCTTAACTGCGCTTCGGGACGAGGGGTCGGCGGACCCGCCGTATATGACGTAGAGCTTCTTTCGATGCTCATCATCACTGGAGCTGGAGTCCTCATGGTTGTGCACCGCCTTCACGGTGCGCTGAGGCTCCTGGAACCCCACTTGGTGGTCGACGCTGTCTGGGGCGTCAACCTTCTGCTTGCCCTCCCTTTGGCGGAAGGGTGGAGCCTCAGTCCGCTGCTGTTTCCCTTTGCGGAAGCGCTCCGCAAGCTTCTGAATCTCCCGGCACTCGGCAGTAGTATGGCGACAGATGCCGTGCACGGGGCATAGCTTGTCTTGGTCACCTTCTGGGGCTGGTGACTGCCGCTGCCTCTTGTCGGGGCGCGGTCCCAGGGCTCCGCTGGGTGCCGCAGCTGCGGCAACGGGAACCGCGGCCGGTGACTTCATCCTGCCACTGCCCCGGTTCATGGCCTTCTTGCTGCCTCCATAGGAAGCAGCGCCAGATCCGGGCTGCCCCCCTGACTCAGAGGCTGGTAGTGAGTGCCAGTTCCGCCCTTCGGCTGCTCTGGCGCACTTGTCCGCCAGGCTGAAGAGCTCGGAGACATCGCGGACCTCTCTGGTCGCGAGTTTCTCGAGCATCTTCTTGTCCCGAACGCCCTGCCAGAACGCCACCACCACAGAAGCATTTTGGATGTGTGGGATGGTGTTCCGCACCTGGGAGAACCGCTGGATGAAGGAGCGCAGCGACTCCCCAGGTTGTTGGATGGCGTGGAGGTCGAGCTCCGTGCCAGGCCGGGTATAGGAACTGCCGAAGTTGGCGGTGAACTGCCGGCAGAGCTCCCCCCAGGAAGTTATGGAACCCTGGGGGAGGTTCATGAGCCAAGACCGGGCCGGGCCGGTCAAGGCGACGGGGAAGTAGTTGGCCATGATGGCCTCATCCCCTCCTGCGGCAAGTACGGCGGTGGAGTAAATCTGGAGGAACTCCACCGGGTTGACGCTGCTGTCGTACTTCTCGGGCAGGTGCGGCCGAAACTTGCGCGGCCACCTCGCGAAGCGAAGGTGGGGTACCAGGGCCGCACATCCTGCCCCTGTTGCTGCAGGTGTTGGTGCCGCGAACGCTTGGTTCGCTGCTGGTACGGTGTACCCCGGTATGGGCAAGGCTGTGCCATAGACCGGGGGCGCCGTTTGCGGGGCATATGGCTGTGGCATATGCTGCGCGGCGTATGCCTGGGGCAGAGATCGCGTGGCGAAGGTCTGCTCTTCAGGCTGGGTCGAGGCCGACGTCATGCTGTCGCCAGCCTCCTGGTTGCGACGCCTTTCTCGATGTCGCTCGAGGTACACCCGGGCATCCTGGCCCAAGTGGCACCGTTCCAGCTCTGTCCTCAGGTCCGTCGACTGGAGCCTGGTGGAGCTGGAATCCGCCGTCTGCCCGTCAACTGTTGGCGTGCGTGTCAACGACACAGCCGGCTGGCTGGAGCGTCGTCCCCGCCGAAGTCGAGGGTTTGCGGCGGCGACGACGAGACGGTCTACCTCGCGAATCCACTGCTGGGTCGCTGCCTGAGCAGCGTCCCCAGCAGGCGGATTGCGCAGTAGTGCTCTTGCTGCAGCTAGTGCACCCCCGTGGGGTATGCTCAGCGCTGCAGAAGATCTGATGCTGGTTGGAGCCTGCATTGCCGGAGTCGGCTGCTGGCTTCCAGCTTGCGCCGACACACTCCGTCCTGAGTGTGTCGACACGTACTCACCGCTGGTCACGGTTCGCCGTGAACGCGGGGGAGGTGAGTTTGCCGCTGAAGGAAGCTTGATCATCTTCGTCGGCGGAAACTCGTCGCACAAGGGAAAAGCCCCTTCCTGGCGCGCCAAATGTCGAAGTGTGTGGTCGACACTTCCCCCGGATCTGCACTGGGCAGCCCATGGAGGTTCTTTTTTCGGAGGGGCTAGTCGCTTGCGGAGAGCTTAAGCGTAGGGACCAGTTTGGGAGGAGCTTGACACGGCGAGTTTTACGTGGTTCGGGCCGCCGGAGCGTAAAACCCTACGTCCACGGTGAGCTGAGGTGCTCGCTGTATTGCTTGTTGCTCAGAACCGGAGTCCTGAGCTTGAGGGTGAGTTACGCCTAGGGTGTGAGTTGCTGGAGTGCGAACCCAGGGGTGCGAATGGCTAGAGTGCGAACCCTTGCTAACGTTGCCTACCCGAGCCTTTTATAGTCCAAGGCTCGTGTGGCTTACAAGGGGGGCCCGGGACCCGACAGGTGGTCCCGGGGAGATTTCCTGCCGACTATCGTATCCGCAGTTATGCTGGTAGTTGTCTCTGGTGAAGGCTTTCGAGCCTTCGTCTTGCCGCCCTGCCCATGCCGCATGCTAGTCGTAGTGGTTGATGATGGCGGAGGCGGCAGGGGATGTCTTGTCGCTGTGTTTATTGGCTGGCAGGTTCTGACACCGCGTGCCAGCCTGTGATGCGACTGGGCGCAACGGTACCTGACAGAGGCGTGCTCCACGCCTCCGCGTCTTGGGAAGGCGCGGGTCTTGAATACCTTGTACGGGCAAGGTATGGTGCGTCTTTACGCCCGCTACCTACCGCTCGGGGGCAGGCAGCGCTGTTCTGCTGAACACGTGGCGGGCCTGGAGCTCTCTTCTGAGGTGAGGGAGGTCCGGCCCCGTAGGACACGTGGAGCCTTCGGACCTCTCCCCGCGGAGGGGGAGGTCCGGCTTCTGTCGGCCACGTGGCGAGCCCGGAGCTCTCCTCTGAGGGGAGGGAGGTCCAGCCCCGCTGGACACGTGGCGCCTTCGGACCTCTTCCTGCGGAGAAGGGCGAGATCCTCAGGCATTTTCCCTTGTGCGCGGGGGTACCCCATATCGCGGGTACCGACAGTTTTATTGAGGAACAAATTTGGAAAGACCTATGCTAGATATGTTGGGCCACTCCACAAGAGTTCAAAACCTTGCGTGTGGGTGCCCAAGTGCCTCTTGACTAACATGAAAGGACCCATACCTGTTTGGGTACCTAAAGGTAAGACAAAACTCTATTTTGTAGGCATACTCCTCCGATGGATCAAAATAGGTGCTCGACAGTGGATGCACAAACTATATGATCGGAGAGAGAAGGATGTTTGTAGAGTATGAGGAAAATGAAGATCAAAGTGAAGGAATATACTTTGGGGACAATAGCCAAGGGAAAATCCTTGGCACCGGTAAAATCGCTATTTCTCCCCCATCATACTCTTTCCAATGTTTTGCATGTTGACTCCCTTGATTATAACCTTCTATCCATATCCCAACTATGTGATAAAGGTTATAACTATATTTTCACTAACGAGGGTGTGACTGTCTTAAGAAGAAGCAATGAATCAATCGCCTTTAAGGGCATGCTCAAGGGAAAGCTTTACCTTGTGGATTTCACCACGGATAAATCTCAACTTGACACGTGCTTAATGGCGAAGACCAACATGGGATGGCTTTGGCATAGGCGGCTAGCCCATGTTGGGATGAGAAATTTGCAAAAACTTCTTAAGGGACAACACATTCGAGGCTTGAAAAATGTTGTTTTTGATAAGGACAGGCCATGTAGTGCTTGTCAAGCCGGAAAGCAAGTTGGAGCTCAACATCCATCCAAAAATGTCATGACGACTACAAGACCTTTGGAGCTACTTCACATAGACCTCTTCGGTCCAATCGCATACATAAGCATCGACGGTAACAAATATGGTCTTGTAGTTGTAGATGATTATTCTCGCTTTACTTGGGTGTTCTTTTTGCATGAAAAAGGCGAAACTCAAGGTGTGCTTAATAAATTCTTGAGGAGAGCTCAAAACGAGTTCTCCTTAAGAATCAAGAACATAAGGAGCGATAATGGCACCGAGTTCAAGAATACTCAAGTGGAAGAATACTTGGATGAAGTAGGCATCAAGCACGAGTTTTTAGCCCCCTACTCCCCTCAACAAAATGGGGTGGCTGAAAGGAAGAATAGGACTCTTATTGAGATGGCAAGAACCATGGTTGATGAGTACAAGACGTCGGACCGGTTTTGGGCGGAAGCGGTTAACACCGCTTTCCATGCCATAAACCGGTTGTACCTTCATCGACTCTTGAAGAAGATGTCTTACGAACTTCTAACCGGTAACAAACCCAACATCTCTTACTTTTGTGTCTTTGGGAGCAAGTGTTATATTCTCAACAAGAAGCCTAGGACTTCGAAGTTTGCTTCAAAGTTCGATGAAGGTTTCTTGCTTGGTTATGAATCAAACACCTATGCCTATCGTGTTTTCAACAAATCCTCCGGAATTGTTGAAATACGAGAGACGTAGTGTTTGATGAGACTAATGGCTCCCAAGTGGAGCAAGTTGATCGAAGTGTGCTAGATAGAGAAGAGGCTCCACACGAAGCACTTAAAAGGATGGCACTTGGAGACATTTTCCCTCAAGAACATCCTCAAGACTCAAATGATCATCCAACAAACGAAGATATGTATCCTTCCCACGATCAAGCTCAAGATGAGCAAGGCCAACCTCAACAAGATCAAAACAATCAAAGTCAAGAAGGAGGATTGGATCAAGGGGGAGACGAAGAAAAGAACGACGATGAAGATGAAGATCAAAGAGTCCAACCACCTCATCCAAGAGTGCACCAAAGTGTTCAATGGGATCGTCCCGTTGACAACATACTAGGAGGCATCTCCAAAGGGGTAACCACTCGTTCTCGAATGGCTAACTTTTGTGAACATTACTCTTTTGTTTCCTATTTGGAGCCTGTCGAAGCGTCTGCGGTCGACACTTCCCCTGGGCCTGCTCTGGGCAGCCCGCGGAGGTTCTTTTTCGGAGGGGCTAGTCCTCTCGCGTGGGTCTCGCCGGAATGGATGAAGGAAGGAGATGAAAGTGGGTTGACACGGGGATTTTTACGTGGTTCGGGCCGCCGAAGCGTAAAACCCTACGTCCACGGTGAGCAGAGTTGCTCTGTGTATTGCTTCAAGCTTAGAACCGGGGTTCTAAGCCTGGGTATGAGGATGAACTGAGTGAGCTAAGGGTCGAATGCCAATGGATCCGAACCCTTTGCAACGTTACCTACCCAAGCCTTTTATAGTCCAAGGCTCGGGCGGCTTACAAAGGGGGCCTCGAGACCCGGCAGGTGGCCCCGGGGTGATTTCCTACCATCTATCATGTCTTGCACTAAATGCCGGTAGCTGTCTCTGGCAGTAGCTTCTGAGCCTCTGTCCTGCTGCCCTGCCCATGCCGCAAGCTAGGCGTAGTGGTTGATGATGGCAGGGGCAGCAGGGGTTGTCTTGTCACTGTGTTTATTGGTCCACAGCCTCTGGCATTCTGCGCCCGTCTTCACTGTGGTGTGACTAGGCGCGGGTCTTTAATGTCGTTCCTTGGGAAGGCACGGGTCTTTACTTCCGCTGCCTACAACGCCGGGGCAGGTAGCGCGACTCTGCTGGTCACATGGTGGGCCTGGAGCTCTCCTCTGAGGAGAGGAGAGGTCCGGCCCCGCTGGACACGTGGAGCCATCGGATCTCACCCCCACGGAGGGGGGAGGTCTGGCTCTGCTGGCCACGTGGCGGGCCCAGAGCTCTCCTCTGAGGAGAGGGGGAGATCCGTCCCCGCTGGACACGTGGAGCCTTCGGAGCTCACCCCCACGGAGGGGGGGAGGTCCGGCTCTGCTTGCCACGTGGCGGGCCCGGATCTCTCCTATGAGGAGAGAGGGAGCTCCGGCCCCACTGGACACGTGGAGCCTTCGGAGCTCACCCCCGCGGAGGGGGGAGATCTGGCTCCACCTGGCCACGTGGCTGGCCCGGAGCTCTCCTCTTAGGAGAGGGGAGCTCCGGCCCGGCTGGACACGTGGCGCTCTCGGAGCTCGCCCCTGCGGAAGGGGCGAGGTCCTTAGGCGGTTTTGTCCTGTGCGCGGGGGTACCCGGTATTGAGGGTACCGACAGTGGCCCTCGGGCCCATCTCGGGGGAGGTAACGAGCCCGAGATGGGGCATTCACCTTTCCTATCCCGTGCACTTTCTTCAAACTTCCCTGACCCGTTGCCTGGGCAACGGAAGGTCGTGGGGTCTTGACTCTTGCTTTGAAAGTTGCTTTTACTGCGGCGGTTTTCAAGGCTGCCACTACTGCACGTCGCAGCGCACTACCGCACGTCGTAGCGCCTTGCCAGGAACCTACGGGTTGTCCACTTGAGTGGCTGACTTCTTGGTTCACCACTTCTGCTGGACAGCTCGGGCCCGCTTGTCATCGTCGCTGGGTCTCGGACCTGAGGCGTTCACCCCGAGCGGTGCATACGAAGCGTTTTGAATCGCTTCTGGGAGGTTTAAAGGGGATTCCTTCTGCATCGCAGGCTTCCCTTTGCACATCTCCCTATGCCTGAGCCTTCCGGATCCTTCTGTGCGCCTAATCCTTCTCCACCTTCCAAGTTCTTGCCCCTCCATCTCCGATGGCTTCCCACATGCCTCCGCCGTGCATCGCCCGGACGAAAGACCTTGGGACGGTGCGCAAGCTGCTGGGATGGCACTCGGAGGAGCAGAGGCACTGTCTTCAGCGAGGATCTCTCCCCCTGCGTCTGGAGTGGGGGGAGACCATCTTCTTTGCCGCCTACACCTTGGCGGGGTTCGTCCCGTCGATTTCTTCTTTCTTCGTGACTCTGCTGGAGACGTACGGCCTCCAGCTTCATCACCTCTCCCTGAACTCCTTCGCCATGGCCGCCGTCTTCGTGCACTTCTGCGAGATGTTTGTGGGAGTGCGTGCTTCAGTGACGCTTTTCCATCACTTCTTCGTGCTGCGGACGACTGGGCGCGGCTCAAAGAGTCAACTGGGCGCCTACTACTTCCATCACTGCAGCAAGGATCCGAAGGTCTCTGGGTACCTTCTTCCCTTCAGCGCCGCGAGGTGGGAAGGCTGGAGGGATGACTGGGTGATCGTGAAGATCGACGAGCACGATCGCCTCCAGTTGCCAACTGATGGTCCAACCACCGGGTGCCGCTTCTGGGAGGAGAGCCCGGAGCTGGAGCCGGAGTACGCGCCAGTCCTGGAGCGGATCCGGTTCCTAGCGGATTAGGCGTTGACATCCCTGATGGTGCTGACAGACTTCTTGTCTCGCTGCCTTGCGCCACTGCAGCAGCGCAGTCGTCCGGCGTGGTACTACACCGGCGAGCACGACTGCACCAGGCTGGAGACGGGTCTAGGCTCTGACCCATCCGCCGAGGTGCTGTGGGAGATGGTGACGAGGGTAAGCAACGACCTCATCGATGACGGATTCCTCACAATCCAAGCTTCCTGCGTCCCTCTCTTCATGGAGCCGACGTGGAGGGCGAAGCTGCTGCGGGAGATGCTGATGCTGGATGACATCGGGATCGCCGTGCGCTAGGTCGGAGATGCCTTCCGGGGAATCTCGATCCCCGGGGTTGACCGCTCTGGAGCGGAGCGCGAGGCGTCGGCTGATGCCCAACCCACACCGGGAGTCGACAAAGCTTGGACTGCTGACAAGGGGAAGGGCAAGGACCCGACCTCTGGTTCGCCAAATAGGAAGCGCTCCCGGTCTCCATCGTGGGCGTCTTTCGCGCCGAGTCAGGGGACCGGAGTCCCCTGCGCCCTTCATCGAGAGGCGTCGGTTCATCGGGCGGCGATTCCAAGAGGCCTCAGGTCTTCCGTGCCGACGGGACTCCTCTTGGACAGCGGCGGTCAGAGGAGCCCCGAGCGTCCCACCCTCCTTCCTCAGGTGGTGGAGCTCTGAGGAGGGACGCCGGTGCTGCGGCGTCCGGGGTTGAGCCAGGGGCTCAGGTGCCCCGGTCGTCGAGTGTCCCAGCTGCAGGCTCGGCAGGCAGCGGCGCCAGAGGGAGCGCAGCCGGGACTCATCCGGGGACGCAGGCGCCCCGGGCTTCAGGGGCTGGTTCGGCGAGTGGCGCCGGAGGTGCTGCCGGCGGAAGCTCTGCTACTCCGTCTTCTAGGGGGGCTCCGGGAGCACCCCCTGCTCCGCCGGTCCGGGTGCCTTTGGCACAGGCCCCAGCGGCGACGATGGACTCCGGCGGCCCTGCCCCGACTCGGAAGCCAGGGCTCCATGCCCGCTGGAGTGTTCGCGTTCCTCGGTAAGTTTGCACTCACCAGATCTTAGTACTTGCATACTTCATTTTCTTGTCTTGAGAGCTCCCTGTGCTTGCAAGGATTCGTTGGCTGCTGGGGACGCGTCTGTTCCCCGGCCACCCCCGGTTGGCAGGGGTCCTGAGCCGCAGCGTCCGGACGCCGTGGCAGTTTCGCCGGCCCCCGTGCAGGTCCAGATGTCTCCTCCTTCTGGCCCGGCAGAACCGGCTCCTTCAGTGGCGACGGCGGCGCCCGCTCCTCCTCCTCCGCCAGCTCGGGAGCTGGTTATTGATGAAGACTTGGTGGAGCCGGGTGGCGGCGCTCAGCCTTCTGGTGCAGAAGCGGGAGGAGCTGGTGGAGGTCCTCAGGCGGGCGACGAGCAGGGGCGCGTCGGGACTGGCCCTGCCCAGGCACCGTCTTCTCCAGATCGGTGCATCATCACGGTTTCCGTGGATACTGCGCTGCCGGAGTCTCCTCTGTCGGATGGCGATGTCATGGAGGAGGTCTTAGGCGCGGCTTTGGCCTCTGCCGCCCCGCTGCCCCTGGCAGACGCCCTGGAGCTTGCCCAGTCCAGCGTCCGGCAGCTCCAGGCTGATCTGGAGCGCGAGCGGGAGGCCTTGGCGGATGAGAGGGACCGCCTCTACGACTGGGGGCGGCTCTTGAAGCTGCGGACTCGGGAGGTCGAGGAGGAGCTCGACGCGAAGCGGGCGAGGCTCGATGCCGAGGAGGCGCTCCTCGATATCCAGAAGAAGGCCGTGGACCGCCTGGACTCCGAGACTCGGAGAATTATGTAGGAGGCCCATGAGGCCTATGACAGCGTTCGGGCCCGCTCCGATGTTAACGAGGAGATGCGGCTGCAGCTGGTTCGTCACGAGTGCGCCGTCGCGGACCGGGAGCGTGCCGTGGCGACCAAGGAGAAGAAGGTCACCGAGCAGCTGGAGGCCGGAGAGGGTGACCTGAAGGCCCGGGCCGGAGTGATGGAGCTTCGGGAGGCAGCTCTGGCCGAGAGGGAGGAGCAGGTCGCCCAGGACCGCCAGGTGGTGCTGGAACGGGAACTGGCAGCTGACTTCCGGGCGTCGGAGTTGGAGCGCCTCACCCGGGACCTCCAGCTCCAGGAGAAGGACCTGGCGGCGAAGGAGAGGAGGTTCGCCGAGGAAGGTCCTGGCGCTCTGCTGGCGGCTCGCCAGGAGGTGGAGGGGCTCCGCGCTTCGCGGACCGTCGAGGCCCGAGTAGTCTGGGACTTTGTCGGCCAGGCGGAGTCCGCTCTGGTGCCCCTTGGCTTCAGCCCCGTTAGGACGGGGGCTCCAGCTCAAGAAGTGGTTGAGGTGATCCCGATGCTCGAGGCCATCAACGCTAAGTTGGAGAGGCTGGAGGTCGTAATCACCGACGAGCTCGAGGTCGAGGGGAGGAGCTTGGCGAAGGAGGTCGCCGCGCACGTGCTGACGAGCTTTCGGAGTTGGGACTCCTCCGTCTCTCTTGAACTGGTGATTCAGGGCCCCATCGCCGAGCAGGAGGAGGTCGCCAGGGCCGGAGTCGGAGACGTCACCGCCCTCGTCGCGTCTAGGTTCCAGCGGGAGGCCGGGGACTCCTAGGCACTCGCCCTTGTAGCTAAGGGCCTTGTATTTTTTGTTTTTTGTGTCTGTAATCCATCTCATGGAGCTTTTGAATGAACAGACTTTTGTCTTGTGTGCCTGTGCCTTTTGTCTTCTTTTCTTGGCTTGTCTTGCCCGAGTCCTTAGCTCCGTAAGGACCCCGGGAGGTCTCCACCGATCTCGAAGCTTGCACATACACCCTCCTCGGACCCTTGTTGACATAAGGACCCGAGGGGTCTTCGGAGCTCACCCCTGTGGAGGGGGGAGGTCCGGCTCTGCTGGCCACATTGCGGTCCCGGAGCTCACCTCTAAGGAGGGAGGACACTACAGGAAAAACGATCATAGACGACGGCCAAATTTATTGACGACGGGGCCGTCGTCTTTAATGTTATTGACGACGGCTTTATCTAGCCGTTGTCAATAACTTAGTTATTGACGACGGCTAGACGAGAACCGTCATCAACAAATTATTGACGACGGTGGTCGTCGTCTTTAACTAAATTCGGGCACACCCGAGGAGTTATTGACAACGGTGACCTAGTACCATCGTCAAGTCCTTATTCACGACAGTTTCCTAGCACCGTCGTCAATAACGGGGTATATAACCCGTGCGCGAGCCGGGAGGCGGCCAGTGCCGCCTCCCGACTCGCACCGGTCGCCGCCGCTGTCCCGGTCGCCGCCGCCCGTCCCCGCCACCGCCGCCGCCCGTCTCCAGCCGAGGTAAGTCCCCTCCCCCTCCCCTCCGGCCTCTCCCCGTCTTTTGTCAGGGCCGCGCCACCGGCCACCGGCCGGCCCTGCCCCGGCACCTCCCCCTCCGGCCCTCCCCCCGCCCCCCCTGCGGCCGAGCCGCGGCCGGCGGCCGCCTCTATGTCGTAAGAAACTGGATGCTTACTTGCTTAGTATATCAGAATCCAACTTTGCATTTAACAAATTTTACATTACCACAAACTGTCAGTCTGACTAATAGAAATGACATCAGATTGATCCATCATTAATCTAAATTTGGAGTTGATGTAAAACCACATAGATGACAGTCAGGACCACTTTTCCGATGTATATATATTATATAACCGAGTAACATGTCTGTTACAGTTAGTGCACGAGCAGTGCCACCGATATTTTACTCGTGGCCCTTCACCTATCTTTTCATGCCTACTTGCATACAAAAAAGAGAATTCAGTGTTCAATGAAATTTCCTTAACATGTCTACCTTTCCGCCGGAACGCTTTTTCCCACCCATCCTCCAAGATTCCTCCGTATCTATATTATATTGATTATTGCCACTATATGTCAAAGAACAGTGCACATATATACCTTAATACCATCTAGTGCAATGCTATAAATAGCAAAGGATGAGTGGGTGATGAGCTCACAGCAACCATAGTCACCATCAGATAATTCTAGGAGTTCATCATCATCATAATAATCACTTGTTACTACTCCTGCTTCTCTGAGCTCGCTAGATACCTTATATTAGCTTGACGCCACCATGTTCTGCGGTAAGCTGAGCAAACAGGCCCTTCTCCTACTTCTCATGATCCTCCTCTCGTCCAACCAGATGAGGTGCGCTCAGATCAAACCCATCGCCATGTCACATTCCGATGAGGCCACCAAGGGGACTGCCATCTCTCCCAACGATGCCGGCCACGCCCTCAGTAATGTCGAGGACGCTCGCCCGACGACGCCTGGACACAGCCCAGGCGCTGGCCACGCCGCCACCGACGATAGGGTTGGGAGGAAGTTGCTTGGGTTTGTAAACTACCAAGTTATTACGTTATATTTTCTTCTTTCTTTTTGTTTTTTTGGAATTGGTCTAGCCTTTTCCAATGTATGCTCTTCAATTCGTTTTGTGGGAAAAGAGTCGTCCTCTCTATTCTCTTGTCTTCAAAATGAGTTGGTAACTTCATTCTCTAGTCTACCAGTCCGATTTGTGCATTGCCTTTTGTGTGTCCTTTCGTCTTCACTGTACTCTTCACTAGAGTTCTTGCATCTAGCTGTAGGTTACGTTTATGACTTTAGGGTAATGTAGTTCATCTACTGTCTAAGCAGATGTATATATCACTTCAGTCAAGATGAGAAAACCCTAATCCCTGATCTCTGGTATATATCAATTATATCAAACATTTGATGCAACGCATGCGAGCAATAAAAATTTTCTGAATTTCACGAAGCGATCTTATCTTCAGCCCAATGGATCCTACCTACATGGGCACGCGGCTAAAGCAAGATTTATACATAAATGGTGGCGCCATGGTTATCCATGGGCCGGGGCAAAAGATAAAAATATATATCGACTGACAAATGACATGAAGACGTACTTACATATATCTTGATTTGGACCACTTGGGATTCTTATACCGTGGTGGTGGGAGAGGGTCTCAATTTTTAGTAACACATCAGACAGTTCATATAGGGTATAATTTATGGGAGTTTTCTTTGAACTACCATATTGTTTTCATTTCATGTACTTCCACTGTCCATTTCTGCCCAAGAAGTTTACATATCTGTTCAGATCCATGAACTGATAGCGGACCCACACTCCCATCACAGCTACAGAGATAATGATGTATGAATTGTGATTGCTCTCTAATGCATGTGTTGACGCAGGAGCACCCCTCAGCACTACGTTTGTGAAAACCAGTCTAACCGGTTTAGCAAGGCGACTTAACCGTTTCGTCGAGATGTCATGGTGTGTCACAAACACAAACCGTGTGACTGTGAAATTGCGAATGAAAGTATGATAACTGATACGATATTCATTTAATATGTACCAAAGACACGCACCCGTCTAGAGGAATAGCTGGCAAACAGCAAGTCATCAGAAACCATAATGGTTTCAGGCTTCGGCCACTCAAACTTGTAACCACAGCACCAGGACTGCCCACCCATGCCAAACATAGTGAAAGGAAATTGTAGATGACCCAAGCATCATAGCTGAAACATGACAAGATAGGAAAGTTCAAAATGAGCTGGTAGTACAACTATTAGTTCAAGGACTTCTGCAACTCTAGTAAGAAAAGCTACCATCATATGGACAACCTCGCAAAAACATGATGAAGAGAAAGAAAGACTTCTGTCTGGCCGCCATCGCCTGGCCGAGCGTCGCCGATGCCGGCGCCGCCTCCGCCCACCGCCGTCGCTGCAAGGCGCTGCTGGCCCCTCGCGCTGCCACCGCCGATGCCTCACGCTGGCGATTCCTCGCGCCGCCACACCCCGCACTGCCGCCATGCACCACCATCCCGTGCCTCGCCCCACTGCGCACCGCCATCCCGCGCACCGCCCCGCCGCCGCCGCTGCCGTCCCGGCCCAAGCCCCGCCCGGCCGCTCCTGCTCGCGCCGAGCCCCGGCCGCGCCTCGGCCGCCCGGAGCCCCGACCTTAGTTTAAATAATACTTTGATTGATTGCATGATTAGTTACTATATGTAAATAAATGGGTTTCGGCCTGGTCCGGCCTGACACGACCCATTTAGGGTCTGTCATGGCCCATTTATTGGTAATGTATTAGTCGAGACAGGCACCGAGGACGGCAAGCTCCCGCGCGTGGACGACGGGCCCCGACGGTGCGGTTTCATATTTGACCCACTTACAACGGGGCATAACGTACGACGGCTAACCCTAAAGGCGTCATAACATAATGGCAGGCCCTAGCGGGGCATAACTTAGGACGGCTGACCCACTTCTTTGTCTCTCGTTCTTTCCTTCTCTCTCGTTCTTTTCTCTCTCTCTCTCTCTCTCTCTCTCTCTTGTAAATGACTCAAAAATAAAAGATTGATGTAAACCTATACAACATGCGTCACCCGTTTCGAACGGGCCCGTCTCACATGTGTTACGCATGTGAGGCGTGTACGTTTGGAATTTTCCCTTTTTGGACAGCCTGGGAGTGACCGAGGGGGCATGGCTTGTGAAGAGACGCGGGCTTAGATCTAGATGAGATTTCGACGGCATAACCCTGTTGTTCTCTGCTGCACCATTTTCGGGCGTGCAGTGGAGAACAGCGGGGTTATGCTGCCGAAATTTTGTTCAGATCCATACCACACGTCTCGTCATGAGCACGCTCCGCTCGGTCACTCTTGGGTGGGTTTAGGACCTATCCTTTCCAATAGATGTAGGGTCGTGACATAAATAAATAGATGGAGCTCCAGAGTGTCCAGGAGGAGCTCCAGAGGACGCAGGAAGCGCTGAGGCTCGCGAACGAGAGGCAAGCAGCCGAGCTCAGAGCTAGGGACGAGAGACAGGCAGCCGAGCTCCGGGCTAGGGACGAGTATCAACACTCGTACATGCTACAGCTGCAAGCTGCCATGCAGGTAAGTTCAGATCGTTGTACTCAACGTTTCTAATATATGAATGACATGTATAATAATTTACTTCATATTTGCAGGCTATGGCCACAGGACAGCCTGCTGTCTTTCCTCAGTGGGCGCCGCCACCGATACAGCTACCACAGGGGCCGACGTCAGGAGCACAGGTACAAAATTTCTCATAATAGCTGCAACTAGTTAAACTTGCTCAAATTTAGTTGAATTTGATCAAACTTACTCAAACTTAGGGAAAACTAGTTAAACATCCTTAAACTGAGTAAAATATGGTACACCTTACTCAACCATAGTCAAATATGAGCAAACTTACTCAAACATAGTCAAAACTAGTTGAACTAGCTCAAACACAAACACTACTAGTCTATACTTCTCAAACTTAATAAAATATGAGCAAACTTACTCAAACATAGCCAAATCTAGCTAACTTGCTCAATTCTAACTTGTAATGAGTTCATTTAATCATATACACATTTGTGAACTTCTAATTTGTCTAACTATACATGTACATCACATGGATCAGCGACGCGAGCTCAGGAAACTCCATCCCCTCAGCAAACGACGTTTGGACGAGTGCGCGACGACTTCCTAGACTCCGGTGGCAGCGGTCGGGGTAGCGTAGGGTAGTGTGGCATGCGTATAGTGTTTTTTTGCCTGCCTGCGATGTATTTTTTATTGCATGTGATCTGGCCATCGAACCAGGGCTGGCCTCGAAGCCAGGGCAGGATTTTCTGTTTTAAAAAAAAATTGCAAAGCTTATTGACGACGGTTTCTGGTACCTAGCCGTCGTCAATAAGCCATTAGTATTGACGACGGCCAGGTACTAGAAACCGTTGTCAATAAGCCATTGTTATTGACGACGGCCAAAAACTTGGACGTTGTCAATAAGCCATCGTTATTGACGACGGTAAAAACCCTGGCCGTCGTCAATAAGCTAGCTTATTGACGAGAGCCTGACCTTGGCCGTCGTCAACATGCTGCTGTAGCTTATTGATGACAGCCGGATTTAGCTGTCGTCAATAAGCTTATTGACGACGGTTACCGTCGTCAATAAGCTTAATGACGACTAATAATTGACGACAACAATAAACCGTCGTCTATAACGTTTCACCGTCGTCAATAAGTTATTGACGACGGTAATTTCTTATTGACGACGGTTTTTAGCCGTCGTCTATTGTTCAGATTCCTGTAGTGGGAGGTCCGGCCCCGCTGGACACGTGGAACCTTCGGAGTTTGCCCCTGTGGAGGGGGCAAGCTCTGGCCCTGCTGGCCACGTGGTGGCCCTGGAGCTATCCTCTGATGAGAGGGGAGCTTCGGCCCCGCTGGACACGTGGAGCCTTCGAAGCTCGCCCCTGCGGAGGGGGCGAGGTCCGGCCCTTCTGGTCTTTGGTTGGAGTCGGGAGCTCCAGTATTGAGAAGCCCTGGGACTTCAGTACCGCTGGGTGCTCCGGTCCTCCCTTGTGCAGTCCCCGTAGTGGCCCCCTAGTAGGTGTGGCCAATGCTTTGAGCACACCTACCACATTCCTGCGGGGGAGCTAAGGCCAGGGCCCCCCTGTCCACCCGGAGCACACAGGTGTTGGAACCTCGGCCCCGGAGGTCCGGGAGGCCTCTGAGGAGGTCCTGTACACAAGTAGGGGAAAGGTAATTTTGCTCGGGGGCTCTCCCTTCCCTATCTCTTAGTCTTATTTGTCCTACGGTCCTGGACCGGTATGTGGGGCTTGGGTAATTCAGTGCGCCCGGCACCGGAGGTTCGGCTCCCTCCGAGGTCATGGTACGACCGTCCGGCCCCTAGTACTAGACCGTAACGCTGGGGAGGCAGAGTGCACACGCTTTGGGTACGGAACTAGGCAAAGCAGGCTGTACACCCTGGACCTCCGAAGGGCAGAGTGCGCACACTTTGGGTACGGAACCAGGCAAAGCAGGCTACGCACCCTAGACCCCCCATGACCGGCTTAGATTTTTCCTGGAGGTGACCAACTGGCGTCGCAGCACCCAGCTGGGAGAGGTCCGAGGGGCCCCCTAGCCTTCGACAGGTATCTCAAGCACGACCGCTTTTGTTCAGGATTGCAAATGCCGACTAGAGGTGAGAGTGGGAAAGGAGAGTTGAGTGTACGGTGGGCATACTCTATCGGTGAGCGTGAGGAGGTGATCATAAAAATTAATTGCATAATTTAAATGAACACCATGAGAGAGCGTAGTAGGACAGGACTCTTTCCATATAAACATCCATAGGAGGAAGGCAGGCTGTACATGGAGGCAACGACCCACCCCATTATGAAGGGGGGCAGGAGCCTATGCGCTTAGGGTACGGAACCAGGCCAAGCTGGACGTAGTCCTGGACCGCCCCCTAGGGCTTAGTTGCTCCGAGCGTTGTTCCTGGCCTCTATGGGATTTATTATAGAAAGAAGAGAAAACCTGTCCTACTACAGCCCTAGGGATAGAACTTACGGAGGTGTTCTATGTTCCAAGGGTTTGGGAGCGGGTCCCCGTCCTTGGTGGAAAGGCGCACGCACCCGGGGCGGCAAACTTTCATGACTCGGAAGGGACCTTCCCAGCTAGGGGAGAGTTTGTTGGTCCCTTCTCGATAAAGTATGCGCTGCAGAACCAGGTCGCCTTCTTTGAGCTCCCGGACGTGCACGGACCTCTGGTGGTAGCGCCGGAGCGCCTGCCGGTACCGTGCGTTGCAGAGCGTTGCTTGCCATCTTGCCTCGTCGATGAGGTCGATGTCCTGTCTGGATGTTCCTGACCCTCCCTGGGGCACCCGGGATGTCTTCCTCCATTGGCTCAGGCCGGTAGGAGGTAGACAGGTCCGGGGCAGCCTCCGGGAGGTGAGGTCGAGGCACGGTGGCATGCGCTCGGGTGGAGCTGGCCCGGTTCTGCACCGCCAGAGGCAGGTGCTCGGGCTGCTGCAAGTGCTTGGAGCTTCTCCAAGGCTGGCACTGCAGCAGTGCGGTCTCCACGGATCCTGAGGATGCCGGTTTGTGTAGGCATCTTCAAGACGAGGTAGCCGTAGTGGGCTACTGCCATGAATCGGTACAGGGCAGGCCTGCCGATGATGGCGTTGAAGGGGAGGTCGACCTCCGCCACGTCGAACAGAATGTATTCTGTTCGGTAGTTGTCCGGTGCTCCGAAGGTCACCGGAAGGCTGATGTTGCTGTATAGGACGACTTGTCCCGGCCCCACCCCTAAGAACGGGCTCGACGGGGAGAGCTTGGCCATCGGAATCTGCAGCTTCAGGAAAGTTGCGCGGCTGATGAGGTTGAGGCCGGCCCTGCCATCCACTAGGACGTGGTACATCTTCACGTTGGTGATGGTGGGAGCTACCAAGAGTGGTAGCTGTCCGGCTCCAGTCATGTTCTTGGGGCAGTCGGTGGCGTCGAAGCTGATGAGGGTCCCTACCCACATGAGGTGTGGCGCGGCGCTTGGTATAGGGGCCACCGACGCCACTGCTCGGCGCATGGTCTTGACCGTGTTCCGGGACGAGGGATCCAAGGACCCTCCGTAGATGATGTGGAGTGCCTTCCGGTGCTCGTCTTCGCTGGAGCTGGAGTCCCCTCGGTTGCGGACCGTCTTCACGGTGCGCTGGGGCTCCTGGTACCCCATCTCTTGGTCGCCGTTGTCCCGGGGGTCAACCTTCTGCTTGCCCTCCCCTCTGGTGGAGGGGAGGAGCATCTGCGCATGGCTGCCTCCCCTTGCGGAGGTGCTCCGCGAGCTTCTTGATCTCCCGGCACTCACCAGCAGTGTGGCTTCTGGTCTTGTGCACCGGGCATGGCTCACTTCGGTCACCGCGGCTGGGCGACTGTCGTGGCCTCTTGTCGGGGCGTGGCCCCCGAGCTCCGTTGGGTGCTGCAGTTGCAACAACAAGAGCTCCGACCGGCGGCTTGATCTTGCCACCGCCCTTCTTCTTTCTCTTCTTGCTGCTCACTTGGGAAGCAGCGCTAGCTCCGGGATGTCCTGCTTCGGAGGTTGGATGTGAGTGCCAACTGCGCCCTTCTGCTGCTCTGGCGCACTTGTCCGCCAGGCTGAAGAGCTCCGAGACGTTGCGCACCTCCCTGGTGGCCAACTTCTCGAGCATCTTCTCATCTCTAACACCCTGTCAGAACGCCACCACCACATATGCATTCTAGATGTGTGGGATGGTGTTCCGCACCTGGAAGAACCGCTGGATGAAGGAGCGCAGGGTTCTCCAGGTTGTTGTCGGATGGCGTGGAGGTCGAGCTCCGTGCCGGGACGGGTGTAGGAGCTGCCGAAGTTCACCGTGAACTGTCGGCACAGCTCTCCCTAAGAGGTTATGGAACCCTAGGGGAGGTTCATGAGCCATGAACGGGCTGGGTCGGTCAAGGCGACGGGGAAGTAGTTGGCCATGACGGCCTCATCCCCTCCTGCCGCTAGGATGGCGGTGGAGTAGATCTGCAGAAACTCCGCCGGGTTGATGCTTCCATCGTGCTTCTCTGGCAGGTGCAGCCTAAACTTGCGTGGCCACCTTGCGAAGCGAAGGTGGGGCACCAGGGCCGCACACCCCGCTCCTGCTGCTACAGATCCTGGTGCCGCGAACCCTTGTTCTGCTATTGGCACGTTGTACCCTGGCATGGGCAGAGGTGCACCATACACCGGGGGCGCCGACTGCATTGCATATGGCTGCTTCATATGTTGTGTGGCGTACGCCTAGGGCAGAGGTTGCTTGGCGAACGTCTGCAGCCCTGGCTGAGTCGAGGCGGTCGACATGCTGCCGTCGGCCTCGTGGTTGCGACGCCTTTCTCGCCGCCGCTCGATGGTAACCCCGGCATCTTCGCCCAGGTGACGTCGCTCTAGCTCCGACCTCAGGTCCGTCACTAGGAGCCTGGTGGAGCGGGAGTCTGCCGTCCGCCCGTCAACTGTTGGTGTGCGCGACAGCGACACATCTGGTTGAGTGGGGCGTCGTCCCTGCCATAGCGGAGGGTTGGCGGCTGCATGACGAGACGGTTGACGTCGCGAATCCACTGCTGGGTAGCCCCCTGGGGAGCGTCCCCAGCAGGTGGATTGTGTAGAAGCGCCCGTGCTGCAGCTAGTGTACTCCCATGGGTGACACTCGGCGCTGCAGCAGATCTTGGGCTTGCTGGAATCCACGTTGTTGGAGTCGGTCGCGGGCTCCCAGCTTGTCCTGACACACTCCTCCCTGAGTGTGTCGAGACGTAAGCCTCGCTGGTCATCGTTCACCGGGAACATGGGCGAGGAGAGCTTACCGCTGAAGGAAGCTTGGTCATCCTAGTTGGCGAAGACTTGTTGCAAGAGGGAAAATCCCCCTTCCTGGCGCGCCTGTCGGTACCCTCAATACCGGGTACCCCCACACACAGGGTGAAACTTCCTAAGGAACTCGCCCCCTCCGCAGGGGCGGGCTCTGAAGGCGCCACCTGTCCGGCAGGGCCGGGGCTCCCCTCTCCTCAGAGGATAGCTCCGAGCCTGCCACGTGGCCTAGAAGACCGGACCTCGCCCCCTCCACAGGGGCGGGCTCCGAAGGCGCCACGTGTCCGGCAGGGCCGGGGCTCCCCTCTTCTCGGAGGATAGCTCCGAGGCTGCCACGTGGCCCAGAAGACCGGACCTCGCCCCCTCCACAGGGGCGAGCTCCGAAGGAGCCACGTGTCCAGTGGGGCCGGAGCTCTCCCTCTCCTCAAGGGAGAGCTCCGGGCCCGACACATGGCCAGCAGAGTAGTGCTGCCTGCCCGGCGCGGTAGGCAGCAGGAGTAAAGGTGTGCCATGCCTTTACCGTACAAAGCATTCTAGACCCGCGCCTTCCCAAGACGAAGAGGCGTGGTGCACGCCTGTCAGGAGGCGCTGTGACCAGTTACAGTCAGGACAAGCGTAAAGTGTCTGAAACTGCAGGCCATTGAAGGCAGCGACACGACCGGACAAGACGTGCCCTGCCGCCCCTGCCATCACCAATGACTACACGCTACACCTAGCTTGCGGCATGAGCAGGGCGGCAGGACGAGGACCTTGACGCTAGCGCCAAGACATAATAGCTGGTAGGAAATCACCCCGGGGCCACCTGTCGGGTCCCCGGGGCCCACCTTGTAAGCCGCCCGAGCCTTGGACTATAAAAGGCTCGGGTAGGCAACGTTACAAAGGGTTCAAACTCTGTTCGGTTTGAACTCTGTTCGGATCGTTGCACTCTCACAACACTCTAGCACTTAGCTCATCCTCAAGCTCAGAACTCCGGTTCTGAGCACCAAGCAATACAACAAGCACTTCTGCTCATCGTGGACGTAGGGTATTACGCTCCGGCGGCCCGAACCACGTAAAAAACTCTTGTGTTCATCTGTTTCCTTTGTCCGGTACAACAAGATTCACGCAGGGGGACTACCCCTCCGAAAAAGAACCTCCGTGGGCTGCCCAGAGCAGGCCCGGGGGAAGTGTCGAAAGCCACACTTCGACAGCACCAAATGTCGAAGCGTCTGCGGTCAACACTTCCCCCGGGCCTGCTCTGGGCAGCCCGCGGAGGTTCTTTTTTGGAGGGGCTAGTCCTCTCGCGTGGGTCTTGCCGGAATGGATGAAGGAAGGAGATGAAAGTGGGTTGACACGGGGATTTTTACGTGGTTCGTGCCGCTAGAGCGTAAAACCATGCGTCCACGGTGAGTAGAGTTGCTCTGTGTATTGCTTCAAGCTTAGAACCGGGGTTCCAAGCCTAGGTATGAGGATGAACTGAGTGAGCTAAGGGTCGAATGCCAATGGATCCTAACTCTTTGCAACGTTGCCTACCCGAGCCTTTTATAGTCCAAGGCTCGGGCGGCTTACAAAGGGGGCCCCGGGACCCAACAGGTGGTCCCGGGGTGATTTCCTGCCATCTACCGTATCTTGCACTAAATGCCGGTAGCTGTCTCTGGCAGTAGCTTCTGAGCCTCCATCCTGCTGCCCTGCCCACGCCGCAAGCTAGGCGTAGTGGTTGATGATGGCAGGGGCAGCAGGGGTTGTCTTGTCGCTGTGTTTATTGGTCCACAGCCTATGGCATTCTACGCCCATCTTCACTGTGATGTGACTGGGCACAATGCCTCCTGGCAAAGGTGTGCTCCACGTCTCCGCATCTTGGGAAGGCGCAGGTCTTTAATGCCGCGCCTTGGGAAGGCGCGGGTCTTTACTTCTGCTGCCTACCGCGTCGGGGCAGGTAGTGCGGCTCTGCTGGCCACGTGGCGGGCCCGGAGCTCTCCTCTGAGGAGAGGGGAGGTCCAGCCCCGCTGGACATGTGGAGCCATCGGAGCTCACCCCCATGGAGGGGGGAGGTCCGGCTCTGCTGGCCACGTGGCGGGCCCGGAGCTCTCCTCTAAGGAGAGGGGGAGCTCCGGCCCCGCTGGACACGTGGAGCCTTCGGAGCTCACCCCCGCAGAGGGGGGAGGTCCATCTCTGCTTGCCACGTGGTGGGCCCGGAGCTCTCCTCTGAGGAGAGGGGAGCTTCGGCCCCACTGGACACGTGGAGCCTTCGAAGCTCACCCCCGCGGAGGGGGGAGGTCCGGCTCCGCCTGGCCACGTGGCTGGCCCGGAGCTCTCCTCTGAGGAGAGGGGGAGCCCCGGCCCGGCTGGACACGTGGCGCCCTCGGATCTCGCCCCTGCGGAAGGGGCGAGTACCTTAAGCGGTTTTGTCCTGTGCGCGGGGGTACCCGGTATTGAGGGTACCGACAGAGCCTCGCAAGGTAGAAGAAGCACTACAAGATCCAGATTGGGTGGTGGCCATGCAAGAGGAACTCAACAATTTTGAAACAAATCAAGTATGGGAACTCGTGAAGTGACCCAACGCAAATGTTGTGGGAACCAAGTGGGTATTCCGCAACAAGCAAGACGAGTATGGAGTTGTAACAAGAAACAAGGCAAGATTTGTTGCAAAGGGACACAAGTTGAAGGTTTGGATTACGATGAAACTTTTGCTCCCGTAGCTAGGCTTGAATCAATTCGTATCTTGCTTCCTTTGCTACTCACCATGATTTCAAGCTATACCAAATGGATGTCAAAAGCGCTTTCCTCAACGGTCCAGTCAAGGAGGAAATGTACGTGGAGCAACCACCCGGATTTGAGGACGATAAGTATCCTAACCATGTCTTTAAACTTCGGAAAGCCCTCTATGGCCTCAAACAAGCTCCTAGAGATTGGTATGAGTGTCTTAGAGACTTTCTCATTAAAAATGGTTTTAGGATAGGGAAGGCCGACTATACACTCTTCACCAAGCATTTTAACGATGATTTATTTGTGTGTCAAATATATGTCAATGACATTATATTTGGTTTTACTAACAAAGTTTTTTGTGATGAGTTTTCAAAGATAATGACCAAAAGGTTTGAGATGTCAATGATGGGGGAATTGAAGTTCTTCCTAGGATTCCAAGTCAAACAACTCAAGGAAGGACCGTTCATAAGTCAAACCAAGTATACTCAAGACATACTCAAGAGGTTTGACATGGACAAAGCCAAACCCATCAAGAGTCCAATGGGAACCAACGGACACCTTGACCTCAATGAAGATGGTCCAAGTGTGGACCAAAAGGTATTTCGTTCCATGATAAGTTCCTTGCTTTATCTTTGTGCATCTAGGCCCGACATAATGCTTAGTGTGTGTATGTGTGCACGGTTCCAAGCCGCTCCTAAGGAGTGTCACTTGACAGCCGTTAAGAGGATTCTTAGATATTTGGTTCATACTCCTAACTTAGGACTTTGGTATCCCAAGGGATCCATGTTCGATCTCATCGGATACTCCGATGCCGATTATGCCGGTTGCAAGGTAGATAGGAAGAGAACGTCCGGGACTTGCCAATTCTTTGGTAGGTCCTTGGTTTCATGGTCTTCAAAGAAACAAAACTCCATTTCCTTATCCACAGCCGAAGCGGAGTATGTCGCAGCCGGGAGTTGTTGTGCACAACTCCTATAGATGCGCCAAACTCTTAGGGACTATGTTTACACTTTGAGCCATATTCCACTCCTATGTGACAATGAGAGTGCCATCAAGATTGCTCACAATCCCGTGGAGCATTCTAGAACCAAACACACTGATATCCGTCACCATTTTCTGCGAGATCACTCTATCAAGGGAGATATCGATATCTCTCATGTTAGGAGTGAGAATCAATTGGTGGATATCTTTACCAAACCCCTTGATGAGAAACGTTTTTGTGACCTATGAAGTAAAATAAATATCCTAGATTTTCGAAACGTTGCTTGAGCCGTGCACATCTGTTTGCTACTTGTATATAAACTTCAAAAATCGCATGCTTTCAAAATTCTACCCTAATCTCTCTTACTCTATGAAAACTATGTTCAAAAGGATTCTTTGTCAAATATGTTCATTGTTTGTTTGATGTATGCTTCCTGACCATGTTTGTCAAAGATATTTGCAAAAACTTGTACAAAAAGGATCATATTCTTGAGCTAAATATCAAATTATATGAAATTTCAGCTAATAGCCAGACTAGTCCATCCCATGGGCCGGACAAGTCCGGGCTGTCTAGGTCGGACTTCTCAGCGGACAAGTCCAAACCGGACTAGTCTGCCTAGGAGGCCGGACAAGTCCGACACCAGAGAAGTCCGGCTCTTGTCCGTCGATCGGACTTGTCCGTGCATCAGGCCGGACTAGTCCGGCCCCTAGGGACTTAACCTCCCAGGGGCGGCCATACCACCCCTCTCTCTTCACTCTCAACTCTCTCTCTCTCTAGTGGGAACCACCCCTCCATTAGCGATTTTCGCTTTTCTCCACCAAAAATTTGTCCAATCCGTGGATTAGAGTCCTAAGGAGTGCAGGAATCCTTCCCCGTGCTTCGTTGCTCGAGTTTCGCCTCCGATTTCATCGCATTTGGAGATTTGAAGAGGTATTCTTGACCTACCCAAAATTCTCTCTTTTTCTTCATTCTTAGGTCTTTTGCTAGAAACCTCTTCACAAATGTTGTTCCTCATGTCATTGTGATCGTAGCCTAGGAGTATTGCAACTTGATTCAAAGTTTTTGCGAAAAATTATTAGGGTTAGGGTTCTTCCTGTGTAACCTGAACTAGTCCGGTTCCTGGGCTGACAAGTCCATTCTCGGGCGGACTAGTCCGGCACCTTAACGGACAAGTCCGGTTTACACAGGACAAACCCCACTTTAGCCATTTTTAGTGAATTCTTTCACAATATTCCACTTCCTTGACCTCTTATCTCTTGTTTCTCAGGTAATATGTCGGACACCGACCATGGCTCCCCTCTTGCAAAGTCGAGGAGGCTCGACAAGCCCTCCATCGGCGCATTGCCGAAGAGAGGGCGGCAAAGGAAGCTCAAGCGGCTAAGGATGCCGTCATTCGAGAGGCAAGGACAAAGAAAAGACATGATCTCGAAGAGCAGGCACAGATTGCCAAAGCCGTTGAAGAATCCTTGGTGGATCAACGGAAGAAGAAAAGGGCCGAACGTGAAGCCCATAACTCCCAGGCTGCTAGTGCCTTAGAGTCCAAGAGGAAGAAGCTGTCACTCTGGGAGAAAAAGAGCGGACCAAAGAGAAGGAGAAAGAACCCGTGGGTAGGGTTCTCCATGACCCGATGAAAGGCAAGGCTCCACTTCCTGAGGAGCCCAAGAAGAAAAAGTCAACTGCCAAGGCACCGGCAAAGAGGGCAGGAGGCATTGTAATCAAGGAGAAGGGGCAACCGAAGCCCATCGGTCCCCTGAAGATGGTTGCCCCTGCTAGAGATCCAAACCGGCAGCCCAACACTGCAGCATATGTGTTCAAAGGAAAGGGTGCTGAGAAGGTGAGAAGGTTGAGGATGGACAAAGTCTATGATTATGAGAAGCACACAGCCGACCCTAGGTTTTGGTGTGACTCTCATTGCGACTACTACCGCCTAGTATACTTGAAGATGAAGACTCCAGTCGCTCAAGCTCAATGGGTGGATTGGGCCTACATGGCCAAAAGGAAGCATAAAGCTTTTGATGTCGTGATTGAAGCCGCAGAGCGCCATGGGATCAAGGAAATCACGAGTTTCAAGTATGATTGGAACATCGAAGTGATTGTGCACTTCTACACCACCGTGTACTTCTCCACCTACGGTGACCAGAAGATCACTTGGATGACTCATGGAGAGCAGTACTCAGTCACATATGAGAAGTTTGCTCAGATACTTGGCCTTGAGGAGCACCTGGACCATGAGATCATCATTTCCAACCTCAAGGCAGTGGATAGGGATCAGCTCGACTACATGTATCCTAGCCATGTTCCCTATGAGGCTGGGCTTGCTAGGAACATCAAGCAAATGGGGTCCAATGCCTCTGAAAGTTTTATTGGAGTTCAAGGAATTTTGGGAGAATGTCCTGTCCAAATTTGGGAATTTTCCAATAAACAGAACTCCTGTAAAAATCCCTACAAGATTTTATTTAAATGAATTAATGAGCCAAATACAGGGATTTTAATAAATATTGGAATGAACCCCTGGATAGTACTCTTTGAGAGGAATCCAACAAAATTTGTTTCACAATTTTTGGACACTCCTACACAAATTTATGGCTCTCCAAAGTTTGAACTGAAGTGGGAAAATCTGGAAAATGTTTAAATGCCGACAGTGGGTCCCACTCATCATCCCTAACCTTCAGCCTCGCGCCAAACAGAGCAGTGGCGGCTCCCTCTGGCGACGTCGCCGGAAAGGCACTTCCCAGCCACCTCCGGACCCCCTGCTGGCCGCCCCCCCATTTTCCCCCACGCTGAACATGTTGGTGAGGTCTCCGGCGGCTATAACTCGCCGGAAAACAGGCGCACCGGCAACAGCAAACCCTAGGGCTCCGGCGAGGTCGTGCATGGTGAATTCTCCACCAAATGGTTGGTTCTTAGGCTCTAAAGCACCAGGGGATTGTGTAGAAGACCTACATGAGGTCTAAACAAGCCGGGGAGCCCTCCAAACCTATCGGCACCGTGCGCCCGATATGGTCCAGCGCTACACCCTCGAAAAGAACTCGGATTCCTCCCTCTACACTCAATTTCTTGGTCTAAAATCGATGGAGGAGGTGTGCTAGGCAGTTAACATCCTGTGTGTGAAGTTTGAAACACAACAAACACGATTTGAGGACGAATTTTTTCAATTCCTTACCTCAAGGTCAGTTTCTGCTGCCCGGGAGAAAAACTTGAAATTCTCCCTCTGTGATCAATGGATAGGGCTGAGCTTCGGAGGTGAGCAACTAGACTTGTAGGTGCACCGATGGGGTGGCTTGCTTGGTTGTGATCACTCCTGGTTTGGGCTGTCCACGGCAACCAGTTCCGGCTTCTTCAGTTTCAACTCGGGAGCAGTGGAAACTTTGCTGTTTCTAGGCGCCGGTGAGCTCGGGACGGCGGAGGAAAGGTGCTAGCCGGCTAGAGCACTCATGGGCGAAGGTTTTTGCTGTGGGTAGCTCGAGCAAAGGGAGCTTGTTCAGTTGGGCGATCAGAGAACAGAGAGCAGCGGCTGGTGCTTCGCGGGAGCAAACAGCGAGAGCGCTAGCGAACTGGGAGAGGCGAACTCAGTTTGTTGCACTCGTGTGAAGGTGATCGGGACGAGCAAAAGACGATCCAGAAGGAGGTAGCTTCGAAGGTGGTCGGCAACCAGCTACTGCTGTTGCGTGCTCAGTTGACGAAGCACAGAGCCGAGGCGGTTTGTTACCTGTGTGTATGACATGTGAGCCCTCACACCTCAAATATCTCCCCTTTCCGTGTTTTAATTTTTCCTGCACCGCCTTCGTCCAAATTCAACCAAAATCAGACGGTAGACCAAACAATATACGAGGAATTTGAATCTGATATAAGATTTCAAAATTGAGCACATTTGGTTCAGTTTTCAAATTGACATTTGAATTTTAACTCTCCCTCAAATATTCTTGGATTAATTGGTATACGGGCTCCAAAAGTAACCAAGTTTGGATCATGAGCTCATTGATACATGGGGAACGCATCGGTGAATTCATTTGCATGCATTAGGGCAATCTGAACATGAATTCTTTCAAAAGAATTCAAATTTTGTTTAAACTCCCTCCACTCTACTCATAGAGGAGGTGCCCATGAGTTAGAGTTTTGAGAGTGAAATATTTCCCCTATGTCAACAGGGGCTGATCATGGGCTAGATAAAATTTTTAACTCCCTCACATGTCCATATTTGTGTTCATCATTTCATCTGACACAACTATAGTCTTTTATCACCTTAACTTTGTTTCATAAGTTAAAATCAAACTTTACAAAAGTTAGGGCTGTTACATTCATCCCCCCTTAAAAGAATCTCGTCCCGAGATTACAAAAATATAAGAAGAAGGGAGAATGACTACTGGACATATGGTACAAACAAGTCGGGAATATTTAAACGGAGAAATTCCTCGCTTTCCCACGTGGCTTCATCAGCGGTGTGGTTGCTCCACAAGACTTTGTAAAATCGCAATGTCTAATTTCTTGTGGCGCGAGTCTTCTCGTCAATAATCTGTATCGGATACTCAGAATAAGTGAGATCCGGTTGAAGATCTTCAATGTTCTCCATATGAACCGCGGTTGGGTACTTAATACATTTCCGTAGTTGAGAGACGTGGAAAACATTGTGAATACCCGAAAGTGACGTTGGTAACTCCAGACGATAGGCCACGGGTCCGCATACCTCAGTGACAGCAAACGGCCCGATGAATCGCGGAGCAAACTTTCCCTTCACTCCGAACCGATGAACCCCTTTCATCGGAGAGACACGAAGATAAATGTGGTCCCCGATGTTGAAGTGAAGAGGTCGGCGTCTTTTGTCTGAATAGCTTTTCTGCAGAGATTGAGCAGCCTTTAAATTGGCTTGAAATCACTCGCACTCATTCCTCGGCTTCATTCAAAAGATCAATCCCGTAGACCACTCTCTCGCCGGACTCGCACCAATTCAGTGGTGTGCGGCACTTCCGGCCATAAAGAGCTTCATACGGGGCCTTCTTGATGCTGGATTGATAACCGTTATTATATGAGAATTCTTCTAACGGTAGATGGTCATCTCAATTCTTCCCATGATTGATGACACATGCCCGTAGCATATCCTCTAGAATCTGATTTATCCTCTCCGTTTGACCATCAGTTTGCAGATGATACGCTGAACTCCGAAATAACTTGGTTCCCAAGGAAGCATGCAGTTGCTCCATAAATCTGGATACGAATAACTCACCTCGATCAGAAACGATGGTGCGGGGAACCCCGTGTAAACACACGATTTTTGAGATGAACAGCTCCGCATACTTCTTTGCCACATATTTGGTATGGACTGGAATAAAATGTGCTGTCTTGGTCAACGATCGACGATTACCCAAATAGAATTATGCTTGTTGCTGGTCATGGGTAAACCGACGATGAAGTCCATACTTATGTCCTCCCACTTCCATGCTAGAACCTTCAGCGGTTGAAGTGGTCCGGCTTTCCTCATATGGTCGGCTTTAACCCGCCGACACGTATCACACTCGGATACGTACTTCACAATCTCTCTTTTCATCCGTGTCCACCAGAATTTAGATTTCAAGTCCTGGTACATCTTATTGCTTCCCGGATGAATGGAGTACTTGGATAAATGCGCTTCATCCAGTATCTTCCTCCGCAATTTCATGTTTCGAGGTACCACTATGCGGATGTTAAACCATAGAGTACCCTCTTCATCTTTGCGGAACATCTTCAACTCACTGTTGTCCACTCTCCTCCGGATATGAGACATACCCATGTCTCTCTTCTGAGCCTCTACAATTTCATCTTGGGTTGTAGGAATAAGAGCGAGGTTGAACAGCGATCCATAGGGAACTAAGCGCAGGCTTGGTTCTCCTTCTTCGTGTGCATCCATGGCTAAATGATGAACGTGGGCTTTCCGACTAAGTGCGTCGGCAACCACATTCGCTTTGCTCGGATGGTAATGAATTTCAAGTTCGTAGTCCTTGATCAATTCGAGCCATATTCGCTGCCTCATATTCAGTTCCTTCTGTGTGAAGATGTACTTCAAGCTTTTGTGGTCAGTATAGAGATGTACTAGATTGCCTAGTAAATAATGTCTCCACATTTTCAATGCTAAGACCACTGCAGCTAGTTCAAGGTTGTGCGTCGGATAATTCTGCTCATGACCCCTGAGTTGTTGGGATCCATACGCGACCACGAGGCCTTCTTGCATCAACACACAACCCAAACCAATGCCGGATGCATCACAATAAACATCAAACGGCTTCGTTGTGTCCGGCTGGGCCAAAACTGGAGCTGTAGTGAGATGCTTCACTAAAGTTTGAAAAGCTTGTTCACATGAATTACTCCAATCATACTTGGTGCTTTTCTTCAACAGCTCTGTCATAGGTTTAGCGACTTTGGAGAAGTTTGGAATGAATCTCCGGTAATAACACGCTAAACCTAGGAAACTCCTCACTTCATGAACAGATGTTGGAGATTTCCAATTCAGCACTTGCTCGATTTTACTTGGGTCCACAGCGATGCCTTCCGCTGAAATAATATGCCCAAGAAACGGCACTTTACTGATCCAAAACTCACATTTACTGAACTTTGCATAAAGCTTGTGATCTCTCAAGCGTTGGAGTACAATACGCAAATGTTCAACGTGTTCTTCTTCTAACTTTGAATAGACCAAGATGTCGTCGATGAACACCACGACGAACTTGTCTAACTCCGGCATGAACACGGAGTTCATGAGATACATAAAATGAGCCGGAGCATTGGTCAATCCAAAGGACATGACAAGATATTCATAAAGACCATATCTTGTCGAGAACGTCGTCTTAGGTACGTCTTCTGCCCGGATTTTTATCTGGTGATACCCGGACCAAAGATCCATCTTGGAGAATACCTTAGCACCCACTAGTTGATCCAACAAAATATCAATGTGCGGTAGTGGATACTTATTCTTGATAGTGACAACATTCAGTGGACGATAATCTACGCATAGTCTCAAAGTCTCGTCCTTCTTCTTCACGAAGAGTGCGGAACAGCCCCAAGGTGATGAACTTGGGCGTATAAAACCTTTGTCCATGAGGTCATTAAGCTGCTCCTTCAATTCTGCTAGCTACTTCGGTGCCATTTTGTATGGTCGCCGAGAAATAGGTTGTTCCCAGTGCGAGTTCAATCTTGAACTCTACATCACGTTCGGGCGGCATGCCCGGCAAGTCTTCGGGAAACACATCTGGATATTCACATACCACTGGAATATCCTCAAGTTTAGGAGCTTCAATCTGATGCACCTGATGTGGACATCACTCCTGCAGATATACACAACACTCACATGGTAGACATGCAAGGTCCAATTACTAGAGCTCGAGCATGAAAATTGAATTTAGAGGTGAGCTCGTTCCTGAACAATTCTTTATATGTGAATTTTAAGAGTATGTTGCTACCTAATGGATTAATTATGATTAGGAACCATGGAGAGGACATGGAGATACATGGAGAGGGGTTTGGAGGCGTGGAGGACCAGAAAATACGCCAACAAGAAGTTAGAGACCGAGCCCAACTCAAACTCGAGTCCAACTTGGGCCCAGGAGCAGTCCACCTTAAAATGGATGCACAGGAGACATACGGACTCCGTTTTTGACGTTCTACATATGTACGGAAATCTGAGAGGATAAACTTTCCAATGGAACTCATCCCACGTCAAAATTCCGTCGGAGTCGACAGGAAACTTCGAAACAATATAAAGTTTAGAGTCTGTCAGGGTGTTGCATCACCTAGCTAGTTGGGCCATTGGGCCTTGTATGCTACTGATTTGGACTTCAAAGATGCCTTTGAAAATTGTAGAGAGGGAAGAACGTGGCAAAAGTTCCTGCTGCGTGAAGGCCTTCTCTACGTGCTAACAAGCTATGTGTTCCAGCTAGCTCCGTTCGTCTTTTGTTGTTGCAGGAAGCGCATGGAGGTGGTTTGATGGGACATTTTGGTGTTAAAAAGATAGAGGATGTGCTGGCCGCTCACTTCTTTTGGCCACGAATGAGGCGTGATGTGGAGCGCTATGTTTCACGTTGCACGACATGCAACAAAGCTAAGTCTCGATTTAACCAAAATGGTCTTTATATGCCTCTTCCGGTTCCTAGTGCACCTTGGGAGGATATTTATATTGAATTTGTTTTAGAATTGCCTAGAACAAAGAGGGGGAGGGATAGTGTCTTTGTGGTTGTTGATCGTTTCTCTAAAATGGCTCATTTTACACCCTGCCACAAGACCGATAATGCTTCACATGTTGCTGATTTGTTCTTTAATGAGGTTGTGCGTTTGCATGGTGTTCCCAATACTATTGTTTCTGATAGGGATGCTAAGTTTTTGAGTCACTTTTGGAGAACTTTATGGTATAAATTGGGAACAAAGTTGTTGTTTTCTACTACTTGTCATCCACAAACTGATGGGCAAACGGAGATAGTTAATCGTACCTTATCTACTATGTTGCGGGCTGTTTTGAAAGACAATTTGAGGTTGTGGGAGGAGTGTTTGCCACATATTGAGTTTGCTTATAACAAGTCTATTCACTCCACAACCAAGTTAAGTCCGTTTATGTTAGTCTATGGTTTCAATCCCCGTGCTCCAATTGATTTGCTACCTTTACCACATACTGAAATTGTGAACTTAGATGCTACACAACGTTCTGAATTTATTCTTAAGTTGCATGAAACTACTAAGTTACAAATTGAAAAAATGAATGAAAAGTATTGCATTGCTGCTAGTAAAGGTAGGAAGGAGGTAAAATTGGAACCCGGTGATTTGGTGTGGGTTCATTTGAGAAAAGATAGGTTCCCGCATTTGAGAAAGTCCAAACTCATGCCACGTGCTGCTGGACTTTTTAAGGTTCTTGAGAAGATAAATGACAATGCATATAAACTTGAGTTGCCTCCCGAGTTTGGGGTTAGTCCCACATTTAACATTTCAGATTTGAAGCCATACTTGGGAAAAGAAGATGAGCTTGAGTCAAGGACGACTCCAATGCAAGAGGGGGAGGATGATGTGGACATCACTCCTGCAGATATACACAACACTCACATGGTAGACATGCAAGGTCCAATTACGAGAGCTCGAGCACGAAAATTGAATTTAGAGGTGAGCTTGTTCCTGAACAATTCTTTATATGTGAATTTTGAGAGTATGTTGCTACCTAATGGATTAATTATGATTAGGAACCATGGAGAGGACATGGATATACATGGATAGGGGTTTGGAGGCGTGGAGGACCACAAAATACGCCAACAAGAAGTTAGAGACCGAGCCCAACTCAAACTTGAGTCCAACCCGGGCCCAGGAGCAGTCTACCTTAAAATGGATGCACAGGAGTCATATGGACTCCGTTTTTGACGTTCTACATATGCACGGAAAGCTGAGAGGATAAACTTTCCAATGGAACTCGCCCCACGTCAAAATTCCATCGGAGTCGACGGGAAACTTTGAAACAATATAAAGTTTAGAGTCTGTCAGGGTGTTGCATCACCTAGCTAGTTGGGCCATTGGGCCTTGTATCAAGTCCAAGTCCATTATGTACGTGTCTTAGGGTTAGGTCACGACCCCAGCACCCCCCTGGTCGTCCTCCACCTCCTTTATACCCCCTAGCCGCCGTCACAAACAGTTGGGTTTTGCTTAGTTAAAATCTGTCATTGAACAGTGTCGCCGATCATCGGTTGTGAGACCCCAAATTCGTGATCAATTCAGTTTGATTGCAACTTCTATGTTCTTGCTTATGTTCTTGATTGCGCTTGCAGGTATAAGCCTTCGTGGCGAGGTCATTCGTGTGACACGGGTGATAACTAACGGAGCAGTGGTGTAGTGATTGCGGGGTTTCGTTCGTTCGGAGCCTTGGATCATCAACGTCGAGATCTCCACCCAATCAAGTTTACCCTACCTCTCGGAAGATCGGGACTAATCCTCCTATCAGCACCGCTGCATCTCGTTGTGATTGATCGACATCCAGACCTCGGAAGAAGTACTCACACTTCAAAGCTTCCGAGTCTACCATATGAGTGGCGTATTGCATCAAGTCTTCAAACTCCTTGAAGTACTCGTACGCACTCCTTTCTCCTTGCTTTAACTCTAGAAAGTCTTGATACTTGGTTCGTAGAATTCCCGAACAAATGTGACGTGCCCGGAAGACATCCTGGAATTCATTCCACGTCACCTGATGACCTTTAGGACGAGTTGCGATGTACTCTGCCCACCAAGTTCCAGCGGCTCCGTGGAGTTGTTGAGCGGCAAATAAAGTCTTCTGGTACTCATCGCATTCAAGCATATCGAACTTGGCTTCAATACATTGGAGCCAATGAGCCGACTCCACGGTTCTTTCACTTCCGAGAAAACCGGTGGTTGTCTTGCTAAGAAATTCAGATAAGTGTTTGGCGGGGGATCTTGCTGTAGTGTCTCCTGTCGTATGTTTTGTCGCACCAACAGATCTAGAGACTCAGCCATCTTTGCCAAGATTTCCGCCAATCCGGTTGATGATGTCGGCACTTCTTGTTGTGGCGAATTACTTTCACCGTGACTCGACTCACCAACCTCACTCCTGGAATGAGCATGATCCATGCTGCAAGAGTGAGCAATTTACGGTTAAAATTCAAAGTTTAAACTCAACTTGAATTGAAAACATAACCGTAAAAGCATCACATAGATATTGCAGCACTACACAATCTAACCAGAGTTTCGACAATTCCGAAATCTATCAAACGTGAGCAAGTTTGTCCAAACCCTTAATTCCAACAGTAGGACAAACTGAAAAAAATAACTCAAGAACATGTTATGGAGCTTAGAGAAGTCTAAAACATCCCTGTCCACAACAAGTCCTAAGTTACATAGGCAATAAGCACTACTCTGTTCAGAATGACTAGTAGGTCTTAATCCCAGAATTTGAATAAGAAAATGGCAATTTCATGTCTCAAGTTGAATATCAAAGTCATAGTTAACTTCAATATATTTCCAACGGGTACTCATTTGCCTTCATATCAGTCCTGGATCAAATGTTGTGATATTTAAAAGTTGACAGAAATCTGGAACAATTTTGACGGCACCTCCTTTGAAAGTAGCTGTTTTGTCCGCAAGATTTCGTCACTTTAAACTCCAAATCTGGAGAAACTTTGAACTACAAAGTCATAGAATATATCACAAGCTTTCCAACGGTGTATTACTTGACCCTTAGAAATTTTTCTACAGAAAGTTATGGTCGAAATACAGAAATTTCCAGAGAGCAGTTTGTGCCTGCCCTGTTTTTGGACAGTTCACACGCATCTGAGAATTTCATCCATTTGGAGGGTGATTCTGGTCTGTACTTCTACAGAAAAGATGTAGAAGACTTCAAAACCTTTCCAGAAATGTATCACACACCTCCATTGGTTCAATCACACAAAAGTTATGCCCTGTTCCACTTCAGCAAAATTCTGCCAAAAACAAGGGAGATTATTCCTAAGTCTTTTTGAATAAATCTATACTCCCAATTGACTCTTAGTTCAATATAGGAGTTCATTACCCCCTAATAGAATCCTAGACTCCAAATTTACTATTTTTCTTTTCAAACCTTCTTTTTCTTGCAGTTCAAAACATATCACGGTACTATGTTTCCTCACCAAATTAAAATCCTATCCGGATTTATACCGGCATATACGTCTCAAGTGGTGGCACTAAAACGATCACTCACAAATGTTTTCTACACGGCATGTACTACTCGTGGTTAAGGTACCTGCAGAAAATCACTCAATAATGATGCACATATTGGTTTGTCATTTCAGGCAGGTCCATATCATAGTAAAAACATACGCCCCGTATCATTGCCATACGAGCCGTCCTTGAGTCAAGCCGCGTCTCAAGGTACATGATCGGGTTATTCACCACCCGATGGGGGCTCCACACCTTTGCAATAAAGCACACCGGTGGAACAACGCTTTCGTATGCCTCATAGGACATGACGAGTCCTAGAGAAATTACTTCGTGTTACAAACCACACGATGGGGTCTCCTCCTCTTGCCCCTGGGTTTGCGCACTGGAGGCTAGTGCCATTCATATGTCTCTAAGACATGAAGAGTCTTAGAAAACATATTCACTTCCCGTCCATTGCTGAATGGGATATCCCACACTACTTTTCTCGTATGGGTGTGCTAACCGAAATTGATCCGCTTTCGGTGGCGTTCCTTACCATTCTTACCTCCACGTAAGTGCGTCGTTACAGGATTGAAATATTGAATGATAACACACTGTTAGCTTGCCGCCTTAAGTAACTATGCTAATAATACTCCTTATGCGGGCATCCTATACGTTCCTCACTCGTATCCTCCTAAGTTTTCGAAAATATGCTCTTTTCATGTGTGCTATTCCCAATGCGGCTCTGATGCCATGCCTGTGAGGCCCGGCCCGGTAATGGCAGGGGTGGTGCTGTGCGATGCGGCACCCAACAGCATGCATGAAAAGAGACGATAAGAACATAACGAACCATTTTGTTACTCAAGATAAGTACTTTTACAACATAAGTACACACACAGCAGAAATTAAAAGCTGGACAATCTAATCACTCTCGACCCTAACTACGCCGAAGAGAAGTCGTTCAGCCAGTGAACGCTTCCTACTAGCTTCACCAAAGAAAGGCAGCGGCTAGGTTTCCAATGAGTATAACGAACCGTGAGGTTCGTCGTCTCACCGAACAACCCTCTTCATAGCAGGCATCCTGCTACCTGCAAAACAACTCAGAAGCAACGGTGAGCACTAAGGCTCAGCAAGACTTAACCGTCAATCCTAAACATGTAACTCTAAATGCAGGGGTAGTAAGATAGTAGGAACAGGAATTTGCAAAATGCAGCTTGACTAAACTTGATCCTTATATTCAGATTCTTATTGCCTTCATTTTAGTGGTCCTCATGCCTCACAACATCGAAAGTCCATAATCAAACAAGAAACGCTTATCCCGATGTTGCTAGCCCAAGGTGGAAATGAAATTTAGATGGCTCTATATCTACTTCAGTCAAGGTTCCAATACAGTGATTAATCCACAAACAGCAAGTTAAGAGACTTAGTTCCTCTTCTTACTACGTCACGGCGCAGTGGGCAAGTATGCTCAATCCTCTTCCGCGAGCGATGGTGATTCGAATCAATAACAACCCGGAATACACGACACATACACCCGCCTCGAAAGACTCTCAAGAGCTCTTTATTACGTTGTATGCAGCAACCTTTCACACGACACCCCGACATAGAAAAACGTTTCGCGCCGAGCAGGATGGTCCTCTACGTGGATACGTCGAAGTTGCCCGCTAAAGGATTTACACCTCCTGCCTTCTCAACGCCATTCCCACGCGAAGAATGAGTTTCTATATCACGGTCCATCGAGTTACATCGGTTTCATGGGTCCCATACCCCACTATATATCCGGTACAGCTCAATCTTGTCCAGCAGGGCCGCATACATACAGTCCTTAACCAACACGGACGGGGCTACAACCAACCTCCACATTTGCCTTACCATCCCGGTCCAGGCCAAATGTGGTCTCAAGCATTGTCACACCCATCGCGGGTCGAGACCAACCTTGAGCGCTCCATCCTACAGGAATATCCCCGTTCCCATCTCATTTTTATGAGGGTGCTCTTATCATCAACCTCTCGTGAGTAACTCCATTACTCGACCTTTCTCGCGAGTAGCTTTTTACTACTCGACTTCTACCGAGCTAGCTACAACATTAGCCTAGCATCTACGACGAGGCAAAGCCTACACTAAACCTTCTACTCAGGTATGTAATAGCCATGCAAGTGGGTTTCAAACATCCTAGACATAATGCATAATATCAAGTCTAATACACATGAGGTGAAGTAAAGCGAAATTTAAAACGGTAACAATATGCAAACCGGGGCTTGCCTTGCTCAACGGTTTTGTTAGAAGCTAGGAGTTAGTATTCCTATGGAGAATCCGCCAAACTTGTCACGAGATGGAGATCCTTGCTGCAGAGTCAAGTCCTCATCGAACGTCGATGTCACGTGCTATTAAGATGATTTATGCACATGTATTCAAAAGCAATTTAGAAAATGATTCAAAACTGTAGTACCAGTTAACTCACACCTAAAAGGGAAAAACAACAGCAAGGTTTCTGTTATTGGATCTACAACCTTAGAGATGATGAAAGCGAGGGTGAAAAGAGATACTAGTAATCACCATGTGATTAAGTCCATTATATGAACACTTAAATCTAAAAGATGGTAGCTCAAGTTCCAGAGGTCCAATGAAGCTGAGAATTTAACCACAGCTTCTATGGAAGGTATTTAGGCAGTGTGCAAAAATTGAGCTCATGAAATGGCTTCATGTGAGCACAACAAATCCTTATGTGATTTTCACTAATCTGCCTTTACCCCCTAGATATTAAGCTTTCCTATGATGCAAAGTAGACTTTTTGTGATGTACAAAATGTCCTTAGTCCATAGGAATTAGTTTTACCATTTTTGGAGTTTGCTACATGGAGCTATGAATTATACAAAGAATGGGGAAAAGCTGAAATTGTCTCTGTACATTTTTCCCATTTTTCAGAGACATGAGGAATGAACACATCATTTGACCAATAAGATGGGGTCCAATGCTTCTGAAATTTTTACTGGTGTTCAAGGAATTTTGGGAGAATGTCCTGTCCAAATTTGAGAATTTTCCAATAAACAGAACTCCTGTAAAAATCCCTACAAAATTTTAATTAAATGAATTAATGAGCCAAATACAAGGATTTTCATAAATATTGGAATGCACCCCTGGATAGTACTCTTTGAGAGGAATCCAACAAAAAGAAATTCACAATTTTTTGGACACTCCTACACAAAGTTATGGCTCTCCAAAGTTTAAACTGAAGTGGGAAAATCTAGAAAATGTTTAAATGCCGACAGTGGGTCCCACTGGTCATCCCTAACCTTCAGCCTCGCGCCAAACAGAGCAGTGGTGGCTCCCTCCGGCGAGGTCGCCGGAAAGGCACTTCCCAGCCACCTCCGGACCCCCTGCTGGCCGTCCCCCCCCCCATTTCCCCCCATGCTGAACACGTTGGTGAGGTCTCCGGCGACTGAAACTCGTCAGAAAACAGGGCACACCGGCAACAGCAAACCTTAGGGATCCGGCGAGGTCGTGCACGGTGAATTCTTCACCAAATGGTCGGTTCTTGGGCTCTAAAGTACCAGGGGATCGTGTAGAAGACCGACATGAGGTCTAAACAAGCTGGGGAGCGCTCCAAACCTATCGACACCGTGCACCCGATATGGTCCAGCGCTATACCCTCGAAAAGAACTCGGATTCCTCACTATACACTCAATTTCTTGGTCTAAAATCTATGGAGGAGGTGTGCTAGGCAGTTAACATCCTGTATGTGAAGTTTGAAACACAACAACACGATTTGAGGACGAATATTTCAATTCCTTACCTCAAGGTCAGTTTTTGCCGCCCGGGAGAAAAACTTGAAATTCTCCCTCTGTGATCAATGGCTAGGGCTGAGCTTTGGAGGTGAGCAACTAGACTTGTAGGTGCACGATGGGGTGGCTTTCTTGGGCATGATCACTCCTGGTTTGGGCTATCCACGGCGACCAGTTCCGGCTTTTTCAGTTTCAACTCGGGAGCAGTGGAAACTTTGCTGTTTTTAGGCGCCGGTGAGCTCGGGACGGCGGAGGAAAGGTGCTAGACGGATAGAGCACTCATGGGCGAAGGTTTTTGCTGTGCGGAGCTCGAGCAAAGGGAGCTTGTTCAGTTGGGCGATCAGAGTACAGAGAGCAGCGGCTTGTGCTTCACGGGAGCAAACAGCGAGAGCGCTAGCGAACTAGGAGAGGCGAACTCAGTTTGTTGCACTCGTCTGGAGGTGGTCGGGACGAGCAAAAGACGATCCAGCAGGAGGTGGCTTTGGGGGTGGTCGGCAACCAGCTACTGCTGTCGCGTGCTCAGTCGACGAAGCACAGAGCCGAGGCGGTTTGTTACCTGTGTGTATGACATGTGGGCTCTCACACCTCAAATATCTCCCCTTTCCGTGTTTTAATTTTTCTCGCATCGCCTTCGTCCAAATTCAACCAAAATCGTACAGTAGACCAAACAATATACGAGAAATTTGAATCTGAAATAAGATTTCAAAATTGAGCACGTTTGGTTCAGTTTTCAAATTCACATTTGAATTTAAACTCTCCCTCCAATATTCTTAGATTAATTGGTATACGGGCTCCAAAAATAGCCAAGTTTGGATCATGAGCTCATTGATACATAGGGATGCATTGGTGAATTCATTTGCATGCATTAGGGCAGTCTGAACATGAATTCTTTCAAAAGAATTCAAATTTTGTTTAAACTCCCTCCACTCTACTCATAGAGGAGGTGCCCATGAGTTAGAGTTTTCAGAGTGAAATATTTCCCCTATGTTAACAGGGGCTGATCATGGGCTAGAGAAATTTTTTAACTCCCTCACATGTCCATATTTGTGTTCATCATTTCATGTGACACAACTATAGTCTTTTATCGCTTTAACTTTGTTTCATAAGTTAAAATCAAACTTTAAAAAAGTTAGGGCTGTTACAGCCGTGGGGCCACCTGTCGGGCCCGGGTCTTAGTGTAACTGCCCGACCTTGAGACATAAAAGGATGTGGCAGCCCGATCCCAACTCCGACTCTCGGACAGAGGCAATTAGACCCAACACATATGCACTCGCGCAAGCCACAAGCAATACAACACACTCTCCCGTGGACGTAGGGTTTTACGCTCCGACGGCCCGAACCACGTAAATCCTGGTGTTCATCTTGTGTTCTCCAAGCTCGGTCGATCTAGAGACTTAGCCCCTCCAAACAACAAACCTCCGTGGGCTTCTCCAGTATTGATGTCGGGGGAAGTGTCATAGGAACACTTCGAGACCCCCGAATCTGCTTTTAGCTTGTGTGCGGATTAATCGAGGAGCGTCGTCGGAGTCTTACTTTGGAGCGTGTGGAAATGTTGTCCTTGCTTAAAGACTAGGAGCAAGGCGATGCAATGTGGTGAACCAAGACCTTCAAAAGAAGATGGACAATTTATATCTTGATGAAGATTGACGGATTGTTCTTTTATTTGTATGTTGTGGCCTTGTGGCTCTAGCGGTCTCGTGTGTGGGAGTTTATTTGGGACTGTTATTGTTCATTTGTTCTGCACATTTGAACTATTGATCATTAAAAGAGTTGGTTGTACTTTTTTCTTTAGGGTTTTGTCCCCATGTAGTTGATATGGGATTTTACCTAAGGGTTTTTAATGAGGCAACTATTGTAATTTGTAATAAAGCTCTTTTAAGGCTGGTGATCAGAATAAAGCTTTATAATCTCTATTTTAGTTTTTGTATACTAATATGTCTGAAACAACATATGTATTGTGCATCGGGCTAAGACTGACATGATACGCCCGACCCATGAACGGGCCCGACATTGGCCCGACACGCAAAATATGCAGACCGACCTTGCTCGGGCCTGATCTTGGACCCGTCGTGCCAGCCCGGCTCGGCACGCTAGATTCATGGGCAGTGCCTGGTCTTCGGTTTCCAGGCCCGAGCCCGGCCGGCTCACGCCGGGCGGGCCAGTTGGCCACCTATAGCGGCGTGCCCGTACCTGCGGCGCGCGACCTTGCGGGCCATGCACCTACGTGCGCGCGTGCAGTGGCAGCGAGAGCGAGTTGGCTTCCCCTGTGGCTGGCGTCCGGAGGCAGGAATTCTTCGACGGCGATCGATCAAGTGAACGGTACGCGACGGACGGTGGCGATGCACGTGCGTCGGTGCAGGTCGGTGGAGGCTGATGGCTGCTTGGCTAGGCAGGGACGCATTTTTTTCTTTTTTGAGCGAAAGGAAGGGAGACAAATGGGCTAGGAAGCCCATGATACCTTAGACATGAGTATTACAGTCTCTGGACCGGAGTGTTGCACGCTGGCCCTCTTTTGCTAAAGTGAGGATTACAGTTCCCGGAGCTCCCTTTTGCTTTCATCTATAGGCCCAAATCTTAGATGAGCTAGCCCATGTTGGTTAATCTAACTCTAAAGTTTAATTTAAAGTCGAGTAATTAAGGACGGACGAGCAAGTCATGGTCAGAGCAATGGGACATCTGGATCGGAAGCTTTTGAGTGCTGGCTCATCCGTTTTTTTTTTTATCTTTTTCTTTACTCTTGACGATGATTGTCATCTTCCTTTTCAGGAATCTCGTGGCGTGCCACGAACCAGTTTCAAGCGGCTGGCCCAGCCGGACATGCGCATATGCTCCCTGCGCCATGGCGAGTCGCGTGTGGCTGGAAGTCGTCAACGGAGCCAAGCCCGCCGCCCACCACCATGCCGCCGTTCCTTCGTCACGCACGACATGGATGCTTCTGGGGCCTTCACGACGACAACACGCCTCGGCAAAAAATGAGCGTGGGCGGGCTAGCTCCGCCGTGTAGCATTCAGGCGCTCGCCCACACGCGAACTCCAACGTTTGTGTGTACCATGGTTCCACGTACCATGCAAGCTCAAGCGGTAGCCGGTGCAGCTTCCCTGCATGCGCTCCAGCGCATGGGAGCCACCACCGATGAGCCTGCTCGTAACACCAGCGCGCGCGTGCCCCCTGCCAAGATGAAGGCCCGAGAAATCATCGAAGACCCGTGGATCGAGCAGAAGGCATTTGGATGAAGTAGATGTTCCGCCGCCTCGTGCTGTATTTGTAGAACCAAACGAGAGGGTTCCGTGTAAGAAGATCACTGATGGATTCACGTGCACGACAGACCAATTTGAGGAAACGTTTGAGGGCTTGTAATTAGTAGTAGAATTTACGGAGTGCGTGGTGAGATCGAGACGGTGGACCGCGGGGCGGTTCAATGCTCGGCCCACCGAAATTTATAAACCTTCCGGTCACCCTTATCTAAACTACTAAGGATCTCCGGTCGGCAGCCGAAGACGGAACGCAGTGTACGCCTGCCACAAGCTGCGATTGACTTTCCGAAGTCTTTGCATCAGATTCTCTATTCGCCTACCTGTCGGAAGGGCATCTTGGTCATTCCTCCCTGGGTTGTCATTTGAGTACACGGGATTATTTAGCATTTTTGTATGACATAATTGTTTACCTCTCTTACGAGCGACCTATATAGTTTATCATCTTTATAGGATTTTACTCATAATTTTGCCATAACATCACATGTGTGTGTCAAATCATTTTTATTCTAATAGCGTGAAAACTTTTAATATAATTGCATGTGTGCCGTTAAAATTCAATAACTAATTATGTTTCCAAATGTTTCCTTACGTACGAACGCGTCTAGCAAACGCCGCCTCCATTCAGCGCTATTTGATTCTACGGCTTAGAGTTGTCACCACCTTCGCTTTTGCCCCCACATCACCACCTCTTCACGGTATGGCCGTCTGCACCTTACATTAAGAAAAAGAATAAGATATGGGTCGTAGATCAGATCGCTCTTTTTACTGTGAATCGTACCAACAACGAAGTCATAACAATATAACTATATTGGTAGTTGTCACGTTATTAAAATAAAAAATGATGGCAATATATGGATCACTGTGACAAATACTGAATAATCTCACCCGTTTTACACGCCACGCTGGCTGAGTCGGCAGCACCACAGTGAGGGAGAGAGAGAGCCGAGGCAGGCGAGCGAGCGGCTCGAGCTTCGCCGCGGAACCCCAGGCCTCGCCTCCCGCTCCCTTCCCCTCCTTCGCCGGCCTCCTGTTCGTCCTCCCCGCGACTCGATCCAAGATGGTTAGTCTCCGCAAACCTTCGCTGTTTCGCTCGTCCCTTTCCTCCATTCGCCTCCATTTTTTGCGATTTTTTCGTGGTGGTTGAATCAGCCTGTGCGAGAATCACCCCCTCCTCTGTTGTTTTCTGTGTTCGATTTGCGAGCTAACCGGTCTAATCCGGTGTGCGAGCTGTTGGAATCATATGACTTTTAAGGGGAAAGGGACACTGACTGTGTTTATGTGTTTGCAATCTGCAGTATAAGCTGGGGAGAGGAAGCCGCGAGAAGGTGCAGCAATTCATGGCCATAACTGGCGCCAGGTTCTTGTGCTTGATTCCCTTTGAACTGGATTTACTTTACATGCCCTAGGGGCTGGAATTTGTCACGGCGTGCGTGGTACCTGGTAGCTTAGTCAGTTACTTATGCCGCATCTTAGATTCTTAGGTTGGTATATGTTTTTGGGTTGTTTCACATGCGTTTCAAGTCAATTGAAAATTTAGGATGTGAAATTGAGCATCATAATCTGTAACTTGTAATGAATGTGCTGCAACTCGTGTTATAATGTATTTGTTTTGGGGGATTTACATCCTTGTTCTAAATAGTGGTTACTGGGTCTTATTCGGCCATACACCTTTTATCAAGTGGCGTTTATGGCAATCAGCCCCATGTATTTTAATTATCTTAAATTTGAAATTTTATATCTACATTCACTGATTCACGTATCATTAGGATGAAAATCTAATACGTCCCTTTTCATGGATATATGCTAGGAATCCCAGGTTATTTAAATTCTAATAATGGCTATTGCTGCAAATAAGAACTGATGAAAACGAGGGTTATATTTATATAGATATCTATTTGGTCCAAATATCTGTACCATGTTTTGTCACTAATAAATTGGACAGTGATATAACCAGTAACCTACCTATTTATCCATGTAACTGGCTCTTCTGCTTGGCTGGACCTATCAAAATAATTTTCTTCCAGGAACTTGTTAGAGGTTAGTAGTATAGGCACCTGGTCCTTGTATGTGGTCTATAGCAGGATAACATGATGTAAAGTTCTGTTCTGCTAGGAACTTTGTACATTCTGTACCATATCTCATGCTGATAAAATTGAACAGAAACCTTGCTAACTATATATTGCGACTTTCAAATGTCCTGGCTCCTTAGTTTTACATTGATATTATCTTTGTGTTTTAATATTGACTGTTGCAGTTGGCCCACAATGTTGAAGTATGCTTACTTGTTTCATGAGTTCACTTGTTGCATCGTTAGTAAGCGCTTTTCTTATCTGATGCAGTGAGAAGGTTGCCCTTCAGGCACTGAAAGCTAGTGATTGGCACTTGGAAGGAGCTTTTGACTTTTTCTATAACCAACCGCAGATTTCTGTAGCCAATACTCGGCGTCTTGAAGATTTGTACAATAAATACAAAGGTGAATTATTCCCTTAGCATGCACACCACACCTTTTAAAATTTATGCAATTAATTTGTTTTGAGTTTCCATCGAAAAAATGTTTTCCTAGCAGCTGTCCTTTTTTTATTAATGCCAATTTCATGATGTATCTTCTATTTATTTTTCCTTTCAGAACCTGATGCTGATATGATCATGGTGGACGGAATATCTCAACTTTGCAACGATCTGCTGGTAAGGAGCATTTGCTTTTCCATATTAATGCTTGATCCATCTGATTGCAAATATAAATATTTTAGGACATTGGTATAGGACACAAGAACTCCGCCTATGTTGTAATGACATAGCCGGTCCCAAGTCCGGGTAAAGGAGGAGGGGTTGTGATAGGCTTGGCGAGCCAACAACTACACTTAGCCATTCTCATGGAAATGAAATCCAATAGGAATTCGTTGGGGCGTAACCCTCTTAGCGACGCGCCATATCGGAACCCGGGTATGGTGTTAAGTGGGCAAGGGCCGGGTCACCACCGCCTTAGTGGCGCGCCATATCGGAACCCAGATATGGTGTTAAATGAGCAAGGGCCGGATCGCCACCACCTTAGTGGCGCGCTACATCATCGCCTGAATGTAGTGATAAGTGAGCAAGGGTCTTTGCATCTTACTCGACGGGTGCAAAGCGTAAGGAAGCTACCCGAGGAATATAGATTTTGGGTGGGTAGTTGGAATGTAGGATCCTTGACGGGGAAGCTACGTGAGTTAGTAGATGTTGCCATTAGGAGACGAGTAAATATCCTTTGTGTACAAGAGACTAGATGGGCGGGTCAAAAGGCGAGAGAAGTCGAGAATACCGGTTTCAAGCTTTGGTATTCTGGGTCGGATGAGACTAGGAATGGCGTAGGTGTTCTAATAGATAGGAGTCTTAAGGATGGAGTAGTGGATGTTCGAAGACGAGGGGATATCATCTTAATCAAGATAGTAATTGATGACATTGTCTTGAACGTCATTAGTGCTTATGCCCCACAAGTTGGGCTCAACATGAGTGCTAAGAGGCAATTTTGGGAGGACTTGGAGGATATAGTTAGTAGTGTATCGATAACCGAGAAACTCCTCATAGGGGGAGATCTCAATGGTCACGTGGGTGCAACTAACCTAGGATTTGAGGGAGTACATGGAGGCTTTGGATGCGGTGATAGAAATCAAGAGGGTAAGGACATCCTAGACTTTCCCGTAGCCTATGATCTGTTGGTAGCTAACACCCTCTTTAGGAAGAGGCAATCTCACCTAGTGACCTTTAGTAGTGCCCAACACTCTAGCCAGATTGACTTTGTCCTCACTAGGAGAAAGGATAGACGGGAGTGTCTATATTGTAAGGTGATCCCCGGGGAGTGTGTTGTGACATAACATAAGCTTGTGGTAGTTGACTTTCGCTTCCATACATGTTCTTTGCGGGACAAAGGTGTCAAAATCACAAGAACAAAGTGGTGGAAGTTGAAAGGTGAATCACAAAAATCCTTTTAAAAATAGGGTGATCACAGAAGGACCCTGGGCAGAAAATGGAGATGCAGATAATATGTGGGTGAAGATGTCAACTTGCATTAGGAAGGTAGCTAGTGAGGTGTTCGGTGTGACAAAAGAAAAGAAACTTGTAGATAAAGGCACTTGGTGGTGGAATGAGGATGTACAAAAGACCATTAAGGAGAAGAAGGAGTGTTACAAGAGTTGGCATAATGATAGAAGCGCAAGCAACATGCTTAAATACAAAGAGGCTAAGAAGAATGCAAGGCGGGCTGTGAGTAAGGCAAGAGGACATGCCTATGATAAGTTATATGAGAGACTAGAGACAAAAGAAGGTGAAAAGGACATATACGAGGTAGCAAAAATTCGTTAGAGAAAGATAAGGGATTTCAATCAAGTTAAATGCATCAAAGATGAGTCTGACCGCATTCTAGTGAAGGATGAAGAGATTAAGAATAGATGGCGTGATTACTTTAATGGGCTATTCAATGATGGGAATGGGAGCACTATGGTTGAGTTGGATGACTCCTTTGATGACTCCAACAGGCGGTTCGTGCGGAGGATACAAGAGTTTGAGGTTAAGGAGGCCTTAAAAAGGATGAAAGGCCCTCGGCCCTGACGATCTCCCTATTGAGGTGTGGAGATGCCTTGGGGACGTGGCAATAGTATGGCTCACAAAGCTATTCAACCATATTTTTCAGTCAAACAAGATGCCTGAAGAATGGAGGAAAAATATATTAGTACCTATCTTCAAAAATAAAGGAGATATTCAAAGTTGTACTAATTATCGAGGTATTAAGCTTATGAGTCATACTATGAAGCTTTGGGAGAGTGATTGAACACCGCCTGAGGAAAGTGACCAATATCACTAAAAACCAGTTTGGTTTTATGCCTGGGAGGTCTACAATGGATGCGATGTTCTTGCTTCGTCAGCTTATGGAGAGATATAGGGAGCAGAAGAAGGACTTGCATATGGTGTTCATTGACTTGGAGAAGGCGTACGACAAGATACCAAGGTCAGTCATGTGGTGGGCACTAGAGAAACATAAAGTGCCAACAAAATACATTACCCTTATCAAGGATATGTACAATAATGTTAGGACAAGTGTGCGCGTAAGTGATAGTGAGACTGATGCATTTCCTATCACGGTAGGACTACATCAAGGATCAGCTTTGAGCCCATACATCTTTTCCTTGGTGATGGATGAGGTGTCGAAGGATATACAAGGGGATATCCCTTGGTGCATGCTCTTTGCCGATGATGTAGTGCTGGTAGATGAAACTAGAGATGGTGTTGATAAGAAATTAGAGTTATGGAGACAAACCTTAGAGTCCAAGGGGTTTAGACTCAGTAGTACCAAAACCGATTATATGAGGTGTGACTTTAGTGGTGTTGGTCGTGAAGAGGGAAATGCTAGTCTACAAGGACAAATAGTACCTAGAAGGGACTCTTTCCGATACTTAGGATCAATGTTACAAAGCAATGACGATATTGATGAGGATGTTTGCCATAGGATCAAGGTAGGGTGGATGAAATGACGACAAACCTCTGGAATCCTATGTGATAGGAAAGTTCCACAAAAGCTAAAAGAGAAGTTCTATAGGACGGTGATCAGACCCGCGATGCTCTATGGGGCGGAATGTTAGCCAACTAAACGGCAACATGTCCAACAAATGAGTGTCGCAGAGATGTGCATGCTACGGTGGATGTGCGGGCACACGAGAAGAGACCGAAAAAGGAATGAGGCGATTCGTGATAGGCTAGGGGTGGCGCCGATTGAAGAGAAGTTAGTCCAACATCGACTTAGATGGTTTGGACATATCCAACGGAGACCTCCAGAAGCACCGGTTAATAGTGGGATTTTAAGAGGTAGAGAAAATATTAGGAGGGGTAGAGGACGACCAAGGTTGACCTAGGAGGAGGCGGTAAAGCGAGATTTGAGAGATTGGAATGTATCCAGAGACTTAGCTTATGATAGGACCGCATGGAAAGTAGCAATTAATGTGCTAGAATCCTAGTCTTGTTTTTTTTCTTTTTTCTTTTTCTTTTCCCTTTTCCCTTTTTTCTTTTTCTTTTTTTTTCTTCTTTTTTCTTTCTTTCTTTCTTTCTTTTTTTCCTTTTTCCTTGTTCTTATATCTCTTCCTCTCTTTTACTTCAGTGATATTGGGTTTCATGTCTAGCCGACCCCAACATGCTTGGGATAAAGGCTTGGTTGTTGTTGTTGGTATAGGACACAAGGCAGCACTTTGACCAATAATTTCTATCATATAAAATCTTGCATATTGTGAAAGTAAGATACTACAGGAATTTTATTTCCAGGATGAAATCGACATTACCAATTGTCGAAGTGTGCGGTCGACACTTCCCCCGGGCCTGCACTGGGCAGCCCGCGGAGGTTCTTTTTTCGGAGGGGCTAGTCCCTAGCGGAGAGCTTGCGCAGATGGACGAGTTAGTAAGAGCTTGAAACGGCGAGTTTTACGTGGTTCAAGCCACCGGAGCGTAAAACCCTACGTCCACGGCGAGCTATGGAGCTCGCTGTATTGCTTGCTGCTCAGGGCCGGAGGCCTGAGCTTGGGGGTGAGTTACAGCTTGAGAGTGTATGGCTAGCGTATGAGTTGCAAAGTGCGAACCCTTGCTATCGACGCCTACCCGAGCCTTTTATAGTCCAAGACTCGGGCGGCTTACAAGGGAAGCCGGGACCCGACAGGTGGTCCCGGGAAGATTGTCTATTATCTACCGTATCTGCAGTTATGCCGGTAGTTGTCTCTGGTCGAATGCTTCTGAGTCTTCATCTTGCCGCCATGCCCATGCCGCATGCTAGTCGTAGCGGTTGATGACGGTGCAGGCGGCATGAGATGTCTTGTCGCGGTGTTTATTGGCTGACAGGTTCTGACACCGCGTGCCAGTCTGTGATGCGACTGGGCGCAACGGCACCTGACAGAAGCGTGCTCCGCGTCTCCGCGCCTTGGGAAGACGCGGGCCTTGAATACCTTGTACGGGCAAGGTATGGGGCGTATTTACGCCCGCTGCTTATCGCTCGGGGCAGGCAGCGTCTCTCTGCTGCCACGTGGCGGACCCGGAGCCCTTCTCAGAGAAGAGGAGGGTCAGCCCCGCGGGGCACGTGGAGCCTCCGGACCTCTCCCCGCGATGGGGGAGGCCCGACTTCTGTTGGCCACGTGGCGGGCCCGGAGCTCTCCTCTGAGGAGAGGGAGGTCCGGCCCCGCTGGACACGCGGCGCCTTCAGGCCTCTCTCCCGCGGAGAGGGAGGTCCGGCTTCTGTGTGCCACGTGGCGGGCCCGAAGCTCTCCTCTGAGGAGAGGGAGGTCCGGCCCCGCCGGACGCGTGGCGCCTTCGGAGCTCTCCCTGCGGAGAAGGGCGAGTTCCTTAGGCATTTTACCCTGTGCGCGGGGGTACCCCATATCTAAGGTACCGACAGTGGCCCCCGGGCCCATCTCGGGGGAGATAGCGAGCCCGAGGTGGGACCTCCGTCTCTTCCGATCCGCGCAATTCCTCTAAGTCCCGAATTGACCGCTGCCGGAGCACGAACGGCCACGGGATCGTGGGAGCGTGCGCTCACTTGATGGTTGCTTTTACTGCGGCGGTTCCCAAGACTGCCACTTCTGCACGTTGCGGCGCTTTCTTCGGGAACCGCCGAAGTGCCTTGCCGGCTCATCTTCTCAGGAGACTGACTCCTTGCCCCCACCGCTTCAGTTAGGCGGCTTGGGCCCACCCGTCATCGGCACTCGGTCTGGGAACCGAAGCGGTTGTCGGTGCGGGGTATTCGAAGAGTTCCGAATCGCTTGGGATTGCCCCCGGGAAGGTGTTTTAGAGGGGGACTTACCCAAATTGCAACTTCCCTTCGCACTTCTCTGCGTTTCACCTCGGACTCTTGTGCTTTTGCTCTCTTGCCTTTGAGTTTTCCCTTGCCATGGCTTCCAACCCGCCGCCAGAGAAGAAGCGCGCTCGATCTCCTCTAGCAGCGGCGTCTGTGCCAAGTCGGGACTCAGGGAGCTTGCCTGCCCTGCCCCTGAGGGTGGTGGAGTCTTCAAAGGAACCGCTGAAGCATCGAGAAGAATCCCAGGCGGCAGGGTCTCCAAGAACACCGCTGAATACCGCGGAGAGGTCCTCAGGAGCACCCTTGATGACTCCAGTTTTTGCGCAGGTGATGAGGGGACTTCAGGAGAAGGAAACCGCCGATGCTCCATGGAGAATCCCAGACGGTAGAGTCTCCAGGGAGACCGCTGAATACTATGGAGGGGGCCTCAGGAGCTCCCGTGGTGTCACTGGTTTTTGCGCCGGTGATGAGGGAGGCGATTCCTGCGCTCTGGTCATAGAGCGAGAGAGTTCCGCCAGGGCTGAAGCGTGGTGACGCGGCCGTTGTTGCAACTTCCGGGTTCTGGTTGTGTCAGGAGACCCTAGGGGCTTGTTTCTTTCTTCTTATCGAGTCTGTAGTCCAGCTCAAGGAGCCTTGCATAGTTTGACTCTTTTAGATATTTGTGCCTGTGACGCTCTTTCTCTCCTTCTTGGCTTTGCATGTCTGAGTCCTTAGCTCCGCAAGGTACCCAGAGGCCATCTCCAATCTCGGAGCTCTGCGTAGACACCTTCCCCGGGTCCTAACCGTGTTAGGGGTCCCCGGGGGTCTCCGGATCCCGCCCCAAGGGGAGCCCCAAGTCTGCCTGCCACGCGGCGTGCCCGGAGCTCCCCTCAAGGGAGGTGAGGGTTCCGAGCCTGCTGGACACGTGGGGCCCTCGGGTCCCGCCCTTGCTGGAGGGGCAGGTCCTGGCCCTTCCAGTCCTAGGTCGGAGTAGTTGGTAGCTCCTTTCCCCCTGCTTCATGCAGTCCCTGTTGCCGCAACCTGGAGGTCCTGCACATAGGTAGAGGAAACGTAATTCTCTTTGGGGGCTCCCCCTCCCTTATCTCATAGTCTTATTTGACTTATAGCCCCCAACCATACGCTTGGTGCTTGGGGACTTGTAGAGAGGGGGAGCTGAGCACATGGCAACCATGCACTGCAAGGGTGATTAAAAAACTCAATTCACAATTTAAATGAGTACAAGGAAAGAGCAAAGTAGAGCAGATTTCTTTTCGCACAACTTTCCATAGGAGGAAGGCAGGCTACACATGGAGGCCACGACCCACCCATTAAGAGGGGAAGCAAGACTCTACGCGCTTGGAGTCGGAACCAGACAAAGCTGAACGTAGTCCTGGACCGTCCCCTGGGGTTTAGCTGCTCCGAGCGCTGCTCCTGGACTCTATGGAGTTTATTACGAAAAGAAAGTACTGTCCTATTTTTGCTCTAGGGATAGAACTTACGGAGGTGTTCTATGTTCCAAGGGTTCGGGAGCAGGTCCCCATCCTCGGTGGAAAGGCGCACACACCCGGGGCGGCATACTTTCGCGACTCGGAAGGGGCCTTCCCAACTAGGGGAGAGTTTGTGGGCCCCTTCGCGAGAAAGTATGCGCCGCAACACCAGGTCACCTTCCTGCAGCTCCCGGGCACGCACAGACCTCTGGTGGTAGCGCCGAAGCGCTTGTCTGTACCGCGCGTTACGGAGTGCTGCATGTAATCGGGCCTCGTCGACGAGGTCGATTTCTCCACGCCGGAGGTTGTCCTGCGTGGCTTCGTCGTAAGCCCGGACACGGTGAGACTTCATGGTGATTTCTGGGGGAAGTACAACTTCAGCCCCGTACACCATGAAGAAGGGTGTCTCCCCGGTGGCCCGACTCTGGGATGTCCGGTTAGCCCATAGTGTGCTCGGAAGCTCATCTACCCAATTGGCACCATGTTTCTTCAGGCTGGCGAAGGTGTGAGTCTTAAGGCCCCGGAGAATCTCCGCGTTGGCCCTCTCAACTTGCCCATTGCTCCTCGGGTGGGCGACAGAGGCATAGCATACCTGAATACCAAGGTCCTCGCAGTAGTCTTGGAATGCTGCGCTAGTGAACTGGGTCCCGTTGTCGGTGATGATCCTGTTTGGGACCCCGAACCGGCAGACAATAGACTTGATGAATTTTACTGCGGATTGTTTGTTGATGGTGACAACTGGTGTAGCTTCCGGCCACTTGGTGAACTTGTCGATAGCGACATAGAGGTACCGGAATCCCCCGACGGTTCTGGGAAATGGTCCCAGGATGTCCAGCCCCCATACGGCAAACGGCCACGAGGGCGGGATCATCTGTACCGCCTGAGCCGGTGTATGGATCTGCTTGGCGTGGAACTGGCACGCCTTGCAGCTCTCGACCAGCTTGACGGCATCCTGGAGTGTTGTCGGCCAGTAGAAGCCATGCCGGAAGGCTTTACCGATAAGCGTGCATGAGGAAGAATGACTTCCACATTCACCTCCATGGATCTCAGCGAGCAAGTCGCAGCCTTCCCCCTGGGTTATGCACCGCAATAGGATGTGGTTGGCGCCACGCCGGTAGAGATCCCCCTCTACCAGCGCGTACCTCTTAGCCATACGCACAATCCGTTCAGCGGTTGCATGTTCATCAGGGAGGATATTGTCCTTCAAGTAGTCCCGGATCTCCGTGATCCATGCATCGGGTCTGACTTGAGCTTCTGGATCTTGAGCGCTGGGTTGCACGGAGTCCCCAGTGACGCTTACGATCCTTGGCGGCATCCATGGCTGTAGGGCCGTCGGGACCGCCAGCTTCGAGGTGCTGGTCAAGCCCCCCTTCGCCCGGCTCGGCGGGCCGGGCTGTGGGCCGCAGCAACGTCCTCTCGAAAACTCCTTCGGGCGCAGGGGCTCCGGTGGAAGCCTTCGTTGAAAGGTTGTCGGCTGCGGCATTACCAGCGCACGGTACGTGGTGCAGGTCCAAAGCGAGGAATTCTTTCTCCAACATCTGTACGTGGAGCAGATACGCAGCTAGCTGCGGGTCATTGCAGGAGCATTCGCCCCTGACTTGCTTGATGACCAGTTGGGAGTCGCCCTGTGCCAACAACTGGCGAGCGCCTAAAGACAGGGCTGTCTGCAGGCCAAAGATGAGTGCTTCATACTCCGCCATGTTGTTGGTTGCCTTGAAATGTAGACGCACCATATACCCAAACTGTTCCCCCGATGGCATGAGGAGCAGTACGCCGGCACCGGCCCCCTGCTTTCGTGAGGAGCCGTCGAAGAAGAGTGTCCAGTGGGGTTCGGTGAAGACCGGAGCTTTGGGCTCTGGCTCACCGCCTTCATGGCCCCCTGGGTCAATCTTCGTTGGTGTCCACTCCGCCACAAAGTCAGCCAGTGCTTGGCTCTTGACTGCATGGCATGGGAGGAAGTCCAGCTCAAACTCCGCCAGCTCCGCCGCCCATTTAGCAACGTTGCCAGTCGCATGGGGGCTGTGAAGAATTGTCTTCAGCGGGTACGAGGTGACTACCGAGACCCGGTGGGCCTGGAAGTAGTGGCGGAGCTTCCTGGAGGCCACGAGCACCGCATACAGCAGCTTGTGGACTTCTAGGTACCTTGTCTTGGCCTCATGAAGTACTTCACTGATGTAGTAGACGGGCCTCTGTATGGTTCGGACCCTCTCTCGTAGGCTTGGGAGCTCCTCGTCCATTGGCTCCGGCCCGCCGGAGGTGGGTGGACCCATGGGGGCCCCGGGGACTGGGACCCGGAGGCCCTTAAGCTTTCTTGATCATCCGGGAGCTCCGGGGGGTCTTGAGGGACCTCCGGGAGATCCCAATTGGGCCCTGGAGATTTATCTTGGGGGCCCGGGAGGCCGTCCTGGGCCTCCGGGTGGTCGTCTTGGACCTCCAGGGGGTCCGGGAGACCGTCTTGGCCCTGCGAGGCCCCTGGCGTCTGGCTTCTGCTACCGGAGCAGGTTGCGAGGGTGAGGGGTCTGGCCGCTCCGCGACTAGGACCATACTCACCACTTCTGTTGTCGCCGCAATGTAGAGCAGCAAGTGCTCCCCGGGCTCAGGGGCTACCATGATAGGTAGGGTCGTCAGGAGTCGCTTCAACTCCTGGAAAGCTTCTTCTGCTTCGTCAGTCCAGGCAAAGGGGCCCGACTTGCGCAGGAGCTTAAAGAAAGGGAGTGCCCGCTCTGCTAGCCTCGGTATAAACCGACTCAGCGCGGCTAGACATCCCGTGAGTCTCTGAACATCCTTGACGCGGACAGGGGGCCGCATCAAGTCGATGGCCCTGATCTTCTCTGGGTTGGCCTCAATCCCTCGGTGCGAGACCAGGAACCCCAAGAGCTTCCCAGAGGACACGCCGAACACACATTTATCTGGGTTCAGCTTGGTGCGCGTAGAGCGCAACTTGTCAAAGACTAAAGCTAGGTTATCTAGTAGGGATGAACCCTGCTTGACCTTGACAACTATGTCATCGACATACCAACTAGGTCTCTTATTAACTCCCCAAAGGTTTTGTGCATCGCCCGCACAAAGGTGGGGAGTGCATTCTTTAGGCCATAAGGCATAGACACATAGCAATAAAGGCCGTCTACTGTGATGAAGGAGGTGTGCTCCTCGTCCTCCCTAGACATGGGGATCTGATGGAAACCCGAGTAGGCGTCTAGGAAGCACAGCATATCACAGCCCGACGTTGAGTCTACTATTTGATCTATTCTAGGGAGAGGGAACGGATCTTTAGGACATGCCTTATTGAGACTGGTGTAGTCGATGCACATCCGGAGCTTCCCGCCGGCCTTCGGGACAACGACGGGGTTCGCCAACCATCGGGGGTGGTGGACCTCCCGTATGAAGCCAGCGTCCAACAGCTTCTTGACTTCTTCACGGATGAAGTTTTGCCGCTCAATGGACTGCTTGCGGGGCTTCTGTTGAACCGGCCGGGCGTCGGGGAAGACTTTCAAGTGGTGCTCGATCACCTCCCTGGGGATCCCCGGCATCTGCGACGGCTGCCATGCAAACACGTCGACGTTGTGCCGGAGGAAGGTGACGAGCGCGCCTTCCTATTTGCTATCCAGGCCCCCGGCTACCCGGGTGGTCTGGGTAGCTTCGGCGCCGACTTGGATGACCTTTAAGGGGACGCCGCCCTCGTCGAGAGGTTGCACCCGGGGTGTTGTGGTGGAAGCGCGGTGACGCGCGCTCGGGCGGAGCTGGTCCGGCTCCGTATTGCCGGGGGCTGATGCCCCAGCTGTTGCGAGTGCTTGGAGCTTCCCCAGGGCCGACACTGCAGCAGTGCGGTACCCACGAATCCTGAGAACGCCCGTCGGTGTTGGCATCTTCAGGACGAGGTAGCCGTAGTGGGCTACAGCCATGAACCGGTACAGGGCTGGCCTGCCGATTATGGCGTTGAAGGGGAGGTCTATCTCCGCTACGTCGAACAGAATGTACTCTGTTCGATAGCTGTCCGGAGCCCCGAAGGTCACCGGGAGACTAATGTTGCCGTAGGGGATAACCTGTCCCGGCCCTACCCCTGAGAACGGGATCGACGGGGTGAGCTTGCCCATCGGGACCTGCAGCTTCTGGAAAGCTGCACGGCTGATGAGGTTCAGCCCAGCCCCTCCATCTACCAAAACGTGGTACATTCTCACGTTGGCGATGGTAGGGGCCACCAGGAGCGGTAGTTGGCCGGCCCCAACCATGTTCCTGGGGCAGTCGGTGGCGTCAAAGCTGATGGGGTCCCCATCCACTTAAGGTGCGGTGCAGCACTCGGGAGTGGCGCCACCGACGCTACCGCTCGGCGCAGAGTCTTGACTGCGCTTCGGGACGAGGGGTCGGCGGACCCGCCGTATATGACGTAGAGATTCTTCCGACGCTCATCGTCGCTGGAGCCGGAGTCCTCATGACTGCGTGCCGCCTTCACGACACGCTGAGGCTCTTGGATCTCCTCTGGGTGGTCGATGTTGTCTGGAACATCCACCCCCTGCTCATCTTCCTTTGGACGGAAGGGCAGGGCATCAGCCCGCTGCCGCTTCCCCTTGCGGAAGCGCTCTGCGAGCCTTCGAATCTCCCGGCACTCGGCAGTAGTGTGGTGACAGCTGCCGTGCACGGGGCACATGTTGTCCTGGCTATCTTCTGGGGTCGGTGACTTTCGCTGCCTCTTGTCAGGGCACGGCCCCCGAGCCCCACTGAGCGTCGCCGTAGTGACGACTTGGGTCGCGGCCGGCGGTCTTATCTTGCTTCTGCCCCGGCTCTTGGTCTTCCTGCTACCTCCAAAGGGAGTAGGACCAGATCCGGGCAGCCCTCCTGACTCGGAGGATGGCTGTGAGTGCCAGTTCCGTCCTTCGGCTGCTCTGGCGCACTTGTCCGCCAAGCTGAAGAGCTCCGAGGCATCGCGGACCTCCCTGGTCGCGAGTTTCTCGAGCATCCTCTTGTCTCGGACGCCTTGCCGGAACGCCACCACCACAGAAGCATTTTGAATGTGCGGGATGGTGTTCCGCACCTGGGAGAACCGCTGGATGAAAGAGCGCAACGACTCCCCAGGTTGTTGTTGGATGGCGTGGAGGTCGAGCTCCGTGCCAGGCCGGGTGTAGGAACTGCCGAAGTTGGCTATGAACTGTCGGCAAAGCTCTCCCCAGGAAGTTACGGAACCCTGGGGGAGGTTCATGAGCCAAGACCGAGCTGGGCCGGTCAATGCGACAGGGAAGTAATTGGCCATGATGGCTTCATTCCCTCCTGCGGCAAGTACGGCGGTGGAGTAGATCTGGAGGAATTCCTCCGGGTTGATGCTGCCGTCGTACTTCTCGGGCAGGAGCGGCCGAAACTTGCGCGGCCACTTTACGAAGCGAAGGTGGGGCGCGAGGGCCGCACACCCTGCTTCTGTCGCCGCAGGTTCTGGTGCCGCGAACGCTTGGCTCGCACTGAGCACCGCATGCCCCGGCATGGGCAAGGCTGCACCATAGGCCGGAGGCGCCATATGCAGGACATATGACTGTGGCATATTCTGCACGGCACAGGTCTGGGGCAGAGATCGCGCGGCCAAGGTCTGCTCTTCAGGCTGGGTCGAGGCCGACGTCATGCTGTCGTCAGCCTCTTGGTGGCGACGCCTTTCTCGGCGCCGCTCGAGGTATACCCGGGCATCTTGACCCAGGTGACACCGTTCCAGCTCTGTCCTCAGATCTGTTGACTGGGGGCTGGTAGAGCCGGAGTCTACCGTCTGCTCGCCATCCAAAGGTGCGCGCATCAGCGACACGACCGATTGGCCAGAGCGTCGTCCCCGCCGAGGTCGAGGGCTTGCGGCGGCGACGACGAGACGGTCTACCTCGCGGATCCACTGCCGGGTCGCTGCCTGAGGCGCGTCCCCAGCGGGCGGATTGTATAGTAGCGCTCTCGCCGCAGCTAACGCGCCCCCACTGGGCACGCCCAGCGCTACTGGAGACTTGAAGCTGGTTGGAGCCTGCATTGCCGGGGTCGGCGCTGCCAGAGCCGGTTGCTGGATCCCAGCTCGTACCGACACACTCCGTCCCGAGTGTGTCGACATGTACTCCCCCCTGGTCGCGGTCTGCCGCAGAGACGGGGGGGGGGGGGGAGTTCGCCGCTGAAGGAAGCTTGGTCATCTTCGTCGGCGGAAACTCGTCGCGCTAGGAGAAAAGCCCCCTTCCTGGCGCGCCAAATGTCGAAGTGTGCGGTCGACACTTCTCCCGGGACTGCACTGGGCAGCCCGCGGAGGTTCTTTTTTCGGAGGGGCTAGTCCCTAGCGGAGATCTTGCGCAGATGGACGAGTTAGTAAGAGCTTGACACGGCGAGTTTTACGTGGTTCAGGCCACCGGAGCGTAAAACCCTACGTCCACGGCGAGCTATGGAGCTCGCTGTATTGCTTGCTGCTCAGGGCCGGAGGCCTGAGCTTGGGGGTGAGTTACAACTTGAGAGTGTATGGCTAGCGTATGAGTTGCAAAGTGCGAACCCTTGCTATCGACGTCTACCCGAGCCTTTTATAGTCCAAGACTCGGGCGGCTTACAAGGGAACCCGGGACCCGACAGGTGGTCCCGGGAAGATTGTCTATTATCTACCGTATCTGCAGTTATGCCGGTAGTTGTCTCTGGTCGAAGGCTTCTGAGTCTTCATCTTGCCGCCCTGCCCATGCCGCATGCTAGTCGTAGCGGTTGATGACGGTGCAGGCGGCATGGGATGTCTTGTCGCGGTGTTTATTGGCTGACAGGTTCTGACACCGCGCGCCAGTCTGTGATGCGACTGGGCGCAACGGCACCTGACAGAAGCGTGCTCCGCGTCTCCGCGCCTTGGGAAGACGCGGGCCTTGAATACCTTGTACGGGCAAGGTATGGGGCGTATTTACGCCCGCTGCCTATCGCTCGGGGCAGACAGCGTCGCTCTGCTGCCACGTGGCGGGCCCGGAGCCCTTCTCAGAGAAGAGGAGGGTCAACCCCGCGGGCACGTGGAGCCTCCGGACCTCTCCCCGCGGTGGGGGAGGCCCGGCTTCTGTTGGCCACGTGGCGGGCCCGGAGCTCTCCTCTGAGGAGAGGGAGGTCCGGCCCCGCTGGACACGCGGCGCCTTCGGGCCTCTCTCCCGCGGAGGGGGAGGTCCGGCTTCTGTGTGCCACGTGGCGGGCCCGGAGCTCTCTTCTGAGGAGAGGGAGGTCCGGCCCCGCCGGATGCGTGGCGCCTTCGGAGCTCTCCCTGCGGAGAAGGGCAAGTTCCTTAGGCATTTTACCCTGTGCGCGGGGTACCCCATATCTCAGGTACCGACACCAATTTTGTTTGGCTGATATAATTTTCCTATGCTTTGATATCCAAATCATGAATTTTCTGTTGGCATATATTCAAGCGATTTATATTTACAATCAAAGGAACTACTTGTCTAGCATAGACTTTCTCGTATATGGACAATGGCTTTGTTATTATTACTACTAGCTGCAAGTATTAGTTTTTTTTTTGTTCAAGCAGGTTTAGTTTAATGGTAGGGAAGAGATAGGTCTTACTGGCACAACCTTGTTTTTTCTTTTTGCACAGAAGATTAGGTCTTACTTGGGGCAAAGGCTTTGTTGTTGCTGTACAGAAGATTAGGTCTTACTAAATTAAGTTTAGGTAGGCTTTGTTGTCTGTAACCTTTTATATATCGGGCAATTGTTAACCCCACACTCGCACTGCTTGTTTTGGTTAATGATCTGGATTGAGTTGTGATTTGAGAATTTTCAACTGCCATTTATCACTGTATATACGAGTATCACCGTGTTACGTGAGTCCTCTGAGAACATTAAAGTGTCGTTACTTTTTATTGTTACCATTTATTCTTTCTTAGGGTAGATTCTTTTAATATATATTTTCTATCTAGTACCTTATATGGGTATAGTAGGTACCCTCAATATCGGGTACCCCCGCGCACAGGTGAAATCCGCCTAAGGACCTTGCCCCATCCGCAGGGGTGAGCTCCGAGGGCGCCACGTGTCCAGCAGGGCCGGGCCTCCCCTCTTCTCAGAGGGGAGCTCCGGGCCTGCCACGTGGCCGGCAAAGCCGGACCTCGCCCCCTCCGCAGGGGCGAGCTCCTAAGGCGCCACGTGTCCAGCGGGGCCGGGGCTTCCCTGTCCTCAGAGGAGAGCTCCGGGCCTGCCACGTGGCTAGAAGAGCCGGACCTCGCCCCCTCCGCAGGGGTGAGCTCCGAGGGCGCCACGTGTCCAGCAAGGCCGAGCCTTCCCCTCTCCTCAGAGGCGAGCCTCGGGCCTGCCACGTGGCCGCTAGAACCGGACCTCGCCCCCTCCACAGGGGCGAGCCCCGGGCCTGCCACGTGGCCGGAGGAGCCGGACCTCGCCTCCTCCGCATGGGTGAGCTCCGAAGGCGCCACGTGTCCAGCAGGGCCGGGGCTCCCCTCTCCTCAGAGGAGAGCTCCGGGCCTGCCACGTGGCCAGAAGAGCCGGACCTCACCCCCTCCGCAGGGGTGAGCTCCGAAGGCGCCACGTGTCCGGCGAGGCCGGGCCTCCCATCTCCTCAGAGGTGAGCCCCGGGCCTGCCACGTGGCCAGCAGTGCCGCGCTGCCCATCTCAGCTCGGTAGGCAGCGGGAGTAAAGGCACGATATGCCCTGTCCGATCAAGACATTCAAGGCTCGCGCCTTCCCAAGACGCGGAGGCGCGACGCACGCCTGTCAGGAGGCACTGTGACCAGTCACAGTCAAGACAGGCACACCATGTCAGAAGCTGTAGACCAATAAATACAGCGACAAGACATTGCCCTACCGTCCCCGCCATCATCAACCACTACGCCTAGCTTGCGGCATGGGCAGGACGGCGACTAAGAAGCCTGCCAGAGACAACTACCAGCATTCACTGCAGGATATGGTAGATGGTAGGAAATCATCCCGGGGCCACCTGTCGGGCCCCGGGGCCCACCTTGTAAGCCGCCCGAGCCTTGGAGTATAAAAGACTCGGGTAGGCAACGTTGCAAGGGGTTCGGATCCCTCAGCATTCGACCCTAGTTCGGCATTTTAGCAACTCACCTCACACACGAGCAAGCAATACACGGAGCAACACAACTCCCGTGGACATAGGGTTTTATGCTCCGGCGGCCCGAACCACGTAAAAATTCTTTTGTCAATTCTCCTTCATCCAACGCGACCCTCTCGAGAGAACTAGTCCCTCCGTAAAAGAACCTCCGCGGGCTGCTCCTGAAGCAGGCCCGGGGGAAGTGTCGACGGCACACTTCGACATTTGGCGCGCCAGGAAGGGGCTTTTCTCTCTCGAGACAGGTTTGCGCCAACAAAGATGACCAAGCTTCCTTCAGCAGCAAGCTCTCCTCGCCCTTGTTCCCGGTGAACAATGACCGGCGAGGCTTATGTCTCGACGCACTCAGGGAGGAGTGTGTCGGGACAGGTTGGGAGTCCGTGTCCGGCTCCCATTACGCGGACTCCTACAACCTCAAGATCTACTGCGGCGCCGAGTGCTGCTCAAGCAAGCGCACTAGCTGCCGCACGAGCGCTCCTGCACAATCCGCCTGCTGTGGACGCTCCCCAGGGGGCCACCCAGCAGTGGATCCGTGACGTCGACCACCTCGTCGCTGCTGCCGTCAACCCTTCGCTGCGGTGGGGACGACGCCCCGGTCAACCAGATATGTCGCTGTCGCGCACACCAACGGTTGACCTGCAGACGACAGACTCCCGCTCCACCAGGCTCTCAACGGCAGACCTGAGGTCAGAGCTGGAGCGACGTCACTTGGGGGAAGATGCTCGCGTGACCATCGAGCGACGGCGGGAAAGGCGTCGCAACCATGAGGCCGACTACAGCATGTCGACTCCCTCGACTCTGCCTAGGCCGCAGACGTTCGCCATGCGACCTCTGTCCCAAGCGTACGCCACGCAACATATGCAACAGCCATATGCCTTGCAGGTGGCGCCCCCGGTATATGGTGCACCATTGCCCATGCCGGGGTACACCGTGCCAGCAGCAGACCAAGGGTTCGCGGCACCAGGATCTGCAGCAGCAGGGGGAGGGTGTGCGGCCCTGGCGCCCCACCTTCGCTTCGTAGTGTGGCCGCGCAAGTTCCGGCCACACTTGCCGGAGAAGTACGACGGAAGCGTCAACCCTACAGAGTTCCTGCAGATCTACTCCACTGCCATCCTCGCGGCAGGAGGGGATGAGGCCGTCATGGCCAACTACTTCCCCGTCGCCTTGACCGGCCCAACACGGTCATGACTCATGAACCTGCCCCTGGGTTCCATAACTTCCTGGGGGGAGCTATGCCGACAGTTCACGGCGAACTTCGACAGCTCCTACACGCGTCCCGGCACAGAGCTGGACCTCCACGCCGTGCGACAGCAACCGGGGGAATCACTGCGCTCCTTCATCCAGCGATTCTCCTAGGTGCGAAACACCATCCCCCACATCCAGAATACATCAGTTGTGGTTGCATTCAGACAGGGTGTTAGGGACGAGAAGATGCTCGAGAAGTTGGCCACCAGGGAGGTGCGAGACGTCTCGGAGCTCTTCAGTCTGGCGGACAAGTGCGTCAGAGCAGCAGAAGGGCGCAACTGGCACTCACGGCCAGCCTCCGAAGAAGGAGGGCAGCCCGGAGCTAGTGCTGCACCCCATGGGAGCAGCAAGAAGAACAAGAAGAAAGACGGTGGCAAGGTCAAGCCGCCGGCCGGAGCTCCTGTTGCTGCAGTTGCAGCACCTGGCGGAGCTCGGGGGCCGCACCCCGACAAGAGACCACGACAATCACCTGACGGTGGTGACCGTGGTGAGCCGTGCCCGGTACACAACACCAGGAGCCACACTGCTGGTGAGTGCCGGGAGATCAAGAAGCTTGCGGAGCGCTTCCACGAGGGGAAGCAACCGCGCACAGATGGTGCTCCCTTCCGCCAGAGGGAGGGCAAGTAGAAGGTCGACCACCGGGTCAACGGCGACCAAGAAATGGGGTACCAGGAGCCTCAACGCACCGTGAAGGCGGTCCACAACCATAGGGACTCTAGCTCCGGTGAAGACGAGCACCGGAAGGCGCTCCACGTCATCTACGGAGGGTCCTCGGACCCCTCGTCCCGGAACACAGTCAAGACCCTACGCCGAGCAGTGGCGTCGGTGGCCCCTACCCCAAGTGTAGCGCCACATCTCAAGTGGGTAGGGACCCCCATCAGCTTCAACGCCTCCGACTGCCCCAAGAACATGGCTGGGGCTGGATAGCTACCTCTCTTGGTAGCTCCAACCATCGCCAACGTGAAGATGTATCACGTACTGGTAGATGGCGGGGCCGGCATCAACCTCATCAGCCGTGCAGCTTTCCAGAAGCTGCAGATTCCCATGGTCAAGCTCACCCCGTCGAGCCCGTTCTCAGGGGTAGGGCCGGGACAGGTCGTCCCATACGGGAACATAAGTCTCCCGGTGACCTTCGGAGCACCGGACAACTACCGGACATAATATGTTCTGTTCGACGTCGCGGAGGTCGACCTCCCCTTCAACGCCATCATCGGCAGGCCGACCCTGTACCGGTTCATGGCGGTAGCCCACTACGGCTACCTGGTCCTGAAGATGCCTACACCCACCGGTGTCCTCAGGATCCGTGGAGACCGCACTGCCGCAGTGTCAGCCTTGGAGAAGCTCCAAGCACTTGCGGCGGCCTGGGCACCAGCTCCTGGCGGTGCAGAACCGGGCCAACTCCACCCGAGTGCACGCCATCGTGCCTCGACCTCTGCACCCCGAGTGCAACCCTCCGACGAAGGCGACGTCCCCCTGAAGGTCGTCCAAGTCGGCTCCGAAGCTGCCCAGACCACCCGGATAGCCGGGGGCCTGGACAGCAAATAGGAAAGCGCGCTCATCACCTTCCTCCGGGACAACGTCGACGTGTTTGCATGGCAACCGTCACAGATGCCCGTGATCCCTAGGGAGGTGATCGAGCACCATTTGAAGATCTACCCCGACGCTCGGCCGATCCAGCAGAAGCCCCGGAAGCAGTCCATCGAGCGGCAGAACTTCATCCGCGAAGAGATCAAGAAGCTGCTCGATGCTGGCTTCATACGGGAGGTCCACCACTGTCGAAGCGTCTGCGGTCGACACTTCCCTCGGGCCTGCTCTGGGCAGCCCGCGGAGGTTCTTTTTCGGAGGGGCTAGTCCTCTTGCGTGGGTCTCGCCGAAATGGATGACAGAAGGAGATGAACACAAGGGTTTTTTACGTGGTTCGAGCCGCCGGAGCGTAAAACACTACGTCTACTGTGAGCAGAGGTGCTCGTTGTATTGCTTCAAGCTTAGAACCGGAGTTCTAAGCCTGGGTAAGAAGATGAATGTCTGAGTATAGGGTAGTGAACTGCCGAACCCTTTGCAACGTTGCCTACCCGAGCCCTTTATAGTCCAAGGCTTGTGCGACTTACAAAGGGGGCCCCAGGACCCGACAGGTGGTCCCGGGGTGATTTTCTGCCATCTACCGTATCTCACAGTAATGCCGGTAGCTGTCTCTGGCAGTAGCTTCTGAGCCTCCGTCCTGCTCCCCTACCCATGCCGCAAGCTAGGCGTAGTGGTCGATGATGGCAGGGGCAGCAGAGGTTGTCTTGTCGCTGTATTTATTAGTCCACAACCTCTGGCGTTCTGCGCCCGTCTTCACTGTGATGTGACTGGGCGCAACGCCTCCTGGCAGAGGCGTGTTCTGCGTCTCCGCGTCTTGGGAAGGCGCGGGTCTTCAATGCCGCGCCTTGGGAAGACGCGGGTCTTTACTTGCGCTTCCTACCGCGCCGGGGCAGGTAGCGCGACTCTGCTAGCCACATGGCGGGCCTGGAGCTCTCCTCTGAGGAGAGGGGAGGTCCGGCCCCGCTAGACACGTGGAGCCTTCGGAGCTCACCCCCGCGGAGGGAGGAGATCCGGCTCTGCTTGCCACGTGGCGGGCCCGGAGCTCTCCTCTGAGGAGAGGGGGAGCTCCGGCCCCGCTGGACACGTGGAGCCTTCGGAGCTCACCCCCGCGGTGGGGGGAGGTCCGGCTCTGCTTGCCACGTGGCGGGCCCGGAGCTCTCCTCTGAGGAGAGGGGGAGCTCCGGCCCCGCTGGACACGTGGAGCCTTCGGAGCTCACCCCCGCGGAGGGGGGAGGTCCGGCTCCGCCTGGCCACGTGGCTGGCCCTGAGCCCTCCTCTGAGGAGAGGGGGAGCTCCGGCCCGGCTAGACACGTGGCGCCCTCGGAGCTCGCCCCTGCGGAAGGGGCGAGGTCCTTAGGCGGTTTTGTCCTGTGCACGGGGGTACCCGGTATTGAGGGTACCGACAACCACCGGTGGTTGGCAAATCCTGTTGTCGTCCTGAAGGCCGGCGGGAAGCTCCGGATGTGCATCGACTACACTAGTCTCAATAAGGCATGCCCAAAAGATCCATTCCCTCTCCCTAGAATAGATCAGATTGTAGACTCTACATCAGGCTGTGATTTGTTATGCTTCCTAGACGCCTACTTAGGTTTCCACCTGTTAAGCTACTATGCACCAACCGGTTGACTCCAAAAGCTTAAGCTGATGGGGAAGGGTGGGCAATTCACTTATATTTCAACACTCCTCCTCACGTGCATGCTCCCTCGGGCCGCAAATGTGAAACAGGAGTCGGCTGCAATCTATTTAATAAATCGCGCCCGCCAGGATTCGAATTTGAGACCTCTGGCTCTGATACCATGTTAAGCTACTATACACCAACCGGTTGACCCCAAAAGCTTAAGCTGATGGGGAAGGGTGGACAATTCACTTATATTTCAACACCACCAAATACCAATGTCTAGAGAAGATGAAGAACACACTGCTTTTATAACAATAGATGGTCTGTATTGTTATGTCTCCATGCCTTATGGTCTGAAAAATGCTCTCCCTACTTTCGTACGCGCTATGAATAAAACATTTGGAGAGCTAATCCGAGACTTAGTAGAGGTGTATGTCGATGACACCGTTGTCAAAGTCAGAGAGAGCACATCCTTGTTAGATAACCTAGCTCTAGTCTTTGACAAATTGCGCTCCACGCGCACTAAGCTAAACCCGGACAAATATGTGTTCGGTGTCTCCTCTGGAAAGCTCCTTGGATTCCTGGTCTCACACCGAGGGATCGAGGCCAACCCAGAGAAGATCAAGGCCATCGAGCTGATGCGGCACCCGGCTAGCATCAAGGATGTCCAGAAGCTCACGGGATGTCTAGCCGCGCTCAATCGGTTCATACCTAGGCTAGCTGAGCGGGCCCTTCCCTTCTTCAAGCTCCTGCGCAAAGCCGGTCCATTTGTTTGGACCGAAGAAGCAGAAGAAGCATTCTAGAGGTTGAAGCAGCACCTGACGACGCTGCCCATCATGGTCGCCCCATAGCCCAGTGAGCATCTACTGCTCTATATCGTGGCGACGACAGAGGTGGTGAGCATGGTCCTAGTCGTAGAGAGGCCGGACCCCTCGCCACTACAACCTGCTCCTGCAGTAGAAGTCAAGCACCAGGGTTGTCCGGACCCCATGGGGGGCCCTGGCAGCCAGGAGATCTCTGAAGCCCAGGCCCCAGAGACCGCAGTCGACCTCCCAAAGGTCCAAGTCGACCTCTCGGAGGTCCAGGTCGACCTCCCGGAGGTCCAAGGCGACCTCCCGGAGGTCCAAGACGGCAAAGAAGTCCCCGGGTCCCAGCTCCCGGAGGCTGTCCCGGACCTAGAGGACAGGAGGTCCCAGGGTCCGGCGCCAATGGAGGAAGAGGTCCCGGATCCCCTAGGGAGGGTCCGGACCGTTCAGAGGCCCGTTTACTACGTCAGTGAAGTCCTCCACGACGCCAAGACTAGGTACCTGAAGGTACATAAGCTGTTGTATGCAGTGCTCGTGGCGTCTAGGAAGCTCCGGCACTACTTCCAAGCCCACAGGATCTCGGTGGTTACATCCTGTTAGACACTGTGATTATGTGTGTGTCACAGGGGCATATTAGTCATTAGTGAGGGATTAGGGTTAGGGGTAGTTTAGTCCTTTTCCCCCTCCTAATCCCTCTATATAATCAGACCTGTACCTCAGTACTATCATCGATCTAATACAGCCACCATTAGCCCTCTAATATGGTATCAGCTAGGAACTAATTAGGATTAGGGCCTAACCCTAATCCTAATGACCCAAGCCCAGCCGCCGCCGCTGCAGCGGCTCTGCGCCGCCGCCGCCTCGCGTGCCTGCGCAGCAGGCCTCGCCGGCGCGCCGGCCGCCGGAGCCGCCGCCGCTGAGGCAACGCGCGCCTGCGCCGCCGCCGCCCCGCGTGCCTGCGCTGCAGGCCTCGCCGCCACCGCCGCCGCTGAGGCAATGCGGGCCTGCGCTGCCGCGCCGCCTGCTGCTGTTGCTGGCGCTTGTGCGCAGCCCGGCCACGCCGCCGCACCACCTAATGGGGCCGCCGCCTCTGCCGCAGGCGCACCCCCAGCCCGAGCCGCTGTGCCCTGGGGCGCCGCCGCCGGATCCGCGCCCGGGCTGCCCGATCTCAGGCAGAGCCGGCGCGCGCCCGGATTCGGGTTCGCTGCGGTTGCTAGTGTGCACCCCAGCCACGCCGCTGCGCCGTTTGATAGGGCCGCCGCCTCTGCTGCCACCGCCGCGCCGCCACCCTGGGCCGCCCCGTTGCCACCACGCGCCGTCGGCGCTCCTGCAGCCCCCAGCACTGCCACCCCTCGAATCGCTGCTGCCTGGCCCGCCGTCGTCACCTCTGCAGCGCCCCACGATGGCGCCGCTACCTGGCCCGCAGCAGCTGCAGCCGCCCAGTGGGCCGCTGTTGCCTCTGCGGTGCCCCACGACGGTGCCGCTGCCTGGCCCGCAGCAGCTGCAGCCGCCCCTTGGGCTGCCGGTCCTGCAGTCCCCCATGACGGCGCCGCCTGGCCTGCTGACGCCCTGGGAGGTGCCTCTCGGCCGCCATCGGCTGATGTACCTGGATCGGCTATTGCCTACTCTGTTGGCACCACCATCGAGGGTCCGAGCGTGTTGTCTTCCTTCCCGGCGCCGCCACCGCCGGGGCATTGTCGCGACCCGTTCTACACCGTCGATCTACCGGCAGGGTCTCACGCCGTGTGGCCCTGACTGGGTGGTGGACTCCGGTGCCTCGTACCACACCACCCCTGACGTCGGTATCCTCTCCTCTACCCGCCCTTCCCGTCCCTCTGGTCCTTCATCTATCGTTGTTGGGAGTGGGTCGACTCTTCCAGTCACCTCAGTAGGTGACTCGGGTTCGCCGGATTCGTTTCAGCTACGTGATGTTCTTGTTGCCCCTGACATCATTCAGCATCTTCTTTCCGTTCGTCGTTTTACTACTGACAATCATGTTTCCCTTGAGTTTGATCCTTATGGTGTAACTGTGAAGGATCTTACTACTCGACGCTTTCTTTTTCGCTGTGATAGTACGGGTCCCCTGTACACGATGCGTCTTCCTGCTTTCGCTCCGCCTCTTGCCCTGACTACGACAGCATCTTCGACCATTTGGCATCGTCGGCTTGGCCATCCCGATGTTGATGCTATGTCGAAGTTGTCTGGTAGTTCAGCGATTTCGTGTACTCGGGGTACTCATGAGTCTCTTTGCCATGCTTGTCAGTTGGGTCGCCATGTTCGACTTCCTTTTCCACACTCTGTCACTCGTGTCGAGCACACATTTGATTTGATTCATTGTGATCTTTGGACTTCATCTGTTCTTAGTGTCTCTGGATGCAAGTATTACTTGGTGGTCGTGGATGATTTTTCACACTATTCGTGGACTTTTTCCTTGCGACAGAAGCCTGATACTTTCGGTACTCTTTCTCACTTCTTCGCTTGGGTGTCCACCCAGTTTGGGCGCATGATTCGTGCGGTCCAGTGCGACAACGGGCGCGAGTTTGACAACTCTACGTTCCGTGACTTTCTGCTTTCTCACGGTGTTCAGTTACGCATGTCATGTCCGTACACTTCCCCCCAGAACGGCAAGGCTGAGCGCATGATTCGGACCACCAACGATGTCATGCGCTCCCTGATGTTTCAGGCTTCTACCCCTGCTCGCTACTGGGCGGAGGCGCTTCACACTGCCACCTACCTCATTAATCGCCTTCCTACTAAGGCGATTAGTGCTCCCACCCCTCACTTCGCTTTGTTCGGCACCCACCCTCTTTACGACCATCTTCGGGTCTTCGGGTGCGCTTGCTACCCGAACCTCTCTGCCACAGCTCCCCATAAGCTTGCGCCTCGCTCGACTCAGTGTGTTTTCCTTGGGTACTCCCCTGACCATAAGGGGTACAGGTGCCTTGACCCCACCACCCGTCGTATCTTGATCTCCCGACACGTCGTCTTTGACGAGTCTTCCTTTCCCTTTTCCACCCTGTCCTATGACCCCGTCGCTGAGTTGGATTCCCTCTTCTCTACTGACCCCGAGGCCGCTCCTGTACAGCGACCTTGTCGGTTACCTCTTGCAGGTTACCCATCCGTTACGCCACGCACGACTTCGGCGTCTTCCACGCCACCTGCTGTGCCTTACGTGGCCCCGGCGTCCTTGACGCCACTTGCTGCGCCACGCGCGACACCGGCGTCCCTGACGCCACCCGGCTGCGCCACGCGCGGCACCGACGTCCCTGACGCCACCGGCTGCGCCACGCGCTGCCTCGGCGCCCCCGACGTCACCCACTGCACCACGCGCGGCCCCGGTGTCCCCGACGACGCCTGCTGCGCCAAGCGCGGCTTCTGCGTCCCCGGTGTCGACTACTGCGCCACACACGGCCTCAGCTTCCCCGACATCACCTGTAGCAAGCCCGACATCACCAGGCGCACCAGGAGCAGCACCGACGACGACTCCTCGCTTCGCTGACCCCGTACTTGCCTACCAGCGACAAGCACGGGGGGGGGGGGGGGTGGCCCTACTCCAGCTGCACCACGTGTGGCCCCGAGACGAGAGAAGGTCGTTGTACCCGAGCGCCCGGTGTACAACCCTCCTCTTCTCCACAGGGATCTTGGTCACGTCCACCCGATGGTGACTCGACGTGCATCCGGGAGTCTTCGTCCAATTGAGCGCTTCACCGGAGCTGCCTTCTCGTCGACGACTTCTCCACCGACCGACTCTTCTTCGATATCACCCATACCTACTTCCGTGCGTAGCGCCCTCGCCGACCCTCACTGGCGCCGCGCTATGGAGGAAGAGTATGAGGCTCTGCTTGCCAACCGGACCTGGGACCTGGTTCCCCGTCCTGGTCGTGGCAATGTTGTCACAGGCAAGTGGGTTTTCACGCACAAGAAGAAGGCAGACGGTACCTTGGAGAGGTACAGGGCTCGGTGGGTACTCCGGGGTTTCACTCAGCGCCCTGGAGTCGACTGCGACGAGACCTTCAGCCTGGTGGTAAAGCCGGCGACGGTTCGTACCGTTCTGTCGCTAGCTCTCTCACGTTCTTGGCCTGTCCACCAGTTAGACGTCAAGAATGCCTTCCTCCACGGTACACTGACCGAGACGGTGTACTGCAGTCAGCCGGCAGGGTTTGTTGATTCAGCTCACCCAGACATGGTCTGTAAGCTGAACAAATCCCTATACGGACTGAAGCAGGCACCGCGAGCCTGGTATAGCTGGTTCGCCTCCTTCTTGGTCTCACAGGGGTTCGTCGAAGCTAAGTCGGACACTTCGCTATTTGTCTATCGACGTGGCAGTGACACTGCTTACCTCCTACTGTACGTCGATGACATTGTACTAACAGCGTCTAGTCCGGCTCTGCTTCGGCGCACCATTTTTGTTTTACAGCAGGAGTTCGCTATGACGGACCTGGGTCGTCTTCACCACTTCCTGGGCATTGCGGTCGAGGACCGACCAGGCGGCTTATTCCTTCACCAGCGACAGTACTGCCTGGATATCCTCCAGCGAGCGGGCATGACTGAGTGCAAGCCTTGCTCCACTCCAGTGGATACTCAGGCGAAGCTCTCCGCTACCGACGGGACACCCGTCTCTGACCCCACTACTTACAGGAGTCTTGCAGGTGCTCTTCAGTACCTCACCTTCACCAGGCCGGATATCTCGTATGCAGTTCAGCAGGTGTGCCTCCACATGCATGACCCGAGGGAGCCGCACCTCACCGCTGTGAAGCGGATTCTTCGGTACCTACGAGGTACTCTCGACTACGGCCTCCTCCTTCGACGTGACACGGCCTCCGAGCTGGTCGTGTACAGCGATGCTGATTGGGCAGGCTGCCCGGACACACGACGTTCTACTTCTGGGTACGCCGTCTTCCTGGGCGGTAACCTCGTCTCCTGGTACTCGAAGCGACAGCCCGTGGTGTCGCGTTCGAGTGCTGAGGCGGAGTATCGCGCCGTGGCTAACGGCGTAGCTGAGGCCTCCTGGCTCCAGCAGTTGCTTCAGGAGCTCCACACTTCCGTCGCCAGGAGCACCCTCATCTACTGCGACAACGTCAGCGCCGTGTACCTCTCCACCAACCCGGTCCAGCATCAGCGCACGAAACATGTGGAGATCGACCTCCACTTTGTTCGTGAGTGGGTTGCACGCGGCGAGATTCGGGTACACCATGTCCCAACGACGACGCAGTTCGCCGACATCTTCACGAAGGGTCTCCCGTCGTCGCTGTTCTCCGAGTTTCGGTCCAGTCTCAACATCTGCAGTGGCTAGATGTTGTGACTGCGGGGGGGGGGGGGTGTTAGACACTGTGATTATGTGTGTGTCACAGGGGCATATTAGTCATTAGTGAGGGATTAGGGTTAGGGGTAGTTTAGTCCTTTTCCCCCTCCTAATCCCTCTATATAATCAGACTTGTACCTTAGTACTATCATCGATCTAATACAACCACCATTAGCCCTCTAATACATACTGAAGACCATCCTCCACAGTCCTAACGCGACTGGCAACGTCGCCAAGTGGGCAGCGGAGCTGGCGGAGTTCGAGCTGGACTTCCTACCACGTCATGCGGTCAAGAGCCAAGCACTGGCTGACTTCGTGGCCGAGTGGACGCCATCACCAATCAACCCAGGGGGCTCTGAAGGTGAAGAGCCGGAGCCCCGAGCACCGGTCTTCACCGAGCCTCATTGGACGCTCTACTTCGACGGCTCCTCGCGGAAGCAGGGGGGCGGAGCCGGCGTACTGCTCCTCACGCCGACGGGGGAGCAGTTCAAGTACATGGTGCGCCTCAACTTCAAGGCAACCAACAACATGGCCGAGTATGAAGCTCTCATCGTCAGCCTGAAGACGGCGCTGTCTCTCGGCGTCCGCCAGTCGTTGGTCAAGGGCGACTCCCAGCTAATCATCAAGCAAGTCATGCGTGAATGCTCCTGCAACGACCCACAATTAGCTGCCTATCTGCTCTATGTGCAGATGCTGGAGAAAGACTTTGAAGCCTTGGACCTGTGCCATGTACCGCGCGCCGACAACACCGTCGCCGACGACCTGTCAACGAAGGCCTCCACCGGAGCCCCGGTGCCCGAAGGAGCCTTCGAAAGGGCGTTGCCGTGACCCACAACCTGGCCTGCCAAACCGGGCGAAGGGGGCGAGACCAGCACCTTGAAGCTGGCGGTCCCGGCGGCCCTGCAGCCATGGTGCCCACCAAAGATCGTATGCGCCACTGTGGACTCCGTGCTATCCAGCGCCCAAGATCCAGAAGCTCAAGTCAGCCCTGATGCATGGATCACAGAGGTCCGGGACTACTTGAAAGACAACATCCTTCTTGATGAACATGCGTCCGCTAAACGGATTGTGCGGATGGCTAAGAGATACATGCTGGTAGAAGGGGATCTCTACCGGCGTGGCGTCAACGGCATCCTATTACTGTGCATAACCTAGGAGGAAGGCTGCGACCTGCTCGCAGAGATCCACAGAGGCGAGTGCGGGAACCACGCATCTTCCCACATGCTGGTCGGTAAAGCCTTCCGGCATGGCTTCTACTGGCCGACAGCCCTCCTGGACGCCGTCAAGCTGGTCAAGAGATGCAAGGCGTGCCAGTTCCATGCCAAGCAGATCCACACACCGGCGCAAACACTGCAGATGATCTCACCCTCGTGGCCGTTCGCGGTATGGGGGTTGGACATCCTGGGGCCCTTCCCCAGAGCCGTCGGGGGATACCGATACCTCTACGTCGCCATCGACAAGTTCACCAAGTGGCCGGAAGCTGCACCAGTCATCACCATCAACAAGCAATCCGCAGTCAAGTTCATCAAGTCAATCGTCTACAGGTTCAGGGTCCCGAACAGGATCATCACCGACAACGGGATCCAGATCACCAGTGCAGCGTTCCAAGAGTACTGCGAAGACCTTGGCATCCAGGTGTGCTATGCCTCCGTTGCTCATCCAAAGAGCAACGGGCAAGTCGAGAGGGCCAACGCCGAGATCCTTCGGGGCCTCAAGACTCGCACCTATGCCTGCTTGGAGAAGCATTGTGCCAAGTGGGTGAATGAACTTCCGTGCGCACTATGGGCTAGCCGGACATCCCAGAGCCGGGTCACACGGGAGATACCCTTCTTCATGGTATATGGGGCCGAAGCCGTGCTTCCTCCAGAGATCACCATGGGGTCCCCCCGTGTCCGAGCTTACGACGAAGCCACGCAGGACCAGCTCCGACGTGAGGACATCGACCTCGTCGATGAGGCAAGATGGCAAGCAACGCTCCGCAACACACGGTACCGGCAGGCGCTCCGGCACTACCACTAGAGGTCCGTGCGTGCTCGGGAGCTCAAGGAAGGCGACATGGTGCTGCGGCGCATACTTTCTCGAGAAGGGGCCAACAAACTCTCCCCCCAGCTGGGAAGGTTCCTTCCGAGTCACGAAAGTTTGCCGCCCCGGGTGCGTGCGCCTTGCTACGGAGGACGGGGATTCGCTCCCCAACCCGTGGAACATAGAACACCTCCGTAAGTTCTACCCTTAGAGCAGTAGTAGGACATGTTTTTTCTTCTTCTTTCTGTAACAGACCCCATAGAGCCCAGGAGCAGCGCTCGGAGCAACTAAGCCCCAGGGGGTGGTCCAGGACTACGTCCGGCTTAGCCTGGTCCTGTACCCTAAGCGTGTAGGCCCTGCCCCCTTCACAATGGGGTGGGTCGTTGCCTCCATGTACAACCTGTTTTCCTCCTATGGATGTATACGAATGAAGAGAGCCCTGTCCTACCACGCTCCCTTATGTGTTCATTTAAATTATGCATTAATTTTTATGATCACCTCCCCATGCTCAAAGATAGTATACGCTCATCGTATACTCGACTCTCCTTTCCCAGTCTCGTGCCTAGTCGGCATTTGCCATCCTGCCGAAGGCGGTTGTGCTTGAGGTACCTGCCAAAGGCCAGGGGGCCTCTCGGACCTCCCCCAGTTAGGGTCCTGTGACGCCAGTTGGTCTCCTCAAGGAAAAACCTACGCCAGACCGGGAGGTCCAGGGTGTGCAGCCTACTTTGCCTGGTTCCGTACCCAAAGCGTGCGCACTTTGCCTCCCGGAAGGTTCAGGGTGTGCAGCCTGCTTTGCCTGGTCCTGTACCCAAAGCGTGTGCACTCTGCCTCCCCAGCGCTACAGTCTAGTACTAGGGGCCGGACGGTTACACCCTGACCAAGGAGGGAGCCGGACCTCCGGTGCCAGGTGCACTGAGTTGCCCAAGCCCCGTATACCGGCCCAGGACTGTAAGCCAAATAAGACTAAGAGACAGGAAATAGAGGACCTCCGAGCAGAATTACCTTTTCCCTACTTGTGTGCATGACCTCCTTAGAGGCCTCCCCGGACCTTCGGCGGCGGAGCTTCAACACCGGCGTGCTCCGTACGGTCAGGGGGGCCCTGGCCTTAGCTCCCCCGCAGGAATGTGGTAGGTGTGCCTAATGCATTGGCCACACCTACCAGGGGGCCACTACGGGGACTGCACAAGGGAAGGCCGGAGCACCCGGTTGTACTGAAGTCCCAAGGCTTCTCAAGACCGGAGCTCCAGACTCCAACTCAAGGCCCCTTGGGTCCTTATGAGAACAAGGACCTAAGGGAGATGTCTGTGCTAAAAGGCTTTGAGATCGGTGGAGACCTCCCGGGGCCCTTACGGAGCTAAGGGCTCGGGCAGGGCAAGCCAAGAAAAGGAAGCAAAAAGCACGGGCACATAAGGCAACAAGTCTATTCACTGAAGAGCTCCTCGAGCTGGTTTACAGACAGAAGACAAAATACAAAAGCCCTCCAACTACAAGGGCAAGCGCCTAAGAGTCCCCGGACTCCCGCTGGAACCGAGACGCGACGAGGGCGGCGACGTCTCCGACTCCGGCCCTGGCGACCTCCTCCCGCTCGGCGACGGGGCCTCGCACCACCGGCTCCAGAGAGATGGAGGAGTCCTAGCTCCGGAAGCACGTAAGCACGTGCGCAACGACTTCCTTCGCCAAGCCCCTCCCCTCGGCCTCGAGCTCGTCGCCGATCACAGCTTCCAGCCTCTCCAGCTTGGTGCCGATAGACTTGAGTGCCGGGAGCTCCTGGGTCACCTCTTGCGCCGGTGCCCCCGTCCTAACGGGGCTGAAGCCGAGAGGTACCAGAGCAGACTTCGCCTGGCCAACGAAGCCCCAGACTCCTTGGGCCTCGGCGGTCTGCGAAGCTCGGAGCTGCTCCACCTCCTGACGAGCCGCCAGCAGGGCGCCAGGTCCTTCCTCGGCGAACCTCCTCTCCTTGGACGCCAGGTCATTCTCCCGGAGCTGGAGGTCCCGGGTGAGCCTCTCCAACTCCGACGCCCGGAAGTCGGCAGCAAGCTCCCAGTTAAGCACCGTCTGGCGGTCCTGGGCGACCTGCTCCTCCTTTTCGGCCAAGGCAGCCTCCCGGAGTTCCAGCTCTCCAGCCCTGGCCTTCAGGTCGCCTTCTCCCGCCTCCAGCTGCTCGGCGACCTCCTTCTCCTTGTCCACCACAGCGCGCTCCCGCTCCGTGACGGCACACTCGCACCGCACCAGCCGCAGCTGCATCTCCTCGTTGGTGGCGGAGCGGGCCTGGACACCGTCATAGGCCTCGCGGGCCTCCTGCATGATCCTCTGGGTCTCGGTGTCCAGACGGTCGACGACGATCTTCTGCACATTGAGGAGCTCCTCCTCAGCGTCGAGCCTCGCCCTCTTAGCGTAGAGCTCCTCCTCGACCTCCCTGGTCCGCAGCTTCAAGAGCCGCCCCTAGCCGCGGAGGTGATCCCTCTCATCTGCCAAGATCTCCCGCTCGCGCTCGAGCGCAGCCTGAACCTGTCGGACGCTAGACTGGGCCAGCTCCATGGCGTCCGACAGGGACAGTGGAGCAGTAGAGGCCGAAGCCGTGCCGCGGACCTCCTCCATGGCGTCGTCATCTGACGGAGGAGACGCAGGCGCCGCAACATCCGAGGGAGCCACGACGATGCGCCGATCAGGAGAAGACGGCGCTGAGGCAGGGCTGGTCCCGAAGCGCTCCTGTTCGTTGCCCACCTGGGGATCCGCGTCAACTCCTCCTGCGTCAACTCCGCCGGGTCTTCACCAGCAGCCAGCTCCCGAGCTGGCGAAGGAGGAGGCGCCGCCGTCGTCGCAGAGGCCGGTCCCGTCGGGCCAGAAGGAGAAGACGCCTGTACTTGCACGGGGGCCGGTGAAGCTGCCGTGGCGTCCAGACGCTGCGGCACAGGGCTCCTACCAGCCGAAGTTGACCGGGGAACAGACGCGTCCTTGATAGCCGACGAGTCCCTATAAGCACAGAGAACACTCAAGACAAGAATAGAAGAAGAGCTAGAGTACGCAAGTACTTAGTCCCGGTAAGTACAACTTACCGAGGGACACGGACATTCCAGCGGGCATGAAGCCCTGGCTTCCGAGCCGGGGCAGGACCGCCAGAGCCTGCTGTCGCCGCCGGGGCCTGCGCCGAAGGCACCTGGACTGGCGGAACAAGGGGTGCACCCGGAGCCCCCCTGGGAGATGGAGCAGCGGAGCTCTCGCCGGCAGCACCTCTGGCGCCGCTCGCCGTGCCAGCACCTGAAGGCCGGGGCGCCTGCGCCCCCGATTGAGTCCCGGCTGCGCTCCCTCTGGCACCGCCGCCTGTCGAGCCTGTAGCGGGGATACTCGACGATCGGGGCACCTGAGCCCCTGGCTGGGTCCCAGGCACCGCGGCACCGGCATCCCTCCTCGGAGCTCCACCTGTGGAAGGAGTGTGGGACGCCCGGGGCTCCTCCGACCGCCGCTGTCCAAGGGGAGTTCCGTCGGCACGGAAGACCCGAGGCCTCTTTGGGTCGCTGCCTAACGGACCGATGCCTCCTGATGAAGAGCGCGGGGGGACTCCGGTCCCCTGACTCGGCGCAAACGATGCCCTCGGCGGAGACCGGGAGCGCTTCCTCTTCGGCGGACTGGAGGCCGGCACCTTGCCCTTCCCCTTGTCGACAGTCTGAGCTCTGTCGCTCCTCGGCGCGGGTTGGGCATCGGCCGACGCCTCGCGCTGCGCTCTGGAGCGGTCAACCTCTGTGATCGAGATCCCCCGGGAAGCATCACCGATCTGGCGCACGGCGATTTCGATATCGTCCAAGGTTGGCATTTCTCGCAGCAGCTTCGACCTCCGCGTCGGCTCCATGAAGAGGGGGAGGCAGGAAACAGGAACTGTTAGGGAGCGGTCATCGAGGATGTCACTGCTTACCCTCATCACCATCTCCCTCAACATCTTGACGGACGGGTCAGAGTCTAAGCCTGTCTCCAGCCTGGTGCAATCATGCACGCCGGTGTAGTACCACGCCGGGCGATTGCGCTGTTGCAGCGGCGCGACAGGAAGTCCGCCAACACCATCTGGGACGTCAGCCCCTGCTCTGCCAGGAACTAGATCCAATCTAGGACTGGCGTGTACTCCGGCTCTAGCTCCGGGCACTCCTCCCAGAAGTGGCGCCCGGTGGATGGGGCCTCGGTCGGCAACTGGAGGCGATCGTGCTCATCAGTCTTCACGATCACCCAGTCATCCCTCCAGCTCTCCCACCTCGAGGCACTGAAGGGCAGAAGGTACTTGGAGACCTTCGGATCCTTATAGCAGTGCTGGAAATAGTAGGCTCCCAGCTGGTTCTTCGAGCCGCACCCGGTCGTCCGCAGCAAGAAGTGATGGAAGAGCGTCACTGAAGCGCGGACCCCCACGAACATCTCGCAGAAGTGCACAAAGACAGTAGCCAAAGCGAAAGAGTTCGGGGAGAGGTGGTGGAGCTGAAGACCATAAGTCTCCAGAAGAGTCACGAAGAAGGAAGAAATCGGGGGGACAAATCCGGCCAAGGCGTAGGTGACGAAGAGGACGGTCTCCCCTCTCTCCAGACGCAGGGGAAGAGATCCCCGCCGAAGGCAAAGCATCTGCTCCTCGGAGTGCCATCCCAGGAGCCTGCGCACCGGCCCAAGGTCCTTTGTCCGGGCGATGCGCGGTGAAGGCAGGTTGGAAGCCATCGGAGGCGAAGTTGCAGGAACTTAGAAGGCAGAGAAGGCTTGGGCGCACGGAAGAATCCGGAAGGCTCAGACGTAGGGAGATGTGCGAAGGGAAGCCCACGATGCGGAAGGGTCTCCCTTTAAACCTCCCAGAGGCAATTCGAAACGCTTCGTATGCGCCGCTCGGGGCAGACGCCCCAGGTCCAAGCCCCAGCGACAATAACAAGAGGGCCCAAGCCGTCCTGCAGAAGCGGTGGACCAAGAAGTCAACCCCTCAAGCGGACGACCCGGAGGTTCCTGATAAGGTGCTGTGACATGCAGCAGGGGCAGCGTTGGGAACCGCCGCGGTTAAAGCGACTGTCGGTACCCTCGATATGGGGTACCCCCGCGCACAGGGAAAAATGCCTAAGGACCTCGCCCTTCTCCGCAGGGAGAGCTCCGAAGGCGTCACGTGTCCAGAGGGGCCGGACCTCCCTCTTCTCAGAGGAGAGCTCCGGACCCGCCACGTGGCCAGCAGCAGCCGGACCCCCCCCCCCCTACCGCGGGGAGAGCTCCGAAGGCTCCACGTGTTCCGCGGGGCCGGACCTCCCTCTCCTCGGAGGAGAGCTCCGGGCCTGCCACGTGGCCAGCAGCAGCCGGGCCTCCCCCCTCCGCGGGGAGAGCTCCGAAGGCTCCACGTGTCTCGCGGGGCCGGACCTCCCTCTCCTCGGAGGAGAGCTCCGGACTCGCCACGTGGCTAGCAGAGCAACGCTGTCTGCCCCCCGCGCGGTAGGCAGCAGGCGTAAAGATGCGCCATACCTTGCCCGTACAAGGTATTCAAGGCCCGCGCCTTCCCAAGACGCGGAGACGCGGAGCACGCCTCTGTCAGGTGCCGTTGTGCCCAGTCATATCGCAGACTGGTGCGCCGTGTCAGAGCCTGCCCGCCAATAAACACAGCAACAAGACATCCCCTGCCGCCCTGACCATCATCAACCACTACGACTAGCTTGCGGCATGGGCATGGCGGCAGAACGAAGATTCGGAAGCCTTCACCAGAGACAACTACCGGCATAACTGCAGATACGGTAGTCGGCAGGCAATCTCCCCGGGACCACCTGTCGGGTCCCGGGCCCACCTTGTAAGCCACTCGAGCCTTGGACTATAAAAGGCTCGGGTAGGCAACGTTAGCAAGGGTTAGAACTCTGTGAACTCGCACTCTAGACATCACTCACCCTCAAGCTCAGGACTCCGGTTCTGAGCAGCAAGCAATACAGCGAGCACCTCTGCTCACCGTGGACATAGGGTTTTACGCTCCGGCGGCCTGAACCACGTAAAACTCCCCGTGTCAAGCTTCTCCCTCACTCGTCCCTGATGCTGAAGCTCTCCGCAAGCGTCTAGCCCCTCCGAAAAGGAACCTCCGCGGGCTGCCCAGAGCAGGTCCGGGGAAAGTGTCGACTACACACTTCGACATTTGGCGCGCCAGGAAGGGGGGCTTTTCCCTTGCGCGACGAGCTTTTGCCGGCGAAGATGACCAAGCTTCCTTCAGCGGCAAGCTCTCCTCCCCCGCGTTCATGACGGACCGTGACTAGCGGGGACTACGTCTCGACACACTCTGTACGGAGTGTGTCACCGCAAGATGGAAGCCAGCAGCTGACTCCGGCAGCGCCGATTCCGGCAACACAGGCTCCAGCCAGCGTGAGATCGTCTGCAGCGCTGAGCGTCCCCCACGGGGGCGCGCTGGCCGCAGCAAGAGCGCTACTGCGCAATCCGCCTGCTGGGGACGCGCCTCAGTCAGCGACCCAGCAGTGGGTTCGCGAGGTAGACCGTCTCGTCGTCGCCGCCGCTAACCCTCGGATTCGGTGGGGACGACGCCCCGGCCAACCGGCTGTGTCGCTGACGAGCACGCCAACGGTTGACGGGCAGACGGCAGATTCCAGCTCCACCAGGCTCCCATCGACGGACCTGATGATGGAGATGGAGCGATGCCACTTGGGCAAAGATGCCCGAGTTTGAGCGACGACGAGAAAGGCGTCGCAACCAAGAGGCCGGCGACAGCATGACGTCTGCCTCAACACTGCCTGAGGCGCAGACTTTCGCCACGCGATCTCTGCCCCAGGCATACGCCACGCAGCATGTGCCCCAGCCATATGCCCTGCAAACGGCGCTCCCGGTCTATGGCGCAGCCTTGCCCATACCGGGGTACACTGTGCCAGCAGCGAACCAAGCGTTCGCGGCACCAACGCCTGCAGCAACAGGAGCAGGATGTGCAGCCCTGGCGCCACACCTTCGCTTCGCGAGGTGGCCGCGCAAGTTTAGGCCGCACCTGCCCGAGAAGTACGACGGCAACGTCAGCCCGGCGGAGTTCCTCCAGATCTACTCCACCGCCGTCCTTGCTGCAGGAGGGGACGAGGCCGTCATGGCCAACTACTTCCCCGTCGCCTTGACCGGCCCAGCCCGGTCTTGGCTCATGAACCTCCCCCAGGGTTCCGTAACCTCCTGGGGAGAGCTCTGCCGGCAGTTCACCACCAACTTCGGCAGCTCCTACACCCGGCCTGACACGGAGCTCGACCTCCACGCCATCCAGCAACATCCTGGAGAGACGCTGCGCTCTTCATCCAGCGGTTCTCCCAGGTACGCAACACCATCCCGCACATTCAAAGTGCTTCTGTGGTGGTGGCGTTCCGGCAAGGTGTTCGGGATGAGAAGATGCTTGAGAAGCTCGCGACCAGAGAGGTTCGCGACATCTCAGAGCTCTTCATCCTGGCGGACAAATGCGCCAGGGCAGCTGAAGGGCGGAACTGGCACTCTCTGCCAGCCTCCGAGTCAGGAGGACAGCCCGGATCTGGCGCTGCTTCCTATGGAGGCAGCAAGAAGATCAAGAACCGGGGTGGTGGCAAGATGAAACCACCGGCTGTGGCTCCCGTTGCTGCAGCAGCAGCACCCAGTGGGGCTCGGGGGCCACGCCCCGACAAAAGGCAGCGACAGTCACCAGCTCCAGAGGGAGACCAAGGTGAACTGTGCCCCGTGCACGGCACCAGCTACCATACTGCTGCTGAGTATCGGGACATCCAGAGGCTCGCAGAGCGCTTCCGCAAAGGGAGGCAGCTGCGAGCCGATGCCCTGCCCTTCCGTCAAAGAGAGGGCAAGCAGAAGGTCGACGCCCGAGACAACGTCGGCCACCAGGTGGGGTTTCAGGAGCCTCGGCGCGCCATAAAGACGGTGCACAACGGTGAGGACTCCAGCTCTAGTGATGACAAGCCGGGGCAGTAACCGACTACGGCTGCCCCGAAAAACCAGTGGAGACTGCACTGCTGCGATATCAATCTTGGAGAAGCTCCAAGCAGTTGCAGCAGCCCAAGCACCAGCCCCGACGGTGCAAAACCGGGCCAGCTCCACCCGAGTGCACGTCTCTGTGCCTCGGCCTTACCTCCTGGGGGCCGCCCAGGGTCCGTCAACCTCTTGACGGCCTTAGCCAGAAGGGGAAAGACGTCTTGGGTCTCCCAAGAAGAGTCCGGGTCCTCCTACCTCTTGACGGCCTTAGCCAGAAGGGGAAAGTACCCCGGGGCTCCCGGGAGAAGCCGCGTTGGACCTGCTCCAGCGTGAAGATATCTGCCTCGTCGACGAGGCACGACTGCAGGTGACACCCCACAACGCACGGCCTCGGCTGGTGCTCTAGCACTACTGCCAAAGGACCAAGCGCGTCAGGGACTTGCAAGAAGGCAACCTGGTGCCGCGGCACACACTTTCCCGCGAAGGACCTATAAACTCTCCCCCAGCCGGGAAGAGGCCCCTTCCGAGTCGCGAAAGTTGCCGTCCCAGATACACATGCCTTTCAACCAAGGATGGGATCCGTTCCCGAACCCTTGGAGCATGGAACATCACAGTAAGTTCTACCTCTTGAACATCAGTAGAACAGGGCCATACCCCTCTGTAATAAATCCCATAGAGTCCAGGAACAGCGCTCGGAGCAGCTAAGTCTCAGGGGACGGTCCAGGACTACGTCCAGCTTGGCCTGGTTCCGACCCCAAGCGCGTAGAGTCTTGCTTCCCTTCTTAGTGAGGCGAGTCGTTGCCTCCATGTACAGCCTGCCTTCCTCCTATGGGCATTTACATAGAAACCTGTTCTACCTCGCTCTCACTCATGTGCTCATTTAAATTATGCATTAATTTTTATGACCGCACTTTCTATGTATGCTCACCGTACATTTAGCTCCCCTTTCCCGCGCTCATCCATAGTCAGCATTTGCTATCCTACCGAAGGCGGTTGCGCTTGAGGCACCTGCCGATGGCCAGGGGGCCTCTCGGGCCTCCCCAGTCAGGTGTTGCGATGCTAGTTGGTCACCTCCAGGAAAGGCCTGCGCCGTGCATGGGGGTCCAGGGTGCGTATCCCGCTCAGCCGGCTCTGTACCCAAAGCGTGCGCACCCTGCCCTCCGGAGGTCTAGGGGAGTACAGCCGCTTTGCCTGGTTCCGTACCCAAAGCCTGTGCACTCTGCTTCCCCGGCGTACGGTCCGGTACTAGGGGCCCGACGGTCGTACCCGGACCTTGGAGGGAGCCGGAGCCCCGGTGCCTCGCGCACAGAATTGCCCAAGCCCCGTATACAGGACTAGGACCGTAAGCCGAATAAGACTAAGAGACGGGGAGGGGAGAACCCCCCGAGGAGAATTACGCTTCCTCTACCTGTGTGCAGGACCTCCAGGTTATAGCTACGGGGGCTGCATGAAGGGGGGGGGGGGGCAAGGAGCTATCGACTACTCCAGCGCAAGACCGGAGGAACCGGGTTTCGCCCTTTCTGCAGGGACGAGACCCGAAGGCCCCATGTGTCCAGCGGGGCCGGAGCTCCCCTCTCCTCAGGAGGGGCGCCGGGCCCGCCACGTGGCCGGCAGAAGCCGGACCTCCCCCTCCGAGGGGAGAGCTCCGAAGGCTCCACGTGTCCAGCGGGGCCGGAGCTCCTCTCTCCTCAGGGGGGGCTCCGGGCCTGCCACGTGGCCAGCAGCAGCCGGACCTCCCCCCTCCGCGGGGAGAGCTCCGAAGGCTCCACGTGTCCCGCGGGGCCGGACCTCCCTCTCCTCAGAGGAGAACTCTGGACTCGCCACGTGGCTAGCAGATCCGGACCTCCCCATTCTCATGGGGCAAGTTCCGGAGACCTCCGGGGCCCTTAATGCAACAAGGACCCGGAGAAGGTGTCTGTGCAGAACTTCGAGAATGGTGAAGGCCTCTGAGTACCTTGCGGAGCTAACGGCTCGGCCAGGCGAAACCAAGAAGAAGGCAAAAAGCGCAACAGGCACAAAAAATCACAAGAGTCTATTTATTCATGGCTCCATGAGCTGGACTATAGACTCAATAAAAAAAAGGGAAGGAGGAGATACAAGCCCTAGGGTCCCCCTGGCTCGTGCCGGAACCGAGAGGCCACAAGGGCGGCCACATCCTCGACTTCAGCCCTGGCGGTCTCCTCCCTCTCCATGGCAGGGCCCTGTCTCGCTGGCTCCAGTGAGAAAGAAGGGTCCCGGCTCCTGAAGCACGCCAACACATGCGTGGCAACCTCCACGGCTAGGCCCCGTTCCTCTGCCTCGAGCTCGCCGGCGACCACCGCATCTAGCCTGCTCAGCTTGGCGCCGATTGACTCCAGCGCGGGGATCACTTCAGCCACCTTCAGCGCAGGGGCCGCCGTCTTCACCGGGCTGAAGCCAAGGGGGACCAAGGCGGACCCTGCCTGGTCGACAAAGCTCGAGACCGCACGGGCCTCGGAAGACCGCGAGGCCAAGAGCTCTACCTCGTGGCGGGCTGCCCGCAGGGCGTCGTGGCTTCCCTCGGAGAATTCCTTCTCCTTGGCCGCCAGGGAGCTTTCCCGAAGGCGGAGAGTCTGGGCAAGCCGCTCCAACTCTGAAACCCGGAAGTCGGCAGCCAACTCCCGATCCAGGATCCCCTGGCGCTCCCGGGAGACCTGCTCTTCCCTCGTGGCAAGGTCTGCCTTCCGGGCCTCTAGCTTCGTGGCCCGAGCTCGCAGGTCGCCCTCGCCCGCCGCCAGCCGCGCAGCGACCCTCTCCGCCTCGGCCGCCACGGAGCGCTCCTGATCCTCAACGGCGCGCTTACGGCGCGCCAGCCTCTGCCGTACCTCCTCCAGGGTAGAGAAGTTCTCCTCGGCCCGGGCATGCGCCTCAAGGGCCTCCCTGTGGAGCCGCCGCGTCTCGGAGTCCAGACGGTCGACAGCCTGCTTCTGCCGGTCGAGGAGCGCCTCCATGATGTCAAGCGACTCTCGCCTGGAGTCGAGCTCGCCCTTGACCTTCGCGGTCCGCTCCCGTAAAAGGTTCCCCCAGGTGAAGAGGCGATCCCTCTCAACCACCTGCTCCTCTCGCTCACGACCGAGCGCGGCCAAGACCTGTCGGACGCTCGTCTGGGCGAGCACGAGAGCATCTGCCAGGGGCAGTGGGGCAGCAGAGGCTGGAGCGGTGCCCCCGACTCCCTCCATCACGTCGTCTTCAAGAGAAGACGGCGCACCGGCAACCGGGATGAGACGCCGGTCAGGAGAAGCCGTCGTTGGGACTTCGACAGCCGGACCCACCGAACCCTCACCGGCAGCAGGCTCCTGAGCCGGTGGAGAAGGACGAGTGGAGGGGGTCGACGCTGCCACAGAAGCCGGGCCGTCTGGTACAGGAGGAACCTGCGCTGGCTTGGGGGCCGCGGCAACCGTCTCGGCTTCCGAGCGCTGTGGCGCAGACTCCCCATCAGTCGGGGACGGCCGAGAAACGCGAGCACTCCAACAGGCTCTGAACCCCGACTTCTGAGTCGGGGTAGGACCACTAGAGCCCGCCGTCGCCGCCGACGGCTGCTCCGCAGTCGCCCGGACTGACGGAGGAGGGGATGCTCCTGAAGCTCCCCTGGACACATCAGCAGTCTCCTTGGAGACTCCACCGCCTGAAGCCCTCCTCGGCGCGTCAGCAGTCCCCTTGGAGACTCCACCGCCTGAAGCCCTCCTCGGCTCGTCAGCAGTTTCCTTGGAGACTCCACCGCCTGAAGCCTTCCTCAACGCATCAGCAGTTTCCTTGGAGACTCCACCGCCTGAAGAGGGAGGACGCGACGCCCGGGAACCTTCAGCCTGTCGTCGCTCAAGAGGAGTCCCGTCGGGATGATGAGCCCGAGACCTCTTGGGATCGCAACCGGACGGGGCGCCATCTCCAGATGCAGGGCGTGCAGGCGCCCTGGATCCCTGACTCGGCGCAGACGCCACCACCGGAGGAGATCGAGCGCGTTTCTTCTCTGGAGGCGGGTTGGAAGCCATGGCCTAAGACGAAGGCGCAAGAACTCACGGAAGGTGCAAGCGCTGGGAAGTGCGAAGGGAAGCCGCGATGCGGTTAAGATCCCCTTTTAAAACTTCCCAGGTGCGATTCAAAGCCATTCGAAACTCTTCGAATACGCCGCTTGGGCAACCGCTTCGGGTCCAAGACCAAGCGTCGATGACAAGTGGACCCAAGTCGTCCAGCTGAAGCGGTGGGCCAAGAAGTCAGTCTCCCAAGAAGACGAGCCGGCAAGGCGCTTCGGCGGATCCCGAAAAAAGCGCCGTGACGTGCAGAAGTGGCAACCTTGGGAACCGCCGCAGTAAAAGCAACCATCAAGTGGGCGCACGTCCCCACGATCCCATGAATGTTCGTGCTCCGGCAACGGTCAATGCGGGACTTAGAGAAAGTGCGCGGAACGGAAGAGACGGAGGCCCCACCTCAGGCTTGCTATCTCCCCCGAGATGGGCCCGGGGGCCACTGTCGGTACCCTCGATATGGGGTACCCCCGCGCACAGGGGAAAATGCCTAAGGACCTCGCCCTTCTCCGCAGGGAGAGCTCCGAAGGCGCCACGTGTCCAGCGGGGCCGGACCTCCCTCTTCTCAGAGGAGAGCTCCGGACCCGCCACGTGGCCAGCAGCAGCCGGACCTCCCCCTACCGCGGGGAGAGCTCCGAAGGCTCCACGTGTTCCGCGGGGCCGAACCTCCCTCTCCTAGGAGGAGAGCTCCGGGCCCGCCACGTGGCCAGCAGCAGCCGGGCCTCCCCCCTCCGCGGGGAGAGCTCCGAAGGCTCCACGTGTCCCGCGGGGCCGGACGTCCCTCTCCTTAGAGGAGAGCTCCGGACTCGCCACGTGGCCAGCAGAGCAATGCTGCCTGCCCCCGCGCGGTAGGCAGCACGCGTAAAGACGCGCCATACCTTGCCCGTACAAGGTATTCAAGGCCCGTGCCTTCCCAAGACGCGAAGACGCGGAGCACGCCTCTGTCAGGTGTCGTTGTGCCCAGTCACATCGCTGACTGGCGCGCTGTGTCAGAGCCTGCCCGCCAATAAACACAGCAACAAGACATCCCGTGCCGCCCCAGCCATCATCAACCACTACGACTAGCTTGCGGCATGGACAGGGCGGCAGAACGAAGACTCGGAAGCCTTCGCCAGAGACAACTACCGGCATAACTGCAGATACGGTAGTCGGCAGGCAATCTCCCCGGGACTACCTGTCGGGTCCCGGGCCCACCTTGTAAGCCACTCGAGCCTTGGACTATAAAAGGCTCGGGTAGGCAACATTAGCAAGGGTTCGAACTCTGTGAACTCGCACTCTAGACATCACTCACTCTCAAGCTCAGGACTCCGGTTCTGAGCAGCAAGCAATACAGCGAGCACCTCTGCTCACCGTGGACGTAGGGTTTTACGCTCCGGCGGCCTGAACCACGTAAAACTCCCCGTGTCAAGCTTCTCCCTCACTCGTCCCTGACGCTGAAGCTCTCCGCAAGCGTCTAGCCCCTCCGAAAAGAACCTCCGCGGGCTGTTCAGAGCAGGTCCGGGGGAAGTGTCGACCACACACTTCGACAGCGACCATCAAGCAAGGGTCACATTCCCACGACCCTCCTCCCAGGATTAAATGCGTGGGCCCGCACGGCTGAGTCGTGCAGCTTTTGCAACATCCTAAAGGAGTTTCCAAGAAAGTGCGCGGGATAGACAAGAGGAAGGCCCCACCCCGGGATCGTTATCTCCCGCGAGATGGGCTCGGGGGCCACTGTCGGTACCCTCAATACCGGGTACCCCCGCGCACAGGAGAAATCCGCCTAAGGACCTCGCCCCCTCCGCAGGGGTGAGCTCCGAGGGCGCCACGTGTCCAGCAGGGCTGGGCCTCCCCTCTCCTCAGAGGGGAGCTCCGGGCCTGCCATGTGGCCGGCAGAGCCGGACCTCGCCCCCTCCGCAGGGGCGAGCTCCGAAAGCGCCACATGTCCAGCGGGACCGGGGCTTCCCTCTCCTTAGAGGAGAGCTCCGGGCCTGCCACGTGGCCAGAAGAGCCGGACCTCGCCCCCTCCGCAGGGGTGAGCTCCGAGGGCGCCACGTGTCCAGCAGGGCCGGGCCTTCCCCTCTCCTCAGAGGCGAGCCCCCGGCCTGCCACGTGGCCGCCAGAGCCGGACCTCGCCCCCTCTGCAGGGGCGAGCTTCGAAGGTGCCACGTGTCCAGCGGGGCTGGGCCTTCCCCTCTCCTCAGAGGCGAGCCCCGGGCCTGCCACGTGGCCGGAAGAGCCGGACCTCGCCCCCTCCGCAGGGGTGAGCTTCGAAGGCGCCACGTGTCCAGTAGGGCCAGGGCTCCCCTCTCCTCAGAGGAGAGCTCCGGGCCTGCCACGTGGCCAGAAGAGCCGGACCTCACCCCCTCCGCAGGGGTGAGCTCCGAAGGCCCACGTGTTCGGTGGGGCCGGGCCTCCCCTCTCCTCAGAGGTGAGCCCCGGGCCTGCCGCGTGGCCAGCAGTGCCGCGCTGCCCACTCCGGCTCGGTAGGCAGCGGGAGTAAAGGCACGGCATGCCCTGTCCGATCAATACATTCAAGACCCGCGCCTTCCCAAGACGCGGAGGCGCGGCTTACGCCTGTCAGGAGGCACTGTGACCAGTCACAGTCAAGACAGACGCACCATGTCAGAAGCTGTAGACCAATAAATACAGCGACAAGACATGTCCTGCCGTCCCTACCATCATCAACCACTACGCCTAGCTTGCGGCATGGGCAGGACGGCGACTAAGAAGCCTGCCAGAGACAACTACCAGCATTCACTGCAGGATATGGTAGATGGTAGGAAATCATCTCGGGGCCACATGTCGGGCCCCGGGGCCCACCTTGTAAGCCGCCTGAGCCTTGGAGTATAAAAGGCTCGGGTAGGCAACGTTGCAAGGGGTTCGGATCCCTCAGCATTCGACCCCAGTTCGGCATTTTAGCAACTAAGCTCACACACGAGCAAGCAATACACGGAGCAACACAGCTCTCGTGGACGTAGGGTTTTACGCTCCGGCGGCCCGAACCACGTAAAAATTCTTGTGTCAATCCTCCTTCATCCAACGCGACCCTCTCGAGAGAACTAGCCCCTCCGTAAAAGAATCTCCGCGGGCTGCTCCTGAAGCAGGTCCGGGGAAAGTGTCGACGGCACACTTCGACAGGTATTATAGACAATAGTACACTTTCCCTAATATTTCTAATGTATGTATTCCATGTTCATTTTTCAGGTGGACCCGCAGGATATTGCTATGGTATGCTTTACATTGTTGAAGATTGATTGCTAATTAAGTGGCATATACTCCCTTTGTTTCAACCAATGAAGTTAATTTCAGTTTTATTTAATGTTTAAATAAAGTACATAAGCAGATAATTTCTTATGTGCACCTATGGAGTGGTATGTTTCTATTTGTTTGTCTACGCTGCCGTTGAATAATTTGTTAGACACTGTAATTAGGGGTGTGACACAGGGGTATATTAGTCATTAGAGAGGGATTAGGGTTAGGGGTAGTTTAGTCTTTTTTCCCTGCCAATCCCTATATATAATCACACCTTGTCGGTACCCGCGAGATGGGGTACCCCCGCACACAGGGGGGAAATGTCTGAGGATCTCGCCCTTCTCCGCAGGGAGAGTTACGAAAGCGCCACGCGTCCAGCGGGGCCGGACCTCCCTCTCCTCAGAGGAGAGCTCCAGGCTCGCCACGTGGCCTCCAGAAGCCGGACCTCCCCCCTCCGCGGGGGTGAGGTCCGAAGGCCCCACGTGTCCTGCGGGGCCGGACCCCCCTCTCCTCTGAGGAGGGCTCCGGGCCCGCCACGTGTCCAGCAGAATAGCGCTGCCTGCCCCCGAGCGGTAGGTAGCGGGCGTAAAGACGCCCCATACCTTGCCCGTACAAGGTATTCAAGGCTCGCGCCTTCCCAAGACGCGGAGCACGCCTCTGTCAGGTGACGTTGCGCCCAGTCGCATCACAGACTGGCGCGCGGTGTCAGAACCTGCCAGCCAATAAACACAGCGACGAGACATCCCCTGCCGCTCCCGCCGTCATCAACCACTACGACTAGCATGCGGCATGGGCAGGGCGGCAAGACGAAGACTCAGAAGCCTTCGCCAGAGACAACTACCGACATAACTGCGGATACAATAGTCGGCAGGCAATCACCTCGGGACCACCTGTCGGGTCCCGCGCCCCCCTTGTAAGCCACACGAGCCTTGTACTATAAAAGGCTTGGGTAGGCAACGTTAGCAAGGGTTCGCACTCCAGCAACTCACACCCTAGGCATAACTTATCCTCAAGCTCAGGACTCCAGTTCTGAGCAGCAATCAATACAACGAGCACCTCAGCTCACCGTGGACGTAGGGTTTTACGCTCCGGCGGCCCGAACCACGTAAAACTCGCCGTGTCAAGCTCCTCCCTAACTCGTCCCTACGCTTAAGCTCTCCGCAAGCGACTAGCCCCTCCGAAAAAGAACCTCCGCGGGCTGCCCAGAGCAGGTCCGGGGGAAGTGTCGACCACACACTTCGACATTTGGCGCGCCAGGAAGGGGGCTTTTCCCTTGCGCGACGAGTTTCTGCCGACGAAGATGACCAAGCTTCCTTCAGCGGCAAGCTCTCCTCCCCCGTGTTCACGGCGAACCGTGACCAGCGGGGAATACGTGTCGACACACTCAGGACGGAGTCTGTCGGCGCAAGCTGGAAGCCAGCAGCCGACTCCGGCAACGCCGACTCCGGCAACGCAGGCTCCAGCCAGCGTGAGATCCTCTGCAGCGCTGAGCGTACCCCACGGGGGTGCGCTAGCTGCAGCAAGAGCGCTACTGCGCAATCCGCCTGTTGGGGACGCGCCTCAGGCAGCGACCCAGCAGTGGATCCGCGAGGTAGGCCGTCTCGTCGTCGCCGCCGCAAACCCTCGACCTCGGTGGGGACGACGCTCCGGCCAACCGGCTGTGTCGCTGACGCGCACACCAACGGTTGACGGGCAGACGGCGGATTCCAGCTCCACCAGGCTTCAGTCGACGGACCTGAGGGCAGAGCTGGAACGGTGCCACTTGGGCCAGGATGCCCGGGTGTACCTCGAGCGACGTCAAGAAAGGCGTCGCAACCAAGAGGCCGGCGACAGCATGACGTCAGTCTCGACCTAGTCTGAGGCGCAGACCTTCGCCACGCGATCTCTGCCCCGGACATACGCCGTGCAGCATATGCCACAGCCATATGCCCTGCAAACGGCGACCCCGGTCTATGGCGCAGCCTTGCCCATACCGGGGTACACTGTGCCAGCGGCGAACCAAGCGTTCGCGGCACCGTCGCCTGCAGCAACAGGGGCAGGGTGTGCGGCCCTGGCGCCCCACCTTCGCTTCGCGAGGTGGCCGCGCAAGTTTCGGCCGCACCTGCACGAGAAGTACGACGGCACCGTCAACCCGGCGGAGTTTCTCCAGATCTACTCCACCGCCGTACTTGCCGCAGGAGGGGATGAAGCCGTCATGGCCAACTACTTCCCCATCGCCTTGACCGGCCCAGCCCGGTCTTGGCTCATGAACTTACCCCAGGGTTCCATAACTTCCTGGGAAGAGCTCTGCCGGCAGTTCACCGTCAACTTCGGCAGTTCCTACACCCGGCTTGGCACGGAGCTCGACCTCCACGCCATCCAGCAACAACCTGGGGAGTCGCTGCGCTCCTTCATCCAGCGGTTCTCCCAGGTGCGGAACACCATCCCACACATCCAAAACGCTTCTGTGGTGGTGGCGTTCCGGCAAGGCGTTCGGGACAAGAAGATGCTCGAGAAGCTCGCGACTAGAGAGGTCCGCGACGTCTCAGAGCTCTTCAGCCTGGCGGACAAGTGCGCCAGAGCAGCCGAAGAGCGGAACTGGCACTCACTGCCAGCCTCCGAGTCAGGAGGGCAGCCCGGGTCTGGCGCTGCTTCCTATGGATGCAGCAAGAAGGCCAAGAACCGGGGCAGAGGCAAGATGGAATCGCCGGCCGCGGCCCCTGTTGCCGCAGCAGCGGCACCCAGTGGAGCTCAGGGGTAGCGCCCCGACAAGAGGCAGCGACGGTCACCAGCCCCAGAAGGTGAACAAGACAAGCTATGCCCCGTGCACGGCAGCTGTCGCCATACTACTGCCGAGTGTCGGGAGATCCAGAAGCTCGCGGAGCGCTTCCGCAAAGGGAAGCAGCAGCGGACTGATGCTCCACCCTTCCGCCAAAGGGAGGGCAAGCAGAAGGTCGACGCCCCAGACAGCGTCGACCACCAAGTGGGGTTCCAGGAGCCTCAGCGCGCCGTGAAGGCGGTGCGCAACCATGAGGACTCCAGCTCCAGTGATGATGAGCGTCGAAATAAGCTCTACGTCATATACGGCGGGTCCGCCGACCCCTCATCCCGAAGCGCAATTAAGACTCTGCGCCGAGCGGTAGCGTCGGTGGCTCCACTCCTAAGTGCCGCACCGCACCTCAAGTGGATGGGAACCCCCATCAGCTTTGACGCCACCGACTGCCCCAGGAACATGGCTGGGGCCGGCCAACTACCGCTCTTGGTAGCACCCACCATCGCCAACGTGAGGATGTACCACGTTTTGGTAGATGGCGGAGCTGGGCTGAACCTCATCAGCCGTGCAGCTTTCCAGAAGCTGCAGATCCCGATGGCCAAGCTCACCCCGTCGAGCCCGTTCTCAGGGGTAGGGCCGAGACAGTTCCCTACGGCAACATCAGCCTCCCGGTGACCTTCGGAGCTCCGGACAGCTATCGGACAGAATACATTCTGTTCGACGTGGCGGAGATCGACCTCCCCTTCAACGCCACAATTGGCAGGCCAACCCTGTATCGATTCATGGCAGTAGCCCACTACGGCTACCTCGTCTTGAAGATGCCTACACCAATAGGCGTCCTCAGGATTCGTGGAGACCGCACTGCTGCAGTGTCGGCCTTGGAAAAACTCCAAGCGCTTGCAACAGCTAGAGCACCAGCCCCTGACAGTGCAGAACCAGACCAGCTCCACCCGAGTGCACGCCACCGTGCCTCCACCGCAGCACCCCGTGTGCAACCCCTCGACGAGGGCGACGTCCCCTTAAAGATCGTCCAAGTCGGCGCCGAAGCCACCCAGACCACCCGGGTAGCCGGGGGCCTGGATAGCAAACAGGAAGGCGCGCTCGTCACCTTCCTCCGGCACAACGTTGACGTGTTTGCATGGCAGCCGTCACAGATGCCGGAGATCACTAGGGAGGTGATCGAGCACCACTTAAAGGTCTTCCCCGACGCCTGGTCAGTTCAACAGAAGCCCCGCAAGCAGTCCATCGAGCGGCAAAACTTCATTCGCGAAGAAATCAAGAAGCTGCTGGACGCTGGCTTCATACGGGAAGTCCACCACCCCCGGTGGTTGGCGAACCCTGTCGTTGTCCCGAAGGCTGGTGGGAAGCTCCGGATGTGCATCGACTACACGAGTCTCAATAAGGCATGTCCCAAAGATCCATTTCCTCTCCCTAGAATAGATCAAATAGTAGACTCAGACATCAGGCTGCGATATGCTGTGCTTCCTAGACGCCTACTCGGGTTTCCATCAGATCCCCATGTCTAGAGAAGATGAAGAGCACACCTCCTTCATCACAGTAGATGGTCTGTATTGTTATGTCTCTATGCCTTATGGCCTAAATAATGCTCTCCCCACCTTTGTACGTGCAATGCACAAAACCTTTGGAGAGTTTATAAGAGACTTAGTTGAGGTGTACGTTGATGACATCGTTGTCAAGGTCAGGCAGAGTTCATCTTTGTTAGATGTCACACCCGGTTTTTCCGAAGAACAACCAAGTGAATATCACATGTATGCCAGGATCATTTTCTCATACATGTGATGACAAATAGTGAAGCATCATTTATTACAAGCCAGGTGTCGAATATAAATAAGTCTTACATCACAAATGTCTCAATGGACACTAATGCTTCATCACAAGTAATTAAACTAGCAGCGGAATATTATTCTCTTAGGGCTCCATCACAGGCGTTGCCCGGGGGTCTTCATGAACCTAAAAGCCTTCCTCGGGTCCAAAATCTTGGTCATTATACACCACTTCATTATCTTGACCTAAGCAGCAATATAAACCAACAAATATGCAAGGTTGAGTACCAATGGTACTCAGCAAGTGTGGGAAAATTATATCATGCATGGCTAGAACAAGGAGAGGTTGAACTCATGGTTAGAGCACTACGCATTTAATACCTATCACCTTAGCTTATTAAGCACCTACATTACTACACAGGTAAAATAGTTCCAATCTCCCATCCCATCATCATAATCCAATAACCATAACATCATTACCAATGTTAAGCTCCCCGCTTAACATCTAAAACCATAACATCATTCCCAAAGTTAAGCTCCCCGCTCAACTTCCAAAAACCATCACTCCTCTAATCATGAATAAGTCCAGGCCGCTCTTAACCGTGAGCACGGCTGTCAAGACAGTTTTGACTCTGCAGAGTTTGTACCACTGTACCCACAAGTAGTGATTTCATCCCCCGTTGCCGGGTGGACTAAAAGAACCTCCATTATGCCAGTGGCTACGATCCACATTCACACTTCCCAGGTGTGCGGCCAAGAGATCACTACAAAGCCTTTACAAAGGGATTCCCGACGAGCGTGGGCCCACTGAGGTTTCACCCCTAACAGCATACAAGAGGCTCCAACCCCGCTGCAGTGGCCCCCTCTTGAGCCTTGCGGTTCATATGGTAGTCCAGCTGACACCTACTCCCCGCACCATCCAACACACCCATACTACGCCGGGGATGCACCTAATTAATTGGCCAAGCTGCCCCATCTCAGCATGTGGTTGGCACTGTAAAGCCGGGTTACATGCTCCATGAACCGGTCCTTAGGATCCAGGCAAGTACTAAACACAAACCCAAGTCTCGTGCACCCAGCACACAACCAAAACATCCAACTTGCCTTGATCCCTACCTCTACATAACTCACAATATCTCATTTCAAGAGTATGGTAATATAAACTGATGATCTCATGTCCCAATTATCCCATTCTAAGCATGGCTAAGCATATGCATGTAGATAAATGACATGACAAAATAAATCCCAACCCAAGCTACAAGGAAACAAGGTAATGCAATTCTAGGGAAACTTCCTAGCATGGGTTTCATATTTCATTTGACAATGCAAATAATTCTATCTACACATCCTAGCATAGGATCAAAGTGGTCAAGGACACTTGCCTCCTTCTTGCTGCTCTTGAAATGGGTAGTCCTGATCTTGGAAAGAATTAACTTGCTCTTGAGCAGGTTCTACATCACACCATCACACATAGCAAAAGAAGAACAACAATCATAAGACATAGTTCACACTTCTTACTTCATACAAACCACACATTCATATTTATAAAAGTTCTTTACCATTATATGTGTTGTGGTTACTTTATGTGTGTTGAGTTGTGGCTTGCATGCACTTTTAACCATGTGTATCTGATTCCTTCTTTTGTGTCCACCTTTATACTTGCATACAATGTGCCTTCACAATTTCTATCAACCCTAAACTGAATTCTTTGTATTTTAGAAACTCCATTTATCATTTACTAGTTTCTATATTTTCAGATTTATATTCCTATGCATAATTGTGCATTTTATTATTAAATTAGTAATACACATTACCTAAACAGATTAGGTTCTGGTCCTAAATAATTTAATATCATATTTTGACCTTGGCTTCTGATGTATACTATTTCATAACTATTTTCCCTATTTTTCTATAACTATTCTTTATTTAAAAATGTGTCCCTATACTAATAAATGTGAATAATAGATGAAACAGATTTATTTCAGCCCAAAAATATATTTTTATCTCACTCCAAGTTTTCTAAGTACTGAGAAAGTTTTTAACTAATTTTGACAATTATGTTTGTCCCCCTTTTAAATTTTTAAACACTAGTTACATATTCAATTTTCTAAATTAAATACTTAACAGGGTTAAAATAATTAATTCTTCCCATTACAGGGTCTATAATATTATTTTCATAATTTTCAGGGGTCTAGCTACACTTGTCAGAGGTGTTTTTCCTAATTTTTATTAAGTCCAGGGGCTAAAACTGATTTTTAAATGAATTTACATGATTTTCTGGAGTTCCAGGGGCTAGATCTGAAGTTTCCGGGGCTAGCTCTCAATTCCAGAGAACCCCAGGGGGTAGCACGTAAGAATTCCAGTCTTTATAACGCGGGGCTGATGTGGACCGTCCGATTTTAAACCGACGGCTGAGATTATAACATCGAACCGGTACGCGGGGTTTTAAAGTCTACCGTGCGATTTAAAATAAACGGCGCACAAGCGGCCACGTCGCTCTGAACGAACGCGGGCGGCGCTGCCGGCGGCGCACGGCGGCGGGAAGCGGCGATCTCGCCGGAAAGTTTCGGATCCTCGAGAATTCTGCATAAAATTGTGATCTCATGGCATAGATCGGTAGAGGGGAGGTCAGGGATCTCACCTCGGGGGTTTTCTCGAGCTCGGGGGTCCTGGAGAGTGCTCTGCGGCGAGGTCCGAGGCAAAACCACGGCGAAGCTCGTCGGAGCTGGATTCGCACCGTAAGTCTTCGGGTTTTCTGCACCTGCAAAGTTCCCCGGAGGCGGTGGATCAAGACCAACGAGTTAGATCAGAGTTTCCGAGCTTAGATCGGCCAGAATTCACCGGCGAAGTCTCGGTGCTCACCGGAGTGAAAATCGGCGATCGCGTGAGAAAAACTGATCGGATCGGTGGTTTTTATAGCCGGGGGAGGGCGGTGGGTCTGTTGTGATCGAGTTGGAGTCCGCTGGGACCGAAATTCGGCTGCGGGGACAGGTTTCCCGATCGGTTGCGATCGCGCGCGCGCGGGGGAAAGAAGTCCGGGGTCGCGGGGCTCGGGTTAGGGATGACATGCGGGTCCCACCCGTCAGCGGGAGGCAGCGCGGCGCGCGCGGGGGCGGGCTGGCGCGGGGGTTTGCTGGGCCGGCTGGGGTTTCGGCCCACTGGCCAGTTTTTTTCCCGAATTCCTTTTTCTTTTTCCATTTCTTTTCTGTTTGGGTATAATTTGAATTCCAGTTTGAATTTGAATTTTTGCAAAACATGCAACACGTCCAAAAATTTCTAAATTCCCCTCTGAACATGGTTTATGGTTTTGAATCAAAATTTGGGGTGTTACAGCTCTACCCCCCTTAAAAGAAATCTCGTCCTCGAGATTGGCGTTTCTAAGAAAACAATTCCGGAAATTGTGCCTTGAGCTCATCTTCCCGTTCCCAGGTGGCTTCCTCTTCCCCATCAAATAGTGCCGCCAAATTTTCAACGCGTGTACCACTGCAGCTAGTTCTAGGTCATGTGTAGGATAGTTCTTCTCGTGCTTCCGAAGCTGCCGGGATGCATATGCCACGACATGTCCTTCTTGCATGAGAACACATCCCAACCCGTTTCCAGAGGCATCGCAGTACACTGTGAAATTCTTCTGCACATCTGGCATAACCAACACTGGAGCTGTTGTCAATCTCTTCTTTAGCTCTTGAAAGCTTGTCTCGCACTGTGGCGTCCAGGTAAATGTGATTCCCTTCTCCAACAGATTGGTGAGAGGTCTCGAGATCTTGGAGAATCTCTCAATAAACCGTCGATAGTATCCAGCCAATCCCAAAAAGCTTCGAACTTCCCCGACATTTTCAGGGGTCTTCCACTTCTGGATATCTTCGATTTTGGCGGGATCTACGGAGATTCCTCCCTTCGAGATTATATGTCCCAAAAAGGGAACTCTCTTCAGCCAAAACTCACACTTGCTCAACTTGGCATATAATTGGTGTTCTCTCAGCCTCTGTAACACCAACCTTAGATGTTTCTCATGTTCTTCTTCATCTTTGGAGAAGACGAGAATATCATCTATGAAAACCACCACAAATTTGTCCAGATATTCCATGAATACCTTGTTCATGAGGTACATGAAATATGCCGGGGCATTGGTTAGCCCGAAAGGCATGACAGTGTATTCATACAGTCCGTACCGAGATACGAAAGCTGTCTTGGGAATATCAGATTGCCTTATCTTGAGTTGGTGGTATCCCGACCTGAGATCAATTTTCGAGAACATACAAGCTCCCCTCAACTGATCAAACAAGTCTTCAATGTGGGGTAATGGGTACTTGTTCTTGATGGTCACCTCATTCAAGGCACGGTAATCTACGCATAACCTTTGAGTTCCATCTTTCTTAGGCACAAATATCACCGGAGCTCCCCATGGTGAGGAACTAGGGCGAACATACCCCTTCTCCGTCAATTCTCTCAAATGATCCTTGAGCTCTTCTAGCTGCTTGGAGTCCATTCGATAAGGTCTCTTGTATATCGGGGCTTTCCCCGGTACTAGCTCAATTGCGAACTCCACGTCACGGTCGGAAGGCATACCTGGTAACTCCTCCGGAAAAACATCTGGATATTCCCTGATGGTCCTGATTTCCTCAACTTTCACCTCCACTTGATTTAATTTAATGTCCCTCCTAGGCTCGTGTATTGTTATGAACTTTACTCTGGTACCACTGGGGTGAGTTAGTTCCACCGTTCTGGTCGAATAATGGATAATTCCTTTATGTTTGGTCAACCAATCCATACCCAAAATAATATCTATCCCTTGTGAATCTATCACTATGAGGTTAGCCGTAAATACTACCCCATTAATGTCTAGGTTCACTTTGGGGCACACTTGTCTTGTCCTTATTTCTCCACCTGGAGAGTTTACCGCTAGCATATGGTTCATTTGTGTGGTTGCTAGGTCATGCTTCTTAACAAATCCTTGAGCAATGAACGAATGGGTAGCACCAGAATCAAACAGCAGAGTTGCAAGGTGTAAATTGGCAGGAAACTTACCAACTACCACGCCGGGTGCCTCTTGTGCTTCCTCCATAGTGACGTGGTTCACCCGTCCTCTCATTACGTTCGGCTGCTGTGGCTGCGTGGGCTTCTTCTTTGGACACTTATGGGCGTAGTGCCCCACTTCACCACAGCTGAAACATTGCACCCCAATCTTAGATGCTTGGCCCTTGTTGTCTTGGGGTTGGTTTGGGGGTCCTTGCACTGCTGGTCGAGGTGGATATGCGGGGCGAGGCTGCTGCACAAACTGACGTTGCGGCTGTGCTGGTGCTGCGGGAGGCCTGTAGTTTGGGTTGTACCCTCTTGGTGCTGAATAGGGTACCGCAGCACGGCTCGTCTGCCCCGTAGGTTGCTGCATCATACGAGGGCGGGTGTTGCTCCCTGAGGCTTGATGTGACCACCCAGCCTTCCTCTTATTCTCATTTTCCAGGGCCTTTAGCTTCCTTTCCACCACAAACGCTCTGTCCACCATCTTTTGAAAGCTTTCATACTCATTGGAGGACATTGCACACTGCATCTCTGCGGTAAGTCCTTCCACGAAACAATCTTGTTTCTGCTCATCTGTCTCTATGTCTCGTGGAGCATAACGGGATAATTGAGTGAATTTAGTGAGGTATTCCCTCACCGTCATGTTTCCCTGCTGCAGTCCCAAAAACTCCTTCCTCTTGTTTTTGAGTTCACCTCTTGGGATGTAATGGTTGCGGAAGCTACGCTTGAACTCTTCCCAAGTGATGCTCTCAGGGTCATGATGGGCGGCCACGTAGGCGGTCCACCAATCAGCAGCAGGTCCATGCAATTGATGAGAGGCAAACAGCACCCTCTCATACCCTTGGCACTGTATGATCCTCATCTTACTTTCAATGGTCTTCAGCCAATCATCTGCCTCCAGAGGTTCAGCAGCACTTGCAAACTTTGGAGGTTGAGTTCCTAGAAACTCACTCAACCTTGGTTGGCGTGGTGCGGCTTGTAGAGGTGGAACTTGATGCAAGTTGGCCACCACTTGAGTCAAGTTCTGGATGAGCTGATTTTGATTCTCCAGCATTTGGTGGAGAGGATCAACTTCTTCACGGCGACCACCCCGGTCCTGGCCTCCAGAAAGATGAGGGTTGCATGCCTCATCATTGTTGTTGGCGGGGTTGGCAGCACGTCCTTTTCCTCTTCCGGCCATCTGGCAGAATCAACCAATGTTAATTTGATACCATTTAGTATCGTCTCACTACTTTCACTTGTTGGTACTTTGAGGGGTTGAGGCTTTGTGAAAATATTACGAGGGTTTATATCTCACACCAAACAAATGCAATATTATTTCATGTGGGTTCACACACCAAAGCAAAACAATTCGAAGACGAGGCTGTGGACAATTGCTCATGGCTTCCACAACTCACGTCACACACCAAGCATTATCACACCATTAACTACGTAACGACTCGACTACTCGACCTCTTGCTAGCTAGGGGAAAGACTCTACCCTACTCGTCCTCTTGAGCTGGCTCCTCGGGATCTTCCTCCTCATTTCGGCTACCTTCTGACTCTGCTTTGGGTGGGGAGGCTGCTGGTGGAGAAGTGCGACGACGCCTGAGTGCTCGGCGATCCGGGGAGTCAGGGGTCCATGGATCACTCACGGTGACACACAGTTCATTCCCATCTCCTCTTTCTCTCGCCTTTAAGCAAGCTCGCAGCAATGCCTCCGTTTCCTTCAGGGTGTCTCGGACATCCTGAAGCTCTTGTTGACACTCCTGCAGTCGAGTGCTGAGCATAGCAGCATCCTCCAAGCACAAGTCCATGTGCTCATGGGAAGTCCCTTGCTGCACCGGTGGGTACTTGTACTCCGTTGTACCACTCTCACGTTGGAGGACATACATGTACTCAGTTTTGTCCAAGTGGCGACGATAGATGTGACTCTGGCAGGTGATGGCCTCCCAGGTGACATCTCTCTCCGCGTCAACTTGTGTTGCTCGACAAGCTGGAGAGTGGTGAATCTTAAGCAACTGATTCTCGTGTATAATCCTCATCTCCGAACTCCATTCTTCCCTCTTCTCACGGATGGTCCTGGTGGAGTTATAGTGGATGATGAGCTTGCCCGTATTGCCGGCGGCTTCGAGCATACGTCGAAGACGGCGCAACAAATCTCCTACTGCCAATCCGTAGGAAAGGTACGTCACTGGACGACTCTCCTCTCTTTCAGCAAGGGCAACTACGGGAACTCTCCCTCCTGTGGACTTACGAGCGGTGCGAATCATGCGAACCATCTAAAACAAAAAGAATTTAAAATTAGGTTAGATAAATTCTCAAACAAAAATCCTATTTTGAATGAAAGTTGGGGTAAGATGAAGAAAATGACTCCTTTAATAACACTTTTTCAACCCACACTTTGGAAAATAGTTTTTAAGAAAATAGGGCCCTTAAATACGTTCATTTCTACCTAGGTCCACGTTCCTACGGGCAACCTTGGCTCTGATACCACCTCTGTCACACCCGGTTTTTCCGAAGAACAACCAAGTGAATATCACATGTATGCCAGGATCATTTTCTCATACATGTGATGACAAATAGTGAAGCATCATTTATTACAAGCCAGGTGTCGAATATAAATAAGTCTTACATCGCAAATGTCTCAATGGACACTAATGCTTCATCACAAGTAATTAAACTAGCAGCGGAATATTATTCTCTTAGGGCTCCATCACAGGCGTTGCCCGGGGGTCTTCATGAACCTAAAAGCCTTCCTCGGGTCCAAAATCTTGGTCATTATACACCACCTCATTATCTTGACCTGAGCAGCAATATAAACCAACAAATATGCAAGGTTGAGTACCAATGGTACTCAGCAAGTGTGGGAAAATTATATCATGCATGGCTAGAACAAGGAGAGGTTGAACTCATGGTTAGAGCACTACGCATTTAATACCTATCACCTTAGCTTATTAAGCACCTACATTACTACACAGGTAAAATAGTTCCAATCTCCCATCCCATCATCATAATCCAATAACCATAACATCATTACCAATGTTAAGCTCCCCGCTTAACATCTAAAACCATAACATCATTCCCAAAGTTAAGCTCCCCGCTCAACTTCCAAAAACCATCACTCCTCTAATCATGAATAAGTCCAGGCCGCTCTTAACCGTGAGCACGGCTGTCAAGACAGTTTTGACTCTGCAGAGTTTGTACCACTGTACCCACAAGTAGTGATTTCATCCCCCGTTGCCGGGTGGACTAAAAGAACCTCCATTATGCCAGTGGCTACGATCCACATTCACACTTCCCAGGTGTGCGGCCAAGAGATCACTACAAAGCCTTTACAAAGGGATTCCCGACGAGCGTGGGCCCACTGAGGTTTCACCCCTAACAGCATACAAGAGGCTCCAACCCCGCTGCAGTGGCCCCCTCTTGAGCCTTGCGGTTCATATGGTAGTCCAGCTGACACCTACTCCCCGCACCATCCAACACACCCATACTACGCCGGGGATGCACCTAATTAATTGGCCAAGCTGCCCCATCTCAGCATGTGGTTGGCATTGTAAAGCCGGGTTACATGCTCCATGAACCGGTCCTTAGGATCCAGGCAAGTACTAAACACAAACCCAAGTCTCGTGCACCCAGCACACAACCAAAACATCCAACTTGCCTTGATCCCTACCTCTACATAACTCACAATATCTCATTTCAAGAGTATGGTAATATAAACTGATGATCTCATGTCCCAATTATCCCATTCTAAGCATGGCTAAGCATATGCATGTAGATAAATGACATGACAAAATAAATCCCAACCCAAGCTACAAGGAAACAAGGTAATGCAATTCTAGGGAAACTTCCTAGCATGGGTTTCATATTTCATTTGACAATGCAAATAATTCTATCTACACATCCTAGCATAGGATCAAAGTGGTCAAGGACACTTGCCTCCTTCTTGCTGCTCTTGAAATGGGTAGTCCTGATCTTGGAAAGAATTAACTTGCTCTTGAGCAGGTTCTACATCACACCATCACACATAGCAAAAGAAGAACAACAATCATAAGACATAGTTCACACTTCTTACTTCATACAAACCACACATTCATATTTATAAAAGTTCTTTACCATTATATGTGTTGTGGTTACTTTATGTGTGTTGAGTTGTGGCTTGCATGCACTTTTAACCATGTGTATCTGATTCCTTCTTTTGTGTCCACCTTTATACTTGCATACAATGTGCCTTCACAATTTCTATCAACCCTAAACTGAATTCTTTGTATTTTAGAAACTCCATTTATCATTTACTAGTTTCTATACTTTCAGATTTATATTCCTATGCATAATTGTGCATTTTATTATTAAATTAGTAATACACATTACCTAAACAGATTAGGTTCTGGTCCTAAATAATTTAATATCATATTTTGACCTTGGCTTCTGATGTATACTATTTCATAACTATTTTCCCTATTTTTCTATAACTATTCTTTATTTAAAAATGTGTCCCTATACTAATAAATGTGAATAATAGATGAAACAGATTTATTTCAGCCCAAAAATATATTTTTATCTCACTCCAAGTTTTCTAAGTACTGAGAAAGTTTTTAACTAATTTTGACAATTATGTTTGTCCCCCTTTTAAATTTTTAAACACTAGTTACATATTCAATTTTCTAAATTAAATACTTAACAGGGTTAAAATAATTAATTCTTCCCATTACAGGGTCTATAATATTATTTTCATAATTTTCAGGGGTCTAGCTACACTTGTCAGAGGTGTTTTTCCTAATTTTTATTAAGTCCAGGGGCTAAAACTGATTTTTAAATGAATTTACATGATTTTCTGGAGTTCCAGGGGCTAGATCTGAAGTTTCCGGGGCTAGCTCTCAATTCCAGAGAACCCCAGGGGGTAGCACGTAAGAATTCCAGTCTTTATAACGCGGGGCTGATGTGGACCGTCCGATTTTAAACCGACGGCTGAGATTATAACATCGAACCGGTACGCGGGGTTTTAAAGTCTACCGTGCGATTTAAAATAAACGGCGCACAAGCGGCCACGTCGCTCTGAACGAACGCGGGCGGCGCTGCCGGCGGCGCACGGCGGCGGGAAGCGGCGATCTCGCCGGAAAGTTTCGGATCCTCGAGAATTCTGCATAAAACTGTGATCTCATGGCATAGATCGGTAGAGGGGAGGTCAGGGATCTCACCTCGGGGGTTTTCTCGAGCTCGGGGGTCCTGGAGAGTGCTCTGCGGCGAGGTCCGAGGCAAAACCACGGCGAAGCTCGTCGGAGCTGGATTCGCACCGTAAGTCTTCGGGTTTTCTGCACCTGCAAAGTTCCCCGGAGGCGGTGGATCAAGACCAACGAGTTAGATCAGAGTTTCCGAGCTTAGATCGGCCAGAATTCACCGGCGAAGTCTCGGTGCTCACCGGAGTGAAAATCGGCGATCGCGTGAGAAAAACTGATCGGATCGGTGGTTTTTATAGCCGGGGGAGGGCGGTGGGTCTGTTGTGATCGAGTTGGAGTCCGCTGGGACCGGAATTCGGCTGCGGGGACAGGTTTCCCGATCGGTTGCGATCGCGCGCGCGCGGGGGAAAGAAGTCCGGGGTCGCGGGGCTCGGGTTAGGGATGACATGCGGGTCCCACCCGTCAGCGGGAGGCAGCGCGGCGCGCGCGGGGGCGGGCTGGCGCGGGGGTTTGCTGGGCCGGCTGGGGTTTCGGCCCACTGGCCAGTTTTTTTTTCGAATTCCTTTTTCTTTTTCCATTTCTTTTCTGTTTTGGGTATAATTTGAATTCCAGTTTGAATTTGAATTTTTGCAAAACATGCAACACGTCCAAAAATTTCTAAATTCCCCTCTGAACATGGTTTATGGTTTTGAATCAAAATTTGGGGTGTTACATTAGATAACCTAGCCTTAGTTTTTGACAAATTGCGCTCCACGCGCACCAAGCTGAACCCCGACAAATGTGTGTTCGGTGTATCCTCTGGAAAGCTCTTAGGATTCCTGGTCTCGCACCGGGGAATTGAGGCCAACCCAGAGAAGATCAAGGCCATCTACTTGATGCGGCCTCCTTCCCGCGTCAAAGATGTCCAGAAACTCACGGGATGCCTAGCCGCCCTGAGTCGGTTTATACCGAGACTAGCAGAGCGGACACTTCCCTTCTTTAAGCTCCTGCGCAAATCCGGTCCATTTGCCTGGACTGACGAAGCAGAAGAGGCTTTCCAGGAGTTGAAGCGACTCCTGACGACCCTACCTATCATGGTAGCCCCTGAGCCCGGAGAGCATCTGTTGCTCTACATCGCGGCGACAACTGAAGTGGTGAGTATGGTCCTCGTCGCAGAGCGGCCGGACCTCTCATCTTCACAGCCTGCTCCGGCAGCAGAAGACAGACGCCAGGAAACCCCGCAGGTCCAAGACGGTCTCACAGACCTCCAAGACAACCTCCCGGAGGTCCAGGGCGGCCTCCCGGACCCCAAGACAACCTCCCGGGGGTCCGGTGGGACCCCCCGGGGGCCCAACGGGACCTCCCGGAGATCCAGCAGGACCCTCCGGAGCTCCCGGAGAACCAGCGGGGCCCCCCGGAGGGCCAAGATGACTTAAGAGCCTCCGGGTTCCAACTCCCGGGAGCCCCCCTAGACCCACTCACCTCCAGCAGGCCAGGGCCAATGGATGAAGACCTCTCAGACCTAAGAGAGAGGGTTCGAACCATCCAGAGGCCTGTCTACTACATCAGTGAAGTCCTTCACGATGCCAAGACAAGGTACCTAGAAGTCCAGAAGCTGCTGTATGCAGTGCTCGTGGCGTCCAGGAAGCTCCGCCACTACTTTCAGGCCCACCGGGTCTCGGTAGTCACCTCCTATCCACTGAAGACGATCCTTCACAGCCCTCATGCGACTGGCAACGTCGCTAAATGGGCAGCGGAGCTGGCGGAGTTCGAGCTGGACTTCCTTCCTCGCCATGCAGTCAAAAGCCAAGCGCTGGCTGACTTCGTGGTAGTGTGGACACCAACGAAGGCTGACCCAGGGGGCCACGAAGACGGTGAACTAGAGCACCGAGCTCCGGTCTTCACCGAGCCCCACTGGACGCTCTTCTTCGACGGCTCCTCGCGAAAGCAGGGGGCCGGTGCCGGCGTACTGCTTCTCATGCCATTGGGGGAGCAGTTTGGGTACATGGTGCGTCTCAATTTCAAGGCAACCAACAACATGACAGAGTATGAAGCACTCATCTTTGGCCTACAGACAGCCTTGTCTCTGGGCGCTCGCCAGTTGTTGGCACAGGGCGACTCCCAGCTAGTTATCAAGCAAGTTAAGGGCGAATGCTCCTGCAATGACCCACAACTAGCTGCTTATCTGCTTCACGTGCAGATGTTGGAGAAAGACTTCCTCGCCTTGGACCTGCGCCACGTACCGCGCGTTGGCAATGCCGCAGCTGACGATCTTTCAACGAAGGCTTCCACCGGAGCCCCTGTGCCCGAAGGAGTCTTCGAGAGGATGTTGCTGCGGCCCACAGCCCGGCCCGCCGAGTCGGGCGAAGGGGGCTGGACCAGCACCTCGAAGCTGGTCCAGCCCCCTCGAAGCTGGCGGTCCCGATGGCCCTGCAACCATGGATGCCGCCAAGGATCGTAAGCGTCACTGGGGACTCCGTGCAACCCAGCGCTCAAGATCCAGAAGCTCAAGTCAGACCCGATGCATGGATCACGGAGATCCGGGACTACTTGAAAGACAACATCCTCCCTGATGAACATGCAACTGCTGAACGGATTGTGCGTATGGCTAAGAGATACGCGCTGGTAGAAGGGGATCTCTACCGGCGGTGGCGCCAACCACGTCCTATTGCGGTGCATAACCCAGGGGGAAGGCTGCGACTTGCTCGCTGAGATCCATGGAGGCGAATGTGGGAGTCACTCTTCCTCACGCACGCTTGTCGGTAAAGCCTTCCGGCATGGCTTATACTGGCCGACAGCACTCCAGGATACCGTCAAGCTGGTCGAGAGCTGCAACGCGTGCCAGTTCCACGCCAAGCAGATCCATACACCGGCTCAGGCGGTACAGATGATCCCACCCTCGTGGCCGTTTGCCGTATGGGGGTTGGACATCCTGGGACCATTTCCCAGAGCCGTCGGGGGATTCCGGTACCTCTATGTCGCCATCGACAAGTTCACCAAGTGGTCGGAAGCCACACCAGTTGTCACCATCAATAAGCAATCAGCAGTAAAGTTCATCAAGTCGATTGTCTGCCGGTTCGGGGTCCCGAACAGAATCATCACCGATAACGGGACCTAGTTCACCAGCGCAGCCTTCCAAGACTACTGCGAAGACCTCGACATCCAGGTGTGCTATGGCTCTTTTGCTCACCCAAAGAGCAATGGGCAAGTCGAGAGGGCCAACGCCGAGATTCTCCGGGGCCTCAAGACCCGCACCTATGCTAGCCTGAAGAAACATGGTGCCAATTGGGTGGATGAGCTTCCGAGCACACTATGGGCTAACCGGACATCCCAGAGCCGGGCCACCGGAGAGACACCCTTCTTCATGGTGTATGGGGCCGAAGCTGTGCTTCCCCTAGAAATCACCATGAAGTCTCACCGCGTCCGAGCTTATGACGAAGCCGCGCAGGACAACCTCCGGCGCGGAGACATCGACCTCGTCGACGAGGTCCGATTGCATGCAGCACTCCGTAACGCACAGTACAGACAAGCACTCCGCCGCTACCACCAGAGGTCTGTGCATGCCCGGGAGCTGCAGGAAGGCGACCTGGTGTTGCGGCGCATACTTTCTCGTGAAGGTACCCACAAACTCTCCCCTAGTTGGGAAGGTCCCTTCCGAGTCGCAAAAGTATGCCGCCCCGGGTGCGTACGCCTTTCCACCGAGGGTGGGGATCCGCTTCCGAACCCCTGGAACATCGAACACCTCCGTAAGTTCTACCCCTAGAACAGTAGCAGGACAGGTTCTTCTTTCTAATAGATCCCATAGAGTCCCGGAGCAACGCTCGGAGCAGCTAAGTCTCAGGGGACGGTCCAGGACTACGTTCAGCTTTGCCTGGTTCCGACTCCAAGCGCGTAGAGTCTTGCTTCCCTTTTTAATGGGACGGGTTGTGGCCTCCATGTTTAGCCTGTTTTCCGCCTATGGAAATTTATAGGGAAAGAACCTGTTCTGCTTTGCTCTTCCTTTATGCTCATTCAAATTATGTATTAATTTTTATGACCGCGCTTCCTGGGTATGTTCACCATACACCCAGTCCCTTTTTTCCCATTCTCAACTCTAGTCGGCATTTGCTATCCTGCCCGGGGCGGTCGCGATTGGGGGACCTGCCGATGGCCAGGGGGCCCCGAGCCCCCGGCACATCATGCACCGAAATTCTCAAACACCGTGCACCGAATCAGGATTATAAGCCAAATAAGACTATGAGATCGGAAAGGGGGGAGCCCCAAGGAGAATTACGTTTCCCTTGTTTGTGTGCAGGACCCTCCGGCCTTGGCTTCCCGTAGGAGTATGGTAGGAGTACCCAGACAGTTGGCCACGCCTACCAGGGGGCCGCTACGTACCGCGCAAAGCCGGGAGATCCAGACCCCGCCCCTTCAGCAGGGGCGGGCCCCGGAGGCCCCACGTGTCCAGCAGGGCCGGGGCTCCCGCCTCCTCAGGAGGGGCTTCGGACCCGCCACGTGGCGGGCAGAAGCCGGACCTCCCCCCTCCGCGGGGAGAGGTCCGAAGGCTCCACGTGTCCCACGGGGCCGGACCTCCCTCTCCTCAGAGGAGAGCTCCGAGCCCGCCACGTGGCCAGCGGATCTGGACCTCCCCGTCCTCATGGGGCGGCTCCTGAGACCTCCGGGGCCCTTAATTCGGTAAGGACCCGGGGAAGGTGTCTGTGCAGACCCTCGAGATTGGTGAAGGCCTATGAGTACCTTACGGAGCTAGGGGCTCGGCCAGGAGAAGCCAAGAAGAAGACAAGGGCATCACATGCACGAGGGGTCATAAGAGTCTATGTATTCATGGCTCCATGAGCTGGACTACAAACTCGATAAAGAAGAAAGAAACAGGCCCTACGGTTCCCCTGGCACGTCCAGAACCTAGAGGCTGCAAGAACGGCCACGTCCCCAACTTCAGCCCTAGCGGCGTTCTCCTGCTCCGTGACCCGAACACAGGGATCTTCTCGGCCACCACCAGCGCAAGGGCTGGTGTCATCAAGGATGCTTCTGAAGCCCCCTCCGCCGCTTGAGCAGTTTCCTCGGAGACTCTGCCGCCTGGAGTCCTCCTTGGTACTTCAGCAACTTCTTTGGAGACTCCTCCGCCTGAAGGCTCCTTGACGTGTCAGCAGTTTCTTTGGAGACTCCACCACTTGAGGAGAAGGGACGCAACGCCTGGGAACCGCCGCAGTAAAAACAACCATCAAGTGGGCGCACGCTCCCACGATCCCACGACTGTTCATGCTCCGGCAGCGGTCAATGCGGGACTTAGAGAAAGTGCGCGGAACAGAAGAGACGGAGGTCCCACCTCGGGCTCGCTATCTCCCCCGAGATGGGCCCGGGGGCCACTGTCGGTACCCGCGAGATGGGGTACCCCCGCACACAGGGGGAAAATGCCTGAGGATCTCGCCCTTCTCCGCAGGGAGAGCTCCGAAGGCGCCACGCGTCCAGCGGGGCCGGACCTCCCTCTCCTCAGAGGAGAGCTCCAGGCTCGCCACGTGGCCTACAGAAGCCGGACCTCCCCCCTCCGCTGGGGAGAGGTCCGAAGGCCCCACGTGTCCTGCGGGGCCGGACCCCCCTCTCCTCTGAGGAGGGCTCCGGGCCCGCCACGTGTCCAGCAGAACAGCGCTGCCTGCCCCCGAGCGGTAGGCAGCGGGCGTAAAGACGCCCCATACCTTGCCCGTACAAGGTATTCAAGGCCCGCGCCTTCCCAAGACGCGGAGCACGCCTCTGTCAGGTGCCGTTGCGCCCAGTCGCATCACAGACTGGCGCGCGGTGTCAGAACCTGCCAGCCAATAAACACAGCGACAAGACATCCCCTGCCGCTCCCGCCGTCATCAACCACTACGACTAGCATGCGGCATGGGCAGGGAGGCAAGACGAAGACTCAGAAGCCTTCGCCAGAGACAACTACCGACATAACTGTGGATACAATAGTCGGCAGGCAATCACCCCGGGACCACCTGTCGGGTCCCGGGCCCCCTTGTAAGCCACACGAGCCTTGGACTATAAAAGGCTCGGGTAGGCAACGTTAGCAAGAGTTCGCACTCCAGCAACTCACACCCTAGGCATAACTCATCCTCAAGCTTAGGACTCCGGTTCTGAGCAGCAAGCAATACAGCGAGCACCTCAGCTCACCGTGGACGTAGGGTTTTACGCTCCGGTGGCCCGAACCACGTAAAACTCGCCGTGTCAAGCTCCTCCCTAACTCGTCCCTACGCTTAAGCTCTCCGCAAATGACTAGCCCCTCCGAAAAAGAACCTCCGCGAGCTGCCCAGAGCAGGTCCGGGGGAAGTGTCGACCACACACTTCGACACACCTGTACCCCAGCTTTTCTATCATCTCAATACAATCATCATTAGTCCTCTTTCATGGTATCATTAGCTAGGAATAATTAGGATTAGGGCTAACCCTAATCCTAATGGGCCAGCCGCCGCCGCAGCAGCCCTGGGCGCACGCCGCCGCCACCACACCCTGGGACACCGCCGCCCCTGAGCCGCCGCCCGCCGCCGCCCCTGGTGCGCCGCCAGCCGCCGGATCGGAGCTGCGCACGCAGGGGGGGCGCCTCCTCTAGAGGACAGCGCGTGGAGGCAGGGGCCGCCGCCACCCCACCCTGGGCGCGGGGAGGGGCAGCCGCCACTCCACCATGGGCCGCCGCCACATCCGGATCCGGGGCCGCCGCGCCCTGGATTGGGGCGGCTCCGCCGCGCCCTGGATTGGGGCGGCTCCGCCCGGATTCGGGCCACCCCCACCCGGATGGAAGCGGCGCGCGCACGCGGGGGGGGGGGGGGGGGGGGGGGGGTCACCTCCCTTGCCTGGGCCGCCGCCACCCCTGGGGGGTCCGCCGGCCCCCCTGAAGGGAGCGCCGGCCCCACTGGAGGGGGCGCCGCCCTCTGGCCTGCTGAAACTGGAGGAACAGCAGCCTCTGGAGGGGGCGCCGCCTTCTTAGGAGGTGCCACAGCCCCCAGGCCCCTCGCTGCTGGTTCTGCAGCCGCCCCCTCCTTCTCGAGAACCGGTCCAGCTGCCGGTGAACCGTACCTCCAGCAACCCCGCCACTGCTGTTACCTTCATGGCAGGTACCTCCGCGCTATGGGACGCCACCGGCCTCGGACATCGACGGGAGCACCACGGCGATCCCGCCGATTCCGTTCCCAGCCGCCGGTGCTACTGCGGAGAACACAGCTTCTTCCTACGGCACCGACACTGCGGAGACATCTGACATCGCCACAGCACTGGCCGCCTCTCGCGAACGCGAGCGGGCACTCGCCCTTGCCCTAGAGCAGGAGCATGCCTCCGTGGCATCACTATCCCACCAACTTGAGGAGAGTGCTCGCTGATCAACGAGTGTTGTCCATGAGCCTCCCTCAGACGCTGGTATGTACTCGACTTCGCTTGTGGCCGCTCTTCATGCACAGGCCGCAGGGATTCAGAACATCCGGACGCTCGTGCCGGTTGTTCTCAGTTCCGAGTCCACCTCATATGCCCGGTGGCGTGATACGGTGCTCCTCACGCTGAGGCGCTACTGCCTCGATGACCACGTCCTCCAGGACGAGTCTTCAGTACAGGTGTCCTGGATCAGCATGGACAGCCTGGTACTATCCTGGATCCTTGACTCCCTGACAGAGGAGCTACAGGACATCGTCAGGCAGCGCGGTGGCGGTACTGCTCGACAGGCCTAGCTAGTCCTCGAGCAACGGTTTCTAGGGAATCGTGCGACTCGAGCCCTCCACATCAGCACTCGGTTCCAGAACACCATCCAGGGTGATCGTTCCATCTCCACCTATTGTCGGGAGATGAAGGGCATGGCGGATGCCCTACGTGACCTTGGTGAGCCGGTCACCGACAGCGCTCTTGTCCTTCGGGTCCTTCAGGGCCTGAACGAGCGCTATTGTCACCTACGGACATGGCTACTTCGACTGGAGCCACCACCTACCTTCGAGAAGGTATGGTCTATCTTGAACTTGAAGAGATCACTGCAGGAGGCTCTACTGGCTCTGGATCTGCCATAGCTTTCTATGGCTCCGGGCAGTCCCCTCGTCCACCCTTACCAGTGGCTGGTGGACCACCGTCACGTCCACCTTCTACTCCTACCAGTACAGGAGGTGGAAACCATCGTCGCCGAGGAAAGAACGGCGGCCGTGGTGGCAACAGTGCAGGCAGCACCCCCACGGCTTCGACTACTGGTAGTAGTGGTGGTACCGGCCAGGGAGGTGCACCCTGGCCCACACCCTACAACCCGTGGACTGGCTAGATCTATATGTGGCCTGGACCGTCCCCGGGTTCTCAGCCTCCACGACCACCACGTCCTCACCGGCGTTCACGGCTACCCCCGGCTACAGTGGACCAGCCCACAGTGCTGGTGGGCCGACAGCTCAAGCCTATAGTGGGCCTGGATACTCTTCTGGCGGACAGTCAGCCCCGACCTACGGAGGGACTGATTACCCTGTTGGGAACTCGGAGCCATCGGCACCCCTTCAGGAGCCACCGTCGACGTGGGATCGACAGTCGCTTGCTTCCTCCTTCAGCACCATGCACCTTACACCACCTGGTGCCGACTGGGTAGTTGATTCCGGAGCATCATATCATACCACTCCTAATTCCGGTATACTGTCTTCCACCCATCATCCCAATCCCTCTTTTCCTTCATCTATCGTTGTTGGAAATGGGTCCGTTCTTCCGGTCACCTCAGTAGGTGATTCCGGTCTTCCGGGTACTTTCTAGCTTAAAAACAATTCTTGTTTCTCCGGATATCATTCAGAACTTACTTTATGTTCGCCGTTTTACCACTGACAACAATGTTTCCATTGAATTTGATCCTTTTGGTTTGTCTGTGAAGGATCTTTCCACCCGGCGACCTCTTTTCCGATGTGATAGCTCGGGGCCTCTATACACACTTTGGCTTCCTACTTCCGCTGCATCACCGCCATTTGCTTTGACTACGGCAGCTTCATCTACCATCTGGCATCGCCGGCTTGGCCACCCTGGTGCAGATGCTATGTCAAAGCTGTCCAGTAGCTCAGTTATCTCGTGTTCTAGGGGTACACATGACTCCCTATGTCATGCCTATCAGCTTGGTCGCCATATTCGCCTCCCTTTTCCAACATCTGTGACTCATGTTGAGCACTTATTTGATCTTATACATTGTGATTTGTGGACATCTCCCATTTTCAGTATATCGGGCTTTAATTACTATTCGGTGATAATTGATGATTTTTCTCACTTCTCTTGGACTTTTCCATTACGATTGAAGTCTGAGACTTTCGTCACTCTTTCTCACTTCTTCGTTTGGATTTCTACTCAATTCGGGCGTACCATTCGAGCTGTCCAGTGCGATAACAGACGTGAGTTTAATAACTCTGCGTTTCGTAATTTTCTCTCCGCACATGGGGTACAGCTACGCATGTCTTGTCCGTATACCTCTCCTCAAAACGGCAAGGCAGAGCGCATGATTCGCACCATTAATGATGTCATACGCTCCCTGATGTTCCAGGCATCTATTCCAGCCTGATACTGGGTGGAGGCTCTTCATACTGCCACACTTCTGATCAATCGTCTTCCCACCAAGGCGATTCGTGCCTCCACCCCCTACTTTGCTCTATATGGCACTAATCCTCTTTATGATCACCTTCGAGTTTTCGGATGCGCTTGCTACCCTAATCTTTCCGCCACCGCCCCACATAAGCTTGCGCCCCGCTCGACACGGTGTGTTTTTCTCGGGTATTCCCTTGATCATAAGGGTTACCGATGCTTAGATCTCACTACCCACCTTCTTTTGATCTCTCGGCACGTCGTCTTCGACGAGTCATCTTTTCCTTTTTCCACCACCTCTTTTGATTCCACCACAGAGCTAGACTCCCTTTTTCCTACTGACCCCGAGGCTGCCTCCCAGTTGCCTTGGCCTATTTCTTCTGCAGGATCGACACGAGCTACGTCCCAGATGCCCTCGACACCGATTGCTGCACCTCGTGTGGCATCGATGTCTCAGGCGTCACCCGCTGCACCCCGTGTGGCATCGACGCCTCTGACGTCACCTGCTGCGCCACGCGCGGCCTCGGCTTCCCCGACACTATCTACTGTACCCCAGGTGCGGGCGTCACCAGCTGTACCACGTACGCACCAGCGGCATCACCAGCTACCTCCCCGACGTCACCTGCAGCGAGCACGACGCCACCAGCCGCGCCACGCGCGGCACCGACGACGTCTTCTCGTTTTGCTGACCCCGCACTTGTTTACCAGCGATGAGCGCGGGGAGAGGCTCATGCTCCGACGACGCCACGCGCGGCATCGAGACCCACTCTCGTCTACCCACGACGAGAGAAGATGGTTGTACCCGAGCGGCCGGTGTACAACCCCCCTCTACTTCACAGGGATCCTGGTCACGTCCACCCGATGGTGACTCGACGTGCGTCCGGGAGTCTTCGACCAGTGGAGCGGTTCGATAGTGCCGCTTTCTCGTCGATGACATCTCCACCGACTGAGCCTTCTTCGATCTCGCCCATACCTACTTCCGTGCGTAGCGCCCTCGCCGACCCTAACTGGCGCCGCGCTATGGAGGAAGAGTATGAGGCCTTGCTTGCCAACCGAACCTGGGACCTGGTTCCCCGTCCTGGTCGTGGCAATGTTGTCACAGGCAAGTGGGTATTCACGCATAAGAAGAAGGCAGATGGCACCTTGGAGAGATACAAGGCTCGTTGGGTACTCCGGGGCTTCACTCAGCGCCCTGGAGTTGACTACGACGAGACTTTCAGCCCGGTGGTGAAGCCGGCGACAGTTCGTACCGTACTGTCACTAGCTCTCTCACGTTCTTGGCCTTTCCACCAGTTGGACGTCAAGAACGCCTTCCTCCACGGTACACTGACCGAGACGGTGTACTGCAGTCAGCCGGCAGGATTTGTAGATTCAGCTCACCCAAACATGGTCTGTAAGCTGAACAAATCCGTGTACGGACTAAAGCAGGCACCGCGAGCCTGGTACAGCCGGTTCGCCTCTTTCTTGGTCTCACAGGGGTTTGTTGAAGCTAAGTCGGACACTTCGCTGTTTATCTATCGACGGGGCAGTGACACAGCTTACCTCTTACTGTACGTCGATGACATTGTACTAACAGCATCTAGTCCGACTCTGCTTCAGCGAACCATTTCTGCCTTACAGCAGGAGTTCGCTATGAAGGACCTGGGTCGTCTCCACCACTTCCTGGGTATTACGGTCGAGGACCGACCAGGCGGCTTATTCCTTCACCAGCGACAGTACTGTCTGGATATCCTCCAGCGGGCGAGCATGGCTGATTGCAAGTCGTGCTCCACTCCAGTGGATACTCAGGTGAAGCTCTCCGCCACCGACGGGACACTCGTTTCTGACCCTTCTTACAGGAGTCTTGCAGGTGCTCTCCAGTACCTCACCTTCACCAGGCCGGATATCTCATATGCGGTCCAGCAGGTATGCCTCCACATGCATGACCCGAGGGAACCACATCTCACCGCTGTCAAGCGGATTCTTCGGTACCTACGAGTCACCCTCGACTACGGCCTCCTTCGGCGTGACACGGCCTCCGAGCTGGTTGTGTACACAGACGCTGACTGGGCAGGCTGCCCGAACACACGACGCTCTACTTCTGGGTACGCCGTCTTCCTGGGCGGCAGCCTTGTCTCCTGGTCCTTGAAGCGACAGCCCGTAGTGTCGCGCTCGAGTGCTGAGGCGGAGTATCGCGCCGTGGCTAACGGCGTAGCTGAGGCCTCCTGGCTTCAGCAGCTACTTCAGGAGCCCCACACTCCCGTCATCAAGAGCACTCTCATCTACTACGACAAAGTCAGCGCCATGTACCTCTCCACCAATCCGGTCCAGCATCAGCGCACGAAGCATGTGGAGATCGACCTTCATTTTGTTCGTGAGCGGGTTGCACGGGGCGAGGTTCAGGTACACCATGTCCCAACGACGACGCAGTTCGCCGACATCTTCACGAAGGGCCTCCCGTTGTCGCTGTTCTCCGAGTTTCGGTCCAGTCTCAACATCTGCAGCGGCTAGATGTTGTGACTGCGGGGGGGGGGGGGGGGGGGGGGGGGGGGTTAGACACTGTAATTAGGGGTGTGACACAGGGGTATATTAGTCATTAGAGAGGGATTAGGGTTAGGGGTAGTTTAGTCTTTTCTTCCCTCCTAATCCCTCTATATAATCACACCTGTACCCCAGCTTTTCTATCATCTCAATACAATCATCATTAGCCCTCTTTCATAATTATTGTTTCTAGTTGTAGTAATACAGTATGTTGTTAACAGCTTGTCATATCATGGCACATGAAAGCTACCACAATGTGTGAATTTACCCACCAGGAATTCGTTGCTGGACTGCAGTCAATTGGGTGAGTGCTGATTGCAATTGTAGAATTCCAGACTTATTCATGCACAGTTGCACATGGTTTCCTTGTAAGTAGTTGTCACTTGTGTTCTTTAATAACATCTTTGCAATATGCAGGGTTGATTCAATTGAGAAGTTCCGTGAAAGGTTACCATCATTACGAGCTGAGCTAAAAGACGATCGTAAGTTCCTTTTCTTTTGGCAAAATTGATATCATTACTTCAGATTTTACACTTGGTACTTGCTAGTCAGAATGTATGTCTCCAATGTGAAGAAGCTGTGTTTATACCAAATTAGGATAAATGTGTATCATGAAATGATTTCCTATTCTTTTCTGTTACCAATCTGTGCCTTTACTCTTTCCTCATCCAGATAAATTCCGCGAGATATACAACTTTACATTCAATTGGGCAAGGGAAAAGGTTAGCTTTTATAGCAGAATATTTATTCAAGTATTTACAAGGCCTATCGAGTCATGAAAACAGCCTCTTGCAGAAATGCAGGGAAAGGCTGCGTACAAAAGATCCAAGTGGGTCGGACCCTTCCCCGGACCCTGCGCAAGCAGGAGCTACATGCACCGGGCTGCCCTTTCCTTTTTTATCCGTATTTGTCGACCATTGTCAACTCTTTCTTCATCCAGAAAGTAATAGTGTGATGAATTGAACTTCCCTTTGTGAACACATTCCCTATATCTGACAGGGTCAGAAATCTCTTTCATTGGACACTGCTATTGGAATGTGGCAGCTGCTATTTGCTGAAAGGCAGTGGCCCCTTATTGATCACTGGTGTGAGTTCTTACAGGTATGACTCGAACACAGCTGCATCGAATTCAGTCTCAAGGTTAATGGTGTTGCATGTTGCTACAGTTCTCATTTTGAGAGATTTATATTCAGGTCAGGCATAACAAAACCATCTCTAGAGACACATGGACCCAGCTGTTGGAGTTTGTCAAGGTACCAATGTCCATTTCACCTCCCTTTCCTCATGGATTTAAAACCCGGTTGTCAATGAAAACTTGCACTCAACATGAATCCAATTATAGTGTTCTCTAGGTGGTTAGTTCATGGTACTAATTCGGGGTCTACACTTGATTGAGATAGTATAGGGATAATCCATCTGATTGAGATGGATTTGCTGATGTGCCACAGTTTTGGTTACCAGCTTTAAGGGATTATAGTGAATTAGTGGCTTCTGCTGCTGAGGTTGCAGTGAATAACTGATTTCTGTATCCTTGCAGACGATCGATCCACAGTTATCCAACTACGATGAGGAAGGTGCTTGGCCCTACCTCATAGATGAGTTCGTGGAGTACTTGACCGAGAACGGAGTCGTTCAGCGTAAGAAGTGAACGATGGGGAGGCTACTCTTCCGTCCTGGCTTCTTCAAAACATCATGATCGGGCTGTACGAACATGATTCGTCTGGGTCGATACAGTGCTCACTCAGGGTTGGATGTTGGCTTCCTGCTCAATCATTTCGCCAAACGCTTGGTGTATCATTGCCTGATGAAAGTGCTGACAAACGCAGATAAGCATAGTTTATCTCGGGACGTAGGTGTTATGGTCGTGAATTTTTATCAAAAATGCTGTTCGGACACTGGTTAACTACATGTGTTCCGCTGTCTTCCTGTCTCTTACCGTTTCTCATGTCTCATGTCTGGCCTATCTTCGCCGTGTGCTGTGTTGGCAGCGATCGATCAATCATAAGTGGGATCAACACGTGAGAATGAGTTCGTTGGTTTTGCGGAGAGAAGTATTTCTCTTCTGTTCTTTTCTCACCGCATGAAGCGAAAACAAAACAACGCTAGAGGCCCGGCCATTCTGGCATGCGTGCATGCACGTCGAGGTCCCGCACCCCCGTTACCCGCTATGTGTGGATCGTGGCAACTACTCCGACGCCTTACCTGGACACGAGCTCGACTTCGTCCAACGACACAGCGAGGAGGAAGCCAAGTGCCGGCACACGTAGCTGACCATGCAACTAACTAGATTATTCAACATTTCTCCCCCTAATCTAGTTGTTAAGTACTTCAGTGATCCCGATCTTCATCCGGAGGTTCTGAAACTTGACTCGGCAGAGAGGCTTGGTGAGAATATCTCCAAGCTGTTCATCTGTATGAATCTTCTTGACCTCAATGCCTTCATCTTCGATGCATTCCCTGATAAAATGAAACCGGGTCTTGATGTGTTTGCTTCTTCCATGGAAGACTGGATTCTTGCACAGCTGTATCGCCGACTAGTTGTCAATATAAATTGTTGCCACTCTTGCTGCCTCCCCATAGAGACTCCCAATCAGACTACTCAACCAGATTCCTTGACAGGCAGCTGATGAAGCCGCTATATCTATATACTCAGCTTCGCATGATGACAACGCCACCACTGACTGCTTCTGCGACTGCCAAGTGACCGGTGCGTTTCCAAGGCAGAAAAGAACCCCTGTGGTACTCTTGCAATCATCGACATCTCCAGCCATGTCAGCATCACTATATCCGTTCAGCTTGAGTTCTTCTTCTCCTCTTGTGTAGCACAAACCGAAATATAACGTGCCAGCAACATATCTCAAAATGTGTTTAACGGCCGCTAGATGCTCCGTTGTAGGATTCTCCATAAAACGGCTTACATAGCCGACTGCAAAACAAATGTCCGGACGTGTATGCACCAAATATCGAAGGCTACCTACGATACTGCGATAGTAGGTGGTATCAACAGAAGGGTTCTCACTGTTCTTACTCAGTTTAAGTCGGCTCTCCATCGGCGCATGTACAGAATTGCACCCCTTCATGCCAGCTTTCTCAAGTAACTTTGCTGCATATGCTGTCTGGGTGAGAGTGGTCTTCCCTTTGGCTTGTTTCACCTCTATCCCCAAGTAATAGCTTAGACAACCGAGGTCACTCATCTTAAATGTATTCATCATCTCTTTCTTGAATACTTTGACATTCTTTGGATTTGCACATGTGACAATCAAGTCATCAACATACACGCTAAGGAGTACTCGTTCTTCTTTTGTTCCTCTTGTGTAGACACCGTGCTCATCAGTGCACCTGCAAAACCCAAGCTTTACCAGGGTGTCATCAAGTTTTCGGTTCCATGCCCGTGACGCCTGTCGTAGCCCATATAGAGCTTTGTTAAGCTTCAAGACCTTGTGTTCTTGTCCCGAAATGATGAAACCAGGAGGCTGAGCGACATAGACTTCTTCAACCAACTCTCCATTTAAAAATGCCGACTTCACATCTAGATGATGTACAGACCACCCTTCATGTGCTGCAATAGCCAACAGTGCTCTCACGGGGTCTAACCTTGCTACCGGTGCAAACACTTCTTCAAAGTCTATCCCGGGTCTTTGAATATACCCCTTTGCCACGAGTCGGGCTTTGTAACGGACTACCTCTCCAGATGGGTTTTTCTTAAGCTTATAAACCCACTTTAGTCCAATAGGACGCTGACCAGCTGGGAGATCACACAAGGACCAAGTTTTATTCTGAGTGATGGCCTCCATTTCTTCTCTCATTGCCTCCTCCCAAAAGGGTTTTCCCTCTGCTTCTTCAACCGTTGCGGGTTCTTCAGATGTCACCAGCAACAAGTCTTCAAAGTTCAACTCTTTTGGCTTGGAGGTGTTGATGCAGTCCATCACCTTTCGGTAGCGTCTTGGTTCTGAGGGATCAGGAGTTGCATTAGGTGGAGGAGACACAAACTCCATATCTTTTGAGCTTGTGTCCTTAACTGAACTCCCTTCCTCTCCTTGATGTGCCGTGTGAGATACACTAGGTACAGACTCAGGCGATGTATCATATCCCTGGTGCACCGTGTTCACCATATACTCAACGGTGAACGTTTCTGGTGCATCCCCATCCTCACACTTGGTCCAGTCCCATCCCTTTGACTCATCAAATACGACGTCGCATGTCACATGCACACGACCATTCACAGGATCATACACTTTGTAGCCCTTTGTGCCTGTTTCATATCCAATGAAAACGGTCTTCTTGCTTCTATCGTCCAGTTTCTTTGCATGAGGCCGAGTCACCTTCATATAAGCAACACACCCAAACGTGCGCATGAAATGGACAATCGGCTTCTTGTGATGCCATGCTTCATAAGGAGTGATGCCCTTTAGAGCCTTCGTTGGTGATCTATTGAGTATGAAAACTGCTGTGCTTACTGCCTCCCCCCAGAAAGTGCTAGGTACTTGCCTTGCCTTGAGAAGACACCTTGCCATGGCCATCACTGTCTGATTTCTTCGCTCCACAACACCATTTTGTTGTGGTGAATACGGTGCAGTGAGCTGTCTTTGCACTGTAGGGAAATAGGGATGCGCTACTCTAGCAATTCGACCGTATCACCCAGGAAACATGCGAGTAAGAAGGTCATGGATCGTTACCACTAGACGCGCAGCGCAGCGGATCGTAGATGCGCGTCGTAGCTGATCAGCGCAGCAGTAACAGCAGCGCCTCCACGGAGTCCACACGTACAGGGAGGAACGCCGTGCGTCGGTGTGCTAGCACCGTGCGCGCGGCAGGGGTTTCGGCGGCTGACCTGTGAGGGGCGGCGGCTGGGACTGCTATCTGGTGGAGTCCTCTGTCCCTAACCCTACCCCTCATATTTATAAGCGCGCTAATGAGCTTTTAGGTCACAGTCCTATTAGTACCCTAATTTCATATGGATCAAATATCCATCAGGCCTTTATCCGAATTGTTATGATTGCCTCTTGGGCATATCACCAACAATCTCCCACTTGCACTAGAGACAATCATATAGCCAAGTTTTTCAATATTCCATCCCCTTAAGTGTGTGACCCGTTAGGTTCATGTACAGTCGGTTATGAATGAAAACCGTTTTTAAACACAAGTCAGTAGAGGTACCTAGCAGGACATACTGACTCCCGAATGTACATAAAGATCATATCGGCTGAACCTAGATACATTCACATGCTAATTCCTTTGCCACACGATACCAGTCAAGCTCAAGGCGAGATACGTGCCATCCTTGTGATAGCTCGACCATTCACTCGATCAAATAGTGGATTCAATCTATGACTAACTTTTAGTCATAATGATTAACTCTTTAATCATTTTGGCATGGCCATGCACTTTCAATCCAACTATCTCGAGGGGCCCAGAGATATCTCTCCTGTTATTTAGGAGGGGCAAATCCCATCTTGATCTGCACACATCTCATTCCATGCTTCATCATGCACCTGAAGACTATTTTTATGACCACCCAGTTACGGAGTAGCGTTTGATAGTTTCAAAGTGCACAACTACACATAGTGAGAAACAATGGCGATCTCAGGTCAAAGAATCTAGCAGGTGTATCACTCAAGACCAACTGATGGCACATATGTAAATAACAATCCCAACAGTGTCTCGGAATGGGTCTATCCAACACCATGTTCACTAACATGTGTTCATATTATTAATTTGATATCTCCATATCTATGATCCGTGAAACGTGATCATCAATTAATACATGTGCTAGTCTGCGTACTATCATTATCTCATATAACGATGTAGACTAGGGATCATTTTGAGTAACATTATAATTAACAAAGAGTCTCACGAACAAGTCACATACTTGATGATTAATGTGAATAATAGTTACTCAAATAGTACATAAACATAGCTATGACACAAGTCTCCCACTACACACTAGGATCACTGATGTAAGTATCTAATACCCATAGATCTCGTGTGCGTCTCATGCTTTGATTGTGGAAGAGGCTTTGTCAACGGATCTGCCATATTCAAATCCGTGTGCACCTTGCATATATTCACATCACCTCGGTCGATAATCTCTCGAATCAGATGATAGCGTCGTAGTATATGTTTGGATATTTTGTGTGATCTAGGCTCCTTTGCCTGTGCAATGGCTCCATTATTGTCGCAATAGAGATCCACAGGTCCGGACGCACTAGGAACAACACCCAACTCAGAAACAAATTTTCTGATCCAAACAGCTTCCTTTGCAGCTTCAGAAGCTGCAATATACTCCGCCTCCGTCGTTGAATCTGCTACTGTGTCTTGCTTGGAACTTTTTCCAGCTCACTGCCCCTCCATTGAGGCAGAACACAAAACCGGATTGCGATCTAGAGTCATCCTTGTCTGTTTGGAAGCTAGCATCGGTGTAACCTCTTACAACGAGCTCTTCTTCACCTCCAAACACTAGGAATACATTCTTAGTTCTTCTCAAGTACTTTAGAATGTTTTTGATAACTGTCCAATGAGCCTCACCATAATCTGATTGATACCTGCTCGTAACACTTAGAGCATAGGATACATCTGGGCGTGTACACAACATGGCATACATGATAGATCCAATAGCCGAAGCATAAGGAATCGCTCTCATCCTCTTTTGCTCATCAGGCGTCGAAGGACACTGACTTTTGCTTAGAGTGATGCCATGTGACATTGGTAAGAAACCTTTCTTAGAATCTTGCATATTGAACCGATTCAATATCTTGTCAATATATGTGTCTTGGCTTAATCCAATTAACCTTTTAGATCTATCTCTATAGATCTTTATGCCCAAAATGTACGCTGCCTCTCCTAAATCCTTCATTGAGAAACTTTTCCTTAATGAGGATTTAACATCATCTAGTACTGGAATGTCATTTCCGATCAACAATATGTCATCTACATATAGGACCAGAAATATAAGTGCGCTCCCACTAACCTTCTTGTAAATACAAGGTTCTTCTACGTTCTTGATGAAACCAAACCCTTTGACCACTTCATCAAAACGTAGATTCCAACTCTGAGATGCTTGCTTCAATCCATAGATGGACTTTTGAAGTTTGCATATTTTTCTAGCATTTTTAGGATCGACAAAACCCTCATGTTGTGTCATGTACACATCCTCAGTCAGACTCCCATTAAGAAAGGTTGTTTTGACATCCATCTGCCATATTTCATAATCAAAATATGCAACAATTGCTAGGAGAATCCGAACAGACTTTAGCATAGCGACGGGCGAAAATGTTTCATCATAATCAACACCTTGAATTTGTTTGAAACCTTTCGCCACCAATCGTGCTTTATAGATGTGAACTTTTCCATCCATATCAGTCTTTTTCTTGAAAATCCATTTGCAATCGATCGGTCTCACACCATCGATTGGATCAACCAAGTTCCAAACTTGATTCTCATGCATGGATTCTATTTCGGATTTCATGGCTCCAAGCCATTTCTCAGAGTCGGGTCCCATTGTTGCTTCAGTGTAGGTCACAGGCTCATTATTGTCCAACAATACCATGTCCTGTGGTTCCGTGGTTAGGAGTGTCAACTTTTCAGTTGCACGACGTACTCTTGTAGACCTTCGTGGGGCTGGTGTTTCATGAAGTGGTTGTACAACATCTTGTACATCCTGTATAGGATTAGAGGGTGCCGAAAATTTTTCAGATATTTCTTGAATTTCTTCAAGATGCACCTTGCTCCCACTAACTCCTTTTGAGAGAAACTCTTTCTCCAAGAAGACACCATTGCGAGTAGTAAACACTTTACCCTCCGTTTTATTATAAAAATAATATCCTTTGGTTTCCCTAGGATATCCCACAAAGAAGCATTTGTCTGATTTGGGAGTAAGTTTGTCTGACGTCAAACGTTTGACATAAGCATCACATCCCCAAACTTTGAGGAAAGACAATCCGGGACGTTTCCCGGTCCACATCTCATATGGTGTCTTCTCAACAGACTTAGTTGGGACTCTGTTTAGTGTAAACGCAGCAGTTTCAAGAGCATAACCCCAAAAGGATAGTGGAAGATCAGTCTGGCTCATCATCGACCTAACCATGTCTAACAAGGTTCGGTTCCTCCGCTCGGACACCCCATTCCATTGGGGCGTTCCAGGTGGAGTCAACTGTGGAACAATTCCACATTGTTTTAAATGATCATAAAATTCATGGCTCAAATATTCACCCCCACGATCGGATCGTAGAAGTTTAATTGTCTTGCCCAACTAATTTTGTACTTCATTCTGAAATTCTTTGAACTTTTCAAAAGATTCAGACTTTTGCCTCATTAGATAGACATATCCATATCTACTAAAGTCATCGGTAAAAGTAATGAAATACTGAAAACCACCTCTAGCTACCGAACTCATTGGTCCACATACATCAGTATGTATTAGTCCCAACAAGTCACTTGTCCTCTCACTTTGACCAGTGAAGGATGCTTTGGTCATCTTCCCAAGCAAACAAGACTCGCATGTGTCAAGTGATTCAAAATCAAATGAACTTAACAAACCATCTTTATGGAGTTTCTCAATGCGTTTCTCATTTATATGACCTAAGCGACAATGCCAAATAAAAATGGGATTTAGATCATTTCGTTGAGCCCTTTTTGTATTAATGTTATAAACTGTTTTATCCTCAAGATCAAGAACATATAATCCATTCACTAATGGACATTGAGCATATAAAATATTATTATAATAAATAGAACAACATTTGTTCTTTATTATAATCTCATAACCATTAACTTCTTCCAAACATGAAGAAGATATAATGTTCTTGCTCAAAGAAGGAATGCAATAACAATTATTTAATTCCAAAACTAATCCTGAGGGTAATGACAAGTGATAAGTTCCGACAGCTATGACAGCAACCTTTGCTCCATTGCCGACCCGAACATCTAACTCGCCTTTTGCAAATCTTCTTGTCTCACTTAGACCCTGCAACGATTTGCAAGTGTGAATCATTGATCCGGTATCAAATACCCATGATTCACTAGAAGATGTAGCAATATTGATTTCTATAACATTTATACCTGAAGTGGAAGTCTCACTCGCTTTCTTCTTCTTATCCTCCAAGTACTTCTTGCAGTTCCTAGACCAATGCCCCTTAGCATGACAGTGGAAGCATTCATCATTAGGAGAAGGGTCTGATTTGCCCTTTGGCTTTGAGCTTGAAGACTCATTGGGAACCTTTCCCTTGCCTTTAGGATGCATCACACGCTTCCTCTTTTTATTCTCCTTTTGAACCATCATCACATGAGTGGTGTTTTTCTTAATGCTTTCCTCGGCTGTTTTAAGCATCCCATGCAATTCAGCCAATGTTTTCTCCATGCCATTCATTTGATAATTCAATATAAATGGCTCATAGCTCGGTGGGAGTGACTGGAGAATAACGTCAATAGCCAGGTCATCCTTGAGTTCAGAACCAAGTTTATCCAAAGTCTCAATGTAACCAATCATCTTGATTACATGGGGACTGACCGGGCTCCCTTCTGCCAGCTTGCATGAGAACAAGGACTTTGAGATGTTGTACCTCTCAGCCCTTGCTTGGTTCTCAAACATTCCACGTAGTCCCTGAATCATAGAATAAGCATCTGCATGCTCATATTGTTTCTGTAGATCAGGGGACATTGTGGCAAGCATGAGGCAGCTTGCATTAAGCGCATCATCGCAGTGCTTCTCATAAGTCCTGCGAGTTGCAACATTTGCATCATCGGGGAGGTCATTGGGGTATGGTTGCTCAAGAACATACTCAATTTTCTCTTGCCTGAGAACAATTCTCAGGTTGCGGTACCAATCAATAAAGTTAGCTCCATTGAGCTTTTCTTTCTCAAGCACAGATCGCAAATTGAAACCGGAATTGTTACTAGCAGACATGATCTACAATAGAAAATAAATATGCAAGGTTTTAACACTATGTTATGTACCAATCTTTTATTAACAGTTTAATAAAAGACACCACCACTATATGAGCATTGTCCTCCCTCTAACGACATATAGTGGTCCAAGATCCATATTCACTAATTACTAGTGAGCTTTGGCTTCACTGCTAGAAAACTAGTGACATAGGTAAACAACCATTGTTAATCATATCTCTATATGATTCTTGTTTGTTAGGTGACATCCAATGCCCCGGCTCCCAACACTATGCCATAAAGCCCAAAACCGTTTTGATAGCTTTGTTGAGTAAACCAATACTATGCATGTGAATGTCCAACATTCACCCTATTCATTATGATAGATGACGGTATTTTGCTTTGGCAAACCTACCATACAACGATCAAAACAACATAGGTGCAGCTATAGGTAAATGGCATCAAATACTCAACTTTTCCGAGGGAAGCTATTCTATCATGAAAAAACATCCAACATATGAAAAGCATGAAAAGAATAGTAAAACATCACAGGCATACGATCATATCATATATGTGAATAGTATGGCCTTTAGGATCATAGTGGTCTCCATCACCATGGTTCCATCATGATCTACACCGCCATGTCTCCCATCTTATGGTGATCACCATCGCCATCATGCTTTAGGTTTCTCAATGAATATAAAAGAAGCTAATACATCTAACAACTATCAAATAAATTACATGAGAGATCAGGCATCACAGGGCGACACACAGGTCGTTATACAAATATGTGACAACCTCAACCCGGTTGTGTTAAATTTGCAACACGCAGGCTGCACGAATTTTACACACAGATTATCACATCATATTTAGGTCATACCATTCACATCATTCCCTGCAAAAACAAGTTAGCGTAGAACTATTTATATCGCGAAACAACTTAATGATGTCACTATAGCAGATAGCAAACGGAATTACATAGATCGCATCTATGAAATCACTATGAAAATCTCATCGAATTGATCATATCAACCCGAATCTGAGCCATTCAGAATGCCTCAATTTTCATTGTGACTGGTTATCCACGAGAAGATCGCGACACATGACCGTGATCTGTTGGCTCAATCTGTTAGCTATGTACACTATTAGTCCCGATGGTGATTCCAGCCGGTAGGGACAGGTTGCGCACACAGCAGAGAAGGAGCACGAACTAATCCTTTATTCATATGATGGCAATCTACTCTAACCAATTCCAAATCCCAAAAGCCGAACTATAAAAATTCATCATATGAACTTATCTGCACTAGATCACATCTAAGATCCAGACCAAAAACTACGCAAGTCGGCTCTAATACCACTGTAGGGAAATAGGGATGCGCTACTCTAGCAATTCGACCGTATCACCCAGGAAACATGCGAGTAAGAAGGTCATGGATCGTTACCACTAGACGCGCAGCGCAGCGGATCGTAGATGCGCGTCGTAGCCGATCAGCACAGCAGTAACAGCAGCGCCTCCACGGAGTCCACACGTACAGGGAGGAACGCCGTGCGTCGGTGTGCTAGCACCGTGCACGCGGCAGGGGTTTCGGCGGCTGACCTGTGAGGGGCGGCGGCTGGGACTGCTATCTGGTGGAGTCCTCTGTCCCTAACCCTACCCCTCATATTTATAAGCGCGCTAATGAGCTTTTAGGTCATAGTCCCATTAGTACCCTAATTTCATATGGATCAAATATCCATCAGGCCTTTATCCGAATTGTTATGATTGCCTCTTGGGCATATCACCAACATGCACACCTTTTGCTGCACAATATTCTCCGAACGTAACCGAGGTGAACTCACCACCCCTATCGGTACGCAGTGCACGTAGCTTGCGTCCGGTTTTGACCTCAACACCAGTTTGAAACTTGACAATGGCATCTGCTGCTTTATCCTTCTCTGATAACAGCACAATCCACATGTACCGGGTAGCATCATCAACTAGAAGAAGAAAATACCTTCGCCCACCATGTGTTGGTGGATGTACATGACCACAAAGGTCTCCATGAACCAGATCAAGCCGTTCAGATGAACGGTGCTTGGCTTCAGATGGAAACGAAGCTCTGCGCTGTTTCCCGGCAAGACATGACTCACATAACTGATCGACATGATCCAGCACAGGCAGACCTCGGACCATGTCCTTGCGCCCAAGCTTGTGGAGTGTCTCAAAGCTCAAATGACCATACCTATCATGCCAACGCCACGCTTCTTCGTTGCCACGGGAGAGAAGTGCAACGGGTGTGCCACAGTGAGGTTGACAGTATAGAGTCTGTTCTGAGTACGACACACTTTCATGAGTAACCCCTCTTGAGGATCACGTATACGCAGAACCCCTTGGTTGATCAATACCTTGCAACCGAACTCATCAAGTTGCCCAAGGCTCACAATATTGCTGCGAAGGCGAGGTATGAAGTAAACACCTGTGAGAGCACGATGAACACCATTCCTTCATGAGAAGATGATTGATCCTCGTCCTGCAATATCTACCACAGATCCATCCCCAAACTTCACTGTACCAGTAATGTTCTGGTCCATTTCTGAAAACAGATTCCTGTTTCCAATCATATGGTTCGAAGCCCCAGTGTCAAGATACTAGAGACCCTGTGCTTCTTTATGGTCTGATGGTGTTCCCAGCTGTACCACCGCTTGTTCCTCAACTGGTCGGACGGGGTTTAGAGTTGTTGTCTCTTCATCATGCGTTGGTGCAGTAAGATTTGTGACGCTTGCCATCATCAAAGCTGGCTCGTCATCACCATCTTCTTGTGCCTGAACAAGATTTACTTCCTGATCACATTTTTTTTCCTGCACTCTCGCTCCCAGTGTCCCATCCTTTTGCAATAGCGACACTGATCGTCCTTGGATGCTCTGCGGGGTGAGCCTCGACCCCTCCCGGTCATCATCGTGCCAAAATGTGACCCGCTCTGACCATTCCTTTGGTTGACTCTACCAAAGTTACCTCCTCCGTCATGCGATACATCTTTACTCGTTGTCGCATACGTCGGATCATTTCCTCCTCCTTGGTGGTGAGGAGAAGACGAGACCCCATCTCTGCTTATAGCCTCCGCGCGTCATACCGCTGTTCAACTGCCCGCAAACGGCCAGTTACCTCCTCAACCGACATCGTCCCAATGTCCAGGAGTGTCTCGATTGAGATGGCCACTTGTTCATAGCGCTCAGGAACAACCTGAAGCATCTTGCGCACCACTTCGATGTCTTTGATTTCATCACCGAGAATACGAAGGTTGTTCACAAGTGTAGTGATGCGCATGTAAAAATCATCAACAGTCTCACCTTCTTTAAACGTGATATTGTTGAACTCACGCCAAAGTCTCTGGGCATTGCCTTCACGTACGCGATCCACTCCGACGCGCATACACTTGATGGCATCCCACGCAGCCTTCGCACTCGGCTTCCTCCCGATGGCCGATAGCATTTCCGGTGGAACAGAGCGAGCGATCGCCGCCAATGCCAGTCGATCTTTGCTGTACTCCGCGTCTCCGTGTTCCACAGCCTTCCACAATCCTTGCGCTTGGAGATTGATCGTCATCAACAACTCCCATTCCGGGTAGTTGGTCTTCGTCAACACCGGGTACTGGATTGCACCCGACGCTTCCTTGATCGTGCGGTGAACCACGATCGGTTGTCCAGCACCTCTGCCTGCGGACTGCTGCCCGGCGGCACCACTGTCGCGCCCTCTCCCACTCCCTGGCGGTGACAAGGACCGGCGACACGACCTCCCTCGGCGTGGTGGTGTGGTGCTCGACATCGTAGAGGATCAACACAGGCTCTGATGCCAAATGTTGGCAGCGATCGATCAATCACAAGTGGGATCAACACGTGAGAATGAGAGTTCGTCAGTTTTGCGGAGAGAGAGAAGTATTTCTCTTCTGTTCTTTTTCTCACCGCATGAAGCGAAAACAAAACAACGCCAGAGGCCCGGCCATTCCAGCATGCACGCATGCACGTCGAGGTCCCGCACCCCCGTTACCCGCTACGTGCGGATCGTGGCAACCACCCCGACGCCTTACCCGGACATGAGCTCGACTTCATCCAACGACACAGGGAGGAGGAAGCCAAGTGCGGGCACACGTAACTGACCATGCAACTAACTAGATTATTCAACATGCTGCAATTGGAGCTCCAGGTTTGTCGTTTTGTGAGCTACTTGCCTGTTACAGGACGGGCGCCGGCTGCACTTGTTGGTTGGACTTGCACTGGCTAGGTGGCGAGAGGCTGGGTCGTTGCACGAGATGAGACTTGTGGCTGTTACGTACGAGACACGGCCATCGTCGTGCGGTCACCGCACGGCGTCCGTGACCATGTGGTACGCACCGCCGGTGGGGGCAGCGCCACGGTGGCCGGTGGCGCCGTTGCATATGGTGGCTCTTACTTTACCCGGGCGTCCACATGCCGTGACCCATGAACGGGCTCGGCCGGCACCCGGCATGGCCTTGCCCTCGCCGCGAGTCAGGTTCTGATGACGCACACCTTTTTTTTTTGTTACACAGCACTGCGGCTGCTGCTCCAAAGAGTAAGGTCAGGGGGGGGGGGGGGGGGGGAGGGAGGGTGTCGAAGATGAAGATCTGTGAGAAATCGCGCCGTGGATCGTGCAAAGCGGCCCTGCTCCCCTGACGAACAAGAGCACCCTTACCCGAAAAACAAGCTGGCGGATCTCGGGCGTGCGCTATTGGCTTACACCCATATGCATGGATGGTACTGCCATTACCAACCGGCTACCGTCATCAGAGCGACGCGGTCGGTGAATACAGGATACGCAGAGAACTGCACGAGCCCGAGCGGCCGTGCAGAATGTGCTACGGCTTCTATCTAGATGCAGGCTTTTCGGGAACGGGGCGAGTTGCAGGACGGCTAGACCAACTCTTAGGCGGTCAATCGATTGCTCACACTCGAACAGTACTTTGCCACTGTCAGGCCTCTTGCTCCTGTTCCGTTGTCGCAACACGCATGACCTCATTTGAGCCGGAGTCCCGTGCTAGGCTGTGTGCGAGACTAGAATTGATTTTCCATTAAACATTTATACCTGAAAAATATACTTTCTTCGTTCTAATATATGAGATCCTAACATCTCAAGGTTAAAAAATAGCAGTGAAGATAAAAGACCAGTATACCTCTTGTTTATCTCTACCCATACTTCACCTACCAAACTAGTTACAAGAAAAATTATCCTATATCTATAATCCATTATATTTTGGCATACAATTTAAACTCTATGATTCCTTATGTATTGGACGGAGTGAATTGCAACCATAAAGTAGAAAATATCAAGGTTTGTTTATTTCTACGCTGCCGCAACCATCCACCAATACTAGCATATTATTCTCTGTCAGCCTAATTTCAACTAAATCTATTACTAGTTCAATATACTCCATCCAAATAGTACAGGATTACGTCGATTCTATAGAATTTCTCCGCTTTCTTTCAAATGTCTTTATAACCTAATTTTCTTTATAAAAATGTTATACGCTTTTGTCCGACAAAATAGTACATGATTAATGTAACTGTAAAGTCTATAAAATTTTCCCGCCTTTCTTTCAAACGTCTTTATAACCTATTTCTCTTTTGAAAAAAAGTTATACGTCCGATCACTTTTGTCCGACCAAATACTAAATGATTAATGTAACCATTGATTATATAAAAGTTTCCCGCCCTTTCTTCCTATGTTTTTATAACCTATTTCTCTTTTAAAAATATTATACGTTTAACCCCCTTTGTTTGCAACCGAAATAGCAAACCCCCCGCGCATGATTTGTGTGGCGTGAAATTCTGATTCCACTGATTCTTTCTGAGTCCCACCATTGCTACCGACGAATTTCATCACTCATCGTAAACAAGTAGGATAATTAGGTCAAACACATAACCATCTTTATATATATATATATAGTTATACCATTAACACCTCTTACAACTCCCTTTCTTATTGTCAGTTTTGATGGTGGACAACTTGCTTAAAAGTTAAAAACTTGTACAATGTTTTAAGTTTACCGCTCATGATTTAGTTTAGTCCTATCCATCGATTACCAGCAAACTCAGAACCATCTATTTTATAGAAAAAAGAATATATTAATCAATATTTCAAACGTTGCATCAACCGATGCATGGAACTAAAACCCATAACCATCCTAGTTGAAACCTAATCTGATGTTCAAAAACATCGCCGTTTGAGTGTCTGATCACCAAGCAAGCGAGGCGACCTGGGAACCGGAACACCGCGCGCCGCGGCCGAAAGCGACGCGCACACCCGCACCGCAGACACGCCCAAATCCAAAAGCCACACTGAGCCGCCAACGCACCCGCTCACTCGGCTGCCGTCGCTTTCGCTGCCCCAGCTCGTGCGCCCCCGACGCTTCCCCGTCCGCTCCATTCCCCCTACCCGGCTCGCGACAGGTCGCAGCCGCGATCGATCCCGGCGATTCTTTACCTCCTCCCACTCCCCTCCGCGGCTTCGCTCGCATCGCCTGCTCCCGTCCCCCGAGGGTTTCAGGTTTCTTGGTCCCTAGCGGCTTGTCGGCTTCCTGCCCCGCCCGAGCCACGCCGCTTTTAGTTGCAACTTCCGCATCCTTTTTCAGCCGGATCGCTGGTCTCCTTCAAAGATCGCATCTTTGGCGTCCGGGATCTCATGAGATGCGGGGGTGGTGGCGGAGCCCGAGCTCGTAGGAGCCATGGCTGAAGCCGCGGCCTCTTCGTCCGGATCCTTCGCCCCGCGCCGCCTCCTCCATGGCGCCGGCCTCGTCAGGGACGCGCTCCGGTACGACGGCCTCCCCGCTGCCCCGCCGCCGCCGACTCCGCAGGTGCAGGGTGCGGGTGGGGGTGGAGGAGGTGGTGGTGGGAAGATTAGTCCCGCGGTGCTTTTCATCATCGTGATTCTTGCGGTGGTGTTCTTCATCTCCGGCCTGCTCCACCTTCTGGTGCGGCTGCTCATGAAGAAGCAGCACCGCCGTGGCCGCTGGGGCCCTCCGTCGTCGGCGGTTGCGCGGGCGGCGGCTGGAGGGGAGGCCGACGCCGCGCTGCAGCGGCAGCTCCAGCAGCTGTTCCACCTCCATGACGCCGGGCTGGACCAGGCGTTCATTGACGCATTGCCAGTGTTCGCCTACCAGGAAATTGTCGTGGGATGCGGCTGCGACGGCGACAAGGAGCCCTTCGACTGCGCGGTGTGCCTTTGCGAGTTTGACGCTGAGGACCGGCTCCGGCTGCTGCCGCTGTGCGGGCACGCTTTCCACCTCAATTGCATCGACACGTGGCTGCTCTCCAACTCGACGTGCCCGCTCTGCCGTGGGGTGCTCTTTGTCCCGGGGCTCATGGCCGAGGACAATCCCATGTTTGATTTTGAGGAAACGCTGGAGGAAGGCCGGCTGTCTGATGAGTGCGATGACAGGCTTGGGTTGCCTGGGCTGAAGGCGCAGACGCCAGTGGCGGAGAAACGGGTGTTTCCAGTGAGGCTTGGAAAGTTCAAAAATGTTGGGACCCAGGGTGCTGTGGAAGGTGGCAACGCCAATGCTAGAGTGCTGAGTAGGGATCAAGGGGAGAGTAGCAGCAGCAGCTTGGATGGTAGGAGATGCTTCTCCATGGGCACCTATCAGTATGTTCTTGGCACTTCTGAGCTCCGGGTAGCCCTACAGCCAGGCCGGATGCGAAACAACACTGATGCTGCGACTAGAGGAGGGCCTGCTGGGTTAAGTTCAATCAATGCTGATATTATGGAGGGGAAGAAGATCTGCGTGCGCAACAAAGGGGAGAGTTTCTCTGTGTCGAAGATTTGGCAGTGGTCTAATCTGAAGGGCAAGCTACCTGCTGGTTCAGATGATTGTTCGGACGCAGGGAGCCTTCCATCGTGGATGAAGAGAAGCAGTGCCGGGGATACATCAAATATGTGACTCTGTACTATGATAGTAGCTAATGTTTTCTTTTGCTAGTGTTTTGCTCACTTAATAACTTACCTGTAGTCATTTTTCTTGTCTAATTTGTCTTGCGCTTATTTTGATTGCAATGTGTCAATCTCATTGGGGTGATGACTTCTGGTAATCTTACTATCTTAATATGCTGCACCATGTAGATTGTGATGACTTAGAATGATATTATTTCTGGCCTGTCTATTGTTTTGTATTCTCTATTCCTGCTGTTCATATATTTCTGTAATTTCTCTTGTGTGACTGTTCATGTTTTTGCAGCTTTCCTGATACGGATAAGCAGATCAGACTAATAAGCAAACCAGTAACTTCTTGAGTATTCGTTTAATGAAATGCTTGGAAAGTATCTAGTACTATTATGAGCAACTAGTTCTTAGACTTACAAATTGTTCATAATGGAATTATTCTCTTTAAAGTGTACCCCCACTCCCTAGCATTCTATTTCTGCTTACGCTTACTTTTCTGCTGCAGATGTGAACTGCATTAAATAACATTCCTAAATTCCTACTGTGAGCTAATAGTATCACCAAGAACAGAGGGCTAAGGTTTTATTTACTCCTTACATTTTGCCTTGAAATAACGTATTGTTTCCACTTTATGACATCTGAAGAAGTTTCATATGTGTGAACATATTTTCTTGTGCTCTTCCGACATATTAGCCTGCCATGGATGCTCTTTAGAAGTCACTATTGTGATATTGGAGGTCCTAAATTTTGTGATATTCTGCTATTGTTGAAGTGTGTACTTTTATGACTTGTTTTAGTCTCAAATTTGTGAATTCATGGTCAATTACGAGGTAAAATTTTCATAATTTGAAATCCAAAAATTCGGTGACATGTTCTTGATATCTTCCCTTCCCAACTTCTGATAAGCACAGTGATTGACATGTACAAAGAAATTGTAATGATTGAACTTGCATAAGCATATATTTTTTGCCTTTAGTCCGTCAGTCATCTGCTACCTTTCTCAGACACCTTTTCCTTTGGGGATCACCTTTTGAATTGTTCATCCTCTCTTTTAAAAATATTCTTTAAACAGGAAAAAGGTTGAAATTAGCAGAAAGAGTTCATTGTGCTTTCCTTTATTCCCTGGGTCAGACACAAACCCATAGTGTTCAAAATGTAGATGTGCAAGCTTAAGCATAACTCAGTATTGTGTTTCTTACTTTCTCTATGGCATACCTCTTGTACTTTGATTCATTGATCATCAGTTTCACATCTTGTGACGACTACATTTGATTTCCTTGCATAGTTACATGCTAAATATGTAAATTTAGGATACATAAATCTGTTCATATGGCTGCTGGCAAGTTGATAAAGAGGAGCTATTAACACCTTTTGGTTGGTGCTCCATCTCTATGGAAGGGTGACCATTCGGTCGCTGGTTCTCTTTGTGCGTTGATATGGTATCAAACTGAAAAAATATCATCCTTTAGCTTAATGCGTCCTGTGGTGGTGGACAATGGACAGTGGCCAGTTTGAGTGGAACCAGGAGAATCATGATACAATATTCTGATGAGGCCTACTGCTTATTGAAGTATGTTATATAATGTGGGCATTCTGCCTTTTGGTTAAATTTTAATTAGAAACTATTGTGAAGTGTCAGCTCCAAAATGCCTCTAACTATATAAACAGAAGCATGCAACAGGTAGTATTGTCCGGCGTTTTGCGTTGGGGTCCGAGGTATGGATCAGCTCGTGCTGATGTTCCTGCCGTGCCTGTACCAGATCTTCCACTATTTCATTGAATTGTAATGAAGGTGGTCCTGGCGTAGCGGTAAAGCAGTTGCCTTGTGACCAATGATAAGGTCATGGGTTCAAGTCTTCGAAACAGCCTCTTGCACAAAAGACTCAAGTGGGTCAGACCCTTCCCTGGACCTTACGCAAGCAGGAGCTATATGCAACGGGCCGTCCTTTATTTTTAACCAAACAGTTATTGTAATAATAACCAAATCTGAAGTACTAAAAGCTGTTATTTGCTCTGGCATCTGAAATAAACTGCCATGTGATTGGCTCTCCAGATCTCCATTTCCTGATTCATGATAAGCTCAATCTAGCTTGACAGTCTCAGAGGTTCCACATGCTTCAGAGTCAGATCCTACCGTTGATCATGTAAGGCTGGTTGGTGCTGGTTCTCAATACTGTACCTTGTCGATGAGAAAAATGGAGGCTTTCAGTATATCACGGGCATTGTTTCTTCTTGGATGCAGCTGCTCATCTGCAAAAAATGGAGTCAGGCTACTCTGTACGTATTCTGGTTTCATTTGACTCGTCATTTTTGTACTGTCAGGTCATCTTGTTCTTTGAATCTTGCATTTATCTTCAGTGCTGTCAGTATGTTAGTGTTAGTTCAGTCTGTTAAGTGTTGGGATCAGATCACACCATTACTGAAATTATACTGCAGCTCATTTATTAGCTGGCATTAACAAACAACCATAATCAGTTCTTGAAAGTCGTAGAAATTTGAAGCAGAGTTCGTCCACCAAGAGTGTTTGGTACGGTACAAGAAAGAAAATCTTTGACCATCAGGTTGCTCTTCTGGTACTGGGAAGTAGTACATTGTTGTCCGTGCATTTGGTTCAAATCTCTACAATTCAGAATGTCGGTACTCTACAGACCGGATACCCCCGCGTGGAGGCTTGAAGAGGCTCCAAACCCCGCGTGCCTGCTGAGGTGGGCTCTGACGTCGCCACGTGTCCTCGGGCTACGAGCCTGACCTCCCCGCTGAGGCCAGGTCTGAAGCTGCCATGTGTCCTTTGCCCCGGACCTCGCATACCCGATGAGACCAGGTCCGGCTCTGTCACGTGTCCCCTGGCTCCGGGCCCAACCTTCCCGCTGAGGAGGGCTCCAGAGCTGCCACGTGTTCTTGACCCCGGACCTGGCCCCTCGCTGAGGCGAGGTTCGGCGCCGCCATATTCCCCTGACTCTAGGCCTTACCTCCCCGCTGAGGAGGGCACCAGAGCTGCCACGTGTCCTCGGCCCCGGACCTGACTTCTCCGCTGAGGCGAGGTCCGACGCTGCCACGTGTCCCCTGGCTCTGGGCCTGACCTCCCTGCTGAGGAGGGCTCTAGAGCTGCCATGTTCCTCGGCCCCGGACCTAGCCTCCCCGCTGAGGCGAGTTTCGGACCTGTCACGCGTACCCTAGCTCCGGGCCAGGCCTCCCCGCTAAGGAGGGCTCCGGGGCTGCCACGTGTTCCACAATCCGCCACGAGCCGTGGTCCTTAGGAGTCAAGGAAGACGTGCGCAGTCCAGTCACGTATTCAAGACTCGCGCATTCCCCAGAAGCATGGCGTGCAGCGCACGCCTCAACCCACTCCTGGCAGTCATTACAGTGACAGGATCTCGCGCGTTCCCCAGAAGCATGGCGTGCAACGCACGCCTCAACCCACTCCTGGCAATCATTACAGTGACAGGACAGAGCGGTATGGCGTGATAACAATAGTAACCTCACAGTGTTGCACAACTGACCGAGTAGGACACAACGATAAGATGGAGCCTTCTCCCGCCATCATCAACCTCTACTCGATCTGAGGCGCCCGGCATGTCAGGCGACGCGTCTTAACTCCTTCGACAACGAGCACTACAAGTAACTATAAATACCCTAGATCGTGTATAGTGTACGGACAACCGCGGGGCCACCTGTCGGGCCCCGGGCCACAGTGTAACTGCCTGGCCTTGAGACATAAAAGGACCGGGAATCTCCTAGAGAGGGATCTTCGATCTCTCGATTCTGACCCTCAGACTCTCACACGCACACTCCCATGGACGTAGGGTTTTACACTCCGGCAACCTGAACCATGTAAATCCTGGTGTTCATCTCTGTTCTTCAAGATCGATCGATCTAGCGACGTTAGCCCCTCCAAACAACGAACCTCCGCGACTGTTCCAGTAGCGGTATCGGGGGAAGTGTCGCAGGTTACACTTCGACATTTGGCGCGCCAGGTAGGGGGCTTTCACACTCTCTATACGACCGAGCGACACCACCATAGTGAACATCCAGTCCATCGCTATCTCCTCTCGCCCCACTCGTCATCGTCTCCATGGGAGGGAGGAGGAGGCCACTTCCCGCTCCAGAGCGGGTAGATCTGGCCGAGTAGGCGACCAGATGGTTGCGGTTCCCGAGGAAATTTCTGCTGTTACCACACGGCGACCATCTACCGCCATGACGGCAACGACACCACCAGTTACAAGCCCGGAGAGCGTGTTGGCCGCAGCACGTGCTCTTCTCCATAACCCTCTGGGCGAAGACGCTCCCTAGAGGCGGCAAAGCAGTGGTGCAACGACGTAGGCCACCTCATCGCCGCCGCCATGAACACGCTCGCCTACAGGAGGCAGCGGGCCGAGCCATCACAGGCGCAGTCGCATACGCCGACGGTGGCTCATGAGACGGCTACGGCACTCGCAGCGACCACGGCCAGGCAGGCCACAACCGACCTCAGTGTCGAGCTGGACCACCGCCTCGTGAGTGAAGATGGTCGCGTCACCATTGAGCGACGTCATGAGAGACACTGCAACCTCGAGGGAGAGTATAGCACCTAGAGTGTCGTACCCGCGAGACGCACTGCGCAGACCCTTGCTTCTCCAGTAGCAGATGGGGGCTGCATGGCACTCGCCCACATCTTCGCATGGTGGTCTGGCCACTCAAGTTCCGGCCCCACTTGCCGGAGAAGTACAATGGGACTGTAGATCTACTCCACCTCCATCCTAGCTGCAGGAGGGAATGAGGATTCAAATTTGAATTTGAAGGTGCCCTCATTTAACCCTTTGAATAAATAGTAGACGAGCTCAAAAAATATCCAAATTTGAATTATGAGCTCACTGATACATGGGAAATGCATTGTGAATTCACTCGGATGCATTTAGACAATCTGAACATGAATCCTTTCAAAAGAATTCAAATTGTGTTTAAATTCCCTCCACTCTACTCATAGATGACGTGCACATGAGTTACATTTTTGGGAGAAATTCTTTCCCTAGGTTAACATGTGTTGAGCATGGGCTAGAGAAATTTTTTAACTCCCTCACATATCTATTTTTGTGTTCATCATTTCATGTGACACAAACTCAAGCCCTCCTTTGCCTTAACTTTGTTACACAATGTGAAATAAAACTTTACAAAAGTTAGGGCTGTTACACTCTTCGTCTACCTCCTTTGCGCTCGAAACTTCCGCTTCCGATCGGATCTAGCCACCGCTTGCTCCAATGGCGACCGACCTTCGCTCCTCCCTCCTTTGTACTGACAAAGAACTGGGACGCGTAAGGCGGCTGCTCGGCTGGCATTGCCGAGTACGATGGAAAGATTCACCACGGGACGACCCTGCTCACCGGCATGCAACCCGACGAGGTCGTCCTCTTCACGTCCTACGTCCTGGCTGGGTACGCTGTCTTGACATCTTTCTTACTACTGACGCTGCTGGAGGTGTACGAGCTTCAGCTCCACCACCTGACGTCGCACACTCTCGCATTAGTGGCGGTCTTTGTGCACTTCTGTGAGATGTTAGTGTGCGTGTGGCCATCGGTGCGGCTGTTACGGGTCTTCTTCGTCTTGCAGGTCTCGGGGAGAAGCACAAGCCACCTGGGGGATTACTACTTCCAGCACCGAGACAGGAACTCCGTTCCGTACATCACGCCCTTCTACTCTGATAAGTGGAAGCACTGGAGTGAGGATTGTGTAATCGTCCAGACGGAAGTCCATGATCGCTTGGAGCTGCCGAGGGACCCCCCGGTCAGCGAGGATCCCGTCGGGGATGAGGTTCCCGACCTACGGGAAGCCTACAAGCCCGTGCTGGCGAGGATCAAATTCTTGGCGCAGGAGGGCCTGACGTCACTGATGGTCTTAGCCGACTTCCTATTGCACCACATCACTCCCCTTTAGTAGCGCACCCGTGCTGCCTTGTTGTACACCAGGGAGAATGATCTCACTCGGATAGAGCGTAGCCCCGGGTCGAGCCCGGACAGGGAGATGCTGAGCATCATGCTATTGAAGTTGTCCCCTGCCCCGACCTACGACGACTTCATCAACCCGTCGGCGAGTTGTTTGTCGGTCTACCTTAACGAGGAAGCAAGGTCGAGGTTGCTGAAGGAGTTGCTGATGCTGGACGACATCGACGTTGCCCAAGGAAGTCTTTTTCCAGCTTCTGCACTTGGAGTAGATAGGCTGCAAGCTGAGAATCATCGCAGGAGCATTCTCCCTTGACTTGCTTGATGATCAACTGGAAATAACTTTGACCAACAACTGCTGGACGCTGAGTGTGTAAGTGCATCTAGGTATCCCCGTGGGTTTTGGATGATTGATGATGAAAAATTAAGAGACTAATGAGCTGAGATTATCATAAGCACAGGACATTTCCAAGGCGGACACCTAAACTCGCAAAAAGGAAAAAGATGAAGAACGGCGTCGAAGACTCGAAGAGTAGAAATTAGGGTTTCACTTGAGTCTTTAGTAGGCTAGCCGTGTAAAGGTGAGAGTGTGTATGTCAAGTGCACTGAGATCATAGAAGAGAGCTCAAAGCGTTAGAAGTGTAAAATCCTTAGTAAAGAGTGGTAGGGAGGTAAAGTTGGGCAGGCCAGACTTTTTCGGACTAGAGGCCGGACTAGTCCGGAAGTTCCGTTTTGGGGCGGACTAAGAGCTCCTGACTGAGTTCAGACTTGTATGTTTGGGGGACGGACTAGTCCCTTTCTCTCTTGGGGAGAGTGTTTTGGGACTAAGTCCTGGTAGACCGGACTTGTCCGCCTCAGTGGCCGGACTAGTCCGGACTAGCCAGACTAGTCCGTTTTCACCTGGACAAAGAGTGTGAGTTCGGTCTAGTCCGTTCTGAGGCAGATTAGTCCGCATGGTTGTGAGATGAGAGCTCCCACGGCTAAGTCTTGGTGTACCGGACTTGTCTGCCTCAGTGGCCGGACTAGACCGGGTCCTCCAGACTTGTCCGTTCTCACCCGGACAAAGAGTTCCTGTGTGAGATCGGACTAGTCCGATTTGAGGCGAACTAGTCCAGACTTTTGGCAGGTGGCAAAGGTTGGCTATTGGGACTTCTATAAAAGGAGATGCCCCAACCTCATTTAGATCCCCCTGGAACCCTAGCGCCGCCACAGCCTTCCTAGAGCCTCTCCAATCCTTCTCCATTGCCTACTCACCCTCTTGAATCAAATCTTGAGTAAATTTGGGTGTGTGAGAAGAGGAGAAGGAAGAACTTCGCGTTTAGTCTCTTGGAGTGATCTCGTGCACTTGGTGTGATCTGTGGCTTGTGAGATCTGTGAAGTTTGTGGAAGTGATCAAGTGGGAACCTAAGATTGTGAGCAGCCCCAAAACTTTGTAAGTTCACTTCTGAGATAGTGAAGAACCAGGTTGGCCTTAGTGGCGACTTGGTGAGGAAAGGGTTGTTAGACCCGGTCCTTTGTGGACTCCTCAATGGGGACGTATATTTCTGAGTGGAATCGAACCTTGAGAAAAAATTTCTTGGCGTCTCTCTTGCATTTACATTTCTTTGAACGTCAAGATTGCTTAGGGTTTACTTTGATTATTTCGCTATTAGAGTATACATCATTACAATCTTGCAATCTATTTCAATATTCTATCACACTTGTCGTATAGGGTTGCTAGTTGGTTTATCCACACTTAGTTAAACTAAAATCTGAAGGAAAACCCATAAAAATCAAGTTTTAGGTCTTTCCAACAGTTTGACCAGACTAGTCCGCCCCTGAGCCAGACTAATCCGGCCCCTTTTAGGCTTTTCAACAAGCTGACCAAACTAGTCTGCTCCTGAGCCAGACTAGTCCGACCCTTGTGGTCTAATCTTGTTTAATTAAGTCATTTCAGGTATTTTAGCCTATTCACCCCCTCTAGGCAATTTCAATTGGTATCAGAGCAGGTCTCTCCGTCAAGAGTCTAACCACTCGGAGAGAGGATGGACGGAGGTGAGGGATACGAGATTTCGCCGATGTCGCAAGGCGAAAACACATATGACAAGAAAAAGGATGCTGATGTGCTGAAAGACCACTCAAGTGACGACGAAGAAGTTCGCCAGCTTAAGGCACGACTTCGCGAGAAGCTAGGTCACTGAAGTAAAGAGAAGATGAAGCCGAAGGATCAAGAAAGGAGTGGTCAACCGGACTACTTCCAATATCCTTTCAACTATGAACGATTAACTTCTAACAATCATTACTTATCTATTCCTCTTGGCAAACCTCCTCAATTCTATGAAAATAATTACTCAATGTGGAAGCATAATATGAAGATGCATCTAATATCCTTAAATCCTAACTTGTGGCAAATTGTCTTAACACGTGTCCATCTTACAGGAAATGAAGAAGACGTTACCCTGGAGGAATCCATTCTACTTCATCGCAATGCTCAAGCAGTTGGGGTCATCACCTCATCCTTGACTCAAGAAGAGTTCAACCGAGTCGATGGATTGGAGGTGGCCAAAATCATACGGGACACACTCAAGACGGCGCTTGAAGGCAACCGAGTCATTATGGAGGCCAAGATTGAGATGATAGAAGGAGAGCTTGAGAGGTTCACCATCATGGATGGTGAGTCCCCTCAATACATGTACAACCGTCTCAAGGTCCTCGTCAACAAGATCCGATCTCATGGATGCACCCGGTGGACGGATCATGAGGTGGTGAAGAGGATGCTTCGGCCATTCATGCCTCGAAACATTGCTCTTTGCTCTTTGATTCGTGAGAGCCCGAGATATGCTCAAATGACCCCGGAGGAAGTGCTTGGAAGAATCATCAACAACGATATGATGGAGAAGTAAGCCAAGTTCTACAGCGACCTCCAAAGGCTCACCTCCTCAAAGAAGGAAGATGCTATTTTCAAAGTAACATCCTCATCACAAGACTTCGAAGCAAGTGATGATGAGGGTCTCGACACCGATGAAGAAGAGGCGCTCTTCACCAACAAATTCAAGAGGATGATGAGAAGAAGGATGTGACGCCGTGGTTCTGAGAGAAGAAGGATGTGACGCAGCGGAAGTCTTTATTCTAGCAGCGGAAGTCTTCTAACTAGTGCGGAAGCAAACTAAGCAGCAGCAGCGGCTCCATCTCTACTCCACAAGCAAGGTTGAGGGTAGATCACGCTCCTAATACTCCACGTGGTCTTGATAGTACTCCTCTCCTGTTGCTGATGATGTTTGATAATGCAAGGCTGAGTACATGACGTACTCAGCAAGTGCTGAAAGTATGACATGTAGCTTACAACAAGGTAGGTATAAAAAGGCTCAGTGCGGAAAACAAAGTTTATTTCACAAAACATGATAAAAACATCAACTAGCTTTAAGAAAATCTAATCCCAACATGTATTTAAACATCAACATACCTCCATCATGATTCACCACTTTTCATATCTCATCCAAACATTTATCTTTCTCAACTTTTCACATGCTCATGAATACCATCTCGTATTCACTTCCATCTCATCTCATAATCGAGATCAAATCTCATTGCCATGACTCAACAGTCATGCAACCAATCTCATTACCCGGACTCAACGGTCCCGAAAACCAAATCCAAAGATCAAACCATTACCAAACCAATGACATCCCAATAACCAAAACCGAACCATCCATCCCAATAACCATCCCATCTAATCATGGAAGTTGGCCAGACGCTTGTGACCGGAAGCACGACTATCATGATAGTTTTATACTCTGCAGAGTTTGCACCACTTTACCCACAAGTTTGTGATTTCGTCACCCGTCGGCGATTGCAGAACCTCCATTATACCAGTACACAACCGTTGGTGTATGGTCAAGAGATCACAAAATAGCCTTTACAAAGGGGTTACTAGGTGTATGGACTCACTAAGGTTTCACCAGCAGGCTAGAATCTCCAATTCTTCCACCTACGGGCCTCCTCTTGTGCCATGCAGTTCCCAGGGCAGTCCTCACTCGACTCCCATTCCCCGTGCCTTCCACGGTCCATAACAATCTAGTAACTTACCTAATTAGTCGGCTAAGCCGCACCCATACTTGGCCTTGTGGTGGCACTGTATTCCTTGCATGTGCTCGCATGAACCGGTCCTTAGATCTAGGGCAAGTAACCTCCATATCATTCTACCATTTCCACGAACCAAGCTTGCCTAGATCTCCCTCCGATTCATGTTCATTAACATCAAGTTCTCATTATCATTATTCTCATGAGTGCAGTAGCTAGACACCTTCTATCGCTTCCCATAACCCGCAGATTAGCGAAGCAAAAAGCAAAAACGACCATACCCGACTCATAAACTTCCCTCGCGACTAGGGTGGTTAACAAAACTAGTAAACTCCTATAAAAGGGTTTCCCATCAAGTTGACTCAGCATACACAATTTTCGCAAAAAAAAATCAGTTTCCAAAAACGTGGGATCAATATGGTCAAGCGGCACTTTCCTTTTGTTCTGTGGCTCTGGTTGTTCTCATGTCTCGAAGTTCTGGTGCTGTAGTCGTTCGTAGATAGCTCCCTGAGCTTGTCCTTCTACTTACGATCACGCACATACAAGATTCACATCAATCAATTATCATGCACAAACTTTACTCAAGATGCAATGGTGCATATGCATGCTATTCCTATGGTGCTGGTTTCATTAGATCAGTTTGTACGTGCTTTTGCATGTTTTAATAGGCTTGCATGGGGTTTTACGATGAACAGAGGTGTAAAGATCAAATGTAGATGTGGTGATGATCTTGACTCAAGATCTAGATCAAACCGATCAACATGTGATCTGTCCACGAAAAAGCTTCTATTCGAAGGGATCGAAGAACAGATGCAAAGAAAACCGCGATCTTGTCGTAAGGTGGTAATGGAGACCTACCTTACTTTCTTTGGAACCTTCCTCCTAGCAATGGCAGCAAAACAGATCGTCGGCTCTCCTCGTTGGTGGCTCTTTGGCGACTGAACTCCGGCGAAGGTGGTTAGCTCGGCGAGCTGGGGGGCTAGGGCTCCAAGTCATCGACTCGGGAGGTGGAAAAGAAGTACGTGGTTGCGGACAAAGGTTCTGGGTTCTATTTATAAGAGGAAAACGAAGAGTCCTACTCTGATCGGAATTCGAATAAGAGTCCTATTCAAATTGTTTTTGAATCTTAACAACTTATCTTCAATTGATTCGGTGCTGTAGCAACGTGGAATTTGTGTCGGTTTCCTTAGTACCGGGTATTCCCGCGCGTGCAGGAGAAAAACTGCTTAAAATCTCGTCACCTCCGCGGTGATAAGCTCCGAAGGCTCCACGTGATGGGCCTGGTCTCCCTTTTCCGCAGAGGCGGGCTCCGGTTGTGCCGTGTTTCAGGTGGGCGAGACCTCTCTCTTCCTCAGAGGCGAGCTCCGCGTGCGCCACGCGTCCTGGCGGGCGGGACCTCCCTCTATCTCAGAGGCGAGCTCCGTGTGTGCCACGTGTCTGGTGGGTCGGGACCTCCCCTCTCATCGGAGGCGAGTTCCGCGTACGCCACGTGTCAGTGCCGGACCTCCCCTCTCTTCGGAGGTGAGCTCCGAGAGTGCCACGTGTCAGAGCCGGACCTTCCCTCTCTTTGGAGGTGGCTCCGAGATTGCCACGTGTCAAGTAGCGCCGAATCTTCCTTTCTTCTCAGAGACGAGCACCGAGGTCGACACGTGTCCAATAGCGTTGGACCTCCTGGAGGTGAGCTCCGAGGTCGACACGTGTCCAACAGTGTCGACCTCCCGGAGGTGAGCTCCGGAGGTGACACGTGCCCAATTGGACCAGACCTCTCGGAGGTAAGCTCCGATAGCGACACGTGTCCCGCGGTGTCGGACCTCTCGGAAGTGAGCTCCGGGAGTGACATGTGTCCCATAGTGTCGGACCTCTCGGAGATGAGCTCCGAGGGTAACACGTGTCTGGCGGGGCCGGACCTCTCGGAGGTGAGCTCCGAGAGCGACACGTGTCCCGCGCGGCTGGGCCTTTCTTCTCCGAAGTGTCTAGCTCCGAAGGCGACACATGTCCTGCGGGGCTAGCCTCGCTCCTCCGCAGAGGCTAGCTCCGGGGGCAACACGTGTCCCACGGGGTTGGATCTCACCCCTTCCGCGGAGGCAAGCTCCGAGCCTGCCACGCAGCCTGTTTAGCGGCGGACCTCTCCCCCTTCGCGGGGATGAGCCCCGAACATGCCACGTGGCCAGCGGGCCGCGGGAAGTGCCTACAACGCTCTAGGCTAACTGGAATTGGGTCTTTTCGGCTATATTTTTAGTCTCTTCTCTGTTTCTACTTATTTTAAAATATTTCTCTACATGAATTATGTATGCATACAGGATTATGAAATTGAGGGTGTCACAAATCTACCCCCCTTAAATTGAATCTCGCCCTCGAGATTTGATAGAGTGGAGAATAGATGAGGGAATTCTGACTTGAGGTCTTCCTCACGTTCCCACGTAGCTTCGGCTTCCGTGTGATGGCTCCACTGTACCTTGCACCAACGGATCACTTTGTTCCTTGTGACCCTTTCTTTCATGTCCAAAATTCGGACAGGGTGCTCTACATAGGTCAGATCCTCTTGAAGCTCAAGTTCTTCCATCGGTACTTGTTCTTCCGGTACTCTCAAGCACTTCTTGAGCCTGGATACGTGAAACACGTCATGCACGTCGGAGAGGTGCGTTGGGAGCTCTAGTTGATAGGCTACTTCTCCTCGCTTGTCCAAAATCTTAAATGGCCCGATGTAGCGAGGTGCTAGCTTGCCTTTGATGTTGAAATGTCGTTGGCCACGGATAGGCGATACCTTAAGGTATACGAAGTCTCCTACTTTGAATGTCAACTTCATTCGCCTATTGTCCGCATAGCCTTTCTGTCGTGACTGAGCAGCCTTCAAGTTCTCCCGTATTGTTTGCACTTGCTGCTCAGCTTCTTGAAGCACTTCGGGTCCAAACACTTGGTTTTCTCTGGTCTCGTTCCAAAACAACGGTGTTCTACACCGTCTACCGTACAATGCTTCGAAAGGTGACATCTTCAAGCTAGCTTGATAGCTGTTGTTATAGGAGAATTCGGCATACGGCAAGCTACTATACTAACTACACCCATGTTTCAAGGCGCAAGCTCTCAACATGTCTTCCAAAATTTGGTTTGTCCTCTCGGTTTGTCCATTGGTCTGCGGGTGGTAAGCGGAGCTAAAATCCAGCCGTGTACCCATAGCCTCATGCAGCTTCCTCCAAAACCTAGAGGTAAACTAAGAACCCGAATCTGAAACGATCCTCTTCGGGACTCCATGGCGGCACACGATTTGCTCCATGTATAGCTCGGCTAGTTGTGCAACGTTGTACTTGGTCTTAACAGGAAGGAAATGAGCGGTTTTCGTCAATTGGTCCATGATAACCCAGATGGAGTCATAACCCAACTGAGTACGTGGCAATCCGACGATGAAATCCATATTGATGTCCTCCCACTTCCACTCGGGTACTTTCAATGGTTGCAACAGTCTAGCAGGTCTTTGATGTTTGGCCTTCACCCATTGGCATGTGTCGCATAAGGCAACATATTCAGCTATGTCCCTCTTCATACCATCCCACCAATAACAAGTCTTCAAGTCCTTGTACATCTTTGTACTGCAGGGATGTATGGAATAAGGTGAATCATGTGCCTCTTTTAATATCGTGTCGCGGATGTGCTTCACGTTAGGCACACAAATCCTTTTCCCTAACCAAAACGTACCCTTCCCGTCTTCCTTGAAGTCCTTTTCTATGCCTTGTTTGATTCTCTCCTTGATCTCCTTGATTTCCTCATCCGTTGCTTGGCCGTCTCTTATTTCTTGTTCCAGCGAAGAGTGGAGTTCCATTACTTCCATCTCGTTTAAGAACCCGAGATGTAACCGTTCGAACTCCTTGCGTAGCTCGGGTGGTAACTCCCGAACCGTGAGATGGTGACATGCTCCCTTTCGGCTCAATGCATCAGCTGCTACGTTGGCCTTTCCGAGGTGATAGTTGGGTCCAACATCATAATCCTTGATGAGTTCCTACCATCGACGTTGCCTCAAATTCAAATCCGTTTGCGTGAATATATACTTGAGGCTTTTGTGATCCTATAGATCTCACATCGATGACCAAGGATATAATGTCTCCAAATCTTTAATGCATGCACCACGGCTGCGAGATTCAAATCATGTGTGGGGGTAATTCAGCTCGTGTTTCTTTAGTTGTCTTGAGGCATAGGCTACCACTTGTCCTTCTTGCATGAGCACACATCCGATCCCTTGTCTTGATGCGTCACAATATATGTCAAAGCTCTTGCTCACGTCCGGCAATACCAAAACCGGTGTTGTGGTTAGCCTTTTCTTGAGCTTCTCAAAGCTTTCTTGGCACGCTGATGTCCACTAGAACGCCTTTCCCTTCATCAATAGCTCTGTCATAGGCTTCGCTATCTTGGAGAAGTCCTTGATGAAGCGTCGGTAGTATCCAGCCATCCCAAGAAAACTCCGAATATCTCTCACGTTTTGCGGTTGGTTCCACTTCAGAACATCTCCCACTTTTCCGGGATCAACTGATACTCCTTCCTCGGAGATGATGTGGTCTAGGAATGATATCTCCTTTAGCCAAAATTGACACTTGCTGAGCTTGGCATACAATTGATGCTCTTGCAGCTTTTGCAATGTCAATCTCAAATGTTCTTCATGTTCCTCCTCACTTTTCGAATACACCATGATATCGTCGATGAAAACCATGACGAACTTGTCCAATTACTCCATGAAGACCTTATTCATGAGGTACATGAAATATGCAGGTGCATTTGTTAACCCAAAAGACATGACGGTATATTCATACGAATCATACCGTGATTGAAAGGCAGTCTTGGGTATGTCGGAGGGCTTAATCTTCAGCTGGAAGTATCCCGACCAAAGATCAATCTTGGAGAAAACTCGGGCTCCCTTCATTTGGTCGAACAGGTACTCTATACGGGGCAGAGGGTATTTGTTTTTGATCGTCACCTCATTGAGAGACCTATAATCCACACACATCCTTTGGGTCCCATCCTTCTTGTCTACGAAGAGCACGGGGGCTCCCCATGGTGACGAGCTTGGGCGTATAAAACCCTTCTATAACTGCTCCTGAATTTGCTTCTTGAGCTCCACTAGTTTCTTGACGGGCATCCTATAGGGTCTCTTTGCTATAGGTGCAGTTCCGGGTACCAAGTCAATTGAAAACTCAATGTCCCGGTCAGGTGGCAACCTGGAAGTTCTTCCGGGAACACGTTCGAGAATTCTTGAACCACCGAAATGCTTTCCAATGTTGCTCCTTCGACGTGGTTCAACGTTGCCTTCTCGGTTGCCGGTTGGGCTGACTCAAACTCAATACGAGTACCGTGCTGGTTTGTCAACTGCACGCTCCTCTTGGCACATTGGATTACTCCGTTGTGCTTGCTTAACCAATCCATTCCGAGTATTATGTCAAGCCCTTGGGAATCCAAGACAATGAGGTTGGCAAGGAAGTCTACCCCCCTTATTTTAAGATTTACTTTCAGACATACTATATTAGTCCTCATCTCTCAAACGGGAGAATTAACCACCATAGTATATTTTAAGTGTTATATAGGTAGATTATACTTGGCAACATACTTGGATGATATGAATGAATGCGATGCTCCGGAATCAAATAAAATGGTGGCTGGGTTGGAGTTGGCAAGGAACATACCAATCACGACGTCCTCAGCCTGTTACGCTTCCTCAGCAGAGACATAGTTCACGTTACCGCGCGCATAGTTCTGCTGCCCACGGTTTCCCTGATTGGCTCCTCCGTTCGGCCGTGGGTTCTGCTTGGGCACGTTGCTTGGTTGTCCAAGACCTCTCTTCGGGCACTGGCTCGCAAAGTGTCCCGTCTCCCCACATGCAAAGCATGCCTTGTTGCCCACGACAGCAGGTACGTTGGGGCGGGGGTTTTGAGCATACGCGCCCGTGTTTGGACGGGGCGCTGGAGGCAAAGGCACACGAGGTGCTTGCATGGCAGGACGTTGCTGTGGTGGCTGATTAGGGCGAAAAGTAGGAGCGGACGAGCCAGACTGCGGTGCAGCTGGGGGCATGTACCGAGGGCGTATGTTGCTCCCTTGTGGCTGGTATGGCATCTTTCTTTTGCCCTCTTGCTCGATCTCTCGGATCTTGCTCTCAACCACTATAACTTTGTCAACAAGTTTCTGGAAGTTCACATAGTCATTATTGAGGACCTGAACCTGGATCTCATTGTTCAACCCTCTCATGAACAAGTACTGCTTCCTTTGGTCCGAGTTGACATCTTCAGGGGCATATCTTGAAAGCTGCGTGAACTTGTTGAGGTACTCATTCATGCTCTTCTTTCCTTGGTGGAGACCTTCGAACTTTTGCCTTTTAAGCATCATGACACCAGCAGGGATATAATGAGATCGGAAACTCTCCTTGAACTCGGTCCAAGTAATAGTCTCCAGGTTGTCATGAGCATTACAAAGGGCATCCCACCAGTCAACGGCTGCTCCCATAAGTTGGTGCGATGCGAAGAGAACTTTCCCTCGGTCATTGCACTGAACTATGACAAGCTTTTTCTCCATGGATTTCAACCAGTCATCGGCCTCCATGGGGTCATTAGCTTGTGAAAAGGTAGGGGGTCGAGTCCTCATGAACTCTCCCAATCGGTTATGAGTCGACAGTGGTGGCGGTGGCGGTGGTGGTGTAGGAATGGGGTTGTTGTTGTTGGCTTGCAGTTGACCCAAAGTTTGGATCATTGTTTGCATGAGCTGGTTCTGCATAGCCATCGACCTTTCAAGGTTGTTTCCACCAGCCTCAGGGTTGACATTCTCAGGAACTTCGACGTGGTCATCCTCTTGGTTGCCATGGACATTCCTCCTTTGTCGGCCGACATTTTCTCTCACCATCTGTGAAAGGGAGTTGGATAGAATATAAGTTAGAAGTTTAGAGTGATCCCTCCAACTATATGCATCAAGGTGAATGGACTATATATCATCCTATATGAGGATGTGAGCAAGTGCCGAAGCATTTCACATCCCTCTTCTAGGTGTGGATATGGACAACACTGAAACGTCCCACAACTCACACTAAGCACTCAAGCACAACAATCATCACAAAAAGTTCAGCACACAACTCCTATTCAAGGCTTACTCAATGGGGGTCCTATGTGGTTTGGGGTGATACCAATCTGTGACCAATCTGTGACTACCAATCTGTGACTTTGTCCTATGGTCAATGGGGTTCTAATGCCAATCTATGCATTCTACCTAGGCTTGCATCCTATGTTCAGCGTAGCTCCTAATACCAATCTGCGACTAGGCTTGCGTCCTACGGAACCGTGGTTCTGCTACCAATTGTGATCAATCTAGGCTTGTGACCTACAGTCAACCGTGGTTCCTAAAACCAATCTGTGATTTCTATCTAGGTTTGTGACCTACGATCAACCGTGGTAGCTTGATACCAATCTGTGACCTACGATCAACCGTGGCTCTAATACCAATCTGTGACGCCCTGGTTCTGAGAGAAAACCTCTCGGAACCGAGACTGATGCGTATGTGTGCCCAGAATATTCATCACACATACACATTTAATCCACAAACTGAATTCAGAATATATATAACCACGAATGAATATGTTCAAGTACTTTATTACATCAATCTCTATTGCAGCGGAAGTCTCTAATCTATTCCATCAGCGGAAGTCTTTATTCTAGTAGTGGAAGTCTTCTAACTAGTGCGGAAGCAAACTAAGCAGCAGCAGCGGCTCCATCTCTACTCCACAGGCAAGGTTGAGGGTAGATCACGCTCCTAATACTCCACGTGGTCTTCATAGTACTCCTCTCCTGTTGCTAACGATGTATGATAATGCAAGGGTGAGTACATGACATACTCCGTTACCCAGTAGGTAATGCCTCCACATTTTTAACGCCAACACCACTGCAGCAAGCTCAAGATCATGAGTTGGATAATGCTGCTCGTGGTTTCGCAGTTGACGAGACCCATAGGCGACTACACGCCCTTCTTGCATCAGAACACAGCCGAGACCGATGCCGGATGCATCACAGTATACATCGAATGGCTTCGTCGTGTCCGGCTGAGCAAGAACTGGAGCTGTGGTGAGATGTTTCACCAAAGTTTTGAATGCGGCTTCACATGCTGCATTCCACATGTATTTAGTGCCCTTCTTCAGCAGCTCCGTCATTGGTTTAGCAATCTTTGAGAAGCTCGGAATAAACCTCCGATAATACCCCGCCAAACCTAGGAAACTTCGGACCTCATGGACTGATTTGGGAGATGCCCACTTCAGCACTTGTTCAATCTTGCTGGGGTCCATGGCAATACCTTCTGCTGAAATAATATGGCCTAGGAAAGGCACTTGATCAATCCAAAATTCGCACTTGCTGAACTTGGCATATAACTGGTGCTCCCGCAACCGTTGTAGCACAATGCACAGATGTTCAGCGTGCTCTTCTTCAGATTTGGAGTAAACCAAAATGTCGTCGATGAATACCACGATGAACTTGTCTAACTCCGGCATGAACACTGAATTCATCAAGTACATGAAGTGTGCCGGAGCATTGGTTAATCCAAATGACATGACGAGGTACTCATAGAGTCCGTATCTCGTCGAGAAAGCTGTCTTCGGTATGTCCTCCGGTCGGATCTTGATTTGATGATATCTTGACCGAAGATCCATCTTCGAAAATACCTTTGCACCCACAAGTTGATCAAATAGGATGTCGATGCGGGGCAAAGGATACTTGTTCTTGATCGTGACAGCATTTAGAGGACGGTAATCAACACATAGCCGTAGTGTTTCATCCTTCTTCTTAACGAACAGCGCTGAGCAACCCCAAGGTGAAGAACTTGGTCGTATGAAACCCTTGCTCATGAGTTCATTCAGTTGCTCTTTCAACTCCGCTAGCTCGTTAGGTGCCATCTTGTAAGGCCTTCGTGAGATAGGCGTCGTTCCCGGCGCCAGTTCAATCTTGAACTCGACGTCTCGTTCGGGCGGCATGCCTGGTAAGTCATCGGGAAATACGTCGGGATAATCTCGTACCACCGGAATATCCTCAAGCTTCAGCGCTTCCGTGTGGTAGGCCTCTACCATATCCGGATCTTCGCTGTCTATAAACAGCGTGTGCTGTCCGTGAATCGGCGAGTCAATCTGAACAGTCCGGTTACCGATATTGAGAACGGCACCGTGACGATTTAACCAAGACATCCCCAATATGATGTCTATCTTCTGCCTATCCAACATAATCAGCGATGTTGGGTATATTTTTCCGCCCAAACACAAAGCTGCTTGGGACACAATCTGATTGGCAGAGAGATATTTCCTCCCGGTGATCGGATAAGAAAACTCGTTGTGGGAGTATTGGTGGATAATTGGTGCTGATCCGCGAATGTTTTGCTGATAAAATTGTGGGTTGCACCGGAATAAAAAAGTATGAGCACGGGCACGCCTTTGAGAGTGAACATGCCCGCTAACACCGGTGCTCCCTCCGGGACATCCTCAATAGCCAGATGTTGCACACTCCCGGATTGTAATGTGGTTATGTTGACTTGAGCAGGTGGTGGCATACCACCTGATGATGATGGCTGCCTGGTGTTCACCAACTTCTCCGGCATTCTTGCCTAAAATTCCCTGAACGGTGGCAATAAGAACACGGAGGTTTCCCCGGTTCTTCGTTGACTTGTGGTGAAGTTGATGTACTTGGCTGCAGCAATGATGCAACAGGTGTCCTTCGTTGCTGTGGCAATGGTGTTGCTTCAAGACAAGACTCTTGAGCAGGAAATCTGTACGGAGTTGATCTCACTGGCGTTTGCCATCTTTCATCGGATGGTGTGTGATACACCACACGATATTTACGAGGAACGACTGGTGTGTCTTCCTGCACATCCTCCCGGTCCCTCTTCTCTGCTTGACACTCAAGTGTCGCTTGTTCTTGCAGCAGAGCAGCACTGATCAACTCGGTGTAACTGCCTTGATTGAACAAAGATAACTTCTCTTTTAGTATGGCACTCAAGCCATAGAAAAAGTAGTCACACATTGCAGCTTCGCTCGTCGCATAAGCAGGAGCATATTATGCCAGAAGGTTGAATCGTCTGACATAATCGAGGACACTCATGTCCCCCTGCTTCAGGTTTCTAAATTCTTGCTGTTGGGCCTTAATAAAACCCATAGGAATGTGACGAGCACGGAATGCTTCACGAAATTCCGTCCATTCCACTTGATGGCCTTCCGGAACGGTGGCGAGATAAGCAAACCACCAATTTCCGGCGGCTCCATGGAGCTGTTGAGCTGCAAATGATGACTTCTGATATTCGTCGCACTCAAACACTCCAAACTTGGACTCCATAACTCGAAGCCACTGATCAGCTTCCAGTGGTTCATTGGCTTCCGTGAAGATTGGCGGTTGTGTCGCCAAGAAGTCCAAATAGGCGTTCCGAGGTGGAACGTCCTGTTGGGAATGTTAGAGTAAGCCCTGTTGTACCAAGGCTTGGAGTAGTCTTGTGTTCTCTTGACTTGACTCGACCATATGAGCCATGATATCCGCCCATACCGTTGATGGCGGTGCCCCTGGTGGAGTCGAGTCATCACCGTATCGATGAGAACCTTCAGTCCTACTCGGAGAATGAGTACGCACCATACTGCAAAAGCATAATTTTGAGGGGAGTCACAACTTGATCTAGCAGTATGTGAAAGTATGTAAAACATGAACATGCTAAAACTTTATGAAAGCATAACAATACTTCATGTTTACACATCCTTCTAAAGCCAACAGAAACCATCCCCATTTGCTGTACAGAACCGACCTTTCTGTACTTAACCCAAATTTGGATCCAGTTACCAGCATTTTCAGAACTCAAGTCGAACACCAAAGTTAAAGTTAACTTCAGTATCTTTCCATCGAGTACCCACATGCCTCTAGATCATCTCTGGAATAAAAGTTAGGATTGTTCAAAGTTGACAGAATTTTCTGGCTAAATTTTGCCAGCACCTCCTTTGTATGTGGCTGTTTTCATCACAGTTTTACATACAAATGAAGTACAATTCTGAACACACTATGAACTACCAAATTGTTGCAAATTTCCTAACCTTTCCAACGGTGTCTCATATGACCCTTAGAAAATTTTCTACAGACTGTGACGGCTAATATACAGCAACATCCAGAGAAGTTTGCAGCTGCTCTGTTTTCTGAACAGTTTGCATTCATCTGGACGTTCAACCAAGTTGGTGTCGGATTTGGCTCTGGAGTTCTGCAGAAAAGTTGTAGAGCACTTAATAACCTTTCCAGAACTGTCTCAAACACCTCCATTGGGTCAAGCTAATTAGAGTTACGCTCTGTTAAAGTTCGGCAAAACTTCTGCCAGAACAGAGCACTCTGTTTTTGAGATCAAAAGAAGCCTAGTAATTCTCTTCTTTGAAACTTAGTTCAAATGAAGAGTTCAGTAACTAATATGTGCTTTATCACATCCATTTTTAGTTTGGAAGTTAGTCATGAATGATTTCTTCATAGGTAAGAATACTATCCAGTGTAGTACGGTGGCGATGCACCGTAAGACATATGCCGGTACTACGTGGTCTCACCAAAGAAAAACCTAACCGGATTACTCCGGCATACACGTATCCTTAGGTGGCACTAAAACGGTCACTCGCAAACATGTTCTACACGCACTAAGGTTTTCGTGGTTAGTACCTACATAAGCCACACTCAATCGTCAGGTTCGGCTGCACACCGAACCCTGTATCCATACAAGTTCGTACACCCGGCCATCATCACTCGCCCAGGTGTTCTCAAGCCAAACACGCCTTGAGCTACGTGTTCACATTACTGACCACATGACGGGGTCTCCCAAATTGCACCACGCACGCCTGGGACAGACGCTGCTCGAATACCCCCAAACGACATGAAGAGTCATAGAGAATACTAAAGCGGGTCGGGTTACCTGCCACCCGTGAGGCTCCACCCTTCAGCTTGTGCGCACTGGTGGATAGCGCATACGTGCACCCCCCAAGACATAGACGTCCCGAGATGCACGGTTTTCCGACATAACAAATAAGTTAGCTTGCCACCTTCATATTATGCTAATAGTAGTCCTTATGTGGGCCAAGTACCATTATCTCACCGTATCCTAAGTTTTTGACATAATATGATGCTCAATCCGTGCTCTGTTCCCAACGCAGCTCTGATACCACGCTGAGACGGCCCCACGGGACCTCGTCGGGTGGTGCCGTGTTATGCGGCACCCAACAGCACACGGGTCAATGAACAAACATCATATTACATAAATAGTTTAGCGGAAACGTACAAGAATGTTTTAAAATTAATTATTTCAGAGTGAACTACAGCGGAAGACTATCACTCTCACGATTCATATCTATACTAGCAACAAAGAAACAGTCCAGCCCGCGGACATTTCTTACTAGCAACACGAAGATCAATCTGCAGCTGTGAGGATGCTCTTTGAGTAAACACTCAGAGGTTCCCGAGTCTCATCGGCATCCCTTCTCATAATCATCGAGTCAATTACCTGCAAAACAACTCGGATAGCATCCGTGAGCATAACGCTCAGCAAGACTTAACCGTCACCCTAAACATGAAACTCTAAGTGAGGTTATGAACCTAACATAAGATGGCATAAGCATAATTAAACTCGCCTAAAAGTGAATCCTTACTTTCAGGTATTAATTGCAGCATTTTAAGTAACCCTGTGCACGCCACATCGGGAGTCCACAATCAAACAAGAAACGCTTTCCCCCGATGTAAATTGCTCATGGCATAAAAGAATCGAGTTTGCACTAGCCTATTCATCAAGCTCCAATAAAAGGTAGGATAATACTTCACATCAAGATGATTAGTTCCTTTCTCATGCAAGTTCTTACTACGTCACGACTGTGAGAACAAGTATGCTCGGTCCATTCCGCGAGCGACGGTGATTCGAATCAATAACACCCGGACTACACGACACGTACGCCCGTACTCGACGTTGCCTACAACAACCATCACTGACGTCGTACGTGGCAGCCTTTCCCCCGTTTCACCCCTGCTGAATCGATCAAGTCGCCCCGTACAGTAGCTACTCTCATGGTGCACCTTCCGACGTGAGATGTCATGAGAATATTCCCCACATACTGCACACCGGCCGTCCGCCTGAGGCGACCCGAAAAGTCCTAACGACAGCTTCCCGAGGTACATCGGTTTACTGGGTCCCATATATCCAGCATGAGTCCGGTACACAACTCAAACTTGTTCAACAGGGCCGCATACGGATCGGTCCTTGACCGACACGGACAGGTCTACAACACCCAGGCCCCTATGTCCTGCTGCCCCTACAACCTTCCGGTCTCAACTTTAACTTGCTACATCATTTATGAACCAATCCCGTATGCCCCTGTTGTTCCTGAAACTGTGAGTAGCATCTCACCACTCGACTTCTACCGAACCGTACTTAAGCATGGCAGTTCTACACGGTGAAAGACACCTACCCAATACTCCATGGGTCATTTGGTTATGCAAGAGGAGTATCAATCACTAGACCTAATGCACAGTTCATATCTTGACCGAAAGTGAATACAAAAATCAAAACTTAATAGCTGTTAAATGCAGACCGGAGCTTGCCAGTTTTGCAGGGTAGTCGTATATATCAGTTAGTGTCCTTGCAGATCCACCCTTGACTCTCCGGAGCTTGATCCACTTCGATGAATCACTCCTTTGAGTCCCCTTCGTTGTGGTTCCTATTGAAATGCATATGCATATGTTTCATGGAATGTAATGGAAAGAAGTTATAGAATTACTTTCTTAAGAACAGAGGTTGTGTGAAAAAGCCAAGCATGGCTTTGTTTGCCTCTGTTGTGCAAAGAATAGAAATAAACTAAATTGTCCTTAAGGCCTTAGCTATACACTAATTATTTCCCCTAATGATCATAATAGACAAGCTGAAAAGATTTGAGTGCAACTGAAGAACAAGAACTCCAATGGCCTCAAAACTTTTACAGCAGGTTCTATACTACCTAAGGATTTAGCTTGCCAAATTGCAGCTAATGTGGAGTCATATTGTGTCCTCCCCAATTCTCACAATATCTCTTATGTATTCCCACCTATACACAAGTATGGAGAATAAGAACAGGGAGTTCCAGGACTCATCTTGGGCTGATAATTTACATGTGAGTTCTTGATCACATGAGAGTCATCGGGTCCAAAATTCAGCCCTTTTACTTGGGTAGTTCTCCCAGAACAATTCTTTAAGCATTTGTACTCAACAGAATTAATTCTGTAGTAATGTGCATTTTCATGCCCAACTAAGTGAACTACAATTCCAAGTATGTCCCAGAGAGCTTGCCTAAATTTTCCTATGATTTTTGGAGCTATGGATTGCTCAGAACAGATTTTTGAAGTGGGAAACATTTTCTGAAAATGTTTCTGGACTCTTTTGAACACAGTAGTTTGCATTTAGCAAATTCCTACTCAAATAATCTTCAAATGAGCTGAAAATTTGCTAGTAGGTCAACAATATGCTAAAGAATATTCTGGCAAATTTTGGGGATTTTTGGATAACACAAACTCCCTCAATAATTCTTTTTCAGAAAACCTTCAAAGAATTTTCCAGAATATAATATTGACTTTCATACAAAGCTGAGTTCATATTTGGATATAACTCAGAGAGATGAAACCAACCCAATTGGAATCACTCAAATTGGAGTTTTCTACAGGGAGTTATGAATTTCTAAAGATTGGGCTAAGTCTGGAATTATTTTCCTATTGAAAATCCGGCTGGACCCACAGTTTTGAATTCCAGCCAATAGAAACGAAGCCACACCGGGCCACAGCGCTTCTGTGCGCCAACACACGGGATCCCGGCCACACCCGATCCCGGGTTTAAAATTTGAGCTGCTGACAGGCGGGGCCCATGCTCCGTCTTCTTCCTCCGGCTTCCTCGCTCGCGCCCGCGCTGCCCCTCGCCGGCCCGACGCCGGAGCTCGCCTGCTCGCCGTTTCCGGCCACCGCCTGAGCTGAAACTCGCCGCCAGGGAGTTTGTGACACCGAGGAACACGACTGTGGGGTCTGCTTGGGCTGCCGGCGGCCAGAAACTGGCCGGCGACGTGCGGCAGCCACTGTGGAGGTCCGGTAGCGTTGACTAGGGTTTCCAGCCCGCCAAAACCTGCGCCGACGCGCCCTACAGCACCAGCGCAGCTCTAGGAAGATCGGCACGACCTCAAAATGGCTCGGGAGTGGCTGTAATTAGGTTGTCGTCGTGCGACCAAATGGGTCCGCCATGAACACCTCTAGTCGAGCCTGAATTCCGTCGTGCTGAGGCGTTTTCATGCGCTGGATCCTAAAGGAGAAATGACCACCGGCTAATCCAGCGTCTATGTGCCAAATTTGATGACTTATGGAGGATCAGAGGGCAAGAATTTGAAAGAATCATACCGGAAGCTTGGAATGGGGTCGCTGGAGCAAAACTTCGAAATTCGCCGGCGATGCTTCACGGTATGGCCTGAGCTTGGGCTGAGAGCAGCACCGCACCCGTGCGCGTCCGTAGCTGCGATCGCTCGGCCGTGAAACCCCCTGTGGAGGGATGTCCACGAGCGCCTGATCACGCTTTTGAGCTAGGTCGCCGCGGCGGCGGTTGTTCTTGGGCCCTGGAGGCCGCAGCTCACTTGCTCGTGGGTCAGGGAGGTGGAGGTTGAGCTCGTGGGAGTGTTTAGCAGCTCGGGGGAGGAGGAGGTGCGATGATTCCTTCGGTTTCCCGATCGACCGAGAGGGCGGCGGGGGAGAACGTCTGCTGTACGTGCGCTCGCGAGGAGGAGAAGATGGATGGCCCTTGCTTCGTCCAGTGGGGGGGGGGGTGATCAGGCCGCGAACCACCTCTGGGCGCCGTGCGTGGGGAAAGGCAGCAGCTGGTGGCGCTGCCGAGCCTCCCCGTGGCTCGACGGTGGGAGCTGCTCGTGGCCCACGTGCTGCTCGACGAATTTCCCCACTGGGGCTGAGACTTAAGGTGCAAGGCTCCTCTTTTAGCTCTATGCCATTTGGGTCCCACTCCACATTTCCTCCCCAAATATCTTCTCAAGCTGATCCTCTTAATTCCCACAATTCTGAGTTTTAAAATGTGGGTTAGAATTTGAATCCTTCCAATTCAGTTTGAATTTGCTTGCCAAATTTGAATTTGGTTGAAGTTTGCAAATTCTCCTCTTTAACTCCTTTTTGAGCCCACCCTACAATTGAAAAGTTTGTGAGCAAACTTTTCCCTATAATCCCCACTATAGGGCTGCATGTTTATTCAAAGATTTTGGTCACTACATGTGTGAACTTTGAATTTCAAATCTGATTTTTAAACTTACATGCAAAGAGGTATTTAACTCCTTATTAGTTCAACACTTTTAAATAAAAATGTGAACCTCATTTTGGATGGTCATCCATGTATTACTTTGCATGAAGAAAAGTTTTAGCAAGTCCCATTTTTCATGTCTTTGCCACACATATGAACTCAAACCTTGATTTTTATTCATACACATTTTTGGGACTTTTACATTCCTCCCCCTTAAAAGAATCTCGTCTCGAGATTACAAAAGAGGAACAAGACGGGAGAGGTAATTACAAACTGTACAAAGATAAAAGTTCCGGGTAGTTGGTGCGGAGATAATCTTCACTTTCCCACGTTGCCTCTTCCGTGGTGTGATTACTCCACAGCACTTTGAAGAATCTGATCATCCGGTTCCAGGTTACCCGGGTCTTTTCATCCAAAATCTGGACCGGTCGCTCGGTGTAGGTCAGGTCCGGTTTCAATTCATCGATGTCCTCAGTGCGAACAGCCGTGGTGAATTTGAGGCACTTCCGCAGCTGTGATACATGAAATACATCATGAACACCCGCTAAACTTGCCGGTAATTCCAGCCGGTAGGCTACGGGTCCGCACTTCTCCGTGATAGCAAAAGGACCAATAAAACGGGAAGCGAGTTTCCCCTTTACACCAAACCGGTGAATTCACTTCATCGGAGATACACGAAGATACACGTGCTCTCCGACGTCAAAATGCAAAGGCCTACGCCGTTGATCAGCGTAGCTCTTCTACCGGGATTGTGCAGCCTTCAAGTTTTCTTGTATCAACCGAACTCGGTCTTCGGCTTCATTTACCACATCAATCCCAAACAGAACTCTTTCGCCGGACTCACACCAATTCAGTGGTGTGCGACACTTCCGGCCGTAGAGAGCTTCATACGGTGCCATTTTAATACTCTCTTGATAACCGTTGTTATATGAAAACGCCGCCAGCGGTAGGTGATCGTCCCAATTCCTACCGTGGTGGCTGGCACACGCTCTAAACATATCCTCAAGCACTTGATTCACCCTCTCAGTTTGTCCATCGGTTTGAGGGTGATATGCGGAGCTTCTAATTAGCTTGGTGCCCAACGAGGCATGCAGCTGCTCCCAAAACCGAGCAACGAACAGCGCAACTCGATCTGAAATGATGGTCTTTGGGACACCATGTGAGCATATAATTCTAGAGATAAACAACTCCGCATATTGCCTTGCTCGATAATGAGTGTTCACCGGTATGAAATGAGCCGACTTCGTCAACCGGTCCACGATCACCCATATCGAGTCATGCTTCCTGGATGTGAGCGGTAATCCAACGATGAAGTCCATACTCACATCCTCCCATTTCCATGCCGGTATCTTCAAAGGTTGTAGCGGTCCGGCTTTCCGCATATGATCAGCCTTGACCCGTCTACACGTATCTCATTCGGATACGTATTTAGCGATTTCCCTCTTCATCCTCGTCCACCAAAATTTCTGTTTCAAATTTTGGTACATCTTGTTACTTCTGGGATGAATGGAAAACTTAGACAGGTGGGCTTCATCCAAGATCTTCTTCCGGAGTTTCATATTGCGCGGTACCACTATACGGTTGTTAAACCATATCGTACCGTTCTCATCCTTCCGGAAACACTTCACCTCTCCGTTGTCTATTCTTCTCCGTATGTGAGACATACCCCTGTCTCTTCTTTGAGCTTCAACAATCTCTTCACGGATTGTTGGAATGAGCGCGAGATTATAAAGCGCGCCATACTGAATGACACGGAGGCTTGGCTCTTCATCTTCCAAATCAACAGCCGCTAAGTGGTGAACGTGGGCTTTCCGGCTCAGCGCGTCGGCAACCACGTTTGCTTTTCGCGGATGATAGTGGATCTCAATTTCATAATCTTTTATGAGCTCCAACCATCTCCGTTGTCTCATGTTTAGCTCCTTCTGTGTGAAGATATACTTCAGGCTTTTATGGTCGGTGTAGAGGTGAACAATATTACCCAGTAGGAAATGCCTCCACATTTTTAACGCCAACACCACTGCAGCAAGCTCAAGATCATGAGTTGGATAATGCTGCTCGTGGTTTCGCAGTTGACGAGACCCATAGGCGACTACACACCCTTCTTGCATCAGAACACAGCCGAGACCGATGCCGGATGCATCACAGTATACATCGAATGGCTTCGTCGTGTCCGGCTGAGCAAGAACTGGAGCTGTGGTGAGATGTTTCACCAAAGTTTTGAATGCGGCTTCACATGCTGCATTCCACATGTATTCAGTGCCCTTCTTCAGCAGCTCCGTCAGTGGTTTAGCAATCTTTGAGAAGCTCGGAATAAACCTCCGATAATACCCCGCCAAACCTAGGAAACTTCGGACCTCATGGACTGATTTGGGAGATGCCCACTTCAGCACTTGTTCAATCTTGCTGGGGTCCACGGCAATACCTTCTGCTGAAATAATATGTCCTAGGAAAGGCACTTGATCAATCCAAAATTCGCACTTGCTGAACTTGGCATATAACTGGTGCTCCCGCAACCGTTGTAGCACAATGCACAGATGTTCAGCGTGCTCTTATTCAGATTTGGAGTAAACCAAAATGTCGTCGATGAATACCACGATGAACTTGTCTAACTCCGGCATGAACACTGAATTCATCAAGTACATAAAGTATGCCGGAGCGTTGGTTAATCCAAATGACATGACGAGGTACTCATAGAGTCCGTATCTCGTCGAGAAAGCTGTCTTCGGTATGTCCTCCGGTCGGATCTTGATTTGATGATATCCCGACCGAAGATCCATCTTCGAAAATACCTTTGCACCCAAAAGTTGATCAAACATGATGTCGATGCGGGGCAAAGGATACTTGTTCTTGATCGTGACAGCATTTAGAGGACGGTAATCAACACATAGCCGTAGTGTTTCGTCCTTCTTCTTAACGAACAGCGCTGAGCAACCCCAAGGTGAAGAACTTGGTCGTATGAAACCCTTGCTCATGAGTTCATTCAGTTGCTCTTTCAACTCCGCTAGCTCGTTAGGTGCCATCTTGTAAGGCCTTCGTGAGATAGGCTTCGTTCCCGACGCCAGTTCAATCTTGAACTCGACGTCTCATTCGGGCGGCATGCCCGGTAAGTCATCGGGAAATACGTCGGGATAATCTCGTACCACCGGAATATCCTCAAGTTTCAGCGCTTCCGTGTGGTAGGCCTCTACCATATCCGGATCTTCGCTGTCTAAAAACAGCGTGTGCTATCCGTGAATCGGCGAGTCGATCTGAACAGTCCGGTTACCGATATTGAGAACGGCACCGTGACGATTTAACCAAGACATCCCCAATATGACGTCTATCTTCTGCCTATCCAACATAATCAGCGATGTTGGGTATATTTTTCCGCCCAAACACAAAGCTGCTCGGGACACAATCTGATTGGCAGAGAGATATTTCCTCCCGGTGATCGGATAAGAAAACTCGTTGTGGGAGTATTGGTGGATAATTGGTGCTGATCCGCGCATGTTTTGCTGATAAAATTGTTGGTTGCACCGGAATCAAAAAGTATGAGCACGGGCACGCCTTTGAGAGTGAACATGCCCGCTAACACCGGTGCTCCCTCCGGGACATCCTCAATAGCCAGATGTTGCACACTCCCGGATTGTAATGTGGTTATGTTGACTTGAGAAGGTGGTGGCATACCACCTGATGATGATGGCTGCCTGGTGTTCACCAACTTCTCCCGGCATTCTTGCCTAAAATTCCCTGAACGGTGGCAATAAGAACACGGAGGTTTCCCCGGTTCTTCGTTGACTTGTGGTGGAGAAGTTGATGTACTTGGCTGCAGCAATGATGCAACAGGTGTCCTTCGTTGCTGTGGCAATGGTGTTGCTTCAAGACAAGACTCTTGAGTAGGAAATCTGTACGGAGTTGATCTTACTGGCGTTTGCCATCTTTCATCGGATGGTGTGTGATACACCACACGATATTTACGAGGAACGACTGGTGTGTCTTCCTGCACATCCTCCCGGTCCCTCTTCTCTGCTTGACACTCAAGTGTCGCTTGTTCTTGCAGCAGAGCAGCACTGATCAACTCGGTGTAACTGCCTTGATTGAACAAAGCTAACTTCTCTTTTAGTATGGCACTCAAGCCATAGAAAAAGTAGTCACACATTGCAGCTTCGCTCGTCGCATAAGCAGGAGCATATTGTGCCAGAAGGTTGAATCGTCTGACATAATCGAGGACACTCATGTCCCCCTGCTTCAGGTTTCTGAATTCTTGCTGTTGGGCCTTAATAAAACCCATAGGAATGTGACGAGCACGGAATGCTTCACAAAATTCCGTCCATTCCACTTGATGGCCTTCCGGAACGGTGGCGAGATAAGCAAACCACCAATTTCCGGCGGCTCCATGGAGCTGTTGAGCTGCAAATGATGTCTTCTGATATTCGTCGCACTCAAACACTCCAAACTTGGACTCCATAACTCGAAGCCACTGATCAGCTTCTAGTGGTTCATTGGCTTCCGTGAAGATTGGCGGTTGTGTTGCCAATAAGTCCAAATAGGCGTTCCGAGGTGGAACGTCCTGTTGGGAATGTTGGAGTAAGCCCTGTTGTACCAAGGCTTGGAGTAGTCTTGTGTTCTCTTGACTTGACTCGACCATCTGAGCCATGATATCCGCCCATACCGTTGATGGCGGTGCCCCTGGTGGAGTCGAGTCATCACCGTATCGATGAGAACCTTCAGTCCTACTCGGAGAATGAGTACGCACCACACTGCAAAAGCATAATTTTGAGGGGAGTCACAACTTGATCTAGCAGTATGTGAAAGTATGTAAAACATGAACATGCTAAAACTTTATGAAAACATAACAATACTTCATGTTTACACATCCTTCTAAAGCCAACAGAAACCATCCCCATTTGCTGTACAGAACCGACCTTTCTGTACTTAACCCAGATTTGGGTCCAGTTACCAGCATTTTCAGAACTCAAGTCGAACACCAAAGTTAAAGTTAACTTCAGTATCTTTCCATCGAGTACCCACATGCCTCTAGATCATCTCTGGAATAAAAGTTAGGATTGTTCAAAGTTGACAGAATTTTCTGGCTAAATTTTGCCAGCACCTCCTTTGTATGTGGCTGTTTTCATCACAGTTTTACATACAAATGAAGTACAATTCTGAACACACTATGAACTACCAAATTGTTGCAAATTTCCTAACCTTTCCAACGGTGTATCATATGACCCTTATAAATTTTTCTACAGACTGTGACGGCTAATATACAGCAACATTCAGAGAAGTTTGCAGCTGCTCTGTTTTCTGAACAGTTTGCATTCATCTGGACGTTCAACCAAGTTGGTGTAGGATTTGGCTCTGGAGTTCTGCAGAAACGTTGGTGAGCACTTAATAACCTTTCCAGAACTGTCTCAAACACCTCTATTGGGTCAAGCAAATTAGAGTTACGCTCTGTTAAAGTTCGGCAAAACTTCTGCCAGAACAGAGCACTCTGTTTTTGAGATCAAAAGAAGCCTAGTAATTCTCTTCTTTGAAACTTAGTTCAAATGAAGAGTTCAGTAACTAATATGTGCTTTATCACATCCATTTTTAGTTTGGAAGTTAGTCATGAATGATTTCTTCATAGGTAAGAATACTATCCAGTGTAGTACGGTGGCGATGCACCGTAAGACATATACCGGTACTACGTGGCCTCACCAAAGAAAAACCTAACCGGATTACTCCGGCATACACGTATCCTTAGGTGGCACTAAAACGGTCACTCGCAAACATGTTCTACACGCACTAAGGTTTTCGTGGTTAGTACCTACATAAGCCACACTCAATCGTCAGGTTCGGCTGCACACCGAACCCGGTATCCATACAAGTTCGTACACCCGGCCGTCATCACTCGCCCAGGTGTTCTCAAGCCAAACACGCCTTGAGCGACGTGTTCACGTTACTTACTGACCACATGACGGGGTCTCCCAAATTGCACCACGCACGCCTGGGACAGACGCTGCTCGAATACCCCAAACGACATGAAGAGTCGTAGAGGATACTAAAGCAGGTCGGGTTACCTGCCACCCGTGAGGCTCCACCCTTCAGCTTGTACGCACTGGTGGACAGCGCATACTTGCACCCCCCAAGACATAGACGTACCGAGATGCACGGTTTTCCGATATAACAAATAAGTTAGCTTGCCACCTTCATATTATGCTAATAGTAGTCCTTATGTGGGCCAAGTACCGTTATCTCACCGTATCCTAAGTTTTTGACATAATATGATGCTCAATCCGTGCTTTGTTCCCAACGCAGCTCTGATACCACGCTGAGACGGCCCCACGGGACCTCGTCGGGTGGTACCGTGTTATGCGGCACCCAACAGCACACGGGTCGATGAACACACATCATATTACATAAATAGTTTAGCGGAAACGTACAAGAATGTTTTACAATTAAGTATATCAGAGTAAACTACAGCGGAAGACTATCACTCTCACGATTCATATCTATACTAGCAACAAAGAAACAGTCCAACCCGCGGACGTTTCTTACTAGCAACACGAAGATCAATCTGCAGCTGTGAGGATGCTCTGAGAGTAAACACTCGGAGGTTCCCGAGTCTCATCGGCATCCCTTCTCATAAGCATTGAGTCAATTACCTGCAAAACAACTCGGATAGCATCCGTGAGCATAACGCTCAGCAAGACTTAACCGTCACCCTAAACATGAAACTCTAAGTGAGGTTATGAACCTAACATAGGATGGCATAAGCATAATTAAACTCGCCTAAAAGTGAATCCTTACTTTCAGGTATTAATTGCAGCATTTTAAGTAACCCTGTGCACGCCACATCGGGAGTCCACAATCAAACAAGAAACGCTTTCCCCCGATGTAAATTGCTCATGGCATAAAAGAATCGAGTTTGCACTAGCCTATTCATCAAGCTCCAATAAAAGGTAGGATAATACTTCACATCAAGATGATTAGTTCCTTTCTCATGCAAGTTCTTACTACGTCACGACTGTGAGAACAAGTATGCTCGGTCCATTCCACGAGCGACGGTGATTGAATCAATAACACCCGGACTACACGACACGTACGCCCGTACTCGACGTTGCCTACAACAACCATCACTGACGTCGTATGTGGCAGCCTTTCCCCCGTTTCACCCCCGCTGAATCGATCAAGTCACCCCGTACAGTAGCTACTCTCATGGTGCACCTTCCGACGTGAGATGTCATGAGAATATTCCTCACATACTGCACACCGGCCGTCCGCCTGAGGCGACCCGAAAAGTCCCAACGACAGCTTCCCGAGGTACATCGGTTTACTGGGTCCCATATATCCAGCATGAGTCCGGTACACAACTCAAACTTGTTCAACAGGGCCGCATACGAATCGGTCCTTGACCGACACGGACAGGTCTACAGCACCCAGGCCCCTATGTCCTGCTGCCCCTACAACCTTTCGGTCTCAACTTTAACTTGCTACATCATTTATGAACCAATCCCGTATGCCCCTGTTGTTCCTGAAACTGCGAGTAGCATCTCACCACTTGACTTCTACCAAACCGTACTTAAGCATGGCAGTTCTACATGGTGAAAGACACCTACCCAATACTCCATGGGTCATTTGGTTATGCAAGAGGAGTATCAATCACTAGACCTAATGCACAGTTCATATCTTGACCGAAAGTGAATACAAAAATAAAAATTTAATAGCTGTTAAATGCAGACCGGAGCTTTCCTGTTTTGCAGGGTAGTCGTATATATCAGTTAGTGTCCTTGCAGATCCACCCTTGACTCTCCGGAGCTTGATCCACTTCGATGAATCACACCTTTGAGTCTCCTTCGTTGTGGTTCCTATTGAAATGCATATGTTTCATGGAATGTAATGGAAAGAAGTTATAGAATTACTTTCTTAAGAACAGAGGTTGTGTGGAAAAGCCAAACATGGCTTGGTTTGCCTCTGTTGTGCAAAGAATAGAAATAAACTAAATTGACCTTAAGGCCTTAGCTATACACTAATCATTTTCCCTAATGATCATAATAGACAAGCTGAAAAGATTTGAGTGCAACTGAAGAACAAGAACTCCAATGGCCTCAAAACGTTTACAGCAGGTTCTATACTACCTAAGGATTTAGCTTGCCAAATTGCAGCTAATGTGGAGTCATATTGTGTCCACCCCAATTCTCACAATATCTCTTATGTATTCCCACCTATACACAAGTATGGAGAATAAGAACAGGGAGTTCCAACACTCATATTGGGCTGATAATTTACATGCGAGTTCTTGATCACATGAGAGTCATCTGGTCCAAAATTCAGCCCTTTTACTTGGGTAGTTCTCCCAGAACAATTCTTTAAGCATTTGTACTCAACAGAATTAATTCTGTAGTAATGTGCATTTTCATGCCCAACTAAGTGAACTACAATTCCAAGTATGTCCCAGAGAGCTTGCCTAAATTTTCCTATGATTTTTGGAGCTATGGATTGCTCAGAACAGATTTTTGAATTGGGAAACATTTTCTGAAAATATTTCTGGACTCTTTTGAACACAGTAGTTTGCATTTAGCAAATTCCTACTCAAATGATCTTCAAATGAGCTGAAAATTTGCTAGTAGGGCAAAAATATGCTAAAGAATATTCTGGCAAAATTTGGGGATTTTTGGATAACACAAACTCCCTCAATAATTCTTTTTCGGAAAAACATTCAAAGAATTTTCCAGAATATAATATTGACTGTCATACAAAGCTGAGTTCATATTTGGATATAACTCAGAGAGATGAAACCAACCCAATTGGAATCACTCAAATTGGAGTTTTCTACAGGGAGTTATGAATTTCTAAAGATTGGGCTAAGTCTGGAATTATTTTCCTATTGAAAATCCGGCTGGACCCACAGTTTTGAATTCCAGCCAATAGAAACGAAGCCACACCGGGCCACAGCGCTTCTGCGCGCCAACACACGGGATCCCGGCCACACCTGATCCCGGGTTTAAAATTTGAGCTGCTGACAGGCGGGGCCCACGCTCCGTCTTCTTCCTCCGGCTTCCTCGCTCGCGCCCGCGCTGCCCCTCGCCGGCCCGACGCCGGAGCTCGCCTGCTCGCCGTTTCCGGCCACCGCCTGAGCTGAAACTCACCGCCAGGGAGTTTGCGACACCGAGAAACACGACTGTGGGGTCTGCTTGGGCTGCCGGCGGCCGGAAACTGGCCGGCGACGTGCGGCAGCCACTGCGGAGGTCCGGTAGCGTTGACTAGGGTTTCCAGCCCGCCAAAACCTGCACCGATGTGCCCTACAGCACCAGCGCAGCTCTAGGAAGATCGGCACGACCTCAAAATGGCTCGGGAGTGGCTGTAATCAGGTTGTCGTCGTGCGACCAAATGGGTCCGCCATGAACACCTCTAGTCGAGCTCGAATTCCGTCGTGCTGAGGCGTTTTCATGCGCTGGATCCTAAAGGAGAAATGACCACCGGCTAATCCAGCGTCTATGTGCCAAATTTGATGACTTAAGGAGGATCAGAGGGCAAGAATTTGAAAGAATCATACCGGAAGCTTGGAATGGGGTCGCCGGAGCAAAACTTCGAAATTCGCCGGCGATGCTTCACGGTATGGCCTGAGCTTGGGCTGAGAGCAGCACCGCACCCGTGCGCGTCCGTAGCTGCGATCGATCGGCCGTGAAACCCCCTGTGGAGGGATGTCCACGAGCGCCTGATCACGCTTTTGAGCTAGGTCGCCGCGGCGGCGGTGGTTCTCGGGCGCTGGAGGCCGCAGCTCACTTGCTCGTGGGTCAGGGAGGTGGAGGTTGAGCTCGTGGGAGTGTTTAGCAGCTCGGGGGAGGAGGAGGCGCGATGATTCCTTCGGTTTCCCGATCGACCGAGAGGGCGGAGGGGGAGAACGTCTGCTGTACGTGCGCTCGCGAGGAGGAGAAGATGGATGGCCCTTGCTTCGTCCAGGAGGGGTGATCAGGCCGCGAACCGCCTCTGGGCGCCGTGCGTGGGGAAAGGCAGCAGCTGGTGGCGCTGCCAAGCCTCCCCGTGGCTCCACGGTGGGAGCTGCTCGTGGCCCACGTGCTGCTCGACGAATTTCCCCACTGGGGCTGAGACTTAAGGTGCAAGGCTCCTCTTTTAGCTCTATGCCATGTGGGTCCCACTCCACATTTCCTCCCCAAATATCTTCTCAAGCTGATCCTCTTAATTCCCACAATTCTGAGTTTTAAAATGTGGGTTAGAATTTGAATCCTTCCAATTCAGTTTGAATTTGCTTGCCAAATTTGAATTTGGTTGAAGTTTGCAAATTCTCCTCTTTAACTCCTTTTTGAGCCCACCCTACAATTGAAAAGTTTGTGAGCAAACTTTTCCCTATAATCCCCACTATAGGGCTGCATGTTTATTCAAAGTTTTTGGTCACTACATGTGTGAACTTTGAATTTCAAATCTGATTTTTAAACCTACATGCAAAGAGGTATTTAACTCCTTATTGGTTCAACACTTTTAAATAAAAATGTGAACCTCATTTTGGATGGTCATCCATGTGTTACTTTGCATGAAGAAAAGTTTTAGCAAGTCCCATTTTTCATGTCTTTGCCACACATATGAACTCAAACCTTGGTTTTTATTCATACACATTTTTGGGACTTTTACAGTGAGCTCCGAGGTCGACACGTGTCCAACAGTGTCGGACCTCCCGGAGGTGAGCTCCGGAGGTGACACGTGTCCAATAGGACCGGACCTCCCGGAGGTAAGCTCCGAAAGCGACACGTGTCCCGCGGTGTCGGACCTCTCGGAAGTGAGCTCCTAGAGCGACATGTGTCCCATAGTGTCGGACCTCTCGGAGATGAGCTCCGAGGGTAACACGTGTCTGGCGGGGCCTGTGACACCCTCATCTCGGGTGTCAGCATATGTTCATGTTTATGAAGAAGAAGAACATTTTTAGAAAAGAGGGAACAGAAACAAGTATCAAAAGGATAGCCAGTAAAGCTTTCTGAGAGCACCGAAGGCAACTTTCACGACCAGCAGACCACGTGGTGTGTTCGGAACTCATCCCCAAAGAGATTGGAGAGGTCCGACGCTAAACTGGATACGTGGCAGGCTCGGGGGTCACCTCCGCAATTGGAAAGAGGTCCGACCCTGTGGGACACGTACTGCCCGCGGAGATAGCCTCTGCGGAAGAAGCAAAGGCATTTTTCATAGGACACGTGTCATCCACGGAGCTAGTCCTCGCGGAAGTTAGGGGACCAGTCGCACGGGATATGTGTTAATTTCAGAACCCATCTCCGAGAAGTCCGGATCTAATGAACACGTGTCGCCACCGGAGCTTATCTCCGGAGGTCCGTCGCTGCTAAACACGTGTCGACCTCGGGGCATGTCCCTGAGGGAAGGAAAGGCGGAAAGACCGGCACCCACACGTGGCGTGCGCCGAGCTCACCTCCGAAGAAGAGGGAGGTCTCGATCGATTGACACGCGGCACGACCGGAGCTCGTCTCTGCGGATGAAGAGATACCAGGCCCGGAGGACACGTGGAGCTTCCGGAGCTCATCATCCCGGAGGTAACAAATTCTGGAGCAGCTGTTACGCGTAAGGACACCGGTACACAACGGGAACCGATCCAAACTCCACAATGTTACCAAAGATAAGACGTCAGGATCCAACAAGATCTGAATAAAACTTTTATTCGGGATCCAATCAGATTAGGACTCTTCTCTTCCCGATTATAAACAGAACCCAAAACCTCTGGCCGAAATCACGAACTTCTCTTTCAACTCCTGAGCCGACGACTTAGAGCTCTAGCCCTAACTCGCCGAGCAAAACATCGCCGAAGCACAACAAGGGAGATCATCGGAGAAGAACCAAGCGGTCTGAGGAGGACCTCGAAGACAAGAAGAGCGTGAGGTAGGACTTCAATACCACCTTACGACATCATGTTGTTCATCTCTTGCATCTGTTCTTCGATTCCTTTCGAACAGAAGCTTTCTCGAGGGCAGATCACTCGATGATCAGTTTGATCTAAAGACAAGATCATCGCCACGACCACCTTTGATCCGAATACCTCTGTCCATGCAAGCCATGCAAGAACACGGACAGATCAATCTAATCATAGGATAGCATGCATGTACATCATCGCATCTAGTTTAGGGTTTTGTGAATAATATTGATTGCTGTGAATCTTGTATGCACGTGAATCCTACATAGCAGGACAGGTTCAGGGAGCTGTCTACGACGAGCTGCAGCAACAAGGTTTTGAGAATCAAGAACAACCGGAACCGCAAGAACAAGGCAAGTGCTCCTTGACCTTGTTGATCCTATGTTTTGGGTAAAACTATTTTGTTTTGCGAAAAGGTGTGTGTGCTGAGTCAAACATGATGGGAAACCCTTTTATAGGAGTTTACTAGTTTTGGTTAAACCACCCTTGTCACCTGGGAAGTTTTATGAGTCGGGTATGGTTTTTGTTTTATGCTTCGCTGAGTCCATGGGATTGGGAAGCGAGATAGATGTGTCTAGCTAACTGCACTCATAATAATAAGGGGAAACTGATGTTAATAATGAACATGGATCGGAGGGAGATCTAGGCAAGACTGGGTTTGTGAATGAGGTAGCATGAGATGGTGGTTTTGCTTGCCATAGATCTAAGGACCGGTTCATGCATGCACATGCCAGGATAACAGTGCCACCACAAGGCCAAGTATGGGTGCGGCTTAGCTGAGTAATTAGGTAAGTTGCTAGAGTGTTATGGACTGTGGAAGGCGCGGGGAATGGGAGTCGAGTGAGGACTGCCCTAGGAACTGCATGGCACAAGAGGGGGCCCGTGGGTGGGAGAATTGGAGATTCTAGCCTGCCGGTGAAACCTTAGTGAGTCCATACATCTAGTAACCCCTTTGTAAAGGCTATTTTGTGATCTCTTGACCATACACCGACGGATGTGTACTGGTATAATGGAGGTTCTGCAGTCGCCGACGGGTGACAAAATCACAAACTTGTGGGTAAAGAGGTGCAAACTCTGCAGAGTTATTAAAACTATCATGATAGCCGAGCTTACGGTCATGAGCACCTGGCTAAACTGCCATGATTAGATGGGATGATTATTGGGATGGTTATTGGAATGGTTATTGGGAAGGTTCTTGGTTATGGTCATTGATTATGGTTTGGTTTGGGACTGTGAGTTCGGGAGATGAGATGGTTGCATGACTAATGGGTCATGACATGAGATTGGTCTCGGTGCGAGACGATGTTGTTTTATGAGATGAGATGGTAGCGAATACGAGGAGGTATTCGTGAGTATGAGTAAAGGATTGGTTAATGTTCGGATGGAACACGGGAAGTGATGGAGGTATGTTGGTAATTTAACACATGCTGAGACTACATTCATCTAAAGTTTAGTTGCTGTTTTATCAATGGTTTTATAAATTTGCTTTTCTGCAAATAAGGCTTTTATACCTACCTTGTTTATAAGCTGCATATCATGTGCTATTCCCGCACTTGCTGAGTACATCATTGTGCTCAAACTTGCATTATTATTTCTCCATCAACAGCAAGAGAAGACTACTATGAAGACCGGGTAGAGCATTATGGCGTGTGATCTGTTCTCAACCTTGCCTGTGGAGGGAATAGAGATGGAGCCACTTCTGCTTAGTTTTGCTTCCGCATTTAAATAAGAATTCCGCTGCGTAGAAATAAGGACTTCCGCTGTGAGCATGAGTCCAAGACTCATGAGGTGCTGTAATAAACTCTGTTATTCGTGGTAATATATAATCTGAATTCAGTTTGTGGAACGTATGTGTATGTGTGATAAACATCCTGGGCACACATATGCATTAGTTCTCAGTTCCGTGGTTTTCCACAGAATTGAGGGCGTCACAGGGCCGTACCTCTCGGAGGTGAGCTCCGAGAGCGACACGTGTCCCACGCGGCTGGGCCTTTCTTCTCCGCAGTGTCTAGCTCCGAAGGCGACACGTGTCCTACGGGGCTGGCCTCGCTCCTCTGCAGAGCTAGCTCTGGTGGCAACACGTGTCCCACGGGGTCGGATCTCGCCCCTTCCGCGGAGGCAAGCTCAGAGCCTGCCACGTAGCCAGTTTAGCGGCAGACTCTCCTCCTTCGTGTGGATGAGCTCCGAATACGCCACGTGCCCAGCGGGCTGCGGGAAGTGCCTACAGCGCTCTAGGCTAACTGGAATTGGCTCTGTTCAGCTATATTTTTGATCTCTTCTCTGTTTCTACTTACTTTAAACTGTTTCTCTACATGAATTATGTATGCATACAGGATTATAAAATTGAGGGTGTCACAAAGGAAGGGGAGCAACCATTATGAGAACAATAACAAGGAAAGATCCAAGCCCAAGACAAAAAAGCATGCTATAACTGTGATGAATATGGACACTTCATTGTGGATTTTCCATATGAAGAGAGTAAGAAGAAGAGGGATGACAAGTCCCAAGAGAAGAAATTCTTCAAGAAGAAGAAACCATCAGAACATGCTCAAACGAAGACTCATCCTCCGAGGATGAAGAGAAAGTGGCAACACTTGCCATTGGAAGGAGCAAGCTCTTCCCAAACCTTGAAGACTTCAAGTCTACATGTCTCATGCCTAAGGAGGGAAGAAGAAAGGTTAAATCGAAACCATCCTCCTCTACCTCTTCACTTGATAGCTTTGATGGTAGTAGTGAAAATAAATCCATGCTTAAGGATCTAAGTAGGAGCACCTTGAAAAAGATGAGATTGTTGTCGGAAGAAATCTTTGAGAAGGATGAACTCATCAACCGTCAAGAAGACATACTCATCCTTGAAAAGGAGAGATGTCATGAGTTTGAAGAGCTCCTTGAGGTTGAAAGGGAAAGAAGCAAGGCACTTGAGAGTGAACTCGCTTTGAGCAAGGAAACTTGCTCAAATCTTGAGGACACAACTATTGTGCTCAAGGATGAAATTATTAACTTGACAAAAGTCAACAAGATCCTTGAAACACAAGTTGAGTCTCTCAAGATCAATGCACCTTCTTACTCTATGATTCCACCCTCCTCAAAGAAATCTTTTGAAGCAACTCAAACTTGCAAGTGCTCAAACTTAATCCTAAAACTCAAAGATGAACTCAAGTTGGCACAAAACAAGCAATCACCGAAAGGTGGGATCTTTGACAAGGAAAAATTGGCATATGCACGAAGTGCATATACTAATGTAAGACCTCCACATGTTAAATATGGTCTTGGTTATTCTCGGGAATGGAAGCAACATGCTAAAACTCCCAAGAATGGGGAAGACTTGATTGTATTTGTCAAGGAGGGTTCATTCAACAAAGAAAATGTAAATAACATCACAAACTCATCTAACATACTTAAAAATGAACCTCATCCTTTGTTCCATGACTTTGATGCTTCATATGTTTTATTGAGAAACAAATTCGGAAAGATCTATGCTAGGTATGTTGGGCCACTCCGCAAGAGTCCAAAACCTTGTGTGTGGGTGCCCAAGTGCCTCTTGACTAACATGAAAGGACCCAACTCCGTTTGGGTACCAAAAAGTAAGGCATAACTCTATTTTGTAGGCCTACTCCTCCGGTGGATCAAAATGGGTACTCGACAGTGGATGCACAAACCATATGACCGGAGAGAGAAGGATGTTTGTGGAATATGAGGAAAACGAAGATCCAAGTGAAGGAATATACATTGGGGACAATAGCCAAGGGAAAATACTTGGCACCGGTAAAATTGCTATCTCTCCCCATCATACTCTTTCAAATGTTTTGCATGTTGACTCCCTTGATTATAACCTTCTATCCATATCCCAACTATGTGATAAAGTTTATAATTGTATTTTCACCAACGAGGGTGTGACCCTCTTGAGAAGAAGCAATGACTCAATCGCCTTTAGAGGCGTGCTCAAGAGAAAGCTTTATCTTGTGGATTTCACCACGGACAAAGCTCAACTTGACACGTGCTTAATGGCATGGGATGGCTTTGGCATAGATGGCTAGCCCATGTTGGGATGAGGAACTTGCAAAAACTTCTCAAGGGAGAACACATTCGAGGCTTGAAAAATGTTGTTTTTGATAATGACAGTCCATGTAGTGCTTGTCAAGCCGGAAAGCAAGTTGGAGTTCAACATACATCCAAAAATGTCATGACGACTACAAGACCTTTGGAGCTACTTCACATGTACCTCTTCGGTCCAATCACCTACATAAGCATCGACGGTAACAAATATGGTCTTGTTGTTGTAGATGATTATTCTCGTTTCACTTGGGTGTTCTTTTTGCATGACAAAGGCGAAACTTAAAGTGTGCTCAAGAAATTCTTGAGAAAAGCTCAAAACGAGTTCTCCTTAAGAATCAAGAACATAAGGAGCGATAGCGGCACCGAGTCCAAGAACACTCAAGTGGAAGAATACTTGGATAAAGAAGGCATCAAGCATGAGTTTTCAGCCCCCTACTCCACTCAACAAAACGGGGTGGCTGAAAGGAAGAATAGAACTCTTATTGAGATGGCAAGAACCATGCTTGATGAGTACAAGACGTCGGACCGGTTTTGGGCGGAAGCGGTTAACACCGCTTGCCATGCCATAAACCAGTTGTATCTTCATCGACTTTTGAAGAAGACGTCTTACGAACTTCTAACCGGTAACAAACCAAACATCTCTTATTTTCGTGTCTTTGGGAGCAAGTGTTATATTTTAAACAAAGAAACCTAGGACTTGAAAATTTGCTTCAAAGTCCGATGAGGGTTTATTGCTTGGTTATGACCCAAACACCGACTGTGAGACCTATGTGTGCTGAATACATTGGCAATTAGGATAAAAGTTAGCATTAACATTCAAAGTTTTGAATATTGCCAAAACATTCTTCTGTGAGGTCCGAAGCTTGTTTTTAGGGAGCTCCCATGAAGTTCAACTCGTAGAACTGCAGCGTCTTGTTTTTGCTTTTAACTCGCAATGTTTCAAACTTGCTTTATGGGAAGGTTTGCTTAGTATTAATTTGCTAAGTTTTTGGTGTGTTTTGGTGGTTATGGCTGTTATCATTTGATATGGTTTGCAACATGCTTATGTGACATGCTCATGTAAGGTGTTGTGGTTTTCGAACTAACGTGAGTCAAGTCGAGGACTTGTGCTCGGAAGAATTGGTTATTTATTCATGTGCAGGTGTTGCTTGAGTTCAAGACATGGCCGGTGACGGGATCCTTGGACTAGTCTCAGGGAGGAGATGAGGTTCCAACAACCAAATTCGGGAGGAGCTGTGGTTGAGTTGATCGGGAGGTCGCGCAGCATGTTTCGATCAAGGGCAGTGCATATGAAGGTTGCGTGTACGTCGTTGGAAGGTGTTTGCACGTGTGCAAGGAGTGCATGGACGTGGCAACATTGTTCCAAGGCATGATGAAGAGATGTGGACGTAAAGAATTGGTCGGAAAGGTCCAACCGACTAGGTTATGGACTCAGGTTGCGGCTGAGTCGTGTTTGACTCAAATATGGAAAGTTTTGAGTTGGCTATGATAGGATTTCGTGTGGGTCACGAATTTGAGTTGTTTTAGGAATGTTTAGGACGTTCCTAAGGTGTTTGGAAGTCTCACGATTGCTTCTATCTGCAAATAGGAGAGTCCTGAGCAGTTATGGTAAGTTAGGATACGAGTCCAATTAGGAGTAGGAGTCCTAGACTGGATTGATTAGCCAGAGGGCTGGCAATAAAAGCAAGGGAGGCCAGAGCTCTCGTGGGTAGAGAACTTTGGGCTGTTCCTCTTGTGTTTCTATTGAATAAAGTTCATAGTTTCGAGGAGCTTTTGTGCCTTGTTCGTCCGACTTGTCTTTCGTCAAGTCTTCCTTGCCGAGTTTTTGGACAGACCGACGTTGCATCGGTGTTTCGTTCATAACTCGAGTTTTACAGATGTCACACCCGGTTTTTCCGAAGAACAACCAAGTGAATATCACATGTATGCCAGGATCATTTTCTCATACATGTGATGACAAATAGTGAAGCATCATTTATTACAAGCCAGGTGTCGAATATAAATAAGTCTTACATAGCAAATGTCTTGCTGAACAATAATAGGTTCATCACAAGTAAATAAACTAGCAGCAGAATATTATTCTTGTGGGCTCCGTCACAGGTGTTGCCCGGGGGTCTCCATGAACCTAGAAACCTTCTTCAGGTCCAAAGTCTTGGTCATTATACACCACCTCATTATCTTGACCTGAGCAGCAATATAAACCAACAAATATGCAAGGTTGAGTACCGATGGTACTCAGCAAGTGTGGGAAAGTTATGTCATGCATGGCTAGAACAAGGGGAGGTCGAACTCATGGTTAAAGCACTACGCAATTAATACCTATCACCTTAGCTTATTAAGCACCTACATTACTACACAGGTGAAATGGTCCCAATCTCCCATCCCATCATCAAAATCAAATAACCATAACATCATTTCCAATGTTAAGCTCCCCGCTTAACATCCACAACTTCCAAAACCACCACTCCTCTAATCATGAATAAGTCCAAGCTGCTCTTGACCGTGAGCACGGCTGTCATGACAGTTTTGACTCTGCAGAGTTTGTACCACTGTACCCACATGTAGTGATTTCATCCCCCGTTGCCGGGTGGACTAAAAGAACCTCCATTATGCCGGTGGCTACGAACCACATTCACACTTCCCAGGTGTGTAGCCAGGAGATCACTACGAAGCCTTTACAAAGGGATTCCCGACGAGCGTGGGCCCACTGAGGTTTCACCCCTAACAGCATACAAGAGGCTCCAACCCCGCTGCAGTGGCCCCCCTCTTGAGCCGTGTGGTTTATAAGGTAGTCCAGCTGACACATACTCCCCGCACCATCCAACACACCCATACTACGCCGGGGATACACCTAATTAATTGGCCAAGCTGCCCCATCTCAGCATGTGGTTGACACGGTAAAGCCAGGTTACATGCTCCATGAACCGGTCCTTAGGATCCAGGCAAGTACTAAACACAAACCCGAGTCTCGTGCACCCAACACCAACCAAAACATCCAACTTGCCTTGATCCCTACCTCTAAATAACTCACAACATCTCATTCAAGAGTATGGTAAAATAAACTGATGATCTCATATCCCAAATATCCCATTCTAAGCATGGCTAAGCATATGCATAATAATAAATGACATGATAAAATAAATCCCAACCCAAGCTACAAGGAAACAAGGTAATGCAATTCTAGGGAAACTTCCTAGCATGGGTTTCATATTTCAATTGACAATGCAAATAATTCTAGCTACACATCCTAGCATAGGATCAAAGTGGTCAAGGACACTTGCCTCCTTCCTGCTGCTCTTGAAATGGGTAGTCCTGATCTTGGAAAGAGAGAACTTGCTCTGGAGCAGGTTCTACTCATACCATCACACATAGCAAAAGAAAACAACAATCCATAAGACATAGTTCACACTTCCACTTCATACAAACCACACATTCACATTTATGAAAGTCATTCACAATTATATGTGTTGTGGTTACTCTATGGGTGTTGATTTGTGGCTTACATGCACTTTTAATCATGTGTATATGATTCCTACTTTTGTATTCATATTTATGCTTGCATACTATATATATGAGTTTCCAATTTAAATAAATTCCTTATACTCAATTAATACACCTTTTAGCTACCAAGTATGCATGAAAGGTATTTTCCTACTCCATATGTGTCTTCAGACCTTCTACCAACCCTAAACTGAATTCTTTGGATTTTGGAAACTTCATTTATCATTTTCTAGTTATTCATACCTAGCTTGCTATATTTTCAGATTTATTTCCTATGCTTAAATGTGAACTTTATTATGAAAATAGTAAGACACCTCATCTAAACATAATAGGTTTTGGGTCTAAAATATTAAATAATATATTTTTGAACTTCTCCTCTGATGTGAACTATTTTACATTTATTTTACAAATTTTCAGAATTATTCTATACTTAAAAATGTGTCCCTATAACTATTAATGTGAATAATCAATTAGACAGATTCATTTCAGCCAAAAATCTATTTTTATCTCACTCCAAAGTTTTCCAAGTACTAGGAAAGTTTTTAATTTGAATTTACAATGTGTTTGTCCCATCTTTTAAATTTTAAATACTAATCACATATTCAAATTCCTAAATTTAATATCACATAGGGTTAAAAAGGTAAATTCACCCCACTACAGGGTCTATTATATTATTTTAAGAATTTCCAGGGGTCTAACTACACATAACAGAGGGATTTTGCTAATTTTTATTAAGTCCAGGGGCTAAAACTGATTTTTAATTGAATTTACATGAATTTCTGAAGTTCCAGGGGCTAGATCAGAAGTTTCCGGGGCTAGCTCTTATTTTCCAAGAACCCCAGGGGGTAGTGCGTAAGAATTCCAGTCTTTATAACGCGGGGCTGACGTGGACCGTCCGATTTAAAACAGACGGCCGAGATTATAACGTCGAACCGGTACGCGGGGATTTAAATTCTACCGTGCGATTTAAAATAGACGGCGCACAAGCGGCCACGTCGATCTGATCGAGCGCGGGTGGCGCTGCCCGGCGGCGCACGGCGGCGGGAGGCGGCGATCTGGCCAGAGAGTTTCAGATCTTCGTCAATTCTTCCTAAAACTGTGATTTTATGGCATAGATCGGTGGAGGGGAGGTCCGGGATCTCACCTCGGGGGTTTTCTTGAACTCGGAGGTCCTGGAAGGCGGTCGGCGACGAGGTCCGAGGTGAATTCACGGCGAGGCTCGTCGGCGCTGTATTTGAACCGCAAACCACCGCGTTTTCTGCACCTGCGAGGTTCCCCGGAGGCGGTGGATCAAGACCAGCGAGTTAGATCAGAATTCCCGAGCGTAGATTGGGCAGAATTCGGTGGAGGGGCTCGGGTTCTCACCGGAGAGAAAATCGGCGGATCGTGGGGGAAAAACGGGACAATGCCGGGGTTTTTGTAGACGGGGGAGGGCGGCGGGTTGGTTTAGATCGAGCTGGAGTCTTCGGGGTCTGGAAGTCGGCTGGGATACGCGAGATTTTCCGGTCGGTTTTGATTCGGGGTGAGAGAGTCCGGCCGAGCGCGGGCGCGAGCGCGAGGAGGAAGAAAGGTTGGTGGGCCCCGCGTGTCAGTGGGAAGAAGGGGGGGCGCGCGGCTGCGGGCAGGCGCGGGATCGGGTGGGCCGGCTGGTGGGTTTCGGCCCACTGGCCGGTTTTTTTTTCTGTTTTTCTTTTTCTTTTTCCATTTCTTTTCTAGTTTGAATTTGAATTTGAATTCCAACTAAGTTTGAATTTCTGCAGCCCATGCAATACGTCCAAATTTTTTTAAATTTCCCTCTTAACAGGATTTTGGGGTGTTACAGCTCTACCCCCCTTAAAAGAAATCTCGTCCTCGAGATTGGTGTTTCTAAGAAAACAATTCCGGAAATTGTGCCTTAAGCTCATCTTCTCGCTCCCATGTGGCCTCCTCTTCCGAGTGATGCTTCCACTACACCTTGCACATCCGGATTCTTTTATTTCTGGTGAGGCGTTCCATTGTCTCCAAAATCCTGGATGGTTGCTCGGCATAAGACAAATCCTCAGCGACGTCAACCTCATTCATGGGTAACACCTCTTCAGGCGTTTTCAGACATTTCTTGAGCTGTGACACATGGAATACATCGTGCACGTCCGATAGGCGAGCCGGTAATTCTAGTTGATACGCCGCTTCGCCTTTCCTCTCCAGAACTTGAAAGGGTCCGATGTATCGAGGTGACAACTTCCCTTTCACCTTGAACCGACGAAGTCCTCGGATAGGGGACACCTTGAGATAGACATAGTCTCCCACGTTGAAAACGAGCTCTCTTCTTCGTACATCGGCGTAGCTCTTTTGGTGTGTCTGTGCTATACTCAAGTTGTTGCGAATTTCCCTCACTTTCGCCTCGGCTTCTTGTAGTACTTCAGGACCAAACACTTTACTTTCCCCTGTTTGGTTCCAAAATAGGGGAGTTCTGCACTTCCTCCCATACAAAGCTTCGAACAGTGACATCTTCATGCTAGCCTGATAGCTGTTGTTATAGGAGAATTCCGCATACGGTAAGTTCTTGTCCCAACTTTGATTGTTTTTGAGTGCACATGCCCTCAACATATCCTCAAGAATCTGATTGGTTCTTTCCGTCTGCCCGTCAGTTTGGGGATGATAGGCAGAACTAAAGTTCAGATGGGTTCCCATGGTTTCATGCAACTTCTGCCAGAACCTCGAGGTGAACTGTGTCCCTCGATCATACACAATCTTCTTGGGCACTCCATGGTAACACATGATCCTTGACATGTACAACTCCGACAATTTGGATCCACTGTAGCTTTCCTTCACGGGGATGAAGTGAGCTACCTTGGTTAGCCTGTCGATGATGATCCATATTGAATCATATCCTGATTGGGTCCTAGGCAATCCCACTATGAAATCCATACCGATTTCTTCCCATTTCCATTCAGGCACTTTGAGTGGTTACAATAATCCCGTGGGTCGTTGATGTTCTGCTTTCACCAACTGACATGTGTCACATAGGGCAACATGTTTCGCGACATCTCGCTTCATGCCATACCACCAATACCCGCTCTTGAGGTCCTGGTACATCTTCGTACTCCCAGGATGGATGGAATAGTCGGAATCGTGAGCCTCCTTCAAAATCAATTCACGAATCTCTTTTACTTCAAGCACACAGATTCTTTTCCCGTGCCACACAATACCTTGTTCATCCTCTCTGAAACTAGGAGCTTTATTTTCCTTGATGAATTGTCTGATCTCTTGTATCTTCTCGTCATTCTTTTGACCCTCGCGTATGTCTCGCTCTAGTGTGGAGTCCACTTCCATGGCGATGGCTTCACCACTATTCACCAGGCATAGATTGAGCCTTATAACCTCGTTCTTCAATTCTGCAGGCATGTCCTTCAAGCTCAACTTATTGACCTGCACTTTCCGACTTAAAGCATCTGCCACGACGTTTGCTTTCCCAGGATGATAGTTGATGCCCACATCAAAGTCATTGATTAGCTCTAACCATCTCCTTTGTCTGAGGTTGAGATCTGGCTGTGTGAAAATGTACTTCAAACTCTTATGATCCGTATATATCTCTGTCCTCTTCCCCATCAAGTAGTGCCGCCAAATTTTCAACGCGTGTACCACTGCGGCTAGTTTTAGGTCATGTGTAGGATAGTTTTTCTCGTGCTTCCGAAGCTGCCGGGATGCATAAGCCACGACATGCTCTTCATGCATGAGAACACATCCCAACCCATTTCTAGAGGCATCGCAGTACACCGTAAAGTTCTTCTGCATATCTGGCATAACTAGCACTAGGGCTGTTGTCAATCTTTTCTTTAACTCCTGAAAACTCGTCTCGCACTGCGGCGTCCATGTGAATGTGATTCCCTTCTCCAACAGTTTGGTGAGGGGCCTCGAGATTTTAGAGAATCCCTCAATAAACCGTCGACAGTATCCAGCCAATCCCAAGAAGCTTCGAACTTCCCCGACATTTTCAGGGGTCTTCTGTCACACCCGGTTTTTCCGAAGAACAACCAAGTGAATATCACATGTATGCCAGGATCATTTTCTCATACATGTGATGACAAATAGTGAAGCATCATTTATTACAAGCCAGGTATCGAATATAAGTAAGTCTTACATAGTAAATGTCTCGATGGACAATAATAAGTTCATCACAAGTAAATAAACTAGCAGCGGAATATTATTCTTTAGGGCTTCATCACAGGCGTTGCCCGGGGGTCTTCATGAACCTAAAAACCTTCCTCGGGTCCAAAATCTTGGTCATTATACACCACCTCATTATCTTGACCTGAGCAGCAATATAAACCAACAAATATGCAAGGTTGAGTACCAATGGTACTCAGCAAGTGTGGGAAAATTATATCATGCATGGCTAGCACAAGGAGAGATTGAACTCATGGTTAAAGCACTACGCAATTAATACCTATCACCTTAGCTTATTAAGCACCTACATTACTACACAGGTGAAATGGTCCCAATCTCCCATCCATCATCATAATCTAATAACCATAACATCATTTCCAATGTTAAGCTCCCCGCTTAACATCCACAACTTCCAAAAACCATCACTCCTCTAATCATGAATAAGTCCAGGCCGCTCTTGACCGTGAGCACGGCTATCAAGACAGTTTTGACTCTGCAGAGTTTGTACCACTGTACCCACATGTAGTGATTTCATCCCCCGTTGCCGGGTGGACTAAAAGAACCTCCATTATGCCAGTGGCTACGATCCACATTCACACTTCCCAGGTGTGTAGCCAGGAGATCACTACGAAGCCTTTACAAAGGGATTCCCGACGAGCGTGGGCCCACTGAGGTTTCACCCCTAACAGCATACAAGAGGCTCCAACCCCGCTGCAGTGGCCCCCTCTTGAGCCTTGCGGTTCGTATGGTAGTCCAGCTGACACCTACTCCCCGCACCATCCAACACACCCATACTACGCCGGGGATACACCTAATTAATTGGCCAAGCTGCCCCATCTCAGCATGTGGTTGGCACTGTAAAGCCGGGTTACATGCTCCATGAACCGGTCCTTAGGATCCAGGCAAGTACTAAACACAAACCCGAGTCTCGTGCACCCAGCACACAACCAAAGCATCCAACTTGCCTTGATCCCTACCTCTACATAACTCACAATATCTCATTCAGGAGTATGGTAAAATAAACTGATGATCTCATATCCCAAATATCCCATTCTAAGCATGGCTAAGCATATGCATAATAATAAATGACATGATAAAATAAATCCCAACCCAAGCTACAAGGAAACAAGGTAATGCAATTCTAGGGAAACTTTCCTAGCATGGGTTTCATATTTCATTTGACAATGCAAATAATTCTATCTACACATCCTAGCATAGGATCAAAGTGGTCAAGGACACTTGCCTCCTTCTTGCTGCTCTTGAAATGGGTAGTCCTGATCTTGGAAAGGGTTAGCTTGCTCTTGAACAGGTTCTACTTCATACCATCACACATAGCAAAAGAAAAACAACAATCATAAGACATAGTTCACACTTCTACTTCATACAAACCACACATTCATATTTATTAAATTCATTCACCATTATATGTGTTGTGGTTACTTTGTGTGTTGATCTGTGGCTTGCATACACTTTTATTTATATGTGTATGATTCCTACTTTGGTGTTCATATTTATACTTACATACTATATATATATATGTGTGTGTGTTTCAGTTTTAAATAAATTCCTTACATTAAACTACCAAGTATGTACGAAAAGTATTTTTCTTCTCCATATGTGCCTTCACAATTTCTATCAACCCTAAACTGAACTCTTTGGATTTTAAAAACTCCATTTATCATTTACTAGTTGCTATATTTTCAGATTTATATTCCTATGCATAATTGTGTATTTTATTATGAAACTAGTAATGCACATCATCTAAACAGTATAGGTTTTGGTCCTAAATAATTTAATAACATATTTTGACCTTGGCCTCTGATGTAAACTATTTCATAATTATTTTCCCTATTTTTTTCTATAGCTATTCTTTACTTAAAAATGTGTCCCTATACTAAATAATGTGAATAATTAAATGAAACAGATTCATTTCAGCCCAAAATATATTTTTATCTCACTCCAAAGTTTCCTAAGTACTGAGAAAGTTTTTAATTAATTTTGACAATTATGTTTGTCCCACTTTTTAATTTTTAAACACTAGTTACATATTCAATTTTCTAAATTAAATACTAAACAGGGCTAAAATAATGAACTCACCCCATTACAGGGTCTATAATATTATTTTCATAATTTCCAGGGGTCTAGCTACACTTATTAGAGGTGTTTTACCTAATTTTTATTAAGTCCAGGAACTAAAACTTATTTTTAAATGAATTTACATGATTTTCTGGAGTTCCAGGGGCTAGATCAGAAGTTTCCGGGGCTAGCTCTTATTTCCCGAGAACCCCAGGGGGTAGCACGTAAGAATTCCAGTCTTTATAACGCGGGGCTGACGTGGACCGTCCGATTTTAAACCGACGGCTGAGATTATAACATCGAACCGGTACGCAGGGTTTTAAAGTCTACCGTGCGATTTAAAATAAACGGCGCACAAGCGGCCACGTCGCTCTGATCGAGCGCGGGCGGCGCTGCCGGCGGCGCACGGCGGCGGGAAGCGGCGATCTCGCCGGAAAGTTTCGGATCCGCGAGAATTCTGCCTAGAACTATGATCTTATGGCATAGATCGGTAGAGGGGAGGTCAGGGATCTCACCTCGGGGGTTTTCTTGAGCTCGGGGGTCCTGGAAAGTGATCGGCGGCGAGGTCCGAGGAAAAACCACGGCGAAGCTCGTCGGCGCTGTGTTTACACCGTAATTCTCCGAGTTTTCTGCACCTGCAAAGCTCCCCGGAGGCGGTGGATCAAGACCAGCGAGTTAGATCAGAGTTTCCGAGCTTAGATCGGCCAGAATTCACCGGCGAAGTCTCGGTGCTCACCGGAGTGAAAATCGGCGATCGCGTGGGAAAAACCGATCGGGGCTGGGGTTTTTATAGCCGGGGAAGGGCGGTGGGTCAGTTGTGATCGAGTTTGATTCTTCTGGGACCGGAATTCGGGCTGAGGGACGCGGTATTCCGATCGGTTAAGATCGAGCGCGCGCGGGAGAGTCCGGGGTCGCGGGGTTAGGGATGACAGGTGGGTCCCACCTGTCTGTGAGGGATAGCGCGGGCGCGCGGCTGCGGGCTGGCGCGGGGGAAATTGGGCCGGCTGGCGGGTTTCGGCCCACTGGCCGGTTTTTTCCCGTTTTCTCTTTTTCTTTTTCCATTTCTTTTCTGTTTTGAGTCTAATTTGAATTCCAGTTTGAATTTGAATTTTTGCAAAACATGCAACACGTCCAAAAAAATTTTAAATTCCCCCCTGAACATGGTTTAGGGTTTTGAATCAAAATTTGGGGTGTTACAGCTCTACCCCCCTTAAAAGAAATCTCGTCCTCGAGATTGGTGTTTCTAAGAAAACAATTCCGGAAATTGTGCCTTGAGCTCATCTTCCCGTTCCCAGGTGGCTTCCTCTTCTGAGTGATGCTTCCACTGCACCTTGCACATTCGGATTCTTTTATTTCTGGTGAGGCGTTCCATTGTCTCCAAAATCTTGTATGGTTGTTCGACATAAGACAAATCTTCAGCTACATCCACTTCATTCATGGGTAACACCTCTTCAGGCGTCCTCAGACATTTCTTGAGTTGTGACACATGGAATACATCGTGTACATCCGATAGATGAACTGGTAACTCTATTTGGTACGCCACTTCGCCTTTTCTTTCCAACACTTGAAAGGGTCCGATGTATCGAGGTGACAACTTCCCTTTCACCTTGAACCGACGAAGTCCTCTGATAGGGGACACCTTGAGATAAACATAGTCTCCCACGTTGAAAACGAGCTCTCTTCTTCGTACATCAGCATAACTCTTCTGGCGTGTTTGTGCTATCCTCAAGTTGTTGCGAATCTCCCTCACCTTCGCCTCGGCTTCTTGTAGCACTTCTGGACCAAACACTTTACTTTCTCCTGTTTGGTTCCAAAATAGGGGAGTTCTGCACCTCCTTCCATACAAAGCTTCAGACGGTGACATTTTCATACTAGCTTGATAGCTGTTGTTATAGGAAAACTCCGCATACGGTAAGTTCTTGTCCCAACTCCTATTGTTTTTGAGCGCACATGCCCTTAACATATCTTCAAGGATCTGATTGGTTCTCTCCGTCTGCCCGTCAGTTTGGGGATGATAGGCAGAGCTGAAGTTCAGATGGGTTCCCATGGTTTCATGCAACTTCTGCCAAAACCTCGAGGTGAACTGTGTCCCTCGGTCCGACACTATCTTCTTTGGCACTCCATGGTAACACATAATCCTTGACATGTACAATTCTGCCAATTTGGATCCGCTGTAGCTTTCTTTCACAGGGATGAAATGAGCTACCTTGGTTAGCCTATCAATAATGACCCATATTGAATCATACCCGGATTGGGTCCTAGGCAATCCCACGACAAAATCCATGCTGATTTCTTCCCACTTCCATTCAGGCACTTTGAGTGGTTGCAATAATCCCGCGGGTCGTTGATGTTCTGCTTTCACCAACTGACATGTGTCACATAGGGCAACATGTTTCGCGACATCTCGCTTCATGCCATACCACCAATACCTGCTCTTGAGGTCCTGGTACATCTTCGTACTCCCAGGATGAATGGAATAGTCAGAATCGTGAGCCTCCTTCAAAATTAATTCACGGATCTCCTTTACTTCTGGCACACAGATCCTTTTCCCGTGCCACACCATTCCCTGTTCATCCTCTCTAAAACCAGGAGCTTTATTTTCCTTAATGAGCTGTCTGATCTCTTGTATCTTCTCATCATTCTTTTGGCCCTCGCGTATGTCTCGCTCGAGTGTGGAGTCCACTTCCATGGCGATGGCTTCACCACTATTTACTAGACATAGATTGAGCCTTATAACCTCGTCCTTCAATTCTGCGGGCATGTCCTTCAAGCTCAACTTATTGACCTGCACTTTCCGACTCAAAGCATCGGCCACGACGTTTGCTTTCCCGGGATGATAGTTGATGCCCACATCAAAGTCATTGATTAGCTCTAACCATCTCCTTTGTCTGAGGTTGAGATCTGGCTGTGTGAATATGTACTTCAAACTCTTATGATCCGTATATATCTCTGTCCTCTTCCCCATCAAATAGTGCCGCCAAATTTTCAACGCGTGTACCACTGCAGCTAGTTCTAGGTCATGTGTAGGATAATTCTTCTCGTGCTTCCGAAGCTGCCGGGATGCATATGCCACGACATGTCCTTCTTGCATGAGAACACATCCCAACCCATTTCCAGAGGCATCGCAGTACACTGTGAAATTCTTCTGCATATCTGGCATAACCAACACTGGGGCTGTTGTCAATCTCTTCTTTAGCTCTTGAAAGCTCGTCTCGCACTGTGGCGTCCAGGTGAATGTGATTCCCTTCTCCAACAGTTTAGTGAGAGGTCTCGAGATCTTGGAGAATCCCTCAATAAACCGTCGATAGTATCCAGCCAAGCCCAAAAAGCTTCGAACTTCCCCGACATTTTCAGGGGTCTTCCACTTCTGGATATCCTCGATTTTGGCGGGATCTACGGAGATTCCTCCCTCCGAGATTATATGTCCTAAAAAGGGAACTCTCTTCAGCCAAAACTCACACTTGCTCAACTTGGCATATAGTTGGTGTTCTCTCAGCCTCTGTAACACCAACCTTAGATGTTTCTCATGTTCTTCTTCATCTTTGGAGAAGACGAGAATATCATCTATGAAAACCACCACAAATTTGTCCAGATATTCCATGAATACCTTGTTCATGAGGTACATGAAATATGGCGGGGCATTGGTTAGCCCGAAAGGCATGACAGTGTATTCATACAGTCCGTACCGAGATACGAAAGCTGTCTTGGGAATATCAGATTGCCTTATCTTGAGTTGGTGGTATCCCGACCTGAGATCAATTTTCGAGAACACACAAGCTCCCCTCAACTGATCAAACAAGTCTTCAATGCGATGCAATGGGTACTTGTTCTTGATGGTTACCTCATTCAAGGCACGGTAATCCACGCATAACCTTTGGGTTCCGTCTTTCTTGGGCAAAAATATCACCGGAGCTCCCCATGGTGAGGAACTAGGGCGAATATACCCCTTCTCCGTCAATTCTCTCAAATGATCCTTGAGCTCTTCTAGCTGCTTGGAGTCCATTCGATAAGGTCTCTTGTATATCGGGGCTGTTCCCGGTACTAGCTCAATTGCGAATTCCACGTCACGGTCGGGAGGCATACCTGGCAACTCCTCCGGAAAAACATCTGGATATTCCCTGATGGTCCTGATTTCCTCAACTTTCACCTCCACTTGATTTAATTTAATGTCCCTCCTAGGCTCATGTATCGTTATGAACATTACTCTGGTACCACTGGGGTGAGTTAGTTCCACCGTTCTGGTCGAACAATGGATGATTCCTTTATGTTTGGTCAACCAATCCATACCCAAAATAATATCTATCCCTTGTGAATCTATCACTATGAGGTTAGCAGTAAATACTACCCCATTAATGTCTAGGTTCACTTTGGGACACACTTGTCTTGTCCTTATTTCTCCACCTGGAGAATTTACAGCTAGCATATGGTTCATTTGTGTGGTTGCTAGGTCATGCTTCTTAACAAACCCTTGAGCAATGAACGAGTGGGTAGCACCAGAATCAAACAGCAGAGTTGCAAGGTGTAAATTGGCAGGAAACTTACCAACTACCACGTCGGGTGCCTCTTGTGCTTCCTCCATAGTGACGTGGTTCACCCGTTCTCTCATTACATTCTGCTGTTGTGGCGGCGCAGGCTTCTTCTTTGGGCATTTATGGGCGTAGTGCCCCACTTCACCACAGCTGAAACATTGCACCCCAATCTTAGATGCTTGGCCCTTGTTGTCTTGGGGTTGGTTTGGGGGTCCTTGCACTGCTGGTCGAGGTGGATATGCGGGACGAGGCTGCTGCACAAACTGACGTGGCGGCTGTGCTGGTGCTGCGGGAGGCCTGTAGTTTGGGTTGTACCCTCTTGGTGCTAAATAGGGTACCGCAGCACGGCTCGTCTGCCCCGTAGGTTGCTGCATCATACGTGGGCGGGTGTTGCTCCCTGAGGCCTGATGTGACCACCCCGCCTTCCTCTTATTCTCATTTTCCAGGGCCTTTAGCTTCCTTTCCACCACAAATGCTCTGTCCACCATCTTTTGAAAGCTTTCATACTCATTGGAGGACATTGCACACTGCATCTCTGCGGTAAGTCCTTCCACGAAACAATCTTGTTTCTGCTCATCAGTCTCTATGTCTCGTGGAGCATAACGGGATAGTTGGGTAAATTTAGTGAGGTATTCCCTCACCGTCATGTTTCCCTGCTGCAGTCCCAGAAACTCTTTCCTCTTGTTTTTGAGTTCACCTCTTGGGATGTAGTGGTTGCGGAAGTTACGCTTGAACTCTTCCCAAGTGATGTTCTCAGGGTCATGATGGGCGGCCACGTAGGCGGTCCACCAATCAGCAGCAGGTCCATGCAATTGATGAGAGGCAAACAGCACCCTCTCATACCCTTGGCATTGTATTATCCTCATCTTACTTTCAATGGTCTTCAGCCAATCATCTGCCTCCAGAGGTTCAGCAGCACTTGCAAACTTTGGAGGTTGAGTTCCTAGAAACTCACTCAACCTTGGTTGGCGTGGTGCAGCTTGTGTAGGTGGAACTTGATGCAAGTTAGCCACCACTTGAGTCAAGTTCTGGATGAGCTGATTTTGATTCTCCAGCATTTGGTGGAGAGGATCAACTTCTTCACGGCGACCACCCCGGTCCTGGCCTCCAGAAAGATGAGGGTTGCATGCCTCATCATTGTTGTTGGCGGGGTTGGCAGCACGTCCTTTTCCTCTTCCGGCCATCTGGCAGAATCAACAAATGTTAATTTTGATACCATTTAGTATCATCTTACTACTTTCATTTGTTGGTACTTTAAGGTGTTGAGGCTTTGTTAAAATTTTACGAGGGTTCATATCTCACACCAAATAAATGCACTATTATTTCCTGTGGGTTCACACACCAAAGCAAAACAATCTGAAGACGAGGCTGTGGACAATTGCTCATGGCTTCCACAACTCACGTCACACACCAAGCATTATCACACCATTAACTACGTAACGACTCGACTACTCGACCTCTTGCTAGCTAGGGGAAAGACTCTACACTACTCGTCCTCTTGAGCTGGCTCCTCAGGATCTTCCTCCTCATTTCGGCTACCTTCTGACTCTGCTTTGGGTGGGGAGGCTGCTGGTGGAGAAGTGCGACGACGCCTGATTGCTCGGCGATCCGGGGAGTCAGGAGTCCATGTATCATTCACGGTGACACACAGTTCATTCCCATCTCATCTTTCTCTCGCCTTTAAGCAAGCTCGCAGCAACGCCTCCGTTTCCTTCAGGGTGTCTCGGACATCCTGAAGCTCTTGTTGACACTCCTGCAGTCGAGTGCTGAGCATAGCAGCATCCTCCAAGCACAAGTCCATGTGCTCATGGGAAGTCCCTTGCTGCACCGGTGGGTACTTGTACTCCGTGGTACCACTCTCACGTTGGAGGACATACATGTACTCAGTTTTGTCCAAGTGGCGACGATAGATGTGACTCTGGCAGGTGATGGCCTCCCAGGTGACATCTTTCTCTGCGTCAACTTGTGTTGCTCGACAAGCTGGAGAGTGGTGAATCTTAAGCAGCTGATTCTCGTGTATAATCCTCATCTCCGAACTCCATTCTTCCCTCTTCTCACGGATGGTCCTGGTGGAGTTATAGTGGATGATTAGCTTGCCCGTATTGCCGGCGGCTTCGAGCATACGTCGAAGACGACACAACAAATCTCCTACTGCCAATCCGTAGGAAAGGTACGTCACTGGACGACTCTCCTCTCTTTCGGCAAGGGCAACTACGGGAACTCTCCCTACTGTGGACTTACGAGCGGTGCGAATCATGCGAACCATGTATAACAAAAGAATTTAAAATTAGGTTAGATAAATTCTCAAACAAAAATCCTATTTTGAATGAAAGTTGGGGTAAGATGAAGAAAATGACTCCTTTAATAACACTTTTCCACCCACACCTTGGAAAATAGTTTTTAAGAAAATAGGGCCCTTAAATACGTCCATTTCTACCTAGGTCCACGTTCCTACGGGCAACCTTGGCTCTGATACCACCTCTGTCACACCCGGTTTTTCCGAAGAACAACCAAGTGAATATCACATGTATGCCAGGATCATTTTCTCATACATGTGATGACAAATAGTGAAGCATCATTTATTACAAGCCAGGTATCGAATATAAGTAAGTCTTACATAGTAAATGTCTCGATGGACAATAATAAGTTCATCACAAGTAAATAAACTAGCAGCGGAATATTATTCTTTAGGGCTCCATCACAGGCGTTGCCCGGGGGTCTTCATGAACCTAAAAACCTTCCTCGGGTCCAAAATCTTGGTCATTATACACCACCTCATTATATTGACCTGAGCAGCAATATAAACCAACAAATATGCAAGGTTGAGTACCAATGGTACTCAGCAAGTGTGGGAAAATTATATCATGCATGGCTAGCACAAGGAGAGATTGAACTCATGGTTAAAGCACTACGCAATTAATACCTATCACCTTAGCTTATTAAGCACCTACATTACTACACAGGTGAAATGGTCCCAATCTCCCATCCATCATCATAATCTAATAACCATAACATCATTTCCAATGTTAAGCTCCCCGCTTAACATCCACAACTTCCAAAAACCATCACTCCTCTAATCATGAATAAGTCCAGGCCGCTCTTGACCGTGAGCACGGCTGTCAAGACAGTTTTGACTCTGCAGAGTTTGTACCACTGTACCCACATGTAGTGATTTCATCCCCCGTTGCCGGGTGGACTAAAAGAACCTCCATTATGCCAGTGGCTACGATCCACATTCACACTTCCCAGGTGTGTAGCCAGGAGATCACTACGAAGCCTTTACAAAGGGATTCCCGACGAGCGTGGGCCCACTGAGGTTTCACCCCTAACAGCATACAAGAGGCTCCAACCCCGCTGCAGTGGCCCCCTCTTGAGCCTTGCGGTTCGTATGGTAGTCCAGCTGACACCTACTCCCCACACCATCCAACACACCCATACTACGCCGGGGATACACCTAATTAATTGGCCAAGCTGCCCCATCTCAGCATGTGGTTGGCACTGTAAAGCCGGGTTACATGCTCCATGAACCGGTCCTTAGGATCCAGGCAAGTACTAAACACAAACCCGAGTCTCGTGCACCCAGCACACAACCAAAACATCCAACTTGCCTTGATCCCTACCTCTACATAACTCACAATATCTCATTCAAGAGTATGGTAAAATAAACTGATGATCTCATATCCCAAATATCCCATTCTAAGCATGGCTAAGCATATGCATAATAATAAATGACATGATAAAATAAATCCCAACCCAAGCTACAAGGAAACAAGGTAATGCAATTCTAGGGAAACTTTCCTAGCATGGGTTTCATATTTCATTTGACAATGCAAATAGTTCTATCTACACATCCTAGCATAGGATCAAAGTGGTCAAGGACACTTGCCTCCTTCTTGCTGCTATTGAAATGGGTAGTCCTGATCTTGGAAAGGGTTAGCTTGCTCTTGAACAGGTTCTACTTCATACCATCACACATAGCAAAAGAAAAACAACAATCATAAGACATAGTTCACACTTCTACTTCATACAAACCACACATTCATATTTATTAAATTCATTCACCATTATATGTGTTGTGGTTACTTTGTGTGTTGATCTGTGGCTTGCATACACTTTTATTTATATGTGTATGATTCCTACTTTGGTGTTCATATTTATACTTACATACTATATATATATATGTGTGTGTTTCAGTTTTAAATAAATTCCTTACATTAAACTACCAAGTATGTATGAAAAGTATTTTTCTTCTCCATATGTGCCTTCACAATTTCTATCAACCCTAAACTGAACTCTTTGGATTTTAAAAACTCCATTTATCATTTACTAGTTGCTATATTTTCAGATTTATATTCCTATGCATAATTGTGTATTTTATTATGAAACTAGTAATGCACATCATCTAAACAGTATAGGTTTTGGTCCTAAATAATTTAATAACATATTTTGACCTTGGCCTCTGATGTAAACTATTTCATAATTATTTTCCCTATTTTTTTCTATAGCTATTCTTTACTTAAAAATGTGTCCCTATACTAAATAATGTGAATAATTAAATGAAACAGATTCATTTCAGCCCAAAATATATTTTTATCTCACTCCAAAGTTTCCTAAGTACTAAGAATGTTTTTAATTAATTTTGACAATTATGTTTGTCCCACTTTTTAATTTTTAAACACTAGTTACATATTCAATTTTCTAAATTAAATACTAAACAGGGCTAAAATAATGAACTCACCCCATTACAGGGTCTATAATATTATTTTCATAATTTCCAGGGGTCTAGCTACACTTATCAGAGGTGTTTTACCTAATTTTTATCAAGTCCAGGGGCTAAAACTGATTTTTAAATGAATTTACATGATTTTCTGGAGTTCCAGGGGCTAGATCAGAAGTTTCCGGGGCTAGCTCTTATTTCCCGAGAACCTCAGGGGGTAGCACGTAAGAATTCCAGTCTTTATAACGCGGGGCTGACGTGGACCATCCGATTTTAAACCGACGGCTGAGATTATAACATCGAACCGGTACGCAGGGTTTTAAAGTCTACCGTGCGATTTAAAATAAACGGCGCACAAGCGGCCACGTCGCTCTGATCGAGCGCGGGCGGCGCTGCCGGCGGCGCACGGCGGCGGGAAGCGGCGATCTCGCCGGAAAGTTTCGGATCCGCGAGAATTCTGCCTAGAACTGTGATCTTATGGCATAGATCGGTAGAGGGGAGGTCAGGGATCTCACCTCGGGGGTTTTCTTGAGCTCGGGGGTCCTGGAAAGTGATCGGCGGCGAGGTCCGAGGCAAAACCACGGCGAAGCTCGTCGGCGCTGTGTTTACACCGTAATTCTCCCAGTTTTCTGCACCTGCAAAGCTCCCCGGAGGCGGTGGATCAAGACCAGCGAGTTAGATCAGAGTTTCCGAGCTTAGATCGGCCAGAATTCACCGGCGAAGTCTCGGTGCTCACCGGAGTGAAAATCGGCGATCGCGTGGGAAAAACCGATCGGGGCTGGGGTTTTTATAGCCGGGGAAGGGCGGTGGGTTAGTTGTGATCGAGTTTGATTCTTCTGGGACCGGAATTCGGGCTGAGGGACGCGGTATTCCGATCGGTTAAGATCGCGCGCGCGCGGGAGAGTCCGGGGTCGCGGGGTTAGGGATGACAGGTGGGTCCCACCTGTCTGTGAGGGATAGCGCGGGCGCGCGGCTGCGGGCTGGCGCGGGGGAAATTGGGCCGGCTGGCGGGTTTCGGCCCACTGGCCGGTTTTTTCCCGTTTTCTCTTTTTCTTTTTCCATTTCTTTTCTGTTTTGAGTCTAATTTGAATTCCAGTTTGAATTTGAATTTTTGCAAAACATGCAACACGTCCAAAAAATTTTTAAATTCCCCCCTGAACATGGTTTAGGGTTTTGAATCAAAATTTGGGGTGTTACATCTTCCACTTCTGTATATCCTCGATTTTGGCGGGATCTACGAAAATTCCCCCTTCCGAGATTATATGTCCTAAGAAGGGAACTCTCTTCAGCCAAAACTCACACTTGCTCAACTTGGCATATAGTTGGTGTTCTCTTAGCCTCTGCAACACCAACCTTAGATGTTTCTCATGTTCTTCTTCATCTTTGGAGAAGACGAGAATGTCATCTATGAAAACCACCACAAATTTATCCAGATATTCCATGAATACCTTGTTCATGAGATACATGAAGTATGCCGGGGCATTAGTTAGCCCGAAAGGCATGACAGTGTATTCATACAGTCCGTATCGAGATACGAAAGCTGTCTTGGAATATCAGATTGCCTTATCTTAAGTTGGTGGTATCCCGACCTGAGATCAATTTTCGAGAACACACAGGCTCCCCTCAACTGATCAAACAAGTCTTCAATGCGGGGTAATGGGTACTTATTCTTGATGGTTACCTCATTCAAGGCACGGTAGTCCACGCATAACCTCTGGGTTCCGTCCTTCTTGGGCACAAATATCACTGGGGCTCCCCATGGTGAGGAACTAGGACGAATATACCCCTTCTTCGTCAATTCTCTCAAATGATCCTTGAGTTCTCCCAGCTGCTTGGAGTCCATCCGATAAGGTCTCTTGTATATCGGAGCTGTTCCATGCACTAGCTCAATCGCGAATTCCACTTCACGATCGGGAGGCATACCTGGCAACTCCTCCGGAAAAACATCTGGGTATTCCCTGATGATCCTGATCTCCTCCACTTTCACCTCAACTTGATTTAATTTAATGTCCCTCCTAGGCTCTTGTATTGTTATGAACTTCACTCTTGTGCCACTAGGGTGAGTTAGTTCCACCGTTCTGGTCGAACAATGGATGCCTCCCTTATGTTTTGTCAACCAATCCATACCCAAAATAATATCGATCCCTTGTGAATCTATCACTATGAGGTTAGCATTAAATACTACCCCATTAATGTCTAGGTTCACCTTGGGACACACTTGTCTTGTCCTTATTTCTCCACCTGGAGAGTTTACTGCTAGCATATGGTTCATTTGTGTTATTGCTAGATCATGCTTCTTAACAAACCCTTGAGCAATGAACGAGTGGGTAGCACCAGAATCAAACAGCAGGGTTGCAATGTGTAAATTGGCAGGAAACTTACCAACTACCACGTCAGGTGCCTCTTGTGCTTCCTCCATGGTCACGTGGTTCACCCGTCCTCGCATTACATTCTGCTGTTGCGGCTGCGCAGGCTTCTTCTTTGGGCACTTATGGGCGTAGTGCCCCACTTCACCACAGTTAAAACATTGCACCCCAACCTTAGGTGCCTGGCCTTTGTTGTCTTGGGGTTGGTTTGGGGTTCCTTGTACTGCTGGTCGAGGTGGATATGCGGGACGAGGCTGCTGTACAAACTGACGTTGTGGTGGTGCTGGTGCTGCCGGTGGCCTGAAGTTCGGGTTGTACCCTCTCGGTGCTGAGTAGGGTACCGCAGCACGGCTCGTCTGCCCTGCGGTTTGCTGCATCAGACGTGGGCGGGTGTTACTACCCGAGGCTGGATGTGACCACCCGGCCTTCCTCTTATTCTCATTTTCCAAGGCCTTCAGCTTCCTTTCTACCACAAACGCTCTGTCCACCATCTTTTGGAAACTTTCATACTCGTTGGAGGACATTGCACACTGCATTTCTGCTGTAAGTCCTTCCACGAAGCAATCCTGTTTCTGCTCATCAGTCTCTATGTCCCGTGGGGCATAACGGGATAGTTGAGTGAACTTAGTGAGGTATTCCCTCACAGTCATGTTTTGACTCTGCCGAGTTTGTACCACTGTACCCACATGTAGTGATTTCATCCCCCGTTGCCGGGTGGACTAAAAGAACCTCCATTATGCCAGTGGCTACGAACCACATTCACACTTCCCAGGTGTGTAGCCAGGAGATCACTACGAAACCTTTACAAAGGGATTCCCGACGAGCGTGGGCCCACTGAGGTTTCACCCCTAACAGCATACAAGAGGCTCCAACCCCGCTGCAGTGGCCCCCTCTTGAGCCTTGCGGTTTATAAGGTAGTCCAGCTGACACCTACTCCCCGCACCATCCAACACACCCATACTACGCCGGGGATACACCTAATTAATTGGCCAAGCTGCCCCATCTCAGCATGTGGTTGGCATGGTAAAGCCAGGTTACATGCTCCATGAACCGATCCTTAGGATCCAGGCAAGTACTAAACACAAACCCGAGTCTCGTGCACCCAGCACCAACCAAAACATCCAACTTGCCTTGATCCCTACCTCTACATAACTCACAACATCTCATTCAAGAGTATGGTAAAATAAACTGATGATCTCATATCCCAAATATCCCATTCTAAGCATGGCTAAGCATATGCATAATAATAAATGACATGATAAAATAAATCCCAACCCAAGCTACAAGGAAACAAGGTAATGCAATTCTAGGGAAACTTCCTAGCATGGGTTTCATATTTCAATTGACAATGCAAATAATTCTAGCTACACATCCTAGCATAGGATCAAAGTGGTCAAGGACACTTGCCTCCTTCCTGCTGCTCTTGAAATGGGTAGTCCTGATCTTGGAAAGGGAGAACTTGCTCTGGAGCAGGTTCTACTCATACCATCACACATAGCAAAAGAAAAACAACAATCCATAAGACATAGTTCACACTTCCACTTCATACAAACCACACATTCACATTTTTGAAAGTCATTCACAATTATATGTGTTGTGGTTACTCTATGGGTGTTGATTTGTGGCTTACATGCACTTTTAATCATGTGTATATGATTCCTACTTTTGTATTCACATTTATGCTTGCATACCATATATATGAGTTTCCAATTTAAATAAATTCCTTATACTCAATTAATACACCTTTTAGCTACCAAGTATGCATGAAAGGTATTTTCTAATCCATATGTGTCTTCAGACCTTCTACCAACCCTAAACTGAATTCTTTGGATTTTGGAAACTTCATTTATCATTTTCTAGTTATTCATACCTAGCTTGTTATATTTTCAGATTCATTTCCTATGCTTAAATGTGAACTTTATTATGAAAATAGTAAGACACCTCATCTAAACAGAATAGGTTTTGGGTCTAAAATATTAAATAATATATTTTTGAACGTCTCCTCTGATGTGAACTATTTTACATTTATTTTACAAATTTTCAGAATTATTCTCTACTTAAAAATGTGTCCCTATAACTAGTAAATGTGAATAATCAATTAGACAGATTCATTTCAGCCAAAAATCTATTTTTATCTCACTCCAAAGTTTTCCAAGTACTAGGAAAGTTTTTAATTTGAATTTACAATGTGTTTGTCCCATCATTTAAATTTTAAATACTAATCACATATTCAAATTCCTAAATTTAATATCACATAGGGTTAAAAAGGTAAATTCACCCCACTACAGGGTCTATTATATTATTTTAAGAATTTCTAGGGGTCTAACTACACATAACAGAGGGATTTTGCTAATTTTTATTAAGTCCAGGGGCTAAAACTGATTTTTAATTGAATTTACATGAATTTCTGAAGTTCCAGGGGCTAGATCAGAAGTTTCCGGGGCTAGCTCTTATTTTCCAAGAACCCCAAGGGGTAGCGCGTAAGAATTCCAGTCTTTATAACGCGGGGCTGACGTGGACCGTCCGATTTAAAACAGACGTCCAAGATTATAACGTCGAACCGGTACGCGGGGATTTAAATTCTACCGTGCGATTTAAAATAGACGGCGCACAAGCGGCCACGTCGCTCTGATCGAGCGTGGGTGGCGCTGCCCGGCGGCGCACGACGGCGGGAGGCGGCGATCTCGCTGGAGAGTTTCGGATCTTCGTCAATTCTTCCTAAAAATGTGATTTTATGGCATAGATCGGTGGAGGGGAGGTCGGGGATCTCACCTCGGGGGTTTTCTTGAACTCGGAGGTCCTGGAAGGCGGTCGGCGACGAGGTCCAAGGTGAATTCACGGCGAGGCTCGTCGGCGCTGTGTTTGAACCGCAAACCACCGCGTTTTCTGCACCTGCGAGGTTCCCCGGAGGCGGTGGATCAAGACCAGCGAGTTAGATCAGAATTCCCGAGCGTAGATTGGGCAGAATTCGCCGGAGGGGCTCGGGTTCTCACCGGAGAGAAAATCGGCGGATCGTGGGGGAAAAACGGGACAATGCCGGGGTTTTTATAGACGGGGGAGGGCGGCGGGTTGGTTTAGATCGAGCTGGAGTCTTCGGGGTCCGGAAGTCGGCTGGGATACGCGAGATTTTTCGGTCGGTTTTCATTCGGGGTGAGAGAGTCCGGCCGAGCGCGGGCGCGAGCACGAGGAGGAAGAAAGGTTGGCGGGCCCCGCGTGTCAGTGGGAAGAAGGGGGGGGGGCGCGGCTGCGGGCTGGCGCGGTATCGGGTGGGCCGGCTGGTGGGTTTCGGCCCACTGGCTGGTTTTTTCTGTTTTTCTTTTTCTTTTTCCATTTCTTTTCTAGTTTGAATTTGAATTTGAATTCCAACTAAGTTTGAATTTCTGCAGCCCATGCAATACGTTCAAAATTTTTTAAATTCCCCTCTTAACAGGATTTCGGGGTGTTACAACAGATCCGATTGACGTGATTATTTTTGGGTTGTCTTCACAACTCAATTATCTATCATCTGTGAAATTTTCACGAGCTTCGGATCTGTAGTTTTTGAGATACACGAGTTTCTTTGCAGCGTTGCAGATCTGTTTTATATCAGGTAGAACAGATTGATCTTCGTTTAATGTTTTGATCGTATCTCAAGTTTTACTTCGTGTTTTCAAGTGATTCTTGTTGCATTAGATCTGTGACTTGATTCTCTACCTCTCTACTTGATTTGTCACGGTTGAACACGTTTGAAAACACTTGCACACACGGTTTCTTTAACCGATTGATTTTTGCTGAGGGGTTTTTGTTGTTTCTGCTGCGAAAAGTTTTAATCTACCATTCACCCCCCCTCTGGTACCTTTTCACGTGCTCTTCGATCCTACAATTGGTATCAGAGCCAAGGTGCTCTAATCATTGTGATTTGCACGTGTTTTCACTAACCATCATGGAGAAGTACTCCGCAAAACCTTGTGTGTTCAATGGCATCGATTTTCAGGTTTGGAAGGCGCAGATAGAGGCCTACATACAGGCGCAAGGCTTCGCCATATGGGAAAAGGTCTACCGGAACTTCGATGTACCACCCAACGATCAAGTTACGGCTGCGAACATGAGAGATGTTGACAACAACAAGGCTCGCAACTTGATCATCCAAGGATTGACTCAAAGCGACTTCGACCGTGTTGCACACCTCCGATCTGCATATGATGTTTGGAAAGCTCTTTGTGACTACCATGAAGGATCCAATACGATCAAGGAGGTAAGGCAAGATATGTTCAAGAAAGAATATGTCACACCCGGTTTTTCCGAAGAAACAACCAAGTGAATATCACATGTATGCCAGGATCATTTTCTCATACATGTGATGACAAATAGTGAAGCATCATTTATTACAAGCCAGGTGTCGAATATAAATAAGTCTTACATCGCAAATGTCTCAATGGACACTAATGCTTCATCACAAGTAAATAAACTAGCAGCGGAATATTATTCTCTAGGGCTCCATCACAGGCGTTGCCCGGGGGTCTTCATGAACCTAAAAACCTTCCTCGGGTCCAAAGTCTTGGTCATTATACACCACCTCATTATCTTGATCTGAGCAGCAATATAAACCAACAAATATGCAAGATTGAGTACCAATGGTACTCAGCAAGTGTGGGAAAATTATATCATGCATGGCTAGAACAAGGAGAGGTTGAACTCATGGTTAAAGCACTACGCAATTAATACCTATCACCTTAGCTTATTAAGCACCTACATTACTACACAAGTAAAATGGTTCCAATCTCCCATCCCATCATCATAATCCAATAACCATAACATCATTACCAATGTTAAGCTCCCCGCTTAACATCTTAAACCATAACATCATTTCCAATTTTAAGCTCCCCGCTTAACATCCAAAACCATAACATCATTTCCAAAGTTAAGCTCCCCGCTCTACTTCCAAAAACCATCACTCCTCTAATCATGAATAAGTCCAGGCCGCTCTTAACCGTGAGCACGGCTGTCAAGACAGTTTTGACTCTGCAGAGTTTGTACCACTGTACCCACAAGTAGTGATTTCATCCCCCGTTGCCGGGTGGACTAAAAGAACCTCCATTATGCCAGTGGCTACGATCCACATTCACACTTCCCAGGTGTGCGGCCAAGAGATCACTACGAAGCCTTTACAAAGGGATTCCCTACGAGCGTGGGCCCACTGAGGTTTCACCCCTAACAGCATACAAGAGGCTCCAACCCCGCTGCAGTGGCCCCCTCTTGAGCCTTGCGGTTCATATGGCAGTCCAGCTGACTCCTATTCCCCGCACCATCCAACACACCCATACTACGCCGGGGATACACCTAATTAATTGGCTAAGCTGCCCCATCTCAGCATGTGGTTGGCACTGTAAAGCCGGGTTACATGCTCCATGAACCGGTCCTTAGGATCCAGGCAAGTACTAAACACAAACCCAAGTCTCGTGCACCCAGCACACAACCAAAACATCCAACTTGCCTTGATCCCTACCTCTACATAACTCACATTAGCTCATTCAAGAGTATGGTAATATAAACTGATGATCTCATGTCCCAATTATCCCATTCTAAGCATGGCTAAGCATATGCATGTATATAAATGACATGACAAAATAAATCCCAACCCAAGCTACAAGGAAACAAGGTAATGCAATTCTAGGGAAACTTTCCTAGCATGGGTTTCATATTTCATTTGACAATGCAAATAATTCTATCTACACATCCTAGCATAGGATCAAAGTGGTCAAGGACACTTGCCTCCTTCTTGCTGCTCTTGAAATGGGTAGTCCTGATCTTGGAATGGAATAACTTGCTCTTGAGTAGGTTCTATATCACACCATCACACATAGCAAAAGAAAAACAACAATCATAAGACATAGTTCACACTTCCACTTCATACAAACCACACATTCATATTTATGAAAGTTCTTTACCATTATATGTGTTGTGGTTACTTTATGTGTGTTGAGTTGTGGCTTGCATGCACTTTTAACCATGTGTATATGATTCCTTCTTTTGTGTCCACCTTTATACTTGCATACAATGTGCCTTCACAATTTCTATCAACCCTAAACTGAATTCTTTGTATTTTAGAAACTCCATTTATCATTTACTAGTTTCTATATTTTCAGATTTATATTCCTATGCATAATTGTGCATTTTATTATTAAATTAGTAATACACATTACCTAAACAGATTAGGTTCTGGTCCTAAATAATTTAATATCATATTTTGACCTTGGCTTCTGATGTATACTATTTCATAATTATTTTCCCTATTTTTCTATAACTATTCTTTTCTTAAAATGTGTTCCTATACTAATAAATGTGAATAATAGATGAAACAGATTTATTTCAGCCCAAAAATATATTTTTATCTCACTCCAAAGTTTTCTAAGTACTGAGAAAGTTTTTAATTAATTTTGACAATTATGTTTGTCCCCCTTTTTAATTTTTAAACACTAGTTACATATTAAATTTTCTAAATTAAATACTAAACAGGGTTAAAATAATGAACTCACCTCATTACAGGGTCTATAATATTATTTTCATAATTTCCAGGGGTCTAGCTACACTTGTCAAAGGTGTTTTTCCTAATTTCTATCAAGTCCAGGGGCTAAAACTGATTTTTAAATGAATTTACATGATTTTCCGAAGTTCCAGGGGCTAGATCTGAAGTTTCCGGGGCTAGCTCTCAATTCCAGAGAACCCCAGGGGGTAGCACGTAAGAATTCCAGTCTTTATAACGCGGGGTCGACGTGGACCGTCCGATTTTAAACCGACGGCTGAGATTATAACATCGAACCGGTACGCTGGGTTTTAAAGTCTACCGTGCGATTTAAAATAAACGGCGCACAAACGGCCACGTCGCTCTGATCGAACGCGGGCGGCGCTGCCGGCGGCGCACGGCGGCGGGAAGCGGCGATCTCGCCGGAAAGTTTCGGATCCTCGAGAATTCTGCCTAAAACTGTGATCTCATGGCATAGATCGGTAGAGGGGAGGTCAGGGATCTCACCTCGGGGGTTTTCTCGAGCTCGGGGGTCCTGGAGAGTGCTCTGCGGCGAGGTCCGAGGCAAAACCACGGCGAAGCTCGTCGGAGCTGGATTTGCACCGTAAGTCTTCGGGTTTTCTGCACCTGCAAAGTTCCCCGGAGGCGGTGGATCAAGACCAGCGAGTTAGATCAGAGTTTCCGAGCTTAGATCGGCCAGAATTCACCGGCGAAGTCTCGGTGCTCACCGGAGTGAAAATCGGCGATCGCGTGGGAAAAACTGATCGGATCGGTGGTTTTTATAGCCGGGGGAGGGCGGTGGGTCTGTTGTGATCGAGTTGGAGTCCTCTGGGTCCAGAATTCGGGCGCCGGGGACGAGTTTCCAATCGGTTAAGATCGAGCGCGCGCGCGGGGAAAGAAGTCCGGGGTCGCGGGGGCTCGGGTTAGGGATGACAGGTGGGTCCCACCCGTCAGCGAGGGGCAGCGCGGCGCGCGCGGGGGCGGGCTGCGCGGGGGTTTGCTGGGCCGGCTGGGTTTTCGGCCCACTGGCCAGTTTTTTTTCCGGTTTTCCTTTTTCTTTTTCCATTTCTTTTCTGTTTTGAGTATAATTTGAATTCCAGTTTGAATTTGAATTTTTGCAAAACATGCAACACGTCCAAAAAGTTCTAAATTCCCCTCTGAACAAGGTTTAGGGTTCTAAATCAAAATTTTGGGTTTTGACTAAAAATTTGGGGTGTTACAGAATACATGCATTTTGAGATGCAACCCGGTGAGTCAATTGACGACCTTTTTGCTCGCTTTAATAAAATTCTCAGCAACTTGCGTAGTGTCAATGTTAACTTTTCAGATGCTGAAAATGCTAGACAATTGTTAGGAGCATTAGATATGTCAATTTGGGAGATGAAAGTTACATCCATTCATGAAACTACTGTCATGAGTTCTCTTACTTTAGACGTGCTTTATTCTAAATTGAAAACTCATGAAATTGACATCATCTCACGTAAAAACCCCAACAAGTCTATTGCATTTGTTTCGCAACGTGACATGTCTAGTTCTAGTCAATCATCATCTAGTGGTGCACTCTCTTTGCTGTCCTCTCGAACCCTTAAACAGATTGAAGAGTTTCCAGAGGAGGAGCTTACACTCATCTCTACTCGGTTCTCAAAAGCATTGCAAAATGTGAGAACTAGAAGGAGAGGAAGCTCCGGACCTCAACGATGTTTTGAATGTGGTAAGACAGGACATTTTCTTACAGAGTGCCCTAACCTTTCAGGTCCGACTTCACGTGAAGAAAAGCAAACAAGTTCGAAGAAATCATTTGCAAAGAATAAGAAGAAGAAAGATTTATCAATGCGCAACATAGTGCATAGTATGATCTCTGCACTTCAAGATTTCAGCTCAAGTGATGTGGACACCGGTAGTGATGAAGATGAAGAAGCTATGGCAAATATGTGCTGCATGGCGAGCAAGTCAAGTTCAAGCTCCGAGGAGGCAGAACACAACAGCAACGATGAAGAGGTATGTCCCACTTGCGAAGAAATGTGTGATGCTATTTCTCGTGCCACTGTTATATTAAAGAAAAAGGATAAAAAACTTAGGAACAATGCTGCTAAAATTGAATCACTAGAATCTGAAATTAATCGTTTAAAAACTTTGATTCCTAGTGATGATCCTTGTTCCTCATGTGATTTGATTTATGAACAATTATCCTCTTTAAGAAGTGTACACACATCTACACTTGATAAACTTGAACTTGAAATTGAAAAGAACAAAGAGCTTGCTGCACTTAATGATAAAAATTTGAAAGATGCTTGTTGTTCTACAATTAATTTGCATTGTTCTTCATGTGATGATCTGAATAAGAAACTAAATGATGCTATGAATGAGATTTCTATTTTTAACAATGCTTTACGTGTGCATGAAGTTAAATATTGTTCAAATTGCAAACTAAAAGGAAAAACTTCATGTGAAAACTGCTTTGATCTGTCCAATAAACTTGATGACACTAGATCAGTTTTCTAATGCAAATAAGAACCTAAACTTGCTGCTGAATTCTTCCAAGTCTTGTAATGATAAAACTGGTTTAGGTTTTAATTCTCATGCTCATGCTAAGGCACACCCAGCTAAAGTTGTAAAGTCATTAGGAAGCGGTTTGATTCAAACAGCTCCTAGACAAAAAGAGGTGATTTTTAAATCTGCAGGAGTACTGTCCCATTCAGGTTCTAATAAACGTGTTGCTTACTCATCTAGACATGATAATAAGGTTATTTTTCATTGTACCTACTGTGGTAGAGATGGTTATGTCATGGATTTTTGTTATAGACTAGCTAAACACGATAGGAAACAAAGAATACTTGCTAGATCACATAACAACCAAGCAAAATCTGCTAGACCGAATGTTCGGAGCTTGCAACCTGCTGTAATGAGTCAAAAACTTGCTCCCGGACCTACTGTTTTTTGTGCTACATATAACACATCTTCTAAGTCAGTAGTTGGGAACAAAAATTTTCGATGTTTGGCTCATAAACCTGCTGTACCTTCTCAGCTTTCGCGTGTTATTCCTGCTGGACGTCGTGTGACTCAGTACTGGATTCCTAAAAGTCTTTTAACTAACCCCAGTATTGAGTCATCGACGTATTGTGCTGCTGTGTAGGTTTCACGTTTGAGGAAGGAGAACATTTGGATTGTGGATTCAGGTTGCTTACGCCACATGACCGGTAACAAAGAATGGTTCTCCTCTCTCTCTTTTGTGTCACGTGTAGAAAATGTTACTTTCGCCGATAACTCTTCTACTCCCATAATTGCTAAAGGTTCAGTTAGAGTAAACAATCTCTACACTTTGAAAGATGTGGCACTTGTTAAAAATTTGAAATACAACTTGCTTTCGGTTTCACAATTGCTAGATGAAAATCTAGAGGTTAGCTTTGCTAAAAATTGCTGAAAGGTTGTAGATTCAAAAGGTGAGCTTTTGTTTAACATGTCTAGGTTTGGAAGAGTTTTTAAAGCTGATTTTGATTTGTCAAATTCTAATCATCGGTGTCTAGTTGCTAATGATACAAAGGATCTATATTTTTGGCATCGTAGACTTGGTCACATAGGCTTTGATCATCTCACTCGTGTTAGTGCTCTCGATCGCATACGTGGGCTGCCGAAGCTTAAAAAGGACAATGATATTGTGTGCTCTTCTTTTAGACATGCTAAGTTTGTTGCAGGTTCACATGCTCCTCTCATAATGACCATGACAGCTGAACCGGGACAACTTTTACATCTTGACACAGTAGGTCCGGCACGTGTTCAATCCTTCGGAGGTAAATGGTACGTGCTTGTGATTATTGATGATTATTCCAGATATTCTTGGGTTTATTTTATGGCATCTAAGAATGAAGCTTTTAGTCATTTTAGAACTTTATTTCTTAGATTATCTATTGATCACCCAGGATCATTAAAAGCAATTAGAAGTGATAACGGAACTGAATTTAAAAACCAATCCTTTGATCACTTTTGTGCTGAAAATGGAATGGATCATCAATACTCTTCACCCTATGTACCACAACAAAATGGTGTCATAGAAAGAAAGAACAGGACCTTAGTTGAGATGGCTAGGACTATGCTTGATGAATATCAAACTCCTAGGAAATTTTGGGCTGATGCAATTGCAACCGCTTGTTATGTCTCAAATCGTATTTTCTTGCGTGCTAAGCTTGGAAAAACCCCATATGAGCTCCGGTTTGGACATAGGCCTAGTGTTACACACTTTAGGGTTTTTGGTTGCAAATGCTTTGTTAAGAAACATGGTAATCTTGATAAATTTGAAGCTAGATCTGTTGATGGCATGTTTCTTGGTTATCCATCTCATACTAGAGGCTACCGTGTGCTTTTACTTGACACTAACAAAATTGTGGAGACTTGCGAGGTTTCTTTTGATGAAGCTAGCCCAAGTACTAGCTCCGATATTGCAGGTCCGGATCCATATCCGCAGGGGGAGAGTATTTTTATTGAAGAAGATGAAGAAGTGGTGCTGCTGCCCGAAAACTCGGAAGTAAATAACGATCAAGCTGCTGATTTTGCACCACAACCAGCACCAACAGTCACTACTGCTGGTTCGGACCTTCCTCAATCAACAAGCTCTCCTAATCAAAGGTCCGAACATGAAGAAGAAGGTGCTTGTGAAGTGTCTACTCCCCTCCGAGTACTCAAAAGTCATCCTCCACAATAAATCATTGGAAGCTTGCATGAACGAGTCACTCGGTCCAGGTTTTGCGATCCAAACTCTCATGCTCATTCTACTTTTGTTGCTTCTTTTGAACCCAAGGCTATATTACACGCACTCACTAATGAATCTTGGATTAATGCCATGCAAGAAGAGTTAGAAATTTTGAAATAAATAATGTTTGGAAACTTGTACCTCCACCTCAAGGTCACACATTAATTGGAACTAAATGGGTATTTAAAAATAAGCAAAGTGAGGATGGGGTTGTGGTTAGGAATAAAGCTAGGTTGGTTGCTCAAAGTTTCACTCAAATTGAAGGTCTAGATTTTGATGAAACATTTGCTCCTGTTGCTAGATTAGAAGCTATAAGAATTTTATTAGCATTTGCTGCATCTAAAGGGTTCAAGTTATATCAAATGGATGTTAAAAATGCTTTTCTTAATGGCTACATAGAGGAGGAGGTTTATGTTAAGCAGCCACCGGGTTTTGAAAATCCAAATTTTCCTAATCATGTTTACAAACTGTCCAAAGCCTTGTACGATCTAAAACAAGCCCCTAGAGCATAGTATGATAGGTTAAAAACATTCTTACTTGAAAAGGGGTTTACCATGGGCAAGGTTGATAAAACTCTTTTTGTACTTAAGCATGGCAATGACTCATTATTCGTTCAAGTGTATGTGGATGATATTATCTTTGGTTGTGCTTCTCATGATCTCGTGTCCAAGTTTTCAGCTATGATGAGTTCAGAATTTGAGATGAGTATGATGGGAGAACTCACATACTTTTTGGGGCTGCAAATCAAGCAAACAAAAGAAGGAACTTTTGTGCATCAAACTAAGTATACAAAGGATCTTAAGCGCTTCAACATGGACAAATGCAAGCCTCTTCGGACACCAATGGGAACAGCAACAACACTTGAACTTGACGAAGATGGTGACCCGGTCGATAAAAAAGAATACAGAAGTATGATTGGATCACTTTTGTATCTCACGGCGTAAGACCGGACATACAATTCAGCGTATGTCTTTGTGCGCGTTTTCAAGCTTCTCCACGTGCTTCACATCGCCAAGCCATCAAAAGGATTCTCAGGTACCTACATGGAACTCAAGAATTTGGCATTTTTCTTCCTTCTTCCTCAACCGTTTCTTTGAAAGCTTTTTCGGATGCTGATTTTGGGGGTTGTAGGATTGATAGGAAAAGTACTTCGGGTGCTTGTCATTTTCTTGGTAATTCACTTGTTGCTTGGTCCTCTAGAAAACAAAGTTCAGTTGCACACTCCACGGCCGAATATGAATATGTAGCTGCGGCTAGCGCTTGCTCACAAATTCTTTGGATTGTTCAAACACTTAAGGACTATGGGGTTGATTTAGATAGTGTTCCACTGTTTTGTGATAACACTAGTGCAATTTGTATTGCTAAAAACCCCGTGAAACAATCTAGAACTAAGCACATTGACATTAGGTATCACTTTCTTCATGATAATGTTGAAAAAGGAAACATTGTGCTTCACCATGTCGATACCGAACAACAATTGGCTGATACTTTTACAAAACCTTTGGATTTCACTTGTTTTTGTTTCATTCATAGTGAAATAGGGGTTATGCATCCTCATGGCTTAAATTGAGGGGGAGTTTTTGAAACTTTGAAAGTCTATGTGTGAATCTGAAACTAAAATAATATGAGCATAGTATTTCATACATATATGACTTTGTGATTCCTTTTACAGGCTGAAAGTGTGGCGGACCGGAATCCGCTCATCCAGGATCGCAGAGGGTGGTGCCGCGCGATGCGACACCCGACAGCACACGTCATAAGAACACATTATATTACATGGGAAAAACAAACTGAATGTACAAAGTAGTACACTTCTCAGTTACAAACTAGGGTCTTTATTACACAGCGGAAGTTTCTTTATACAACTCACGCCCGCCTATCTAGCAAAAGTGGTTGCCCAGCCCTAGGGCAACCCACACTAGCTGCACTCCTCAGCTCAGCGCGGCGTGTACGGCTCCCACTCAGCCGTGGTCCCCGACGGAGGGTAACCCTCGCCGGTGGACTCGTACTCCGAGTCCATGGGTGGCTCCTCACCTGAAAAACACTTAAGCAGCAACCGTGAGCACGAAGGCTCAGCAAGGCTTAACCGACTCACCTAAGCATGAAACTCTACATGAGGGGTACAATGGACATAGGATAGTAACATTTCAGCAAAAGGATACGCCTACAAGTTCATCCTCAGTTCATCTTTTAGCAACAAGTTAACAGTTCATGAAATCTGAAATTTAGTAAGCAGTATTTGGTGGCACACATGTAGCAATACAATTATATCAACCAGCAATATTGAATCAACAGGTTTCATCCATTAATCTACGTCACGACTCAGTGACCAAGTGGTACTCTTCACCGCGAGGGACGGCGAATTGACTCGATATACACCTGCAGGGAAACCCAAAGAGCACGTCACGTACGCCCACCCGCGGAGCTGCACAGCACGCTCACTCGATGTCGTACGGGACAACCTTTCACCCAAGAGCCCAAACGTCGAACCGGTCGCACCGAAACGAGCAGGAGGTTCCCCACGCGGAGCATCTCTCTATGCCCGTTGGCAGATTTCCACCTTGCTGCCCTCAGCCTACACCTATAAATCAGTGCGTTATGCCTCGACGCCCGGAGGTTTAGGCTACATCAGTTTATTGGGGTCCATATATCCGATATGCCTTCGGTACGTTCAAACTTGATCAGCATGGGCCGCACACGGCTCGGTCCTCAATCGACACGGACAGGGCTGCACACACAAGACTCCCTCTTGCTGCGCCCTAGCCCCTGCCCAGTCTCATTTTCATTACTAATGTGATCTCACATCACTCAACCGAACCCGTGCGTCCCAAGCCTATCTCGCGAGTAGATTCCAACTACTCGACTTGTACCGAAGCCCTATGAATCTTTAAGCATAGCCTATCTACTCGAGGTCTTAGACACTACCCTCACTCTTTAAGGAACCTTTGGTTATGCAAGTGGGGTTTCATTCATCCTATACCTAATGCACATACATACTTCATATGACACATGTAAACAAAGGAAAAACTTATAAAAAGGTTAATGCAAACCGGGGCTTGCCTTGTTGCTGCTGGTCAGGGGTTAAGTCTTCGTCCGGAAGAAGGAAGTCCAGCACTTCCGGAGTCTCTTCTTCAGTGACTACACGTTTATGAAATACTACATGTTAATTAATATGCATACAAGTTATTGTAAGGTTACTGCTATTAGTTCTAGTAACCAGTCTCTAACACCTGGAACTCTGTTTAAGAATTTAAAGATGAACTGGGTGTGGGTGGCTTGGGCCTGGACCTAAGTACATGGTTAAGTGCTAAGTGGTTTTTCTCCCTTTTCCATATTAATCCCTCAAGTGGTTAAACAGGACAGGGTGGTCCACAGCTCCAATGGAGCTGAGAATTTTTTTGTGATTTCCTTGTCACAAGGAAACCCTCTGGACCAAATATTAGCACTTTTCACTGAGTGGCTTGCTCAGAATAATTCTTTTAGCAAATAAGCAAAGAAGAATTAATTCTGAGGTAACACCCCTGTTCATGCCCGACTTAGTGAACTACAATTTCAATTATAGGTCATAGAGTTTGCATGAATTTTCCCAGCATTTTTGGAGCTAAGATTTGCCCAGAACTGAATTTCCAAGTTTTGGAAATTCTCTGAAATGTTTCTGTATTCAAATGAACACAGCATCATCAAATTTAAATTGCTCTGAATAAATGTAACACCCCAAATTTTGATTCAAAACTCTAAACCATGTTCAGAGGGGAATTTAAAAATTTTTGGACGTGTTGCATATTTTGCAAAAATTCAAATTCAAACTGGAATTCAAATTATACTCAAAACAGAAAAGAAATGGAAAAAGAAAAAGAGAAACGGGAAAAAAACCGGCCAGTGGGCCGAAACCCGCCAGCCGGCCCAGTTTTCCCCGCGCCAGCCCACTCCCGCGCGCGCCGCGCTGTCTCTCACAGACAGGTGGGACCCGCCTGTCATCCCCAACCTCGCTCGCGCCGACCCCGGACTTTTCCCCCCGAGCGCGCGCGATCTTAACCGATTGAAAACCGCGTCCCTCAGCCGAATTCCAGTCCCAGAAGAATCCAACTCGATCACAACTGACCCACCGCCCTCCCCCGGCTATAAAAACCCCAGCCCCGATCGGTTTTTCCCACGCGATCGCCGATTTTTACTCCGGTGAGCACCGAGACTTCGCCGGTGAATTCTGGCCGATCTAAGCTCGGAAACTCTGATCTAACTCGCTGGTCTTGATCCACCGCCTCCGGGGAACTTTGCAGGTGCAGAAAACTCGGAGAGTTACGGTGTAAACCCAGCGCCGACGAGCTTCGCCGTGGTTTTGCCTCGGACCTCGCCGCCGATCGCTTTCCAGGACCCCCGAGCTCGAGAAAACCCCCGAGGTGAGATCCCTGACCTCCCCTCTACCGATCTAGGCCATAAGATCACAGTTCTAGGCAGAATTCTCGAGGATCCGAAACTTTCCGGCGAGATCGCCGCTTCCCGCCGCCGTGCGCCGCCGTGCGCCGCCGGCAGCGCCGCCCGCTCTCGATCGAAGCGACGTGGCCGCTTGTGCGCCGTTTATTTTAAATCGCACGGTAGACTTTAAAACCCCGTGTACCGGTTCGATGTTATAATCTCAGCCGTCGGTTTAAAATCGGACGGTCCACGTCAGCCCCGCATTATAAAGACTGGAATTCTTACGTGCTACCCCCTGGGGTTCTCTGGAATTGAGAGCTAGCCCCGGAAACTTCAGATCTAGCCCCTGGAACTCCAGAAAATCATGTAAATTCATTTAAAAATCAGTTTTAGCCCCTGGACTTAATAAAAATTAGGAAAATACCTCTGATAAGTGTAGCTAGACCCCTGGAAATTATGAAAATAATATTATAGACCCTGTAATGGGGTGAGTTCATTATTTTAGCCCTGTTTAGTATTTAATTTAAAACATTGAATATGTAACTAGTGTTTAAAAATTAAAAAGGGGGACAAACATTATTGTCAAAATTAATTAAAAACTTTCTCAGTACTTAGAAAACTTTGGAGTGAGATAAAAATATATTTTTGGGCTGAAATGAATTTGTTTCATTTATTATTCACATTTATTAGTATAGGGACACATTTTTAAGTAAAGAATAGTTATAGAAAAATAGAGAAAATAATTATGAAATAGTCTACATCAGAAGCCAAGGTCAAAACATGTTATTAGATTATTTAGGACCAGAACCTATACTGTTTAGATGATGTGTATTACTAATTTCATAATAAAATACACAATTATGCATAGGAATATAAATCTGAAAATATAGCAACTAGTAAAAGATAAATGGAGTTTCTAAAATCCAAAGAATTCAGTTTAGGGTTGATAGAAATTATGAAGGCACATATGGAGAAGAAAAATACTTTTCATACATACTTGGTAGTTTAATGTAAGGAATTTATTTAAAACTGAAACACACACATATATATATATATAAATATAGTATGTAAGTATAAATATGAACACCAAAGTAGGAATCATACACATATAAATAAAAGTGTATGCAAGCCACAGATCAACACACAAAGTAACCACAACACATATAATGGTGAATGAATTTCATAAATATGAATGTGTGGTTTGTATAAAGTAGAAGTGTGAACTATGTCTTATGATTGTTGTTTTTCTTTTGCTATGTGTGATGGTATGAAGTAGAACCTGTTCAAGAGCAAGTTAACCCTTTCCAAGATCAGGACTACCCATTTCAAGAGCAGCAAGAAGGAGGCAAGTGTCCTTGACCACTTTGATCCTATGCTAGGATGTGTAGATAGAATTATTTGCATTGTCAAGTTAAATATGAAACCCATGCTAGGAAGTTTCCCTAGAATTGCATTACCTTGTTTCCTTGAAGCTTGGGTTGGGATTTATTTTGTCATGTCATTTATTTACATGCATATGCTTAGCCATGCTTAGAATGGGATATTTGGGATATGAAATCATCAGTTTATATTACCATACTCTTGAATGAGACATTGTGAGTTATGTAGAGGTAGGGATCAAGGCAAGTTGGATGTTTTGGTTGTGTGCTGGGTGCACGAGACTTGGCTTTGTGTTTAGTACTTGCCTGGATCCTAAGGACCGGTTCATGGAGCATGTAACCCGGCTTTACAGTGCCAACCACATGCTGAGATGGGGCAGCTTGGCCGATTAATTAGGTGTATCCCCGGCGTAGTATGGGTGTGTTGGATGGTGCGGGGAGTAGGTGTCAGCTGGACTACCATATGAACCGCAAGGCTCAAGAGGGGGCCACTGCAGCGGGGTTGGAGCCTCTTGTATGCTGTTAGGGGTGAAACCTCAGTGGGCCCACGCTCGTCGGGAATCCCTTTGTAAAGGCTTCGTAGTGATCTCCTGGCCGCACACCTGGGAAGTGTGAATGTGGATCGTAGCCACTGGCATAATGGAGGTTCTTTTAGTCCACCCGGCAACGGGGGATGAAATCACTACTTGTGGGTACAGTGGTACAAACTCTGCAGAGTCAAAACTGTCTTGACAGCCGTGCTCACGGTTAAGAGCGGCCTGGACTTATTCATGATTAGAGGAATGATGGTTTTGGAAGTTAAGCGGGGAGCTTAACACTGGAAATGATGTTATGGTTATTGGATTATGATGATGGGATGGGAGACTGGGACCATTTCACCTGTGTAATAATGTAGGTGCTTAATAAGCTAAGGTGATAGGTATTAATTGCGTAGTGCTTTAACCATGAGTTCAACCTCTCCTTGTTCTAGCCATGCATGATAAAATTTTCCCACACTTGCTGAGTACCATTGGTACTCAACCTTGCATATTTGTTGGTTTATAATGCTGCTCAGGTCAAGATAATGAGGTGGTGTATAATGACCAAGATTTTGGACCCGAGGAAGGATTTTAGGTTCATGAAGACCCCGGGCAACGCCTGTGATGGAGCCCTAAAGAATAATATTCCGCTGCTAGTTTATTTACTTGTGATGAACTTATTATTGTCCATCAAGACATTTACTATGTAAGACTTGCTTATATTCGACACCTGGCTTGTAATAAATGATGCTTCACTATTTGTCATCACATGTATGAGAAAATGATCCTGGCATACATGTGATATTCACTTGGTTGTTCTTCGAAAAAACCGGGTGTGACAGAGGTGGTATCAGAGCCAAGGTTGCCCGTAGGAACGTGGACCTAGGTAGAAATGGACGTAGTTAAGGGCCCTATTTTCTTAAAAACTATTTTCCAAGGTGTGGGTGGAAAAGTGTTATTAAAGGAGTCATTTTCTTCATCTTACCCCAACTTTCATTCAAAATAGGATTTTTGTTTGAGAATTTATCTAACCTAATTTTAAATTCTTTTGTTTTTAGATGGTTCGCATGATTCGCACCGCTCGTAAGTCCATAGGAGGGAGAGTTCCCGTAGTTGCCCTTGCCGAAAGAGAGGAGAGTCGTCCAGTGACGTACCTTTCCTACGGATTGGCAGTAGGAGATTTGTTGCGCCGTCTTCGACGTATGCTCGAAGCCGCCGGCAATACGGGCAAGCTAATCATCCACTATAACTCTACCAGGACCATCCGTGAGAAGAGGGAAGAATGGAGTTCGGAGATGAGGATTATACACGAGAATCAGCTGCTTAAGATTCACCACTCTCCAGCTTGTCGAGCAACACAAGTTGACGCGGAGAAAGATGTCACCTGGGAGGCCATCACCTGCCAGAGTCACATCTATCGTCGCCACTTGGATAAAACTGAGTACATGTATGTCCTTCAACGTGAGAGTGGTACCACGGAGTACAAGTACCCACCGGTGCAGCAAGGGACTTCCCATGAGCACATGGACTTGTGCTTGGAGGATGCTGCTATGCTCAGCACTCGACTGCAGAAGTGTCAACAAGAGCTTCAGGATGTCCGAGACACCCTGAAGGAAATGGAGGCGTTGCTGCGAGCTTGCTTAAAGGCGAGAGAAAGAGGAGATGGGAATGAACTGTGTGTCACCGTGAATGATACATGGACTCCTGACTCCCCGGATCGCCGAGCAATCAGGCGTCGTCGCACTTCTCCGCCAGCAGCCTCCCCACCCAAAGCAGAGTCAGAAGGTAGCCGAAATGAGGAGGAAGATCCCGAGGAGCCAGCTCAAGAGGACGAGTAGTGTAGAGTCTTTCCCCTAGCTAGCAAGAGGTCGAGTAGTCGAGTCGTTACATAGTTAATGGTGTGATAATGCTTGGTGTGTGACGTGAGTTGTGGAAGCCATGAGCAATTGTCCACAGCCTCGTCTTCAGATTGTTTTGCTTTGGTGTGTGTGAACCCACAGGAAATAATAGTGCATTTATTTGGTGTGAGATATAAACCCTCATAAAATTTTAACAAAGCCTCAACACCTTAAAGTACCAACAAATGAAAGTAGTAAGATGATACTAAATGGTATCAACTTAACATTTGTTGATTCTGCCAGATGGCCGGAAGAGGAAAAGGACGTGCTGCCAACCCCGCCAACAACAATGATGAGGCATGCAACCCTCATCTTTCTGGAGGCCAGGACAGGGGTGGTCGCCGGGAAGAAGTTGATCCTCTCCACCAAATGCTGGAGAATCAAAATCAGCTTATCCAGAACTTGACTCAAGTGGTGGCCAACCTGCATCAAGTTCCACCTCCACAAGCTGCACCACGTCAACCAAGGTTGAGTGAGTTTCTAGGAACTCAACCTCCAAAGTTTGCAAGTGCTGCTGAACCTCTGGAGGCAGATGATTGGCTGAAGACTATTTAAAGTAAGATGAGGATCATACAGTGCCAAGGGTATGAGAGGGTGCTGTTTGCCTCTCATCAATTGCATGGACCTGCTGCTGATTGGTGGACCGCCTACGTGGCCGCCCATCATGACCCTGAGAACATCACTTGGGAAGAGTTCAAGCGTAGCTTCCGCAACCACTACATCCCAAGAGGTGAACTCAAAAACAAGAGGAAGGAGTTTCTAGGACTGCAGCAGGGAAACCTGACGGTGAGGGAATACCTCACTAAATTTACTCAACTATCCCGTTATGCTCCACGGGACATAGAGACTGATGAGCAGAAACAAGATTGTTTCGTGGAAGGACTTACCGCAGAGATGCAGTGTGCCATGTCCTCCAATGAGTATGAAAGTTTTCAAAAGATGGTGGACAGGGCGTTTGTGGTGGAAAGGAAGCTAAAGGCCCTGGAAAATGAGAATAAGAGGAAGGCGGGATGGTCACATCAGGCCTCAGGGAGCAACACCCGCCCACGTATGATGCAGCAACCTACGGGGCAGACAAGCCGTGCTGCGGTACCCTATTCAGCACCAAGAGGGTACAACCCAAACTACAGGCCACCCGCGGCACCAGCACAGCCGCCACGTCAGTTTGTGCAGCAGCCTCGCCCCGCATATCCACCTCGACCAGCAGCGCAAGGACCCCCAAACCAACCCCAAGACAACAAGGGCCCAGCATCTAAGATTGGGGTGCAATGTTTCAGCTGTGGTGAAATGGGGCACTATGCCCATAAATGCCCAAAGAAGAAGCCTGCGCCGCCACAACAGCAGAATGTAGTTAGAGGACGGGTGAACCACGTCACTATGGAGGAAGCACAAGAGGCACCCGACGTGGTAGTTGGTAAGTTTCCTGCCAATTTACACCTTGCAACTCTGCTGTTTGATTCTGGTGCTACCCACTCGTTCATTGCTCAAGGGTTTGTTAAGAAGCATGACCTAGCAACCACACAAATGAACCATATGCTAGCGGTAAACTCTCCAGGTGGAGAAATAAGGACAAGACAAGTGTGTCCCAAAGTGAGCCTAGACATTAATGGGGTAGTATTTACGGCTAACCTCATAGTGATAGATTCACAAGGGATAGATATTATTTTGGGTATGGATTGGTTGACCAAACATAAAGGAATCATCCATTGTTCGACCAGAACGGTGGAACTAACTCACCCCAATGACACAAGAGTAAAGTTCATAACGATACACGAGCCTAGGAGGGACATCAAATTAAATCAAGTGGAGGTGAAAGTTGAGGAAATCAGGACTATCAGGGAATATCCGGATGTTTTTCCGGAGGAGTTGCCAGGTATGCCTCCCGACCGTGATGTGGAATTCGCAATTGAGCTAGTACCGGGAACAGCCCCGATATACAAGAGACCTTATCGAATGGACTCCAAGCAGCTAGAAGAGCTCAAGGATCATTTGAGAGAACTGACGGAGAAGGGGTATATTCGCCCTAGTTCCTCACCATGGGGAGCTCCGGTGATATTTGTGCCCAAGAAAGACGGAACCCAAAGGTTATGCGTGGATTACCGTGCCTTGAATGAGGTAACCATCAAAAAAAAGTACCCATTACCCCGCATTGAAGACTTGTTTGATCAGTTGAGGGGAGCTTGTGTGTTCTCGAAAATTGATCTCAGGACGGGGTACCACCAACTCAAGATAAGGCAATCAGATATTCCCAAGACAGCTTTCGTATCTCGGTACGGACTGTATGAATACACTGTCATGCCTTTTGGGCTAACCAATGCCCCGGCATATTTCATGTACCTCATGAACAAGGTTTTCATGGAATATCTGGACAAATTTGTGGTGGTTTTCATAGATGATATTCTCGTCTTCTCCAAAAATGAAGAAGAACATGAGAAACATCTAAGGTTGGTGTTACAGAGGCTGAGAGAACACCAACTATATGCCAAGTTGAGCAAGTGTGAGTTTTGGCTGAAGAGAGTTCCCTTTTTAGGACATATCATCTCGGAGGGAGGAATCTCCGTAGATCCCGCCAAAATCGAGGATATCCAGAAGTGGAAAACCCCTGAAAATGTCGGAGAAGTTCGAAGCTTTTTGGGATTGGCTGGATACTATCGACGGTTTATTGAGGGATTCTCCAAGATCTCGAGACCTCTCACTAAACTGTTGGAAAAGGGAATCACATTCACCTGGACGCCACAGTGCGAGACGAGCTTTCAGGAGCTAAAGAAGAGATTGACAACAGCCCCAGTGCTGGTTATGCCAGATATGCAGAAGAATTTCACAGTGTACTGCGATGCCTCTGGAAATGGGTTGGGATGTGTTCTCATGCAAGAAGGACATGTCGTGGCTTATGCATCCTGGCAGCTTCGGAAGCACGAGAAGAACTATCCTACACATGACCTAGAACTAGCTGCAGTGGTACACGCGTTGAAAATTTGGCGGCACTATTTGATGGGGAAGAGGACAGAGATATATACGGATCATAAGAGTTTGAAGTACATATTCACACAACCAGATCTCAACCTCAAACAAAGGAGATGGTTAGAGCTAATCAATGACTTTGATGTGGGCATCAACTATCATCCCGGGAAAGCAAACGTCGTGGCCGATGCTTTGAGTCGGAAAGTGCAGGTCAATAAGTTGAGTTTGAAGGACATGCCTGCAGAATTGAAGGACGAGGTTATAAGACTCAATCTATGTCTAGTAAATAGTGGTGAAGCCATCGCCATGGAAGTGGACTCCACACTCGAGTGAGACATACGAGAGGGCCAAAAGAATGATGAGAAGATACAAGAGATCAGACATCTCATTAAGGAAAATAAAGCTCCTGGTTTTAGAGAGGATGAACAAGGAACGATGTGGCACGGGAAAAGGATCTGTGTGCCAGAAGTAAAGGAGATCCGTGAATTAATTTTGAAGGAGGCTCACGATTCTGACTATTCCATTCATCCTGGGAGTACGAAGATGTACCAGGACCTCAAAGGCAGGTATTGGTGGTATGGCATGAAGCGAGATGTCGCGGAACATGTTGCCCTATGTGACACATGTCAGTTGGTGAAAGCTGAACATCAACGACCCGCGGGATTACTGCAACCACTCAAAGTGCCTGAATGGAAATGGGAAGAAATCAGCATGGATTTTGTCGTGGGATTGCCTAGGACCCAATCCGGGTATTCAATATGGGTCATTATTGATAGGCTAACCAAGGTAGCTCATTTCATTCCTGTGAAAGAAAGCTACAGCGGATCCAAATTGGCAGAATTGTACATGTCAAGGATTGTGTGTTACCATGGAGTGCCAAAGAAGATAGTGTCGGACCGAGGGACACAGTTCACCTCGAGGTTTTGGCAAAAGCTGCATGAAACCATGGGAACCCATCTGAATTTCAGCTCTGCCTATCATCCTCAAACTGACGGGCAGACGGAGAGAACCAATCAGATCCTTGAAGATATGTTAAGGGCATGTGCACTCAAAAACAATAGGAGTTGGGACAAGAACCTACCGTATGCGGAGTTTTCCTATAACAACAGTTATCAAGCTAGTATGAAGATGTCACCGTTTGAAGCTTTGTATGGAAGGAAGTGCAGAACTCCCCTATTTTGGAACCAAACAGGAGAAAGTAAAGTGTTTGGTCCAGAAGTGCTACAAGAAGCCGAGGCGAAGGTGAGGGAGATTCGCAACAACTTTAGGATAGCACAAACACGCCAGAAGAGTTATGCTGATGTACGAAGAAGAGAACTCGTTTTCAACGTGGGAGACTATGTTTATCTCAAGGTGTCCCCTATCAAAGGACTTCGTCGGTTCAAGGTGAAAGGGAAGTTGTCGCCTCGATACATAGGACCCTTTCAAGTTTTGGAAAGGAAAGGCGAAGTGGCGTACCAACTAGAGTTACCGGTTCATCTATCAGATGTACACGATGTATTCCATGTGTCACAACTCAAGAAATGTCTGAGGACGCCTCAGGAGGTGTTACCCATGAATGAAGTAGATGTAGCTGAGGATTTGTCTTATGCCGAGCAACCATACAAGATTTTGGAGACGATGGAACGCCTCACCAGAAATAAAAGAATCCGGATGTGCAAGGTGCAGTGGAAGCATCACTCAGAAGAGGAAGCCACCTGGGAACGGGAAGATGAGTTTAAGGCACAATTTCCGGAATTGTTTTCTTAGAAACACCAATCTCGAGGACGAGATTTCTATTAAGGGGGGGTAGAGCTGTAACACCCCAAATTTTGATTCAAAACTCTAAACCATGTTCAGAGGGGAATTTAAAAATTTTTGGACGTGTTGCATGTTTTGCAAAAATTCAAATTCAAACTGGAATTCAAATTATACTCAAAACAGAAAAGAAATGGAAAAAGAAAAAGAGAAACGGGAAAAAAACCGGCCAGTGGGCCGAAACCCGCCAGCCGGCCCAGTTTTCCCCACGCCAGCCCGCCCCCGCGCGCGCCGCGCTGTCTCTCACAGACAGGTGGGACCCGCCTGTCATCCCCAACCTCGCTCGCGCCGACCCCGGACTTTTCCCCCCGAGCGCGCGCGATCTTAACCGATTGAAAACCGTGTCCCTCAGCCGAATTCCGGTCCCAGAAGAATCCAACTCAATCACAACTGACCCACCGCCCTCCCCCGGCTATAAAAACCCCAGCCCCGATCGGTTTTTCCCACGCGATCGCCGATTTTTACTCCGGTGAGCACCGAGACTTCGCCGGTGAATTCTGGCCGATCTAAGCTCAGAAACTCTGATCTAACTCGTTGGTCTTGATCCACCGCCTCCGGGGAACTTTGCAGGTGCAGAAAACTCAGAGAGTTACGGTGTAAACCCAGCGCCGACGAGCTTCGCCGTGGTTTTGCCTCGGACCTCGCCGCCGATCGCTTTCCAGGACCCCCGAGCTCGAGAAAACCCCCGAGGTGAGATCCCTGACCTCCCCTCTACCGATCTAGGCCATAAGATCACAGTTCTAGGCAGAATTCTCGAGGATCCGAAACTTTCCGGCGAGATCGCCGCTTCCCGCCGCCGTGCGCCGCCGGCAGCGCCGCCCGCTCTCGATCGAAGCGACGTGGCCGCTTGTGCGCCGTTTATTTTAAATCGCACGGTAGACTTTAAAACCCCGTGTACCGGTTCGATGTTATAATCTCAGCCGTCGGTTTAAAATCGGACGGTCCACGTCAGCCCCGCATTATAAAGACTGGAATTCTTACGTGCTACCCCCTGGGGTTCTCTGGAATTGAGAGCTAGCCCCGGAAACTTCAGATCTAGCCCCTGGAACTCCAGAAAATCATGTAAATTCATTTAAAAATCAGTTTTAGCCCCTGGACTTAATAAAAATTAGGAAAATACCTCTGATAAGTGTAGCTAGACCCCTGGAAATTATGAAAATAATATTATAGACCCTGTAATGGGGTGAGTTCATTATTTTAGCCCTGTTTAGTATTTAATTTAAAACATTGAATATGTAACTAGTGTTTAAAAATTAAAAAGGGGGACAAACATTATTGTCAAAATTAATTAAAAACTTTCTCAGTACTTAGAAAACTTTGGAGTGAGATAAAAATATATTTCTGGGCTGAAATGAATCTGTTTCATTTATTATTCACATTTATTAGTATAGGGACACATTTTTAAGTAAAGAATAGTTATAGAAAAATAGAGAAAATAATTATGAAATAGTCTACATCAGAAGCCAAGGTCAAAACATGTTATTAGATTATTTAGGACCAGAACCTATACTGTTTAGATGATGTGTATTACTAATTTCATAATAAAATACACAATTATGCATTGGAATATAAATCTGAAAATATAGCAACTAGTAAAAGATAAAAGGAGTTTCTAAAATCCAAAGAATTCAGTTTAGGGTTGATAGAAATTATGAAGGCACATATGGAGAAGAAAAATACTTTTCATACGTACTTGGTAGTTTAATGTAAGGAATTTATTTAAAACTGAAACACACACATATATATATATAAATATAGTATGTAAGTATAAATATGAACACCAAAGTAGGAATCATACACATATAAATAAAAGTGTATGCAAGCCACAGATCAACACACAAAGTAACCACAACACATATAATGGTGAATGAATTTCATAAATATGAATGTGTGGTTTGTATAAAGTAGAAGTGTGAACTATGTCTTATGATTGTTGTTTTTCTTTTGCTATGTGTGATGGTATGAAGTAGAACCTGTTCAAGAGCAAGTTAACCCTTTCCAAGATCAGGACTACCCATTTCAAGAGCAGCAAGAAGGAGGCAAGTGTCCTTGACCACTTTGATCCTATGCTAGGATGTGTAGATAGAATTATTTGCATTGTCAAGTTAAATATGAAACCCATGCTAGGAAGTTTCCCTAGAATTGCATTACCTTGTTTCCTTGAAGCTTGGGTTGGGATTTATTTTGTCATGTCATTTATTTACATGCATATGCTTAGCCATGCTTAGAATGGGATATTTGGGATATGAAATCATCAGTTTATATTACCATACTCTTGAATGAGACATTGTGAGTTATGTAGAGGTAGGGATCAAGGCAAGTTGGATGTTTTGGTTGTGTGCTGGGTGCACGAGACTTGGCTTTGTGTTTAGTACTTGCCTGGATCCTAAGGACCGGTTCATGGAGCATGTAACCCGGCTTTACAGTGCCAACCACATGCTGAGATGGGGCAGCTTGGCCGATTAATTAGGTGTATCCCCGGCGTAGTATGGGTGTGTTGGATGGTGCGGGGAGTAGGTGTCAGCTGGACTACCATATGAACCGCAAGGCTCAAGAGGGGGCCACTGCAGCGGGGTTGGAGCCTCTTGTATGCTGTTAGGGGTGAAACCTCAGTGGGCCCACGCTCGTCGGGAATCCCTTTGTAAAGGCTTCGTAGTGATCTCCTGGCCGCACACCTGGGAAGTGTGAATGTGGATCGTAGCCACTGGCATAATGGAGGTTCTTTTAGTCCACCCGGCAATGGGGGATGAAATCACTACTTGTGGGTACAGTGGTACAAACTCTGCAGAGTCAAAACTGTCTTGACAGCCGTGCTCACGGTTAAGAGCGGCCTGGACTTATTCATGATTAGAGGAATGATGGTTTTGGAAGTTAAGCGGGGAGCTTAACACTGGAAATGATGTTATGGTTATTGGATTATGATGATGGGATGGGAGATTGGGACCATTTCACCTGTGTAATAATGTAGGTGCTTAATAAGCTAAGGTGATAGGTATTAATTGCGTAGTGCTTTAACCATGAGTTCAACCTCTCCTTGTTCTAGCCATGCATGATAAAATTTTCCCACACTTGCTGAGTACCATTGGTACTCAACCTTGCATATTTGTTGGTTTATAATGCTGCTCAGGTCAAGATAATGAGGTGGTGTATAATGACCAAGATTTTGGACCCGAGGAAGGATTTTAGGTTCATGAAGACCCCGGGCAACGCCTGTGATGGAGCCCTAAAGAACAATATTCCGCTGCTAGTTTATTTACTTGTGATGAACTTATTATTGTCCATCAAGACATTTACTATGTAAGACTTGCTTATATTCGACACCTGGCTTGTAATAAATGATGCTTCACTATTTGTCATCACATGTATGAGAAAATGATCCTGGCATACATGTGATATTCACTTGGTTGTTCTTCGGAAAAACCGGGTGTGACAATAAATCAACTCCAAATGGTCTGAAACTTTCACAGGGGTTCACTAATGTCCTAAAGAACATTCTGGCAAAATTTGGGGATTTTTGGATGAACCAAACTCCCTCTAAAATTCTTTTTCTGAAAAGTTTTAAAGAATTTCCAGAATTAATTAATGGGTTTCATACAAATTGGGTTGTATATTTGGACAGAGATAGGCAAGATGAATCCAACCCAATTTGAATCACTAAATTTGGAGCTTCCTAGCAAAAGTTATGGAGTTCTAAAGTTTGGGGAATTTCTGGAATTTGAATTATCCGGGAAAAGTTCAAACTTCTGACAGCGGGCCCGGCTCCCACGTGTCATCACCTCGGCTCTACCGCACGGGGCCACAGGATTATTTTCCGCGTGTTCACAGCCGATCCGGTGTAACAGAAGATCTCCACACTGTGCCGCGAGGGACTGACGAGCGGGCCTGGCCGGCTCGTCTTCTTCCTCGCGCCCGCCCTTTTTCCCGCGCCGCCCCCTCGCCGGCACACCTCGGCAGCTCGCCGGACTTGGCTTCCCGACCGCCTCCCGGCCGGAAACTCGCCGCCTGTGCCTATTTTCGCGCGCTGAACACGCTGGTACCGCCTGCTCCGGTCGGCGGTGGCCCTAACCTAGCTGGCGACGGTGCAGCGGCTCGGACTCCCTTCAGTTATGGCGCCCGGCCATCGTAGCCCACCAAAACCTCGGTGGAAAGGCTCTACAGCACCGGGGGATCTCATGGAAGGTCGACAAGGCCATGCTAGGGCTCGGGGAGAGCTCTAACCTAGTCGTCACCGTGAGCCCGACCTTTCCCGCCATAACCGCGGCTGGAAAACCAGGAAATACACCGGCTACAGCCAAAATTAAGCTAGGGTTGCGGAGCAAACTTGGGCGCCATCAAGTCTAGCTCCTGTGTGTGCAGTTTGATAAACTCTAAGCAATCATACGTCGGGAATTTGTGGGTTTCTTACCCGAGGGTAGTTCTGCACCGGTTGGAGATGTTTTGCGAAATTCGCCGGCGATGATCGGTCACTGGTTCTAGGCTTTGGGGGTTGAGCAGCGTGGAGCCTAGGCACGTCCAAAACTGCTCCTTCTTGGTCGTGACAAGTCTTCTGCCGAGCTGCCCACGGGAGCACCTTTGCTCGGTTCTTCCCGGCGACCACGAAAACGTTGTTTTGCTCGGTTTGTAGTGGCTCAACTCGACCGGAAATGATGCGGGGAGTGCGTGGGAGGTCTGGGAATTCTGGTTTGCTGCGCTGCCGATGCTTTCGCGCGAGCTGCGATCGCTCCGAGCGAGTTTTTGCGATGGCGGCGGCGTCTCGGTTCTCTGGCGATGAAAGGGAAGGGGCCGGCGTCTCTCGGTGCCGTGGCTCGCTGAGCGCGGTTGGGAGTTAAGGCACCCCCTGAGGAGCTCGCCAGCGCATGAAATCCAGAAGGAGGTGGCGTCCGGCTCCCCCCCCCCCCCCGCGGTGTCGATCGGTGCTTCTCCCGGTGGAGTGCAACCCGATCACATTGCTTAGGGATTAAGCCAACTAAGTCCTATGACATGTGGACCCCACTGGCCAGTGCTCTACCACTTCTCAAAAGATCTCCAAAACTTGATAAATGATGAATTCAAATGTTGGAAATCTCAATCTGAGCTAAATTGGTATGGTTTGGCAAATCTCCCTCAAATTCAAATGTATATTTGAATTGTTGGCATATTTGGATCCTTTTTGGAAAAATGGGTAGCAAATCTTTTCAAAAATTATTGAAACTTTGTCTCCCCACTAAATTGAACCCATGGAATCCAATTATGCCCTTTGCTCCTTGTTTTAGCTGCTGCAATCATGAATTTGAATGCAACAGTTTGAAATTTCCCTCCCATGTGTGATCATATGTGTAGAATTTTCCCATGTTGTGAAAGTGTAAGTTTCCCTTCTAACCACTCCTTTGATGGAGGTTACTTGCTCTTCCCACTTTTTTTACCAGCTATCCACAACAATAACTGTGGTGTTGTGAAGTGAAGAAAAGTTTTTGCAAGTCCCTTTTCTTGGGCTTTTACATCCCTCTCCCCTTAAAAGAATCTCGTCCCGAGATTACAAAAGAAGAGATGGCGATGTAATAGGGACTTACCCGTGTTGAGAAACCATGAACTCCAGGTAATTTGAGCGAAGGAACTCCTCGCTCTCCCACGTCGCTTCTTCGGTGGTGTGGTTGCTCCAGAGTATTTTGTAGAACCACAACGTTCTGCTGCGTGTGGTCCTGGCTTTCTCATCAAGAATTCCCACCGGATACTCATCATATGTTAAATCCGGTTTCAGCTCGCCGATGTCTTCGGTAGGAACAGCAGCCGTATGCTTCAAACATTTTCACAGTTGCGAAACATGAAAAACATCATGGACACCAGCAAGAGATGCCGGTAACTCCAATCGATACGCCGCTGGTCCGCACTTCTCGGTGATAGCATAGGGTCCAATGAAACGGGGAGCGAGCTTCCCCTTCACACCGAACCGGTGCACGCCCTTCATCGGAGACACGTGTAGGTACACGTGTTCCCCAACGTCAAAGTGCAACGGCCTATGCCTCTTATCAGCGCAGCTATTCTGCCGGGATTGAGCGGCTTTTAAATTGGCTTGAATTGTCCGAACGCGCTCTTCGGCGTCGTTCACCACATCAACCCCGAATGTGACCCTTTCACCGGACTCGCACCAATTTAATGGGGTGCGGCACTTGCGACCGTAGAGAGCTTCGTAGGGTGCCATCTTGATACTCGCCTGATAGCCATTGTTGTACGAGAATTCCGCCAATGGTAAGTGATCATCCCAGTTCCTACCATGGTGGATGGCACATGCTCTCAACATGTCTTCTAATACTTGATTCACCCTCTCTGTCTGGCCATCTGTCTGAGGGTGGTAAGCGGAGCTTCTAATCAGTTTAGTACCCAAAGCAGCATGTAACTGCTCCCAAAAGCGAGATACAAACAATGCGCCTCGGTCTGAGACTATGGTCTTGGGTACACCATGCAGGCATAAAATCCTGGCAATATATAACTCCGCATATCTGTTGGCATGGAAATGTGTATGCACGGGGATGAAGTGAGCTGACTTGGTTAGTCGGTCAACGATCACCCAAATGGAATCATGTTTGTTGGATGTTAAGGGTAATCCCACAATGAAATCCATGCTCACATCTTCCCATTTCCATGCTGGAATTTTCAGGGGTTGCAGCAACCCTGATTTCCTCATATGATCAGCCTTTACTTGTCTACACGTATCACACTCGGATACGTACTTCGCTACCTCCCGCTTCATCCGTGTCCACCAAAATTTCTTTTTCAAATCTTGGTACATTTTGTTGCTGCCCGGATGAATGGAGTACTTGGACAAGTGAGCTTCATCGAGGATCTTCTTTCTCATCTCCATATTCCGGGGTACGACTATGCGGTCATTGAACCACAACGTCCCCTCATCATCCTTCCGGAAACATTTAATCTCTCCATTGTCTATCCGTCTCCGGAGATGTGCCATGCCTTTATCCGTCTTCTGAGCTGCAATGATGTCCTCCCTAATAGTAGGGATGAGGGCAAGGTTGTACAGCGATCCATGTGGAACCAAGTATACACTTGGCTCTTCCTCCTCCACCGGTGTAACGGTGAGGTGATGGACATGTGATTTCCGACTCAGCGCGTCGGCAACCATATTCGCCTTGCCGGGGTGGTAGTGAATCTCAATTTCATAGTCCTATATTAATACTAACCACCTCCTTTGCCTCATATTCAGCTCCTTCTGGGTGAAAATGTATTTCAAGCTCTTGTGGTCGGTCTACAGATGCACTAGATTCCCCAGGAGATAGTGCCTCCACATTTTCAGCGCCAAAACCACTGCAGCAAGCTCCAGATCATGAGTGGGATAATGCTGCTCATGGTTCCGAAGTTGGCGTGAGCCATAAGCGACCACACGTCCTTCCTGCATCAACACGCAGCCAAGCCCAATACCGGACGCGTCACAATACACGTCGAAGGGCTTTGTTATATCCGGCTGAGCTAAGACCGGGGCTGTGGTGAGATGCTTCACCAATGTTTGGAATGCTCCTTCACACGCCGTGTTCCAAACATATTTCGTTCCCTTCTTCAGCAATTCTGTCATCGGCTTAGCGAGCTTGGAGAAACTTGGAATAAATCTCCGATAGTATCCCGCTAACCCGAGGAAGCTTCTGACTTCATGAACTGAAGTGGGAGCTTTCCATTTCAGCACTTGCTTTATTTTACTTGGGTCAACCGCAATGCCTTCCGCTGAGATGATATGTCCCAAGAATGGCACTTGGCTGATCCAAAACTCACATTTGCTGAACTTGGCGTAGAGCTTGTGGTCTTGCAATCGTTGAAGAACGATCCACAAGTGTTCGGCATGTTCGGCTTCTGTCTTGGAGTAAACCAAGATATCGTCGATGAATACTACCACGAACTTGTCCAGCTCTGGCATGAACACCGAGTTCATGAGATACATGAAATGGGCTGGAGCGTTTGTGAGACCAAAAGACATGACGAGATACTCATATATTCCATATCTCGTCGAGATGGCCGTCTTCGGAATATCCTCCGCCCGGATCTTTATCTGGTGATATCCAGAGCAAAGGTCCACCTTGGAGAACACACTTGCACCCACAAGTTGATCAAACAATATGTCGATGCGGGGCAGTGGATACTTATTCTTGATGGTGACGGCGTTGAGAGGCCGGTAATCCACGCATAGCCTCAGGGTTTCATCCTTCTTCTTCACGAACAGCGCCGAGCATCCCCCAAGGCGAGGAACTCGGCCTAATGAAACCCTTGCTCAACAGATCATTGAGCTGTTCTTTTAATTCAGCCAGCTCGTTCGGAGCCATCTTGTATGGTCTCCGTGATATGGGCGTAGTCCCGGGTGCAAGTTCAATCTTGAACTCGACATCCCGCTCAGGTGGCATGCCCGGAAGATCATCCGGGAACACGTCAGGATACCCCCGGACTACGGGGATGTCTTCTAACTTGAGAGTTTCAGTATTGTTGATCGCTGAAACCTCTCTGACTGGATTATCTAATAGGAGGGACTGCGGATGGTGTAATGGGGAGTTGAGGTGAACCATCCGTGATAGGGTTTCCAGGACAGCGCCATGGTAGCTTAGCCATGACATTCCCAAGATTGCATCAATCTTCTGCCCCTTGAGGATAATCATAGTGGTGGGGTATATCTTCCCACCTAAGCACAGTGGTGCTTTTGGAACCATCATCGTTGCTGAAATCTTTCCTCCCGGTGAGCAGATCATATATGAACACTCGGTTGGAAAGGCTTCCAGCTGATGCTTAACCACATATGATGCACTAATAAAGTTGTGGGTTGCACCAGAATCAAACAATATGACGATGGCTTGATGGTTGAGAGTAAACGTACCCGCCAGCACGTTGTCTCCCTCTAGGGCGTCCTCATTGTCGAGGTTGCGAATGCCTCCAGTCCGCTGACCAACCTTCTTTACCGGAGGTCGGCCTCGAGCACCGCCCTGGAACTGGGCTTGCCCGCTGCTCTGCTGCCCCTGGTGACAGTCCTTCGCGAAGTGGCCCACCTGGCCACACGTGAAGCAGGTGAAACGGGGCGGTCCCCCGCTGATCGGTGGACGGAATCCCGGGGCGCGTTGTGGCGGTGGAAAGGCCCGGGGTACCGTCTGTTGCTGCTGCTGCTGCTGTCTTGGTGGCGGCATCGGCGGACGGAACGAAGGTGACTGGAACGGACGTCCCCCGAACCGTTGGGGTCGCGCCGGTGGATGCCACTGCTGCCCGGATGGTGTCCGATACACCATACGGTACTTCTGGGGTGTGCCACCACCGCTGCTAGGTGGAGCGCTGCGCTTCCTCTGCTCAGTTGCTAACTCCCGCTGAGCGTCCTCTTGCATGATTGCGGCATTGACTAGGTCGTTGAATGTGCCGCGGTTCCACTGTACGAGGTGGGTCTTCATTTCGGGGTGTAACCCCCGATAGAAGTGCTCCCTCTTCTTCTCCTCAGTGGAGATATAGTCTGACGCGTACTGCGCCAGATGGTTGAAGGCACGGGAGTAGTCGTGGGCACTCCTCCCGCCCTGCTTCAGCTCCAAGAATTCTTGGAACTTCCTCTTCATGATTCCGGGAGGAATGTGATAGGCGCGGAACGCCTCCCGGAACTCTTGCCATTCCACGGCATGGCCAGCCGGACGTGAGGCGACATAATTCGCCCACCACGCACCAGCGGCACCGTGGAGCTGCTGTGCTGCGAACAGGGTCTTCTGCCGCTCCGTACACTGGAGCAGCCCAAACTTGGACTCGATGGTCCGCAGCCAGTTGTCAGCCTCCAGTGGTTCTTCAGCTTCGGTGAACACTGGAGGGTGCGTACTCATGAAATCCAAGTACGACACTTTGCGGGGCTCACGAGGCCCTCGCTCTTGACGTCCCCCCGCCTGGGACGTATTCTGCACGATCGTGCGGAGCAGGTCGGTCTGCTCCTCACGACCTCCCACCAGTGCCGCTATCACATCCGCTAGAGTAAGCGGAGGCGGCGGTGGTGGCTGCTGCTGCGGGGTGCTATCGTAGGCCGGTGGCTGGGAGTCATCGCCTCCCCCTTGGCTAGAGCCACCAACCTCGTGCGTGGTCCTAGTGCGAACCATCTGCAACCATACGACAATAACATCAGTCCCGCAAGAGAGTGCATGCAGTCCAAATGAAATAGGTGTAAAACATAATGACAATAAAAACATGCGATACATCTCGTAAGTAGATAGTGTAATAACTTTGCACAAGCTACACCATTACCAGACCAAACACAAGCTAGTTTAATCCAACTTGATGAACCTCCACTTTGGAAGCTTACCATAACTAGGTTTGGCCACCACGAGACATTACTATCGCGTTGTCATCACGTATACCACCCTTAGGGTACAACACCCTCTCCAATGAGTTCAACTGTCATTCTTCTGTCAGAATGACCAGTTTCTACCTATTCCAAGTTTTGATCTGGTTCTGGGCATTTTCATGACTCAAGTTGAATACCAAAGTTAAAGTTAACTTCAGTATCTTTCCAACTAGTATTCAATTGCCCCCAGATCAGCCTTGGTTAAAAAGTTATGCTAATTCAAAGTCAGCAGAATTTCTGGAAGAATTTTTAACAGCACCTCCCTTGGAAGTTGCTGTTTTCCATTCGAGTTTCCACTGAAATCTGTGCTGAAACTTCAGAAACTTTGAATTGCAAAGATATCACACATCTTCTACTCTTTCTAAGGAGGTATCATATGAATTTTTTGGGTTTTGCTACTGGGAGTTATCATTGAAAAACAAAACAGTTCAGAGAATGTTCTACTCTGTCCTGGTTCTGGACAGTTCACATTCCTCTGAGATTTTAGCCATCTGAAGGTGAGTTTCAGCTCTGGAAGTCTACAACAAAGTTTTAGAGTACTTAAATACCTTTCCAGAGCTATATAGCACACCTCTCTGGGCTAAAAGACTGGTGAGTTATGCCCTGTTGAAGATCAGCAAACGTGCTGCCCAAAACCGAGCACTCTGTTTTTCATCCCTTTAGCTATCCTGGTCCACTATCCCATTCTTATACCCAACCAGGGTCTTAATTGTTGAACCTAATGATTTTAGTTCCTTGTTCTAAATATTTTCATGCATATGCCTACAATATCTCGGTACTACGTTCCTCACCAATGAAAATCCAAACCGGATCATACCGGCATATACGTCTCAAGTGTGGCACTAAACGGTCTCTCGCACACGTTTTCTACATGGATACATACGTGGTTAGTACCTGCAGAAGACCACACAATGATGGTGCACTCAAAGGTTGTTCATTTCAGGCAGTTCCATATTTAAAAGTAAATACAAACGCCTGTATCATTGCCATACGGCCGTCCTTGAGCTAGGTCACATCTCAAGGTACGTGATCGTGTTTCAACACCCCACGACGGGGAACCCGAGTATGTCATGAACGGGTCGTCACGGTTGGGAATGTTATCAACCCAACAGATACCACCTACTGCCCTGCAGGGCACGCCGATGGCAAGCGCTGTGTATGTCCTCCTAGGCTATTTCCAGACGAACACACTCTCGCGTTACTGACCACGCGATGGGGTCTCCACTTACTTTCCTAATGCACGCTAGAGATCAGCGTTTCATATGAACTCAAAGACATGAAGAGTCCAAGAGTTTCATATTGACGTCTCACACCAAGTTGTGAGATCAACCCCTGAACCACGTTCCTCGTCAGGGAGAGCTAACCGAAATTGAACCGCTTTCGGTGGCGTTCCTTACCATACTTACCAGAGCGTAGGTGCGTCGTTACAATAATTGAAATTCAGAATTATAACACATAAGTTAGTCTTTGCCACTTTAAGTAACTATGCTAATATAGTCCTTACTTGGGCAACTACCGAATCCTCACCGTAAGCCTAAGTTTTCCCGTAATACGGTTCTTAAGCACTGTGCTATCCCCAATGCAGCTCTGATACCAGGCTGTGGCGGACCGGAATCCGCTCATCCAGGATCGCAGAGGGTGGTGCCGCGCGATGCGACACCCGACAGCACACGTCATAAGAATACATTATATTACATGGGAAAAACAAACTGAATGTACAAAGTAGTACACTTCTCAGTTACAAACTAGGGTCTTTATTACACAGCGGAAGTTTCTTTTATACAACTCACGCCCGCCTATCTAGCAAAAGTGGTTGCCCAGCCCTAGGGCAACCCACACTAGCTGCACTCCTCAGCTCAGCGCGGCGTGTACGGCTCCCACTCAGCCGTGGTCCCCGACGGAGGGTAACCCTCGCCGGTTGACTCGTACTCCGAGTCCGTGGGTGGCTCCTCACCTGAAAAACACTTAAGCAGCAACCGTGAGCACGAAGGCTCAGCAAGGCTTAACCGACTCACCAAAGCATGAAACTCTACATGAGGGGTACAATGGATATAGGATAGTAACATTTCAGCAAAAGGACACGCCTACAAGTTCATCCTTAGTTCATCTTTTAGCAACAAGTTAACAGTTCATGAAATCTGAAATTTAGTAAGCAGTATTTGGTGGCACACATGTAGCAATACAATTATATCAACCAGCAATATTGAATCAACAGGTTTCATCCATTAATCTACGTCACGACTCAGTGACCAAGTGGTACTCTTCACCGCGAGGGACAGCGAATCGACTCGATATACACCTGCAGGGAAACCCAAAGAGCACGTCACGTATGCCCACCCGCGGAGCTGCACAGCACGCTCACTCGATGTCGTACGGGACAACCTTTCACCCAACAGCCCAAATGTCGAACCGGTCGCACCGAAACGAGCAGGAGGTTCCCCACATGGAGCATCTCTCTATGCCCGTTGGCAGATTTCCACCTTGCTGCCCTCAGCCTACACCTATAAATCGGTGCGTTATGCCTCGACGCCCGGAGGTTTAGGCTACATCGGTTTATCAGGGCCCATATATCCGATATGCCTTCGGTACATTCAAACTTGATTAGCATGGGCCGCACACGGCTCGGTCCTCAATCGACACGGACAGGGCTGCGCACACAAGACTCCCTCTTGCTGCGCCCTAGCCCCTGCCCAGTCTCATTTTCATTACTAATGTGATCTCACATCACTCAACCGAACCCGTGCGTCCCAAGCCTATCTCGCGAGTAGATTCCAACTACTCGACTTGTACCGAAGCCCTATGAATCTTTAAGCATAGCCTATCTATTTGAGGTCTTAGACACTACCCTCACTCTTTAAGGAACCTTTGGTTATGCAAGTGGGGTTTCATTCATCCTATACCTAATGCACATACATACTTCATATGACACATGTAAACAAAGGAAAAACTTATAAAAAGGTTAATGCAAACAGGGGCTTGCCTTGTTGCTGCTGGTCAGGGGTTAAGTCTTCGTCCGGAAGAAGGAAGTCTAGCACTTCCGGAGTCTCTTCTTCAGTGACTACACGTTTATGAAATACTACATGTTAATTAATATGCATACAAGTTATTGTAAGGTTACTGCTATTAGTTCTAGTAACCAGTCTCTAACACCTGGAACTCTGTTTAAGAATTTAAAGATGAACTGGGTGTGGGTGGCTTGGGCCTGGACCTAAGTACATGGTTAAGTGCTAAGTGATTTTTCTCCCTTTTCCATATTAATCCCTCAAGTGGTTAAACAGGACAGGGTGGTCCACAGCTCCAATGGAGCTGGGAATTTTTGTGTTAGTTCCTTGTCACAAGGAAACCCTCTGGACCAAATATTAGCACTTTTCACTGAGTGGTTTGCTCAGAATAATTCTTTTAGCAAATAAGCAAAGAAGAATTAATTCTGAGGTAACACCCCTGTTCATGCCCAACTTAGTGAACTACAATTTCAATTATAGCTCATAGAGTTTGCATGAATTTTCTCAGCATTTTTGGAGCTAAGATTTGCCCAGAACTGAATTTCCAAGTTTTGGAAATTCTCTGAAATGTTTCTGTATTCAAATGAACACAGCATCATCAAATTTGAATTGCTCTGACTAAATCAACTCCAAATGGTCTGAAACATTTACAGGGGTTCACTAATGTCCTAAAGAACATTCTGGCAAAATTTGGGGATTTTTGGATGAATCAAACTCCCTCTAAAATTCTTTTTTCTGAAAAGTTTTAAAGAATTTTCCAGAATTAATTAATGGGTTTCATACAAATTGGGTTGTATATTTGGACATAGATAGGCAAGATGAATCCAACCCAATTTGAATCACTAAAATTGGAGCTTCCTAGCAAAAGTTATGGAGTTCTAAAGTTTGGGGAATTTCTGGAATTCGAATTATCCGGGAAAAGTTCAAACTTCTGACAGCGGGCCCGGCTCCCACGTGTCATCACCTCGGCTGCACCGCACGGGGCCACAGGATTGTTTTCCGCGTGTTCACAGCCGATCCGGTGTAACAGAAGATCCCCACACTGTGCCGCGAGGGACTGACGAGCGGGCCCGGCCGGCTCGTCTTCTTCCTCGCGCCCGCCCTTTTTCCCGCGCCGCCCCCTCGCCGGCACACCTCGGCAGCTCGCCGGACTTGGCTTCCCGACCGCCTTCTGGCCGGAAACTCGCCGCCTGGGCCTATTTTCGCGCGCTGAACACGCTGGTACCGCCTGCTCCGGTCGGCGGTGGCCCTAACCTAGCTGGCGACGGTGCAGCGGCTCGGACTCCCTTCAGTTATGGCGCCCGGCCATCGTAGCCCACCAAAACCTCGGTGGAAAGGCTCTACAGCACCGGGGGATCTCATGGAAGGTCGACAAGGCCATGCTAGGGCTCGGGGAGCGCTCTAACCTAGTCGTCACCGTGAGCCCGACCTTTCCCGCCATAACCGCGGCTGGAAAACCGGGAAATACGCCGGCTACAGCCAAAATTAAGCTAGGGTTGCGGAGCAAACTTGGGCGCCATCAAGTCTAGCTCCTGTGTGTGCAGTTTGATAAACTCTAAGCAATCATACGTCGGGAATTTGTGGGTTTCTTACCTGAGGGTAGTTCTGCACCGGTTGGAGATGTTTTGCGAAATTCGCTGGCGATGATCGGTCACTGGTTCTAGGCTTTGGGGTTGAGCAGCGTGGAGCCTAGGCACGTCCAAAACTGCTCCTTCTTGGTCGTGACAAGTCTTCTGCCGAGCTGCCCACGGGAGCACCTTTGCTCGGTTCTTCCCGGCGGCCACGAAAACGTTGTTTTGCTCGGTTTGTAGTGGCTCAACTCGACCGGAAATGATGCGGGGAGTGCGTGGGAGGTCTGGGAATTCTGGTTTGCTGCGCTGCCGATGCTTTCGCGCGAGCTGTGATCGCTCCGAGCGAGTTTTTGCGATGGCGGCGGCGTCTCGGTTCTCGGCGATGAGAGGGAAGGGGCCGGCGTCTCTCGGTGCCGTGGCTCGCTGAGCGCGGCTGGGAGTTAAGGCACCCCCACGAGGAGCTCGCCAGCGCATGAAATCCAGCAGGAGGTGGCGTCCGGCTCCCCCCCCCCCCCCCCCGCGGTGTCGCTCGGTGCTTCTCCCGGTGGAGTGCAACCCGATCACATTGCTTAGGGATTAAACCAACTAAGTCCTATGACATGTGGGCCCCACTGCCAGTGCTCTACCACTGCTCAAAAGATCTCCAAAACTTGATAAATGATGAATTCAAATGTTGGAAATCTCAATCTGAGCTAAATTGGTATGGTTTGGCAAATCTCCCTCAAATTCAAATGTATATTTGAATTCTTGGCATATTTGGATCCTTTTTGGAAAAATGGGTAGCAAATCTTTTAAAAAATTATTGAAACTTTGTATCCCCACTGAATTGAACCCAAGGAATCCAATTATGCCCTTTGCTCCTTGTTTTAGCTGCTGCAATCATGAATTTGAATGCAACAGTTTGAAATTTCTCTCCCATGTGTGATCATATGTGTAGAATTTTCCCATGTTGTGAAAGTGTAAGTTTCCCTTCTAACCACTCATTTGATGGAGGTTACTTGCTCTTCCCACTTTGTTTTACCAGCTATCCACAACAAGAACTGTGGTGTTGTGAAGTGAAGAAAAGTTTTTGCAAGTCCCTTTTCTTGGGCTTTTACAGAAAGTTCTTACTACATTACTCATGTTATACATTTTGTAGTTTTTGCCATGACTAGTAATTGGAATAATTACTTACACTAAATCTGGTCATGATTGAACTTTCTTGCTGTTTTGAACTTGTTGCGTGCTCACAAGTGCTTTTAATCATAAAAAATTAATCAAGTGATCAACTCACATGTTGAGTTTTCAAATAAAAAATTGAGAAAAGATCAAGAGAATATGCATGCATCACACTTCTTCTTTTGAGATTGCTTATCATTGCACTAAGATATGAACTTGGAAGGAATTGTGTATGACTAAAACCATGTCCTTAAGCTTCTGATTGTCAAATGACATAGGCTTCGCTTGGTTGGTTAGAATAAGGCTGATACGGCATATAATCTCTTGCAAATATCATATGATCAACTTTGTGCCTTAAATGATTATGAATAATAAAAATGCAGCAACAAGTGTCATGTTTTAAGGTTTTGAAATAGTTGAGTAAGGGAGGTCATGACTTGCTTAAACTGAAAAATACATTTGATCTCTAGCATGGCTTACACTACTTTATGTATCTCATTGATGTGATAGTGTAAGTAACCTGATAGTATGACTTGGATGAGCTTTGTTTTGTATGTATATGTTATAATATGCTCATAACATTTAAAAATTTCTCTTTTGAACCTTGCTGAATACATTGTCAAAGGGGGAGAAATATGTATAAGGAGAGATTTTTTTACACTTTGCATATGTTATACACTTTCTTCCTGTAAAATCCTCAAAAGTGGTAGCAAGAAAAAAATTCAGTTCATATACACTTATGAAAAATGAGGGGAATTAAAACTTTGGATTATAAGGAGGTGAGTTCAAAGTGAGGGTGTAGACTTCCCAAAACTTCCAAACATGGAGATCTAAATTCATAACTTGGATCTTCATAGTCCAAATATTCAACCTTCCAAATTTCAGGTCATTTGGAGGAGTTTCAATATTTGTTTGGGATTAGAAGGAAAAGCCCTCTAATCTGAATTTCAAATTCAGTTTCAAATTCCAATTCCCTCAATTTGAAAATTGGGTTTCACAAATGTGTTCTCCACCTTTTAATAAGCAGCCATGCCAAAAATTGGAAATTTTGGAACTGGTTTGCTATATTTTTGAGGCAATACAAAGTGGAGAATTCAAACTCATTTTCAAATTTAAATGACCAAACTACATCCAAATTTCACACCAGAATTCAAACTATTTGAATTCAGCAAATTCAAACTATGACTTGGGGTTGAAGTCAAGTATTTAATGTTGAGTTGCTGGTGGGAAATATCAGAAAAATTTACTGAGAAATAAGGAGAGGGGGCCCACTGGTCAGTCACCATAGAAGCAAAACCTCTGTTTCACTCGGCTGTTCACGCGAGGGCGCCAGCTCCCGATCAAACCCGCCGGCCGATGCTCCACCGAGCTGCTTCCCCGCCGCCCTGACGTCGGTTCAGGCGCGTGGGTGCTAAAGCGACCACCGAGTGCCGTATCTGACCTCATCCTCATTACCCCGCAGCCTCTCCATGCTCTGCTCGAGCCTCGCGGACCCAATTCCCCCGCCCTGCGGAAGAAATCTTCGGCTCATCGACGCCCGGTAAGCTCGGCGTGCCTCTCGCATGGCTGAGCCATGGGATCGTTGCCGCCAGGTTCCTCTCCTGCTCCCCGAAGCCTCAAGTGAATACCAGCACCGGTGGTTGGCGCCAACGAGCTGGAATTCCTTTCGGAGCTCCGGTGTTGATCGCCTGTATGCCACACCGTCGCCCGACGGTTTTGCAGCATCTCCCGATCAACAGAAAGGTCCCTGAGGTGCGTGAGGAACCCTTCCTCCTTCCTTTCCACCAGTTCCTGCTTTCTTCGCTCCGGTACCGAGTATTTTGAAGTTTGGCGCCGGCGGTTCTTTAGAAACCCGAGGACCCTTCGAAGAAATTCGTTGTGCTCGGGGTAGCTCCGCGCTAGATGAGCTTAGAGTAGCTCCAGCACATGCTTGCGCATCTTCCCGAAGTCCTAGCAGCTCAAACGATCAAGTAGAGATGCCAGGTACCGAGTTTTTGTCGCCGCCGGAGTTTTGCGGGCTCGGGTCGCCGGTGAGGTCCCATCTCCGGTGGGTTCCAGGGGGAACGAGCTATGGGTCGAGGATGTCCATGGGACACTGGTGCTTTTGGAGCAAACCCTACCCCAAAAGACCCACGGTTGAGGGAGAGCGAGGTCGCCGAAGTAAGGTTCGACATGGTCGCCGGTGCAAGCACCTTTCCGGCCGTTGTAATCGGCCCCCGACCCCACCATCGTGTTCAGCACGGTGTAGAACTCACAGGCGGCGAGTTTGAAGAAGTTTGGACCACAGGAACTCTGTCCCGGCGAGCCTCGCCGGCGTGCGCCGCCGCGGGAGGCGCGGGCAGCGCGAGGAAGACGAAGGAGGGCCGGTCCCACCGGTCAGCCTCCGGGTTCGCGCGAGGATCGGTTTGTGGCGCCAGATCTGGTGCGGCTGCGCGGGAATAACCCCGTAGCCCCCGGTGTTGCTAAAATCTGACTGCTCCGAATTAATCCAGTGGGCCCAGCCCAATTATTTGAAGTTTCTATTAGAGAAATAATTCCAGGAATTAGCTGATCTTTACAAGGCCATAACTTGGTGTAGAAAACTCAAAAAAGAGTGAGACCAATTTTGTTGGGTTCCTCATGAGGAGTACTTCACAGGGAAACCAAATTTTGGCTATGAAAATGCCCAGGAATTTCTGTAGAATTGTTTTTACTAAATCCTTTAGGGATTTATTACAGGAGCAATTCTTTATGAAATATTCCCAAATTTGGGCAGAAAATCCTCTTCATAGATACTGATCTGCAGTAATAATTTGGGCTTCATTGGAGTTCATTTGCTAGGTCAAATTACCTTCCCATGTTCAGCTTTTATTTGGAAAATTCAATTTAAACAGAAAACTTTTCAGAACTCCTATCCAACTTCAAAAATTCATATCCCTCTGATGGTAGCTCCAAAAATGGTGAAACAAATTTTGTTAGAACCATAGAGACTTATCCCAATCAGATCTTCCACCATTAGCTATGTCAAAGCTCCTGAATTGGGCTCAAAATTCAGAGAAGCATTGTACTTGTAGGAAATTTAAAGACTACATTGTGCAATGACATGTCTTCAAATTTGACTCAAATCATCCTTAGAGAGTCTAGTATCCACTGTAAAAATCCCAAAGCCAATTAAGGATTTTAAATAGCAGTAGCTATAAATAGAAGTCCAATTCTTATAAATCCTTAATTCTTATACATGTATTTTATTACATTTCATAATAGTGACCGAAGTTGAGGATACGCCGGAGCCCTTGGACGTCCTCCCACCAGAAGCTGACTTTCCGTTTAACTCGCAACCAGGCAAGCCCCGGTTTGCACTTAACTACCTTTTATAAAGTTTTCATTTGTATCATTTATGTCTAGGTTGAATGTTTGCATTAGAGTTAGGGTGATTGAAAGCCCACTTGCATAGACTCTTAAAATCCTATGGTGGGTTGGGTAGTTTACAGACTCGACGAGTAGAGAATGCCATGCTAATGTATAGGATCCCGGTAGAAGACGAGTAGTTGGAAGCTACTCGCGAGATAGTACTTATCACACGGGAAGAAAAGAGGTAGATAATGGCTTAAGTTATGAAAATGAGACCCAGCAGGGGGGATAGGAAGCAGTGAGCAGAGGTCTCACGTGCGTAGCCCTGTTGGTGTCGGCTGAGGACCGTCCGTGTGCGGCCCTGCTGGACAAGTATCAAACAGTACCAGATGCATACTGGCATATGGGAACCAGGAAACCGATGTAATTGGTTAACCTGGGTGTCGAGGCTTACCCAACCGTAAATAGGAGTGGGTTGAGGGTAGCAAGGTGTAAATCTGCCGGTGGGCACAGTCACGCTCCACGCGGGGACCTCCTACCCGTTACGGATGGACCGGTTCGGCATTTGGGTTGCCTTTGAAAGGTTGTTGCATACAACAGAGTAGGAAGGGGTGTGGAATCACGCTTCTGAAAGTGGGTGTATGTGACGTGTTATCCGGGTGTGTCTTGATTGCAATCACCGTCCCTCGCGGTTATTTGAGTACCCGCTTGTTCACTGCGCTGTGACGTAGTAAGAAGTGAAATAAGCCAACTGAAAATGCTGTATTGATCTTAATGTCTTGCATACCTTGATTGCTGTAGATATAGAGCTAATTAAGTTTATATTCCACTTTGGGCATCACCACATCGGAGGAAAGCGTTTCTTGTTTGATTGTGGACTTCCGATGTGAGGGTTGCCTAAGGCACATGAATCTGCTGCTATAAAACTGAAAGTAAGGATCAACTTATAGGCGTGTCTTTCTTGCAAAAACCTTTCCTACCTTATACATCCTTGCACGTAGAGTTCCATGCCTAGGTTTGACGGTTAAGACTTGCTGAGCCATCGTGCTCACGGTTGCAATATTTTGAGCTGTATGCAGGTGAGAGTTATGAGGGAGGTTCCGAGGATGAGGCGATGCCCCCGTCGGGGTACACGGCCAAGCTGGAGCCCTGCACGCCGCCGTGAGTCTCCGGTTCCATGCTGCTAGTGTGTAGCGTCCCCGGGCTGGACGGCTGCACTTTTGCATAGTTAGGATGAGAGGCCTTATATGTATATTACTTCCGCTGTATGAATAGGTTTTGTAAAAAGACTTCCGCTGGTTTATATCAAATAAAAGTTTGTATGTTATCCTTTATTCTTTTCGTGTGTGCTGTTGGGTGCCGCATCGCACGGCACCACCCTATGCGATCCTGGAGTGGGTGAACCATGGGGTGGTCTCCACAGTCATGGTATCAGAGCCGCATTGGGAATAGCACGCTAAAAAAGAGCCTATTTTTGAAAACTTAGAAGTAGTCGAGTGAGGATTAGACATTAAGCCCATATAAGGTCTATGATAGTAGTAGATATTATGGTGGAAAAGCTAACTTACTTGTTATACATTCTGTAACGATGTTCCGACGTCAGGTAAGAGGTAAGGTACGCCACCGCAGGCGGATCAATTGCGGTAACTCACCATACGAGTAATAGTATGGAATGATATGCCGTGGCTTGGCACGGTAGTGAATATGAGTCTCTGAACCTCTTAATGGTTCTGAGAGCATATGAAAACGCTGTTCTCAAGCGTGCTTTAGGCAAAAGTGAGAATACCCCATCGTGTGGTAAGCAACACGATAGTATGCAACTCTTGAACGTTCTATGTTCAAAGGGCCATACGCAGCGCTCGCCATCGGCGTGCCTCAACGGTCATGAGGCAGTAGGTGGTATCCGTTGGGTTGATAAAATTCCCAACCGTGACGACCCGTTCGCGCTCTACTCGGGTTCCCCATCGTGTGGTGTGAAAACACGACCATGTACCTTGAGACGTGGCTTGACTCAAGGACGATCCGTATGGCAATGATACGGACCGTATGTTTTTACTATGATATGGAACTGCCTGCAATGTTAAAACCTTTGTGTGCATCATTATTGTGTGTTTTTCTGCAGGTACACTAACCACGTTAGTGCATGACGTGTAGAAACCATTTGTGAGTGACGACTTTAGTTCCACCATTTGACACGTATATGCCGGAATACCGGTTTAGGATTTTTTTTCTTTGGTGAGGAAACGTACTACCGACTGTATAAAAGTTTATTTTCAAAGAAAAGAGTCAAAATGAAGTTTAGGATTTCATTTAGGGGTTAGTAAACTCCTATATTGAACTAAGAGTCAATTGGGAGTATAGGCTCAATTCCAAAAGCTTAGGAACAATCTCCCCTGTTTTTGGCAGAAACTTTTGCTGAACTTGAACAGGGCATAACTTAGGATTGGTTGAACCAATGGAGGTATGGGAGACCATTCTGGAAAGGTTTTGAAGTCCTCTACAATTTTTATGTAGAGTTCCAGGACAAAATCGCCCTCCAATGGGATGAAAATCTCAGATGAGTAGGTACTGTCCAGAAACAGGGCAGACCAAATGCTCTCCGGAATTTTCTGTGTTTCGACCAAAACACTTAGTTTCACCGTTCGACGTCCAGTGGCTGTTGAAAAACAGCGAGTGGAGTCAAAAAGTTTTTGCATTCCAAGTATCATTTCGAACGAGTACATATTTGGGTCCAGTACAATAGCGAGGAATTACGCATGCTAACACACTTAACATCCCGTGGTGACCCCAATGGTCGAAATGAACTTTTAAACCCCTAAAGTTCAATACTTTGGAACTCGATCATGGGACATGGTCCAGGGATGTATATGTTGCATAAAGTTTATACTTTATCCATATGTGTGCTTGTTATGCGCATTGTCTACGCCATTCTCGTATTACTATTGTATAGACTGGATGAGCTAACCCACATGTGCTGATCGTTTGAATGGTATGTATGCAGAATGGTGCGGACACGTTCAACGCAAGAGGAGGGAGGTCCGAGTCAAATTCGTGGTGATGAGTCTCCACCTCCGGAGCAAACCACGACGCAGCAGCAACCACCTCCTCCGCCGCCAGAACTTCCAAGGAATCTTGCGGAGGTTCTCGCCGCAGTGCTCGGCTCACGCGACGAGCAAACCGAGTTGCTGCGGATGCTAGTGCAGCAAAATGCGTCCCATCAGGGAGGACGCCAAGACAATGGGCAACGCCAGCCCCAACAAAGCTCGTATTCGGAATTCATGGCGACCCATCCACCGGTCTTCACGGAGGCCGAAGAACCTTTGGAGGCGGACAACTTTATCCGCACTCTAGAGGCAAAGTTCGGGCTGCTACGATGCACCGAACATCAGAAGGCGCTGTACGCAGCACAACAGCTTCAAGGAGAATCCGGTACCTGGTGGGCAAACTACACCGCCTCCTTACCGGCTGGCCATGCCGTCACATGGACGGAGTTCCGGGAGGCGTTCTGCGCCTATCACATACCTCCCGGTGTGATGGAGATGAAGCTCCAGGAGTTCCTGGCGCTACGGCAAGGCGAGAGGAGTGCTCATGAGTACTCCAGATTATTCAACCGGCTGGCGCAGTATGCGCCAGGATTTGTGGGCATGGAAGACAACAAGCAATGCGTTCTTCCAGGGCCTGAACTCCAAGATGAAGGTCCATCTCGCCCAGAGTAATCGCGGCACATTCAACGACCTAGTTAATGCCGTGATTCTACAGGAGAATGCTCAGCGCGAGCGCGGTTCTGACAAGAGGAAATGCAGCGCGCTGATGAGAAGCAGTGGTGGGACGCCACAGAAATACCGCGTGGTGTATCGCTCACCATCCGGTCAGAGATGGCAGCCACCGGCGTGACCGCCTCAGTTTCGCGGTCGGCAATATAATGCGCCGGGCTTCCGACCGATGTATCCACCACAGCAACAGCAGCAGCAAAGGATGGTCCCGCGTGCGCCTCAGTTTCAACAGCGTGCACCGGGATTCCGTCCTCAAGTCGGTGGGACCCCGACACCTTACACGTGCTACACGTGTGGCCGTGTCGGGCACATTTCAAGAGACTGCCCTGAGCCGCGACAGGGCAGGGGTGCAGCACCATATCAGGGTGCTAATCAGCCCCGCAATCAACCCAAGAAACCAGCACCAAAACCCGGCAACGTCCACCACTTAGCTATCGGAGACGTGCTGGAAGGCGAACCCGTCCTCGCGGGTACGTTCTCTTACCTAGATCATCCCGTAGTCATACTTTTTGACTCCGGTGCCACCCATAATTTCATAAGTCAGTCTTATGTTATTAAATATCAACTGCCTATCATTCCCACAAATAATTCATATTTGATATGTTCTCCGGGTGGGAAAATAACAGCTGATAGAATGGTCTATAGAGCACCATTACAGTTGGATGGAAATCTATATCCGACTTCTCTAATCATGTTAGAAAGTCAAAAACTTGATGTCATTTTAGGAATGTCATGGCTACATCGCCATGGTGCTGTTCTTGACATCATTCCACGTGTGGTTCGTTTAAATTCTCCACTTCATGAACCACATGTTCTTATTCTTGACCATTCGGTTCAAGAAACCCCAGCCACATATAACACGGAAGCCACGAAACTTGAGGATATTCGTGTGGTCCGTGAATACCCGGATGTCTTTCCGGATGATCTTCCGGGTATGCCACCCGAAAGAGATGTCGAGTTCAAGATTGAACTTGTACCGGGGACGACACCGATTTCACGGAGACCGTATAAGATGGCTCCGAATGAGCTGGCTGAACTAAAGGAGCAGCTCAACGATTTGACGAAGAAGGGTTTCATTCGACCGAGTTCCTCGCCATCGGGATGCTCGGCGCTGTTTGTGAAGAAGAAGGATGAAACCTTGAGATTGTGTGTGGACTACCGACCTCTCAACGCCGTCACCATCAAGAATAAATATCCACTGCCCCGCATCGATATCCTCTTCGATCAACTTGTGGGTGCGAGTGTATTTTCCAAGATGGATCTTCGCTCCGGATATCATCAAATCAAGATCCGAGCGGAAGATATCCCAAAGACGGCCTTCTCGACGAGATATCGGTTGTATGAATACCTCGTCATGTCCTTTGGTCTCACCAACGCCCCGGCACACTTCATGTATCTCATGAACTCAGTGTTCATGCCGGAGTTGGACAAGTTTGTGGTGGTGTTCATAGACGACATCTTGGTTTACTCCAAGACTGAAGAAGAACACGCCAAACACTTGCATATCGTGCTTCAACGATTAAGAGACCATAAGCTTTATGCCAAGTTCAGCAAGTGCGAGTTTTGGATCAGCCAAGTGCCATTCCTTGGTCATATCATTTCTGCAGAAGGCATTGCAGTTGATCCAAGCAAAATCGAACAAGTGCTGAAATGGAAGTCCCCCACATCAGTCCATGAAGTCAGAAGTTTCCTCGGGTTAGCAGGATATTACCGGAGATTCATACCAAACTTCTCCAAGCTTGCTAAGACGATGACTGAACTGTTGAAGAAGGGGATCAAATATGTTTGGAGCTTAGCTTGCGAAGAAGCTTTCCAAGCATTAGTGAAGCATCTTACAACAGCCCTGGTGTTAGCTCAACCGGATACAACCAAGCCCTTCGACGTATATTGTGATGCGTCCGGTATCGGGCTTGGCTGTGTATTGATGCAAGGAGGAAGAGTGGTCGCCTATGGCTCACGTCAACTTCGTAACCACGAGCAGCACTATCCGACTCATGATCTTGAGCTCGCTGCTGTGGTATTGGCCTTGAAGATGTGGAGGCACTATTTGCTTGGGAACTTAGTGCACCTCTACACCGACCACAAAAATCTGAAATATATATTCACTCAAAAGGAGTTGAATATGCGGCAACGGAGATGGCTAGAACTGATCAAAGACTATGAGATCGAGATTCACTACCATCCCGGGAACGCAAACGTGGTTGCCGATGCCTTAAGCGGCAAATCCCATGTCAACAATCTGTCCATCACCCCACTTGAAGAGGAGCCGAGTCTGTACTTGGTTCCATATGGGGCATTATATAATCTTGCTCTCATCCCAACCATAAGAGAGGAGATTATGAAAGCTCAGAAGAAGGACATGGGAATGTCGCACATTCGGAGAAGGATGGAGAATGGCGAAATGAAATGCTTCCGAAGAGATGAACATGACACACTATGGTTTAAAGACCGTATAGTGGTACCCCGTGATATGAAGCATCGGAAGAAAATCTTGGACGAGGCTCATTTGTCCAAGTATTCTATTCATCCGGGCAGCAACAAGATGTACCAGGATCTGAAAACCAGGTTTTGGTGGACACGGATGAAGAGGGAGATCGCAAAATACGTATCCGAATGTGATACGTGTCGGCGTGTGAAAGCCGACCATATGCGTAAAGCCGGACAGCTGCAACCATTGAACATTCTGGCGTGGAAGTGGGAGGATATCAGCATGGACTTCATAGTCGGGTTGCCTCTCACATCTCACAAGCATGACTCGATTTGGGTGATAGTCGATCGACTAACCAAGTCGGCTTATTTTATCCCCGTACATACAAAGTACGTGGCCAAGCAATATGCGGAGCTGTATATTGCAAGGATCTTGTGTTTGCACGGTGTTCCCCGCTACATTATTTCAGATCGCAGTGCGCTGTTCGTCTCTCGGTTCTGGGAACAGCTGCACGCATCATTGGGGACCAAACTGATCCGAAGCTCCGCGTATCACCCACAGACAGATGGTCAAATTGAACGGGTGAATCAAGTTCTTGAAGACATGCTACGCGCTTGTGCCATCCACCACGGCAAGAATTGGGACGATCATTTGCCGTTGGTGGAATTTTCTTACAACAATGGCTATCAAGCTAGCATTAAGATGGCGCCGTATGAAGCTCTCTACGGCAAGAAATGCCGCACACCTCTCAACTGGTGCGAGTCCGGCGAGCGAGTTATCTACGGCATTGAGCTTGTGAATGAAGCTGAAGAACAAGTGCGAGTGATACAAGCCAATCTTAAGGCTGCTCAATCTCGTCAGAAGAGCTATGCGGATAAGAGACGCCGTCCTCTCCACTTCAACATCGGGGACCATGTGTATGTCCGTGTGTCTCCGATGAAAGGAGTTCACCGTTTCGGAGTGAAGGGTAAACTTGCGCCGCGGTTCATTGGTCCGTTTGCCGTCATTGAAAGATGCGGACCCGTGGCCTATCGCCTAGAGTTACCAGCGTCGCTCGCAGGCATTCACAACGTTTTCCACATCTCCCAGCTGAGAAAGTGCCTCAAACCCTCGGCTGAAATCCGCACAGAAGACATAGAAGTTCTTCAACCGGACCTCACGTACACGGAGTATCCAATCCGGATTATCGATGAAAAGACTCGTGCCACAAGAATCCGAACCTTATGGTTCTACAAGGTCTTGTGGAGTAACCATACCGGTGATGAGGCGACATGGGAAAGCGAGGACTATCTACGAACGTACTATCCGGACTTGCTATCATCATATACCCGGTAAAGTTTCCCAACTTTGCTTTTCCTTTGGAATCTCGGGACGAGATTCTTTTTAAGGGGGGAGGGATGTAAAATCCCCAAAAGTGGTAGCAAGAAAAAAAATTCAGTTCATATACACTTACGAAAAATGATGGGAATTAAAACTTTGGATTATAAGGAGGTGAGTTCAAAGTGAGGGTGTAGACTTCGCAAAACTTCCAAACATGGAGATCTAAATTCATAACTTGGATCTTCATAGTCCAAATATTCAACCTTCCAAATTTCAGGTCATTTGGAGAAGTTTCAATATTTGTTTGGGATTAGAAGGAAAAGCCCTCTAATCTGAATTTCAAATTCAGTTTCAAATTCCAATTCCCTCAATTTGAAAATTGGGTTTCACAAATGTGTTCTCCACCTTTTAATAAGCAGTCATGCCAAAAATTGGAAATTTTGGAACTGGGTTGCTATATTTTTGAGGCAATACAAAGTGGAGAATTCAAACTCATTTTCAAATTTAAATGACCAAACTACATCCAAATTTCACACCAGAATTCAAACTATTTGAATTCAGTAAATTCAAACTATGACTTGGGGTTGAAGTCAAGTATTTAATGTTGAGTTGCTGGTGGGAAATATCAGAAAAATTTACTGAGAAATAAGGAGAGGGGGCCCACTGGTCAGTCACCATAGAAGCAAAACCTCTCTGTTTCACTCGGCTGTTCACGCGAGGGCACCAGCTCGCGATCAAACCCGCCGGCCGATGCTCCACCGAGCTGCTTCCCCGCCGCCCCGACGTCGGTTCAGGCGCGTGGGTGCTTAAAGCGACCGCCGAGTGCCATATCTGACCTCATCCTCATTACCCCGCAGCCTCTCCACGCTCTGCTCGAGCCTCGCGGACCCAATTCCCCCGCCCTGCGGAAGAAACCTTCGGCTCATCGACGCCCGGTGAGCTCGCCGTGCCTCTCGCGCGGCTGAGCCACGGGATCGTTGCGCCAGGTTCCTCTCCTGCTCCCCGAGGCCTCAAGTGAACACCAGCACCGGTGGTTGGCGCCTACGAGCTGGAATTCCTTTCGGAGCTCCGGTGTTGATCGCCTGTACGCCACACCGTCGCCTGACGGTTTTGCAGCCTCTCCCGATCAACAGAAAGGTCCCTGAGGTGCATCAGGAACCCTTCCTCCTTCCTTTCCACCAGTTCCTGCTTTCTTCGCTCCGGTACCGAGTATTTTGAAGTTTGGCGCCGGCGGTTCTATAGAAACCCGAGGACCCTTCAAAGAAATTCGTTGTGCTCGGGGTAGCTCCGCGCTAGATGAGCTTAGAGTAGCTCCAGCACATGCTTGCGCATCTTCCCGAAGTCCTAGCAGCTCAAACGATCAAGTAGAGATGCCAGGTACCGAGTTTTTGTCGCCGCCGGAGTTTTGCGGGCTCGGGTCGCCGGTGAGGTCTCATCTCTGGTGGGTTCCAGGGGGAACGAGCTATGGGTCGAGGATGTCCATGGGACACTGGTGCTTTTGGAGCAAACCCTAGCCCGAAAGACCCACGGTTGAGGGAGAGCAAGGTCGCCGAAGTAAGGTTCGACATGGTCGCCGGTGCAAGCACCTTTCCGGCCGTTGTCATCGGCCCCCGACCCCACCATCGTGTTCAGCACGGTGTAGAACTCACAGGCGGCGAGTTTGACGAAGTTTGGACCACAGGAACTCTGTCCCGGCAAGCCTCGCCGGCGTGCACCGCCGAGGGAGGCGCGGGCAGCGCGAGGAAGACGAAGGAGGGCCGGTCCCACCGGTCAGCCTACGGGTTCGCGCGAGGATCGGTTTGTGGCGCCAGATCTGGTGCGGCTGCGCGGGAATAACCCCGTAGCCCCCGGTGTTGCTAAAATCTGACTGGTCCGAATTAAACCAGTGGGCCCAGCCCAATTATTTGAAGTTTCTATTAGAAATAATTCCAGGAATTAGCTGATCTTTACAAGGCCATAACTTGGTGTAGAAAACTCCAAAAAGAGTGAGACCAATTTTGTTGGGTTCCTCATGAGGAGTACTTCACAGAGAAACCAAATTTTGGCTATGAAAATGCCCAGGAATTTCTGTAGAATTGTTTTTAGTAAATCTTTAGGGATTTATTACAGGAGCAATTCTTTATGAAATATTCCCAAATTTGGGCAGCAAATCCTCTTCATAGATACTGATCTCCAGTAAAAAATTGGGCTTCATTAGAGTTCATTTGCTAGGTCAAATTACCTTCCCATGTTCAGCTTTTATTTGGAAAATTCAATTTAAACAGAAAACTTTTCAGAACTCCTATCCAACTTCAAAAATTCATATCCCTCTGATGGTAGCTCCAAAAATGGTGAAACAAATTTTGTTAGAACCATAGAGACTTACCCAAATCAGATCTTCCACCATTAGCTATGTCAAAGCTCCTGAATTGGGCTCAAAATTCAGAGAAGCATTGTACTTGTAGGAAATTTAAAGACTACATTGTGCAATGACATGTCTTCAAATTTGACTCAAATCATCCTTAGAGAGTCTAATATCCACTGTAAAAATCCCAAAGCCAATTAAGGATTTTAAATAGCAGTAGCTATAAATAGAAGTCCAATTCTTATAAATCCTTAATACTTATACATGTATTTTATTACATTTCATAATAGTGACCGAAGTTGAGGATACGCCGGAGCCCTTGGACGTCCTCCCACCAGAAGCTGACTTTCCGTTTAACTCGCAACCAGGCAAGCCCCGGTTTGCACTTAACTACCTTTTATACATGTATTCTATTATCATTTATGTCTAGGTTGAATGTTTGCATTAGAGTTAGGGTGATTGAAACCCCACTTGCATAGCCTCTTAAAATCCTATGGTGGGTTGGGTAGTTTACAGACTCGACGAGTAGAGAATGCCATGCTAATGTATAGGATTCCGGTAGAAGACGAGTAGTTGGAAGCTACTCGCGAGATAGTACTTATCACACGGGAAGAAAAGAGGTAGATAATGGCTTAAGTTATGAAAATGAGACCCAGCAGGGGGGATAGGAAGCAGTGAGCAGAGGTCTCACGTGCGTAGCCCTGTTGGTTTCGGTTGAGGACCGTCCGTGTGCGGCCCTGCTAGACAAGTATCGAACAGTACCGGATGCATACTGGCATATGGGAACCAGGAAACCGATGTAATTGGTTAACCTGGGTGTCGAGGCTTACCCAACCGTAAATAGGAGTGAGTTGAGGGTAGCAAGGTGTAAATCTGCCGGTGGGCACAGTCACGCTCCATGCGGGGACCTCCTACCCGTTACGGATGGACCGGTTCGGCATTTGGGTTGCCTTTGAAAGGTTGTTGCATACAACAGAGTAGGAAGGGGTGTGGAATCACGCTTCTGAAAGTGGGTGTATGTGACGTGTTATCCGGGTGTGTCTTGATTGCAATCACCGTCCCTCGCGGTTATTTGAGTACCCGCTTGTTCACTGCGCTGTGACGTAGTAAGAAGTGAAATAAGCCAACTGAAAATGCTGTATTGATCTTAATGTCTTGCATACCTTGATTGCTGTAGATATAGAGCTAATTAAGTTTATATTCCACTTTGGGCATCACCACATCGGAGGAAAGCGTTTCTTGTTTGATTGTGGACTTCCGATGTGAGGGTTGCCTAAGGCACATGAATCTGCTGCTATAAAACTGAAAGTAAGGATCAACTTATAGGCGTGTCTTTCTTGCAAAAACCTTTCCTACCTTATACATCCTTGCACGTAGAGTTCCATGCCTAGGTTTGACGGTTAAGACTTGCTGAGCCATCGTGCTCACGGTTGCAATATTTTGAGCTGTATGCAGGTGAGAGTTATGAGGGAGGTTCCGAGGATGAGGCGATGCCCCCGTCGGGGTACACGGCCAAGCTGGAGCCCTGCACGCCGCCGTGAGTCTCCGGTTCCATGCTGCTAGTGTGTAGCGTCCCCGGGCTGGACGGCTGCACTTTTGCATAGTTAGGATGAGAGGCCTTATATGTATATTACTTCCGCTGTATGAATAGGTTTTGTAAAAAGACTTCCGCTGGTTTATATCAAATAAAATTTTGTATGTTATCCTTTATTCTTTTCGTGTGTGCTGTTGGGTGCCGCATCGCACGGCACCACCCTATGCGATCCTGGAGTGGGTGAACCACGGGGTGGTCCCCACACTTCCTTCTCTGATTTTAGAAAATGGGGAGAAATTAATAAAGGGGGAGAAATGAGTTTTCAAATCTTTTCAAAACTTTTCATAAGCCAATGTTCGGATTTTAATTGGTGTTGCCAATGCATTCATCAAGGGGGAGATTGTGAGACCTATGTGTGCTGAATACATTGGCAATTAGGATAAAAGTTAGCGTTAACATTCAAAGTTTTGAATATTGCCAAAACATTCTTCTGTGAGGTCCGGAGCTTGTTTTTAGGGAGCTCCCGTGAAGTTCAACTCGTAGAACTGCAGCGTCTTGTTTTTGCTTTTAACTCGCAATGTTTCAAACTTGCTTTATGGGAAGGTTTGCATAGTATTAATTTGCTAAGTTTTTGGTGTGTTTTGGTGGTTATGGCTGTTATCATTTGATATGGTTTGCAACATGCTTATGTGACGTGCTCATGTAAGGTGTTGTGGTTTTCAAACTAACGTGAGTCAAGTCGAGGACTTGTGCTCGGAAGAATTGGTTGTTTATTCATGTGCAGGTGTTGCTTGAGTTCAAGACATGGCTGGTGACGGGATCCTTGGACTAGTCTCAGGGAGGAGATGAGGTTCCAACAACCAAGTTCGGGAGGAGCTGTGGTTGAGTTGATCGGGAGGTCGCGCAACATGTTTGGATCAAGGGCAGTGCATATGAAGGTTGTGTGTACGTCGTTGGAAGGTGTTTGCATGTGTGCAAGGAGTGCATGGACGTGGCAACATTGTTCCAAGGCGTGATGAAGAGATGTGGACGTAAAGAATTGGTCGGAAAGGTCCAACCGACTAGGTTATGGACTCAGGCTGCGGCTGAGTCGTGTTTGACTCAAATATGGAAAGTTTTGAGTTGCTTATGATAAGATTTCGTGTGGGTCACGAATTTGAGTTGTTTTAGGAATGTTTAGGACGTTCCTAAGGTGTTTGGAAGTCTCACGATTGCTTCTATCTGCGAATAGGAGAGTCCTGAGCAGTTATGGTAAGTTAGGATACGAGTCCAATTAGGAGTAGGAGTCCTAGATTGGATTGATTAGACTGAGGGCTGGCTATAAAAGCAAGGGAGGCCAGAGCTCTCGTGGGTAGAGAACTTTGGGCTGTTCCTCTTGTGTTTCTATTGAATAAAGTTCATAGTTTCGAGGAGCTTTTGTGCCTTGTTCGTCCGACTTGTTTTTCGTCAAGTCTTTCTCGCCGAGTTTCTGAACAGAACGACGTTGCTTCCGTATTTCGTTCATAACTCGAGTTTTACATATCCGATTGACGTGATTCTTTTTGGGTTGTCTTCAAAACTCAATTATCTATCATCTGTGAAATTTTCACGAGCTTCGGATCTGTAGTTTTTGAGATACACGAGTTTCTTTGCAGCGTTGCAGATCTGTTTTATATCGGGTAGAACAGATTGATCTTCGTTTAATGTTTTGATCGTATCTCAAGTTTTACTTCGTGTTTTCAAGTGATTCTTGTTGCATTAGATCCGTGACTTGATTCTCTACCTCTCTACTTGATTTGTCACGGTTGAACACGTTTGAAAACACTTGCACACATGGTTTCTTTAACCGATTGATTTTTGCTGAGGGGTTTTTGTTGTTTCCGCTGCGAAAAGTTTTAATCTATCATTCACCCCCCTCTGGTAGCTTTTCACGTGCTCTTCGATCCTACACCTACGCCTATCGTGTCTTCAACAAATCCTCCGGAATTGTTGAAATAGCGAGAGACGTAGTTTTTGATGAGACTAATGGCTCCCAAGTGGAGCAAATTGATCAAAGTGTGCTAGATAGAGAAGAGACTCCACAAGAAGCACTTAAAAGGATGGCACTTGGAGACATTTTTCCTCAAGAACATCCCCATGACTCAAATGATCACCCAATAAACAAAGATATGTCTCCCTCTCATGATCAAGCTCAAGATGAGCAAGGTCAACCTCAACAAGATCAAAACGATCAAAGTCAAGAAGGAGGATTGGATCAAGGGGGAGATGAAAAAAAGAGCGACAATGAAGATGAAGATCAAAGAGTTCAACCACCTCATCCAAGAGTGCAATAAAGTGTTCAACGGGATCATCCTGTCGACAACATACTAGGAGATATCTCCAAAGGGGTGACCACTCGCTCTCTAATGGCTAACTTTTGTAAAACATTACTATTTTGTTTCCTCCTTGGAGCCCCGCAAGGTAGAAGAAGCACTACAAGATCCGGATTGGGTGGTGGCCAAGGAACCCAATAATTTTGAAAGAAATCAAGTGTGGGAACTTGTGAAGTGACCCAACGCAAATGTTGTGGGAACCATGTGGGTATTCCGCAACAAGCAAGACGAGTATGGGGTTGTAAAAAGAAACAAGGCAAGACTTGTTGCAAAAGGATATGCACAAGTAGAAGGTTTGGATTATGATGAAACTTTTGCTCCCGTAGCTAGGCTTGAATCAATTCGTATCTTGCTTGCTTTTGTTTTCACCATGATTTCAAGCTATACCAAATGGATGTGAAAAGCGCTTTCCTCAACGATCCGATCAAGGAGGAAGTGTACGTGGAGCAACCACCCGGATTTGAGGACGATAAGTATCCTAACCATGTCTTTAAACTTTGGAAAGCCCTCTATGGCCTCAAACAAGCTCCTAGAGCTTGGTATGAGTGTCTTAGAGACTTTCTTATTAAAAATTGTTTTAGGATAGGAAAGGCCGACTATACACTCTCCACTAAGCATTTTAATGATGATCTATTCGTGTGCCAAATATATGTCAATGACATTATATTTGGTTCTACTAACAAAGCTTTTTTGATGAGTTTTCAAAGATAATGACCGAAAGGTTCGAGATGTCAATGATGGGGGAATTGAAGTTCTTCCTAGGATTTCTGTAAGGGCCTCAGTTTTTGACACTCATTTGCAGTGTTCATCACCACACCACACACCTCATTTGAGGAAAAATGATGAACACAAATAAAGAGCAAGTAACAATTATCAACATGCTCATTAGGGAACAAACTCACACATTACAAAAGTGGTACTTCCCACATGTGATATAGATGGGCTGGACATATGAAAACTCCTACACTTTGCCAAGGATGTCCATGCCAAGTTTCACCCAAATTCAAAACATTTTTGAGGTCATCTTGGGTGTAGATAGGAAAGGGGCAGTTTGAAAACATATTCAAATTCAAACTGTTTTCACCCACTGAATTTAAAAGTGGAAGGCATATTCTTGCTCAGCACATTTTTGTGAGCTCACACACCAATTTTCACTCCATTTGGAGTTGATCTTGACATGAGCTAAGGGGGAGAAATTCAAACTTTATTTGAATTTCAAACTGCACTTGTGCTGAAATTCATTCAAACCAAACCTCATTTGAACTTTGATCAATTCAAATGGCTCTTGGGTGAATAATTTGAGTTGCCAAGGGTAGAATAGGGTTCACTGTTTACCACAGCTGTTAGGAATAAATTTCAGAGGTTAAAAGAGGAGTGGGACCCACATGTCAGCCTCAGCCTCAAAGCAAACCGACTGAACCACAGTTCAGTCGGTTCCCGGCTGTTGTGCGCGCGCGCCACCGAAGGGGGCAGCCGGCGCCAGCTCCTGCTGCGTGCCCCAAGCCGGAGACCGGCCGACCGGCCTATTTATTCCCTCCCCGGCGTGCTTCAGTCGCCATTCCCCGAGCTGCCGACGTGCACGATCCATTTCTCCACTGCCATCACCGGCGCTCGAGTTCCTGCTGGATCGAGCTGATCGCAGCTTCCTCTTTCCACTCCAGGGTCCCAGCCAGGTACTAGCGACCATCCTCCATCCTTCCCATTGATAGAAATCGATTGAAACCGAGTGATATCGGCTGTGCCGAAAGATCAAACTCGGAACTGGAAACCGCCGCACCTCGGGCTCTCGTGGACAGCCCAACCTGGGCGTTGTCACGCCCGAGCCAAGGCACCCTTGGACGCGCAAGTGATCGGTGCTGCTCATCCCCGAGCCACAGCTCGAGTGGTTGCTCACCGGCGGCGAATTTCCACTTTTCCCCTTTCTGTGTGCAGAACGACCCTCGGGTACGATTCTGTTTAATTCGTGCTCTAGAAAGGATTAGAGGGCCTCAGGCCACTCCCACACGAACTAGACACGGTGACGCACAAGTTGCCTTCACAACTCTGGGCCGGAGAACTTCTGTGCCCGGCGTAATTCAAGGTCTACTAATGGCGGAACGCACGGGGGGTATCGGGCGCACGGTGAGGACCTATTTCGGGCCTTCCCCGAGCTGCCCCGAGTTCATGTCGACCTTCTCTGAGGTCCACTGATGCTCCCCGACCGATTTCCCAAGTAGCTGAGGTACTAGGAGAGTCAGCCGACATGGCCGAAGTCGTTCCGATATGGCGGCTCGTCGCCGACCATGCTCCGGCCGTTGTCATGAGCAGCTGACCCTCGGATCATGTTCCCCAAGTAAAAGTAGGCAGGGGCGGCCAGAATCAAGAAGTTTGAAGCTGTACAGCAGCCGGCGGCGAGCTCTCCGTCGAGGTCCCTCGGCGGCGGAGCGCGGGTGTCGCGAGGTTGAAGAAGGGGGTGGACCCCAGCTGTCAGCGGCCGATATTTTGAATCGGGATCCGGCTGCGGCCGGGATCGGGTGTGCTGGCGCGCAAAATCCTTGTGGGCCGCGGTGTGCTGTCGCTTCGGCGTGCGACGCGTGTCCCCTGGGCCCACGCGCGAGTTTAAACTTTTCCCCGATTTTCAGATTTCCTTCAAACTTCAAATCCTTATAACTTTGGCTAGAAAGCTCCAAATCGAGTGAACCAAATTTTGCTGGGTTCAGCTCTCTGAGTACTTTCCAGAAAATCAAGTTTCACTTCATGAAATTCCTTAATTCTCCAGAATTAATTCCTTAAAGTTTAAACTGTTAGGAATTTTAACTGGAGAATCCTTTGGAGAAAAATCCTGAAATTTTTCTGGGATGTTCACCAAAATATCCTTGAACTACCATAAAAATTTCAGATCCATTTGAGCTCATTTAGTCCACCTAATGGTGTGATTAGTAAAACTGTTCCAGAGAAAATAGAAAATGTTCAGAAACATTTTCAGAATTTTCTCTGAAATTGTTTAGCTCATATCTTTAGTTAGAGACTTCCAAATTAAGTAAGACCAACTCCATTAGAACCCTCTGAAAATCTAGTTTTCAGAAAGTCATAGTTTGTCTCATGAAAATCCTTAGAATACCCTAAAAGCCTGTAATTAAGGTCAAGGACATAATTAATTGTGGAGGGCTCAATTGAGCTTTGCTGCAACTAAAACTTGACCAAGTCTCTGTTTAGGTTGTAACCAAGCCACAGTAAAAGTTTCACAGTCATTAGGTCTGTCTAGCAAAGGTTATAGACTTCACAACTTCCAACTTAATACAAATGCATTAAATTAATACATGTATTGTTCTATCATGTAGTCGCTAAGGTCGAGGAGGAACCCGAAGTCCTAGACTTCGTTACTCCGGAGGAACAGCTAGCCTACGACCAAGAGCAGCAAGGCAAGCCCCGGTTTGCATTAACCTTTTTACAAATTTTTATTGTTTTGAGCACATACTTGTTTCCTTTGTTCTGTGCATTAGAGTCTTGTTTGGAAATCCAACTGCATAGCCAAGAAAACCACGGGTTGGGTTTAGGATTGAAAACCCCGTTAGCCACTGCATTGCTAGGATAGAGTAGGATTCGGTACAAGTCGAGTAGTTGAAAATACTCGCGAGAATAGGCTAGAGGCACATTGCTCGGGTAGAGATAGCACATGAAACACATGGCAAGAAAATGAGACCGAGCGGAGAGTAAGGGCAGCAGGACTTTGGGGCCTGTGTGCTGTAGCTCCGCTTGTGTCGATTGAGGACCGAGCCGTGTGCGGGCCTGTTGAACAAGCTAGAACAGTACCGAAGACCTACCGGCTATATGGGAACCGGGAAACTGATGTAACTCGGGTAGCTGGGTATTGAGGCATTGCCCGTCGTTCAGAGGGTAGGTTGAGAGCTCGAGGTGTAAATCAGCTGGCGGCACAGAGATGCGCGTGCAGGGACCTCTTGCTCGGGACGATGGGACCGGTTCAATATTTGGCTAACGGGTGAAAGGTAGTCGCGTACGGCGTCCGTGATGGTTGTTGTAGGCAACATCGAGTACGGGCGTACGTGACGGGTTGTTCGGGTAACCCTGCAGGTGTAAATCGATTATAATCGCCGTCCCTCGCGGTCAGTGAGTACCACTTGTTCACTGTACCGTGACGTAGAAAGAACAGGCTAGTTACATGTTAAAATGTTGCTGATTGAAAGTTGGATATTGATTGTTAATGATATGTTGTAGCTTAGTGCTAACTAAAGTTCTTTTCAACTTTGGGCAAAGTACATGAGAGAAATGCGTTTCTTGTTTGATTGCGGCTCTCTCATGTGCCTTAGCGTAAGGTTCTCCACAACCTGCTGCTAAAACTTGAAAGTAAGGTTCTACTAATTAGGCGAGTCTTTGCGGAAATGATTTTTACCTCATGCAACCCATTACCCTCATGTAGAAGTTCCATGTTTAGGTGAGACGGGTCAGACTTGCTGAGCCTTCGTGCTCACTGCTTGTGTTTGAAGCTTTTGCAGGGTTCTATGAGGAAGGGACTCCCGAAGAGGAGACGGAACCCCAGGAGGGGAACCCCGTCGAGTGGGAGTCGTGCACGCCGCAGAGTTAGTGTGCGTGTGTGCTAGCAAGGACACGTTCGAGGGCTGAACGTGCACTTGATGCTTAGTCTACGCCCGCGAGTGTGGACTAAACTTATTTTGATGTAAACATGTTAATAAACTTGTTTATGTAATAAAGCTTCCGCTTCCGCTTTGTACCTTTGACGTGTGTTATACGGTGTTGTGCAACGCAGCACCCCTCAGCGTGATCCTGGCTCGACAGGACCAGTGGGGTCGTGTCAGCGTGGTATCAGAGCTCGCTTGAGGTTTAACACAGTACAAAGGTCTTCTTTTTCAAAAATCCAGTGAGGAACGAGTTAGTAGCCCGTATAAGGATGTTATTAGCATATAGAAAGTGGCATATTAACCTATTTGTTATGTCGGAAAATCGTGCATCTCGGGACGTTCATGTCTTGGGGGGTGCACGTAAGCGCTGTCCACCAGTGCGCACAAGCTGAAGGGTGGAGCCCCACGGGTGGCAGGTAACCCGACCCGCTTTGATATCCTCTACGACTCTTCATGTCGTTTGGGGTATTCGAGCAACGTCTGTCCCTGGCGTGCGTGGTGCAACATGGGAGACCCCGTCACGTGGTCTGAAACGTGAACACGTAACTCAAGGCGTGTTTGGCTTGAGAACATCCGGGCGAGTGATGACGGCCGGGTGTACAAACTGTATGGATTCCGGGCTCGGTGTGCAGCCGAGTCTGATGATTGTTTGAGTTTCTGCAGGTAGCCTTACCACGAAACGGTAGACGTGTAGCATCCGTGTGCGAGTGACGAGTAGTGCCACTGAACTAACGAAGCCGGCTAAATCCGGTATAGGTTTTTCCTTTGTGAGGACGTAGTACCGACATAATCTGGTGACGCCTCGACGTCACACCCAACTAAATGAACAACTTCATTTAAAAACTTGAAGGTTTTGATCCAAAGTAGTAAAACTTGATGTAACTCCTTCCCTTGAACAGGATATTCAAAGTTAATAAATTTTCAACTTATAGGATGTTAAGGACAGAGCACTCTGTTTTCAGCTAAATCAAGGCTGAAGTTAATCAGAGGTTAGAGGTTGAGTTCTTTCGAGGTTGGGGTCGTATGATACATTTCTGGAAAGCTTTGGAGGAGCTTTACAACTTTTCTGTTGAGTTCCAGAGGTGTTTCATCCCTTAACCACTCGAAAAATGCAGTAGAGTTGAAACTGTCCAGAAAACAGGACGGAGCAAAGACTCTCTGTAGACTCTCTGTAAATTAAGCATAACTTCCTGCATAAAAATCCAAAAATAGAAAATGAGGTGGTTCTGGGAAGCTTATGAGATGGGTTACAACTTTGTAACAGAAAGTTTTGTCAGATTAGGAACAGAATTAACTGGAATTCTTGGATCAAATCAGTACCTAAGGCAGGGAGGTGCTGTCCAATTGTTCCCAGAAATTCTGTTAACTTTGACATCTCATAACTTTTGAACCAGAGCAGATCTTAGGCCAACCAAATACTTTCTGGAAAGCTATTGAAGTTAACTTTAACTTTGATGTTGAGCTCCAGGACTGGTTTTGCTTTTAACCTGGCCTAAATCAGATTGATATGGAAACTGGTCAGGGCTGTCATGGGAACAGCAGATCAGCAGTCAAATTTGTTTAAAAATTTGAACTAGGTTTCCAAGTGTTAAGGGTTCAATGACATATCTTATGTTATAACTCAATGGTTTACTGTTTAAATAAATATTTGACATTTCTCAAATATATTTTTACAGATGGCAGCAGATAAACGGTTGGAGAACGGGTGGGTAGTTTCCCACTGCTCTGACCGTAGCGGCTACCCGGGAGCATTGTGGCTAATGCTCCAATATTTCGGGTACAACCAGATGCCGCAATACTTCGCCAAGGAAGAAGGCGAAGAGGGGAACAAGACGTGGACGATCCATGTCGAGGTTCCTGCAGGGCCTACGCCACCCGGTTGGGTGCCATTCACCGTCACGGTGAGAGGAAGACAACCGGAAGGGATGTGGCAAGTGGCAGCCCGTGACACTATGTCACGTTTCTGCCAACTACACGTACAGGCTATGGAGGGAACTCCATACGCACTCGTTCCGGTGGAGGGACGAGCTCAGCATGTGTGGGAAGAGAGGTACCTAGAGGCAACAAACCCGAGTTGCCCAAGGTACAACCCCGCGGAGGCAAATCTCAGCCTCCAAATGAGGGCGGGAAACGCTGTGATGGACAGCCAAGCTGTTCATACGGAGCATCTCGCCACCAAGCTCAAGGAGAGCACAAACCGTGGAGATCATTTTGAGAGTGCTCACAGTGCACTCCGCAATGTGCTCCTTCCGACGATCAAGCGACTGAATGAACAACACAATCAGTTGCGTCGTCTGAAGAAGGCAAAGAAGAAGAGCCGTGTTGACATTGCGGCGTTGCAAGAGCTGGTGCAGACCCTAACCCAGCAGAATGAGGACCTTGCTCAAGAGCGGGACGACGCTATTGAGGAAGGACAAGGCTGGGAAGAGGACTACAACCAGGCTATGGACGAGGTGCATGCATTGCAGGACCTCGTGCCCCCGGTATTGGGCGTACCGGTAGTCTTGGGTCTTCCAGCCATGGGAGAACCTGGAATGGGAGAAGAGGTGGTAGACCCCGAGCCACCAGCAGAGGTACCGGAGGAGGACGACCCACAGGAGGTCGAGTTCTACTCCGAGTAGGGGGTTACGGTTGCCAAGTAGGGCAGCTAGGGTAGCGTAACCCAACTTTTGTAATCGGTGACATGTCGTGTAGACAGTAGCGTATGTATAGGTAGTGACGACATGAGCACGACTTCTCGGAGATCCGAGAATAATGTATCTTGTATAAAGTTTATGCTTTATCAATATATGTGAATGTTGTGCAAGTTAATCATGCGTCGCTTCAATACTTACTCCTGTTTATGGAATTTTGAGTAAGACATGTGCTAATTGCTGCTGTGTTGAATTTCAGAATGACGCGTACTCGTGCCAACCCCGATGTTGGAGGTACTAGCCAAGGGGGAGAGACCTCCCAACCACCTCCCGAGGACTCCTCGGGACAGCAGCAGCAACAGCAACAGCAAACACCGCCACCGCCACTGCCAACGGTTACATTGGCCGACATTGTCGCGGCAATGGCGGGTTCACATCAGCAGCATACAGAGCTGCTGCAAACGTTAATTGCGAATACGTCTCGCCCAGAGAGACGTCAAGATCGTGAGGAGCGCCAACAGAGCTCCTACTCTGACTTCCTGGCGACTCATCCCCCTGTATTCTCAAGGGCGGATGAACCACTTGACGCGGACAACTGGCTCCGCGCCATAGAGATGAAGTTCGGGCTGCTCCAAATCAGCGAGCAGCGCAAGACTCAGTTCGCGGTCCAGCAGCTCCAAGGATCCGCGAGCGCGTGGTGGGCCAACTTTTGTGCTTCACAACCCACCGACCGAGTGATGACCTGGGCGGAGTTCCGGACGGCCTTCCGGGCCTATCATATACCGCCCGGTTTGATGAAGAGGAAGACGCAGGAATTCCTACACCTGCAACAAGGGAGCCGGAACGCGCTGGAGTACTCCAGAGCGTTCAACGATCTCGCACTCTACGCGTCGTATCACGCAGATACGGACGAGAAGCGGCGGGACCACTTTTACCAGGGGCTTAACCCGCTCCTGAAGGACAAGCTGGCGATGTTCAATCGCGGCAGCCTCAACGACATAATTGATGCTGCGATTGTTCAGGAAGACTCCGGCAAGGAGTTGGCGGCGGCAGAGCGAAAGCGAAGCGCGCCGCAGAGCAGCGGAGAAGGAGGCGGTCCTTCTCAGAAGTTTCGGATGGTGAATCGCCCACCATCAGGTCCGCGCTGGCAGCCACCACAGCGGTCGATGCCGTTCCGCGGTCGGCCGTATTCTTCACCGGCATTCCGGCCGGCACTGCCAGCACCACCGCAACAACAACAGCAGCAGCGGGCGATGCCGCGTGCGTTTGCACCTCCGCAACGCATGCCGGGCTTTCGTCCCCCAAGTACTCCACCAGCAGCGGCCACATGTTACAAGTGTGGTCGTCCAGGACACTTCGCGAGCAGTTGCCCGGAGAGGCAAGGCGGCGGAGTGGTACCACAGTTTCCGGGGAGGGATCAACCCCGGAACCCTACTAATGCGCGGCGGGCAAACCCTAGGCCCGGCACTGTCCACCAGCTTGCCATTGAGGACGTGCCGGAGGGCGAGCCAATCCTTGCGGGTATGTTCCAACTCCACCAGCATCCCGCTATAGTACTATTTGATTCAGGCGCCACGCATAATTTTATTAGCCAAGCTTTCATTGCTAAACACAGCTTGCCAATACTACCCACCGATAGTCCATATTTAATTTGTTCACCGGGTGGGAAGATTTCAGCAAGCGTAATGGTCTCCAAAGCACCATTATGCTTAGCGGGTAGAGTGTACCCCACGTCTCTCATTATCTTAGAGGGACAGAAGGTCGATGTCATCCTAGGGATGTCGTGGTTAAACCGCCACGGCGCTGTTTTAGACACCGTCCTCCGAGTCGTGCACTTAAACTCAGGAGTGCACGGTTCTCACTCATTATTTCTGGACAGTCCAGAAATAAAACTTCCAAGTGTCTATCAAGCCACAACCATCAGATTGGAAGACATTCCAGTGGTCCGAGAATTCCCTGATGTATTCCCGGATGATTTGCCGGGGATGCCACCCGATAGAGAGGTGGAGTTCAAGATTGAACTTGCACCGGGAACCATGCCAATATCCCGAAGGCCGTACAAGATGGCGCCCAAGGAGTTGGCTGAACTGAAGACTCAGCTCACGGACCTTCTGGAGAAGGGTTTTATTAGGCCGAGCTCCTCGCCATGGGGCTGTTCGGCATTATTTGTCAAAAAGAAGGATGAAACGTTGCGGCTTTGCGTGGACTACCGTCCATTAAATGCCGTAACCATCAAGAACAAGTACCCGTTGCCACGGATCGACATGTTGTTTGATCAGTTGGTCGAAGCAAAGGTCTTTTCCAAGATGGATTTAAGATCCGGGTACCATCAGATTAAGATCAGGGCTGAGGACATTCCAAAGACAGCTTTTTCGACAAGGTACGGACTTTATGAGTACCTGGTCATGTCCTTTGGCCTCACCAATGCTCCAGCTCACTTCATGTACTTAATGAACTCGGTGTTCATGCCGGAGCTGGACAAGTTTGTCGTGGTCTTCATCGACGACATCCTGGTATATTCCAAGTCGGAGGAAGATCACAAGAAACATCTGCGTATAGTCTTGCAACGGCTGCGGGATCACAAGTTATACGCAAAGTTCAGCAAATGCGAGTTTTGGATATCGCAAGTGCCTTTCCTCGGGCATATCATCTCAGCGGAGGGTATCGCTGTGGACCCGAGCAAAATCACGCAAGTGCTGAATTGGAAATCCCCGAGAACTGTTCATGAGGTACGGAGTTTCCTCGGACTCGCGGGATATTATCGGAGGTTCATTCCGAACTTCTCGAAGATTGCCAAGCCAATGACAGAGCTGCTGAAGAAGGCTACCAAATATGTTTGGAGTCCAGCATGTGAAGCAGCATTCAAGGCTTTAGTCAAGCACCTGACATCAGCACCGGTTTTGGCGCAGCCAGACACAACAAAACCGTTCGATGTGTACTGCGATGCATCCGGCATTGGGCTCGGATGTGTGTTGATGCAAGACCGAAGGGTGGTCGCGTATGGGTCACGGCAGCTTAGGAATCATGAGCAAAATTATCCAACTCACGACTTGGAGCTCGCTGCCGTGGTACTTGCACTGAAAATGTGGAGGCACTACCTACTCGGTAACCTCGTACATTTATATACCGACCACAAAAGCCTCAAGTACATATTCACTCAGAAGGAGCTGAACATGAGGCAACGAAGATGGTTAGAACTGATAAAGGATTACGAGATAGAGATCCATTATCATCCGGGCAAGGCAAACGTTGTGGCAGACGCGCTAAGCCGCAAGTCACACGTCAATAATCTGACCATCACACCGTTGGAAGAGAGCGAACCACCACTACATGTGATTCCACATGGAGCTCTCTACAACCTAGCTTTGATCCCCACCATCCGTGAAGAGATAGCGGCAGCCCAGAAGAATGACAAGGGCATATCACATTTGCGGAGACGTGTAGACAGTGGGGAGTTGAAATGTTTCCGGAAGGACGGAGACGGCGTCCTATGGTTCAAGGACCGGATCGTCGTACCCCGAAACCCGGAGTTACGGAAGAAAATCTTTGATGAGGCTCACTTATCAAAGTTTTCTATTCACCCCGGCAGCAACAAGATGTATCAAGAACTCAGAAGCAAGTTTTGGTGGACACGGATGAAGCGAGAGACTGCAAAATACGTGTCCGAGTGTGATACATGTCGACGGGTGAAGGCAGACCACATGCGGAAACCGGGACTGCTGCAACCACTGGGCATTCCTGCCTGGAAGTGGGAGGACGTGAGCATGGATTTCGTCGTCGGTTTACCCACCACCTTACAGAAACATGATTCTGTGTGGGTGATCGTCGATCGGCTCACCAAAGTTGCCCATTTCATCCCGGTCAACACCAACTACAACGCCAAGAAGTACGCTGAACTGTACATCTCACGGATCCTATGCTTATACGGCGTACCCCGTACTATCGTATCGGACCGGGGCACTTTATTTGTGTCCCGTTTTTGGGAGCAGCTCCACGCTGCCTTGGGGACGAAGCTGATCCGTAGTTCAGCCTACCACCCGCAGACGGATGGGCAAACGGAGCGGGTAAATCAAATCTTAGAAGACATGCTACGAGCTTGCGCTATCGACCACGGCAAGAACTGGGATGATCACTTGCCGTTAGCCGAGTTCTCGTACAACAATGGGTACCAAGCCAGCATCAAGATGGCGCCCTACGAGGCGCTATACGGGAGAAAATGCCGCACACCATTGAATTGGTGTGAGTCTGGCGAGAGGGTTACCTTCGGGATTGATCTTGTCAACAACGCGGAAGAAAAGGTTCGAGTAATTCAAGCGAACCTAAAAGCCGCTCAATCCTGACAGAAACAGTATGCGGACCGAAGAAGGCGTCCGTTACAATTCGAAGCTGGAGACCACGTATATCTACGAGTGTCTCCAATGAAGGGCGTAAACAGATTTGGGGTGAGAGGAAAGTTAGCACCCCGATTCATCGGTCCATTCCAGATTACCGAAAGATGTGGATCGGTGGCATACCGGCTAAGATTACCAGAAGCACTTTCCGGTGTGCACGACGTCTTTCACATTTCCCAGCTGAGGAAGTGTCTCAAGCTATCAACTACCGTTCAGCTGGAAGACATTGAAGAACTGCAACCGGATCTCACCTATCGGGAGGAACCGGTGCAGATTATTGATGAAAAGGCCCGAACCACACGCAACCGTACGTTGTGGTTCTACAAGGTTCTATGGAGTAATCACTCCATGGACGAAGCGACATGGGAGAGCGAAGAATTCCTTCGCACTAACTACCCCGACTTTTTCACGTCGCATATTCGGTAAAATTTCCACCGTCCTCTCTCTCATTTCACATTATAATCTCGGGACGAGATTCTTTTAAGGGGGGAGGAATGTAAGGGCCTCAGTTTTTGACACTCATTTGCAGTGTTCATCACCACACCACACACCTCATTTGAGGAAAAATGATGAACACAAATAAAGAGCAAGTAACAATTATCAACATGCTCATTAGGGAACAAACTCACACATTACAAAAGTGGTACTTCCCACATGTGATATAGATGGGCTGGACATATGAAAACTCCTACACTTTGCCAAGGATGTCCATGCCAAATTTCACCCAAATTCAAAACATTTTTGAGGTCATCTTGGGTGTAGATAGGAAAGGGGCAGTTTGAAAACATATTCAAATTCAAACTGTTTTCACCCACTGAATTTAAAAGTGGAAGGCATATTCTTGCTCAGCACATTTTTGTGAGCTCACACACCAATTTTCACTCCATTTGGAGTTGATCTTGACATGAGCTAAGGGGGAGAAATTCAAACTTTATTTGAATTTCAAACTGCACTTGTGCTGAAATTCATTCAAACCAAACCTCATTTGAACTTTGATCAATTCAAATGGCTCTTGGGTGAATAATTTGAGTTGCCAAGGGTAGAATAGGGTTCACTGTTTACCACAGCTGTTAGGAATAAATTTCAGAGGTTAAAAGAGGAGTGGGACCCACATGTCAGCCTCAGCCTCAAAGCAAACCGACTGAACCACAGTTCAGTCGGTTCCCGGCTGTTGTGCGCGCGCGCCACCGAAGGGGGCAGCCGGCGCCAGCTCCTGCTGCGTGCCCCAAGCCGGAGACCGGCCGACCGGCCTATTTATTCCCTCCCCGGCGTGCTTCAGTCGCCATTCCCCGAGCTGCCGACGTGCACGATCCATTTCTCCACTGCCATCACCGGCGCTCGAGTTCCTGCTGGATCGAGCTGATCGCAGCTTCCTCTTTCCACTCCAGGGTCCCAGCCAGGTACTAGCGACCATCCTCCATCCTTCCCATTGATAGAAATCGATTGAAACCGAGTGATATCGGCTGTGCCGAAAGATCAAACTCGGAACTGGAAACCGCCGCACCTCGGGCTCTCGTGGACAGCCCAACCTGGGCGTTGTCACGCCCGAGCCAAGGCACCCTTGGACGCGCAAGTGATCGGTGCTGCTCATCCCCGAGCCACAGCTCGAGTGGTTGCTCACCGGCGGCGAATTTCCACTTTTCCCCTTTCTGTGTGCAGAACGACCCTCGGGTACGATTCTGTTTAATTCGTGCTCTAGAAAGGATTAGAGGGCCTCAGGCCACTCCCACACGAACTAGACACGGTGACGCACAAGTTGCCTTCACAACTCTGGGCCGGAGAACTTCTGTGCCCGGCGTAATTCAAGGTCTACTAATGGCGGAACGCACGGGGGGTATCGGGCGCACGGTGAGGACCTATTTCGGGCCTTCCCCGAGCTGCCCCGAGTTCATGTCGACCTTCTCTGAGGTCCACTGATGCTCCCCGACCGATTTCCCAAGTAGCTGAGGTACTAGGAGAGTCAGCCGACATGGCCGAAGTCGTTCCGATATGGCGGCTCGTCGCCGACCATGCTCCGGCCGTTGTCATGAGCAGCTGACCCTCGGATCATGTTCCCCAAGTAAAAGTAGGCAGGGGCGGCCAGAATCAAGAAGTTTGAAGCTGTACAGCAGCCGGCGGCGAGCTCTCCGGCGAGGTCCCTCGGCGGCGGAGCGCGGGTGTCGCGAGGTTGAAGAAGGGGGTGGACCCCAGCTGTCAGCGGCCGATATTTTGAATCGGGATCCGGCTGCGGCCGGGATCGGGTGTGCTGGCGCGCAAAATCCTTGTGGGCCGCGGTGTGCTGTCGCTTCGGCGTGCGACGCGTGTCCCCTGGGCCCACGCGCGAGTTTAAACTTTTCCCCGATTTTCAGATTTCCTTCAAACTTCAAATCCTTATAACTTTGGCTAGAAAGCTCCAAATCGAGTGAACCAAATTTTGCTGGGTTCAGCTCTCTGAGTACTTTCCAGAAAATCAAGTTTCACTTCATGAAATTCCTTAATTCTCCAGAATTAATTCCTTAAAGTTTAAACTGTTAGGAATTTTAACTGGAGAATCCTTTGGAGAAAAATCCTGAAATTTTTCTGGGATGTTCACCAAAATATCCTTGAACTACCATAAAAATTTCAGATCCATTTGAGCTCATTTAGTCCACCTAATGGTGTGATTAGTAAAACTGTTCCAGAGAAAATAGAAAATGTTCAGAAACATTTTCAGAATTTTCTCTGAAATTGTTTAGCTCATATCTTTAGTTAGAGACTTCCAAATTAAGTAAGACCAACTCCATTAGAACCCTCTGAAAATCTAGTTTTCAGAAAGTCATAGTTTGTCTCATGAAAATCCTTAGAATACCCTAAAAGCCTGTAATTAAGGTCAAGGACATAATTAATTGTGGAGGGCTCAATTGAGCTTTGCTGCAACTAAAACTTGACCAAGTCTCTGTTTAGGTTGTAACCAAGCCACAGTAAAAGTTTCACAGTCATTAGGTCTGTCTAGCAAAGGTTATAGACTTCACAACTTCCAACTTAATACAAATGCATTAAATTAATACATGTATTGTTCTATCATGTAGTCGCTAAGGTCGAGGAGGAACCCGAAGTCCTAGACTTCGTTACTCCGGAGGAACAGCTAGCCTACGACCAAGAGCAGCAAGGCAAGCCCCGGTTTGCATTAACCTTTTTACAAATTTTTATTGTTTTGAGCACATACTTGTTTCCTTTGTTCTGTGCATTAGAGTCTTGTTTGGAAATCCAACTGCATAGCCAAGAAAACCACGGGTTGGGTTTAGGATTGAAAACCCCGTTAGCCACTGCATTGCTAGGATAGAGTAGGATTCGGTACAAGTCGAGTAGTTGAAAATACTCGCGAGAATAGGCTAGAGGCACATTGCTCGGGTAGAGATAGCACATGAAACACATGGCAAGAAAATGAGACCGAGCGGAGAGTAAGGGCAGCAGGACTTTGGGGCCTGTGTGCTGTAGCTCCGCTTGTGTCGATTGAGGACCGAGCCGTGTGCGGGCCTGTTGAACAAGCTAGAACAGTACCGAAGACCTACCGGCTATATGGGAACCGGGAAACTGATGTAACTCGGGTAGCTGGGTATTGAGGCATTGCCCGTCGTTCAGAGGGTAGGTTGAGAGCTCGAGGTGTAAATCAGCTGGCGGCACAGAGATGCGCGTGCAGGGACCTCTTGCTCGGGACGATGGGACCGGTTCAATATTTGGCTAACGGGTGAAAGGTAGTCGCGTACGGCGTCCGTGATGGTTGTTGTAGGCAACATCGAGTACGGGCGTACGTGACGGGTTGTTCGGGTAACCCTGCAGGTGTAAATCGATTATAATCGCCGTCCCTCGCGGTCAGTGAGTACCACTTGTTCACTGTACCGTGACGTAGAAAGAACAGGCTAGTTACATGTTAAAATGTTGCTGATTGAAAGTTGGATATTGATTGTTAATGATATGTTGTAGCTTAGTGCTAACTAAAGTTCTTTTCAACTTTGGGCAAAGTACATGAGAGAAATGCGTTTCTTGTTTGATTGCGGCTCTCTCATGTGCCTTAGCGTAAGGTTCTCCACAACCTGCTGCTAAAACTTGAAAGTAAGGTTCTACTAATTAGGCGAGTCTTTGCGAAAATGATTTTTACCTCATGCAACCCATTACCCTCATGTAGAAGTTCCATGTTTAGGTGAGACGGGTCAGACTTGCTGAGCCTTCGTGCTCACTGCTTGTGTTTGAAGCTTTTGCAGGGTTCTATGAGGAAGGGACTCCCGAAGAGGAGACGGAACCCCAGGAGGGGAACCCCGTCGAGTGGGAGTCGTGCACGCCGCAGAGTTAGTGTGCGTGTGTGCTAGCAAGGACACGTTCGAGGGCTGAACGTGCACTTGATGCTTAGTCTACGCCCGCGAGTGTGGACTAAACTTATTTTGATGTAAACATGTTAATAAACTTGTTTATGTAATAAAGCTTCCGCTTCCGCTTTGTACCTTTGACGTGTGTTATACGGTGTTGTGCAACGCAGCACCCCTCAGCGTGATCCTGGCTCGACAGGACCAGTGGGGTCGTGTCAATTTCAAGTCAAACAACTCAAGTAAGGGACGTTCATAAGTCAAACCAAGTATACACAAGACATACTTAAGAGGTTCGACATGGACCAAGCCAAACCCATCAAGACTCCCATGGGAACCAACGGACATCTTGACCTTAATGAAGATGGTCCAAGTGTGGACCAAAAGGTATTTCGTTCCATGATAGGTTCTTTGATTTATCTTTGTGCATCTAGGCCCGACATAATTCTTAGTGTATGTATGTGTGCATGTGTCGAAGTGTATGGTCGACACTTCCCCCGGACCTACACTGGGAAGCCCGCGGAGGTTCTTTTTCGGAGGGGCTAGTCGCTTGCGGAGAGCTTAAGCGTAACGGACGAGTGAGGGAGAAGCTTGACACGGCAAGTTTTACGTGGTTCGGGCCGCCGGAGCGTAAAACCCTACGTCCACGGCGAGCAGAGGTGCTCGCTGTATTGCTTGTTGCTCAGAACCGGAGTCCTGAGCTTGAGGATGAGTTACGCCTAGGGTGTGAGTTGCTGGAGTGCGAACCCAGGGTGCGAATGGCTAGAGTCCGAACCCTTGCTAACGTTGCCTACCCGAGCCTTTTATAGTCCAAGGCTCGAGCGGCTTACAAGGGGGGCCCGAGACCCGACAGGTGGTCCCGGGGACATTGCCTACCGACTATCGTATCTGTAATTATGCCGGTAGTTGTCCCTGGCGAAGGCTTCCGAGTCTTTGTTCTGCCGCCCTGCCCATGCCGCAATCTAGTCGTAGTGGTTGATGACAGCGGGGGTGGAAGGGGATGTCTTGTCGCTGTGTCTATTGGCTGGCAGGTTCTGACACTGCGCGCCAGTCTGCGATGTGACTGGGTGCAATGACACCTGACAGAGGCGTGCTCCGCGTCTCCGCATCTTGGGAAGGCGCGGGCCTTGAATACCTTGTACGGGTAAGGTATGGCGCATCTTTACGCCTGCTGCCTACCGCGCGGGGGCAGGCAGCGCTGTGCTGCTGGACACGTGGCAGGCCCGGAGCTCTCCTCTGAGGAGGGAGAGGTCCGGCCCCGCGGGACACGTGGAGCCTTCGGACCTCTCCCCGTGGAGGGGGGAGGTCCGGCTTCTGTCGGCCACGTGGCGAGCCCGGAGCTCTCCTCTGAGGAGGGGGAGGTCCGGCCCCACGGGACACGTGGCTCCCTCGGAGCTCTCCCCACGGAGGGGGGAGGTCCGGCTGCTGCTGGCCACGTGGCGGGCCCGGAGCTCTCCTTTGAGGAGAGGGAGGCCCGGCCCCGCTGGACACGTGGCGCCTTCGGAGCTCTCCCTGCGGAGAAGGGCGAGATCCTTAGGCATTTTCCCCTGTGCGCGGGGGTACCCCATATCGCGGGTACCGACAGTGGCCCCCGGGCCCATCTCGGGGGAGACAGCGAGCCCGATGTGGGGCCTCCGTCTCTTCTGTTCCGCGCACGTTCTCTACGTCCCGCATTGACCGCTGCCGGAGCACGAACAGTCGCGGGATCGTGGGAGCGTGCGCCCACTTGATGGTTGCTTTTACTGCGGCGGTTCCCAAGGCTGCCAATTCTGCACGTTGCGGCGCTTTCTTCGGGAACCGCCGAAGCGCCTTGCCGGCTCGTCTTCTTGGGAGACTGACTCCTTGACCCACCGCTTCAGCTGGGCGGCTTGGGCCCACCTGCCATCAGCGCTCGGTCTTGGAGCCGAAGCGGTTGCTCATGCGGCGTATTCGAAGTGTTTTGAATCGCTTGGAATCACACCTGGGAAGTTTTAAGAGGGGATCTTACCCGCATTGCGGCTTCCCTTCGCACTTCCCAGCGCTTTTCCTTGGACTCTTGTGCCTTTGTCTTCCTGTCTTTGAGCCCTCCCCCGCCATGGCTTCCATCCCGCCCCCAGAGAAGAAACGCGCTCGATCTCCTCCGGTGGCGGCATCTGTGCCAAGTCGGGGATCCAGGGTGCCTGCACCTCCTGCTTCTGGAGATGGCACTCCATCCGGTGGTGACACAAAGAGGTCCCAGGCTGATCATTCCGATGGGACTCCTCTTAAGCGACAACAGGCCGAAGGTTCCCGGGCGTCGCGTCCTCCTTCCTCAAGTGGTGGAGTCTCCGGGGAACCTGCTGATGCGTCGAGGGGAGCTTCTGGAGCGTCCCCTGCTCCGTCAGTCTAGGCGACTGCAGAGCGGCCGTCAGTGACGACGGCGGGCTCTGGGGATCCTATCCCGGCTCGGAAGTCGGGGTTCAGGGCCCGCTGGAGTGTTCGCGCTTCTCGGCCGTCCCCGACTAATGGGGAGTCTGCACCGTTGCGCTCGGAAACCGGGACTGCTGCCGCGGCCCCCAAGCCAGCACGAGTTTCTCCTGTTCCGGTATGCCCGGATTCCATGGCAGCGTCATCTCCTCCTGCCGAGACGGCTGCCGCGGCCCCCAAGCCAGCGCAGGTCGGCCCTGTACCAGGCGGCCCGACTTCTATTTCAGCGTCGACTTCCCCTACTCGTCCATCTCCACGGGCTGAGGAGCCAGCTGTTTGTGAGAGTTCGGCGGGTCCAGCTGTCGAAGTCCCGGTGCCGGATTCCCCTGACCGGCGTCTCATCCCGGTCCCTGGTGCATCGTCTTTTCCTGAGGATGATGTGATGGAGGAGGCCGGGGGTGCCGCACCGGCCTCTTCTGCCCCACTGCCCCTAGCGGATGCCTTCATGCTCGCCCAAGCGAGCGTCAGGCAGGTCTTGGCCGCGCTTGGACGTGAGCGAGAGGAGCAGACGGTTGAGAGGGATTGCCTCCTCACCTGGGGGAACCGTTTGCGGGAGTGGACCGCGGAGGTCAAGGGTAAGCTCAATTCTAGGCGGGAGTTGCTTGACTTCATGGAAGCGCTCCTCAACCGGCAGAAGCGGGCTGTCGACCGTCTGGACGCCGAAACGCGGGGGCTCCACAGGGAGGCCCTTGAGGCACATGCCCAGACCGAGGAGAGCCTCTCTGCCGTGGAGGAGATACGGCAGAGGTTGGAGTGCCGTAAGCGCGCTGTTGAGGACCAGGAGCGTTCCACGGCAGCCGAGGCTGAGAGGGTCGTCGCGCGGCTGGCGGCGGGCGAGGACGACCTGCGAGCTCGGGCCAGGGAGCTATAGGCCCAGAAGGCAGACCTCGCCACGAGGGAGGAACAGGTCTCCCGCGAACGGCAGACGTTCCTGGATCGGGAGTTGGCTGCCGACTTCCGGGCTTCTGAGTTGGAGCGGATCGCCCAGACTCTCCGCCTTCGGGAAAGTTCCCTGGTGGTCAAGGAGAAGGAATTCTCCGAGGGAAACCACGACGCCCTGCAGGCGGCCCGCCGCGAGGTAGAGGAGCTCTTGGCCTTGCGGTCATCCGAGGCGCGTGTGGTCTCGAGCTTCGTCGATCAGGCGGGGTCCGCCTTGGTCCCCCTTGGCTTCAGCCCGGTGAAGGCAGCGGCTCATGCACTGAAGGTGGCCGAGGTGATCCCCGCGCTGGAGTCAATCGGCGCCAAGCTGAACAGGCTAGACTCAGTGGCCGCCGGCGAGCTTGAGGCAGAGGGACGGGGCCTGGCCTTGGAGGTTGCCACGCATGTCTTGGCATGCTTCAGGAGCCGGGACCCTTCTTTCTCACTGGAGCCAGCGAGAGAGGGCCCTGTCGCGGAGCGGGAAGAGTCTGCCAGGGCCGAAGTCGGGGATGTGGCCGCCCTTGTAGCCTCTAGGTTCTGGCGCGAACCAGGAGGACCCTAAGACTTGCTTCTTTCTTTTTATCGAGTCTGTAGTCCAGCTCATGAAGCCATGAATAAATAGACTCTCTTGAATATTTGTGCCTGTGATGCTTTTTGTCTTCTTCTTGGTTTTGCCTGGCCGAGCCCTTAGCTCCGCAAGGTACTCAGAGGCCTTCACCAACCTCGAAGCTCTGCACAGACACCTCCCCCGGGTCCTTACTGTATTAAGGGCCTCGGAGGTCTCCGGAGCTCGCCCCATGAGGATGGGGAGGTCCGGATCTGCCGGCCACGTGGCGGGCCCGGAGCTCCCTTCTAAGGAGAAGGAGGTCCGGCCCCGCGGGACACATGGAGCCTTCTGAGCCCCCCGGAGAGGGAGGTCCGGCTTCTGCCGGCCACGCGGCGGGTCCGGAGCCACTCCTGAGGAGGCGGGAGCTTCGGCCCCCCGCAGGACACGTGGGGCCTTCAGAGCTCCCCCCCAGAGGGGGAGGTCCGGCTTCTGCCGGCCACGTGGCGGGTCCGGAGCCCCCCCTAGGGAGGCGGTAGATCCGGCCCTGCTTGACACGTGGGGCCTTCAGGCCTCGCCCCTGTTGAAGGGGCGGAACCCGGACCTTCCGGTCCTGTGGTGGAGTAGTCGGTAGCTCCTTGCCCCCCGCCTCATGCAGCCCCCGTTGCTGTAACCTGGAGGTCCTGCACACAGATAGAGGAAACGTAATTCTCCTCGGGGGGTCCTCCCCTCCCCATCTCTTAGTCTTATTCGGCTTACGGTCCTAGTCCGGTATACGGGGTTTGGGCAATTCTTTGCGCGAGGCACCGAGGCTCCGGCTCCCTCCAAGGTCCGGGTACGACCGTCCGATCCCTAGTACCGGACCGTGCGCCGGGGAAGCAGAGTGCACAGGCTTTGGGTACGGAACCAGGCAAAGCGGTTGTACTCCCCTAGACCTCTGGAGGGCAGGGTGCGCACACTTTGGGTACAGAGCCGGCTAAGCGGGATACGCACCCTGGACCCCCCATGCACGGCGCAGGCCTTTCCTGGAGGTGACCAACTGGCACCGCAACACCTGACTGGGGGAGGACCGAGAGGCCCACCTGGCCATCGAAAGGTGCCTCAAGCGCAACCGCCTTCGGTAGGATAGCAAATGCTGACTATGGATGGGCGCGGGAGAGAGGGAGCTAAATGTACGGTGAGCATACATAGAGAGTGCGATCATAAAAATTAATGCGTAATTTAAATAAGCACATGAGAGAGAGCGAAGGAGAACAGGTTTCTGTGTAAATGCCCATAGGGGGAAGTCAGGCTGTACATGGAGGCAACGACCCGCCTCGTTAAGAAGGGAAGCAAGACTCTTCGCGCTTAGGGTCGGAACCAGGCTAAGATGGACGTAGTCCTGGACCGTCCCCTGAGACTTAGCTGCCCCAAGCGCTGTTCCTAGACTCTATGGGATTTATTACAGAAGGGTATGGCCCTGTTCTACTAACGCTCAGGGGATAGGACTCACAGTGTTGTTCCATGCCAAAGGTTTGGGAACGGATCCCATACTTGGTTGAAAGGCATGTGTACCTGGGACGACAACTTTCGTGACTCGGAAGGGACCTTCCCGGCTGGGGAAGAGTTTATAGGTCCTTCGCGGAAAAGTGTGCCGCAGCACCAGGTTGCCTTCTTGCAGGTCCCTGACGCGTTTGGTCCTTTGGCGGTAGTCTTAGAGCACCAACCGAGACCGTGCGTTGTGGGGTGTCACCTGCAGCCGGGCCTCGTCGACGAGGTCGTCATCTTCACACTGGATCAGGTCCTGCGCGGCTTCTCCTGGGAGCCCCGGGATACCCTCCCCTTCTGGCTAAGGTCGTCAAGAGGTAGGGGTACCCGGGCCCTTCTTGGGAGACCCAAGGCGTCTTTCCCCTTCTGGCTAAGGCCGTCAAGAGGTTGAGAGACCCTGGGCAGCCCCCATGAGGTACGACCGAGGCACAGGGACGTGCACTCGGATGAGGTCGTTATCTTCGCGCTGGAGCGGGTCCTGCGCGGCTTCTCCTGGGAGCCCCGGGGTACCCTCCCCTTCTGGCTAAGGCCTTCAAGGGGTAGGAGAACCCGGACTCTTCTTGGGAGACCCAAGGCATCTTTCCCCTTCTGGCTAAGGCCTTCAAGAGGTTGACAGACCCTGGGCGGCCCCCAGGAGGTACGGCCAAGGCACAGAGGCGTGCTCTCGGGTGGAGCTGGCCCGGTTCTGCACCGTCGGGGCTGGTGCTTGGGCTGCTGCGACTACTTGGAGCTTCTCCAAGGTTGACATCGCAGCAGTGCAGCCTCCACCGACTTTTCGGGGTAGCCGCATTTGGCTACCGCCCCGGCTTGTCATCATCGGAGCTGGAGTCCTCACCGTTGTGCACCGTCTTTATGACGCGCTGAGGCTCCTGAAACCCCACCTGGTGGCCGACGCTGACTGAGGCGTCGACCTTCTGCTTGCCCTCCCTCTGAGGAAGGGGCGGAGCATCAGCTCTCAGCTGCCTCCCTTCGCGGAAGCGCTCTACGAGCCTCTGGATGTCCCAGCACTCGGCAGCAGTATGATTGCTGGTGCCATGCACAGGGCATAGCTCGCCTTGGTCACCATCTGGGGCTGGTGACTGTCGCTGCCTTTTGTCGGGGCGCGGCCCCCGAGCTCCACTGGGTGCCGCTGCTGCGGCAACGGGAGCTGCGGCCAGTGACTTCATCTTGCCACTGCCCCGGTTCTTGGCCTTCTTGCCGTCTCCATAGGAAGCAGCGCCAGATCCGGGCTGTCCTCCCGACTCGGAGGCAGGCAGTGAGTGCCAGTTCCGCCCTTCTGCTGCTCTGGTGCACTTGTCCGCCAGGCTGAAGAGCTCGGAGACATCGCGAACCTCTCTGGTCGCGAGCTTCTCAAGCATCTTCTCGTCCCGGACACCCTGCCGGAACGCCACCACCACCGAAGCACTTTGAATGTGCGGGACGGTGTTGCGCACCTGGGAGAACCGCTGGATGAAAGAGCGCAGCGACTCCCCAGGTTGGTGCTGGATGGCGTGGAGGTCGAGCTCCGTGCCAGGCCGGGTGTAGGAGCTGCCAAAGTTGGCGGTGAACTGCCAGCAGAGCTCTCCCCAGGAAGTTATCGAACCCTGGGGGAGATTCATGAGCCAAGACCGGGCTGGGCCGGTCAAGGTGACGGGGAAGTAGTTGGCCATGACGGCCTCGTCCCCTCCTGCAGCAAGGACGGCGGTGGAGTAGATCTGGAGGAACTCCGCCGGGTTGACGCTGCCGTCGTACTTCTTGGGCAGGTGCGGCCGAAACTTGCGCGGCCACCTCGCGAAGCGAAGGTGGAGTGCAAGGGCAGCACATCCTGCCCCTGTTGCTGCAGGCGTTGGTGCCGCGAACGCTTGGTTCGCTGCAGGGGCACTGTGTACCCCGGTATTGGCAAGGCTGCGCCATAGACCGGGGGCGCCATTTGCAGGGCATATGGCTGTGGCATATGCTGCGTGGCGTATGCCTAGGGCAGAGATCACGTGGCGAAGTTCTGCGCCTCAGGCAGGGTCGAGGCTGACGTCATGCTGTCACCGGCCTCTTGGTTGCGACGCCTTTCTCGATGTCGCTCGAGGAACACTCAGGCATCTAGGCCCAAGCGGCATTGTTCCAGCTTTGTCCTCAGGTCCGTCGATGGGAGCCTGGTGGAGCTGGAATCTGCCGTCTGCCCGTCAACCGTTGGCGTGCGCGTCAGCGACACAGCCGGTTGGCCGGAACGTCGTCCCCCGCCGAAGTCGAGGGTTTGCGGCGGCGACGACAAGACGGTCTACTTCGCGAATCCACTGCTGGGTCGCTGCCTGAGGCGCGTCCCCAGCAGATGGATTGCACAGTAGCGCTCTCGCTGCAGCTAGCGCGCCCCTTGGGGAAAGCTCAGCGCTGCAGAAGATCTCACGCTAGCCGGAGCCTGCATTGCCGGAGTAGGCGTTGCCGGAGTCTGCTGCTGGCTTCCAGCTTGCGCCGACACACTCCGTCCTGAGTGTGTCGACACGTATTCCCCGCTAGCCACGGTCCGCCGTGAACGCGGGGGAGGAGAGCTTGCCGCTGAAGGAAGCTTCGTCATCTTCGTCGGCAGAAACTCGTCATGCAAGGGAAAAGCCCCCTTCCTGGCACGCCAAATGTCGAAGTGTATGGTCGACACTTCCCCCGGACCTGCACTGGGCAGCCCGCGGAGGTTCTTTTTCGGAGGGGCTAGTCACTTGCGGAGAGCTTAAGCGTAAGGGACGAGTGAGGGAGAAGCTTGACACGTCGAGTTTTACGTGGTTCGGGTCGCCGGAGCGTAAAACCCTACGTCCACGACGAGCAGAGGTGCTCGCTGTATTGCTTGTTGCTCAGAACCGGAGTCCTGAGCTTGAGGATGAGTTATGCCTAGGGTGTGAGTTGCTGGAGTGCGAACCCAGGGTGCGAATGGCTAGAGTCTGAACCCTTGCTAACGTTGCCTACCCGAGCCTTTTATAGTCCAAGGCTCGAGCGGCTTACAAGGGGGGCCCGAGACCCGACAGGTGGTCCCGGGGAGATTGCCTGCCGACTATCGTATCTGTAGTTATGCCGGTAGTTGTCCCTGGTGAAGGCTTCCGAGTCTTCGTTCTGCCGCCCTGCCCATGCCGCAAGCTAGTCGTAGTGGTTGATGACGGCGGGGGTGGCAGGGGATGTCTTGTCGCTGTGTTTATTGGCTGGCAGGTTCTGACACTGCGTGCCAGTCTGCGATGTGACTAGGCGCAATGACACCTGACAGAGGCGTGCTCCGCGTCTCCACGTCTTGGGAAGGTGCGGGCCTTGAATACCTTGTACGGGCAAGGTATGGCACGTCTTTACGCCTGCTGCCTACCGCGCGGGGGCAGGCAGCGCTGTTCTGCTGGACACGTGGTGGGCCCGGAGCTCTCCTCTGAGGAGAGGGAGGTCCGGCCCTGCGGGACACGTGGAGCCTTCAGACCTCTCCCCGCGGAAGGGGGAGGTCCGGCTTCTGTCGGCCACGTGGCGTGCCCGGAGCTCTCCTCTGAGGAGGGGGAGGTCCGTCCCTGCGGGACACGTGGCGCCCTCGGAGCTCTCCCCACGGAGGGGGGAGGTCCGGCTGCTGCTGGCCACATGGCAGGCCCGGAGCTCTCCTCTGAGGAGAGGGAGGCCTTGCCCTGCTGGACACGTGGCGCCTTCGGAGCTCTCCCTGTGGAGAAGGGCGAGATCCTTAGGCATTTTCCCTTGTGCGCGGGGGTACCCCATATCGCGGGTACCAACAGCACGGTTCCAAGCCGCTCCTAAGGAGTGTCACTTGATGGCCATTAAGCTGATTCTTAGATATTTGGTTCACACTCCTAACCTAGGACTTTGGTATCCCAAAGGATCCAAGTTCAATCTCATTGGATACTCCGATGCCGATTATGCCGGTTGTAAGGTAGATAGGAAGAGCACGTCAGGGACTTGCCGATTCCTTGGTAGGTCCTTGGTCTCGTGGTCTTCAATGAAACAAAACTCCATTGCCTTATCCACAGCCGAAGCGGAGTACGTCGCGATCGGGAGTCATTGTGCACAACTCCTATGGATGCGACAAACTCTTAGGGGTTACACCTTGAGCTATATTCTACTCCTATGTGACAATGAGAGTGCCATCAAGATTGCTCACAATCCCGTGGAGCATTCTTGAACTAAACACATTGTTATCCGTCATCATTTCCTACGAGATCACTCTATCAAGGGAGATATCGTTATCTCTCATGTTAGGAGTGAGAAGCAATTGGCGGACATCTTCATAAAGCCCCTTGATGAGAAATGCTTTTGTGACCTAAGGAGCGATCTGAATATCCTAGATTCTCGAAACATTGCTTGAGGCGTGCACATCTGATTGTTGCTTGCTTATAAACTTCAAAAATCCGCATGTTTTCAACATACTACCCTAATTCCCTTTACTCCATGAAACTATGTTCAAAAGGATTCCTTGTCAAATATGGTCATTGTTTGTTTGATGTATGCTTACTGACCATGTTTGCCAAAGATATTTGCAAAAACTTGTCCAAAAAAGATCATATTCTTGAGCTAAAATTCAAATTATATTAATTTCAGCATATAATCGGACTAGTCTGCCCATGGGACGGACAAGTCCGGGCTGTCAAGGTCGGACTTCTCAACGGACAAGTCCAAACCAGACTAGTCCACCTGGGAGGCCGGATAAGTCCGGCCCAAGAGAAGTCCGGCTCTGGTCCGCCAACCGGACTTGTCCGGACATCAGGCCAGACTAGTCCGGCCCCTAGGGACTTAACTTCCTAGGGGCGGCCAGACCCCTCTCTCACCCTTCACACTCTCACTTTCAACTCTCTCAAGCTGAAAACGCCCCCAATTGGCGATTTTCGCTTTCCTCCACCAAAAATCTCGTAAAATCCACGGATTGGAGCCCTAAGGAGTGTGGAAATCCTTCCCCGTGCTTCGTTGCTCAAGCTTCGACTTTGATTTCATCACATTTGAAGTTTTGAAGAGGTATTCTTGACCTAACCAAAAATCCTTTCTTTTCTTCATTCTTAGGTCTTATGCTAGAAACCTCTTCACAAATCTCGTTCCTAGTGTCAAAGCGATCGTAGCCTAGGAGCATTGCAACCTAATTCGAAGTTTTCGCGAAAAATTGTTAGTGTTAGGGTTCTTCCTGTATAACCCGGACTAGTCCGGGTTTGGATGGACAAGTTCGTTCTCGGGCGGACTAGTCCTACCCATTAATGGACAAGTCTGGTTTACATAGGACAAACTCCAACTTTAGCCATTTTTAGTGAATTCTTTTGCAATACTCCACTTCCTTGACCTCTTATCTCTTGTTTCTCAGAGAATATGTCAGACTCCAAACTAAGCTCTCCTCTTCCAAGTCCCACGATCGAGGAGGCCCGACAAGCCCTTCATCGGCGCATTGTCGAAGAGAGGGCGGCAAAGGAGGCCCAAGCGGCTAAAGAAGCCGTCCGGCGAGAGGCAAGAACAAAGAAGAAACATGACCTCGACGAGAAGGCACAAATTGCCCAAGCCATTGAAGAATCCTTGAAGGATCAACAGAGAAAGAAAAGGGCCGAACGTGAAGCCCAAATCTCCCAAGTTGCCAGTGCCTCAGAGCCCAAGAGGAAGAGTCTAGTCACTTTGGGAGATAAAGAGCGGGAAAAGGAGAAGGAGAAGGAATCTAAGGGTAGGGTTCCTTGTGATCCAAAGAAGGGCAAGACTCCACTTCCTGAGGAGCCCAAGAACAAAAAGGCAACTGCCAAAGCACCGACAAACAGGGCAGGAGGGATAGTAATCAGGGAGAAAGGGCAACCAAAGCCCATCGGCCCCTTGAAGATGGCTGCCCCTGCTAGAGACCCAAACCGGCAGCCAAACAATCCGGCATTTGTATTCAAAGGAAAGGGGGCTGAGAAGGCGAGAAGGCTGAGGATGGACAACATCTATGACTATGAGAAGCACACAGCTGCCCCTAGGTTTTGGTGTGACTTCCACAGCGATTACTACCGCTTGGTGTACCTAAAGATAAAGACCCCAGTTGCACAGACTCAATGGGTAGATTGGGACTACATGGCCAAAAAGAGCACAAAGCCTTTGATGCCGTGATTGAAGCCGCAGAGTGCCATGGAATCAAGAAAATCATGGGCTTCAAGTATGACTAGAACATTAAGGTGATCGTACAGTTTTGCACCACTGTGTACTTCTGCACCTACGATGACCGGAAAATCACCTAGATGACTCATGGAGAGCAGTACTCAGTCACCTATGAGAGGTTTTCCCAGATACTTGGCCTTGAGGAGCACTTTGACCATGAGATTATTATTTCCAACCTCAAGGCAGTGGACAGGGATCAGCTTGACTATATGTATCCTAGTCATGTTCCCTATGAGGTCGGGCTTGCTAGGAACATCAAGCCATTCTATAGCATCCTCAACCGGATTTTGAGGAGAACTATAGCCCCTAAGGATGGAGATGCAGGGGTGATTCAAGGAAACTTAAGGCATCTCCTCCTCTTGATAGATGGTGAAGAGAAGTTCAACCTTGTTGAGCATATCTATGATGACATCTTCAACATCTCTCACACTCCCAACCGCTCATGTGGATATGCACCGTACATCATGTGCCTAATTGAGAAGGTGTTGGGGATACTCTCTGTCAAGGATGTCACTCATCGACCTCTCTGTCCTCAGCTTACCTCCATTGTGCAAGAACCCTCAAGGAGGAAAAATGCTCAACCTCCTTCCAGCTCAGCAGCCCCTTCTAGCTCAGCGGCTCCCCCATCTTCTCCTCCTCCGCAGTCCATGAGCGGATTCTTCAAGTGCTTCAACGCACTTTTCGCCTCTTGTCGGCGTGTGGAGGTCCGGACTCGACGCATGGAGAGGCGTCAGGAGAAGTACCTCAAGGCTATATGTGACAAGCTTGAGGTACCCATGTCTCCTCCCAAAGAAAGTGATGGGGCACTCACTCCATATCCAGAGTTCACCGCTGATGAGCTCGCCCAGTTCAAGGAAGATGGAAGCTCCTCCAAGGCTGTGCCTCCATCCACCGCCGCAGACGACGAAGAAGAGGATACAGAGGCTACGGAGAGCGATGAAAATGGTGATGAAGAAGAAGACGAAGAAGATGACTAGTTGAATTAGGTGTATCTTCTTCCCTCTTTTCCTTTTTGGTGCTTGATGCCAAAGGGGGAGAGATGGGAAAAGGATGTCTTTTTTATCAACTTCTAGTCTTGTAATAGATCTTTTGGACATTTGTTTTGGACATGACTATCTTGTAATAGATCTTTGGACATGGCTATCTATGTTTTATGCATGACTATCTTTTGTGTAACACTACATGTTGGATTTTATGGTTGTTTTATGCTTATTGTCTTATCACATTTTTTTGAGCACAACACGTAGGCACCCCACCATAACATGTGAATGTATGCCAACTCCCCTCTTTTACTCTTGCATATGTTCAGTGGGAGTTTTGCATGCGTACACTTGTTATGAAAATCAAAATTTTACCTCTTATGTTGAAACTTAATGTGTTGTCATCAATCACCAAAAAGGGTGAGATTGTAAGTGCATCTAGGTATCCCCGTGGGTTTTGGATGATTGATGACGATAAATTAAGAGACTAATGAGCTGAGATGATCATAAGCACAGGACATTTCCAAGGCGGACACCTAAACTCTCAAAAAGGAAAAAGATGAAGAACGGCATCGAAGACTCGAAGAGTAGAAATTAGGGTTTCACTTGAGTCTTTAGTAGGCTAGCCGTGTAAAAGTGAGAGTGTGTGTGTCATGTGCATTGAGATCATAGAAGAGATCTCAAAGCGTTAGAAGTATAAAATCCTTAGTGAAGAGTGGTAGAGAGGTAAAGTTGGGGAGGCCTGACTTGTCCGGGCCAGAGGCCGGACTAGTCCGGAAGTCCCACGACTTAGTCCATTTTGGGAGCAGACTAAGAGCTCCTGACTGAGTTCGGACTTGTCCGTTTGGGGACAGACTAGTCCGTTTCTCTCTTGGGGAGAGTGTTTTGGGACTAAGTCCTGGTAGACCGGACTTGTCTGCCTTAGTGGCCGGACTAGTCCGGACTAGCCAGACTAGTCCGTTTTCACCCGGACAAAGAGTCCCTGTGTGAGTTCGGTCTAGTCCGTTCTGAGGCGGACTAGTCCGCATGGTTGTGAGATGAGAGCTCCCACGGCAAAGTCTTGGTGGACCGGACTTGTCTGCCTCAGTGGCCGGACTAGACCGGGTCCTCCAGACTTGTCCGTTCTCAACCGGACAAAGAGTTCCTGTGTGAGATCGGACTAGTCCGATTTGAGGCTGTAAGGGCCTAAGTTTTTGGCACATGTTTAAAGTGTTCACCACCACACACACCCTTCATTTGAAGAAACTTGATGAACACATTTGCAGAGCAAGTAACCACCATCAACATGCTCATTAGAGAATAAACTCACAAAATGCAAAAGTGGCATTTCCCACATGCATCATCTAGGGGCCGAGCATATGAAAAACTCCAACACCTTGCTAGGAAGGCTCATGCCAAAATTTACCCAAATCCAAAACATTTTGAGGTCTTTTTGGGTATAACTAGAAAGAGGGTGGTTTGAACTCAAATCCAAATTCAAACTGTTTCCATCCCATGAATTCAAAAGTGGGAGGCGTATTCTTACTCAGCACAATTTTGTGAGCTCACACACCAATTTTCACTCCATTTGGGGTTGATCTTGACATGAGCTAAGTTTAGCAAATTCAAACTTCATTTGAATTTCAAACTGCATATGTGCTGAAATTTAGTCAAACAAAACCCAATTTGAATTCTCTCCAATTCAAATGGCCCAGGGGTAGATAATTCAAATGACCAAGGTTAATTGGGTCTCTACTGTTTAGGGCAGTGGGGAAAATTTAATTTCAGAGGTTAAACCCCGGTGGGACCCACATGTCAGCCTCTATAGCGACCACAACCGACTGAAGATTCAACACTCGGTTTCTCGGGCTTCATCCGAGGGCGCCACCGAGCTGGTCGCCGGGACAGCTCCTGCTCGGGCTGGCCGCGTCGACCGACGTCGCCCCTGCCTTCTTATCCCCAAGCCCGAGCCGGCGAGAGAGGCATTCGACTGTTTCTCTGCTCCTTCGCGCAAGTCCGGTCTAGGTATAAAATTGTGTTTTAGGTTTTTCCTTTTATGTTCGTTTAAGCGTAAGATGTATAGTAGTCAAACAATCTCACTAATAAGTTGTGAATGATTAGATTGCAGGTCAGCGGAACAATTCACAAGTGTTAACAAGACTAAAGCTTAATAAGTAATTCTAGTGAGCAAGCGAGAAGGTAAAGGAACCAAGAGAAACGATTTATCCTGAGGTTCGATTCCACAGGAATCTACATCCTCGTTGAGGAGTCCACAAAGGGTCGGCTCTTTTCCAACCCTTCCCTCACCAAGCGATCACCAAGATCAAGCCCGGTCTCTTTCACTATTAATCAAATGTGAATACAATGCTCTTAGGGGCTACTCACAACTTGAGGCTCCCTTCAACAACCTAGCAGTTCTAGGAATCAAAAAACAACAATCAAGAACTCAAATTAACAATCAGAGTGCAAGAGAGTCAAACCGAGAGCTCAAACGTCGATCACCACGTCTTTCCTCTCACAAAACCACAAACTCCTTAAGATCCAATCTTAGGGGTCTAGAAGGTGAGGAAAGAGGCATAGAAGAGCTCTAGGAATGAGTTTTCGGTGCTAGGGTTGTTCTTCATCCTATTCTCAGCCGGGGGGGGGGGGGGTCTCCTTTTATAGAAATCCCGACATCTAGCCGTTACCAACTAAAGTCCGGATTAGTCCGGTCCCATCCCCGGACTAGTCCGTTCTTGAGGGACCACTCACGTCACAAGGCTACCAACTAAAGTTCTTTTTGACTTTGGGCAAAGTACATGTCACACCCGGTTTCTCCGAAGAACAACCGAGTGAATATCACATGTATGCCAGGATCATTTTCTCATACATGTGATGGCAAATAGTGAAGCATCATTTATTACAAGCCAGGTGTCGAATATAAATAAGTCTTACATAGCATATGTCTTGATGGACAATAATAAGTTCATAACATATAAATAAAATAGCAGCGGAATATTATTCTTGTGGGCTCTGTCACAGGCGTTGCCCGGGGACTCCATGAACCTAGAATCCTTCTTCGGGTCTGAAGTCTTGATCATTAAACACCACATCATCCCCTTGACCTGAGCAGCAATTTAAACCAACAAATATGCAAGGTTGAGTACCGTTGGTACTCAGCAAGTGTGGGAAAGTTATGTCATGCATGGCTAGAACAAGGAGAGGTTTAACTCATGGTTGAAGCACTACGCAAATATTGCCTACCACCTTAGCTTATTAATCACCTACACTACTACACAGGTGAAATGGTCCCAATCTCCCAACCCATCATCATAATCAAATGACCATAACCTCAAATTCCAATGTTAAGCTCCCCGCTTAACATCCTCAACTTCCAAAGCCATCAATCCTCTAATCATGAATAAGTCCAAGACGCTCTTGACCGTGAGCACGGCTGTCATGACAGTTTTGACTCTGCGGAGTTTGCACCACTGTACCCACATGTAGTGATTTCATCCCCCATTGCCGGGTGGACTAAAAGAACCTCCATTATGCCAGTGGCTACGAACCACATTCACACTTCCAGGTGTGTAGCCAGGAGATCACTACAAAGCCTTTACAAAGGGATTCCTGACGAGCGTGGGCCCACTGAGGTTTCACCCCTAACAGCATACAAGAGGCTCCAATCCCGCTGCAGTGGCCCCCTCTTGAGCCTTGCGGTTCATATGGTAGTCCAGCTGACACCTATTCCCCGCACCATCCAACACACCCATACTACGCCGGGGATACACCTAATTAATTGGCCAAGCTGCCCCATCTCAACATGTGGTTGGCACGGTAAAGCCAGGTTACATGCTCCATGAACCGGTCCTTAGGATCCAGGCAAGTACTAAACACAAACCCGAGTCTCGTGCACCCAACACCAACCAAATCATCCAACTTGCCTTGATCCCTACCTCTACATAACTCATAATATCTCATTCAAGAGTAAGGTAAACAAATTGATGATCTCATATCCCACTTATCCCATTCTAAGCATGGCTAAGCATAAGTAATATGAATGAATGACATAATAAAATAAATCCCAACCCAAGCTACAAGGAAAAAAAAGGTAATGCAATTCTAGGGAAACTTCCTAGCATGGGTGCCATATTTCAATTGACAATGCAAATAATTCTATCTACACATCCTAGTATAGGATCAAGGTGGTCAAGGACACTTGCCTTCTTCCTGCTGCTCTGGGAATGGAAAGTCTTGTTCTTGGAAGGGAAGAACTTGCTCTGGAGCAGGTTCTACTCATACCATCACACATAGCAAAAGAAAACAACAATCCATAAGACATAGTTCACACTTTCACTTCATACAAACCAAACATTCACACCTATGAAAGTCATTCACACTTCTAAGGGTTGTGGTTACTCTATGTGTGGTGATTTTTGACCTACATGCACTTTTAAACATATGTATATTATTTCTAACCTTTGTATTCAGATTTCTGTTTGTACACTATATATAATTCCCAATTTAAACAAATTCTTTAATACCCTCTTTGGCTACCAAGAGTGCATGCAAGGTAATTTCCTACTCCAAATGGTTTTCAGACCTCCTACCAATCCTAAACTGAATTCTTTGGATTTTTGAAACTTCATTTATCATTTTCTAGTTATTCACACTTAGCTTGCTATATTTCTAGATTTATTTCCTATGCCTAAATGTGAACTTTATTAGGAAAATAGTAAGACACCTCATCTAAACAGAATAGGTTCTAATCTAAAATATTAAATAATATATTTTTGAACTTCTCCTCTGATGTGAACTAATTTAAATTTATTTTATTAATTTTCAGAATTATTTCCTAGCCTAAAAATGTGTCCCTATAACTAATAAATGTGAACAATCAATTAGACAGATCTATTTCAGCTAAAAACCTATTTTTATCTCACTCCAAAGTTTTCCAAGTGCTAGGAAAGTTTAAATTTGAATTTACAATGTGTTTGTCCCATCTTTTTAAATTTTAAATACTAATTCACATATTCAAACTCCTAAATTTAATATCACATAGGGTTAAAAAGGTAAATTCACCCCACTACAGGGTCTATTATATAATTTTAAGAATTTCCAGGGGCCTAACTATGCATAACAGAGGGGTTTTGCTAATTTTTATTAAGTCCAGGGGCTAAAACTGTTTTTAATTGAATTTACATGAATTTCTGAAGTTCCAGGGGCTAGATCAGAAGTTTCTGGGGCTAGCTCGTATTTTCCGAGATCCCCAGGGGGTAGCGCGTAAGAATCCCGGCCTTTATAATGCGGGGCTGACGTGGACCGTCCGATTTAAAACAGACGGCTGAGATTATAACGTTGAACCGGTACGCGCGGATTTAAGTTCTACCGTGCGATTTAAAATAGACGGCCGTCAAGTGGACACGTCGCTCTGATCGAGCACGAGCGGCCCTGCCCGGCGGCGCACGGCGGCGGAAGGCGGCGATCTCGCCGGAAAACTTCGGATCTTCGTCAATTCTTCCTAAAACTGAGATTTCATGGCATAGATCGGTAGAGGGAAGGTCGGGGATCTCACCTCGGGGTTTTTCTTGAGCTTGGAGGTCCTGGAAAGCGGTCGGCAACGAGGTCCGAGGTGAATTCACGGCGATGCTCGTCGGTGCTGTGTTTGAAGCGCAAACCACCGAGTTTTCCACACGTGTGTGATTCCCCGGCGGCGGTGGATCAAGATCAGCGCGTTAGATCAGAAATCCCGAGCGAAGATCGAGAGAAATTGGCCGGAGAAACTCTGGTTCTCACCGGGAGGAAAAACGGCTGATCGTGGGGGAAAAACGGAGCGACGCCGGCATTTTTATAGACGAGGAAGGGCGGCGGGTTTGTTTAGATCGAGTTTGAGTCGTCTGGGACCGGGAGTCGGCTGAGGGACGCGGAATTCCGGGTTGGTTACGATCGCGCGCGCGCGGAAGAGTCCGGCGGTTGGCGCGAGCGGGAGGTCGGGGATGACAGGCGGGCCCCGCATGTCAGTGAGAGGGAGAGGGGGCGCGCGGCTGCGGGCTGGCGCGGGGGTGGGTGGGCCGGCTGGTGGGTTTCGGCCCACTGGCTGGGGGGTTTGTTTTTTCTTTTTCTTTTTCTTTTTTCTTTTCAGTTTTGAGTTTAATTTGAATTCCAATTTGAATTTGAATTTCTGCACCACATGCAATACGTCCAAAAATTTTTAAATTCCCCTCTTAACAGGTTTTGGGGTGTTACAGTTCTACCCCCCTTAAAAGAAATCTCATCCTCGAGATTGGTGGTTCTAAGAAAACAATTCCGGAAACTGTGCCTTAAGCTCGTCTTCTCGCTCCCATGTGGCTTCCTCTTTCAAGTGATGCTTCCACTGCACCTTGCACATCCGGATTCTTTTATTTCTGGTGAGGCGTTCCATTGTCTCCAAAATCTTGGATGGTTGCTCGGCATAAGACAGATCCTCAGCTACGCCAACCTCATTCATGGGTAACATCTCTTCAGGTGTTCTCAGACATTTCTTGAGCTGTGACACATGGAATACGTCATGCACATCCGATAGGCGAGCCGGTAATTCTAGTTGATATGCCACTTCGCCTTTCCTCTCCAGAACATGAAAGGGTCCGATGTATCGAGGTGATAACTTCCCTTTCACCTTGAACCGACGAAGTCCTCGGATAGGGGACACCTTGAGATAGACATAGTCCCCCACGTTGAAAACGAGCTCTCTTCTTCGTACATCGGCATAGCTCTTTTGTCGTGTCTGTGCTATCCTCAAGTTGTTGCGAATTTCCCTCACTTTCGCCTCGGCTTCTTGTAGTACTTCGGGTCCAAACACTTTGCTTTCCCCCATTTGGTTCCAAAATAGTGGAGTTCCACACTTCCTCCCGTACAAAGCTTCAAACGGTGACATCTTCATACTAGCCTGATAGCTGTTGTTATAGGAGAACTCCGCATACGGTAAGTTCTTATCCCAACTCTGATTGTTTTTGAGTGCACACGCTCTCAGCATATCCTCAAGGATCTGATTGGTTCTTTCCGTCTGCCCGTCAGTTTGGGGATGATAGGTAGAACTAAAATTCTGATGGGTTCCCATGGTTTCATGCAACTTCTGCCAGAACCTTGAGGTGAACTGTGTCCCTCGATCCGACACTATCTTCTTTGGCACTCCATGGTAACACACGATCCTTGACATGTACAACTCCGCCAATTTGGATCCGCTGTAGCTTTCTTTCACAGGGATAAAATGAGCTACCTTGGTTAGCCTGTCGATGATGACCCATATCGAATCATATCCTGATTGGGTCCTAGGCAATCCCACTATGAAATCCATACCGATTTCTTCCCATTTCCTTTCAGGCACTTTGAGTGGTTGCAATAATCCCGCGGGTCGTTGATGTTCTGCTTTCACCAATTGACATGTGTCACATAGGGCAACATGTTCCGCGACATCTCGCTTCATGCCATACCACCAATACCTGCTCTTGAGGTCCTGGTACATCTTCGTACTCCCAGGATGAATGGAATAGTCGGAATCATGAGCCTCCTTCAAAATCAATTCACGGATCTCCTTTACTTCAGGCACACAGATCCTTTTCCCGTGCCACACCGAACCTTGTTCATCTTCTCTAAAACCAGGGGCTTTATTTTCCTTGATGAGTTGTTCGATTTCTTGTATCTTCTCGTCATTCTTTTGACCATCGCGTATGTCTTGCTCTAGTGTGGAGTCCACTTCCATGGCGATGGCTTCACCACTATTCACCAGGCATAGATTGAGTCTTATAACATCGTCCTTCAATTCTGCAGGCATGTCCTTCAAGCTCAACCTATTGACCTGAACTTTCCGGCTTAAAGCATCTGCCACGACGTTTGCTTTCCCAGGATGATAGTTGATGCCCACATCAAAGTCATTGATTAGCTCTAACCATCTCCTTTGTCTGAGGTTGAGATCTGGCTGTGTGAAAATGTATTTTAAACTCTTACGATCCGTATATATCTCTGTCCTCTTCCCCATCAAGTAGTGCCACCAAATTTTCAACGTGTGTACCACTGCGGCTAGTTCTAGGTCATGTGTAGGATAGTTCTTCTCGTGTTTCCGGTGCTGCCGGGATGCATAAGCCATAACATGCCCTTCTTGCATGAGAACACATCCCAACCCGTTTCCAGAGGCATCGCAGTACACCGAAAAGTTCTTCTGCATATCTGGCATAACTAGCACTGGGGCTGTTGTCAATCTTTTCTTTAGCTCCTGAAAACTCGTCTCGCACTGCGGCATCCATGTGAAGGTGATTCCCTTCTCCAACAGTTTGGTGAGGGGTCTCGAGATCTTGGAGAATCCCTCAATGAACCGTCGATAGTATCCAGCCAACCCCAAGAAGCTTCGAACGTCCCCAACATTCTCAGGGGTCTTCCACTTCTGTATATCCTCGATCTTGGCGGGATCTACGGAGATTCCTCCCTCCGAGATTATATGTCCTAAGAAGGGAACTCTCTTCAGCCAAAACTCACACTTTCTCAACTTGGCATATAGTTGGTGTTCTTTCAACTTCTGCAACACCAACCTTAGATGTTTCTCATGTTCCTCTTCATCTTTGGAGAAGACGAGAATGTAATCTATGAAAACCACCACAAATTTGTCCAGATATTCCATGAATACCTTGTTCATGAGATACATGAAGTATGCCGGGGCATTAGTTAGCCCGAAAGGCATGACGGTGTATTCATACAGTCCGTACCGAGATACGAAAGCTGTCTTTAGAATATCAGTTTGCCTTATCTTAAGTTGGTGGTATCCCGACCTGAGATCAATTTTCGAGAACACACAAGCTCCCCTCAACTGATCAAACAAGTCTTCAATGCGGGGTAATGGGTACTTGTTCTTGATGGTTACTTCATTCAAGGCACGGTAGTCTACGCATAACCTTTGGGTTCCGTCCTTCTTCGGCACAAATATCACTGGAGCTCCCCATGGTGAGGAACTAGGACGAATATACCCCTTCTCCGTCAATTTTCTTAAATTATCCTTGAGTTCTCCCAGCTGCTTGGAGTCCATACGATAAGGTCTCTTGTATATCGGAGCTGTTCCAGACACTAGCTCAATCGCGAATTCCACTTCACGATCAGGAGGCATACCTGGCAACTCCTCCAGAAAAACATCCGGATATTCCCTGATAATCCTGATCTCCTCCACTTTCACCTCAACTTGATTTAATTTAATGTCCCTCCTAGGCTCTTGTATTGTTATGAACTTTACTCTTGTGCCACTAGGGTGAGTTAGTTCCACCGTTCTAGTCGAACAATGGATGATTCCCTTATGTTTGGTCAACCAATCCATGCCCAAAATAATATCTATCCCTTGTGAATCTATCACTATGAGGTTGGCAGTAAATACCACCCCATTAATGTCTAGATTCACCTTGGGACACACTTGTCTTGTCCTTATTTCTCCACCTGGAGAGTTTACTGCTAGCATATGATTCATTTGTGTTGTTGCTAGGTCATGCTTCTTAACAAACCCTTGGGCAATGAACGAGTGGGTAGCACCAGAATCAAACAGCAGGGTTGCAATGTGTAAATTGGCAGGAAACTTACCAACTACCATGTCGGGTGCCTCTTGCGCCTCCTCCATGGTGACGTGGTTCACCCGTCCTCACATTACATTCTGCTGTTGCGGCTGCGCGGGCTTCTTCTTTGGGCACTTATGGGCATAGTGCCCCACTTCACCACAGTTAAAGCATTGCACCCTGACCTTATGTGCCTGGCCTTTGTTGTCTTGGGGTTGGTTCGGGGGTCCTTGTACTGCTGGTCGAGGTTGATATGCGGGGCGAGGTTGCTGTACAAACTGACGTTGTGGCTGCGTTGGTGCGGACGGAGGCCTGAAGTTCGGGTTGTACCCTCTCGGTGCTGAGTAGGGTACCGCAGCTCGGCTCGTCTGCCCTGCGGGTTGCTGCATCAGACGTGGGCGGGTGTTGCTACCCGAGGCTTGGTGTGACCATCCCTCCTTCCTCTTGTTCTCATTTTCCAAGGCCTTCAGCTTCCTTTCTACAACAAATGCCCTGTTCACCATCTTTTGGAAACTTTCATACTCGTTGGAGGACATTGCACACTGCATTTCCGTTGTAAGTCCTTCCACAAAGCAGTCCTGTTTCTGCTCATCAGTCTCTATGTTCCGTGGTGCATAACGGGATAGTTGGGTGAATTTAGTGAGGTATTCCCTCACCGTCATGTTTCCTTGCTGCAGCCCCAAGAACTCCTTTCTCTTGTTTTTAAGTTCATCCTTGGTATGTAATGGTTGCGGAAGCTACGCTTGAACTCTTTCCAAGTGATGTTCTCGGGGTCATGATGGGCGGTCACGTAAGCGGTCCAGCAATCAGCAGCAGGTCCATGCAATTGGTGAGAGGCAAACAGCACCCTCTCATACCCTTGGCACTGTATGATCCTCATCTTGCTCTCAATGGTCTTTAGCCAGTCATCGGCCTCCAGGGGTTCAGCAGCACTTGCAAACTTCGGAGGTTGAGTTCCCAGAAACTCACTCAACCTTGGTTGGCGTGGTGCAGCTTGTGGAGGTGGAGCTTGGTGCAAGTTGGCCACCACTTGAGTCAGGTTCTGGATGAGCTGATTTTGATTCTCAAGCATTTGGTGGATGGGATCAACTCCTTCACGGTGACCACCCCTGTCTTGGCCTCCAGAAAGATGAGGGTTGCCGGCCTCATCGTTGTTGTTGGTGGGGTTGGCACCACGACCCTTTCCTCTTCCAGCCATCTATCATGATTAACCAGATGTTAATTTAAAGCATTACGTATTAACTTACCAGTTTTTGCTTGTTTAAACTTTAAGATTTTGAGAACTTATTTCATTTATATTTTCTAAGGATTTCATGTCTTACGTGAACATAAATGCACTCTTAATTCATATGGGTTCACACACCAAAGCAAAACAACCTGAAGACGAGGTTGTGGACAAACGCCCATGGCTTCCACAACTCACGTCACACACCAAGCATTAACACACTATTAACTAAGGTAACAACTCGACTACTCAACATCCTGCTAAACTAAGGGAAGGACTCTACACTACTCGTATCACTGAGCTGGCTCCTCGGGATCTTCCTCATTATTGCGGCTGCCTTCTGACTCCACTTTGGGTGGGGAGGCTGCTGGTGGAGAAGTGCGACGACGCCTGATCGCCTGGTGATCTGGGGAGTCAGAAGTCCATGTGTCATTCACGGTGACACACAATTCGTTCCCATCTCCTCTTTCTCTCACCCTCAAGCAGGCTCGAAGCAACACCTCAGTTTCCTTCAGTGTGTCACGAACATCCTGAAGCTCCAGCTGACATTCCTGCAGTCGAGTGCTGAGCATAGCAGCATCCTCCAAGCACAAGTCCATGTGCTCATGGGAAGTCCCCTGCTGAACTGGCGGGTACTTGTACTCCGTTGTACCACTCTCGCGCTGGAGGACATACATGTACTCAGTCCTGTCCAGGTGACGACGATAGATGTGACTCTGACAGGTGATTGCCTCCTAGGTGACATCCTTCTCCGCATCCACCTGTGTCGCTCGACAAGCTGGAGAGCGGTGGATCTTGAGCAGCTGATTTTCATGGATAATCCTCATCTCTGAACTCCATTCTTCCCTCTTCTCACGGATGGTCCTGGTGGAGCTATAGTGTATGATTAGCTTGCCCGTGTTGCCGGCGGCTTGGAGCATGCGTCGAAGACGGTGCAACAAGCCTCCTACTGCCAATCCGTAGGAGAGGTACGTCACCGGACGGTTTTCCTCTCTCAGGGCAAGGGCAACTACGGGAACTCTCCCTCCGGTGGACTTGCGAGCGGTGCAGATCATGCGAACCATCTAAAACATAGAGCATTTAAAATTAAGTTAGATAGGATTTTAAACAAAAAAATCCTATTTTGAATAAAAGATGGGGGAAGATGAATAAAGTGGCCCATTAAATAACACTTTTCAACCCACACCTTTGTAAAATAGTTTTTAAGAAAATAGGGACCTTAACTACGTCCATTTCTACCTAGGTCCACGTTCCTACGGGCAACCTTAGCTCTGATACCACTTCTGTCACACCCGGTTTCTCCGAAGAACAACTGAGTGAATATCACATGTATGCCAGGATCATTTTCTCATACATGTGATGACAAATAGTGAAACATCATTTATTACAAGCCAGGTGTTGAATATAAATAAGTCTTACATAGCATATGTCTTGTTGGACAATAATAAGTTCATAACATATAAATAAAATAGCAGCGGAATATTATTCTTGTGGGCTCCGTCACAGGCGTTGCCCGGGGGACTCCATGAACCTAGAATCCTTCTTCGGGTCTGAAGTCTTGATCATTAAACACCACATCATCCCCTTGACCTGAGCAGCAATTTAAACCAACAAATATGCAAGGTTGAGTACCGTTGGTACTCAGCAAGTGTGGGAAAGTTATGTCATGCATGGCTAGACCAAGGAGAGGTTTAACTCATGGTTGAAGCACTACGCAAATATTGCCTACCACCTTAGCTTATTAATCACCTACACTACTACACAGGTGAAACGGTCTCAATCTCCCAACCCATCATCATAATCAAATGACCATAACCTCAAATTCCAATGTTAAGCTCCCCGCTTAACATCCTCAACTTCCAAAGCCATCAATCCTCTAATCATGAATAAGTCCAAGGCGCTCTTGACCATGAGCACGGCTGTCATGACAGTTTTGACTTTGCAGAGTTTGCACCACTGTACCACATGTATCAACCCCGGAACCCTACTAATGCGCGGCGGGCAAACCCTAGGCCCGGCACCGTCCACCAGCTTGCTATTGAGGACGTGCCGGAGGGCGAGCCAATCCTTCCGGGTATGTTCCAACTCCACCAGCATCCCGCTATAGTACTATTTGATTCAGGCGCCACGCATAGCTTCATTAGCCAAGCTTTCATTGATAAATATAGCTTGCAAATGCTACCCACCGATAGTCCCTATGTGATCTGTTCACCGGGTGGGAGAATTTCAGCAAGCATGATGGTCCCAAAAGCGCCATTGTGCTTAGAGGGTAGAGTTTACCCTACGTCTCTCATAATCTTAGAGGGACAAAAGGTCGATGTCATCTTAGGGATGTCGTGGTTAACCCGCCACGGCGCTGTTTTAGACACCGTCCTCCGAGTCGTGCACTTGAACTCAGAAGTGCACGAGTCTCACTCATTATTTCTGGACAGTCCAGAAATAAAACTTCCAAGTGTCTATCAAGCCACAACCATCAGATTGGAGGATATTCCAGTGGTCCGAGAGTTCCCTGATGTATTCCCGGACGATTTGCCGGGGATGCCGCCTGATAGAGAGGTGGAGTTCAAGATTGAACTCGCACCGGGAACCATGCTGATATCCCGAAGGCCGTACAAGATGGCGCCCAAGGAGTTGGCTGAACTGAAGACTCAGCTCACGGACCTTCTGGAGAAGGGTTTTATTAGGCCGAGCTCCTCGCCATGGGGCTGTTCGGCATTATTTGTCAAGAAGAAGGATGAGACGTTGCGGCTTTGCGTGGACTACCGTCCATTAAATGCCGTAACCATCAAGAACAAGTACCCGTTGCCACGGATCGACATGTTGTTTGATCAGTTGGTCGAAGAAAAGATCTTTTCCAAGATGGATTTAAGATCCGGGTACCATCAGATTAAGATAAGGGCTGAGGACATTCCGAAGACGGCTTTCTCGACGAGGTACGGGCTCTATGAGTACCTGGTCATGTCCTTCGGCCTCACTAATGCTCCAGCTCATTTCATGTACTTAATGAACTCGGTATTCATGCCGGAGCTGGACAAGTTTTTCGTGGTCTTCATCGACGACATCCTGGTATATTCCAAGTCGGAGGAAGATCACAAGAAACATCTGCGTATAGTCTTGCAACGGCTGCGGGACCATAAATTATACGCAAAATTCAGCAAATGCGAGTTTTGGATATCGCAAGTGCCTTTCCTCGGGCATATCATCTCAGAGGAGGGTATCGCTGTGGACCCAAGAAAGATCACTCAAGTGCTGAATTGGAAATCTCCGAGAACTGTTCACGAGGTCCGGAGTTTCCTCGGACTCGCGGGATATTATCGGAGGTTCATTCCGAACTTCTCGAAGATTGCCAAGCCAATGACGGAGCTGCTGAAAAAGGCTACCAAATATGTTTGGAGTCCAGCATGTGAAGCAGCATTCAAGGCTTTAGTCAAGCACCTGACATCAGCACCGGTTTTGGCGCAGCCAGACACAACAAAACCGTTCGATGTGTACTGCGATGCATCCGGCATTGGGCTCGGATGTGTGCTGATGCAAGACCGAAGGGTGGTCGTGTATGGATCACGGCAGCTTAGTAACCATTAGCAGAATTATCCAACTCACGACTTGGAGCTCGCTGCCGTGGTACTTGCACTAAAAATGTGGAGGCACTACCTACTCGGTAACCTCGTACATTTATATACCGACCACAAAAGCCTCAAGTACATATTCACTCAGAAGGAGCTGAACATGATGCAACGAAGATGGTTAGAACTGATAAAGGATTACGAGATAGAGATCCATTATCATCCGGGCAAGGCAAACGTAGTGGCAGATGCGCTGAGCCGCAAGTCACACGTCAATAATCTGACCATCACACCGTTGGAAGGGAGCGAACCACCACTACATGTGATTCCACATGGAGCTCTCTACAACCTAGCTTTAATCCCCACCATCCGTGAAGAGATAGCGGCAGCCCAGAAGAATGACAAGGGCATGTCACATTTGCGGAGACGTGTAGACAGTGGGGAGTTGAAATGTTTCTGGAAGGACGGAGACGGCGTTCTGTGGTTCAAGGACCGGATCGTCGTACCCCGTAAACCGGAATTACGGAAGAAAATCTTTGATGAGGCTCACTTATCAAAGTTTTCTATTCACCCCGGCAGCAACAAAATGTATCAAGAACTCAGAAGAAAGTTTTGGTGGACACGGATGAAGCGCGAGGTTGCAAAATACGTGTCCGAGTGTGATACATGTCGAAGGGTGAAGGCAGATCATATGCGGAAACCGGGACTGCTGCAACCACTGGGCATTCCTGCCTGGAAGTGGGAGGACGTGAGCATGGATTTCATCGTCGGTTTACCCACCACCTTACAGAAACATGATTCGGTGTGGGTGATCGTCGATCGGCTCACCAAAGTTGCCCATTTTATCCCGGTCAACACCAACTACAACGCCAAGAAGTACGCTGAACTGTACATCTCACGGATCCTATGCTTGTACGGCGTACCCCGTACTATCATATCGGATCGGGGCACTTTATTTGTGTCCCGTTTCTGGGAGCAGCTGCACGCTGCCTTGGTGACGAAGCTGATCCGTAGTTCGGCCTACCACCCGCAGACGGATGGGCAAACGGAGCGGGTAAATCAAATCTTAGAAGACATGCTACGAGCTCGCGCTATCAACCACGGCAAGAATTGGGATGATCACTTGCCGTTAGCCGAGTTCTCGTACAACAATGGATACCAAGCCAGCATCAAGATGGCACCCTACGAGGCGCTATACGGGAGAAAATGCCGCACACCCTTGAATTGGTGTGAGTCTGGCGAAAGGGTTATCTTCGGATTGACCTTGTCAACAACGCGGAAGAAAAGGTTCGACTAATTCAAGCGAACCTAAAAGCCGCTCAATCCCGTCAGAAACAGTATGCGGACCGGAGAAGGCGCCATTACAATTCGAAGTTGGAGATCACGTATATCTACGGGTGTCTCCAATGAAGGGCGTAAACAGATTTGGGGTGAGAGGAAAGTTAGCACCCCGATTCATCGGTCCATTTCAGATTACCGAAAGATGTGGATCAGTGGCATACCGGCTGAAATTACCAGAAGCACTTTCCGGTGTGCACGACATCTTTCACATTTCCCAGCTGAGGAAGTGTCTTAAGCTATCAACTACCGTTCAGCTGGAGGATATTGAAGAACCGCAACCGGATCTCACCTATCGGGAGGAACCGGTACAGATTATTGATGAAAAGGCCCGAACCACACGCAACCGTACGTTGTGGTTCTACAAGGTTCTATGGAGTAATCACTCCACGGACGAAGCGACATGGGAGAGCAAAGAATTCCTTCGCACTAACTACCCCAACTTTTTCACGTCGCATATCCGGTAATTTTCCACCGTCCTCTCTCTCATTTTCACCGTATAATCTCGGGACGAAATTCTTTTAAGGGGGGAGGAATGTAAGGGCCTCAGCTTTTGACACACATTTGCAGTGGTCATCACCACACCACACACCTCATTTGAGGAAGGATGATGAACACAAATGAAGAGCAAGTAACAATTATCAACATGCTCATTAGAAAACAAACTCACACATTGCAAAAGTGGTATTTCCCACATGTGATATAGATGGGCTGGACATATAAAAACTCCTACACTTTACTAAGGATGTCCATGCCAAGTTTCACCCAAATTCAAAACCTTTTTGAGGTCATTTTGGGTATAGTTAGGAAGAGGGCAGTTTGAAACCATATTCAAATTCAAACTGTTTTTATCCCATGAATTTAAAAGTGGGAGGCATATTCTTACTCAGCACATTTTTGTGAGCTCACACACCAATTTTCACTCCATTTGGAGTTGATCTTGACATGATCTAAGTGGGAGAAATTCAAACTTTATTTGAATTTCAAACTGAACTTGTGCTGAAATTCATTCAAACCAAACCTCATTTGAACTTTGATCAATTCAAATGGCTCATGGGTGAATGATTTGAATTGCCAAGGGTAGTATGGGGTTCACTGTTTACAACAGTGATTAGGAGTAAATTTCAGAGGTTAAAATGGGGAGTGGGACCCACATGTCAGCCTCTACTTCAACACAAACCGACTGAAACACAGCTCAATCGGTTCCCGGGTGCAGTGTGCGCCCCAAGCCGGAGACCAGTCGCCGGGCTACTTATCCCCTCCCAGGCGTGCTTCGGTCACCCATTCCCCGAGCTGCCGACGTGCGCGACCTGTTCTTCCACTGCCATCGCCGCCGTCCGAGCTCACGCTTGATCAAGCCCGATCACTCGCGAGCACAGCCTCCTCCACAGCAAAACGGCACCAAGAGATCGTGAGCAACCTCCTACACCCCGTGTTGTCCAGTGAGCAAGCGCCCTCGAGCTGTATGAGCCGTTTCTCCGGCGAGCCGAGCATTGCCGCCGATCGGGCTCTCGTGGGCAGCACAACCCAGCCGCTGTCACGTCCTCTTCTCTACACAAGAAAGGTGCGTGATTGTATGTAGATGGAGTAGCCGAAAGCCGTTTGGCGATAGATCAAACCTCGGCCGAGAATTTCCAAGTTTACTCGTGATCAGTTCATAAGGACCGAGCTCACCTTCGGGTGAAATTCGTGCTCTATACACGAGGGTTGGGCAAGCTCGTTCCCTAGTAGCTTCTACGCACGATAGCGCCCATGCCCGAACTGGAATCAGAGGAAACCGTCGAGAATCGGCCATGATATGGCCGTTTTCCCCGCCGCCATGGCTGAACACCTCGGCTCACCGTCGAGAGCCTAGTTGCCGGTATTTCTAGCTTCCACCCAGCCCTGGTTCGTCTTTCCCATGCTCTACTGATGCTCTCCGACCAATTCCCGGTCGATTTGGTGCACGGGAGAGCGGGACCGACCTCACCGGAACCCTAGCAGGTGCTGTCACCGGTGCGCACGGGTTTCCGGTCATCGCCGGCGGCCGGCGACCCCTCCATCGAGTCCAGGGGATCAGTTAAGGGGCAGGCAGCGAGTTTCGGGCCGGGGGGTGGCCGGGAACTTGGTTCCGGCGAAGGTCGCCGGAGATCGCCGCGGCCGTGCAGTTGGCGCGAGGAGGGAGACGACGCACTGTGTGCGGGGCCCACAAGCCAGAGTTTAAACTTTTTCCCGAATTTCAGTTTCAGTTCAAACTTCAAATCCTTATAACTTTGACTAGAAAGCTCCAAATCGAGTGAACCAAATTTTGTTGGATTCAGCTCTCTGAGCACTTTCCAGCAAATCAAGTTTCACTTCATGAAAACCCTTAATTCTCCAGAATTAATTCCTCAAAGTTTAAACTGTTAGGAATTTTAACTGGAGAATCCTGTGAAGGAAACTCCTGAAATTTTGCTGGGATGTTCATCAAAATATACCTGAACTACCATAAAAATTTCAGACCCATTGGAGCTCATCTGATCCACCTAATGGTGTGATTAGTGAAACTGTTCCAGAGAAAATAGAAAATGTTCAGAAACATTTTCAGAATTTTCTCTGGAATTGTTTAGCTCATAACTTTAGTTAGGAACCTTCAAATTAAGTGAGACCAACTCCATTAGAACCCTCTGAAAATCTAGTTTTCAGAAAGTCATAGTTTGCTTCATGAAATTCCTAGAACACCCTAAGAGTTCCAATTAAGGTCAAGGACATAATTAATTGTGGAGGGCTCAAATGAGCTTTGCTGCAACTAAAACTTGGCCAAGTCTCTGTTTAGGTTGTAACCAAGCCACAGTAAAAGTTTCACAGTCATTAGGTCTGTCTAGCAAGGGTTATATACCTCACAACCTCAAAGTTAATACAAATGCATTTAAATTGATACATAAATTGCTCTTATCATGTAGTCGCTAAGGTCGAGGAGGAACCCGAAGTCCTAGACTTCGTTACTCAGGAGGAACAGCTAGCCTACGACCAAGAGTAGCAAGGCAATCTCCGGTTTGCATTAACCTTTTTACAAATTTTTATTGTTTTGAGCACATACTTGTTTCCTTTATTCTGTGCATTAGAGTCTTGTTTGGAAGCCCCACTGCATAGCCAAGAGAACCATGGGCTGGGTTTAGGATTGCAAACCCCGTTATCTACTGCATTGCTAGGATAGAGTAGGATTCGGTACAAGTCGAGTAGTTGGAACTACTCGCGAGAATAGGCTAGAGGCACATTGCTCGGGTAGAGATAGCACATGATACACATGGCAAGAAAATGAGACCGAGCGGAGAGTAAGGGCAGCAGGACTTTGGGGTCTGTGTGCTATAGCTCCACTTGTGTCGATTGAGGACCGAGCCGTGTGCGGGCCTGTTGAACAAGCTAGAACAGTACCGGAGACCTACCGGCTATATGGGAACCGGGAAACCGATGTAACTCGGGTAGCTGGGTGTTGAGGCATAGCTGGTCGTTCAGAGGGTAGGTTGAGAGCTCGAGGTGTAAATCGGCTGGCAGCACTGAGATGCACGTGCAGAGACCTCTTGCTCGGGACGATTGGACCGGTTCAACATTTGGCTAACGGGTGAAAGCTAGTCGCGTACGGCGTCCGTGATGGTTGTTGTAGGCAACATCGAGTACGGGCGTACGTGACAGGTTGTTCGGGTAACCCTGCAGGTGTAAATCGATTATAATCGCCGTCCCTCACGGTCAGTGAGTACCACTTGTTCACTGTACCGTGACGTAGAAAGAACAGGCTAGTTACATGTTAAAATGTTGGTTGAAAGATGGACTTGATTGCTAATGACTTGCTGTAGTTTAGAGCTAACTAAAGTTCATTTCACCTTTGGGCAAAGTACATGAGAGAAATGCGTTTCTTGTTTGATTGCGGCTCTCTCATGTACCTTAGCGTAAGGTTCTCCACAACCTGCTGATAAAACTTGAAAGTAAGGTTCTACTAATTAGGCGAGTCCTTGCAAATGATTTTTACCTCATGTAACCCATTACCCTCATGTAGAAGTTCCATGTTTAGGTGAGACGGGTCAGACTTGCTGAGCCTTCGTGCTCACTGCTTGTGTTTGAAGCTTTTGCAGGGTTCTATGAGGAAGGGACTCCCGAAGAGGAGACGGAACCCCAGGAGGGGAACCCCGTCGAGTGGGAGTCGTGCACGCCGCAGAGTTAGTGTGCGTGTGTGCTAGCAAGGGCACGTTCAAGGGCTGAACGTGCACTTGATGCTTAGTCTACGCCCGCGAGTGTAGACTGAACTTATTTTGATGTAAACATGTTCATAACTTGTTTATGTAATAAAATTTCACTTCCGCTTTGTACCTTTGACGTGCGTTATACCGTGCTGTGCAACGCAGCACCCCTCAGCGTGATCCTGGCTCGACAAGACCAATGGGGTCGTGTCAGCGTGGTATCAGAGCTCGCTTGAGGTTTAACACAGTACAAAGGACTTCTTTTTCAAAAATCCAGTGAGGAACGAGTTAGTAGCCCGTGTAAGGATGTTATTAGTATATAGAAAGTGGCATATTAACCTATTTGTTATGTCAGAAAATCGTGCATCTCGGGACGTTCATGTCTTGGGAGGTACACGTAAGCGCTGCCCACCAGTGCGCACAAGCTGAAGGGTGGAGCCCCACGGGTGGCAGGTAACCCGACCCGCTTTAGTATCCTCTACGACTCTTCATGTCGTTTGGGGTGTTCGAGCAACGTCTGTCCCTGGCGTGCGTGGTGCAACATGGGAGACCCCGTCACGTGGTCTGAAACGTGAACACGTAACTCAAGGCGTGTTTGGCTTGAGAACATCCGGGCGAGTGATGATGGCCGGATGTACGAACTGTATGGATTCCGGGCTCGGTGTGCAGACGAGTCGGATGATTGTTTGAGTTTCTGCAGGTAGCCTAACCACAAAATGGTAGACGTGTAGCATCCGTGTGCGAGTGACGTTTAGTGCCACTGAATTAACGAAGCCGGCTAAGTCCGGTATAGGTTTTTCTTTGTGAGGACGTAGTACCGACATAATCTGATGACGCATCGACGTCACACCCAACTAAATAAACAACTTCATTGCAAAAACTGGAAGGTTTTGATCCAAAGTAGTAAAACTTGTTGTAACTCCTTCCCTTGAACAAGATATTCGAAGTTAACAAGTTTTCAACTTATAGGTTGTTAAGGACAGAGCACTCTGTTTTCAGCTGAATCAAGGCTGAAGTTGATCAGAGGTTAGAGGTTGAGTTCTTTCAAGGTTGGGGTCATATGATATATTTCTGGAAATCTTTGGAAGAGCTTTACAACTCTTATGTTGAGGTCCAGAGGTGTTTCATCCCTTAACCACTCGAAAAATGCAGTAGAGTTGAAACTGTCCAGAAAACAGGGCAGAGTAAGGACTCTCTGTAAATTAAGAATAACTTCCTGCATAAAAATCCAAAAATAGAAAATGAGGTAGTTCTGGAAAGATTATGAGATGGGTTACAACTTTGTAACAGAAAGTTTTGTCAGATTAGGAACAGAAGTAACTGGGATTCTTGGATCAAATCAGTACCTAAGGCTGGGAGGTGCTGTCCAATTGTTTCCAGAAATTCTGTTAACTTTGATATCTCATAACTTTTGAACCAGAACAGATCTTAGGCCAAGCAAATACTTTCTGGAAATCTATTGAAGTTAGCTTTAACTTTGATGTTGAGCTCCATAATTAGTTTTGCCTTTAACATGGCCTAAATCAGGTTGAAATGGAAACTGGTCAGGGCTGTCATGGGAACAGCAGATCAGCAGTCAAATTTGTTTAAAATTTGAACTATGTTTCCAAGTTTTATGGGTTCAATGACATGTCTTATGTTATAACTCAATGGTTTACTGTTTAAATAAATATTTGACATTTCTCAAATATATTTTTACAGATGACAGCAGATAAGAAGTTGGAGAACGGGTGGGTGATGTCCCACTGTTCTCACCGTAGCGGCTACCCGGAAGCATTGTGGCAAATACTCCAATATTTCGGGTACAATCAGATGCCGCAATAGTTCGCCAAGGAAGAAGGCGAAGAGGGGAACAAGACGTGGACGATCCATGTCGAAGTCCCTGCAGAACCTACGCCGCCCGGTTTGGTGCCGTTCACCGTCACGGTGAGAGGAAGACAACCGGAAGGAATATGGCAAGTGGCAGCCCGTGACACTATGTCACGTTTCTGCCAACTACACGTGCAGGCTATGGAGGGCACTCCATACGCACTCGTTCTGGTGGAGGGACGAGCTCAGCATGTGTGGGAAGAGAGGTACCTGGAGGCAACGGATCCGAGTTGCCCAAGGTACAACCCCGCGGAGGCAAATCTCAGCCTCCAGACGAGGGCGGGAAACGCGGTGATGGACAGCCAAGCTGTTCATACGGAGCATTTCGCCACAAAGCTCAAGGAGAGCACAAGCCGTGGAAATCATTTCAAGAGTGCTCACAGCGCACTCCGCAATGTGCTCCTTCCGACAATCAAGCGACTGAATGAACAACACAATCAGTTGCGTCGTCTGAAGAAGACAAGGAAGAAGAGCCGTGTTGACATCGCGGCGTTGCAAGAGCTGGTGCAGACCCTAACCCAGCAGAATGAGGACCTTGCTCAAGAGCGGGATGACACTATTGAGGAAGGACAAGGCTGGGAAGAGGACTACAACCAAGCTATGGACGAGGTGCATGCTTTGCAGGACCTCGTGCCCCCGGTGTTAGGCTAACCGGTGGTCTTGGGTCTTCCAGCAATGGGAGAACCCGGAATGGGAGAAGAGGTGGTAGATCCAGAGCCACCAGCAGAGGTACCGGAGGAGGACGACCCACAGGAGGTCGAGTTCTACTCCGAGTAGAGGGTTACAGTTGCCATGTAGGGCAGCCAGGGTAGCGTAACCCAACTTTTGTAATCAGTGACATGTCGTGTAGACAGTAGCGTATGTATAGGTAGTGACGACATGAGCACGACTTCTCGGAGACTCGAGAATAATGTATCTTGTATAAAGTTTATGCTTTATCAATATATGTGAATGTTGTGCAAATTAATCATGTGTCACTTCAATACCTACTGTTGCATATGGAATTTGAAGTAAGACATGTGCTAATCGCTGCTGTTTTGAATTTCAGAATGACGCGTACTCGTGCCAACCCTGACGTTGGGGGTACCAGTCAAGGGGGAGAGACCTCCCAACCACCTCCCGAGGACTCCTCGGGACAACAACAGCAACAGCAGCAACAGCAACAGCAAACACCGCCACCGCCACTGCCAACAGTTACATTGGCCGACATTGTCGCGGCAATGGCGGGCTCGCATCAGCAGCACACAGAGTTGCTGCAGACTCTCATCGCCAATACGTCTCGCCCGGAGAGACGTCAAGACCGTGAGGAGCGTCAACAGAGCTCCTACTCCGACTTCCTAGCAACTCATCCCCCGGTATTCTCAAGGGCGGATGAACCACTTGACGCGGACAACTGGCTCCGCGCCATAGAGATGAAGTTCGGGCTGCTCCAGCTCAGCGAGCAGCGCAAGACTCAGTTTGTGGTCCAGCAGCTTCAAGGATCCGCGAGCGTGTGGTGGGACAACTTCTGTGCTTCACAGCCCACCGACCGAGTGATGACCTGGACGGAGTTCCGGACGGCCTTCAGGGCCTATCATATACCGCCAGGTTTAATGAAGAGGAAGATGCAGGAGTTCTTGCACCTGCAGCAAGGGAGCCGGAACGCGCTGGAATACTCCAGAGCGTTCAATGATCTCGCGCTCTACGCGTCGTATCACGCAGATACAGACGAGAAGCGGCGAGACCATTTTTACCAGGGGCTTAACCCGCTCCTGAAGGACAAGTTGGCGATGTTCAATCGCGGCAGCCTCAACGACATCATTGATGCTGCGATTGTTCAGGAGGACTCCGGTAAGGAGTTGGTGGCGGCAGAGCGAAAGCGAAGCGTGCCGCAGAGCAGCGGAGAAGGAGGCGGTCGTTCTCAGAAGTTTCGGATAGTGAATCGCCCACCATCAGGTCCACGCTGGCAGCCACCACAGCGGTCAATGCCGTTCCGCAGTCGGCCGTATTCTTCAACGGCATTGCGGCTGGCACTGCCAGTACCACTGCAACAACAACAACAGCAGCGGGCGATGCCGCATGCGTTTGCACCTCAGCAACGCATGCCGGGCTTTTGTCCACCGAGCACTCCACCAGCAGCGGCCACATGTTACAAGTGTGGTCGTCCAGGGCACTTCGCGAGCAGTTGCCCGGAGAGGCAAGGCGGCGGAGTGGCACCACAGTTTCCGGGGAGGAATCAACCCCGGAACCCTACTAATGCGCGGCAGGCAAACCCTAGGCCCGGCACCGTCCACCAGCTTGCTATTGAGGACGTGCCGGAGGGCGAGCCAATCCTTGCGAGTATGTTCCAACTCCACCAGCATCCCGCTATAGTACTATTTGATTCAGGCGCCACGCATAGCTTCATTAGCCAAGCTTTCATTGATAAATATAGCTTGCAAATGCTACCCACCGATAGTCCCTATGTGATCTGTCCACCGGGTGGGAGAATTTCAGCAAGCATGATGGTCCCAAAAGCGCCATTGTGCTTAGAGGGTAGAGTTTACCCTACGTCTCTCATAATCTTAGAGGGACAAAATGTCGATGTCCTCTTAGGGATGTCATGGTTAACCCGCCACGGCGCTGTTTTAGACACCGTCCTCCGAGTCGTGCACTTGAACTCAGAAGTGCACGAGTCTCACTCATTATTTCTGGACAGTCCAGAAATAAAACTTCCAAGTGTCTATCAAGCCGCAACCATCAGATTGGAGGATATTCCAGTGGTCCGAGAGTTCCCTGATGTATTCCCGGACGATTTGCCGGGGATGCCGCCTGATAGAGAGGTGGAGTTCAAGATTGAACTCGCACCGGGAACCATGCCGATATCCCGAAGGCCGTACAAGATGGCGCCCAAGGAGTTGGCTGAACTGAAGACTCAGCTCACGGACCTTCTGGAGAAGGGTTTTATTAGGCCGAGCTCCTCGCCATGGGGCTGTTCGGCATTATTTGTCAAGAAGAAGGATGAGACGTTGCGGCTTTGCGTGGACTACCGTCCATTAAATGCCGTAACCATCAAGAACAAGTACCCGTTGCCACGGATCGACATGTTGTTTGATCAGTTGGTCGAAGCAAAGATCTTTTCCAAGATGGATTTAAGATCCGGGTACCATCAGATTAAGATAAGGGCTGAGGACATTCCGAAGACGGCTTTCTCGACGAGGTACGGGCTCTATGAGTACCTGGTCATGTCCTTCGGCCTCACTAATGCTCCAGCTCATTTCATGTACTTAATGAACTCGGTATTCATGCCAGAGCTGGACAAGTTTGTCGTGGTCTTCATCGACGACATCCTGGTATATTCCAAGTCGGAGGAAGATCACAAGAAACATCTGCGTATAGTCTTGCAACGGCTGCAGGACCATAAATTATACGCAAAATTCAGCAAATGCGAGTTTTGGATATCGCAAGTGCCTTTCCTCGGGCATATCATCTCAGCGGAGGGTATCGCTGTGGACCCAAGCAAGATCACTCAAGTGCTGAATTGGAAATCCCCGAGAACTGTTCACGAGGTCCGGAGTTTCCTCGGACTCGCGGGATATTATCGGAGGTTCATTCCGAACTTCTCGAAGATTGCCAAGCCAATGACGGAGCTGCTGAAAAAGGCTACCAAATATGTTTGGAGTCCAGCATGTGAAGCAGCATTCAAGGCTTTAGTCAAGCACCTGACATCAGCACCGGTTTTGGCGCAGCCAGACACAACAAAACCGTTCGATGTGTACTGCGATGCATCCGGCATTGGGCTCGGATGTGTGCTGATGCAAGACCGAAGGGTGGTCGCGTATGGATCACGGCAGCTTAGGAACCATTAGAAGAATTATCCAACTCACGACTTGGAGCTCGCTGCCGTGGTACTTGCACTAAAAATGTGGAGGCACTACCTACTCGGTAACCTCGTACATTTATATACCGACCACAAAAGCCTCAAGTACATATTCACTCAGAAGGAGCTGAACATGAGGCAACGGAGGTGGTTAGAACTGATAAAGGATTACGAGATAGAGATCCATTATCATCTGGGCAAGGCAAACGTATGGCAGATGCGCTGAGCCGCAAGTCACACGTCAATAATCTGACCATCACACCGTTGGAAGGGAGCGAACCACCACTACATGTGATTCCACACGGAGCTCTCTACAACCTAGCTTTAATCCCCACCATCCGTGAAGAGATAGCGGCAGCCCAGAAGAATGACAAGGGCATGTCACATTTGCGGAGACGTGTAGACAGTGGGGAGTTGAAATGTTTCCGGAAGGACGGAGACGGCGTTCTGTGGTTCAAGGACCGGATCGTCGTACCCCGTAAACCGGAATTACGGAAGAAAATCTTTGATGAGGCTCATTTATCAAAGTTTTCTATTCACCCCGGCAGCAACAAAATGTATCAAGAACTCAGAAGAAGGTTTTGGTGGACACGGATGAAGCGCGAGGTTGCAAAATACGTGTCCGAGTGTGATACATGTCGAAGGGTGAAGGCAGATCATATGCGGAAACCGGGACTGCTGCAACCACTGGGCATTCCTGCCTGGAAGTGGGAGGACGTGAGCATGGATTTCATCATCGGTTTACCCACCACCTTACAGAAACATGATTCAGTGTGGGTGATCATCGATCGGCTCACCAAAGTTGCCCATTTTATCCCGGTCAACACCAACTACAACGCCAAGAAGTACACTGAACTGTACATCTCATGGATCCTATGCTTGTACGGCATACCCCGTACTATCATATCGGATCGGGGCACTTTATTTGTGTCCCGTTTCTGGGAGCAGCTGCACGCTGCCTTGGGGACGAAGCTGATCCGTAGTTCAGCCTACCACCCGCAGACGGATGGGCAAACGGAGCGGGTAAATCAAATCTTAGAAGACATGCTACGAGCTTGCGCTATCAACCACGGCAAGAATTGGGATGATCACTTGCCGTTAGCCGAGTTCTCGTACAACAATGGATACCAAGCCAGCATCAAGATGGCGCCCTACGAGGCGCTATACGGGAGAAAATGCCGCACACCCTTGAATTGGTGTGAGTCTGGCGAAAGGGTTATCTTCAGGATTGACCTTGTCAACAACGCGGAAGAAAAGGTTCAACTAATTCAAGCGAACCTAAAAGCCGCTCAATCCCGTCAGAAACAGTATGCGGACCGGAGAAGGCGCCATTACAATTCGAAGTTGGAGATCACGTATATCTACGGGTGTCTCCAATGAAGGGCGTAAACAGATTTGGGGTGAGAGGAAAGTTGGCACCCCGATTCATCGGTCCATTTCAGATTACTGAAAGATGTGGATCAGTGGCATACCGGCTGAAATTACCAGAAGCACTTTCCGGTGTGCACGACGTCTTTCACATTTCCCAGCTGAGGAAGTGTCTTAAGCTATCAACTACCGTTCAGCTGGAGGATATTGAAGAACTGCAACCGGATCTCACCTATCGGGAGGAACCGGTGCAGATTATTGATGAAAAGGCCCGAACCACACGCAACCGTACGTTGTGGTTCTACAAGGTTCTATGGAGTAATCACTCCACGGACGAAGCGAATGGGAGAGCGAAGAATTCCTTCGCACTAACTACCCCAACTTTTTCACGTCGCATATCCGGTAATTTTCCACCGTCCACTCTCTCATTTTCACCTTATAATCTCGGGACGAGATTCTTTTAAGGGGGGAGGAATGTAAGGGCCTCAGCTTTTGACACACATTTGCAGTGGTCATCACCACACCACACACCTCATTTGAGGAAGGATGATGAACACAAATGAAGAGCAAGTAACAATTATCAACATGCTCATTAGAAAACAAACTCACACATTGCAAAAGTGGTATTTCCCACATGTGATATAGATGGGCAGGACATATAAAAACTCCTACACTTTACTAAGGATGTCCATGCCAAGTTTCACCCAAATTCAAAACCTTTTTGAGGTCATTTTGGGTATAGTTAGGAAGAGGGCAGTTTGAAACCATATTCAAATTCAAACTGTTTTTATCCCATGAATTTAAAAGTGGAAGGCATATTCTTACTCAGCACATTTTTGTGAGCTCACACACCAATTTTCACTCCATTTGGAGTTGATCTTGACATGATCTAAGTGGGAGAAATTCAAACTTTATTTGAATTTCAAACTGAACTTGTGCTGAAATTCATTCAAACCAAACCTCATTTGAACTTTGATCAATTCAAATGGCTCATGGGTGAATGATTTGAATTGCCAAGGGTAGTATGGGGTTCACTGTTTACAACAGTGATTAGGAGTAAATTTCAGAGGTTAAAATGGGGAGTGGGACCCACATGTCAGCCTCTACTTCAACACAAACCGACTGAAACACAGCTCAATCGGTTCCCGGGTGCAGTGTGCGCGCGCCACCGGGGGGTGCAGCCGGCGCCAGCTCCTGCTGCGCGCCCCAAGCCGGAGACCAGTCGCCGGGCTACTTATCCCCTCCCCGGCGTGCTTCGGTCACCCATTCCCCGAGCTGCCGACGTGCGCGACCTGTTCTTCCACTGCCATCGCCGCCGTCCGAGCTCACGCTTGATCAAGCCCGATCACTCGTGAGCACAGCCTCCTCCACAGCAAAACGGCACCAAGAGATCGTGAGCAACCTCCTAGACCCCGTGTTGTCCAGTGAGCAAGCGCCCTCGAGCTGTATGAGCCGTTTCTCCGGCGAGCCGAGCATCGCCGCCGATCGGGCTCTCGTGGGCAGCACAACCCAGCCGCTGTCACGTCCTCTTCTCTACACAAGAAAGGTGCGTGATTGTATGTAGATGGAGTAGCCGAAAGCCGTTTGGCGATTGATCAAACCTCGGCCGAGAATTTCCAAGTTTACTCGTGATCAGTTCATAAGGACCGAGCTCACCTTCGGGTGAAATTCGTGCTCTATACACGAGGGTTGGGCAAGCTCGTTCCCTAGTAGCTTCTACGCACGATAGCGCCCATGCCCGAACTGGAATCAGAGGAAACCGTCGAGAATCGGCCATGATATGGCCGTTTTCCCCGCCGCCATGGCTGAACACCTCGGCTCACCGTCGAGAGCCTAGTTGCCGGTATTTCTAGCTTCCACCCAGCCCTGGTTCGTGTTTCCCATGCTCTACTGATGCTCTCCGACCGATTCCCGGTCGATTTGGTGCACGGGAGAGCGGGACCAACCTCACCGGAACCCTAGCAGGTGCTGTCACCGGTGCGCACGGGTTTCCGGTCATCGCCGGCGGCCGGCGACCCCACCATCGAGTCCAGGGGATCAGTTAAGGGGCAGGCGGCGAGTTTCGGGCCGGGGGGTGGCCGGGAACTCAGTTCCAGCGAAGGTCGCCGGAGATCGCCGCCGCCGCGCAGTTGGCGCGAGGAGGGAGACGACGCACTGTGTGCGGGGCCCACAAGCCAGAGTTTAAACTTTTTCCCGAATTTCAGTTTCAGTTCAAACTTCAAATCCTTATAACTTTGGCTAGAAAGCTCCAAATCGAGTGAACCAAATTTTGTTGGATTCAGCTCTCTGAGCACTTTCCAGCAAATCAAGTTTCACTTCATGAAAACCCTTAATTCTCCAGAATTAATTCCTCAATGTTTAAACTGTTAGGAATTTTAACTGGAGAATCCTGTGAAGGAAAATCCTGAAATTTTGCTGGGATGTTCAACAAAATATCCCTGAACTACAATAAAAATTTCAGACCCATTGGAGCTCATCTGTTCCACCTAATGGTGTGATTAGTGAAACTGTTCCAGAGAAAATAGAAAATGTTCAGAAACATTTTCAGAATTTTCTCTGGAATTGTTTAGCTCATAACTTTAGTTAGGAACCTTCAAATTAAGTGAGACCAACTACATTAGAACCCTCTAAAAATCTAGTTTTCAGAAAGTCATAGTTTGCTTCATGAAAATTCCTAGAACACCCTAAGAGTTCCAATTAAGGTCAAGGACATAATTAATTGTGGAGGGCTCAAATGAGCTTTGCTGCAACTAAAACTTGGCCAAGTCTCTGTTTAGGTTGTAACCAAGCCACAGTAAAAGTTTCACAGTCATTAGGTCTGTCTAGCAAGGGTTATAGACTTCACAACCTCAAAGTTAATACAAATGCATTTAAATTGATACATATATTGCTCTTATCATGTAGTCACTAAGGTCGAGGAGGAACCCGAAGTCCTAGACTTCGTTACTCCGGAGGAACAGCTAGCCTACGACCAAGAGCAGCAAGGCAAGCTCCGGTTTGCATTAACCTTTTTACAAATATTTATTGTTTTGAGCACATACTTGTTTCCTTTATTCTGTGCATTAGAGTCTTGTTTGGAAGCCCCACTGCATAGCCAAGAGAACCATGGGTTGGGTTTAGGATTGCAAACCCCGTTAGCTACTGCATTGCTAGGATAGAGTAGTATTCGGTACAAGTCGAGTAGTTGGAACTACTCGCGAGAATAGGCTAGAGGCACATTGCTCGGGTAGAGATAGCACATGATACACATGGCAAGAAAATGAGACCGAGCGGAGAGTAAGGGCAGCAAGACTTTGGGGCCTGTGTGCTATAGCTCCGCTTGTGTCGATTGAGGACCGAGCCGTGTGCGGGCCTGTTGAACAAGCTAGAACAGTACCGAAGACCTACCGGCTATATGGGAACCGGGAAACCGATGTAACTCGGGTAGCTGGGTGTTGAGGCATAGCTGGTCGTTCAGAGGGTAGGTTGAGAGCTCGAGGTGTAAATCGGCTGGCGGCACTGAGATGCGCGTGCAGAGACCTCTTGCTCGGGACGATTGGACCGGTTCAACATTTGGCTAACGGGTGAAAGGTAGTCGCGTACGGCGTCCGTGATGGTTGTTGTAGGCAACATCGAGTACGGGCGTACGTGACGGGTTGTTCGGGTAACCCTGCAGGTGTAAATCGATTATAATCGCCGTCCCTCGCGGTCAGTGAGTACCACTTGTTCACTGTACCGTGACGTAGAAAGAACAGGCTAGTTACATGTTAAAATGTTGCTGATTGAAAGATGGACTTGATTGCTAATGACTAGCTGTAGTTTAGAGCTAACTAAAGTTCATTTCAACTTTGGGCAAAGTACATGAGAGAAATGCGTTTCTTGTTTGATTGCGGCTCTCTCATGTACCTTAGCGTAAGGTTCTCCACAACCTGCTTCTCGGTCAGTAGGAGCCATGCTGGGTGGCTTAACCGACCAGCGTGCGGGACGATGAGCGTTCCCAGCACTCGCCTCTGTGGACTACTGCGAGCTAGTCGCAGCGTTCCTCCTGGGTTATGCACCGCAATAGGATGCCGTGGCGCCACGCCAGTAAAGATACCAGCGCGTAGCACTTAGCCATCCGCACAATCCGTTCAGTGAATGCACGTTCATCAGGAAGGATGTCCTTCAAGGAGTCCCGGACCTCCGTGGTCCATGCATCGGGACTACTTGAACTTCTGGATCTTGAGCGCTGGGTTGCATGGAGTCCCCAGTGACGCTTACACTTTGGCGGCGTCCATGGCTGCAGGGCCGCCGGGACCGCCAGCTTCGAGGTGCTGGTCCAGCCCCCTTCACCAGGCTCGGCGGGCCGGGCTGTGGGCCGCATCAACGTCCTCTCGAAGACTCCTTCGGGCACAGGGGCTCAGGTGGAGGCCTTCGTTGAGAGGTCGTCAGCTGCGGCCTTGCCAACGCGCGGTACATGGCGCAGGTCCAAGGCGAGGAAGTCTTTCTCCAACATCCGCACGTGGAGCAGATAAGCAGCTAGCTGTGGGTCATTGCAAGGGCATTCACCCTTAACTTGCTTGATAACTAGGTGGGAGTCGCCCTGCGCCAACAACTGGCGAGCGCCTAGAGATAGGACTGTCTTTTAGGCCAAAGATGAGTGCTTCATGCTCTGCCAAGTTGTTGGTTGCCTTGGAATTGAGATGCACCATGTACCCAGACTGCTCCCCAGATGGCATGAGAAGCAGTACGCCGGCACCAGCCCCCTGCTTTCGCGAGGAGCCATCGAAGAAGAGCGTCCAGTGAGGCCCGGTGAAGACCGGAGCTTGGTGCTTTGGTTCACCGTCTTCGCGGTCCCCTGGGTCAGCCTTCGTTGGCGTCCATTCAGCCACGAAGTCAGCCAGTGCCTGGCTCTTGAATGTCTGACGTGGTCGGGAGCTCAGCTTGAACTCCGCCGTCTTCGGGATGTCTTCCGGTTTTGGAAGCTGGCAGTGAGTGCCAATGACGCCCGTCTTCTGCTCCGGCGCACTTGTCCGCCAGGCTGAAGAGCCCCGAGATGTCTTGCACCTCCCAGGTGGCCAACTTCTCGAGCATCTTCTCGTCCCGGACACAGTGTACCCCGGTATGGGCAAGGCTGCGCCATAGACCGGGGGCGCCGTTTGCAGGCCATATGGCTGTGGCATATGCTGCGTGGCGTATGCCTGGGGCAGAGATCGCGTGGCGAAGGTCTGCGCCTCAGGTTGGGTCGAGGCTGACGTCATGCTGTTGCCAGCCTCTTGGTTGCGACGCCTTTCTCGACGTTGCTCGAGGTACACCTGGGCATCTTGGCCCAAGTGACACCGTTCCAGCTCGGTCCTCAGGTCCGTCGACGGAATCCTTTTGGAGCTGGAATCTGCCGTCTGTCCGTCAACCGTTGGCGTGCGCGTCAGCGACACAGCCGGTTGGCCGGAGCGTCGTCCCCGCCGAAGCCGAGGGTTTGCGGCGGTGACGACGAGACGGTCTACCTCGCGAATCCACTGCTGGGTCACTGAATGGGGTGCGTCCCCAGCAGGTGGATTGTACAGTAGTGCTCTTGCTGCAGCTAGCGCACCCCCGTGGGGTACGCTCAGCGGTGCAGAAGATCTCACGCTAGTTGGAGCCTGCATTGCCGGAGTCGGCGTTGCCGGAGTCGGCTGCTGGCTTCCAGCTTGCGCCGACACACTCGGTCCTGAGCGTGTCGACACGTATTCCCCGCTAGTCACGGTCCGTCGTGAACGCGGGGGAGGAGAGTTTGCCGCTGAAGGAAGCTTGGTCATCTTCGTCAGCGGAAACTCGTCGCACAAGGGAAAAGCCCCCTTCCTGGCGCGCCAAATGTCAAAGTGTGTGGTCGACACTTCCCCTGGACCTGCTCTGGAAAGCCCGCGGAGGTTCTTTTTCAGAGGGGCTAGTCGCTTGCGGAGAGCTTAAGCGTAGGGACGAGTGAGGGAGGAGCTTGACACGCAAGTTTTACGTGGTTCGGGCCGCCGGAGCGTAAAACCCTACGTCCACGGTGAGCAGAGGTGCTCGCTGTATTGCTTGTTGCTCAGAACCGGAGTCCTGAGCTTGGGATGAGTTATCCTAGGGTGCGAATGGCTAGAGTGTGAACCCTTGCTAACGTTGCCTACCCGAGCCTTTTATAGTCCATGGCTCGAGCGGCTTACAAGGTGGGCCCGGGACCCGACAGGTGGCCCCGGGGTGATTTCCTACCAGCTATTATGTCTTGGCGCTGGCGTCGAAGTCCTCGTCCTGCCACCCTGCCCATGCCGCATGCTAGTCGTAGTGGTTGATGACGGCGGAGGCGGCAGGGGATGTCTTGTCACTGTGTTTATTGGCTTGCAGCTTCAGACACTGTACGCCTGTCCTGACTGTGACTGGTCACATCGCCTCCTAACAGGCGTGCGCCGCACCTCTTTGTCTCGGGAAGGCGTGGGTCTTGAATGTTTTGTACGGTAAAGGCATGGCGCGCCTTTACTCCCGCTGCCTACCGCGCCGGTCGGCAGCACTGCTCTGCTGGCCACGTGTTGGACACGGAGCTCTCCTCTGAGGAGGGGGGGGGAGCTCCGGCTCCGCTGGACACGTGGAGCCTTCGGAGCTCACCGCCACGGAGGGGGCGAGGTCCGGTCTTCTGGGCTACGCGGCAGGCCCGGAACTATCCTCCAAGAGGAGGGGAGCTCCGGGCCCGCTGGACACGTGGCGCCTTCGGAGCTAGCCCCTGCAGAGGGGGTGAGGTCCGGCCTCCTGGGCCACATGGCAGGCTCGGAGCTATCCTCCATTGGGAGGGGAGCTCCGGACCCGCTGGACACGTGGCGCCTTCAAACCTTGCCGCTGCAGAGGGAGCGAGATCCTTAGGAAGTTTTACCCTGTGCGCGGGGGTACCCGGTATTGAGGGTACCGACAGCCGCCCTGCCCATGCCTCAAGCTAGTCGTATTGGTTGATGACGGCGGGGGCGGTAGGGGATGTCTTGTCGCTGTGTTTATTGGCTGGCAGGTTCTGACACTGCGCGCCAGTCTGTGATGCGACTGGGCGCAACGGCACCTGACAGAGACGTGCTCTGCCTCTCCGTGTCTTGGGAAGGCGCGGGCCTTGAATACCTTGTATGGGCAAGGTATGGTGCGCCTTTACGCCTGCTGCCTACCGCACGGGGGCAGGCAGCGCCGTCCCGCTGGACACGTGGCGGGCCTGGAGCTCCCCTCTGAGGAGGGGGAGGTCCGGCCCCGCGGGACACATGGAGCCTTCGGACCTCTCCCCGCGGAGGGGGGAGGTCTGGCTTTGGTCGGCCATGTGGCGGGCCCGGAGCTCTCCTCTGTGGTGGGGAGAGGTCCGGACCCGCTGGACACATGGCACCTTCAGAGCTCTCCCCTCGGAGGGGGGAGGTCCGGCTGCCGCTGGCCACGTGGCGGGCCCAGAGCTCTCCTCTGAGGAGAGGGAGGTCCGTCCCCGCTGGACACGTGGCGCCTTCGGAGCTCTCCCTGCAGAGAAGGGTGAGATCCTTATGCATCTTCCCCTATGCGCGGGGGTACCCCATATTGCGGGTACCGACAGTGGCCCCCGGGCCCATCTCGGGGGAGATAGCGATCCCGAGGTGGGGCCTCCATCTCTTCTGTTCCGCGCACTTTCTCTAAGTCCCGCATTGACCGCTGCCAGAGCATGAACAGTCGCGGGATCGTGGGAGCGTACGCCCACTTGATGGTTGCTTTTACTGCGGCTGTTCCCAAGGCTGCCACTTCTACATGTTGCGGCGCTTTCTTCGGGAACCGCCGAAGCGCCATGCCAGCTCGTCTTCTTGGGAGACTGACTCCTTGACACACCGCTTCAGCAGGATGGCTTGGGCCCACCTGTCATTGGCGCTCGGTCTTGGAGCCGAAGCGGTTGTCCATGGGGTGTATTCGAAGAGTTTCGAATCGTTTGGAATCGCACCTAGGAAGTTTTAAGAGGGGATCTTACCCGCATTGCGGCTTCCCTTCGCACTTCCCAGCGCTTTTCCTTGGACTCTTGTGCCTTTGTGTACTTGTCTTTGAGACCTCCCTCGCCATGGCTTCCAACCCGCCCCCAGAGAAGAAACGCGCTCGATCTCCTCCAGTGGCGGCATCTGTGCCAAGTCGGGGATCCAGGGTGCCTGCACCTCCTGCTTCTGGAGATGGCACTCCTTCCGGTGGCGACACAAAGGGGTCCCGGGCTGATCATTCCGACGGAACTCCTCTTAAGCGACAACAGGCCGAAGGTTCCCAGACGTCGCGTCCTCCTTCCTTAAGTGGTGGAGTCTCTGGGGAACCTGCCGATGCATCGAGGGGAGCTTCTGGAGCGTCCCCTATTCCGTCAGTCCAGGCGATTGCGGAGCGACCGTCAGTGACAATGGCGGGCTCTGGGGATCCTACCCCGGCTCGGAAGTCGGGGTTCACGGCCTGCTGGAGTGTTTGCGCTTCTCGACCGTCCCCGACTGGTGGGGAGTCTGCGCCGTTGCGCTCGGAAACCGGGACAGCTGCCGTGGCCCCCAAGCCAGCGCGAGTTTGCTCTGTTCTGTTGTGTCCGGATTCCACGGCAGCGTCATCTCCTCCTGCCGAGACGGCTGCCGCGGCCCCCAAGCCAGCGCAGGTCGGCCCTGTACCAGACGACCTGGCTTCTATTTCAGCGTTGACTGCCCCCACTCGTCCCTCTCCATGGGCTGAGGAGCCAGATGTTAGTGAGAGTTCGGCGGGTCCGGCTGTCGAAGTCCCGGCGCCGGCTTCTCCTGACCAGCGTCTCATCCCGGTCCCTGGCGCATCGCCTTTTCTTGAGGATGATGTGATGGAGGAGGTCGGGGGTGCTGCTCCGGCCTCTGCTGCCCCACTGCCCCTGGCGGATGCCTTCGTGCTCACCCAAGTGAGCGTCCGGCAGGTCTTGGCCGCGCTTGGTCTTGAGCGAGAGGAGCAGACGGTTGAAAGGGATCGCCTCCTCATCTGGGAGAACCTTTTGCGGGAGCGGACCGCGGAGGTCAAGGGCGAGCTCGATTCCAGGCGGTAGTTGCTTGACTTCAGGGAAGCGCTCCTCGACCGGCAGAAGCGGGCTGTCGACCGTCTGGATGCCAAAACACGGCGGCTCCACAGGGAGGCCCTTGAGGCACATGCCCAGGCCGAGGAGAGCCTCTCTGCCGTGGAGGAGATACGACAAAGGTTGGAGCACCGTAAGCGCGCCGTTGAGGACCAGGAGCGTTCCACGGCAGCCGAGGCAGAGAGGGTCGCCGCGCGGCTGGCGGCAGGCGAGGACGACCTGCGAGCTCGGGCCAGGGAGCTAGAGGCCCGGAAGGAAGACCTCGCCACGAGGGAGGAACAGGTCTCCCACGAACTCCAGGCAATCCTGGATCGGGAGTTGCCTGCCGACTTCCGGGCTTCTGAGTTGGAGCGGCTCGCCCAGACTCTCCGCCTTCGGGAAAGCTCCCTGTCGGCCAGGGAGAAGGAATTCTCTGAGGGAATCCACGACGCCCTGCAGGCAGCACGCCGCGAGGTAGAGTAGCTCTTGGCCATGCGGTCATCCGAGGCGCGTGCGGTCTCGAGCTTCTTCAATCAGGCGGGGTCCGCCTTGGTCCCCCTTGGCTTCAGCCCGGTGAAGGCGGCGGCTCCTGCACTGAAGGTGGCCGAGGTGATCCCCGCGCTGGAGTCAATCGGCGCCAAGCTGAGCAGGCTGGACTCGGTGTGTGGTCGACACTTCCCCCGGACCTGCTCTGGGCAGCCCGCGGAGGTTCTTTTTCAGAGGGGCTAGTCGCTTGCGGAGAGCTTAAGCGTAGGGACGAGTGAGGGAGGAGCTTGACACGGCGAGTTTTTATGTGGTTCGAGCCGCCGGAGCGTAAAACCCTACGTCCACGGTGAGCAGAGGTGCTCGCTGTATTGCTTGTTGCTCAGAACCGGAGTCCTGAGCTTGAGGGTGAGTATGCCTAGGGTGTGAGTTGCTGGAGTGCGAACCCCGGGTGCGAATGGCTAGAGTGCGAACCTTTGCTAACGTTGCCTACCCGAGCCTTTTATAGTCCAAGGCTCGTGCGGCTTACAAGGGGGGCCCGGGACCCGACAGGTGGTCCCGGGGAGATTTCCTGCCGACTATCGTATCTGCATTTATGTTGGTTGTTGTCTCTGGCAAAGGCTTCCGAGCCATCGTTCTGCCGCCCAGCCCATGCCGCATGCTTGTCGTAGTGGTTGATGACGGCGCGGGCGGCAGGGGATGTCTTGTCGCTGTGTTTATTGGCTGGCAGGTTCTGACACTGCACGCCAGTCGGTGATGTGACTGGGTGCAACGGCACCTGACAGAGGCGTGCTCCGCGTCTTCGTGTCTTGTGAAGGCGCGGGTCTTGAATGCTTTGTTCGGTAAAGGCATGGCGCGCCTTTACTCCTGCTGCCTACCGCGCCGGGCGGCAGCACTGCTCTGCTGGCCACGTGTCAGACCCGGAGCTCTCCTCTGAGGAGAGGGGGAGCTCCGGCTCCGCTGGACACGTGGAGCCTTTGGAGCTCACCCCCGCGGAGGGGGTGTGGTCCGGCTTCCTGGGCCACGTGGCAGGCTCGGAGCTATCCTCCGTGGGGAGGGGTGCTCCGGCCCCGCTGGACACATGGCGCCTTCAAACCTCGCCCCTGGAGAGGGAGCGAGGTCCTTAGGAAGTTTTATGCTGTGCGCGGGGGTACCCGGTATTGAGGGTACCGACAGTGGCCCCCGGGCTCACCTTGGGGGAGGTAACGAGTCCGAGGTGGGGCCTTCTCCTACCTGCGCACTTTCTTGTATTGAGTACTCCCTGTGCTGGCAGGGTCTTGACGGCTTCGGAGTACAGCCTCTTAGGAGAGGGTGAATCCTGGCATCGGAGCTCTGCCCAGCTGCGGGGGCGGAGGTCTGGAAGTCATCGGAGCTCAGTCCAGAGAAGGGCGTGAGGTCCGGAGGTCATCGGAGCTCAAGCCAGCGAAGGGCGTGAGGCCCGGTGTCAAAGTGTGTGGTCGACACATTCCCCGGACCTGCACTGGGCAGCCCGCGGAGGTTATTTTTCGGAGGGGCTAGTCACTTGCGGAGAGCTTGAGCGTATGGACGAGTTAGGAAGAGCTTGATACGGCGGGTTTTACGTGGTTCGGGCCGCCGGAGCGTAAAACCCTACGTCCACGGTGAGCTGAGGTGCTCGCTGTATTGCTTGCTGCTCAGAACCGGAGTCCTGAGCTAGGGGATGACTGATGTCTAGCGTATGAGTTGCCAGAGTGCGAACCCTTGCTAACGGCGCCTACCCGAGCCTTTTATAGTCCAAGGTTCGGGTGGCTTACAAGGGGGGCCCGAGACCCGACAGGTGGTCCCAGGGAGATTGCCTGCAGACTATCGTATCCGCAGTTATGTCGGTAGTTGTCTCTGGCGAAGGCTTCTGAGTCTTCGTCTTTCCGCCCTGCCCATGCCGCATGCTAGTCGTAGTGGTTGATGACGGCGGGAGCGGCATGGGATGTCTTGTCGCTACGTTTATTGGCTGGCAGGCTCTGACACCGCGCGCCAGTCTGTGATGTGACTGGGCGCAACGGCACCTGGCAGAGGCGTGCTCCGTGTCTCTGCGTCTTGGGAAGGCACGGGCCTTGAATACCTTGTACGGGAAAGGTATGGGGCGTCTTTACGCCCGCTGCCTACCGCTCGGGGGCAGGCAGCGCTGTTCTGCTGGCTACATGGCGGGCCCGGAGCCCTCCTCAGAGGAGAGGGGGGGTCTGGCCCCGTAGGACACGTGGAGCCTTCGGACCTCTCCCCGCGGAAGGGGAGGTCCGGCTTCTGTCAGCCATGTGGCGGGCCCGGAGCTCTCCTCTGAGGAGAGGAAGGTCCGGCCCCGTTGGACACATGGCGCCTTCGGACCTCTCTCCCGCGGAGGGGGAGGTCTGGCTTCTGCAGGCCACGCGGCAAGCACAGAGCTCTCCTCTGAGGAGAGGGAGGTCCGGCCCCGCCCAACGCGTGGCGCCTTTGGAGCTCTCCCTGCGAAGAAGAGCGAGTTCCTTAGGCATTTTCCCCTGTGCGCGGGGGTACCCCATATCGTGGGTACCGACAGTGGCCCCCGGGCCAATCTCGGGGGAGATAGCGAGCCCGAGGTGGGACCTCCGCCTCTTCTGTTCCGCGCACTTTCTCTAAGTCCCGCATTGACCGCTGCCGGAGCACAAACAGTCGCGGGGTCGTGGGAGCGTGCACCCACTTGATGGTTTCCTTTACTGCGGCGGTTCCCAAGACTGCCACTTCTGCACGTTGCGGCGCTTTCTCTCGGAGCCGCCGGAGTACCTTGCCGGCTCGTCTTCTTCTTGGTTTTGCCTAGCTGAGCCCTTATCTCTGCAAGGTGCTCAGAGGTCTTCACCAATCTCGACGCTCTGCTCCGGCGCCTTCCCCGTGTCCTTACTGTATTAAGGGCCCCGGAGGTCTCCGGGGCCCGCCTCATGAGGATGGGGAGGCCCGGATCTGCCGGCCACGTTGCGGGCCGGAGCTCTTCTCTAAGGAGAGTGAGGTCCGGCCCGCGGGACACGTGAGGCCTCCGGACCTCTCCCCTCAGAGGAGGGGGGGGGGGGAGGTCCGGCTTCTGTTGGCCACGTGGCGGGCCCGGAGCTCCCCCTAGAGGAGAGGGAGGTCCGGTCCCGCTGGACACCTGGGTCCTTCGGTCTTACCTTGGAGTTCCGGTCTTGCGCGATCCCGTAGTGGCCCCCTGGTTGGGGCATACTCCTGCAGGGAGTTAAGGCCGAGAGGTCCTGCACACAAGTAAGGGAAACGTAATTCTCCTTTGGGGCTCCCCCTCCTTTATCTCATAGTCTTATTTGGCTTACGGTCCCTAACCATATGCATGGTGCTTGGGGACTATAGTGCGCGAAGTGCTAGGGGCCCGGGGCCCCTTTGACCATCGGCAGGTACCTCCAACGCTACCGCCTCTGGTAGGGCAGCAAATGACGACTAGGGGTGAGAATGAGAAGAGGGAGCGGAGCACATGGCGGGCATACGCCGGAAGTGTAATCATAAGAAATTTAATACATAATTTTAAATGAGTACGAGAAAAGAGCAAAGTAGAACAAGTTTCTTTTCATATAATCTTCCACAGGAGGAAGGCAGGCTAAACATGGAGGCCACGACCCGTCCCATTAAGAAGGGAAGTAAGACTCTATGCGCTTGGAGTCAGAACCAGGCAAAGCTGAACGTAGTCATGTACCGTCCCCTAGGGCTTAGCTGCTCCAAGCGCTGTTCCCGGACTCTATGGAATTTATTATGAAAAGAAGGGACTGTCCTATCTTTGCTCTAAGGGTAGATCTTACGGAGGTGTTCTATGTTCCAAGGGTTCGGGAGCAGGTCCCCATCCTCGGTGGAAAGGCGTAAGCACCCGGGGCGGCACACTTTTGTGACTCGAAAGGGACCTTCCCAACTAGGGGAGAGTTTGTGGGTCCCTTCGTGAGAAAGTATGCGCCGCAGCACAAGGTCACCTTCCTGCAGCTCCTGGGCACGCACAGGCCTCTGGTGGTAACGACGGAGCGCTTGTCTGTACCGTGCGTTACGGAGAGCTGCATGCAATCGGACCTCGTCGACGAGGTCGATTTCTCCACGCCGGAGGTTGTCCTGCGCGGCTTCGTCGTAAGCCCGGACACGGTGAGACTTCATGGTGATCTCTGGGGGAAGTACAGCTTCGGCCCCATACAACATGAAGAAGGGTGTCTCTCCTGTGGCCCGGCTCTGGGATGTCCGGTTAGCCCATAGTGTGCTCGAAAGCTCATCCACCCAATTGGCACCATGTTTCTTCAGACTGGCATAGATGCGGATCTTAAGGCCCCGGAGAATCTCCGTGTTGGCCCTCTCGACTTGCCCATTGCTCTTTGTGTGAGCAACGGAGGCATAGCACACCTGAATGCCGAGGTCTTCGCAGTAGTCTTGGAAGGCTACGCTGGTTAACTGGGTCCCATTGTCGGTGATGATTCTGTTCGGGACCCCGAACCGACAGACAATCGACTTGATGAACTTTACTGCGGATTGCTTGTTGATGGTGACAACTGGTGTGGCTTCCGGCCACTTGGTAAACTTGTCGATGGCGACATAGAGGTACCGAAATCCCCCGACGGTTCTAGGGAATGGTCCCAGGATGTCCAGCCCCCATACGGCAAACGGCCATGAGGGCGGGATCATCTGTACCGCCTGAGCCGGTGTATGGATCTGCTTGGCGTGGAACTGGCACGCCTTGCAGCTCTCGACCAGCCTGACGGCATCCTGGAGTGCTGTCGGCCAGTAGAAGCCATGCCGGAAGGCTTTACCGACAAGCTTGCGTGAGGAAGAGTGACTCCCACATTCGCCTCCGTGGATCTCAGCGAGCAAGTCGCAGCCTTCCCACTGGGTTATGCACCGCAATAGGACGTGATTGGCGCCACGCCGGTAGAGATCCCCATCTACCAGCGCGTATCTCTTAGCCATATGCACGATCCGTTCAGCGGTTGCATGTTCATCAGGGAGGATGTTGTCTTTCAAGTAGTCCCGGATCTCCGTGATCCATGCATTGGGTCTGACTTGAGCTTCTGGATCTTGAGCGCTGGGTTGCACGGAGTCCCCAGTGACGCTTACGATCCTTGGCGGCATCCATGGCTGCAGGGCCGCCGGGACCGCCAGCTTTGAGGTGCTGGTCAAGCCCCCTTCGCCCGGCTCGGCGGGCCGGGCTGTGGGCCGCAGCAACGTCCTCTCGAAGACTCCTTCGGGCACGGGAGCTCCGGTGGAAGCCTTCGTTGAAAGGTCGTCAGCTGCGGCATTGCCAGCGCGTGGTACGTGGCGCAGGTCCAAGGCGAGGAAGTCTTTCTCCAACATCTGCGCGTGAAGCAGATAAGCAGCTAGCTGTGGGTCATTGCAGGAGCATTCACCCTTGACTTGCTTGATAACCAGCTGGGAGTCGCCCTGTGCCAACAACTGGCGAGCGCCTAGAGACAGGGCTGTCTGTAGGCCAAAGATGAGTGCTTCATACTCTGCCATGTTGTTGGTTGCCTTGAAATTGAGACGCACCATGTACCCAAACTGTTCCCCCGATGGCATGAGGAGCAGTACGCCGGCACCGGCCCCCTGCTTTCGCGAGGAGCCGTCGAAGAAAAGCATCCAGTGGGGCTCGGTGAAGACCGGAGCTTGGTGCTCTGGTTCACCGTCTTCGTGGCCCCCTGGGTCAGTCTTTGTTGGTGTCCAGTCTGCCACAAAGTCAGCCAGTGCTTGGCTTTTGACTGCATGGCGAGGAAGGAAGTCCAGCTCGAACTCCGCCAGCTCCGCCGCCCATTTAGCGACGTTGCCAGTCGCATGGGGGCTGTGAAGAATCGTCTTCAGCGGATAGGAGGTGATTACCGAGACCCGGTGGGCCTGGAAGTAATGGCGGAGCTTCCTGGAGGCCACGAGCACCGCATACAGCAGCTTGTGGACTTCTAGGTACCTTGTCTTGGCATCATGAAGTACTTCGCTGATGTAGTAGACAGGCCTCTGGATGGTTCGAACCCTCTCTCTTAAGTCTGGGAGGTCTTCATCCATTGGCCCTGGCCCGCTGGAGATGAGTGGATCCAAGGGGGCCTCCAGGAGTTGGAACCCGGAGGCCCTTAAGCTATCTTGCCCCTCCGGGGGGCCCCGCTGGTTCTCCGGGAGCTCCGGAGGGTCTTGCGGGATCTTCAGGAGGTCCCGTTGGGCCCCCGGGGGGTCCCACAGGACCTCGGGGGTTTATCTTGGGGGTCTGGGAGACCGCCCTGGACCTCCGGGAGGCCGCCCTGGACCTCCGGGAGGTTGCCTTGGAGGTCCGAGAGACCGTCTCGGTCCTGCAGGGCCTCCTGGCGTCTGTCTTCTGCTGCAGGAGCAGGTCGTGAAGATGAGAGGTCCGGCCGCTCTGCGACGAGGACCATACTCACCACCTCGGTTGTTGCCACGATGTAGAGCAACAGGTGCTCTCCGGGCTCTGGGGCTACCATGATAGGTAGGGTCGTCAGGAGCCGCTTCAACTCCTGGAAAGCCTCTTCTGCTTCGTCAGTCCAGGCAAACGGGCCAGACTTGCGCAGGAGCTTAAAGAAAGGGAGTGCCCGCTCTGCTAGCCTCGGTATAAACCGACTCAGCGCGGCTAGGCATCCCGTGAGTTTCTGGACATCTTTGACGCGGGAAGGAGGCTGCATCAAGTCGATGGCCTTGATCTTCTCTGGGTTGGCCTCAATCCCCCGGTGCGAGACCAGGAATCCTAAGAGCTTCCCAGAGGATACACCGAACACACATTTGTCGGGGTTCAGCTTGGTGCGCGTAGAGCGCAATTTGTCAAAAACTAAGGCTAGGTTATCTAACAAAGATGAACCCTGCTTGACCTTGACAACGATGTCATCAACGTACACCTCAACTAAGTCTCTTATTAACTCTCCAAAGGTTTTGTGCATTGCTCGCACAAAGGTGGGAAGAGCATTCTTTAGGCCGTAAGGCATAGAGACATAACAATAAAGGCCATCTACTGTGATGAAGGAGGTGTGCTCTTCATCCTTCCTAGACATGGGGATCTGATGGAAACCCGAGTAGGCGTCTAGGAAGCATAGCATATCACAACCTGATGTTGAGTCTACTATTTGATCTATTCTAGGGAGAGGGTGTAAGTCCCAAAACTTGTGAATAGAAAACTTGAGCTATGAATAAAGTTGAGTTTGAATACAAGAAATGGGACTTACAAAAACTTTTGTCTACTCATGAAAGTGTTGGCGTGTGCTATAAAACTTTGAATTCAGTTTGAAATAAGAGGGTCACTTCCAAAAAAAAAGAAGAAGGGCATGTTTCAAAAGAGGAAATTCAAACTGTTGTTTAAAAAGTTGTATTTGCAATGACCAACTCAAAGATCAGAGGGCATATTCAAACTCCCCAGGTTCAAATTGTAGAGGGGGCAAATTTGGAGGTGCCTTGATATGAATGTCAAAGGAACTTGTAAATTTCATCCAAATTTAAATTTGAACTTGAAACTGTGGCACAACTTGTCAAATGGCCGAATGGCTGTTGAATTTGGATCCCTCATAGATGAAATTACAATGTGCCAAGATTTGGAGATAATTGTGAGAGTTTTGGGGATAAAAAAAGGAGGTAGACCCCACCTGTCATAGTGACATTCAAACTTACCCTCGAAGCAATCTTGCTGTTTCCCTCGAGCGGCCGAGACATTCCTCCGAACGACACCGGGGCGCCACCGAGGCCACCGCCTCACCCTCCCCCTCGCGCTGGCCACCTCCTTGAGTCGGTCATCACGTCTGGGCGTGATCTTTTGCCCCAGCCGACCCCCACTCGGGCCTATTAGTCCCGCGCCGAACACCGAGAGCCGCCGCTTGACCAACCTCAGCGCCGATCCTCGCTCGGCACTGCTCATCCTTCACACGGCCATCTGAGCTCGTGGAGACATGCGCAAGAACCCACTGATTCGTCCTCGAGCTACCCAACCCATCCCACCAGCCCTGGTGCACGGTACACAGCAAGAACTTGCCATGAAGCTTCGGTTCAGGCCGCCGCCACGCCTCCTCGACGCCCCGGCGATACAGGCCGTGTCACAACCCAGGTTGAACAGCGAAAAGGTGCGCCACTCCCTCCTCTTCACACTGCCAAAGACCCTAGGCAATTCATCCACGGTAGCTCGGGAATTTCTAGAAAAACCGACGAGGTGTCCATAGGCCGTGGTGGGGGAATTTCTCAAAATTTGTGATCAACAGAAGTTCTTTGCTCATTCTGGTCACGGTATAGGCTAGAGACATCCTGGTGCGTCGATGACATCAAAAATCCGGAAGAAAAGTAGAGCCTCGACGGTGTTCTTCGAGTTTTAGCGTCGGACAACCATTTTTAAGCTAGGGCGCACGATGACTTGGTAGTTGGGGGCGTTTCCGAGCTCGGTTGCTTGCATGACGACCTCGGCCATGAGTCACTGGTGCTCTGGAGAAAGAAATCCGCGGATTTGGGTCAGTAGGGAGGCCGGCCGACGTCGCCGGACAAGGGCCGAGGCCGCTGCCCGTCGCCCGACCCCTTGCGGTCCTCTACAGCCCACGCAGATCCCGGGAATGGCTTTCTCACCCTCAAAAACCCCCAGACGGCGAGTAGCAGGCCGTGGGATGGCCGGAAAGTCAAGTCCGGCGAGGTCAGCGCTGAGCCGGCGAGGGGGGTGGAGCGCGCGGGAAAAAAGGGGGGGCGGGAGGAAGAAGAAGCTGCTGGCCCCACTGGTCAGTGGCCGTGGCGGTCGACTGGGATCTGCTGCGGCCACCCGATCTGCTGCGGCTACAGACTGGGCAGCTGTGGTCCGTGGTGTGGCTACAACGAGGGACTGACACGTGCCAGTCAGAGTTTAAACTGTTTCCAATTCAGTTTGAATTACAAATTCAGCTCAAACTGTGGAATTGCATAACTTTTGTTAGGGAGCTCCAAATTTAGTGATTCAAATTGGGTTGGATTCAGGATGAAAAACTCCATCCAAATATGCAACCCAATTTGCATGAAAACCAATAGAAAATTCTGGATAATTCCTTAAAGCTTTTCAGCTAAAGAATTTTAGAGGGAGTTTGGTTCATCCAAAATTCCCCAAATTTTGCCAGGATATTCTTTAGGATATTAGGAGACTCCTGTAAAAGTTTCAGCTCATTTGGAGTTGATTTAATTAGGGTAATTCTAATTCCAAATTTCTGTATTCAAATAAATACAGAAACATTTCCAGAGAATTTCCAAAACTTGGAAATTCAGTCCTAGCCATTCCTTAGTTCCAAAAATCCTAGGAAAATTCATGCATACTCCCTGAGCTATGTATGAAATTATAGTTCACGTGAATTTGCATGAATGTACAAATTTAATCAGAATTAATTCCTTTTTGCTTAAATGCTTAGGGAATTGTTCTGGGTGATCCACTTAGTGAAATGTTCTGAATTTTGGTCCAGAGAACTTTCTTGTGACAAGGAACTCCCAAGAAAATTCCCAGCTCCATTGGAGCCATGGATCATTAGTGTTCTGTTCAACCATTAGTTGATCCCCCACCCAAGTGATGAACCTCACTTCTCACTTGAGGATAATGCTTAGACACACATCCAAACCACCACCCCAGTGCCATTTTAAATTCTTAAACAAAGATCCAGTTTCAAACTTGTCTGTAGCACTTGTTAGCAAAAGGATTTATAATTAAACATGTATGCATATTCATAACATGTAGTGGTTAAACGTGGATGAGTGAAGATTGGATCAAGGAGCAAGAAGGCAGGGATTAAGCTTCAAGTCAGCATCAGCAACTAACTTCAAACTTATCTGACTTTAGCTACCTGCAAAAACCAAGGCATGCCCCGGTTTGCACTTAAGTTGTTTTTAAAGTTTTCACTTTGTTCACTACGTTTGGTCAAGGTTTGGATGTGCATTAGGTCAAGGATGTTGATACTCCACTTGCATAACCAAACATGAACCCGGAGGTCAAGGGTAGCATTGTGTCATCGCTGTACAATAAGGCCGTGCTAAATAGGCTAGGACATCCGGTAGAAGACGAGTAGTTGGAATCTACTCGCGAGCGTTGTTTTAGGATCACATAAGTGGGGTTGGAAAGAGAGGCAAACTAAAGTTTACGTTTCTAAAGATGAGACCGGGCAGGAGAGTTAGGTAGCGACAAGACGAGGTCTTGGTCGAGTAGCTCTGCCCGTGTCGGTCAAGGACCGAAGCGTATGCAACCCCGCTGAGCAAGTATTGAGTTGTGTACCGGATGCTTACTGATATATGGGAACCAGGAAACCGATGTACCAGGTTCACTGGATTGTAGAGGCATACCACATCGTCTCGTTAGACCTATGAGCCCGAGACGGCGCGACCGGTTCTACAGTTTAGTGTCCTGAGAAAGGTTGCCACATACGACGTAATGAAGGACGCCAGAGTTGGGTCTTCAGAGGCGGGCGTATGTGTCGAGTTATCCGGGTAGTGTTTGATTCGAATCACCGTCCCTCGCGGTTATGAGTACCGCTTGCTCACTGTGTTGTGACGTAGTAAGCAAGTTGTGTGAGATCAGTTTGCAAAAGTATAATTGCTGCTATGATTATGTTAAACTGCATGAGAACCTTGTTTGAAGTAGAGATAGAGCAAACTAAATTTATTTTTCACCTTGGGACAAGTAACATTGGAATGAAGCGTTTCTTGTTTGATTTTGGAGTTCCAATGTTGCTGGGCGCATGGTCACGACTATTATGGCTAAAATCCGAAAGTTAAGGATGAACTCGTAGGCGAGTCTTTTCGCAAATGACAGGCTTAAGTCTTAGGTTACTTTCATGTAGAGTTTCATGTCTTAGGAGAGACGGTTAAGTCTTGCTGAGCCTTTGTGCTCACTCTTGCTATATAAGTGGTTTTGCAGGTAAACCTCGACGCTATAAAGAAGGTTGTCCGGTGGGACTCGGGAACTTCCGAGTCATGTCACACTTAGAGAACCTAGCCGCTGCCATGTCTTCGTGTTGCTAGCGAGAGGAGTCCGCGGGCTGGATCTCTTCTCGAGTGCCTCCTAGATATTTGACGTGAGCTGTTTATAGACTTCCGCTGTAGCTATTTTATGTAAAGTATTTACAAAGAACAGTTGTAAGCTTCCGCTTTGATTTATGTAATACATTGTTCCTTATATGTGTGCTGTTGGGTGCCGCATAACACGGCACCACCCAATGCGATCCCCGGACGAGGCGGCACGACCCCGTGATCAGGACCGGGGCCCCCTCAGCTTGGTATCAGAGCCGCATTGGTAATAGCACACGGAGTAAGGATCGTATTACGACAAAACTTAGGATACGGTGAGGGAACGATATTAGGCCCACATAAGGACTATAGTAGTGTAGTTACTTAAAGTGGCAATACTAACATATGTGTTTTAATTCTGATTTTTCATTATGTAACGATGCACCTACGTTCTGGTAAGAATGGTAAGGAACGCCACCAAAAGCGGATCAATTTCGGTTAGCTCCCCTGACGAGGAAAGTGGTTCAGGGTTAGATCTCACAGCTTGGTGTGAGATGTTAATATGAAACTCTGGGACTCTTCATGTTCCAGAGTTCATATGAAACGCTGATCCCTAGCGTGCATTAGGCAAGTAAGTGGAGACCCCATCGTGTGGTCAGTAACGCGATAGTGTGTTCGTCTGGAAATAGCCCAGGAGGACATACGCAGCGCTTGCCATCGGCTTGCCCTGCCGGGCAGTAGGTGGTATCCGTTGGGTTGATAACATTCCCAACCGTGGCGACCCGTCCATGACATACTCGGGTTCGCCATCGTGTGGTGTTGAAACACGATCACGTACCTTGAGATGTGACTTAACTCAAGGACGGCCGTATGACAATGATACAGACGTTTGTATTTATTTTTAAATATGGAACTGCCTGAAATGAAACAAACCCTTGAGTGCACCACTATTGAGTGATCTTCTGCAGGTACTAACCCCGTACGTATCCCGTGTAGTACACATGTGCGAGAGACCGTCTTAGTGCCACTGATAAAACGGATATGCCGGTATAATCCGGTTTAGGATTTTCTTTGGTGAGGCTACGTAGTACCGACATGATTATTACGGTGCATCGACACCGTACTACACTTAATAACCTCTTCCCTATGAAGAAATGATTCATGAACTAACTTTCAACTAAAAATGGAAGTTTGAAACAAGTAGTATCTACTGAACTCTTATTTTGAGCTAAGATTCAAATGAGAGTATAACTAGGTATCAAAGTTTTCAAAAACAGAGTGCTCTGTTTCTGGCAGGAATTCTTGCTGGACTTTAACGGAGCATAAATCTGAGTAGATTTAACCAATTAAGGTGTATGATACAGTTCTGGAAGGATTTTTAAGTGCTCTACAACCTCTTTGTAGACCTCCAGAGCAAAATCACAATTTAAGTTGGTGAAAAGTTCAGTTGAAGGCAAACTGTTCAGAACCAGGACAGTAGCAAAAACATCTCTGGACCTTTCTGTTTTTAAGCCATAACTTCCGGTAGAAAAATCCTTAAGGAGCACATAAGTACTTGTTGGAAAGCTACTGAAGTTTACTACAACTTTGGTATTGAACTCAAGTCAAGAATCTGTTGATAACTTGAGAAAAATTTGGAGTTTGTGTGAACTGGTCAGGGTAGTCCTGCTGATTAGTTAAGCGTACTTAAGATTTGTTTAAACATGAATGTGGTTATGCTTTCATAAAGTTCATGACATGTTCATGTTTTGCTTATCTTTATTTACTACTGAGATAGAATTTTGATTGACTCAGAATTTTTTTTCATGCAGTATGGTACGCACACATTCTCAAATGGAGATTGGAGGTTCAAGTCGAGGTGGGAATGACTCGACTTTATCACAAGAGCCATCGCCAACCGGATTGACGGAAATTATGGCCAAAATGAATGAAACTCTCCAAACTCTAGTTCAGCAAGGCATAGATCGAGAAGCTCAACGTCACATGCCAACCCAGAGCACGTATCTGGATTTCTTGGCGACACAACCGCCGGTGTTCTCTGAGGCGGCTGACCATTGTGAAGCAAATCACTGGTTACGTGTCATCGAGTCCAAGTTTGGGTTGATCCTATGTGATGACTTCTCGAAGACGCTATATGCCGCTCAACAGATTCACGGCTTTGCTGGAGCATGGTGGACAGAATACCTTGCCGTGCAACCAGCTGGGCATCGTGTCACATGGGTGGAGTTCCAGACCGTATTTCGTGCTCGTTTCATCCCTGCGGGCATAATGCAAACCAGTCTGGATGAGTTCTGGAGTCTGAAGCAAGGGGACAGGAGTGTTATTGAGTATGCGAAGGAATTCAATCGCTTAGCTCAATATGTCCCTGACTATGTGAAATCACCATCCATGAGGGGTTATCATTTTTATCGAGGGCTGACTGCTAGGCTGCAATGTGAATTGGCTCAAGTTAGCCAAGAGAATTTTGATGAGTTCGTGATCTGTGCTATTGCTCAAGAATATTATTCCAACCTCTACCTCAAAGAAAAGAGGGAGAGAGACACATCACAAGATGAAGACAATCATCTACCTCAGAAGTATCGGTTGGTGATCCGTTCACCTTCCGGTCGAGAGATTCCACAAGAGGTGCAATCATTCTGGGAGTGTGATGACTCTTCTACTCCACAGAGGTCTTCTTCACCTCCACCGCAACAGCAACTTATTGCTTATGCACCTCAGTATCAACAAGGTGCACCAGAATACTTTTTCCCTCAAGAGGTCGAAGATGATCAAGGTGATTTCTCAGCTGAACCAAGTGCTGTCCCACTTCACATTGACAATGAGCTCAATGTCAATGGAGCCACTGAACCGAGAAACAACATTGTGTCTGTGGGTCCAGTTCCCTAGAGTGATCTTGGACAGCCAAGAAAAGCTATGTCCAAAGTAGGGACAGTCAATTATGTGTCAGTCGATGATCTGCCAAAGGGAGGACCTGTTCTTGCCGGCAGGTTCACCTTAAATGACAAGCCGGTTGTCATTTTATTCGACTCTGGTGCAAAACATAACTTCATTAGCAGGGCAACGTGATCCGGGATCAGATCTCCACCACTATCACCAAAGGTTCTTACCTTATTCATTCGCCAGGTGGAGACATATCAACTAATGAAGTCGTTTCACGAGCACCACTTTGTTTGGGTGGAAATATTTATCCTACCACCCTCATCATTCTCGAAGACCAAGGAATCAATGCCATATTGGGAATATCATGGTTGACCTTCCATAAGGCTGTTCTGGACATCGAGAATAGGAGTGTTCACTTGGACTCTCCACTTCACGGACGTCAAACATTGTACCTCGGCGAAGCGATTTCCAAAGACCCGGAAGTATGTAATGCCGAGGCGTGCAAGTTAGAAGACATTCTGGTAGTCCGTGAATATCCGGACGTGTTTCCCGAAGATCTTCCAGGCTTACCACCTGAGCGCGAGGTGGAATTCAAAATAGAGTTGATACCGGGAACCACGCCGATCTCTCGGAGACCATACAAAATTGCTCCGAATGAATTAGCCGAGCTGAAGGAGCAACTCAAAGATCTGATGGACAAGGGGTTTATTCGTCCAAGTTCATCACCATGGGGTTGCTCAGCTTTGTTTGTGAAAAAGAAGGATGAGACGCTGAGGCTATGCGTCGATTATCGTCCTTTAAATGCTGTGACCATAAAGAACAAGTATCCACTACCAAGAATTGATATCCTCTTCGATCAGCTAGTGGGTGCTAAAGTCTTCTCCAAGATGGACTTAAGGTCGGGATATCATCAAATCAAGATTCGCGCGGAAGATGTCCCGAAAACAGCATTCTCGACAAGATATGGGCTCTATGAATATCTAGTCATGTCATTTGGGTTGACCAATGCTTCGGCCCACTTTATGTACCTTATGAACTCGGTGTTCATGCTGGAGCTGGATCAGTTCGTCGTGGTCTTCATCGACGACATCTTGGTCTACTCCAAATCTGAAGAGGAACACGCCAAACATTTGCATATTATGCTCCAACGACTGAGAGATCACAAGCTCTATGCAAAGTTTAGTAAATGTGAATTCTGGATCAACCAAGTACCATTTCTTGGACACATTATTTCAGAAGAAGGCATTGCTGTTGATCCCAGCAAGATTGAGCAAGTTCTGAAGTGGAAGTCTCCAACATCAGTCCATGAAGTTCGTAGCTTCTTGGGTTTGGCGGGATATTATCGGAGGTTCATCCCGAGCTTCTCAAAAATCTCCAAACCTATGACTGAGCTACTGAAAAAGGGCATCAAGTATGATTGGAGCAAGCCATGTGAGGAAGCTTTTCAAGCATTGGTGAAACACCTCACAACAGCCCCGGTTCTAGCTCAACCGGATACAACCAAGCCTTTTGATGTTTATTGTGATGCGTCCGGCATCGGGCTTGGTTGTGTACTCATGCAAAGAGGATGTGTGGTCACATATGGATCACTGCAATTACGGAATCATGAGCAACATTATCCAACACATGATCTCGAGCTTGCTGCCGTGGTACTAGCTTTGAAGATGTGGAGACATTACCTATTGGGAAATCTGGTTCATCTCTACACCGACCACAAAAGTTTGAAGTACATATTCACTCAAAAGGAGTTGAATATGCGGCAACGGCGATGGTTGGAGCTGATCAAGGACTATGAGATTGAAATTCATTATCATCCGGGCAAGGCAAATGTGGTTGCCGATGCACTCAGCCGGAAGTCTCATATTCATAACCTAACCATCACGCCGATAGAAGAGGAAGAACCAAGTCTTTACTTGGTTCCATTTGGAGCTCTGCATAACCTAGCCCTCATTCCCAAAATAAAAGAGGAGGTTATGGCAGCTCAAAAGAAATACAAGGGCATGGCTCATATCAGAAGGAGATTGAAGAATGGGGAAATGAAATGTTTCCGGTTGGATGATGAAGACACTCTATGGTTCAAGGACCGGATAGTCGTACCCCGTGATATGAGGCTGCGGAAGAAAATTTTGGATGAGGCTCACTTATCCAAATTTTCTATTCATCCGGGCAGCAACAAGATGTACCAAGAATTGAAGACCAAATTCTGGTGGACCCGGATGAAGAGAGAAGTTGCTAAATACGTATCAGAATGTGATACGTGTCGGCGAGTTAAAGCCGACCACATGAAGAAGGCAGGAACCCTACAACCGCTAAGTGTTCCGGCATGGAAGTGGGAGGATATTAGTATGGACTTTATTGTTGGACTACCTCTCACGGCTAATAAGCATGACTCGGTTTGGGTAATCGTGGATCGGTTAACCAAGTCAGCCCATTTCATCCCGGTGCATACGGGATACCATGCCAAGAAGTATGCGGAGCTATATATTACAAGAATATTATGCCTACATGGAGTTCCCCGAACGATCATCTCCGATCGAGGCGCATTGTTAATTGCTCGTTTCTGGGAGCAGCTACATGCATCGCTGGGGACCAAATTGATTAGAAGCTCCGCATATCATCCTCAAACCGATGGGCAAACGGAGAGGGTGAACCAAGTTCTCGAAGACATGCTTCGAGCATGTGCCATTCACCACGGTAAGCGATGGGACGATCATCTACCGTTGGCAGAATTTGCTTATAATAATGGGTATCAAGCGAGCATAAAAATGGCACCGTATGAAGCTCTCTACGGCCGGAAGTGCCGCACACCCTTGAACTGGTGTGAATCTGGCGAGAGAGTGATTTACGGGATTGACCTCGTAAATGAAGCTGAAGAGCGGGTAAGGCTTATTCAAGCAAATCTTAAAGCCGCTCAGTCCAGACAAAAGAGCTATGCGGATAGGAGGTGTCGTCCTCTGGACTTCCATGTTGGGGACCACGTATACCTCCGCGTATCTCCTATGAAGGGCATTCACCGATTCGGAGTGAAAGGGAAATTAGCTCCGCGCTTTATCGGTCCCTTCTTCATAATTGAAAGATGTGGACCCGTGGCATACCGTTTGGAGCTGCCGGCAACCTTAGCCGGAGTTCATAACGTCTTCCACATATCTCAGTTGCGGAAGTGTTTAAAAGTTCCAACGGAGATTCTCACGGGAGACATAGAAAATTTGAAGCCGGACCTCACGTATGTTGAGCGACCAACCCGGATAATTGATGAAAAGACTCGCGAAACCAGGAATCGGACGCTGCGATTTTTCATGGTGCTATGGGAAAATCACACGTCCGACGAAGCTACATGGGAAAGCGAGGAATATTTGCAACGCAATCATCCGGAGTTGTTAGAGGCGTATGTTGAGTAACTGTCCTCTCCACATTGTCCTTAATCATGAATCTCGGGACGAGATTCTTTTTAAGGGGGGAGGAATGTAAAAGTCCCAAAACTTGTGAATAGAAAACTTGAGCTATGAATAAAGTTGAGTTTGAATACAAGAAATGGGACTTACAAAAACTTTTGTCTACTCATGAAAGTGTTGGCATGTGCTATAAAACTTTGAATTCAGTTTGAAATAAGAGGGTCACTTCCAAAAAAAAAGAAGAAGGGCATGTTTCAAAAGAGGAAATTCAAACTGTTGTTTAAAAAGTTGTATTTGCAATGACCAACTCAAAGATCAGAGGGCATATTCAAACTCCCCAGGTTCAAATTCTAGAAGGGGCAAATTTGGAGCAAATTTGGAGGTGCCTTGATATGAATGTCAAAGGAACTTGTAAATTTCATCCAAATTTGAATTTGAACTTGAAACTGTGGCACAACTTGTCAAATGGCCGAATGGCTGTTGAATTTGGATCCGTCATAGATGAAATTACAATGTGCCAAGATTTGGAGATAATTGTGAGAGTTTTGGGGATAAAAAAAGGAGGTGGACCCCACCTGTCATAGTGACATTCAAACTTACCCTCGAAGCAATCTTGCTGTTTCCCTCGAGCGGCCGAGACTTTCCTCCGAATGACACCGGGGCACCACCGAGGCCACCGCCTCACCCTCCCCCTCGCGCTGGCGACCTCCTTGAGTCGGTCATCACGTCTGGGCGTGATCTTTTGCCCCAGCCGACCCCCACTCGGGCCTATTAGTCCCACGCCGAACACCAAGAGCCGCCGCTTGACCAACCACAGCGCCGATCCTCGCTCGGCACTGCTCGTCCTTCGCACGGCCATCTGAGCTCGTGGAGACATGCGCAAGAACCCACTGATTCGTCCTCGAGCTACCCAACCCATCCCACCAGCCCTGGTGCGCGGTACACAGCAAGAACTTGCCGTGAAGCTTCGGTTCAGGCTGCCGCCGCGCCTCCTCGACGCCCCGGCGATACAGGCCGTGTCACAACCCAGGTTGAACAGAGAAAAGGTGCGCCACTCCCTCCTCTTCACACTGCCAAAGACCCTAGGCAATTCATCCACGGTAGCTCGGGAATTTCTAGAAAAACCGACGAGGTGTCCATAAGCCGTGGTGGGGGGATTTCTCAAAATTTGTGATCAACAGCAGTTCTTTGCTCATTCTGGTCACGGTATAGGCTAGAGACATCCTGGTGCGTCGATGACATCAAAAATCCGGAAGAAAAGTAGAGCCTCGACGGTGTTCTTCGAGTTTTAGCATCGGACAACCATTTTTAAGCTAGGGCGCACGATGACTTGGTAGTTGGGGGCGTTTCCGAGCTCGGTTGCTTGCATGACGACCTCGGCCATGAGTCACTGGTGCTCTGGAGAAAGAAATCCGCGGATTTGGGTCAGTAGGGAGGCCGGCCGACGTCGCCGGACAAGGGCCGAGGCCGCTGCCCGTCGCCCGACCCCTTGCGGTCCTCTACAGCCCACGCAGATCCCGGGAATGGCTTTCTCACCCTCAAAAACCCCCAGACGGCGAGTAGCAGGCCGTGGGATGGCCGGAAAGTCAAGTCCGGCGAGGTCAGCGCTGCGCCGGCGAGGGGGGTGGAGCGCGCGGGAAAAAAAGGGGGGCGGGAGGAAAAAGAAGCTGCTGGCCCCACTGGTCAGTGGCCGTGGCGGTCGACTGGGATCTGCTGCGGCCACCCGATCTGCTGCGGCTACAGACTGGGCAGCTGTGGTCCGTGGTGTGGCTACAACGAGGGACTGACACGTGTGCCAGTCAGAGTTTAAACTGTTTCCAATTCAGTTTGAATTACAAATTCAGCTCAAACTGTGGAATTGCATAACTTTTGTTAGGGAGCTCCAAATTTAGTGATTCAAATTGGGTTGGATTCAGGATGAAAAACTCCATCCAAATATGCAACCCAATTTGCATGAAAACCAATAGAAATTCTGGATAATTCCTTAAAGCTTTTCAGCAAAAGAATTTTAGAGGGAGTTTGGTTCATCCAAAATTCCCCAAATTTTGCCAGGATATTCTTTAGGATATTAGGAGAGTCCTGTAAAAGTTTCAGCTCATTTGGAGTTGATTTAATTAGGTTAATTCTAATTCCAAATTTCTGTATTCAAATAAATACAGAAACATTTCCAGAGAATTTCCAAAACTTGGAAATTCAGTCCTAGCCATTCCTTAGTTCCAAAAATCCTAGGAAAATTCATGCATACTCCCTGAGCTATGTATGAAATTATAGTTCACGTGAATTTGCATGAATGTGCAAATTTAATCAGAATTAATTCCTTTTTGCTTAAATGCTTAGGGAATTGTTCTGGGTGATCCACTTAGTGAAATGTTCTGAATTTTGGTCCAGAGAACTTTCTTGTGACAAGGAACTCCCAAGAAAATTCCCAGCTCCATTGGAGCCATGGATCATTAGTGTTCTGTTCAACCATTAGTTGATCCCCCACCCAAGTGATGAACCTCACTTCTCACTTGAGGATAATGCTTAGACACACATCCAAACCACCACCCCAGTGCCATTTTAAATTCTTAAACAAAGATCCAGTTTCAAACTTGTCTGTAGCACTTGTTAGCAAAAGGATTTATAATTAAACATGTATGCATATTCATAACGTGTAGTGGTTAAACGTGGATGAGTGAAGATTGGATCAAGGAGCAAGAAGGCAGGGATTAAGCTTCAAGTCAGCATCAGCAACTAACTTCAAACTTATCTGACTTTAGCTACCTGCAAAAACCAAGGCATGCCCCGGTTTGCACTTAAGTTGTTTTTAAAGTTTTCCCTTTGTTCACTACGTTTGGTCAAGGTTTGGATGTGCATTAGGTCAAGGATGTTGATACTCCACTTGCATAACCAAACATGAAACCGGAGGTCAAGGGTAGCATTGTGTCATCGCTGTACAATAAGGCCGTGCTAAATAGGCTAGGACATCCGGTAGAAGACGAGTAGTTGGAATCTACTCGCGAGCGTTGTTTTAGGATCACATAAGTGGGGTTGGAAAGAGAGGCAAACTAAAGTTTACGTTTCTAAAGATGAGACCGGGCAGGAGAGTTAGGTAGCGACAAGACGAGGTCTTGGTCGAGTAGCTCTGCCCGTGTCGGTCAAGGACCGAAGCGTATGCAACCCCGCTGAGCAAGTATTGAGTTGTGTACCGGATGCTTACTGATATATGGGAACCAGGAAACCGATGTACCAGGTTCACTGGATTGTAGAGGCATACCGCATCGTCTCGTTAGACCTATGAGCCCGAGACGGCACGACCGGTTCTACAGTTTAGTGTCCTGAGAAAGGTTGCCACATACGACGTAATGAAGGACGCCAGAGTTGGGTCTTCAGAGGCGGGCGTATGTGTCGAGTTATCCGGGTAGTGTTTGATTCGAATCACCGTCCCTCGCGGTTATGAGTACCGCTTGCTCACTGTGTTGTGACGTAGTAAGCAAGTTGTGTGTTGCAAAAGTATAATTGCTGCTATGATTATGTTAACCTGCATGAGAACCTTGTTTGAAGTAGAGATAGAGCAAACTAAATTTATTTTTCACCTTGGGACAAGTAACATTGGAATGAAGCGTTTCTTGTTTGATTTTGGAGTTCCAATGTTGCTGGGCGCAAGGTCACGACTATTATGGCTAAAATCTGAAAGTTAAGGATGAACTCGTAGGCGAGTCTTTTCGCAAATGACAGGCTTAAGTCTTAGGTTATTTGATGTAGAGTTTCATGTCTTAGGAGAGACGGTTAAGTCTTGCTGAGCCTTTGTGCTCACTCTTGCTATATAAGTGGTTTTGCAGGTAAACCTTGACGCTATAAAGAAGGTTGTCCGGCGGGACTCGGGAACTTCCGAGTCATGTCACACTTGGAGAACCTAGCCGCTGTCATGTCTTCGTGTTGCTAGCGAGAGGAGTCCGCGGGCTGGACCTCTTCTCGAGTGCCTCCTAGATATTTGACGTGAGCTGTTTATAGACTTCCGCTGTAGCTATTTTATGTAAAGTATTTACAAAGAACAGTTGTAAGCTTCCGCTTTGATTTATGTAATACATTGTTCCTTATATGTGTGCTGTTGGGTGCCGCATAACACGGCACCACCCAATGCGATCCCCGGACGAGGCGGCACGACCCCGTGATCAGGACCGGGGCCCCCTCAGAGGGAATGGATCTTTGGGACATGCCTTATTGAGACTGGATAGTCGATGCACATCCGGAGCTTCCCGCCGGCCTTCGGGACAACGACGGGGTTCGCCAACCACCGGGAGTGGTGGACTTCCCGTATGAAGCCAGCGTCCAGCAGCTTCTTGATTTCTTCACGAATGAAGTTTTGCCGCTTGATGGACTGCTTGCGCGGCTTCTGTTGAACTGGCCGGGCGTCGGGGAAGACTTTTAAGTGGTGCTCGATCACCTCCCTAGGGATCCCCGGCATCTGTGACGGCTGCCATGCAAACACGTCAACGTTGTGCCGGAGGAAGGTGATGAGCGTGCCCTCCTATTTGCTATCCAGGCCCCCGGCAACCCGGGTGGTCTGGGTGGCTTCGGCACCGACTTGGACGACCTTTAAGGGGACGCCGCCCTCGTCGAGGGGTTGCACCCGGGGTGCTGTGGCGGAGGCACGGTGGCGTGCACTTGGGTGGAGCTGGTCTGGCTCTGTACTGCCAGGGGCTGGTGCCCCAGCTGTTGCGAGCGCTTGGAGTTTCTCTAAGGCCGACACTGCAGCAGTGCGGTCTCCATGAATCCTGAGGACGCACGTTGGTGTAGGCATCTTCAGGACGAGGTAGCCGTAGTGGGCTACTGCCATGAATCGGTACAGGGCTGGCCTGCCAATTATGGCGTTGAAGGGGAGGTCGATCTCCGCTACGTCGAACAGAATGTACTCTGTCCGATAGCTGTCCAGAGCTCCGAAGGTCACCGGGAGGCTGATGTTGCTGTAGGGAACGACCTGTCCCGGCCCTACCCCTGAGAACGGGCTCAACGGGGTGAGCTTGGCCATCGGGATCTGCAGCTTCTGGAAAGCTGCACGGCTGATGAGGTTCAGCCCAGCTCCACCATCTACCAAAACGTGGTACATCCTCACATCGGCGATGGTAGGAGCTACCAAGAGCGGTAGTTGGCCGGCCCCAGCCATGTTACTGGGGCAGTCGGTGGCGTCAAAGCTGATGGGGGTTCCCATCCACTTGAGGTGTGGTGCGGCACTTGGGAGTGGAGCCACCGACGCTACCGCTCGGCGCAGAGTTTTGACTGCGCTTCGAGATGAGGAGTCGGCGGACCCGCCGTATATGACGTAGAGCTTCTTTCGACGCTCATCGTCGCTGGAGCTGGAGTCCTCATGGTTGCGTACCGCCTTCACGGCGCGCTGAGGCTCCTGGAACTCCACTTGGTGGTCGACGCTGTCCAGGACGTTGACCTTCTGCTTGCCCTCCCTTTGACGGAAGGGCGGGGCATCAGTCCGCTGCTGCTTCCCTTTGCGGAAGCGCTCTGCGAGCTTCCGGATCTCCCGGCACTCGGCAGTAGTGTGGCGACAGCTGCCGTGCACGGGGCATAGCTTGTCTTGGTCACCTTCTGGGGCTGGTGACTGTCGCTGCCTCTTGTCAGGGCGCGGCCCCCGAGCCCCACTGGGTGCCGCTGCTGCGGCGACAGGAGCTGCGGTCGGTGATTCTATCTTGCCTCTGCCTCGGTTCTTGGCCTTCTTGCTGCCTCCATAGGAAGTAGGGCCAGATCCGGGCTGTCCTCCTGACTCGGAGGTCGGCAGTGAGTGCCAGTTTCGCCCTTCGGCTGCTCTGGCGCACTTGTCTGCCAGGCTGAAGAGCTCGGAGACATCGCGGACCTATCTGGTCGCGAGCTTCTCGAGCATCTTCTTGTCCCGGACGCCTTGCCGGAACGCCACCACCACAGAAGCGTTTTGGATGTGTGGGATGGTGTTCCGCACCTGGGAGAACCACTGGATGAAGGAGCGCAGCGACTCCCCAGGTTGTTGCTGGATGGCATGGAGGTCGAGCTCCGTGCCAGGCCGGGTGTAGGAACTGCCGAAGTTGGCGATGAACTGCCGGCAGAGCTCTCCCTAGGAAGTTATGGAACCCTGGGGGAGGTTCATGAGCCAAGACCGAGCTGGGCCGGTCAAGGCGACAGGGAAGTAATTGGCCATGACGGCCTCATCCCCTCCTGCGGCAAGTACGGCGGTGGAGTAGATCTGGAGGAACTCCGCCGGGTTGACGCTGCCGTCGTACTTCTCGGGCAGGTGCGGCCGAAACTTGCGCGGCCACCTCGTGAAGCGAAGGTGGGGCGCCAAGGCTGCACATCCTGCCCCTGTTGCTGCAGGGACTGGTGCCGCGAACACTTGGTTCGCTGCTGGCACAGTGTACCCCGGTATGGGCAAGGCGGCGCCATAGGCCGGGGGCGCCGTTTGCAGGACATATGGCTGTGGCATATTCTGCGCGGCGTAAGCATGGGGCAGAGATCGCGTGGCGAAAGTCTGCTCTTCAGGCTGGGTCGAGGCCGACGTCACGCTGTCGCCAGCCTCTTGGTTGCGACGCCTTTCTCGACGTCGCTCGAGGTATACCCGGTCATCCTGGCCCAAGTGACACCATTCCAGCTCTGTCCTCAGGTCCGTCGACTGGAGCCTGGTGGAGCTGGAATCCGCCGTCTGCTCGTCAACCGTTGGCGTGCGCATCAGCGACACAGCAGGATGGCCAGAGCGTCGTCCCCGCCGAAGTCGAGGGTTTGCGGTGGCAACGACGAGATGGTCTACCTCGCGAATCCACTGCTGGGTCACTGCCTGAGGCGCGTCCCCAGCAGGCGGATTGTGCAGTAGTGCTCTTGCTGCAGCTAGCGCACCCCCGCGGGGTACGCCAAGCGCTGCTGAAGACCTGACGCTGGTTGGGGCCTGCATTGCCGGAGTCGGCTGCTGGCTCCCAGCTTGCGCCGACACACTCCGTCCTGAGTGTGTCGACATGTACTCCCCCCTGGTCCCGGTTTGCCGTGAACACGGGGGAGGAGAGTTTGCAGCTGAATGAAGCTTGGTCATCTTCGTCGGCGGAAACTCGTCGCGAAAGAGAAAAGCCCCCTACCTGGCGCGCCAAATGTCGAAGTGTGTGGTCGACACTTCCCCCAGACCTGCACTGGGCAGCCCGCGGAGGTTGTTTTTCGGAGGGGCTAGTCACTTGCGGAGAGCTTGAGCGTATGGACGAGTTAGGAAGAGCTTGACACGGCGTGTTTTACGTGGTTCGGGCCGCCGGAGCGTAAAACCCTACGTCCACGGTGAGCTGAGGTGCTCGCTGTATTGCTTGCTGCTCAGAACCGGAGTCCTGAGCTTGGGGATGACTGATGTCTAGCGTATGAGTTGCCGGAGTGCGAACCCTTGCTAACATCGCCTACCCAAGCCTTTTATAGTCCAAGGTTTGGGTGGCTTACAAGGGGGGCCCGAGATCCGACAGGTGGTCCCGGGGAGATTGCCTGCAGACTATCATATCCGCAGTTATGTCGGTAGTTGTCTCTGGTGAAGGCTTATGAGTCTTCGTCTTGCCGCCCTGCCCATGCCGCATGCTAGTCGTAGTGGTTGATGACGGCGGGAGCGGCATGGGATGTCTTGTCGCTGCGTTTATTGGCTGGCAGGCTCTGACAGCGCGCGCCAGTCTGTGATGTGACTGGGCGCAACGGCACCTGACAGAGGCGTGCTCCGCGTCTCCGCGTCTTGGGAAGGCGCGGGCCTTGAATACCTTGTACGGGCAAGGTATGGGGCGTCTTTACGCCCGCTGCCTACCGCTCGGGGGCAGGCAGCGCTGTTCTGCTGGCCATGTGGCGGGCCCGGAGCCCTCCTCAGAGGAGAGGGGGGTCCGGCCCCGCAGGACACGTGGAGCCTTCGGACCTCTCCCCGCGGAGGGGGAGGTCTGGCTTCTGTCGGCCACATGGCGGGCCCGGAGCTCTCCTCTGAGGAGAGGAAGGTCCGGCCCCGCTGGACACGTGGCGCCTTCGGACCTCTCTCCAGCGGAGGGGGAGGTCCGGCTTCTGCAGGCCACGCGGCAAGCCCAGAGCTCTCCTCTGAGGAGAGGGAGGTCCGGCCCTGCCGAACGCGTGGCGCCTTCGGAGCTCTCCCTGCGGTGAAGAGCGAGTACCTTAGGCATTTTCCCTGTGCGCAGGGGTACCCCATATCGCGGGTACCGACACCCGGCATCAGCGCTCGCCTCTGAAAGGAGGGCGAGGGCTGGCCTCGGAGCTCGGCCCAGCTGTGGGGGGCGGAGGTCCGGAAGTCATCGGAGCTCAGGCCAGCGAAGGGCGTGAGGTCCGGCATCAGCGCTCGCCTCTGAAAGGAGGGCGAGGGCTGGCCTCGGAGCTCGGCCCAGCTGTGGGGGGCGGAGGTCCGGAAGTCATCGGAGCTCAGGCCAGCGAAGGGCGTGAGGTCCGGCATCAGCGCTCGCCTCTGAAAGGAGGGCGAGGGCTGGCCTCGGAGCTCGGCCCAGCTGTGGGGGGCGGAGGTTCGGAAGTCATCGAAGCTCAGGCCAGCAAAGGGCGTGAGGTCCGGAGGTCATCGGAGCTCAGGCCAGCGAAGGGCGTGAGGTCCGGAGGTCATCGGAGCTCAGGCCAGCGAAGGGCGTGAGGTCCTGAGGTCATCGGAGCTCAGGCCAGCGAAGGGCGTGAGGTCCGGCATCAGCGCTCGCCTTTGAAAGGAGGGCGAGGGCTGGCCTCGGAGCTCGGCCCAGCTGTGGGGGGCGGAGGTCCGGAAGTCATCGGAGCTCAGGCCAGCGAAGGGCGTGAGGTCCTGCATCAGCGCTCGCCTATGAATGGAGGGCGAGGGCTGGCATCGGAGTTCGGCCCAGCTGCGGGGGCGGAGGTCCGGAAGTCATCGGAGCTCAGGCCAGCGAAGGGCGTGAGGTCCGGACATCATCGGAGCTCAGGCCAGCGAAAGGCGTGAGGTCCGGCATCAGCGCTCGCCTCTGAAAGGAGGGTGAGGGCTGGCCTCGGAGCTCGGCCCAGCTGTGGGGGGCGGATGTCCGGAAGTCATCGGAGCTCAGGCCAGCGAAGGGCGTGAGGTCCGGCATCAGCACTCGCCTCTGAAAGGAGGGCGAGGGCTGGCCTAGGAGCTCGGCCCAGCTGTGGGGGCGGAGTCCGGTACTGCTCAGAAGTCCTCCCTTTCCTGTCCCTTAGTCTCATTTGGCTTACTGTCCCGGGCCAGAATACGGGGCTTGGGTAATCTAGTGCAATTGGTCCCAGAGGTCTGGCCCCCAGCCCCAGTCAGGGTGTAACCGTCCGGCCCCCTGGTACTCAGACCATAGCGCTGGGGGGCAGAGTGCGCATGCTTTGGCTGCAGGACCGGGCAAAGCAAGGATCCCGACCCCCCGGTCTAGCGTAGGTCTTTTCTTGGAGGAGACCAACTGGAGGTACAGTACCCTTACAGTGGGAGGTCCGAATGGCCCCCGGGCCTCTGGCAGGTACCCCAAGCACTACCGCCTTCGGCAGGATGGCAAATATCGACTATGCATGAGCGCAGGAAAGAGGAACCAAGTGTACAATGGATGTACACTGTCTAGAGCGTGGGAAGGTGATCATATAAATTAATGCGTAATTTAGATAAACACCTAAGTAAGTATGGTGAACTTACTGGGGTAGCGTCGGAGCGCCATGTCATCATGCAGAGCGGGTCATGCGTGGCTTCGTCGTACGCTCGGACACGGGGGAACCCTCATGGCGATCTCAGGGGAAGCATGGCTTCGGCCCCGCATACCATGTAGAAGGGTAGTTCCCGTGACCCGGCCCCGGGAAGTCCGGCTGGCCGTCGACATAGAGGAGCCGGTATCCCCCGACGGCTTTGGGTGCGCGTCTGCACCGGTTGTGTGGGTCTGCTTGGCGTGGACCTGGCACGCATTGCATCTCCTAACCGGTTTGACGGCGTCCAGGTGGCTCTCGGTCAGTAGGAGCCATGCCGGGTGGCTTAACCGACCAGCGTGCGGGACGATGAGCGTTCCCAGCACTCGCCTCCATGGACTACTGCAAGCTAGTCGCAGCCTTCCTCCTGGGTTATGCACCGCAATAGGATGCCGTGGCGCCACGCCAGTAAAGATACCAGCGCGTAGCACTTAGCCATCCGCACAATCCGTTCAGCGAATGCACGTTCATCAGGAAGGATGTCCTTCAAGGAGTCCTGGACCTCGGTGGTCCACACATCGGGACTACTTGAGCTTCTGGATCTTGAGCGCTGGGTTGCACGGAGTGCGCAGTGACGCTTACGATCCTTTGGCATCGTCCATGGCTGCAGGGCCGCCGGGACCGCCAGCTTCGAGGTGCTGGTCCAGCCCCCTTCGCCCGGCTCGGCGGGCTGGGCTGTGGGCCGCAGCAACGTCCTCTCGAAGACTCCTTCGGGCACAGGGGCTCCGGTGGAGGCCTTCGTTGAGAGGTCGTCAGCTGCGGCCTTGCCTGCGCGCGGTACATGGTGCAGGTTCAAGGCGAGGAAGTCTTTCTCCAACATCCGCGAGCAGATAAGCAGCTAGCTGTGGGTCATTGCAGGGGCATTCACCCTTAAGTTGCTTGATAACTAGCTGGGAATCGCCCTGCGCCAACAACTGGCGAGCACCCAGAGACAGGACTGTCTTCTAGGCCAAAGATGAGTGCTTCATACTCTGCCAAGTTGTTGGTTGCCTTGGAATTGAGACGCACCATGTACCCTGTCGAAGTGTGCGGTCGACACTTCCCCCGGACCTGCACTCGGCAGCCCGCGGAGGTTCTTTTTCGGAGGGGCTAGTCACTTGCGGAGAGCTTGAGCGTATGGACGAGTTAGGAAGAGCTTGACACGGTGGGTTTTACGTGGTTCGGGCTGCCGGAGCATAAAACCCTACGTCCACGGCGAGCTGAGGAGCTCGCTGTATTGCTTGTTGCTCAGAACCGGAGTCCTGAGCTTGAGGATGAGTTACACCTTGGGTGCAAATGGCTAGAGTGCGAACCCTTGATAACGTCGCCTACCCAAGCCTTTTATAGTCCAAGACTAGGGCGGCTTACAAGGGGGGCCCGGGACCCGACAGGTGGTCCCGAGGAGATTGTCTGTCATCTACCGTATCTGCAGTTATCCCGGTAGTTGTCTCTGGCGAAGGCTTCTGAGTCTTCGTCTTGCAGCCCTGCCCATGCTGCATGCTAGTCGTAGTGGTTGATGACGGCGGGGCGGCATGGGATGTCTTGTCGCTGCGTTTATTGGCTGGCAGGCTCTAACACTGCGCGCCAGTCTGTGATGCGACTGGGCGCAACAGCACCTGACAGAGGCGTGCTCCGCGTCTTGGGAAGACGCGGGCCTTAAATACCTTGTACGGGCAAGGTATGGGGCGTCTTTACGCCCGCCGCCTACCGCTCGGGGGCAGGCAGCGCTCTTCTGCTGGACACGTGGTGGGCCCAGAGCCCTCCTCAGAAAAGAGGGAGGTCTGGCCCCGCAGGACACGTGGAGCCTTTGGACCTTTCCCCGCGGAGGGGGAGGTCCGGCTTCTGTCGGCCACGTGGCGAGGCTGGAGCTCCTCTCTGAGGAGAGGGAGGTCCGGCCCCGCTGGACACGTGACGCCTTCGGACCTCTCTCCCGCGGAGGGGGAGTTACGGCTTCTGCAGGCCACGTGGCGAGCCCGGAGCTCTCCTCTGAGGAGAGGGAGGTCCGGCCCCGCCTGACGCGTGGCACCTTCGGAGCTCTCCCTGCGGAGAGGGCGAGATCCTTAGGCATTTTCCCCTGTGCGCGGGGTTACCCCATATCGCGGGTACCGATAGTGGCCCCTGGGCCCATCTCGGGGGAGATAGCGAGCCTGAGGTGGGACCTCCGTCTTTTCTGATCTGCGCACTTTCTCTAAGTCCCGCGTTGACCGCTGCCGGAGCACGAACAGTCGCGGGGTCGTGGGAGTGTGTGCCCACTTGATGGTTGCTTTTACTGCGGCGGTTCCCTAGGCTGCCACTTCTGCATGTTGCGGCGCTCTCTTCAGGAACCGCCGGAGTGCCTTGCCGGCTCGTCTTCTTAGGAGACTGACTCCTTGACCCACCGCTTCAGCCGAGCGGCTTGGGTCCACCTGTCATCGGCGCTCGGTCTTGGAGCCGAAGCGGTTGCCGATGCGGCGTATTCGAAGAGTTTCGAAACGCTTGGAATTGCACCTGGGAAGTTTTAAGAGGGGATCTTACCCGCATTGCTGCTTCCCTTCGCACTTTGCAGTGCTTTTTCTTGGACTCTTGTGCCTTTGGCTGCTTGCCTTTGAGTCCTTTCTCATCATGGCCTCCAACCCGCCACCAGAGAAGAAACGCGCTCGATCTCCTCCAGTGGCGGCATATGCGCCAAGTCAGGGATCCAGGGTGCCTACACCTCTTGCTGCTGGAGATGGCACCCCTTTTGGCATCGACTCAAAGCAGTCCCGAGCTGATGCGTCCGGGGGAGCTTCTGGAGCGTCCCCTGCTCCGCCAGTCCAGGCAACTGCGGAGCGGCCGTCAGTGACGACGGCGGGTTCTGGGAGTCCTACCCCGGCTCGGAAGTCGGGGTTCAGAGCCCGCTGGAGTGTTTGCGCTTCCCGGCCGTCCCTGACTGGCGGGGAGTCTACGCCGTTGCGCTTGGAAACCTGGACGGATGCCGTGGCCCCTAAGCCAGCGCGAGTTTCTCCTGTTCCGGCGTGCCCGGATTCCGTGGCAGCATCGTCTCTTCCTGCTGAGACGGCTGCCGCGGCCCCTAGGCCAGCGCAGGTCGACCATGCACCAGGCGGCCCGGCTTCTACTTCGGTGTCGACTTCCCCCGCTCGTCCCTCTCCACAGGTCAAGAAGCCAGAAGCTAGAGAGAGTCCGGCGGGTCCGGCTGCCGGAGCCCCGGCGCCAGCTTCTCCTGACCGGCGTCCCGTCTCGGTCGCTGGTGCCTCGACTTCTCTTGAGGATGAGGTGGTGGAGGAGGTCGGGGGTGCTGCTCCAGCCTCTGCTGCCCCACTGCCCCTGGCGGATGCCTTCGCGCTTGCCGAAGCGAGCGTCCGACAGGTCTTGGCCGCACTTGGTCGCGAGCGGGAGGAGCATACGGTTGAACGGAATCACCTCCTCACCTGGGGGAACCTTTTGCGGGAGCGGACCGCGAAGGTCAAGAGCAAGCTCGACTCCAGGCAGGAGTTGCTTGACTTCAGGGAAGTGCTCCTCGACCGGCTGAAGCGGTCTGTCGACCGCCTGGACGCCAAATCGCGGCGGATCAACAGGGAGGCCCTAGAGGCACACGCCCAGGCCGAGGAGAGCCTCTCTGCCGCGGAGGAGATATGGCAGCTGTTGGAGCGCCGTAAACTCGTCGTTGAGGAATGGGAGCATTCCACGGCAGCCGAGGCAGAGAGGGTCGCTGCGCAGCTGGCGGCGGGCGAGGATGACCTGCGATCTCGGGCCAGGGAGCTAGAGGCTCAGAAGGCAGACCTCGCCATGAGGGAGGAACAGGTCTCCCGCGAACGCCAGATGATTCTGGATCGAAAGTTGGCTGCCAACTTCAGGGCTTCTGAATTGGAGCGGCTCGCCAAGACTCTCCGCCTTCAGGAAAGCTCCCTGGCAGCCAAGGAGAAAGAGTTCTCCGAGAGAAACCAAGACACCCTGCAGGCAGCCCGCCGCGAGGTAGAGGAGCTCTCGGCCTTGCGGTCCTCCGAGGTGCTTGCGGTCTCGAGCTTTATCAATCGGGCGGGGTCCGCCACTCCGCCCTGATCCCCCTTGGCTTCAGTCCGGTGAGGGCAGCGGCTCCTGCGTTGAAGGTGGCGGAGGTGATCCCGGCGCTGGAGTCGATCGGCGCCAAGATGGACAGGCTAGACTCGGTGGTCGCCAGCGAGCTTGAGGCCGAGGGACGCAGCCTGGCCTTAGAGGTCGCCTCACATGTGCTGGCAGGCTTCAGGAGCCGGGACCCATCTTTCTCCCTGGAGCCAGCGAGAGAGGGCCCAGCCGCGGAGCGGGAAGAGGCTGCCAGGGCTGAAGTCGGGGACGTGGCCGCCCTTGTAGCCACTAGGTTCCGGCATGAACCGGGAGGACCCTAGGACTTGCTTCTCCCTTTTTATCGAGTCTGTAGTCCAGCTAATGGAGCCTTGAATAAATAGACTCTCTTGAATGTTTGTGCCTGTGATGCCTTTTCTCTCCTTCTTGGCTTTGCCTGACTGAGTCCTTAGCTCCGCAAGGTACTCAGAGGCCTTTACCAGTCTCGGAACTCTGCACAGACACCTTCCCCGGGTCCTAACTGTATTAGGAGCCCCCGGGGGTCTCCGGATCTCGCCCCATGGGGAGGTCCAGATCTGCTGGCCATGTGGCGGGTCCGGAGCCCTTCCTGAGGAGGCGGGAGCTCTTGCCCCGCTGGACACATGGGGCTTTCGGAGCCCCCCCCCCAGAGGGGAGAGGTCCGGTTTCCGCCTGCCACATGGCGAGTCCGGAGACCCCCTCTGGGGATGCGGGAGCTCCGGGCCCGCTGGACACATGGGGCCTTCAGGCCTCGCCCCTGCTGAAGGGGCGGGACCCGGTCCTTCCAGTCCTATATCGGAGTAGTTGGTAGCTCCTTTCCCTCCGTTTCGTGCGGTCCCCGTTGCTGTAACCTGGAGGTCCTGCACACAGGCAGAGGAAACATAATTCTCCTCGGGGGGTCCTCCCCTCCCGTCTCCTAGTCTTATTCGGCTTACGATCCCAATCCGTTATACGGGGCTTGGGCAATTCTGTGCGTGAGGCGCCGGAGCTCCGGCTCCCTCCGAGGTCCGGGTACGACCGTCCGATCACTAGTACCGGGCTGTGCGCCGGGGAAGCAGAGTGCACAGGCTTTGGGTTCATGACCAGGCAAAGCAGTTGTACTCCCCTGTACATCCGGAGGGCAGGATGCGCACGCTTTGGGCACAGAGCCGGCTAAGCGGGATACGCACCCTGGACCCCCCATGCACAACGCAGGCCTTTCCTGGAGGTGACCAACTGGCACCGCAACACCTGACAGGGGGAGGCCCGAGAGACTCTCTTGGCCATCGGCAGGTGCCTCAAGCGCAGCCGCCCTCGGTAGGATAGCAAATGCTGACTATGGATGAGCACGGGAGAGAGGGAGCTAGATGTACGATGAACATACATAGAGAGTGCAATCATAAAAATTAATGCATAATTTAAATGAGCACATGAGAGAGAGCGAAGTAGAACAAGTTTCTGTGTTAATGCCCATAGGTGGAAGTCTAGCTGTACATGGAGGCAATGACCTGCCTCGTCTACAAGGGAAGCAAGACTCTACGCGCTTAGGGTCGGAACCAGGCTAAGCTGGACGTAGTCCTGGACAGTCACTTGAGACTTAGCTGCCCCAAGCACTGTTCCTAAACTCTATGGGATTTATTACAGAAGGGAATGACCCTATTCTACTAATGCTCGAGGGGTAGGACTTACAGTGTTGTTCCATGCCAAGGGTTTTGGGAACGGATCCCATACTCGGTTGAAAGGCATGTGTACCTGGGACGGCAGCTTTCGTGATTCGGAAGGGACCTTCCCGGCTGGGGGAGAGTTTATAGGTCCTTCTCGGAAAAGTGCATGCCGCGACACCAGGTTGCCTTTCTGCAGGTCCGTGACGCGTTTGGTTCTTTGGCGGTAGTGCTAGAGCAGCAGCCGAGACCATGCGTTGTGGGGTGTCACCTGCAGCCGAGCCTCGTCGACGAGGTTGTCATCTTCACACTGGATCAGGTCCTGCGCGGCTTCTCCGTGGCGCCCCCGGGGAGTTCTTCCCTTCTGGCTAAGGCCTTCAAGAGGTAGGTGGACCCGGGCTCGTCTTGGGAGACCCAAGGCGTCTTCCCCTTCTGGCATGGCCTTCAAGGGGTTGACAGACCTTGGACGGCCCCCAGGAGGTATGACCGAGGCATGGAGGCGTGCTCTCGGGTGGGGCTGGCCCGATCTTGCACCATTGTGATTGGTGCTTGGGCTGCTGCGACTACTAGGAGCTTCTCCATGGTTGACGCCGCAGCAGTGCAGCCTCCACTGACCTGGGACGGCAGCCACAGTCGGCTACCGCCCCGGCCCATCACCATCGGAGTTGGATTCCTCACCGTTATGCACTGTCTTCATGACATGCTGAGGCTCCTGAAACCCTACCTGGTGGCCGGCGCTGACTGAAGCGTCGACTTTCTGCTTGCCATCCCTCTGAGGGAGGAGCGGTACCTCAGCTATGTCGAAGTGTGCAGTCGACACTTCCCCCGGACCTGCACTGGGCAGCCCGCGGAGGTTCTTCTTCGGAGGGGCTAGTCACTTGCGGAGAGCTTGAGCGTATTGACGAGTTAGGAAGAGCTTGACACGGTGGGTTTTACGTGGTTCGGGCCGCCGGAGCGTAAAACCCTACGTCCACGGCGAGTTGAGGAGCTCGCTGTATTGCTTGTTGCTCAGAACCGGAGTCCTGAGCTTGAGGATGAGTTACACCTTGGGTGCGAATGGCTAGAGTGCGAACCCTTGCTAACGTCGCCTACCCGAGCCTTTTATAGTCCAAGACTCGGGCTGCTTACAAGGGGGCCCGGGACCCGACAGGTGGTCCCGGGGAGATTGTCTGTCATCTACCGTATCTGCAGTTATGCTGGTAGTTGTCTCTGGCGAAGGCTTCTGAGTCTTCGTCTTGCAGCCCTGCCCATGCCGCATGCTAGTCGTAGTGGTTGATGACTGCGGGGGCGGCATGGGATGTCTTGTCACTGCGTTTATTGGCTGGCAGACTCTGACACTGCACGCTAGTCTGTGATGCGACTGGGCGCAACGGCACCTGACAGAGGCGTGCTCCGCGTCTCTGCGTCTTGGGAAGACGCGGGCCTTGAAGACCTTGTTCGGGCAAGGTATGGGGCGTCTTTACGCCCGCCGCCTACCGCTCCGGGGCAGGCAGCGCTCTTCTGCTGGACACGTGGCGGGCCCGGAGCCCTCCTCAGAGAAGAGGGAGGTCCGGCCATGCAGGACACATGGATTCTTCGTACCTCTCCCCGCGGAGGGGGAGGTCCGGCTTCTATCGGCCACGTGGCGAGCCCGGAGCTCCTCTCTGAGGAGAGGGAGGTCCGACCCCGCTGGACACGTGACGCCTTCGGACCTCTCCCCGCGGAGGGGGAGGTCCGGCTTCTGCAGGCCACGTGGCGAGCCTGGAGCTCTCCTCTGAGGAGAGGGAGGTCCGGCCCCGCCGGACGCGTGGCGCCTTCGGAGCTCTCCCTGAGGAGAAGGGCGAGATCCTTAGGCATTTTCCCCTGTGCGTGGGGGTACCCCATATCGCGGGTACCGACATACCCAGACTGTGATGCCCTCAATTCTGTGGTAAACCACGGAACCAAGAACTAATGCATATGTGTGCCCAGGATGTTTATCACACATACACATACGTTCCACAAACTGAATTCAGATATATATATATAACCACGAATAACAGAGTTTATTACAACGTCTCATGAGTCTTGGACTCATGCTTACAGCGGAAGTCTTATTTCTATACAGCGGAAGCAAAAACTAATCTGTCGGTACCCGCGATATGTGGTACCCCCGCGCACAGGGGAAAATGCCTAAGGATCTCGCCCTTCTCTGCAGGGAGAGCTCCGAAGGCGCCACGCGTCCGGCGGGGCCGGACCTCCCTCTCCTCAGAGGAGAGCTCCGGGCTCGCCACGTGGCCTGCAGAAGTCGGACCTCCCCCCTCCGCGGGGGAGAGGTCCGAAGGCGCCACGTGTCCAGTGGGGCTGGACCTCCCTCTTCTCAGAGGAGAGCTCCGGGGTTGCCACGTGGCCGAACGAAGCCGGACCTCCCCCTCCGCGGGGAGAGGTCCGAAGGCTCCACGTGTCCTGCGGGGCCGGACCCCCCTCTCCTCTGAGGAGGGCTCCGGGCCCGCCACGTGGCCAGCAGAACAGCGCTGCCTGCCCCCGAGCGGTAGGCAGCGGGCGTAAAGACGCCCCATACCTTGCCCGTACAAGGTATTCAAGGCCCGCGCCTTCCCAACACGCGGAGACGCAGAGTACGCCTCTGTCAGGCGCCATTGCGTCCAGTCACATCACAGACTGGCGCGTGGTGTCAGAGCCTGCCAGCCAATAAACGCAGCGACAAGACATCCCATGCCGCTCCCGCCGTCATCAACCACTACGACTAGCATGCGGCATGGGCAGGGCGGCAAGACAAAGACTCAGAAGCCTTCGCCAGAGACAACTACCGACATAACTGCGGATACGATAGTCTGCAGGCAATCTCCCCCGGACCACCTGTTGGGTCCCGGGCCCCCCTTGTAAGCCACTGGAGCCTTGGACTATAAAAGGCTCGGGTAGGCAACGTTAGCAAGGGTTCGCACTCTAGCCATTCGCACCCTAGGCATAACTCATCCTCAAGCTCAGGACTCCGGTTCTGAGCAACAAGCAATACAGCGAGCTCCTCAGCTCACCGTGGACGTAGGGTTTTACGCTCCGGCGGCCCGAACCACGTAAAACCCGTCGTGTCAAGCTCTTCCTAACTCGTCCATACGCTCAAGCTCTCCGCAAGTGACTAGCCCCTCCGAAAAAGAACCTCCGCGGGTTGCCCAGTGCAGGTCCGGGGGAAGTGTCAACCACACACTTCGACATTTGGCGCGCCAGGTAGGGGGCTTTTCCCTTGCGCGACGAGTTTCCGCCGACAAAGATGACCAAGCTTCCTTCAGCGGCAAACTCTCCTCCTCCGCGTTCACGGCGAACCGTGACCAGCGGGGAGTACATGTCGATGCACTCAGGACGGAGTGTGTCGGCACAAGCTGGTAGCCAGCAGCCGACTCCGGCAACGCCGACCCTGGCAATGCAGGCTCCGACCAGCGTGAGATCTTCTGCAGCGATAAGCGAACCCCACAGGGGTGTGCTAGCTGCAGCAAGAGCGCTACTGTGCAACCCACCTGCTGGGGACGCACCTCATTCAGCAACCCAGCAGTGGATACGCGAGGTAGACCGCCTCGTCGTCGCCGCCGCAAACCCTCGACTTCGGCAGGGACGACACTCCGGTCAACCGGCTGTGTCGCTGACGCGCACGCCAACGGTTGACGGGCAGACGGCGGACTCCAGCTCCACCAGGCTTCTGTCAACGGACCTGAGGGCAGAGCTAGAGCGATGCCACTTGGGCCAAGATGCCCGAGTGTTCCTCGAGCGACGTTGTCGGTACCCGCGATATGGGGTACCCCCGCGCACAGGGGAAAATGCCTAAGGATCTCGCCCTTCTCATCAGGGAGAGCTCCGAAGGCGCCACCCGTCCGGCGGGGCCGGACCTCCCTCTCCTCAGAGGAGAGCTCCAGGCTCGCCACGTGGCCTGCAGAAGCCGGACCTCCCCCTCCGCGGGAGAGAGGTCCGAAGGTGCCACGTGTCCAGCAGGGCCGGACCTCCCTCTCCTCAGAGAGGAGCTCCGGGCTCGCCACGTGGCTGACAGAAGCCGGACCTCTCCCTCCAAGGGGAGAGGTCCAAAGGCTCCAAGTGTCCTGCGGGGCCGGACCCCCCTCTCCTCTGAGGAAGGCTCCGGGCCCGCCACGTGGCCAGAAGAACGGCGCTGCAGTGGCGGACCGGAATCCGCTCATCCAGGATCGCAGAGGGTGGTGCCACGCGATGCGACACCCGACAGCACACGTCATAAGAACATAATATATTACATGGGAAAAACAACTGAAACTGTACAAACAGGTACAAACTTCAGTTACAACTATTGTTTATATTATACAGCGGAAGTCTACACTATACAACTCACGCCCGCCTATTTAGCAAAAGTTGGTTGCCCAGCCCTAGGGCAACCCACACTAGCTGCACTCCTCAGCTCAGCGCGGCGTGTACGGCTCCCACTCAGCCGTGGTCCCCGACGGAGGGTAACCCTCGCCGGTGGACTCGTACTCCGAGTCCGTGGGTGGCTCCTCACCTGAAAAACACTTAAGCAGCAACCGTGAGCACGAAGGCTCCGCAAGGCTTAACCGACTCACTAAGCATGAAACTCTACATGAGGGGTACCATGGACATAGGATAGTAACATTTCAGCAAAAGGACACGCCTACAAGTTCATCCTTAGTTCATCTTTTAGCAACAAGTTAACAGTTCATGAAATCTGAAATTTAGTAAGCAGTATTTGGTGGCACACATGTAGCAATACAATTATATCAACCAGCAATATTGAATCAACAGGTTTCATCCATTAATCTACGTCACGACTCAGTGACCAAGTGGTACTCTTCACCGCGAGGGACGGCGAATCGACTCGATATACACCTGCAGGGAAACCCAAAGAGCACGTCACGTACGCCCACCCGTGGAGCTGCACAGCACGCTCACTCGATGTCGTACGGGACAACCTTTCACCCAACAGCCAAACGTCGAACCGGTCGCACCGAAATGAGCAGGAGGTTCCCCACACGGAGCATCTCTCTATGCCCGTTGGCAGATTTCCACCTTGCTGCCCTCAGCCTACACCTATAAATCGGTGCGTTATGCCTCGACGCCCGGAGGTTTAGGCTACATCGGTTTATCGGGGCCCATATATCCGATATGCCTTCGGTACGTTCAAACTTGATCAGCGTGGGCCGCACACGGCTCGGTCCTCAATCGACACGGACAGGGCTGCGCACACAAGACTCCCTCTTGCTGCGCCCTAGCCCCTGCCCAGTCTCATATTCATTACTAATGTGATCTCACCTCACTCAACCGAACCCGTGCGTCCCAAGCCTATCTCGCGAGTAGATTCCAACTACTCGACTTGTACCGAAGCCCTATGAATTATTAAGCATAGCCTGTCTACTCGAGGTCTTAGACACTACCCTCACTCTTAGGAAAAAATAATTCTGGTTATGCAAGTGGGGTTCCACCCATCCTATACCTAGTGCACAAACATACTTCATATGATGCATGTAAACAAAGTAAAACTTATGAAAGGGTTAATGCAAACCGGGGCTTGCCTTGTTGCTGCTGGTTAGGGGTTAAGTCTTCGTCCGGAAGAAGGAAGTCCAACACTTCCGGAGTCTCTTCTTCAATGGCTACACGTTAATGAAATACTACATGTTAATTTAGATGCAAATGTGAGTTTTAGAGTAAGACTTCTACTATTAGTTCTAATAACCAGCCTCTAACACCTGGAACTTTGTTTAAGAATTTAAAGATGAACTGGTGTTGGTGGTTGGCTTGGACTTAATCACATGGTTAAATGCTAAGTGGTTTTCCCCCTTTTCCATATTAATCCCTTAAGTGGTTAAACAGGACAGGGGTGATCTAGAGCTCCAATGGAGCTGAGCATTTTTGTGTGAGTTCCTTGTCACAAGAAAACTCTCTGGAATAAACATTAGCACTTTTCATGGAGTGGTTTGCTCAGAATAATTCTCTTGGCAAATCAGCAAGGAAGAATTTATTCTGAGGTAATACCCCTGTTCATGCTCAACTTAATGAACTATAATTTCAATTATAGCTCATAGAGTTTGCATGAATTTTCCTAACATTTTTGGGGTTAAGATTTGCCCAGAACTGAATTTCCAAGTTTTGGAAATTCTCTGAAAATGTTTCTGTATTCAAATGAACACAGCACCTTCCAATTTGAATTGCTCTGACCAAATCAACTCCAAATGGTCTGAAACTTTTACAGGGGTTTACTAATGTCCTAAAGAACATTCTGGAAAAAATTGGGGATTTTTGGATGAACCAAACTCCCTCTAAAATTCTTTTGCTGAAAATATTTAAAGAATTTTCCAGAATTAATTAATTGGTTTCATACAAATTGGGATGTATATCTGGACAGAGCTAGGCAAGATGAATCCAACCCAATTTGAATCACTAAATTTGGATCTTCCTAGCAAAAGTTATGGGGTTCTAAAGTTTGCACTAAAACTGGAAATTCCAAAAATGTTTAAATCCTGCGGGTGGGTCCACGCACACGTGTCGACCGCTGGAGCCGAGCCACACGGGGCCACAGACTACTTCCCGCGCGGCCGCACTGGATCCCGGACCACAGAGAATCCCACCCATTTATCTCCAGCCGCTGACGCGTGGGACCTACCCCTTCGTCTTCCTCTGGACACCCGCGCGACCCCGCCGCCAAGCTCGCCGGAGCTCTCGCCGGAGAGGGGTTCCGGTCCTCGGAGCTTGCTGAATCTCGCCGCCAGTGCCTATCTCGGCCTGAGGAACACGGTGGTGCCCTCCCCAGAACTTGACAACCACCGGAACAGTGCTCCTGACGGCAACAGCGGCCGGGAGCTCACCGGTGACGTCCAACTCGGCATCCCACGCACCTTTTTCGATGCGGTTTGCTCGGGGAGCTCCGCTGACACCTGCTGGTCACGGACATGGACACCGATCCCCGTGAAAACAGCGGTAACCACGATCTCATCGGCGACCTAGGCCGGATATCGGCTGTGCTTCAGAAAACTTCAGAGAACCGTAAACCTAGCCCACGGTTCTTACTGGTTTTCGATCCTAGGTGGTCGTGGCCGTGTATAGAGCGTGTGCATGACTCGGTTTGCCCGGTGATGATATAACCCCCACGAATTTTGGGATTTTGTGGGAGCTCGGCCTCAAGACACCCGAAGCTTTCCCGGCGAAATACTCCCTCGACAGCCCATGAAATGAAGAACGGTAGGGGCTAGAAGAATAAGCACCTTAAGGCGGTCCTTTCTTGTGTGGCTCGTCGGGCACGAGCGTGCCTGTGCTGGCCGGACGCCGGCGATCAGAGAGGGCGGCGTTTCTGTGCTCGTGCGGAAATGGGGAAGGAGCTCGGTAGGGGGGGTTCTCGTTTGGAAAGCAGGAGGAAGGCGGCGTGGGCTGTGCGCTGGCCTTTAAGCCGCGGTTTGGCACCGTGAGGTGGCCGATTGCTGCCTCGGTGGCTCGCCGCCGTTCCCTGGCTTGCGCGCGAAGTCGGGGTCGGCTGCAGCAACCGACTGCCCCTCATGTGTGCCACTGACCTGTGGGCCTCCCCCCTTTCTTCTTTTTCCCTAATATTTCTTTTCTGTTTCTGTTAATTATCCCACCAGCTACTCACAATTTAATGTGAGACTTAGCTCCCAAGTCTTTGTTTGAATTTGAATTCTCAAATTCAAACTTTGTTTGATTAAATGTGCTTCATATTTAAACTGAAATTCAAATTCAGTTTTGAATTCTTGCAAATTTAGCTCTTGACAAGATGAGCTCCAATGGAGATGAAAATTGGTGAGCTTACTCAGAAAAATGTGCTGAGTTTGAAAATGAAGCTAACTTTTGAATTTGAGTGGTGAAAGTTGCTGCAATTTGAATTCACATTCAAATTGGCCTCTTTTTCAATCACCTCCAAAAGTGCCTCAAAAAGTGTTGGATTTACATGAAATTTGGCTTGAACCTTCCCAAGACTTTTCAAGTCCTAGGGGTGAGCTCAAGCTCTCATGTTCATGTGTAGAAATTCTACTTTGTGAAAGTGTAGACTTTCCCCTCTAATTACCCTTTTGATGGAGGTTACTTGCTCTTCACACTTTTTCCTAAGATATCCACAATAAAAACTGTGGTGTTGTGAGGTGAAGAGAAAATTTTGCAAGTCCCTTTTTTTGGGCTTTTACATCCCTCCCCCCTTAAAAGAATCTCGTCCCGAGATTACAAAAGAAGAGATAGCGATGTAATAGGGACTTACCCGTGTTCATATGCCATGAACTCCGGGTAATTTGAGCAAAGGAACTCCTCGCTCTCCCACGTCGCTTCTTCCGCGGTGTGGTTACTCCAGAGTATCTTGTAAAACCACAACGTTCTGCTACGCGTGGTTCTGGCTTTCTCATCAAGAATTTCCACCGGATACTCCTCATAGGTTAAATCCGGTTTCAGCTCGCCGATGTCCTCGGTAGGAACAGCAGCCGTATGCTTCAAACATTTTCGCAGTTGCGAAACATGGAAAACATCATGGACACCAGCCAGGGATGCCGGTAGCTCCAATCTATACGCTGCTGGTCCACACTTTTCGGTGATAGCATAGGGTCCAATCAAACGGGGAGCGAGCTTCCCCTTCACACCGAACCGGTGCACGCCCTTCATCGGAGACACGCGTAGGTACACGTGCTCCCCGATGTCAAAGTGCAACGGTCTACGCCTCTTATCAGCGTAGCTCTTCTGTCGGGATTGAGCGGCTTTTAAATTGGCTTGAATTGTCCGAACGCGCTCTTCGGCATCGTTCACCACATCAACCTCGAATGTGACCCTTTCACCGGACTCGCACCAATTTAATGGGGTGCGGCACTTGCGACCGTAGAGAGCTTCGTAGGGTGCCATCTTGATACTCGCCTGATAGCCGTTGTTGTACGAGAATTCCGCCAATGGTAGGTGATTATCCCAGTTCCTACCATGGTGGATGGCACATGCTCTCAACATGTCCTCCAGAACTTGATTCACCCTCTCTGTCTGGCCATCTGTCTGAGGGTGGTAGGCGGAGCTCCTAATCAGTTTAGTACCCAAAGCAGCGTGCAACTGCTCCCAAAAGCGAGATACAAACAAGGCACCTCGGTCTAAGACTATGGTCTTGGGTACACCATGCAGGCATAGAATCCTGGCAATGTATAACTCCGCATATCGGTTGGCATGGAAATGTGTATGTACGGGGATGAAGTGAGCTTACTTGGTCAGTCGGTCAACAATCACCCAAATGGAATCATGTTTGTTGGATGTTAAGGGTAATCCCATGATGAAATCCATGCTCACATCTTCCCATTTCCATGCTGGAATCTTCAGGGGTTGCAGCAGCCCTGATTTCCTCATATGATCAGCCTTCACTCGTCTACACGTATCACACTTGGATACGTACTTCGCTACCTCCCGCTTCATCCGTGTCCACCGAAATTTCCGTTTCAAATCTTGGTACATCTTGTTGCTGCCCGGATGAATGGAGTATTTAGACAAGTGGGCTTCGTCGAGGATCTTCTTCCTCAGTTCCATGTCCCGGGGTACGACTATGCGGTCATTGAACCACAGCGCCCCCTCATCATCTTTCCGGAAACATTTGATCTCCCCATTGTCAATCCGTCTCCGGAGATGTGCCATGCCTTTATCCTTTTTCTGAGCTGCAATGATGTCCTCCCTAATAGTAGGGACGAGGGCAAGGTTGTACCGCGATCCATAAGGAACCAAGTATAAACTTGGCTCTTCCTCCTCCACCGTTGTAATGGTGAGGTGATGGACATGTGATTTCCGACTCAGCGCGTCGGCAACCACATTCGCCTTGCCGGGGTGGTAATGGATCTCAATCTCATAATCTTTGATCAGTTCTAACCACCTCCTCTGCCTCATGTTCAGCTCCTTCTGGGTGAAAATGTATTTCAAGCTCTTGTGGTCGGTGTAGAGATGCACCAAGTTCCCCAGGAGATAGTGCCTCCACATTTTCAGCGCCAACACTACGGCAGCAAGTTCAAGATCGTGAGTCGGGTAGTGCTACTCATGGTTCCGAAGTTGGCGTGAACCATAAGCGACCACACGTCCTTCCTGCATCAACACGCAACCGAGCCCAATACCGGACGCGTCACAATACACGTCGAAGGGCTTTGTTGTATCCGGCTGAGCTAACACCGGGGCTGTTGTGAGATGCTTCACCAATGTTCGGAACGCTCCTTCACACGCCGTGTTCCAAACATATTTCGTCCCTTTCTTCAGCAACTCTGTCATCGGCTTAGCGAGCTTGGAGAAGCTTGGAATGAATCTCCGGTAGTATCCCGCTAACCCGAGGAAGCTTCTGACTTCATGAACTGAAGTGGGAGCTTTCCATTTCAACACTTGCTCTATTTTACTTGGGTCAACCGCAATGCCTTCAGCTGAGATGATATGTCCCAAGAATGGCACTTGGCTGATCCAAAATTCGCATTTGCTGAACTTGGCGTAGAGCTTGTGGTCTCGTAATCGTTGAAGAACGATCCGCAAATGTTTGGCATGTTCGGCTTCTGTCTTGGAGTAAACCAAGATATCATCGATGAACACTACCACAAACTTGTCCAGCTCCGGCATGAACACCGAGTTCATGAGATACATGAAATGGGCTGGAGCATTTGTGAGACCAAAGGACATGACGAGATATTCATATAAGCCGTATCTCGTCGAGAACGCCGTCTTCGGGACATCCTCCACCCGGATCTTGATCTGGTGATATCCAGAGCGAAGGTCCATCTTTGAGAATACACTTGCCCCCACAAGTTGATCAAATAAGATGTCAATTCGGGGCAGTGGGTACTTATTCTTGATGGTGATGGCGTTGAGCGGCCGGTAGTCTACACACAGCCTCAGGGTCTCATCCTTCTTCTTCACGAATAGCACCGAGCATCCCCAAGGCGAGGAACTCGGCCTAATGAAACCCTTGCTCAACAGATCATTGAGCTGTTCTTTCAGTTCAGCCAGCTCATTGGGAGCCATCTTGTATGGTCTCCGTGATATGGGCGTAGTCCCGGGTGCAAGTTCAATCTTGAACTCGACCTCCCGCTCAGGTGGCATGCCCGGAAGATCATCCGGGAACACGTCGGGATACTCCCGGACTACGGGGATGTCTTCTAACTTGAGAGCCTCAGCACTATTGATCGCTGAAACCTCTCTGACTGGATTATCTAATAGGAGGGACTGCGGACGGTGTAATGGGGAGTTGAGGTGAACCGTCCGTGTTAAAGTTTCCAGGACAGCGCCATGGTAACTTAGCCATGACATCCCCAAGATTGCATCAATCTTCTGCCCCCCTAAGATAATCATAGTGGTGGGATATATCTCCCCACCTAAGCACAGTGGTGCTTTTGGAACCATCATCGTTGCTGAAATCTTTCCTCCCGGTGAGCAGATCATATACGAACACTCGGTTGGAAAGGCTTCCAGCTGATGCTTAACCACATAAGATGCACTTATGAAGTTATGGGTTGCACCAGAATCAAACAATATGACGATGGCTTGATGGTTGAGAGTAAACGTACCTGCCAGCACGTTGTCTCCCTCTGGGGCGTCCTCATTGTCGAGGTTGCGGACGCCTCCAGTCCGCTGACCAACCTTCTTCACCGGAGGTCGGCCTCGAGCACCGCCCTGGAGCTGGGCTTGCCCGCTGCTCTGCTGCCCCTGGGGACAGTCCTTCGCGAAGTGGCCCGCCTGGCCACACGTGAAGCAGGTGAAACGGGGCGGTCCCCCGCTGATCGGTGGACGGAATCCCGGGGCGCGTTGTGGCGGTGGAAACGCCCGGGGTACCGTCTGCTGCTGTTGCTGTCTTGGTGGTGGCATCGGCGGACGGAACGGGGGTGCTTGGAACGAACGTGCCCCGAACTGTTGAGGTCGCGCCGGTGGACGCCACTGCTGCCCGGATGGTGTCCGATACACCATACGGTACTTCTGAGGCGCGCCACCACCGCTGCTAGGTGGAGCGTTGCGCTTCCTCTGCTCAGCTGCCAACTCCCGCTGAGCGTCCTCTTGCATGATCGTGGCATTGACTAAGTCGTTGAATGTGCCGCGATTCCACTGAACGAGGTGCGTCTTCATTTCGGGGTGTAACCCCCGATAGAAATGCTCCCTCTTCTTCTCCTCCGTGGAGATATAGTCTGACGCATACTGCGCCAGATGGTTGAAGGCACGGGAGTAGTCGTGGGCACTCCTCCCGCCCTGCTTCAGTTCCAAAAATTCTTGGAACTTCCTCTTCATTATTCCGGGAGGGATGTGATAGGCGCGGAACACCTCCCGGAACTCTTGCCATTCCACGGCATGGCCAGCCGGACGTGAGGCGACATAATTCGCCCACCATGCACCAGCGGCACCGTGGAGCTGCTGTGCTGCGAACAGAGTCTTCTGCCGCTCCGTACATTGGAGCAGCCCGAACTTGGACTCGATGGTCCGCAGCCAGTTATCCGCCTTCAGTGGTTCCTCAGCTTCGGTGAACACTGGAGGGTGCGTACTCATGAAATCCGAGTACGACACTTCACGGGGCTCACGAGGCCCTCGCTCTTGACGTCCCCCCGCCTGGGACGTATTTTGCACGATCGTGCGGAGCAGGTCGGTCTGCTCCTCACGACCTCCCACCAGTGCCGCTATCACATCCGCTAGGGTAAGCGGAGGCGGCGGTGGTGGCTGCTGCTGCGGGGTGCTGTCGTAGGCCGGTGGCTGGGAGTCATCGCCTCCACCTTGGCTAGAGCCACCAACCTCGTGCGTGGTCCTAGTGCGAACCATCTGCAACCATTCGACAATAATCATCAGTCCCACAACATTTTGCATGCAGTCCAAAGAAAATAGGCGTAAAACATAATGACAATAATTCATGCGATACATCTCGTATGTAGATAATGTAATAACTTTACACAAGCTACACCATTACCAGACCAAACACAAGCTAGTTTAATCAAACTTGATGAACCTCCACTTTGGAAGCTCAACATAACTAGGTTTGATCACTACGAGACATTACTATCGCGTTGTCATCACGCATACCACCCTTAGGGTACAACACCCTCTCCAATGAGCTCAACTGTCATTCTGCTGTCAGAATGACCAGTTTCTACCTATTCCAAGTTTTGATCTGGTTCTGGGCATTTTCATGACTCAAGTTGAATACCAAAGTTAAAGTTAACTTCAGTATCTTTACAACGAGTACTCATTTTCCCTCAGATCAGCTTTGGTTAAGAAGTTATGCTAATTCAAAGTCAGCAGAATTTCTGGAAGAATTTCAACAGCACCTCCCTGGGAAGTGGCTGTTTTCAACCCTGATTTCCACTAAATTCTGTGCTGAAATTTCAGGAACTTTGAATTGCAAAAATGTCACACATCTTCTACTCTTTCTAAGGATGTAATATATGACAATTTTAGATTTTTCTTCTGGGAGTTATGTTCGAAAACAGATCAGTTCAGAGGATGTTTCACTCTGCCCTGGTTCTGGACAGTTTACATTCCTCTGGGATTTCAGCCATCTTAAGGCGAGTTTCAGCTCTGGAAGTCTACAACAAAGTCGTAGAGTACTTGAATACCTTTCCAGAACTATATAGCACACCCCTCTGGGATAAAAGACCGGTGAGTTATGCCCTGTTGAAGATCAGCAATCTTGCTGTCCAAAACAGAGCACTCTGTTTTTCAACCCTTTAGCTATCCTGGTCCACTATCCCATTCTTATACCCAACCAGGGTCTTAATTGTTGAACCTAATGATTTTAGTTCCTTGTTTTCAATATTTTCATGCATATGCCTACAATGTCTCGGTACTGCGTTCCTCACCACAGAAAATCCTAACCGGATTTTACCGGCATATACGTCTCAAATGTGGCACTAAACGGTCTCTCGGACACGTTTACTACACGGATACTTACGTGGTTAGTACCTGCTGAAGACCACACAATAATGGTGCACTCAAAGGTTGTTCATTTCAGGCAGTTCCATATTTAAAAGTAAATACAAACGCCCGTATCATTGTCATACGGCCGTCCTTGAGCTAGGTCACGTCCTCAAGGTACGTGATCGTGTTTCAACACCACACGACGAGGAACCCGAGTATGTCATGAACGGGTCGTCACGGTTAGGAATGTTATCAACCCAACAGATACCACCTACTGCCCTGCAGGGCACGCCGATGGCAAGCGCTGCGTATGTCCTCCTGGGCTATTTCCAGACGAACACACTCTCGCGTTACTGACCACGCGATGGGGTCTCCACTTACTTGCCTAACGCACGCTAGGGATCAGCGTTTCATATGAACTCAGGGACATGAAGAGTCCAAGAGTTTCATATTGACGTCTCACACCGAGCTGTGAGATCAGTCCCTGAACCACGTTCCTCGTCAGGGGAGCTAACCGAAATTGAACCGCTTTCGGTGGCGTTCCTTACCATACTTACCAGAGCGTAGGTGCGTCGTTACATAATTGAAATTCAGAATTATAACACATAGGTTAGTCTTTTCCACTTTAAGTAACTATGCTAATATAGTCCTTATTTGGGCAACTACCGATTCCTCACCGTAACCTAAGTTTTCCCATAATGTAGTCCTTAAGTACTGTGCTATCCCCAATGCAGCTCTGATACCAGGGTGTGGCGGACCGGAATCCGCTCATCCAGGATCGCAGAGGGTGGTGCCACGCGATGCGACACCCGACAGCACACGTCATAAGAACATAATATATTACATGGGAAAAAACTGAAACTGTACAAACAGGTACAAACTTCAGTTACAACTATTGTTTATATTACACAGCGGAAGTCTACACTATACAACTCACGCCCACCTATTTAGCAAAAGTTGGTTGCCCAGCCCTAGGGCAACCCACACTAGCTGCACTCCTCAGCTCAGCGCGGCGTGTATGGCTCCCACTCAGCCGTGGTCCCCGACGGAGGGTAACCCTCGCCGGTGGACTCGTACTCCGAGTCCGTGGGTGGCTCCTCACCTGAAAAACACTTAAGCAGCAACCGTGACCACGAAGGCTCAGCAAGGCTTAACCGACTCACCTAAGCATGAAACTCTACATGAGGGGTACCATGGACATAGGATAGTAACATTTCAGCAAAAGGACACGCCTACAAGTTCATCCTTAGTTCATCTTTTAGCAACAAGTTAACAGTTCATGAAATCTGAAATTTAGTAAGCAGTATTTGGTGGCACACATGTAGCAATACAATTATATCAACCAGCATTATTGAATCAACAGGTTTCATCCATTAATCTACGTCACGACTCAGTGACCAAGTGGTACTCTTCACCGTGAGGGACGGCGAATCGACTCGATATACACCTGCAGGGAAACCCAAAGAGCACGTCACGTACGCCCACCCGTGGAGCTGCACAGCACACTCACTCGATGTCGTACGGGACAACCTTTCACCCAACAGCCCAAACGTCGAACCGGTCGCACTGAAACGAGCAGGAGGTTCCCCACACGGAGCATCTCTCTATGCCCGTTGGCAGATTTCCACCTTGCTGCCCTCAGCCTACACCTATAAATCGGTGCGTTATGCCTCGATGCCCGGAGGTTTAGGCTACATCGGTTTATCGGGGCCCATATATCCGATATGCCTTCGGTACGTTCAAACTTGATCAGCGTGGGCCGCACACGGCTCGGTCCTCAATCGACACGGACAGGGCTGCGCACACAAGACTCCCTCTTGCTGCGCCCTAGCCCCTGCCCAGTCTCATATTCATTACTAATGTGATCTCACCTCACTCAACCGAACCGTGCGTCCCAAGCCTATCTCGCGAGTAGATTCCAACTACTCGACTTGTACCGAAGCCCTATGAATTATTAAGCATAGCCTGTCTACTCGAGGTCTTAGACACTACCCTCACTCTTAGGAAAAAAAATTCTGGTTATGCAAGTGGGGTTCCACCCATCCTATACCTAATGCACAAACATACTTCATATGACGCATGTAAACAAAGTAAAACTTATGAAAGGGTTAATGCAAACCGGGGCTTGCCTTGTTGCTGCTGGTTAGGGGTTAAGTCTTCGTCCGGAAGAAGGAAGTCCGGCACTTCCGGAGTCTCTTCTTCAACGGCTACACGTTAATGAAATACTACATGTTAATTTAGATGCAAATGTGAGTTTTAGAGTAAGACTTCTACTATTAGTTCTAATAACCAGCCTCTAACACCTGGAACTTTGTTTAAGAATCTAAAGATGAACTGGTGTTGGTGGTTTGGCTTGGACTTAATCACATGGTTAAATGCTAAGTGGTTTTCCCCCTATTCCATATTAATCCCTTAAGTGGTTAAACAGGACAGGGGTGATCTAGAGCTCCAATGGAGCTGAGAATTTTTGTGTGAGTTCCTTGTCACAAGAAAACTCTCTGGACCAAACATTAGCACTTTTCATGGAGTGGTTTGCTCAGAATAATTCTCTTGGCAAATCAGCAAGGAAGAATTTATTCTGAGGTAATACCCCTGTTCATGCTCAAATTAATGAACTACAATTTCAATTATAGCTCATAGAGTTTGCATGAATTTTCCTAACATTTTTGGGGTTAATATTTGCCCAGAACTGAATTTCCAAGTTTTGGAAATTCTCTGAAAATGTTTCTGTATTCAAATGAACACAGCACCTTCCAATTTGAGTTGCTCTGACCAAATCAACTCCAAATGATCTGAAACTTTTACAGGGGTTTACTAATGTCCTAAAGAACATTCTGGAAAAATTTGGGGATTTTTGGATGAACCAAACTCCCTCTAAAATTCTTTTTCTGAAAAGTTTAAAGAATTTTCCAGAATTAATTAATGGGTTTCATACAAATTGGGATGTATATCTGGACAGAGCTAGGCAAGATGAATCCAACCCAATTTGAATCACAAAATTTGGAGCTTCCTAGCAAAAGTTATGGGGTTCTAAAGTTTGCACTAAAACTGGAAATTCCAAAAATGTTTAAATCCTGCGGGTGGGTCCACGCACACGTGTCGACCGCTGGAGCCGAGCCACACGGGGCCACAGACTACTTCCCGCGTGGCCGCACTGGATCCCAGACCACAGAGAATCCCACCCATTTATCTCCAGCCGCTGACGTGTGGGACCTACCCCTTCGTCTTCCTCTGGCCACCCGCGCGACCCCGCCGCCATGCTCGCCGGAGCTCTCGCCGGAGAGGGGTTCCGGTCCTCGGAGCTTGCTGAATCTCGCCGCCAGTGCCTATCTCGGCCTGAGGAACACGGTGGTGCCCTCCCCAGAACTTGTCAACCACCGGAACAGTGCTCCCGACGGCAACAGCGGCCGGGAGCTCACCGGCGACGTCCAACTCGGCATCCCACGCACCTTTTTCGTTGCGGTTTGCTCGGGGAGCTCCGCTGACACCTGCTGGTCACGGACATGGACACCGATCCCCGTGAAAACGGCGGTAACCACAACCTCATCGGCGACCTAGGCCGGATATCGGCTGTGCTTCAGAAAACTTCTAGAACCATAAACCTAGCCCACGGTTCTTACTGGTTTTCGATCCTAGGTGGTCGTGGCCGTGTATAGAGCGTGTGCATGACTCGGTTTGCCCGGTGATGATCTAACCCCCACGAATTTTGGGATTTTGTGGGAGCTCGTCCTCAAGACACCCGAAGCTTTCCCGGCGAAATACTCCCTCGACAGCCCATGAAATGAAGAACGGTAGGGGCTAGAAGAATCAGCACCTTAAGGCGGTCCTTTCTTATGTGGCTCGTCGGTCACGAGCGCGCCTGTGCTGGCCGGACGCCGGCGATCAGAGAGGGCGGCGTTTCTGTGCTCGCGCGGAAACGAGGAAGGAGCTCGGTAGGGGGGGGGGTCTCGTTTGGAAAGCAGGAGGAAGGCGGCGTGGGCTGTGCGCTGGCCTTTAAGCCGCGGTTTGGCACCGTGAGGTGGCCGATTGCTGCCTCAGTGGCTCGCCGCCGTTCCCTGGCTTGCGCGCGAATTCGGGGTCGGCTGCAGCAACCGACTGCCCCTCATGTGTGCCACTGACCTGTGAGCCTCCCCCCTTTCTTCTTTTTCCCTAATATTTCTTTTCTGTTTCTGTTAATTATCCCACCAGCTACTCACAATTTAATGTGAGACTTAGCTCCCAAGTCTTTGTTTGAATTTGAATTCTCAAATTCAAACTTTGTTTGGTTAAATGTGCTTCATATTTAAACTGAAATTCAAATTCAGTTTTGAATTCTTGCAAATTTAGCTCTTGACAAGATGAGCTCCAATGGAGATGAAAATTGGTGAGCTTACTCAGAAAAATGTGCTGAGTTTGAATATGAAGCTAACTTTTGAATTTGAGTGGTGAAAGTTGCTGCAATTTGAATTCACATTCAAATTGGCCTCTTTTTCAATCACCTCCAAAAGTGCCTCAAAAAGTGTTGGATTTACATGAAATTTGGCTTGAACCTTCCCAAGACTTTTCAAGTACTAGGGGTGAGCTCAAGCTCTCATGTTCATGTGTAGAAATTCTACTTTGTGAAAGTGTAGACTTTCCCCTCTAATTACCCTTTTGATGGAGGTTACTTGCTCTTCACACTTTTTCCTAAGATATCCACAATAAAAACTGTGGTGTTGTGAGGTGAAGAGAAAATTTTGCAAGTCCCTTTTTTTGGGCTTTTACAGCTGCCTGCCCCCGAGCGGTAGGCAACGGGCGTAAAGATGCCCCATACTTTGCCAGTACAAGGTATTCAAGGCCCGCGTCTTCCCAAGTCGCGGAGACGCGGAGCACGCCTCTGTCAGTTGCCGTTGCGCCCAGTCGCATCACAGACTGGTGCGCAGTGTCAGAGCCTGCCAGCCAATAAACGCAGCGACAAGACATCCCATGCCGCCCCCGCCGACATCGACCACTACGACTAGCATGCGGCATGGGCAGGGCTGCAAGACGAAGACTCAGAAACCTTCGCCAGAGACAACTACCGGCATAACTGCAGATACGATAGATAACAGTCAATCTCCCCGGGACCACCTGTTTGGTCCCGGGCCCCCCTTGTAAGCCACCCGAGTCTTAGACTATAAAGGGCTCGGGTAGGCGACGTTAGCAAGGGTTCGCACGCCCGCAACTCATACGCTAGACATCAGTCATCCCCAAGCTCAGGACTCCGGTTCTGAGCAGCAAGCAATACATCAAGCTCCATAGCTCACCGTGGACGTAGGGTTTTACGCTCCGGCGGCCTGAACCACGTAAAACTCGCCGTGTCAAGCTCTTCCTAACTCGTCCATACGCTCAAGCTCTCCGCAAGTGACTAGCCCCACCGAAAAAAGAAACTCCGCGGGCTGCTCAGTGCAGGCCCGCAGGAAGTGTCGACCGAACACTTCGACATTTGGCGCGCCAGGTAGGGGGCTTTCCCTTGCGCGACGAGTTTCCGCCGACGAAGATGACCAAGATTCCTTCAGCGGCAAACTCTCCTCCCCCGTGTTCGTGGTGAACCGTGACCAGGGGGGAGTACATGTCGACACACTCAGGACGGAGTGTGTCGGCGCAAGCTGGGAGCCAGCAACCGGCTCTGGCAGCGCCGACCCCGGCAATGCAGGCTCCAACCAGCGTCAGGTCTTCAGTAGCGCTGGGCGTACCCGGCGGGGGTGCGCTAGCTGCAGCAAGAGCGCTACTGCACAATCCGCCTGCTGGGGACGCGCCTCAGGCAGCGACCCAGCAGTGGATTCGCGAGGTAGACCGTCTCGTCGTTGCGGCCGCAAACCCTCGACTTCGGCGGGGACGACGCTCCGGCCAACCGGCTGTGTTGCTGATGCGCACGCCAATGGTTTGTGAGCAGACGGCAGATTCCGGCTCCACCAGGCTCCAGTCAACGGATCTGAGGACAGAGCTGGAACGGTGTCACTTGGGCCAAGATGCCCGGGTATACCTCGAGCAACGCCGAGAAAGGCGTCGCAACCAAGAGGCTGGCGAAAGCGTGACGTCGGCCTCGACCCAGCCTGAAGAGCAGACTTTCGCCACGCGATCTCTGCCCCAGGCTTACGCCGCGCAGAATATGCCACAGTCATATGTCCTGCAAACGGCGCCCCCGGCCTATGGCCAGCCTTGCCCATACCGGGGTACACTATGCCAGGTGCGAACCAAGCGTTCGCGACACCAATACCTGCGGCAACAGGAGCAGGATGTGCGGCCCTTGCGCCCCACCTTCGCTTCGCGAGGTGGCCGCGCAAGTTTCGGCCGCACCTGCCCGAGAAGTACGACGGCAGCGTCAACCCGGCGGAGTTCCTCCAGATCTACTCCACCGCCGTACTTGCCGCAGGAGGGAATGAGGCCGTCATGGCCAATTACTTCCCTGTCGCCTTGACCGGTCCAGCTCGGTCTTGACTCATGAACCTCCCCCAGGGTTCCAAAACTTCCTGGGGAGAGCTCTGCCGACAGTTCATCGCCTACTTCGGCAGTTCCTACACCCGGCCTGGCACGGAGCTCGACCTCCACGCCATCCAGCAACAACCGGGGGAGTCGCTGCGCTCCTTCATCCAGCGGTTCTCCCAGGTGCGGAACACCATCCCACACATCCAAAATGCTTCTGTGGTGGTGGCATTCCGGCAAGGCGTCCGGGACAACAAGATGCTCAAGAAGCTCGCGACCAGAGAGGTCCGCGATGTCTCCGAGCTCTTCAGCCTGGCAGACAAGTGCGCCAGAGCAGCCGAAGGGCGAAACTGGCACTCACTGCCATCCTCCGAGTCAGGAGGACAGCCCGGATCTTGCCCTACTCCCTATGGAGGCAGCAAGAAGGCCAAGAACCGAGGCAGAGGCAAGATAGAATCACCGACCTCAGCTCCAGTCGCCGCAGCAGCGGCACTCAGTGGGGCTCGGGGGCCGCGCCCTGACAAGAGGCAGCGAAGGTCACCAATCCCAGAAGGTGATCAAGACAAGATATGCCCCGTGCACAGCAGCTGTCGCCACACTACTGCCGAGTGCCGGGAGATCCGGAAGCTCGCAGAGCGCTTCCGCAAAGGGAAGCAGCAGCGGACTGACGCCCCACCCTTCAGTCCAAGGGAGGGCAAGCAGGAGGTCGACGTCCCGAACAGCGCCGACCACCAAGTGGAGTTCCAGGAGCCTCAGCGCGCCGTGAAGGCGGTACACAACCATGAGAACTCCAGCTCCAGCGATGATGAGCGTCGAAAGAAGCTCTACATCATATACGGCGGGTCCGCCGACCCCTCGTCTCGAAGCACAGTCAAGACTCTGCGCTGAGCTGTAGCGTCGGTGGCTCCACTCCCAAGTGCCGCACCGCACCTCAAGTGGATGGGAACCCCCATCAGCTTTGACGCCACCGACTGCCCCAGGAACATGACTGGGGCCGGCCAACTACCGCTCTTGGTAGCTCCGACCATCGCCAACGTGAGGATGTACCACGTTTTGGTAGATGGTGGAGCTGGGCTGAACCTCATCAGCCGTGCAGCTTTCCAGAAGCTGCAGATCCCGATGGCCAAGCTCACCCTGTCGAGCCCGTTCTCAGGGGTAGGGCCGGGACAGGTCGTTCCCTACAGCAACATCAGCCTCCCGGTGACCTTCGGAGCTCCGGACAGCTATCGGACAGAATACATTCTGTTCGACGTAGCGGAGATCGACCTCCCCTTCAACGCCATAATTGGCAGGCCAGCCCTGTACCGATTCATGGCAGTAGCCAACTACGGCTACCTCGTCCTAAAGATGCCTACACCAACGGGCGTCCTCAGGATTCGTGGAGACCGCACTGCTGCAGTGTCGGCCTTAGAGAAACTCCAAGCGCTCGCAACAGCTGGGGCACCAGCCCCTGGCAGTGCAGAGCCGGACCAGCTCCACCCGAGCGCACGCCACCGTGCCTCCACCACAGCACCCCGGGTGCAACCCCTCGACAAGGGCGGCGTCCCCTTAAAGGTCATCCAAGTCGGCGCCGAAGCCACCCAGACCACCCGGGTAGCCAGGGGCCTGGATAGAAAATAGGAAGGCGTGCTCGTCACCTTCCTCCGGCACAGCGTTGACGTATTTGCATGGCAGCCGTCACAGATGCCGGGGATCCCCAGGGAGGTGATCGAGCACCACTTAAAAGTCTTCCCCGACGCCCGGCCAGTTCAACAGAAGCCCCGCAAGGAGTCCATCGAGCAGCAAAACTTCATTCGTGAAGAAATCAAGAAGCTGCTGGACGCCGGCTTCATACGGGAAGCCCACCACCCCCGGTGGTTGGCGAACCCTGTCGTTGCCCCGAAGGCCGGCGGAAAGCTCCGGATGTGCATCGACTACACCAGTCTCAATAAGGCATGTCCCAAAGATCCATTCCCTTTCCCTAGAATAGATCAAATAGTAGACTCAACATTAGGCTGTGATATGCTGTGCTTCCTAGAAGCCTACTCGGGTTTCCATCAGATCCCCATGTCTAGGGAGGATGAAGAGCACACCTCCTTCATCACAGTAGATGGCCTTTATTGTTATGTGTCTATGCCTTACGGCCTAAAGAATGCTCTCCACACCTTTGTGCGAGTGATGCACAAAACCTTTGGGGAGTTAATAAGAGACTTAGTTGAGGTGTACGTCGATGACATCGTTGTCAAGGTCAAGCAGGGTTCATCTTTGTTAGATAACCTAGCCTTAGTTTTTGACAAATTGCGCTCTACGCGCACCTAGATGAACCCCGACAAATGTGTGTTCGGTGTGTCCTCTAGGAAGCTCTTATGATTCCTGGTCTCGCACCGGGGGATCAAGGCCAACCCAGAGAAGATCAAGGCCATCGACATGATGCGGCCTCCTGCCCGCGTCAAAGATGTCCAGAAAGTCACGGGATGCCTAGCTGCGCTGAGTCGGTTTATACCGAGGCTAGCAGAGCGGGCACTCCCTTTCTTTAAGCTCCTGCGCAAGTCTGGCCCATTTGCCTGGACTGACGAAGCAGAAGAGACTTTCTAGGAGTTGAAGCGGCTCCTGACGACCCTGCCTATCATGGTAGCCCTAGAGCCCGGAGAGCACCTGTTGCTCTACATCACGGCAACAACAGAGGTGGTGAGTATGGTCCTCGTCGCAGAGCGGCCGGACCTCTCACCTTCACGACCTGCTCCGGCAGCAGAAGACAGACGCCAGGAGGCCCCGCAGGACCGAGACGGTCTCTCGGACCTCCAAGGCAACCTCCCGGAGGTCCAGGGCGGTCTCCCGGACCACCAAGATAAACCCCCGGGGGTCCTGTGGGACCCCTTGGGGGCCCAACGGGACCTCCCGAAGATCCCTAAAGACCCTCCGGAGCTCCCGGAGAACCTGCGGGGCCCCCCGGAGAGCCAAGATAGCTTAAGGGCCTCCGGGTTCCAACTCCCGGAGGCCCCCATGGGTCCACTCACCTCCAGCGGGCCAGGGCCAATGGATGAAGACCTCCCAGACCTGAGAGAGAGGGTTCGAACCATCCAGAGGCCCGTCTACTACATCAGCGAAGTACTTCATGATGCCAAGACAAGGTACCTAGAAGTCCACAAGCTGCTGTATGCGGTGCTCGTGGCCTCCAGGAAGCTCCGCCATTACTTCCAGGCCCACCGGGTCTCGGTAGTCACCTCCTATCCACTGAAGACGATTCTTCACAGCCCCCATGCGACTGGCAACGTTGCTAGATGGGCGGCGGAGCTGGTGGAGTTCGTGCTGGACTTCCTTCCACGCCATGCAGTCAAAAGCCAAGCACTGGCCGACTTTGTAGCAGAGTGGACACCGACGAAGACTGACCCAGGGGGCCACGAAGACGGTGAACCAGAGCACCAAGCTCCGGTCTTCACCGAGCCCCACTGGACGCTTTTCTTCGATATCTCCTCGCGAAAGCAGGGGGCCGGTGCCGGCGTACTGCTCCTCATGCCATCGGGGGAACAGTTTGGGTACATGGTGCGTCTAAATTTCAAGGCAACCAACAACATGGCAGAGTATGAAGCACTCATCTTTGGCCTGCAGACAGCCCTGTCTTTAGGCGCTCGCCAGTTGTTGGCACAGGGCGACTCCCAGCTGGTCATCAAGCAAGTCAAGGGCGAATGCTCCTGCAATGACACACAGCTAGCTGCATATCTGCTTCACGTGCAGATGTTGGAGAAAGACTTCCTCGCCTTGGACCTGCGCCACGTACCGCGCGCTGGCAATGCCGCAGCTGACGACCTTTCAACGAAGGCTTCCACCGGAGCTCCCCTGCCCAAAGTAGTTTTTGAGAGGACGTTGCTGCGTCCCACAGCCCGGCCCGCCGAGCCGGGCGAAGGGGGCTTGACCAGCACCTCGAAGCTGGCGGTCCCGGCGGCCCTGCAGCCATGGATGCCGCCAAGGATCGTAAGCGTCACTGGGGACTCCGTGCAACCCAGCACTCAAGATCCAGAAGCTCAAATCAGACCCGATGCATGGATCACGGAGATCCGGGACTACTTGAAAGACAACATCCTCCCTGATGAACATGCAACCGCTGAACGGATCGTGCGTATGGCTAAGAGATACGCGCTGGTAGAGGGGGATCTCTACCGGCGCGGCGCCAACCACATCCTATTGCGGTGCATAACCCAGGCGGAAGGCTGCGACTTGCTCGCTGAGATCCATGGAGGTGAATGTGGAAGTCACTCTTCCTCACGCACGCTTGTCGGTAAAGCCTTCCGGCATGGCTTCTACTGGCTGACAGCACTCCAGGATGCCGTCAAGCTAGTCGAGAGGTGCAAGGCATGCCAGTTCGACGCCAAGCAGATCCATACACCAGCTCAGGCGGTACAGATGATCCCACCCTCATGGCCGTTTGCCGTATGGGGGCTGGACATCTTGGGACTGTCGAAGTGTTCGGTCGACACTTCCCCCGGGCCTGCACTGGGCAGCCTGCGGAGGTTCTTTTTTCGGTGGGGCTAGTCCCTTGCGGAGAGCTTGCGAGTATAGACGAGTTAGTAAGAGCTTGACACGGTGAGTTTTACGTGGTTCAGGCCGCCGGAGCGTAAAACCCTACGTCCACGGCGAGCTATGGAGCTCGCTGTATTGCTTGCTGCTCAGAACCGGAGTCCTGAGCTTGGGGGTGAGTTACAGCTTGGGTGTGAATGGCTAGCATATGAGGTGCAGAGGTGCGAACCCAGGGTGCGAGTGGCTAAAGTGCGAACCCTTGCTAACGTTGCCTACCCGAGCCTTTTATAGTCCAAGGCTCGGGTGGCTTACAAAGGGGGCCCGGGATGCGACAGGTGGTCCCGGGGAGATTGCCTGCAGACTACCGTATCCGCAGTTATGTCGGTAGTTGTCTCTGGCGAAGGCTTCTGAGTCTTCGTCTTGCCACCCTGCCCATGCCGCAATGCTATTCGTAGTGGTTGATGGCGGCGGGAGCAGCATGGGATGTCTTGTCGCTGCGTTTATTGGCTGGCAGGTTCTGACACCGCGCGCCAGTCTGTGATGCGACTGGGCGCAACGGCACCTGACAGAGGCGTGCTCCGCGTCTTCACGTCTTGGGAAGGCGCGGGTCTTGAATGCTTTGTTCGGTAAAGGCATGGCGCGCCTTTACTCCTGCTGCCTACCGCACCGGGTGGCAGCACTGCTCTGCTGGCACGCGTCGGACCCGGAGCTCTCCTCTGAGGAGAGGGGGAGCTCCGGCTCCGCTGGACACGTGGAGCCTTCGGAGCTCATCCCCGCGGAGGGGGTGTGGTCCGGCCTCCTGGGCCACGTGGCAGGCTCGGAGCTATCCTCCGTGGGGAGGGGTGCTTCGGCCCTGCTGGACACGTGGCGCCTTCAAACCTCGCCCCTGCAGAGGGAGCGAGGTCCTTAGGAAGTTTTATGCTGTGCGCGGGGGTACCCGGTATTGAGGGTACCGACAGTGGCCCCCGGGCTCACCTTGGGGGAGGTAACGAGCCCGAGGTGGGGCCTTCTCCTACCTGCTTACTTTCTTGTATTGAGTATTCCCTGTGCTGGCAGGGTCTTGACGGCTTCGGAGTTCAGCCTCTGAGGAGAGGGCGAAGCCTGGCATCGAAGCTCCGCCCAGCTGTGGGGGCGGAGGTCCAGAAGTCATCGGAGCTCAGGCCAGCGAAGGGCGTGAGGTCCGGAGGTCATCGGAGCTCAGGCCAGCGAAGGGCGTGAGGTCCGGCATCAGCGCTCTCCTCTGAAAGGAGGGCGAGGGCTGGCCTCGGAGCTCGGCCCAGCTGTGGGGGGCGGAGGTCCGAAGTCATCGGAGCTCAGGCCAGCGAAGGGCGTGAGGTCCGGCATCAGCGCTCGGCTCTGAAAGGAGGGCGAGGGCTGGCCTCGGAGCTCAGCCCAGCTGTGGGGGGCGGAGGTCCGGAAGTCATCGGAGCTCAGGCCAGCGAAGGGCGTGAGGCCCGGAGGTCATCGGAGCTCAGGCCAGCAAAGGGCGTGAGGTCCGGAGGTCATCAGAGCTCAGGCCAGCGAAGGTCGTGAGGTCCGGCATCAGCGCTCGCCTCTGAAAGGAGGGCGAGGGCTGGCCTCGGAGCTCGGCCCAGCTATGTGGGGCGGAGGTCCGGAAGTCATCGGAGCTCAGGCCAGTGAAGGGCGTGAGGTCCGGCATCAGCGCTCGCCTCTGAAAGGAGGGCGAGGGCTGGCCTCGGAGCTCGGCCCAGCTGTGGGGGGCAGAGGTCCGGAGGTCATCGGAGCTCAGGCCAGCGAAGGGCATGAGGTCCGGCATCAGCGCTCGCCTCTGAAAGGTGGCCGAGGGCTGGCATCGGAGCTCGGCCCAGCTGCGGGGGCGGAGGTCCGGAAGTCATCGGAGCTCAGGCCAGCGAAGGGCGTGAGGTCCGGAGGTCATCGGAGCTCAGGCCAACGAAGGGCGTGAGGTCCAGAGGTCATCGGAGCTCAGGCCAGCAAAGGGCGTGAGGTCTGTAGGTCATCGGAGCTCAGGCCAGCGAAGGGCATGAGGTCCGGCATCAGCGCTCGCCTCTGAAAGGAGGGCGAGGGCTGGCCTCGGAGCTCGGCCCAGCTATGGGGGGCGGAGTCCGACACTGCTCAGTGGTCCCCCCCTTTCCTGTCCCTTAGTCTCACTTGGCTCACTGTCCCAGGCCGAAATACGGGGCTTGGGTAATCCAGTGCACTTGGTCCCGGAGGTCTGGCCCCAGCCCCAGTCAGGGTGTAACCGTCCGGCCCCCTGGTACTCAGACCGTAGCGCCGGGGGGCAGAGTGCGCATGCTTTGGGTGCAAGACCGGGCAAAGCAAGGCTCCTGACCCCCCGGTCTAGCGTAGGTCTTTTCTCGGAGGAGACCAACTGGTGGTACAGTACCCTTACAGGGGGAGATCCAAAAGGCCACCGGGCCTCTGGCAGGTACCCCAAGCACTACCGCCTTCGGCAGGGCGGCAAATATCGACTATGCATGAGAGCAGGAAAGAGGAACCGAGTGTACAACGGACGCACACTGTCTAGAGCGTGGGGAGGTGTTCATATAAATTAATGCGTAATTTAAATAAACACCTAAGTAAGCATGGTGAACTTACTGGGGTAGCGTCGGAGCGCCTGTCTTCACGCAGAGCGGGTCATGCGTTGCTTCGTCGTATGCCGGACACGGGGGGACCCCCATGGCGATCTCAGGGGGAAGCATGGCTTCGGCCCCGCATACCATGTGGAAGGGTAGTTCCCGTGACCCGGCCCTAGGAAGTCCGGCTGGCCCTCGACATGGAGGAGCCGGTATCCCCCGACGGCTCTGGGTGCGCGTCTGCACCGGTTGTGTGGGTCTGCTTGGTGTGGACTTGGCACGCATTGCATACCTAACCGGTTTGACGGCGTCCAGGTGGCTCTCGGTCAGTAGGAGCCATGCCGGGTGGCTTAACCGACCAGCGTGCGGGACGATGAGCGTTCCCAGCACTCGCCTCCGTGGACTACTGCGAGCTAGTCGCAGCCTTCCTCCTGGGTTATGCACCGCAATAGGATGTCGTGGCGCCACGCCAGTAAAGATACCAGTGCGTAGCACTTAGCCATCCGCACCACCCGTTCAGCGAATGCACGTTCATCAGGAAGGATGTCCTTCAAGGAGTCCCGGACCTCCGTGGTCCATGCATCGGGACTACTTGAGCTTCTGGATCTTGAGAGCTGGGTTGCACGGAGTCCCCAGTGACGCTTACGATCCTTTGGCGGCATCCATGGCTGCAGGGCCGCCGGGACTGCCTAGCTTCGAGGCACTGGTTCAGCCCCCTTCGCCCGGCTCGGCTGGCCGGGCTGTGGACCGCAGCAACGTCGTCTAGAAGACTCCTTCGGGCGCAGGGGCTCCGATGGAGGCCTTCGTTGAGAGGTCGTCAGCTGCGGCCTTGCCAGCGCGCGGTACATGGCGCAGGTCCAAGGAAAGTAAGTCTTTCTCCAACATCCGCACGTGGAGCAGATAAGCAGCTAGCTGTGGGTCATTGCGGGGGCATTCACCCTTAACTTGCTTGATAACTAGCTGGGAGTCGCCCTGCGCCAACAACTGGCGAGCGCCCAGAGACAGGACTGTCTTTTAGGCCAAAGATGAGTGCTTCATACTCTGCCAAGTTGTTGGTTGCCTTGGAATTGAGACGCACCATGTACCCAGACTGCTCCCCCGATGGCATGAGAAGCAGCACGCCGGCACCGGCCCCCTGCTTTCACGAGGAGCCGTCGAAGAAGAGCGTCCAGTGAGGCCCGGTGAAGACCGGAGCTCGGTACTTTGGTTCACTGTCTTCGCGGCCCCCTGGGTCAGCCTTCATTGGCGTCCACTCAGCCACGAAGTCAGCCAGTGCTTGGCTCTTGGCTGTCTGACGTGGTCGGGAGCTCAGCTTGAACTCCGTCGTCTTCGGGCTGTCTTCTGGCTTTGGAAGCTGGCAGTGAGTGCCAATTCTGCCCTTCGGCTTCTCTGGCGCACTTGTCTGCAAGGCTGAAGAGCTCAGAGGCATCGCAGACCTCTCTGGTCGCAAGCTTCTCAAGCATCTTCTCGTCCCGGACACCCTGCCGGAACGCCACCACCACAGAAGCACTTCGAATGTGTGGGATGGTGTTGTGTACATGGGAGAACCGCTGGATGAAGTAGTGCAGTGATTCCCCAGGTTGTTGTTTGATGGCGTGGAGGTCAAGCTCCGTGCCAGGGCGGGTGTAGTAACTGCCGAAGTTGGCAATGAACTGCCGGCAGAGCTCTCCCCAGGAAGTTATGGAACCCTGGGGGAGGTTCATGAGCCAAGACCGGGCTGGGCCAGTCAAGGCGACGGGGAAGTAGTTGGCCATGACGGCCTCATCCCCTCCTGCGGCAAGTACGGCGGTGGAGTAGATCTGGAGAAACTCCGCCGGGTTGACACTGCCGTCATACTTCTCGGGCAGGTGCGGCCGAAACTTGCGCAGCCACCTCGCGAAGCGAAGGTGAGGTGCCAGGGCCGCACATCCTGCTCCTGCTGCCGCAGGTGTTGATGCCGCGAACACTTGGTTCACCACTGGCACTGTGTACCCTGGTATGGGCAAGGCTGCGCCATAGACCGGGGACGCCGTTTGCAAAGCATACGGCTGTGGCATATGCTGCGCGGCGTATGCCTGGGGCAGAGTCCGCGTGGCGAAGATCTGCTCTTCAGGCTGGTCGAGGCCGACGTCATGCTGTCGCCAGCCTCTTGGTTGCGATGCCTTTCCCGACGTCGCTCGAGGTACACCCCGGCATCCTGGCCCAAGTGGCACCGCTCCAGCTCTGTCCTCAGGTCCGTCGACGGAAGCCTGGTGGAGCTGGAATCCGCCATCTGCCCGTCAACCGTTGGCATGCGCGTCAGCGACACTGCCGGTTGGCTGGAGTGTCGTCCCCACCGAAGTCGAGGGTTTGCGGCGGCGACGACGAGGCGGTCTACCTCGCGTATCCACTGCTGGGTTGCTGAATGGGGTGCGTCCCCAGCAGGTGGATTGCGCAGTAGCACTCTTGCTGAAGCTAGCGCACCCCTATGGGGTACGCTTATCGCTGCAGAAGATCTCACGCTGGTTGGGGCCTGCATTGCCGGAGTCGGCGTTGCCGGAGTCGGCTGCTGGCTACCATCTTGTGCCGACACACTCCGTCCCGAGTGTGTCGACACGTACTCCCCGCTGGTCATGGTTCGCCGTAAATGCGGGGGAGGAGAGCTTGCCGCTGAAGGAAGCTCCGTCATCTTTGTCGGCAGAAGCTCATCGCGCAAGGGAAAAGCCCCCTTCCTGGCGCGCCAAATGTCGAAGTGTTCGGTCGACACTTCCCCCGGGCCTGCACTGGGCAGCCCGCGGAGGTTCTTTTTTCGGTGGGGCTAGTCCCTTGCGGAGAGCTTGCGCGTATGGACGAGTTAGTAAGAGCTTGACACGGTGAGTTTTACGTGGTTCAGGCCACCGGAGCGTAAAACCCTACGTCCACGGCGAGCTATGGAGCTCGCTGTATTGCTTGCTGCTCAGAACAGGAGCCCTGAGCTTGGGGGTCAGTTACAGCTTGGGTGTGAATGGCTAGCGTATGAGGTGCAGAGGTGCGAACCCAGGGTGCGAGTGGCTAAAGTGCAAACCCTTGCTAACATTGCCTACCCAAGCCTTTTATAGTCCAAGGCTCGGGTGGCTTACAAGGGGGGCCCGGGACCCCACAGGTGGTCCCGGGGAGATTGCCTGCAGACTACCGTATCCGCAGTTATGTCGGTAGTTGTCTCTGGCGAAGGCTTCTGAGTCTTCGTCTTGCCGCCCTGCCAATGCCGCAATGCTAGTCGTAGTGGTTGATGACGGCGGGAGCAGCATGGGATGTATTGTCGCTGCGTTTATTGGCTGGCAGGTTCTGACACCATGGGCTAGTCTGTGATGCGACTGGGCGCAACGGCACCTGACAGAGGCGTGCTCCGCGTCTTCGCGTCTTGGGAAGGCACGGGTCTTGAATGCTTTGTTCGGTAAAGGCATGGCACGCCTTTTCTCCTGCTGCCTACAGCACCGGGCGGCAGCACTGCTCTGCTGGCCACGCGTCGGACCCGGAGCTCTCCTCTGAGGAGAGGGGGAGCTCCGGCTCCGCTGGACACGTGGAGCCTTCGGAGCTCACCCCTGCGGAGGGGGTGTGGTCCGGCCTCCTGGGCCACGTGGCAGGCTCGGAGCTATCCTCCGTGGGGAGGGGTGCTCCGGCCCCGCTGGACACGTGGCGCCTTCAAACCTCGCCCCTGCAGAGGGAGCGAGGTCCTTAGGAAGTTTTATGCTGTGTGCGGGGGTACCCGGTATTGAGGGTACCGACAGGGACCATTTCCCAGAACCGTCGGGGGATTCCGGTACCTCTATGTCGCCATCGACAAGTTCACCAAGTGGCCGGAAGCCACACCAGTTGTCGCCATCAACAAGCAATCCGCAGTAAAGTTCATCAAGTCTATTGTCTGCCGGTTCGGGGTCCCGAACAGAATCATCACCGACAACAGGACCCAGTTCACCAGCGCAGCCTTCCAAGACTACTGCGAAGACCTCGGCATTCAGGTGTGCTATGCCTCTGTTGCCAATCCAAAGAGCAATGGGCAAGTCGAGAGGGCCAATGCGGAGATTCTCCGGGGCCTTAATACCCGCACCTACGCCAGTCTGAAGAAACATGGTGCCAATTGGGTGGATGAGCTTCCGAGCACACTATGGGCTAACCGGACATCCCAGAGCCGGGCCACCGGAGAGACACCCTTCTGTATGGGGCCGAAGCTGTACTTCCCCCAGAAATCACCATGATGTCTCACCGTGTCCGGGCTTACGACGAAGCCGCGCAGGACAACCTCCGGCGTGGAGAAATCGACCTCGTCGACGAGGTCCGATTGCATGCAGCACTCCGTAACGCACGGTACAGACAAGCGCTTTGTCGCTACCACCAGAGATCTGTGCGTGCCCGGGAGCTGCAGAAAGGTGACCTGGTGCTGCGGCACATACTTTCTCGCGAAGGGACCCACAAACTCTCCCCTAGTTGGGAAGGTCCCTTCCAAGTCACAAAAGTGTGCCGCCCCGGGTGCGTACGCCTTTCCACCGAGGATGGGGACCTGCTCCCAAACCCTTGGAACATAGAACACCTCCGTAAGTTCTACCCCTAGAGCAAAGATAGGACAGTCCCTTCTTTTCGTAATAAATTCCATAGAGTCCAGGAACAGTGCTCGGAGCAACTAAGCCCCAGGGGACGGTACAGGACTACGTTAAGCTTTGCCTGGTTCTGACTCCAAGCGCGTAGAGTCTTGCTTCCCTTCTTAATGGGGCGGGTCGTGGCCTCCATGTTTAGCCTGCCTTCCTCCTGTGGAAAGTTATACGAAAAGAAACCTGTTCTACTTTGCTCTTTCCTCGTACTCATTTAAATTATGTACTAAGTTTTTTATGACTACCCTTGCGGTGCATGGCCGCCATGCGCTCAGCTCCCCCTTCTCATTCTCACCTCTAGTCGGCATTTGCTTCCCTACCAGAGGCGGTTGCATCGGAGGTACCTGCCGATAGTCGAAGGGGCCCCGAGCCCCAGGCACTTCGCGCACTACAGTCCCCAAGCACCGTGCATATGGTTAGGGACCGTGAGCCAAATAAGACTATGAGATAAAGGAGGGGGAGCCCCCCAGGAGAATTACGTTTCCCTTACTTGTGTGCAGGACCTCTCGGCCTCAAATCCCTACAGGAGTGTGGTAGGAGCACCTGACCAATGGGACGCCCCTACCAGGGGGCCACTACGGGATCACGCAAGACCGGAACTCCAAGGCAAGACTGAAGGATCCACGGGTCCAGCGGGACCGGATCCCCCCATCTGAGGGGAGGGGTCCGAAGACCCCACGTGTCCCGCGGGGCCGGACCTCCCTCTCCTCAGAGGAGAGCTCCGGGCCCGCCACGTGGCCGGCTGATCCGGGCCTCCCCATCCTCATGAGGCGGGCCCCGAAGACCTCCGGGGCCCTTAATACAGTAAGGACCCGGGGAAGGTGCCGGAGCAGAACGTCGAGATTGGTGAAGGCCTCTGAGCACCTTGCGGAGCTAAGGGCTCGGCCAGGCAAAACCAAGAAGAAGACAGAAAACATCGCAGGCACGAAGGGTCGTAAGAGTTCATGTATTCATGGCTCCATGAGCTGGACTACAAACTCGATAAAAAAGAAAGAAACAAGCCCCAGGGTTCCCCTGGCACGACCAGAGCCTAGAAGTTGCAAGAACGGCCACGTCATCAGGCTTCAGCCCTGGCGGCGTTCTCCCGCTCTGTGACCCGAGCGCAGGAATCACCTCGGCCACCACCAGCACAAGGGCCGTGTCGAAGTGTTCGGTCGACACTTCCCCCGGGCCTGCACTGGGCAGCCCGCGGAGGTTCTTTTTTCGGTGGGGCTAGTTCCTAGCGGAAAGCTTGCGCAGATGGAACGAGTTAGTAAGAGCTTGACACGGCGAGTTTTACGTGGTTCAGGCCACTGGAGCGTAAAACCCTACGTCCACGGCGAGCTATGGAGCTCGCTGTATTGCTTGCTGCTCAGGACCGGAGGCCTGAGCTTGGGGTGAGTTACAGCTTGAGAGTGTATGGCTAGCGTATGAGTTGCAAAATGCGAACCCTTGCTATCGACGCCTACCCGAGCCTTTTATAGTCCAAGACTCGGGCGGCTTGCAAGGGGAGCCGGGACCCGACAGGTGGTCCCGGGAAGATTGTCTATTATCTACCGTATCTGCAGTTATGCCGGTAGTTGTCTCTGGCCGAAGGCTTCTGAGTCTTCATCTTGCCGCCCTGCCCATGCCGCATGCCAGTCGTAGCGGTTGATGACGGCGCAGGCGGCATGGGTTGTCTTGTCGCGGTGTTTATTGGCTGACAGGTTCTGACACCGCGCGCTAGTCTGTGATGCGACTGGGCGCAACGGCACCTGACAGAAGCGTGCTACGCGTCTCTGCATCTTGGGAAGACGCGGGCCTTGAATACCTTGTACGGGCAAGGTATGGGGCGTATTTACGCCCGCTGCCTATCGCTCGAGGCAGGCAGCGTCGCTCTGCTGCCACGTGGCGGGCCCGGAGCCCTTCTCAGAGAAGAGAAGGGTCAGTCCCGCGGGGCACGTGGAGCCTCCGGACCTCTCTCCGCGGAGGGAGAGGCTCGGCTTCTGCTGGCCACGTGGCGGGCCTGGAGCTCTCCTCTAAGGAGAGGGAGGTCCGGCCCCGCTGGACACGCGGCGCCTTCGGACCTCTCTCCCGCGGAGGGGGAGGTCCGGTTTCTATATGCCACGTGGCGGGCCCGGAGCTCTCCTCTGAGGAGAGGGAGGTCCGGCCCCGCCGGACGCGTGGCGCCTTCGGAACTCTCCCTGTGGAGAAGGGCGAGTTCCTTAGGCATTTTACCCTATGCGCGGGGGTACCCCATATCTCAGGTACCGACAGTGGCCCCCGGGCCCATCTCGGGGGAGATAGCGAGCCCAAGGTGGGACCTCCGTCTCTTCCGATCCGCGCACTTCCTCTAAGTCCCGAATTGACCGCTGCCGGAGCACGAACGGCCACGGGATCGTGGGGGCGTGCACTCACTTGATGGTTGCTTTTACTGCAGCGGTTCCCAAGACTGCCACTTCTGCACGTTGCGGCGCTTTCTTCGGGAACCGCCGAAGTGCCTTGTCGGCTCATCTTCTCAGGAGACTGACTCCATGACCCCACCGCTACAGTTAGGCGGCTTGGGCCCACCCGTCATCGGCACTCGGTCTAGGAACCGAAGCGGTTGCCGGTGCGGGATACTCGAAGAGTTCCGAATCGCTTGGAATTGCACCCGGGAAGTTTTTTAGAGGGGGTCTTACCCACATTGCAGCTTCCCTTCGCACTTCTCTGCGTTTCTCCTCGTACTCTTGTGCTTTTGCTATCTTGCCTTTGAGTTCTCCCTTGCCATGGCTTCCAACCCGCCGCTAGAGAAGAAGCGCGCTCGATCTCCTCCAGCAGAGGCGTCCGCGCCAAGTCGGGATTCTGGGGTGCCTGACACTCCCTCCGGTGGCGACTCGAAGAGGCCCCGTGTTGATGCGCTGGGGGAAGCTTCTGGGGCGTCCCCTGTTCCGCCAGTCCAAGCGACTGCGGAGCGGTCATCGGTGACGGTAGCGGGCTCTGGAAGTCCTACCCCAGCTCGGAAGTCGGGATTCAGAGCCCGCTGGAGTGTCCACGCTCCCCGGCCTTCCCCGACTTGCGGGGAATCTGTGCCGCTGTGCTCGGAGCCCGGGGCAACTGCCGCGACCCCCAGGCCAGCGCGAACTTCTCCTGTTCCGGTGTGCCCGGACTTCACGGCGGCGTCATCTCTTCCTGCCGAGACGGCCACCGCGGTCCCCAAGCCAGCGCAGGTTGACCCTGCACTAGACGGCCCGGCCTCTTCTTCAGCACCGCCTTCCCCGGCTCGCCCCTCTCCTCAGGTCAAGGAGCCAGAAGCCGAAGAGAGCCCGGCTGGCCTGGCTGCCAGAGCCTCGGAGCCAGCTTCTCCTGATCGGCGTCTCATCTCGGTTGCCGGTGCGTCGACTCTTCCTGAGGACGAGGTAATGGAGGAGGTCGGGGAGACTGCCCCGGCCTCTGTTGCTCCATTGCCTCTGGCGGACGCCTTCGCGCTTGCCGAGACGAGCGCCCGGCAGGTCTTGGCTGCACTAGGGCGCGAGCGGGAGGAGTATACGGTTGAACGGGACCGCCTCCTCATCTGGGGGAACCTTTTGCGGGAGAGGACCGCGAAGGTTAAGAGTGAGCTCGACTCCAGGCGGGAGTTGCTCGACTTCAGGGAAGCGCTCCTCGATCGGATGAAGCGGGCTGTCGACCGCATGGACACCGAGTCGCGACGGATCAACAGGGAGACCCTGGAGGCACACGCCCGGGCCGAGGAGAGCATCTCTGCTGCTGTGGAGATACGGCAGCGGCTAGAGCGCCATGAACTCGCCGTTGAGGAACGGGAGCGTTCCATGGCAACTGAGGCGGAGAGGGTCACCGCGCAGCTGGCAGCGGGCGAGGATGACCTTCGAGCTCGGATGGAGGAGCTGGAGATCCTGAAAGCAGACCTCGACTTGAGGCAAGAACAGGTCTCCCGTGATCGCCGGGCGGTCTTGGACCGGGAGCTGACCGCCGACTTCAAGGCCGCTGAGTTGGAGCGGCTCGCCAAGACTCTCCACCTTCGGGAGAGCTCCCTGGTGGCCAAGGAGAAGGAATTCTCCGAGAGGAACCTGGAGGCTCTGCAGGCGGCCTGCCGCGAGGTGGAGGAGCTCTCAGCCTTGCGGTCTTCCGAGGCTCTTGCGGTCTCAAGCTTCGTGGATCGAGCGGGTTCCGCCCTGATCCCTCTTGGCTTCAGTCCGGTGAGGGCCGCGACTCCTGCATTGAATGTGGCGTAGGTGATCCCTGCGTTGGAGTCGATCGGCGCCAAGCTGGACAGACTCGACTCGGTGGTCGCCAGCGAGCTTGAGGCCGAGGGCCGCGCCTTAGCTTTAGAGGTCGCCTCGCATGTGCTGGCATGCTTCAAGAGCCGCGATCCCTCTTTTTCGCTAGAGGCAGCGAGAGAGGGCCCAGCCGTGGAGCGGGAGGAAGCTGCCAGGGCTGAAGTCGAGGATGTGGCCGCCCTTGTAGCCGCAAGGTTCTGGCAAGAGCTGGGAGGTCCTTAGGACTTGTTTCTCCCTTTTTATCGAGTCTGTAGTCCAGCTCATGGAGCCTTACTTAATTTGACTCTCTTGGATGCTTGTGTCTGTGATGCTTTTTTTCTCCTTCTTGGCTTTGCCTGGCTGAGTCCTTAGCTCCGCAAGGTACTCAGAGGCCATTTCCAATCTCGGAGCTTTGCACAGACACCCTCCCTGGGTCCTAACCGTGTTAGGGGCCCCCGGAGGTCTCCGGATCTCGCCCTATGGGGAGCTCCAGATCTGCCTGCCACATGGCGGGTCCGGAGCTCCTTCCTAAGAGGCGGAAGCTCCGGCCATGCTGGACACGTAGGGCTTTCGGAGCCCTCCCACTGAGGGGGAGGTCCGGCTTCCGCCCACCACGTGGCGAGCCCGGAGCCCTCCTCAAGGGAGGAGAGAGTTTCGGGCCCGCTGGACACGTGGGGCCCCCGGGCCCCGCCCCTGCTGGAGGGGCAGGTCCCGGTCCTTCCAGTCCCAGGCCGGAGTAGCTGGTAGCTCCTTTCCCCCCGCTTCATGCAGTCCCTGTTGCCGTAACCTGGAGGTCCTGCACACAGGCAGAGGAAACGTAATTCTCCTCGGGGGGTCCTCCCCTCCCGTCTCCTAGTCTTATCCGTCTTACGACCTTGATCCGCTATACGGGGCTTGGGCAATTCTGTGCACGAGGCGCCGGAGCTCCGGCTCCCTCCAAGGTCCGGGTACGGCCGTCCGATCCCTAGTACCGGGCCATGCGCTGGGGAAGCAGATTGCACGCGCTTTGGGTTCATGACCAGGCAAAGCGGACGTACTCCCCTGGACCTCCGGGGGGCAGGATGCGCATGCTTTGGGCTCTGGACCGGCTAAGCTGGATACGCACCCTAGATCCCCCATGCACAACGCAGGCCTTTCCTGGAGGTAACCAACTGGCACCGCAACACCTGACTGGGGGAGGCCCGAGAGACCCACTCGGCCATCGGCAGGTGCCTCAAGCGCAGCCGCCTTCGGTAGGATAGCGAATGCCGACTATGGATGAGCGCAAGAGAGGGGGAGCTAGATGTATGATGAACATACAGAGATAGTGCGATCATAGAAATTAATGCATAATTTAAATGAGCGCATGAGAGAGAGCTAAGTAGAACGGGGCTCTGTATTCGTACCCATAGTTGGAATTCTGGCTGTACAGGGAGGCAATGTTCCGCCTTGTCTTCAAGGGAAGCAAGACTCTACGTGCTTAGGGTCGGAACCAGGCTAAACTGGACGTAGTACTGTACCGTCCCTTGAGACTTAGCTGCCCCAAGCGCTGTTCCTAAATTCTATGGGATCTATTACAGAAGGGAATAACCCTGTTCTACTGATGCTCAGGAAGTAGGACTTACAGTGTTGCTCCATGGCAAGGATTTTTGGGAACGGATCCCACTCTCGGTTGGAAGGCATGTGTACTTGGGGCGGCAGCTTTCATGATTCGGAAGGGACCTTCCCTGCTGGGGGAGAGCTTATGGGTCCTTCTTGGAATAGAGCGTGCCGCTTCACCAAGTTGCCCTCCTGCAGGCCCCCGACGCGTTTGGTTCTTTGGCGGTAGTGCTTAGAGCATTAGCCGAGACCGTGCGTTGCGGGGTGTTTCCTGCAGCCGAGTCTTCTCGACGGGGTTGTTATCTTCGTGCTGGATCAGGTCCTGCGCGGCTTCTCCTGGGGGCCCCTGGGAAGTTCTCCCCTTCTGGCTGAGGCCTTCAAGGGGTAGGTAGACCCGGGCTCGTCTTGGATGACCTAAGGCGTCTTCCCCTTCTGGCGAGGCCTTCAAGGGGTTGACAGACCTTAGGCGGCCCCCGAGAGGTATGTTCGAGGCACGGAGGCGCACCGCAGTTGGCTAACGCCCTGGCCTGTCACCGTTGGAACTGGAGTCCTCACCGTCATGCACTGTCTTTATGACACGCTGAGGCTCCTGGAACCCCACCTGGTGGGCAGCAGTGACTGGGGCATCGACCTTCTGTTTGCCATCCCTCTGAGGGTAGGGCGGCGCTTCAGCCCTCTGCTGTCTTCCTTTGCGGAAGCGCTCTGCGAGCCTCTGGATCTCCCAGCACTCGGCGGCAGTATGGTTGCAGGTGCCATGCACGGGGCATAGCCCGCCTTGGCCACTGTCTGGAGCCGGTGATTGCCGCTGCCTTTTGTCGGGGCGTGGCCCCGGAGCTCCACTGGTCGTCGTAGCTGCGGCGACGGGGGCCGTGAATGGTGACTTCATCTTGCCACCCCCCCGGTTCTTGGTCTTCTTGCCACCCCCATAGGCAGCAGCACCGGACCCAGGCTGTCCTCCTGACTCGGAGGTCGGCAGAGCGTGCCAGTTCCGCCCTTCAGCTGCTCTGGCGCACTTGTCCGCCAGGCTGAAGAGCTCCGAGACGTTGTGGACCTCTCTGGTCGCGAGCTTCTCAAGCATTTTCTCGTCCCGGACACCCTGTCAGAACGCCACCACCACAGAGGCACTTTCGATATGCGGGATGGTGTTGCGTACCTGAGAGAACCACTGGATGAAAGAGCGCAGTGACTCCCCAGGTTGTTGCTTGACAGCGTGGAGGTCAAGCTCCGTGCCGGGACGGGTGTAGGAGCTGCCGAAGTTGGCGACGAACTGCCGGCAGAGCTCTTCCCAGGAGGTTATGGACCCTGAGGTAGATTCATGAGCCAAGACCGAGCTGGGCCGGTCAAGGAGATGGGGAAGTAGTTGGCCATGACAGCCTCATCCCCTCCTGCGGCAAGTACGGCGGTGGAGTAGATCTGGAGGAACTCCGCTGGGTTGACGCTACCGTCGTACTTCTCGGGCAGATGCGGGCGAAACTTGCGTGGCCACCTTGCGAAGCGAAGGTGGGGTGCAAGGGCCGCACATCCTGCACCTGCTGCTGCAGGTACTGGCGCTGCGAACGCTTGGTTCGCACCTAGCACCGCGTATCCCGGCATGGGCAAGGCTGCACCATAGGCCAGGGCCGCTACTTGCAGCGCATATAGCTGTGGCATATGCTGCGCAGCATATGCCTGAGGCAGGGCTCGCGTGGCGAAGGCCTGCCCTTCTGGTTGTGTCGAGGCCGACGACATGCTGTCGCCTGCCTCATGGCTGCGACGCCTCTCTCGGTGTCGCTCGAGGTACACCGGGGCGTCCTGGCCCAAGTGGCACCGTTCCAGTTTCCTTCGCAGGTCCGTCGACAGGAGCCTGGAGGAGCTGGAATCCGCCGTTAGCCCGTCAACCGTGGGTGTGCGCGTCAGCGACACAGCCGGTTGTCCTGGGCGCCGTCCTCGCCGAAACCGAGGGTTCGCGGCAGTGACGACGAGGCGGTCCACCTCGCGGACCCATTGCTGGGTCGCTGAATGGGGCGCATCCCCCGCAGGTGGGTTGCGCAGCAGCGCTCTTGCTGCAGCTAGCGCACCTCCATGGTGTACGCTCAGCGCTGCAGAAGATCTCACACTGGTCGGGGCCTGCATAGCCGGAGTCGGCGTTGCCGGAGTCGGCTGCTGGCTACCAGCTTGTGCCGACACACTCCGTCCTGAGTGTGTCGACATGTACTCCCCAGTGGTCACGGTTCGCCGTGAACGCGGAGGGGGAGAGTTTGCCGCTGAAGGAAGCTTGGTCATCTTCGTTGGCGGAAACTCGTCGCGCTAGGAGAAAAGCCCCTTCCTGGCGCGCCAAATATCGAAGTGTTCGGTCGACACTTCCCCCGGGCCTGCACTGGGCAGCCCGCGGAGGTTCTTTTTTCGGTGGGGCTAGTTCCAAGCGGAAAGCTTGCGCAGATGGAACGAGTTAGTAAGAGCTTGACACGGCGAGTTTTACGTGGTTCCGGCCGCCGGAGCATAAAACCCTACGTCCACGGCGAGCTATGGAGCTCGCTGTATTGCTTGCTGCTCAGGACCGGAGGCCTGAGCTTGGGGTGAGTTACAGCTTGAGAGTGTATGGCTAGCGTATGAGTTGCAAAATGCGAACCCTTGCTATCGACGCCTACCCGAGCCTTTTATAGTCCAAGACTCGGGCGGCTTACAAGGGGAGCCGGGACCCGACAGGTGGTCCCGGGAAGATTGTCTATTATCTACCGTATCTGCAGTTATGCCGGTAGTTGTCTCTGGCCGAAGGCTTTTGAGTCTTCATCTTGCCGCCCTGCCCATGCCGCATGCCAGTCGTAGCGGTTGATGACGGCGCAGGCGGCATGGGTTGTCTTGTCACGGTGTTTATTGGCTGACAGGTTCTGACACCGCGCGCCAGTCTGTGATGCGACGGGGCGCAACGGCACCTGACAGAAGCGTGCTCCGCGTCTCCGCGTCTTGGGAAGACGCGGGCCTTGAATACCTTGTACGGGCAAGGTATGGGGAGTATTTACGCCCGCTGCCTATCGCTCGAGGCAGGCAGCGTCGCTCTGCTGCCACGTGGTGGGCCCGGAGCCCTTCTCAGAGAAGAGAAGGGTCAGTCCCACGGGGCACGTGGAGCCTCCGGACCTCTCTCCGCGGAGGGAGAGGCTCGGCTTCTGCTGGCCACGTGGCGGGCCCGGAGCTCTCCTCTAAGGAGATGGAGGTCCGGCCCCGCTGGACACACGGCGCCTTCGGACCTCTCTCCCGCGGAGGGGGAGGTCCGGCTTCTGTATGCCACGTGGCGGGACCGGAGCTCTCCTCTGAGGAGAGGGAGGTCCGGCCCCGCCGGACGCGTGGCGCCTTCGGAGCTCTCCCTGCGGAGAAGGGCGAGTTCCTTAGGCATTTTACCCTGTGCGCGGGGGTACCCCATATCTCAGGTACCGACAGGCCGGTATCATCAAGAATGCTCCTGAAGCCCCTCCGCTGCTTCAGTGGTTTCCTTTGAGACTTCCCTCATCACCAGCGCAAAGACCGGTGTCATCAAGGGTGCTCCTGAGGCCCCCTCCGCTGCTTCAGCGGTCTTCTTGGAGACTCTGCCGCCTGGAGTCCTCCTTGGTGCTTCAGCGGTTTCCTTGGAGACTCCTCGGCCTGAAGCCGCCTCGGCGTATCAGCAGTTTCTTTGAAGACTCCACCATCTGAGAAGGGACGCAACGCCAGGGAACTTTCAGCCTGCCGTCGCCTAGGAAGAGTTCCGTCGGGAGGACAAACCTGAGACCCCTTGGAGGCGCCACCTCCAGAGGCAAGGCATGCAGGCTCCCTGGGTCCCAGACTTGGTGCAGACATCGTCGCCGGAGGAAATCGAGAGCGATTCCCCCCCAAAGGCGGGTTAGAAGCCATGGAAGAAGACAAGGCCGCAGAGACTCGAGGAAGGTGCAAGGGCTGGAGGCCTTATAAGGGGAGCAAACCCACGTTGCGGTTTCTTTTCACACTGTCGGTACCTGAGATATGGGGTACCCCCGCGCACAGGGGAAAATGCCTAAGGAACTCGCCCTTCTCCGCAGGGAGAGCTCTGAAGGCGCCACGCGTCCGGCGGGGCCGGACCTCCCTCTCCTCAGAGGAGAGCTCCGGGCCCGCCACGTGGCATACAGAAGCCGGACCTCTCCCTCCGTGGGAGAGAGGTCCGAAGGCGCCACGCGTCCAGCGGGGCCGGACCTCCCTCTCCTCAGAGGAGAGGTCCGGGCCCGCCGCGTGGCCGACAGAAGCTGAGCCTCCCCCTCCGCGGGGAGAGGTCCGGAGGCTCCACGTGCCCCGCAGGCCGGACCCTTCTCTCCTAAGAGAAGGGCTACGGGCCCGCCACGTGGCCAGAAGAACGGTGCTGCCTGCCCCCGAGAGATAGGCAGCGGGCGTAAAGACGCCCCATACTTTGCCCGTACAAGGTATTCAAGGCCCGCGTCTTCCCAAGACGTGGAGACGCGGAGCACGCCTCTGTCAGGTGCCGTTGCGACCAGTCGCATCACAGACTGGCGCGCGGTGTCAGAACCTGCCAGCCAATAAATACCACGACAAGACATCCCATGCCGCCTGAGCCGTCATCAACCACTGCGACTAGCATGCGGCATGGGCAGGGCGGCAAGATGAAGACTCAAAAGCCTTCGACCAGAGACAACTACCGGCATAACTGCAGATACGGTAGATAGTAGACAATCTTTCCGGGACCACCTGTCGGGTCCCGGCTCCCCTTGTAAGCCGCCCGAGTCTTGGACTATAAAAGGCTCGGGTAGGCGACGATAGCAAGGGTTCGCACTTTGCAACTCATACGCTAGCCATACACTCTCAAGCTGTAACTCACCCCCAAGCTCAGGACTCCGGCCCTGAGCAGCAAGCAATACAGCGAGCTCCATAGCTCGCTGTGGACGTAGGGTTTTACGCTCCGGCGGCCTGAACCACGTAAAACTCGCCGTGTCAAGCTCTTACTAACTCGTCCATCTGCGCAAGCTCTCCGCTAGGAACTAGCCCCACCGAAAAAATAACCTCCGCGGGCTGCTCAGTGCAGGCCCGGGGGCAGTGTCGACAGAACACTTTGACATTTGGCGCGCCAGGTAGGGGGGCTTTTCTCCTAGCGCGACGAGTTTCCGCCGACGAAGATGACCAAGCTTCCTTCAGCAGCGAACTCTCGCCCCTCGCCTCTGCGGCCAACCGCGACCAGGGGGGAGTACATGTCGACACACTCGGGACGGAGTGTGTCGGTACAAGCTGGGAGCCAGCAACCGGCTCTGGCAGCGCCGACCCCGGCAATGCAGGCTCCAACCAGCATCAAGTCTTCAGTAGCGCTGGGCGTACCCAGTGGGGGTGCGCTAGCTGCAGCGAGAGCGCTACTGTACAATCCGCCCGCTGGGGACGCGCCTCTGGCAGCGACCCGGCAGTGGATCCGCGAGGTAGACCATCTCGTTGTCGCCGCCGCAAACCCTCGACTTCGGCGGGGATGACGCTCTGGCCAACCGGTCATGTCGCTGATGCGCGCACCATTGGTTGACGAGCAGACGGCAGACTCCAGCTCTACCAGGCCCCAATCGACAGATCTGGGGACAGAGCTGGAGCGGCCCCCGTCGCCGCAGCTGCGACGACTAGTGGAGCTCGGGGGCCACGCCCCGACAAAAGGCAGCGGCAATCACTGGCCCCAGACAGTGACCAGGGCGGGCTATGCCCCGTGCATGGCACCGGCAACCATACTGCTGCCGAGTGCTGGGATATCCAGAGTCTCACAGAGTGCTTCCGCAAAGGAAGACAGCAGAGGGCTGAAGCACCGTCCTACCCTCAGAGGGATGGCAAACAGAAGGTCGATGCCCCAGTCACCGCTGCCCATCAGGTGGGGTTCCAGGAGCCTCAGCGTGTCATAAAGACAGTGCATAACGGTGAGGACTCCAGTTCCGACGATGACGGGCCAGGGCGTTAGCCAACTGCGGCGCGCCTCCGTGCCTCGAACATACCTCTCGGGAGCCGCCCAAGGTCTGTCAACCCCTTGAAGGCCTTGCCAGAAGGGGAAGACGCCTTAGGTCATCCAAGACGAGCCCGGGCCCACCTACCCCTTGAAGGCCTTAGCCAGAAGGGGAGAACTCCCCGGGGGCCCCCAGGAGAAGCCGCGCAGGACCTGATCCAGCGCGAAGATAACAACCTCGTCGACAAGACTCGGCTGCAGTTAACACCCCACAACGCTCAGTCTCGGCTGATGCTCTAAGCACTACCACCAAAGAACCGAACGCGTCGGGGGCCTGCAGGAGGGCAACCTGGTGTAGCGGCATGCTCTATTCCAAGAAGGACCCATAAGCTCTCCCCCAGCAGGGAAGGTCCCTTCTGAATCATGAAAGCTGCTGCCCCAGGTACACATGCCTTTCAACCAAGAGTGGGATCCGTTCCCAAAAATCCTTGCCATGAAGCAACACTGTAAGTCCTACTTCCCGAGCATCAGTAGAACAGGGTTATTCCCTTCTGTAATGGATCCCATAGAATTTAGGAAAAGAGCTTGGGGCAGCTAAGTCTCAAGGGACGGTACAGGACTACGTCCAGTTTAGCCTGGTTCTGACCCTAAGCGCGTAGAGTCTTGCTTCCCTTGCAGACGAGGCGGAATATTGCCTCCATGTACAGCCAGAATTCCACCTATGGGCATGAATACAGAAACCTGTTCTACTTAGCTCCCTCTCATGCGCTCATTTAAATTATGCATTAATTTTTATGATCGCACTACCTATGTATGTTCATCGTACATCTAGCTCCCCCTCTCCCGCGCTCATCCATAGTCGGCATTCGCTATCCTACCGAAGGCGGCCGCGCTTGAGGCACCTGCCGATGGCCGAGTGAGTCTCTCGGGCCTCCCCCAGTCAGGTGTTGCGGTGTCAGTTGGTCACCTCCAGGAAAGGCCTGCGTTGTGCATGGGGGGTCCAGGGTGCGTATACAGCTTAGCAGGCCATGAGCCCAAAGCATGCGCATCCTGCCCACCGGAGGTACAGGGGAGTACAACCGCTTTGCCTGGTCATGAACCCAAAGCACGTGCACCCTGCTTCCCCAGCGCATGGCCCGGTACTAGGGATCGGACGACCATACCCGGACCTCGGAGGGAGCCGGAGCTCCGGTGCCCCGAGCACAGAATTGCCCAAGCCCCGTATAACGGATCAGGATCGTAAGACGAATAAGACTAGGAGACGGGAGGGGAGGACCCCCCGAGGAGAAGTACGTTTCCTCTACCTGTGTGCAGGACCTCTAGGTTATGGCAGCAGGGACTGCATGAAGCGGGGGGAATGGAGCTACCAACTACTCCGGCCTAGGACTGGAAGGACCGGGCCCTGCCCCTTCAGCAGGGGCAGGACCCGAGGGCCCCACGCCAGCGGGCCCGGAGCTCTTGCCTCCCCTGAGGAGGGCTCCGGGCTCACCACGTGGCAGGCGGAAACCGGACCTTCCCCCCAGGTGGGAGGGCTCCGAAAGCCCTACGTGTCCAGCATGGCTGGAGCTCCCGCCCCTTGAGGAGGGGCTCCGGACCCGCCACGTGGCAGGCAGATTTGGAGCTCCCCATGGGGCGAGATCCGGAGACCCCCAGGGGCCCCTAACATGGTTAGGACCCGGGGAAGGTGTCTATGCGGAGCTCCGAGATTGGAGATGGCCTCTGAGTACCTTGCGGAGCTAAGGACTCAGTCAGGCAAAGCCAAGAATGAGAGAAAAAGCATCACAGACACAGATATCTAAAAGAGTCGAACTAAGCAAGGCTCCATGAGCTGGACTACAGACTCGATAAAAAGGGAGAAACAAGTCCTAAGGACCTCCCGGCTTCCTCCAGAATCTTGCGGCTACAAGGGCGGCCACATCCTCGACTTCTGCCCTGGCAGCTTGTTCCCGCTCTGCGGCTGGGCCCTCTCTCGCTGGTTCTAGCGAGAAAGAGGGGTCGCGGCGCTTAAAGCATGCCAGCACATGTGAGGTGACCTCTAAGGCTAGGTTGCGCCCCTCGGCCTCAAGCTCGCTGGCGACCACCGAGTCTAGCCTGTCCAGCTTGGCGCCGATCGACTCCAGCGCGGGGATCACCTCCGCCACCTTCAACGCAGGGGCCGTGGCCCTCACCGGGCTGAAGCCAAGAGGGATCAGAGCGGACCCCGCTCGATCCACGAAGCTCGAGGCCCCAAGAGCCTCGGAGGACCGCAAGGCCGAAAGCTCCTCCACCTCGCGGCGGGCCACCTGCAGAGCCTCCAGGTTCCTCTCGGAGAATTCCTTCTCCTTGGCAGCCAGGGAACTCTCCCGAAGATGGAGAGTCTTGGCGAGCCGCTCCAACTCAGCAGCCTTGAAGTCGGCGGTCAACTCCCGATCCAAGACCGCCCGGCGATCACGGGAGACCTGTTCCTCCCTCAAGTCGAGGTCTGCCTTCAGGATCTCCAGCTCCTCGATCCAAGCTCGAAGGTCATCTTCGCCCGCCGCCAGCTGCGCGGCGACCCTCTCCGCCTCAGATGCCATGGAACGCTCCCGTTCCTCAACGGCGAGTTCACGGCGCTCCAGCTGCTGCCGTATCTCCACAGCAGCAGAGAGGCTCTCTTCGGCCCGGGCGTGTGCCTCCAGAGCCTCCCTGTTGATCCGCCGTGATTGGGTGTCCATGCGGTCGACAGCCCGCTTCATCCGGTCGAGGAGCACTTCCCTGAAGTCGAGCAACTCCCGCCTGGAGTCGAGCTTGCTCTTAACCTTCGCGGTCCTCTCCCGCAAAAGGTTCCCCCAGGTGAGGAGGCGATCCCGTTCAACCGTATACTCCTCCCGCTCGCGACCTAGTGCAGCCAAGACCTGCCGAATGCTCATCTCGGCAAGCGCGAAGGCATCCGCCAGGGGCAATGGAGCAACAGAGGCCGGGGCAGTCCCCCCGACCTCCTCCATTACCTCATCCTCAAGAGGAGTCGACGCACCAGTAACCGAGACGAGACGCCGATCAGGAGAAGCTGGCTCCGAGGCTCTGGTGGCCGGACCTGCCGGGCTCTCTTCAGCTTCTGGCTCCTTGACCTGTGGAGAGGGGCGAGCTGGGGAAGGTGGTGCTGGAGTAAAGGCCGGGTCGCCTGGTGCAGGGTCGACCTGCGCTGGCTTGGGGGCCGCGGTGGCCGTCTCGGCAGGAAGAGACGACGCCGCCGCGGAATCCGGGCTCACCGGAACAGGAGAAGTTCGCGCTGGCCAGGGGGCCGCGGCAGTTGCTCCTGGCTCCGAGCGCAACGGCACGGACTCCCTGCAAGTCGGGGATGGCCGGGAAGCGCGGACACTCCAGCGGGCTCTGAACCCCGACTTCCGAGCCGGGGTAGGACTCCCAGAGCCCGCTACCGTCACTGACGGCCGCTCCGCAGTCGCCTGAACTGGCGGAACAGAGGACGCCCGAGAAGCTTCCCTCAATGCATCAGCCCGGGGCCTCTTCGAGTCGCCACCGGAGGGAGTGCCAGGCACCCCAGATTCCTGACTTGGCGCCGACGCCGTCGCTGGAGGAGATCGAGCGTGCTTCTTCTCTGGTGGCGGGTTGGAGGCCATGGCTAGGGAGGACAAAAGCACAAGAGTCTGAGAAGAAACGCGGGGAGGTGCGAAGGGAAACCTCAATGCGAGTAAGATCCCCGCTAAAGACCTTCCCGGGTGCAATCCCAAGCGATTCGGAACTCTTCGAATACACCGCGTCAGCAACCGCTTCGGCTCCTAGACCGAGCGCCAATGACAGGTGGGCCCAAGCCGCCCGACCGGAGCGGTGGGCCAAGGAGTCAGTCTCCTAAGAAGACAAGCCGGCAAGGCTCTTCGACGGTTCCCGAAGAAAGCGCCGCATCATGCAGAAGTGGCAGCCTTGGGAACCGCCACAGTAAAGGTAACCATCAAGTGGGCGCACGCTCCCATGATCCCGCAACTGTTCATGCTCCGGTAGCGGTCAATACGGGACTTAGAGAAAGTGCGTGGATCGGAAGAGACGGAGGTCCCACCTCGGGCTCGCTATCTCCCCCGAGATGGGCCCAGGGGCCACTGTCGGTACCTGAGATATGGGGTACCCCCACGCACAGGGGAAAATGCCTAAGGAACTCGCCCTTCTCCGCAGGGAGACTTCCGAAGGCGCCACGCGTCCGGCGGGGCCGGACCTCCCTCTCCTCAGAGGAGAGCTCCGGGCCCGCCACATGGCATACAGAAGCCGGACCTCCCCCTCTGCGGGAGAGAGGTCCGAAGGCGCCACGCGTCCAGCGGGTCCGGACCTCCCTCTCCTCAGAGGAGAGGTCTGGGCCCGCCGCGTGGCTGACAGAAGCCGAGCCTCCCTCTCCGCGGGGAGAGGTCCGGAGGCTCCACGTGCCCCGCAGGCCGGACCCTTCTCTCCTCAGAGAAGGGCTCCGGGCCCGCCACGTGGCCAGAAGAACGGTGCTGCCTGCCCCCGAGAAATAGGCAGCGGGCGTAAAGACGCCCCATACCTTGCCCGTACAAGGTATTCAAGGCCCGCGTCTTCCCAAGACGCGGAGACGTGGAGCACGCCTCTGTCAGGTGCCATTGCGACCAGTCGCATCACAGACTGGCGCGCGGTGTCAGAACCTGCCAGCCAATAAATACCGCGACAAGACATCCCAAGCCGCCTGCGCCGTCATCAACCACTACGACTAGCATGCGGCATGGGCAGGGCGGCAAGATGAAGACTCAGAAGCCTTTGACCAGAGACAACTACCGACATAACTGCAGATACGGTAGATAGTAGACAATATTCCCGGGACCACCTGTCGGGTCCCGGCTCCCCTTGTAAGTGACACGACCCCACTGGTCCTGTCGAGCCAGGATCACGCTGAGGGGTGCTGCGTTGCACAACACCGTATAACACACGTCAAAGGTACAAAGCGGAAGCGGAAGCTTTATTACATAAACAAGTTTATTAACATGTTTACATCAAAATAAGTTTAGTCCACACTCGCGGGCGTAGACTAAGCATCAAGTGCACGTTCAGCCCTCGAACGTGTCCTTGCTAGCACACTCGCACACTAACTCTGCGGCGTGCACGACTCCCACTCGACGGGGTTCCCCTCCTGGGGTTCCGTCTCCTCTTCGGGAGTCCCTTCCTCATAGAACCCTGCAAAAGCTTCAAACACAAGCAGTGAGCACGAAGGCTCAGCAAGTCTGACCCGTCTCACCTAAACATGAAACTTCTACATGAGGGTGATGGGTTGCATGAGGTAAAAATCATTTGCAAGGACTCGCCTAATTAGTAGAACCTTACTTTCAAGTTTTAGCAGCAGGTTGTGGAGAACTTTACGCTAAGGCACATGAGAGAGCCGCAATCAAACAAGAAACGCATTTCTCTCATGTACTTTGCCCAAAGTTGAAAAGAACTTTAGTTAGCACTAAGCTACAACATATCATTAACAATCAATATCCAACTTTCAATCAGCAACATTTTAACATGTAACTAGCCTGTTCTTTCTACGTCACGGTACAGTGAACAAGTGGTACTCACTGACCGCGAGGGACGGCGATTATAATCGATTTACACCTGCAGGGTTACCCGAACAACCCGTCACGTACGCCCGTACTCGATGTTGCCTACAACAACCATCACGGACGCCGTAGGCGACTACCTTTCACCCGTTAGCCAAATATTGAACCGGTCCCATCGTCCCGAGCAAGAGGTCCCTGCACGCGCATCTCTGTGCCGCCAGCTGATTTACACCTCGAGCTCTCAACCTACCCTCTGAACGACGGGCAATGCCTCAATACCCAGCTACCCGAGTTACATCAGTTTCCCGGTTCCCATATAGCCGGTAGGTCTTCGGTACTGTTCTAGCTTGTTCAACAGGCCCGCACACGGCTCGGTCCTCAATCGACACAAGCGGAGCTACAGCACACAGGCCCCAAAGTCCTGCTGCCCTTACTCTCCGCTCGGTCTCATTTTCTTGCCATGTGTATCATGTGCTATCTCTACCCGAGCAATGTGCCTCTAGCCTATTCTCGCGAGTAGTTCCAACTACTCGACTTGTACCGAATCCTACTCTATCCTAGCAATGCAGTGGCTAACGGGGTTTGCAATCCTAAACCCCAACCCATGGTCTTCTTGGCTATGCAGTGGGGTTTCCAAACAAGACTCTGATGCACAACATAAAGAAAACAAGTATGTGCTCAAAACAATAAAAATTTATAAAATGGTTAATGCAAACCGGGGCTTGCCTTGCTGCTCTTGGTCGTAGGCTAGCTGTTCCTCCGGAGTAACGAAGTCTAGGACTTCGGGTTCCTCCTCGACCTTAGCGACTACATGATAAGAACAATGTATGTATTAATTAAATGCTTTTGTATTAACTTTGAAGTTGTGAAGTCTATAACCTTTACTAGATAGACCTAATGACTGTGAAACTTTTACTGTGGCTTGGTTACAACCTAAACAGAGACTTGGTCAAGTTTTAGTTGCAGCAAAGCTCATTTGAGCCCTCCACAAATAATTATGTCCTTGACCTTAATTAAAGGCTTTTAGGGTGTTCTAGGTATTTTCATGAAACAAACTATGACTTTCTGAAAACTAGATTTTCAGAGGGTTCTAATGGAATTGGTCTCACTTAATTTGGAAGTCTCTAACTAAAGATATGAGCTAAACAATTTCAGAGAAAATTCTGAAAATGTTTCTGAACATTTTCTATTTTCTCTGGAACAGTTTTACTAATCACACCATTAGGTGGACTAAATGAGCTCAAATGGATCTGAAATTTTTATGGTAGCTCAAGGATATTTTGGTGAACATCCCAGCAAAATTTCAGGATTTTCCTCCAAAGGATTCTCCAGTTAAAATTCCTAACAGTTTAAACTTTAAGGAATTAATTCTGGAGAATTAAGGAATTTCATGAAGTGAAACTTGATTTTCTGGAAAGTACTCAGAGAGCTGAATCCAGCAAAATTTGGTTCACTCGATTTGGAGCTTTCTAGCCAAAGTTATAAGGATTTGAAGTTTGAAGGAAATCTGAAAATCGGGGAAAAGTTTAAACTCGCGCGTGGGCCCAGGGGACACGCGTCGCACGCCGAAGCGACAGCACACCGCGGCCCACAAGGCTTTTGCGCGCCAGCACACCCGATCCCGGCCGCAGCCGGATCCCGATTCAAAATATCGGCCGCTGACAGCTGGGGTCCACCCCCTTCTTCAACCTCGCGACACCCGCGCTCCGCCGCCGAGGGACCTCGCCGGAGAGCTCGCCGCCGGCTGCTGTACAGCTTCAAACTTCTTGATTCTGGCCGCCCCTGCCTACTTTTACTTGGGGAACATGATCCGAGGGTCAGCTGCTCATGACAACGGCCGGAGCATGGTCGGCGACGAGCCGCCATATCGGAACGACTTCGGCCATGTCGGCTGATGCTCCTAGTGCCTCAGCTACTTGGGAAACCGGTCGGGGAGCATCAGTGGACCTCAGAGAAGGTCGACATGAACTCGGGGCAGCTCGGGGAAGGCCCGAAATAGGTCCTCACCGTGCGCCCGATACCCCCTGTGCGTTCCGCCATTAGTAGACCTTGAATTACGCCGGGCACAGAAGTTCTCCGGCCCAGAGTTGTGAAGGCAACTTGTGCGTCACCGTGTCTAGTTCGTGTGGGAGTGGCCTGAGGCCCTCTAATCCTTTCTAGAGCACGAATTAAACAGAATCGTACCCGAGGGTCGTTCTGCACACAGAAAGGGGAAAAGTGGAAATTCGCCGCCGGTGAGCAACCACTCGAGCTGTGGCTCGGGGATGAGCAGCACCGATCACTTGCGCGTCCAAGGGTGCCTTGGCTCGGGCGTGACAACGCCCAGGTTGGGCTGTCCACGAGAGCCCGAGGTGCGGCGGTTTCCAGTTCCGAGTTTGATCTTTCGGCACAGCCGATATCACTCGGTTTCAATCGATTTCTATCAATGGGAAGGATGGAGGATGGTTGCTAGTACCTTGCTGGGACCTTGGAATGGAAAGAGGGAGCTGCGATCGGCTTGATCAAGCAGGAACTCGAGCGGCGGCGATGGCAGTGGGAAAAGCAGTCGCGCACGTCGGTAGCTCGGGGAAATGGTGACTGAGGCACGCCGGGGAGGGAATAAATAGCTCGGCCGGCTGGCCTCCGGCTTGGGGCACGCAGCAGGAGCTGGCGCCGGCCGGCCCCTTCGGTGGCGCGCGCGCACAACAGCCGGGAACCGACTGAACTGTGGTTCAGTCGGTTTGCTTTGAGGCTGAGGCTGACATGTGGGTCCCACTCCTCTTTTAACCTCTGAAATTTATTCCTAACAGCTGTGGTAAACAGTGAACCCTATTCTACCCTTGGCAACTCAAATTATTCACCCAAGAGCCATTTGAATTGATCAAAGTTCAAATGAGGTTTGGTTTGAATGAATTTCAGCACAAGTGCAGTTTGAAATTCAAATAAAGTTTGAATTTCTCCCCCTTAGCTCATGTCAAGATCAACTCCAAATGGAGTGAAAATTGGTGTGTGAGCTCACAAAAATGTGCTGAGCAAGAATATGCCTTCCACTTTTAAATTCAGTGGGTGAAAACAGTTTGAATTTGAATATGTTTTCAAACTGCCCCTTTCCTATCTACACCCAAGATGACCTCAAAAATGTTTTGAATTTGGGTGAAACTTGGCATGGACATCCTTGGCAAAGTGTAGGAGTTTTCATATGTCCAGCCCATCTATATCACATGTGGGAAGTACCACTTTTGCAATGTGTGAGTTTGTTCCCTAATGAGCATGTTGATAATTGTTACTTGCTCTTTATTTGTGTTCATCATTTTTCCTCAAATGAGGTGTGTGGTGTGGGGATGAACACTGCAAATGGGTGTCAAAAACTGAGGCCCTTACATTCCTCCCCCCTTAAAAGAATCTCGTCCCGAGATTATAAGGTGAAAATGAGAGAGAGGACGGTGGAAAAATTACCGGATATGCGACGTGAGAAAGTCGGGGTAGTTAGTGCGAAGGAATTCTTCGCTCTCCCATGTCGCTTCATCCATGGAGTGATTACTCCACAGAACCTTGTAGAACCACAACGTACGGTTGCGTGTGGTTCGGGCCTTTTCATCAATAATCTGCACCGGTTCCTCCCGATAGGTGAGATCCGGTTGCAGTTCTTCAATGTCTTCCAGCTGAACGGTAGTTGATAGCTTGAGACACTTCCTCAGCTGGGAAATGTGAAAGACGTCGTGCACACCGGAAAGTGCTTCTGGTAATCTTAGCCGGTATGCCACCGATCCACATCTTTCGGTAATCTGGAATGGACCGATGAATCGGGGTGCTAACTTTCCTCTCACCCCAAATCTGTTTACGCCCTTCATTGGAGACACTCGTAGATATACGTGGTCTCCAGCTTCGAATTGTAACGGACGCCTTCTCCGGTCCGCATACTGTTTCTGTCGGGATTGAGCGGCTTTTAGGTTCGCTTGAATTAATCGAACCTTTTCTTCCGCGTTGTTGACAAGATCAATCCCGAAGGTAACCCTCTCGCCAGACTCACACCAATTCAATGGTGTGCGGCATTTTCTCCCGTATAGCGCCTCGTAGGGCGCCATCTTGATGCTGGCTTGGTACCCATTGTTGTACGAGAACTCGGCTAACGGCAAGTGATCATCCCAGTTCTTGCCGTGGTCGATAGCGCAAGCTCGTAGCATGTCTTCTAAGATTTGATTTACCCGCTCCGTTTGCCCATCCGTCTGCGGGTGGTAGGCTGAACTACGGATCAGCTTCGTCCCCAAGGCAGCGTGGAGCTGCTCCCAAAAACGGGACACAAATAAAGTGCCCCGGTCCGATACGATAGTACGGGGTACGCCGTATAAGCATAGGATCCGTGAGATGTACAGTTCAGCGTACTTCTTGGCGTTGTAGTTGGTGTTGACCGGGATGAAATGGGCAACTTTGGTGAGCCGATCGACGATCACCCACACAGAATCATGTTTCTGTAAGGTGGTGGGTAAACCGACGACGAAATCCATGCTCACGTCCTCCCACTTCCAGGCAGGAATGCCCAGTGGTTGCAGCAGTCCCGGTTTCCGCATGTGGTCTGCCTTCACCCGTCGACATGTATCACACTCGGACACGTATTTTGCAGTCTCTCGCTTCATCCGTGTCCACCAAAACTTGCTTCTGAGTTCTTGATACATCTTGTTGCTGCCGGGGTGAATAGAAAACTTTGATAAGTGAGCCTCATCAAAGATTTTCTTCCGTAACTCCGGGTTTCGGGGTACGACGATCCGGTCCTTGAACCATAGGACGCCGTCTCCGTCCTTCCGGAAACATTTCAACTCCCCACTGTCTACACGTCTCCGCAAATGTGATATGCCCTTGTCATTCTTCTGGGCTGCCGCTATCTCTTCACGGATGGTGGGGATCAAAGCTAGGTTGTAGAGAGCTCCATGTGGAATCACATGTAGTGGTGGTTCGCTCTCTTCCAACGGTGTGATGGTCAGATTATTGACGTGTGACTTGCGGCTTAGCGCGTCTGCCACAACGTTTGCCTTGCCCGGATGATAATGGATCTCTATCTCGTAATCCTTTATCAGTTCTAACCATCTTCGTTGCCTCATGTTCAGCTCCTTCTGAGTAAATATGTACTTGAGGCTTTTGTGGTCGGTATATAAATGTACGAGGTTACCGAGTAGGTAGTGCCTCCACATTTTCAGTGCAAGTACCACGGCAGCGAGCTCCAAGTCGTGAGTTGGATAATTTTGCTCATGATTCCTAAGCTGCCGTGACCCATACGCGACCACCCTTCGGTCTTGCATCAACACACATCCGAGCCCAATGCCGGATGCATCGCAGTACACATCGAACGGTTTTGTTGTGTCTGGCTGCGCCAAAACCGGTGCTGATGTCAGGTGCTTGACTAAAGCCTTGAATGCTGCTTCACATGCTGGACTCCAAACATATTTGGTAGCCTTCTTCAGCAGCTCTGTCATTGGCTTGGCAATCTTCGAGAAGTTCGGAATGAACCTCCGATAATATCCCGCGAGTCCGAGGAAACTCCGTACCTCATGAACAGTTCTCGGGGATTTCCAATTCAGCACTTGCGTGATTTTGCTCGGGTCCACAGCGATACCCTCCGCTGAGATGATATGCCCGAGGAAAGGCACTTGCGATATCCAAAACTCGCATTTGCTGAACTTTGCGTATAACTTGTGATCCCGCAGCCGTTGCAAGACTATACGCAGATGTTTCTTGTGATCTTCCTCCGACTTGGAATATACCAGGATGTCGTCGATGAAGACCACGACAAACTTGTCCAGCTCCGGCATGAACACCGAGTTCATTAAGTACATGAAGTGAGCTGGAGCATTGGTGAGGCCAAAGGACATGACCAGGTACTCATAAAGTCCGTACCTTGTCGAAAAAGCTGTCTTTGGAATGTCCTCAGCCCTGATCTTAATCTGATGGTACCCGGATCTTAAATCCATCTTGGAAAAGACCTTTGCTTCGACCAACTGATCAAACAACATGTCGATCCGTGGCAACGGGTACTTGTTCTTGATGGTTACGGCATTTAATGGACGGTAGTCCACGCAAAGCCGCAACGTTTCATCCTTCTTTTTGACAAATAATGCCGAACAGCCCCATGGCGAGGAGCTCGGCCTAATAAAACCCTTCTCCAGAAGGTCCGTGAGCTGAGTCTTCAGTTCAGCCAACTCCTTGGGCGCCATCTTGTACGGCCTTCGGGATATTGGCATGGTTCCCGGTGCAAGTTCAATCTTGAACTCCACCTCTCTATCGGGTGGCATCCCCGGCAAATCATCCGGGAATACATCAGGGAATTCTCGGACCACTGGAATGTCTTCCAATCTGATGGTTGTGGCTTGATAGACACTTGGAAGTTTTATTTCTGGACTGTCCAGAAATAATGAGTGAGAACCGTGCACTCCTGAGTTTAAGTGCACGACTCGGAGGACGGTGTCTAAAACAGCGCCGTGGCGGTTTAACCACGACATCCCTAGGATGACATCGACCTTCTGTCCCTCTAAGATAATGAGAGACGTGGGGTACACTCTACCCGCTAAGCATAATGGTGCTTTGGAGACCATTACGCTTGCTGAAATCTTCCCACCCGGTGAACAAATTAAATATGGACTATCGGTGGGTAGTATTGGCAAGCTGTGTTTAGCAATGAAAGCTTGGCTAATAAAATTATGCGTGGCGCCTGAATCAAATAGTACTATAGCGGGATGCTGGTGGAGTTGGAACATACCCGCAAGGATTGGCTCGCCCTCCGGCACGTCCTCAATGGCAAGCTGGTGGACAGTACCGGGCCTAGGGTTTGCCCGCCGCGCATTAGTAGGGTTCCGGGGTTGATTCCTCCCCGGAAACTGTGGTACCACTCCGCCGCCTTGCCTCTCCGGGCAACTGCTCGCGAAGTGTCCTGGACGACCACACTTGTAACATGTGGCCGCTGCTGGTGGAGTACTTGGTGGACGAAAGCCCGGCATGCGTTGCGGAGGTGCAAACGCACGCGGCATCGCCCGCTGCTGCTGTTGTTGTTGCGGTGGTGCTGGCAGTGCCGGCCGGAATGCCGGTGAAGAATACGGCCGACCGCGGAACGGCATCGACCGCTGTGGTGGCTGCCAGCGCGGACCTGATGGTGGGCGATTCACCATCCGAAACTTCTGAGAAGGACCGCCTCCTTCTCCGCTGCTCTGCGGCGCGCTTCGCTTTCGCTCTGCTGCCGCCAACTCCTTGCCGGAGTCTTCCTGAACAATCGCAGCATCAATTATGTCGTTGAGGCTGCCGCGATTGAACATCGCCAGCTTGTCCTTCAGGAGCGGGTTAAGCCCCTGGTAAAAGTGGTCCCGCCGCTTCTCGTCCGTATCTGCGTGATACGACGCGTAGAGTGCGAGATCGTTGAACGCTCTGGAGTACTCCAGCGCGTTCCGGCTCCCTTGTTGCAGGTGTAGGAATTCCTGCGTCTTCCTCTTCATCAAACCGGGCGGTATATGATAGGCCCGGAAGGCCGTCCGGAACTCCGCCTAGGTCATCACTCGGTCGGTGGGTTGTGAAGCACAAAAGTTGGCCCACCACGCGCTCGCGGATCCTTGGAGCTGCTGGACCGCGAACTGAGTCTTGCGCTGCTCGCTGATTTGGAGCAGCCCGAACTTCATCTCTATGGCGCGGAGCCAGTTGTCCGCGTCAAGTGGTTCATCCGCCCTTGAGAATACAGGGGGATGAGTCGCCAGGAAGTCAGAGTAGGAGCTCTGTTGGCGCTCCTCACGATCTTGACGTCTCTCTGGGCGAGACGTATTCGCAATTAACGTTTGCAGCAGCTCTGTATGCTGCTGATGTGAACCCGCCATTGCCGCGACAATGTCGGCCAATGTAACCGTTGGCAGTGGCGGTGGCGGTGTTTGCTGTTGCTGTTGCTGCTGCTGTCCCGAGGAGTCCTCGGGAGGTGGTTGGGAGGTCTCTCCCCCTTGGCTAGTACCTCCAACATCGGGGTTGGCACGAGTACGCGTCATTCTGAAATTCAACACAGCAGCAATTAGCACATGTCTTACTCAAAATTCCATAAACAGGAGTAAGTATTGAAGCGACGCATGATTAACTTGCACAACATTCACATATATTGATAAAGCATAAACTTTATACAAGATACATTATTCTCGGATCTCCGAGAAGTCGTGCTCATGTCGTCACTACCTATACATACGCTACTGTCTACACGACATGTCACCGATTACAAAAGTTGGGTTACGCTACCCTAGCTGCCCTACTTGGCAACCGTAACCCCCTACTCGGAGTAGAACTCGACCTCCTGTGGGTCGTCCTCCTCCGGTACCTCTGCTGGTGGCTCGGGGTCTACCACCTCTTCTCCCATTCCAGGTTCTCCCATGGCTGGAAGACCCAAGACTACCGGTACGCCCAATACCGGGGGCACGAGGTCCTGCAATGCATGCACCTCGTCCATAGCCTGGTTGTAGTCCTCTTCCCAGCCTTGTCCTTCCTCAATAGCGTCGTCCCGCTCTTGAGCAAGGTCCTCATTCTGCTGGGTTAGGGTCTGCACCAGCTCTTGCAACGCCGCAATGTCAACACGGCTCTTCTTCTTTGCCTTCTTCAGACGACGCAACTGATTGTGTTGTTCATTCAGTCGCTTGATCGTCGGAAGGAGCACATTGCGGAGTGCACTGTGAGCACTCTCAAAATGATCTCCACGGCTTGTGCTCTCCTTGAGCTTGGTGGCGAGATGCTCCGTATGAACAGCTTGGCTGTCCATCACAGCGTTTCCCGCCCTCATTTGGAGGCTGAGATTTGCCTCCGCGGGGTTGTACCTTGGGCAACTCGGGTTTGTTGCCTCTAGGTACCTCTCTTCCCACACATGCTGAGCTCGTCCCTCCACCGGAACGAGTGCGTATGGAGTTCCCTCCATAGCCTGTACGTGTAGTTGGCAGAAACGTGACATAGTGTCACGGGCTGCCACTTGCCACATCCCTTCCGGTTGTCTTCCTCTCACCGTGACGGTGAATGGCACCCAACCGGGTGGCGTAGGCCCTGCAGGAACCTCGACATGGATCGTCCACGTCTTGTTCCCCTCTTCGCCTTCTTCCTTGGCGAAGTATTGCGGCATCTGGTTGTACCCGAAATATTGGAGCATTAGCCACAATGCTCCCGGGTAGCCGCTACGGTCAGAGCAGTGGGAAACTACCCACCCGTTCTCCAACCGTTTATCTGCTGCCATCTGTAAAAATATATTTGAGAAATGTCAAATATTTATTTAAACAGTAAACCATTGAGTTATAACATAAGATATGTCATTGAACCCTTAACACTTGGAAACATAGTTCAAATTTTTAAACAAATTTGACTGCTGATCTGCTGTTCCCATGACAGCCCTGACCAGTTTCCATATCAATCTGATTTAGGCCAGGTTAAAAGCAAAACCAGTCCTGGAGCTCAACATCAAAGTTAAAGTTAACTTCAATAGCTTTCCAGAAAGTATTTGGTTGGCCTAAGATCTGCTCTGGTTCAAAAGTTATGAGATGTCAAAGTTAACAGAATTTCTGGGAACAATTGGACAGCACCTCCCTGCCTTAGGTACTGATTTGATCCAAGAATTCCAGTTAATTCTGTTCCTAATCTGACAAAACTTTCTGTTACAAAGTTGTAACCCATCTCATAAGCTTCCCAGAACCACCTCATTTTCTATTTTTGGATTTTTATGCAGGAAGTTATGCTTAATTTACAGAGAGTCTACAGAGAGTCTTTGCTCCGTCCTGTTTTCTGGACAGTTTCAACTCTACTGCATTTTTCGAGTGGTTAAGGGATGAAACACCTCTGGAACTCAACAGAAAAGTTGTAAAGCTCCTCCAAAGCTTTCCAGAAATGTATCATACGACCCCAACCTCGAAAGAACTCAACCTCTAACCTCTGATTAACTTCAGCCTTGATTTAGCTGAAAACAGAGTGCTCTGTCCTTAACATCCTATAAGTTGAAAATTTATTAACTTTGAATATCCTGTTCAAGGGAAGGAGTTACATCAAGTTTTACTACTTTGGATCAAAACCTTCAAGTTTTTAAATGAAGTTGTTCATTTAGTTGGGTGTGACGTCGAGGCGTCACCAGATTATGTCGGTACTACGTCCTCACAAAGGAAAAACCTATACCGGATTTAGCCGGCTTCGTTAGTTCAGTGGCACTACTCGTCACTCGCACACGGATGCTACACGTCTACCGTTTCGTGGTAAGGCTACCTGCAGAAACTCAAACAATCATCAGACTCGGCTGCACACCGAGCCCGGAATCCATACAGTTTGTACACCCGGCCGTCATCACTCGCCCGGATGTTCTCAAGCCAAACACGCCTTGAGTTACGTGTTCACGTTTCAGACCACGTGACGGGGTCTCCCATGTTGCACCACGCACGCCAGGGACAGACGTTGCTCGAATACCCCAAACGACATGAAGAGTCGTAGAGGATATCAAAGCGGGTCGGGTTACCTGCCACCCGTGGGGCTCCACCCTTCAGCTTGTGCGCACTGGTGGACAGCGCTTACGTGCACCCCCCAAGACATGAACGTCCCGAGATGCACGATTTTCCGACATAACAAATAAGTTAATAAGCCACTTTCTATATACTAATAACATCCTTATACGGGCTACTAACTCGTTCCTCACTGGATTTTTGAAAAAGAAGACCTTTGTACTGTGTTAAACCTCAAGCGAGCTCTGATACCACGCTGACACGACCCCACTGGTCCTGTCGAGCCAGGATCACGCTGAGGGGTGCTGCGTTGCACAACACCGTATAACACACGTCAAAGGTACAAAGCGGAAGCGGAAGCTTTATTACATAAACAAGTTTATTAACATGTTTACATCAAAATAAGTTTAGTCCACACTCGCGGGCGTAGACTAAGCATCAAGTGCACGTTCAGCCCTCGAACGTGTCCTTGCTAGCACACTCGCACACTAACTCTGCGGCGTGCACGACTCCCACTCGACGGGGTTCCCCTCCTGGGGTTCCGTCTCCTCTTCGGGAGTCCCTTCCTCATAGAACCCTGCAAAAGCTTCAAACACAAGCAGTGAGCACGAAGGCTCAGCAAGTCTGACCCGTCTCACCTAAACATGAAACTTCTACATGAGGGTGATGGGTTGCATGAGGTAAAAATCATTTGCAAGGACTCGCCTAATTAGTAGAACCTTACTTTCAAGTTTTAGCAGCAGGTTGTGGAGAACTTTACGCTAAGGCACATGAGAGAGCCGCAATCAAACAAGAAACGCATTTCTCTCATGTACTTTGCCCAAAGTTGAAAAGAACTTTAGTTAGCACTAAGCTACAACATATCATTAACAATCAATATCCAACTTTCAATCAGCAACATTTTAACATGTAACTAGCCTGTTCTTTCTACGTCACGGTACAGTGAACAAGTGGTACTCACTGACCGCGAGGGACGGCGATTATAATCGATTTACACCTGCAGGGTTACCCGAACAACCCGTCACGTACGCCCGTACTCGATGTTGCCTACAACAACCATCACGGACGCCGTACGCGACTACCTTTCACCCGTTAGCCAAATATTGAACCGGTCCCATCGTCCCGAGCAAGAGGTCCCTGCACGCGCATCTCTGTGCCGCCAGCTGATTTACACCTCGAGCTCTCAACCTACCCTCTGAACGACGGGCAATGCCTCAATACCCAGCTACCCGAGTTACATCAGTTTCCCGGTTCCCATATAGCCGGTAGGTCTTCGGTACTGTTCTAGCTTGTTCAACAGGCCCGCACACGGCTCGGTCCTCAATCGACACAAGCGGAGCTACAGCACACAGGCCCCAAAGTCCTGCTGCCCTTACTCTCCGCTCGGTCTCATTTTCTTGCCATGTGTATCATGTGCTATCTCTACCCGAGCAATGTGCCTCTAGCCTATTCTCGCGAGTAGTTCCAACTACTCGACTTGTACCGAATCCTACTCTATCCTAGCAATGCAGTGGCTAACGGGGTTTGCAATCCTAAACCCCAACCCATGGTCTTCTTGGCTATGCAGTGGGGTTTCCAAACAAGACTCTGATGCACAACATAAAGAAAACAAGTATGTGCTCAAAACAATAAAAATTTATAAAATGGTTAATGCAAACCGGGGCTTGCCTTGCTGCTCTTGGTCGTAGGCTAGCTGTTCCTCCGGAGTAACGAAGTCTAGGACTTCGGGTTCCTCCTCGACCTTAGCGACTACATGATAAGAACAATGTATGTATTAATTAAATGCTTTTGTATTAACTTTGAAGTTGTGAAGTCTATAACCTTTACTAGATAGACCTAATGACTGTGAAACTTTTACTGTGGCTTGGTTACAACCTAAACAGAGACTTGGTCAAGTTTTAGTTGCAGCAAAGCTCATTTGAGCCCTCCACAAATAATTATGTCCTTGACCTTAATTAAAGGCTTTTAGGGTGTTCTAGGTATTTTCATGAAACAAACTATGACTTTCTGAAAACTAGATTTTCAGAGGGTTCTAATGGAATTGGTCTCACTTAATTTGGAAGTCTCTAACTAAAGATATGAGCTAAACAATTTCAGAGAAAATTCTGAAAATGTTTCTGAACATTTTCTATTTTCTCTGGAACAGTTTTACTAATCACACCATTAGGTGGACTAAATGAGCTCAAATGGATCTGAAATTTTTATGGTAGCTCAAGGATATTTTGGTGAACATCCCAGCAAAATTTCAGGATTTTCCTCCAAAGGATTCTCCAGTTAAAATTCCTAACAGTTTAAACTTTAAGGAATTAATTCTGGAGAATTAAGGAATTTCATGAAGTGAAACTTGATTTTCTGGAAAGTACTCAGAGAGCTGAATCCAGCAAAATTTGGTTCACTCGATTTGGAGCTTTCTAGCCAAAGTTATAAGGATTTGAAGTTTGAAGGAAATCTGAAAATCGGGGAAAAGTTTAAACTCGCGCGTGGGCCCAGGGGACACGCGTCGCACGCCGAAGCGACAGCACACCGCGGCCCACAAGGCTTTTGCGCGCCAGCACACCCGATCCCGGCCGCAGCCGGATCCCGATTCAAAATATCGGCCGCTGACAGCTGGGGTCCACCCCCTTCTTCAACCTCGCGACACCCGCGCTCCGCCGCCGAGGGACCTCGCCGGAGAGCTCGCCGCCGGCTGCTGTACAGCTTCAAACTTCTTGATTCTGGCCGCCCCTGCCTACTTTTACTTGGGGAACATGATCCGAGGGTCAGCTGCTCATGACAACGGCCGGAGCATGGTCGGCGACGAGCCGCCATATCGGAACGACTTCGGCCATGTCGGCTGATGCTCCTAGTGCCTCAGCTACTTGGGAAACCGGTCGGGGAGCATCAGTGGACCTCAGAGAAGGTCGACATGAACTCGGGGCAGCTCGGGGAAGGCCCGAAATAGGTCCTCACCGTGCGCCCGATACCCCCTGTGCGTTCCGCCATTAGTAGACCTTGAATTACGCCGGGCACAGAAGTTCTCCGGCCCAGAGTTGTGAAGGCAACTTGTGCGTCACCGTGTCTAGTTCGTGTGGGAGTGGCCTGAGGCCCTCTAATCCTTTCTAGAGCACGAATTAAACAGAATCGTACCCGAGGGTCGTTCTGCACACAGAAAGGGGAAAAGTGGAAATTCGCCGCCGGTGAGCAACCACTCGAGCTGTGGCTCGGGGATGAGCAGCACCGATCACTTGCGCGTCCAAGGGTGCCTTGGCTCGGGCGTGACAACGCCCAGGTTGGGCTGTCCACGAGAGCCCGAGGTGCGGCGGTTTCCAGTTCCGAGTTTGATCTTTCGGCACAGCCGATATCACTCGGTTTCAATCGATTTCTATCAATGGGAAGGATGGAGGATTGTTGCTAGTACCTTGCTGGGACCTTGGAATGGAAAGAGGGAGCTGCGATCGGCTTGATCAAGCAGGAACTCGAGCGGCGGCGATGGCAGTGGGAAAAGCAGTCGCGCACGTCGGTAGCTCGGGGAAATGGTGACTGAGGCACGCCGGGGAGGGAATAAATAGCTCGGCCGGCTGGCCTCCGGCTTGGGGCACGCAGCAGGAGCTGGCGCCGGCCGGCCCCTTTGGTGGCGCGCGCGCACAACAGCCGGGAACCGACTGAACTGTGGTTCAGTCGGTTTGCTTTGAGGCTGAGGCTGACATGTGGGTCCCACTCCTCTTTTAACCTCTGAAATTTATTCCTAACAGCTGTGGTAAACAGTGAACCCTATTCTACCCTTGGCAACTCAAATTATTCACCCAAGAGCCATTTGAATTGATCAAAGTTCAAATGAGGTTTGGTTTGAATGAATTTCAGCACAAGTGCAGTTTGAAATTCAAATAAAGTTTGAATTTCTCCCCCTTAGCTCATGTCAAGATCAACTCCAAATGGAGTGAAAATTGGTGTGTGAGCTCACAAAAATGTGCTGAGCAAGAATATGCCTTCCACTTTTAAATTCAGTGGGTGAAAACAGTTTGAATTTGAATATGTTTTCAAACTGCCCCTTTCCTATCTACACCCAAGATGACCTCAAAAATGTTTTGAATTTGGGTGAAACTTGGCATGGACATCCTTGGCAAAGTGTAGGAGTTTTCATATGTCCAGCCCATCTATATCACATGTGGGAAGTACCACTTTTGCAATGTGTGAGTTTGTTCCCTAATGAGCATGTTGATAATTGTTACTTGCTCTTTATTTGTGTTCATCATTTTTCCTCAAATGAGGTGTGTGGTGTGGGGATGAACACTGCAAATGGGTGTCAAAAACTGAGGCCCTTACAGTAAGCCGCCCGAGTCTTGGACTATAAAAGGCTCGGGTAGGCGACGGTAGCAAGGGTTCGCACTTTGCAACTCATACGCTAGCCATACACTCTCAATCTGTAACTCACACCCAAGCTCAGGACTCCGGCCCTGAGCAGCAAGCAATACAGCGAGCTCCATAGCTCGCCGTGGACGTAGGGTTTTACGCTCCGGCAGCCTGAACCACGTAAAACTCGCCGTGTCAAGCTCTTACTAACTCATCCATCTGCGCAAGCTCTCCGCTAGCAACTAGCCCCACCGAAAAAAGAACCTCCGCGGGCTGCTCAGTGCAGGCCCGGGGGAAGTGTCGACAGAACAATTCGACACACACCTTCCAGGTACGATTCAAAGCAATTCGAAACTCTTTGAATACGCCGCATCGGCAACCGCTTCAGCTCCGAGACAGAGTGTCAATGGCAAGTGGACCCATGCCGCCCAGCTGAAGCGGTGGGTCAAGGAGTTAGTCTCCTAAGAAGATGAGCCGGCAAGGCACTCCGGCGGTTCCCGAAGAAACCGCCGCAACGTGCAGAAGCGGCAGTCTTTGGGAACCGCCGCAGTAAAAGCAACCATCAAGTGGGCGCAACGCTCCCACAACCCCGCGACTGTTCGTGCTCCGGCAGCGGTCAATGCGGGACTTAGAGAAAGTGCACGGATCAGAAGAGACGGAGGTCCCACCTCGGGCTCGCTATCTCCCCCGAGATGGGCCCGGGGGCCACTGTCGGTACCCGCGATATGGGGTACCCCCGCGCACAGGGGAAAATGCCTAAGGATCTCGCCCTTCTCCGCAGGGAGAGCTCCAAAGGCGCCACGCATCCGGCGGGGCCGGACCTTCCTCTCCTCAGAGGAGAGCTCCGGGCTCGCCACGTGGCCTGCAGAAGCCGGACCTCCCCCTCCGCGGGAGAGAGGTCCGAAGGTGCCACGTGTCCAGCGGCGCCGGACCTCCCTCTCCTCAGAGAGGAGCTCCGGGCTCGCCATGTGGCCGACAGAATCCGGACCTCCCTCTCCGAGGGGAGAGGTCCGAAGGCTCCACGTGTCCTGCAGGGCCGGACCCCCCCATCTCCTCTGAGGAAGGCTCCGGGCCCGCCACGTGGCCAGCAGAACGGCGCTGCCTGCCCCCGAGCGGTAGGCAGCGGGAGTAAAGACGCCAGATACCTTGCCCGTACAAGGTATTCAAGGCCCGCGTCTTCGCGAGACGCGGCGACGCAGAGCACGCCTCTGTCAGGTGCCGTTGCGCCCAGTCGCATCACAGACTGGTGCGCAGTGTCAGAGCCTGCCAGCCAATAAACGCAGCGACAAGACATCCCATGCCGCCCCGCTGACATCAACCACTACGACTAGCATGCGGCATGGGCAGCGCTGCAAGACGAAGACTCAGAAACCTTCACCAGAGACAACTACAGGCATAACTGCAGATACGGTAGATAACAGTCAATCTCCCCGGGACCACCTGTTGGGTCCCGGGCCCCCCTTGTAAGCCACCCGAGTCTTAGACTATAAAGGGCTTGGGTAGGCGATGTTAGCAAGGGTTCGCACGCCCGCAACTCATACGCTAGACATCAGTCATCCCCAAGCTCAGGACTTTGGTTCTGAGCAGCAAGCAATACAGCGAGCACCTCAGCTCACCGTGGACGTAGGGTTTTACGCTCCGGCGGCCTGAACCACGTAAAACTCGCTGTGTCAAGCTCTTCCTAACTCGTCCATACGCTCAAGCTCTCCGCAAGTGACTAGCCCCACCGAAAAAAGAACCTCCACGGGCTGCTCAGTGCAGGCCCAGGGGAAGTGTCGACCGAACACTTCGACAGACGTCGAGAAAGGCGTCGCATCCAAGAGGCTGGTGACAGCATGACATCAGCCTCGACCCAGCCTGAAGGGCAGATCTTCGCCACGCGAGCTCTGCCCCAGGCATACGCCGCGCAGCATATGCCACAACCATATGCCCTGCAAACGGCGTCCCCGGTCTATGGAGCAGCCTTGCCCATACCGGGGTACACTGTGCCAGCGGCGAACCAAGCGTTCGCGGTGCCAACACCTGCAGCAACAGGAGCAGGATGTGCGGCGCTGGCGGCCCACCTTCGCTTCGCGAGGTGGCCGTGCAAGTTTCGGCCGCACCTGCCTGAAAAGTATGACGGCAGCGTCAACCCGGCGGAGTTCCTCCAGATCTACTCCACCGCCGTACTTGCCGCAGGAGGGGATGAGGCTGTCATGGCCAACTACTTCCCCGTCGCCTTGACCGGCCCAGCCCGGTCTTGGCTGATGAATCTCCCTTAGGGTTCCATAACTTCCTGGGGAGAGCTCTGCCGGCAGTTCATCGCCAACTTCTGCAGCTCCTACACCCGTCCCGGCACGGAGCTTGACCTCCACGCCATCAAGCAACAACCTGGGGAGTCGCTGCACTCCTTCATCAAGCGGTTCTCCCAGGCACGCAACATCATCCCGCATATTCAAAGTGCTTCTGTGGTGGTGGCGTTCCGGCAGGGTGTCCGGGACGAGAAAATGCTTGAGAAGCTCGTGACCAGAGAGGTCCGCGACGTCTCTGAGCTCTTCAGCCTGGCAGACAAGTGTGCCAGAGCAGCTGAAGGGCGGAACTGGCACTCTCTGCTGACCTCCGAGTCAGGAGGACAGCCCGGGTCCGGCGCTGCTTCCTATGGAGGTGGCAAGAAGGCCAAGAACCGGGGGAGTGGCAAGATGAAGTCATCGCCCGCGGCTCCCGTCGCCGCAGCAGCGACGGCTAGTGGAGCTCGGGGGCCACGCCCCGACAAAAGGCAGCGGCAGTCGCCAGCCCCAGATAGTGACCAGGGCGGGCTATGCCCCGTGCATGGCGCCGGCAACCATACTGCTGCCGAGTGCTGGGATATCCAGAGGCTCGCAGAGCGCTTCCGCAAAGGGAGGCAGCAGAGAGCTGAGGCACCGCTCCTCCCTCCGAGGGAGGGCAAGCAGAATGTCGACGCTTCAGTCAGCGCCGGTCACCAGGTGGGGTTTCAGGAGCCTCAGCGTGTCATAAAGACAGTGCATAACGGTGAGGACTCCAGCTCCGATGGTGACGGGCCGGGGCGGTAGCCGACTGAGGATACCCCGAAAAGTTAGTGAAGGCTGCACTGCTGCGGTGTCAACCTTGGAGAAGGTCCAAGTAGTCGCAGCAGCCCAAGCACCAATCACAACGGTGCAAGATCGGGCCAGCCACACCCGAGAGCACGCCACCGTGCCTCGGTTATACCTCCTGGGGGCCGCCCAAGGTCTGTCAACCCCTTGAAGGCCTTGCCAGAAGGGGAAGACGCCTTGGGTCTCCCAAGAAGAGCCCGGGTCCACCTACCCCTTGAAGGCCTTAGCCAGAAGGGGAGAACTCCCCCGGGGCGCCCAGGAGAAGCCATGCAGGACCTGATCCAGCGTGAAGAAGACAACCTCAGTGGAGACTGCACTGCTGTGATATCAACCTCGGAGGAGCTCCAAGTAGCCGCAGCAGCCCAAGCACCAGCCCTGATGGTGCAGAACCGGGCCAGCTCCACCCGAGTGCACGCCTCCGTGCCTCGGTCGTACCTCCTGGTGGCCGCCCAGGGTCTGTCAACCCCTTGAAGGCCTTGCTAGAAGGGGAAAGACACCTTGGGTCTTCCAAGAAGGGTCCGGGTCCACCTACCCCTTGAAGGCCTTAGCCAGAAGGGGAGAGCTCCCCGGGGCGCCCAAGAGAAGCCGCGCAGGACCTGTTCCAGCATGAAGATGACAACCTCGTCGACGAGGCTCGGCTGCAGGTAAAACCCCACAATGCACGGTCTCAGCTGGTGCTCTAGCACTACTGCCAAAGAACCAAACGCGTCAGGGACCTGCAGAAAGGCAACCCGGTGCCGCAGCACGCACTTTCCCGAGAAGGACCTATAAACTATACCCCAGCCGGGAAGGTCCCTTCCGAGTCACGAAAGCTGCCGCCCCAGGTACACATGCCTTTCAACCGAGTGTGGGATCCGTTCCCAAAACCCTTGGCATGGAACAACACTGTAAGTCCTACCCCCCGAGCATTAGTAGAACAGGGTCATTCCCTTCTGTAATAAATCCCATAGAGTCTAGGAACAGCGCTTGGGGCAGCTAAGTCTCATGGGATGGTCCAGGACTACGTCCTGCTTAGCCTGGTTCCAACCCTAAGCACGTAGAGTCTTGCTTCCCTTGTAGACGAGGCGGGTCATTGCCTCCATGTACAGCCTGACTTCCACCTACGGGCATTAACACAGAAACTTGTTCTACTTCGCTCTCTCTCATGTGCTCATTTAAATTATGCATTAATTTTTATGATTGCACTCTCTATGTATGTTTGTCGAAGTGTTCGGTCGACACTTCCCCCGGGCCTGCACTGGGCAGCCCGCGGAGGTTCTTTTTTCGGTGGGGCTAGTCCCTTGCGGAGAGCTTGCGCGGATGGACGAGTTATTAAGAGCTTGACACTGTGAGTTTTACGTGGTTCAGGCCGCCGGAGCATAAAACCCTATGTCCACAGCGAGCTATGGAGCTCGCTGTATTGCTTGCTGCTCGGGGCCGGAGTCCCGATCTTGGGGGTGAGTTACAGATTGGGTGTGAATGGCTAGCGTATGAGTTGTAGAAGTGCGAACCCTTGCTATCGTCGCCTACCCGAGCCTTTTATAGTCCAAGACTCGGGTGGCTTACAAGGGGGGCCTGGGACCCAACAGGCGGTCCCGGGGAGATTGACTGTTATCTACCGTATCTGCAGTTATGCCGGTAGTTGTATCTAGCGAAGGCTTCCGAGTCTCCGTCTTGCCGCCCTGCCCATGCCGCACGCTAGTCATATTGGTTGATGACGGCGCAGGCGGCATGGGATGTCTTGTCGCGGTGTTTATTGGCTGGCAGGTTCTGACACCGCGCGCCAGTCTGTGATGCGACTGGGCGCAATGGCACCTGGCAGAGGCGTGCTCCGCGTCTTGGGAAGACGCGGGCCTTGAATACCTTGTACGGGCAAGGTATGGGGCGTCTTTACGCCCGCTGCCTATCGCTCGGGGGCAGGCAGCGCCGTTCTACTGGCCACGTGGCGGGCCCGGAGCCCTTCTCAGAGGAGAGGAGGGTCCGGCCCGCGGGGCACGTGGAGCCTCCGGACCTCTCCCCGTGGAGGGGGAGGTTGGGTTTCTGTCAGCCACGTGGTGGGCCCGGAGCTCCTCTCTGAGGAGAGGGAGGTCCGGCCCCGCCGGATACGTGGCACCTTCGGACCCCTCGCCCGCGGAGGGGGAGGTCCGGCTTCTGTATGCTACGTGGCGGGCCCGGAGCTCTACTCTGAGGAGATGGAGGTCCGGCCCCGCCGGACGCGTGGCGCCTTCGGAGCTCTCCCTTTGGAGAAGGGCGAGTTACTTAGCCATTTTCCCCTGTGCGCGGGGGTACCCCATATCTCAGGTACCGACAGTGGCCCCCGGGCCCATCTCGGGGGAGATAGCGAGCCCGAGGTGGGACCTCCGTCTCTTCTGATCCGCGCACTTTCTCTAAGTCCCGCATTGACCGCTGCCGGAGCACGAAAAGTCGTAGGATCGTGGGAGCGTGCGCCCACTTGATGGTTGCTTTTACTGCGGCGGTTCCCAAGACTGCCACTTCTGCATGTTGCGGCGCTTTCTTCGGGAACCGCCGAAGTGCCTCGCCGGCTTGTCTTCTTAGGAGGCTGACTCCTTGACCCACCGCTCCAGTCGGGCGGCTTGGGTCCACCTGTCATCGGCGCCCGGTCTCGGAGCCGAAGCGGTTGCCGATGCGGCGTACTCGAAGAGTTCCGAATTGCTTGGGATTGCACCCGGGAAGGTGTGAAAAGAAACCGCCACGTGGGTACGCTCCCCTTATAAGGCTTCCAGCCCTTGCGCCTCCCTCGAGTCTCTGCAGTCTTGTCTTCTTCCATGGCTCTTAACCCGCCTTATGGGGGGAGAATCGCTCTCGATTTCCTCCAGCGTCGGCGTCCGCACCAAGTCTGGGACCCAGGGAGCCTGCCTGCCTTGCCTCTGGAGGTGGCGCCTCCAAGGGGTCTCTGGTTTGTCCTCCCGACGGGGCCCTTCCTTGGTGACGGCAGGCAGAAAGCTCCCTGGCGTTGCGTCCCTTCTCAGATGGTGGAGTCTTCAAATAAACCGCTGAAGTACCAAGGAGAATTCCTGGCGGCAGAGTCTCCGAGAAGACCGCTGAAGCACCAAGGAGAATTCCCGTCGGTGGAGTCTCCGAGAAGACCGCTGAAGCTGCGGAGGGGGCCTCAGGAGCACCCTTGATGACACCGGCTTTTGCGCCGGTGATGAGGGAACTTCAGGAGAAGGAACCCGCCGATGCACCAAGGAGGATCCCAGGCGGCAGAGTCTCCAAGAAGACCGTCGAAGCTGCGGAGGGGGCCTCAGGAGCACCCTTGATGACACCGGCCTTTGCACTGGTGATGAGGGAGGCGATTTCTTCGCTCGGGTCATGGAGCGGGAGAGCGCCGCCAGGGCTGAAACCTGGTGACGCGGCCATTCTTGCAACTTCTAGACTCTAGTCGCGTCAGTGGAATCTTGGGGCCTGTTTCTCTCTTTTTCATCGAGTTTGTAGCCCAGCTCATGGAGCCATGAATACATGATGTGACGCCCTCAATTCTGTGGAAAACCACGGAACCGAGAACTAATGCATATGTGTGCCCAGGATGTTCATCACACATACACATACGTTCCACAAACTGAATTCAGATTATATATTACCACGAATAACAGAGTTTATTACAATCACCTCATGAGTCTTGGACTCATGCTCACAGCGGAAGTCTTTATTTCTACGCAGCGGAAATCTTTATCTAAATGCGGAAGCAAAAACTAATGCGGAAGCAAAACTAAGCAGAAGTGGCTCCATCTCTATTCCCTCCACAGGCAAGGTTGAGAACAGATCACACGCCATAATGCTCTACCCGGTCTTCATAGTAGTCTTCTCTTGCTGTTGATGGAGAAATAATAATGCAAGTTTGAGCACAATGATGTACTCAGCAAGTGCGGGAATAACACATGATATGCAGCTTATAAACAAGGTAGGTAGTAAAAGGCTTATTTGCAGAAAAGCAAATTTATAAAACCATTGATAAAACAGCAACTTAACTTTAGATGAATGTAGTCTCAGCATGTGTTAAATTACCAACATACCTCCATCACTTCCCGTGTTCCATCCGAACATTAACCAATCCTTTACTCATACTCACGAATACCTCCTCGTATTCGCTACCATCTCACCTCATAAAACAACCTTGTCTCACTCCGAGACCAATCTCATGTCATGACCCAACAGTCATGCAACCATCTCATCATCCAGACTTAACAGTTCCAAACCAATAACCATAACCGAGAACCTTCCCAATAACCATTCCAATAACCATCCCAATAATCATCCCAACTAATCATGGCAGTTTAGCCAGGTGCTCATGACCGTAAGCTCGGCTATCATGATAGTTTTAATAACTCTGCAGAGTTTGCACCTCTTTACCCACAAGTTTGTGATTTCGTCACCCGTCGGCGACTGCAGAACCTCCATTATACCAGTACACATCCGTTGGTGTATGGTCAAGAGATCACAAAATAGCCTTTACAAAGGGGTTACTAGATGTATGGACTCACTAAGGTTTCACCGGCAGGCTAGAATCTCCAATTCTCCCACCCACGGGCCCCCTCTTGTGCCATGCGGTTCCCAGGGCAGTCCTCACTCGACTCCCATTCCCCGCGCCTTCCACAGTCCATAACACTCTAGCAACTTACCTAATTACTCAGCTAAGCCGCACCCATACTTGGCCTTGTGGTGGCACTGTTATCCTGGCATGTGCATGCATGAACCGGTCCTTAGATCTATGGCAAGCAAAACCACCATCTCATGCTACCTCATTCACAAACCCAGTCTTGCCTAGATCCCCCTCCGATCCATGTTCATTATTAACATCAGTTTCCCCTTATTATTATGAGTGCAGTTAGCTAGACACATCTATCTCGCTTCCCAATCCCATGGACTCAGCGAAGCATAAAACAAAAACCATACCCGATTCATAAAACTTCCCAGGTGACAAGGGTGGTTTAACCAAAACTAGTAAACTCCTATAAAAGGGTTTCCCATCATGTTTGACTCAGCACACACACCTTTTCGCAAAACAAAATAGTTTTACCTAAAACATAGGATCAACATGGTCAAGGAGCACTTGCCTTGTTCTTGCGGTTCCGGTTTGTTCTTGATTCTCAAAACCTTGTTGCTGCAGCTCGTCGTAGACAGCTCCCTGAACCTGTCCTGCTATGTAGGATTCACGTGCATACATGATTCACAGCAATCAATATTATTCACAAAACCCTAAACTAGATGCGATGATGTACATGCATGCTATCCTATGATTAGATTGATTTGTACGTGTTCTTGCATGGCTTGCATGGTCAGAGGTGTTCGGATCAAAGGTGGTCGTGGCGATGATCTTGTTTTTAGATCAAACTGATCATCAAGTGATCTGTCCACGAAAAGGCTTCTGTTCGAAAGAAATCGAAGAACAGATGCAAAGAGATGAACAACAAGATGTCGTAAGGTGGTATTGAAGTCCTACCTCACGCTCTTCTTGTCTTCGAGGTCCTCCTCAGACCGCTTGGTTCTTCTCCGATGATCTCCCTTGTTGTGCTTCGGCGATGATTTGCTCGGCGAGTTAGGGCTAGGCTCTAAGTCGTCGGCTCAGGAGTTGAAAGAGAAGTTCATGGTTTCGGCCAGAGGTTTTGGGTTCTATTTATAATCGGGAAGAGAAGAGTCCTAATCTGATTGGATCCTGAATAAAAGTTTTATTCAGATCTTGTTGGATCCTGACGTCTTATGTTTGGCAACATTGTGGAGTTTGGATCGGTTTTCGTTGCGTATTGGTATCTTTACGCGTAAAAACCGCTCCAGACTCGTTACCTCCGTGATGATGAGCTCCGGAAGCTCCACGTGTCCTCCGGGCCTGGTATCTCTTCATCCGCAGAGACGAGCTCCGGTCGTGCCGCGTGTCAATCGATCGAGACCTCCCTCTTCTTCGGAGGTGAGCTCCGCGCACGCCACGTGTGAGTGCCGGTCTTTCCGCCTTTCCTTCCTTCAGGGACATGCCCCAAGGTCGACACGTGTTCAGCAGCGACGGACATCCGGAGATAAGCTCCGGTGGCGACACGTGTTCAATAGATCCGGACTTCTCGGAGATGGGTTCCGAAATTAGCACATATCCCGTGCGACTGGTCCCCTAACTTCCGCGAGGACTAGTGTCACACCCGGTTTTTCCGAAGAACAACCAAGTGAATATCACATGTATGCCAGGATCATTTTCTCATACATGTGATGACAAATAGTGAAGCATCATTTATTACAAGTCAGGTGTCGAATATAAATAAGTCTTACATCGCAAATGTCTAATTGGACACTAATGCTTCATCACAAGTAAATAAACTAGCAGCGGAATATTATTCTTTAGGGCTCCATCACAGGCGTTGTCCGGGGGTCTTCATGAACCTAAAATCCTTCCTCAGGTCCAAAATCTTGGTCATTATACACCACCTCATTATCTTGACCTGAGCAGCAATATAAACCAACAAATATGCAAGGTTGAGTACCAATGGTACTCAGCAAGTGTGGGAAAATTATATCATGCATGGCTAGAACAAGGAGAGGTTGAACTCATGGTTAAAGCACTACGCAATTAATACCTATCACCTTAGCTTATTAAGCACCTACATTACTACACAAGTGAAATGGTCCAAATCTCCCCATCCCATCATCATAACCAAATAACCATAACATCATTTCCAATGTTAAGCTCCCCGCTTAACATCCACAACTTCCAAAAACCTTCACTCCTCTAATCATGAATAAGTCCAGGCCGCTCTTAACCGTGAGCACGACTGTCAAGACAGTTTTGACTCTGCAGAGTTTGTACCACTGTACCCACAAGTAGTGATTTCATCCCCCGTTGCCGGGTGGACTAAAAGAACCTTCATTATGCCAGTGGCTACGTTCCACATTCACACTTCCCAGGTGTGCGGCCAGGAGATCACTATGAAGCCTTTACAAAGGGATTCCCGACGAGCGTGGGCCCACTGAGGTTTCACCCCTAACAGCATACAAGAGGCTCCAACCCCGCTGCAGTGGCCCCCTCTTGAGCCTTGCGGTTCATATGGTAGTCCAGCTGACACCTACTCCCCGCACCATCCAACACACCCATACTACGCCGGGGATACACCTAATTAATTGGCCAAGCTGCCCCATCTCAGCATGTGGTTGGCACTGTAAAGCCGGGTTACATGCTCCATGAACCGGTCCTTAGGATCCAGGCAAGTACTAAACACAAACCCAAGTCTCGTGCACCCAGCACACAACCAAAACATCCAACTTGCCTTGATCCCTACCTCTACATAACTCACAATGTCTCATTCAAGAGTATGGTAATATAAACTGATGATTTCATGTCCCAAACATCCCATTCTAAGCATGGCTAAGCATATGCATGGATATAAATGACATGACAAAATAAATCCCAACCCAAGCTACAAGGAAACAAGGTAATGCAATTCTAGGGAAACTTCCTAGCATGGGTTTCATATTTCATTTGACAATGCAAATAATTCTATCTACACATCCTAGCATAGGATCAAAGTGGTCAAGGACACTTGATCCTTCTTGCTGCTCTTGAAATTGGTAGTCCTGATCTTGGAAAGGGTTAACTTGCTCTTGAGCAGGTTCTACTTCATACCATCACACATAGCAAAAGAAGAACAACAATCATAAGACATAGTTCACACTTCTTACTTCATACAAACCACACATTCATATTTATAAAAGTTCTTTACCATTATATGTGTTGTGGTTACTTTACGTGTGTTGAGTTGTGGCTTGCATGCACTTTTAACCATGTGCATATGATTCCTACTCTTATGTTCATATTTATGCTTACATACTATATATATATATATATATATATATATATATATATATATATATATATATATATATATATATATGTGTGTGTGTGTGTGTGTGTGTGTGTGTGTGTTTCAGTTTTAAACAAATTCCTTATATTAAACTACCAAGTATGTAAGAAAAGTATTTTTCTTCTCCATATGTGCCTTCATAATTTCTATCAACCCTAAACTGAATTCTTTGGATTTTAGAAACTCCATTTATCTTTTACTAATTACTATATTTTCAGATTTATATTCCTATGCATAATTGTGTATTTTATTATGAAATTAGTAATACACATCATCTAAACAGAATAGGTTCTGGTCCTAAATAATTTAATAACATATTTTAACCTTGGCCTCTGATGTAAACTATTTCATAATTATTTTCCCTATTTTTTCTATAGCTATTCTTTACTTAAAAATGTGTCCCTATACTAATAAATGTGAATAATAGATGAAACAGATTTATTTCAGCCCAAAAATATATTTTTATCTCACTCCAAAGTTTTCTAAGTACTGAGAAAGTTTTTAATTAATTTTGTCAATTATGTTTGTCCCCCTTTTTAATTTTTAAACACTAGTTACATATTAAATTTTCTAAATTAAATACTAAACAGGGCTAAAATAATGAATTCACCCCATTACAGGGTCTATAATATTATTTTCATAATTTCCAGGGGTCTAGCTACACTTATCAGAGGTGTTTTTCCTAATTTCTATTAAGTCCAGGGGTTAAAACTGATTTTTAAATGAATTTACATGATTTTCTGGAGTTTCAGGGGCTAGATCTGAAGTTTCCGGGGCTAGCTCTCCATTCCAGAGAACCCCAGGGGGTAGCACGTAAGAATTCCAGTCTTTATAATGCGGGGCTGACATGAACCGTCCGATTTTAAACTGACGGCTGAGATTATAACATCGAACCGGTACGCGGGGATTTAAACCCTACCGTGCGATTTAAAATAAACGGCGCACAAGCGGCCACGTCGCTCTGATCAAGAGCGGGCGGCGCTGCCGGCGGCGCACGGCGGCGGGAAGCGGCGATCTCGCCGGAAAGTTTCGGATCCTCGAGAATTCTGCCTAGAGCTGTGATCTTATGGCCTAGATCGGTAGAGGGGAGGTCAGGGATCTCACCTCGGGGGTTTTCTCGAGCTCGGGTGTCCTAGAAAGTGATCGGCGGCGAGGTCCGAGGCAAAACCACGGCGAAGCTCGTCGGCGCTGTGTTTACACCGTAACTCTTCGGGTTTTCTGCACCTGCAAAGTTCCCCGGAGGCGGTGGATCAAAACCAGCGAGTTAGATCAGAGTTTCCGAGCTTAGATCGGCCAGAATTCACCGGCAAAGTCTCGGTGCTCACCGGAGTGAAAATCGGCGATCGCGTGGGAAAAACTGATCGGATCGGGGGTTTTTATAGCCGGGGGAGGGCGGTGGGTCTGTTGTGATCGAGTTGGAGTCCTCTGGGACCAGAATTCGGGCGACGGGACGTGGTTTCCGGTCGGTTGCGATCGCGCGCGCTCGGGGGAAAAGTCCGGGTCGCGGGGGCTCAGGGTTAGGGATGACATGTGGGTCCACCCGTCGGTGAGAGGCAGCGCGGCGCGCGCGGGGGCGGGCTGGCGCGGGGAAAGCTGGGCCGGCTGGCGGGTTTCGGCCCACTGGCCGGTTTTTTTCCCGTTTCTCTTTTTCTTTTTCCATTTCTTTTCTGTTTTGAGTATAATTTGAATTCCAGTTTGAATTTGAATTTTTGCAAAACATGCAACACGTCCAAAAATTTTTAAATTCCCCTCTGAGCATGGTTTAGAGTTTTGAATCAAAATTTGGGGTGTTACAGCTCTACCCCCCTTAAAAGAAATCTCGTCCTCGAGATTGGTGTTTCTAAGAAAACAATTCCGGAAATTGTGCCTTGAGCTCATCTTCCCGTTCCCAGGTGGCTTCCTCTTCTGAGTGATGCTTCCACTGCACCTTGCACATCCGGATTCTTTTATTTCTGGTGAGGCGTTCCATTGTCTCCAAAATCTTGTATGGTTGCTCGGCATAAGACAAATCTTCAGCTACATCCACTTCATTCATGGGTAACACCTCCTCAGGCGTCCTCAGACATTTCTTGAGTTGTGACACATGAAATACATCGTGCACGTCCGATAGATGAACCGGTAACTCTAGTTGGTACGCCACTTCGCCTTTTCTTTCCAAAACTTGAAAGGGTCCGATGTATCAAGGTGACAACTTCCCTTTCACCTTGAACCGACGAAGTCCTCTGATAGGGGACACCTTGAGATAAACATAGTCTCCCACGTTGAAAACGAGTTCTCTTCTTCGTACATCAGCATAACTCTTCTGGCGTGTTTGTGCTATCCTCAAGTTGTTGCGAATCTCCCTCACCTTCGCTTCGGCTTCTTGTAGCACTTCTGGACCAAACACTTTACTTTCTCCTGTTTGGTTCCAAAATAGAGGAGTTCTGCACTTCCTTCCATACAAAGCTTCAAACGGTGACATCTTCATACTAGCTTGATAACTGTTGTTATAGGAAAACTCAGCATACGGTAAGTTCTTGTCCCAACTCCTATTGTTTTTGAGTGCACATGCCCTTAACATATCTTCAAGGATCTGATAGGTTCTCTCCGTCTGCCCGTCAGTTTGGGGATGATAGGCAGAGCTGAAATTCAGATGGGTTCCCATGGTTTCATGCAACTTCTGCCAAAACCTCGAGGTGAACTGTGTCCCTTGGTCCGACACTATCTTCTTTGGCACTCCATGGTAACACACAATCCTTGACATGTACAATTCTGCCAATTTGGATCCGCTGTAGCTTTCTTTCACAGGAATGAAATGAGCTACCTTGGTTAGCCGATCAATAATGACCCATATTGAATCATACCCGGATTGGGTCCTAGGCAATCCCACGACAAAATCCATGCTGATTTCTTCCCACTTCCATTCAGGCACTTTGAGTGGTTGCAATAATCCCACGGGTCGTTGATGTTCTGCTTTCACCAACTGACATGTGTCACATAGGGCAACATGTTCCGCGACATCTCGCTTCATGCCATACCACCAATACCTGCTCTTGAGGTCCTGGTACATCTTCGTACTTCCAGGATGAATGGAATAGTCAGAATCGTGAGCCTCCTTCAAAATCAATTCACGAATCTCCTTTACTTCTGGCACACAGATCCTTTTCCCGTGCCACACCGTTCCTTGTTCATCCTCTCTAAAACCAGGAGCTTTATTTTCCTTGATGAGCTGTCTGATCTCTTGTATCTTCTCATCATTCTTTTGGCCCTCGCGTATGTCTTGCTCGAGTGTGGAGTCCACCTCCATGGCGATGGCTTCACCACTATTTACTAGACATAGATTGAGCCTTATAACTTCGTCCTTCAATTCTGCGGGCATTTCTTTCAAGCTCAACTTATTGACCTGCACTTTCCGACTCAAAGCATCGGCCACGACGTTTGCTTTCCCAGGATGATAGTTGATGCCCACATCAAAGTCATTAATTAGCTCTAACCATATCCTTTGTCTGAGGTTGAGATCTGGCTGTGTGAATATGTACTTCAAACTCTTATGATCCGTATATATCTCTGTCCTCTTCCCCATCAAATAGTGCCGCCAAATTTTCAACGCGTGTACCACTGCAGCTAGTTCTAGGTCATGTGTAGGATAGTTCTTCTCGTGCTTCCGAAGCTGCCGGGATGCATATGCCACGACATGTCCTTCTTGCATGAGAACACATCCCAACCCATTTCCAGAGGCATCGCAGTACACTGTGAAATTCTTCTGCATATCTGGCATAACCAACACTGGGGCTGTTGTCAATCTCTTCTTTAGCTCCTGAAAGCTCGTATCGCACTGTGGCGTCCAGGTGAATGTGATTCCCTTTTCCAACAGTTTGGTGAGAGGTCTCGAGATCTTGGAGAATCCCTCAATAAACCGTCGATAGTATCCAGCCAATCCCAAAAAGCTTCGAACTTCCCCGACATTTTTAGGGGTTTTCCACTTCTGAATATCTTCGATTTTGGCGGGATCTACGGAGATTCCTCCCTCCGAGATTATATGTCCTAAAAAGGGAACTCTCTTCAGCCAAAACTCACACTTGCTCAACTTGGCATATAGTTGGTGTTCTCTCAGCCTCTGTAACACCAACCTTAGATGTTTCTCATGTTCTTCTTCATCTTTGGAGAAGACGAGAATATCATCTATGAAAACCACCACAAACTTGTCCAGATATTCCATGAATACCTTGTTCATGAGGTACATGAAATATGCCGGGGCATTGGTTAGCCCAAAAGCATGACAGTGTATTCATACAGTTCGTACCGAGATACGAAAGCTGTCTTGGGAATATCAGATTGCCTTATCTTGAGTTGGTGGTACCCCGACCTGAGATCAATTTTCGAGAATACACAAGCTCCCCTCAACTGATCAAACAAGTCTTCAATGCGGGGTAATGGGTACTTGTTCTTAATGGTTACCTCATTCAAGGCACGGTAATCCACGCATAACCTTTGGGTTCCGTCCTTCTTAGGCACAAATATCACCGGAGCTCCCCAGGGTGAGGAACTAGGGCGAATATACCCCTTCTCCGTCAATTCTCTCAAATGATCCTTGAGCTCTTCTAGCTGCTTGGAGTCCATTCGATAAGGTCTCTTGTATATCGGGGCTGTTCCCGGTACTAGCTCAATTGCGAATTCCACGTCACGGTCGGGAGGCATACCTGGCAATTCCTCCGGAAAAACATCTGGATATTCCCTGATAGTCCTGATTTCCTCAACTTTCACCTCCACTTGATTTAATTTAATGTCCCTCCTAGGCTCGTGCATGGTTATGAACTTTACTCGGGTGCCACTGGGGTGAGTTAGTTCCACCGTTCTGGTCGAACAATGGATGATTCCTTTATGTTTGGTCAACCAATCCATACCCAAAATAATATCTATCCCTTTTGAATCTATCACTATGAGGTTAGCCGTAAATACTACCCCATTAATGTCTAGGTCCACTTTGGGACACACTTGTCTTGTCCTTATTTCTCCACCTGGAGAGTTTACGGCTAGCATATGGTTCATTTGTGTGGTTGCTAGGTCATGCTTCTTAACAAACCCTTGAGCAATGAACGAGTGGGTAGCACCAGAATCAAACAGCAGAGTTGCAAGGTGTAAATTGGCAGGAAACTTACCAACTACCACGTCGGGTGCCTCTTGTGCTTCCTCCATAGTGACATGGTTCACCCGTCCTCTAACTACATTCTGCTGTTGTGGCGGCACAGGCTTCTTCTTTGGGCATTTATGGGCGTAGTGCCCCACTTCACCACAGCTGAAACATTGCACCCCAATCTTAGATGCTTGGCCCTTGTTGTCTTGGGGTTGGTTTGGGGGTCCTTGTACTGCTGGTCGAGGTGGATATGCGGGGTGAGGCTGTTGCACAAACTGACGTTGAGTCTGTGCTGGTGCTGCGGGAGGCCTGTAGTTTGGGTTGTACCCTCTTGGTGCTGAATAGGGTACTGCAGCACGGCTTGTCTGCCCCGTAGGTTGTTGCATCATACGTGGGCGGGTGTTGCTCCCTGAGGCCTGATGTGACCACCCAGCCTTCCTCTTATTCTCATTTTCCAGGGCCTTTAGCTTCCTTTCCACCACAAAGACTCTGTCCACCATCTTTTGAAAGCTTTCATACTCATTTGAGGACATTGCACACTGCATTTCTGCGGTAAGCCCTTCCACGAAACAATCTTGTTTCTGCTCATCGGTCTCTATGTCTCGTGGAGCATAACGGGATAATTGAGTGAATTTAGTGAGGTATTCCCTCACCGTCATGTTTCCCTGCTGCAGTCCCAGAAACTCTTTCCTCTTGTTTTTGAGTTCACCTCTTGGGATGTAGTGGTTGCGGAAGCTACGCTTGAACTCTTCCCAAGTGATGTTCTCAGGGTCATGATGGGCGGCCACGTAGGCGGTCCACCAATCAGCAGCAGGTCCTTGCAATTGATGAGAGGCAAACAGCACCCTCTCATACCCTTGGCACTGTATGATCCGCATCTTACTTTCAATAGTCTTCAGCCAATCATCTGCCTCCAGAGGTTCAGCAGCACTTGCAAACTTTGGAGGTTGAGTTCCTAGAAACTCACTCAACCTTGGTTGGCGTGGTGCCGCTTGTGGAGGTGGAACTTGATGCAAGTTGGCCACCACTTGAGTCAAGTTCTGGATAAGCTGATTTTGATTCTCCGGCATTTGGTGGAGAGGATCAACTTCTTCACGGCGACCACCCCGGTCCTGGCCTCCAGAAAGATGAGGGTTGCATGCCTCATCATTGTTGTTGGCGGGGTTGGCAGCACGTCCTTTTCCTCTTCCGGCCATCTGGCAGAATCAACAAATGTTAATTTGATACCATTTAGTATCATCTTACTACTTTCATTTGTTGGTGCTTTGAGGTGTTGAGGCTTTGTTAAAATTTTACGAGGGTTTATATCTCACACCAAATAAATGCTCTATTATTTCCTATGGGTTCACACACCAAAGCAAAACAATCTGAAGACGAGGCTGTGGACAATTGCTCATGGCTTCCACAACTCACGTCACACACCAAGCATCATCACACCATTAACTACGTAACGACTCGACTACTCGACCTCTTGCTAGCTAGGGGAAAGACTCTACACTACTCGTCCTCTTGAGCTGGCTCCTCGGGATCTTCCTCCTCATTTCGGCTACCTTCTGACTCTGCTTTGGGTGGGGAGGCTGCTGGTGGAGAAGTGCGACGACGCCTGATTGCTCGGCGATCCGGGGAGTCAGGAGTCCATGGATCACTCACAGTGACACACAGTTCATTCCCATCTCCTCTTTCTCTCGCCTTTAAGCAAGCTCGCAGCAACGCCTCCGTTTCCTTCAGGGTGTCTCGGACATCCTGAAGCTCTTGTTGACACTCCTGCAGCCGAGTGCTGAGCATAGCAGCATCCTCCAAGCACAAGTCCATGTGCTCATGGGAAGTCCCTTGCTGCACCGGTGGGTACTTGTACTCCGTGGTACCACTCTCACGTTGGAGGACATACATGTACTCAGTTTTGTCCAAGTGGCGACGATAGATGTGACTCTGGCAGGTGATGGCCTCCTAGGTGACATCTTTCTCCGCGTCAACTTGTGTTGCTCGACAAGCTGGAGAGTGGTGAATCTTAAGCTGCTGATTTTCGTGTATAATCCTCATCTCCGAACTCCATTCTTCCCTCTTCTCACGGATGGTCCTGGTGGAGTTATAGTGGATGATTAGCTTGCCCGTATTGCCGGCGGCTTCGAGCATACGTCGAAGACGGCGCAACAAATCTCCTACTGCCAATCCGTAGGAAAGGTACGTCACTGGACGACTCTCCTCTCTTTCAGCAAGGGCAACTACGGGAACTCTACCTCCCGTGGACTTACGAGCGGTGCGAATCATGCGAACCATCTAAAACAAAAGAATTTAAAATAAGGTTAGATAAATTATCAAATAAAAATCCTATTTTGAATGAAAGTTGGGGTAAGATGAAGAAAATGACTCCTTTAATAACACTTTTCCACCCACACCTTGGAAAATAGTTTTTTAAGAAAATAGGGCCCTTAAATACGTCCATTTCTACCTAGGTCCACGTTCCTACGGGCAACCTTGGCTCTGATACCACCTCTGTCAAGGACACTTGCCTCCTTCTTGCTGCTCTTGAAATTGGTAGTCCTGATCTTGGAAAGGGTTAACTTGCTCTTGAGCAGGTTCTACTTCATACCATCACACATAGCAAAAGAAGAACAACAATCATAAGACATAGTTCACACTTCTTACTTCATACAAACCACACATTCATATTTATAAAAGTTCTTTACCATTATATGTGTTGTGGTTACTTTACGTGTGTTGAGTTGTGGCTTGCATGCACTTTTAACCATGTGCATATGATTCCTACTCTTATGTTCATATTTATGCTTACATACTATATATATATATATATATGTGTGTGTGTGTGTGTGTGTGTGTTTCAGTTTTAAACAAATTCCTTATATTAAACTACCAAGTATGTAAGAAAAGTATTTTTCTTCTCCATATGTGCCTTCATAATTTCTATCAACCCTAAACTGAATTCTTTGGATTTTAGAAACTCCATTTATCTTTTACTAATTACTATATTTTCAGATTTATATTCCTATGCATAATTGTGTATTTTATTATGAAATTAGTAATACACATCATCTAAACAGAATAGGTTCTGGTCCTAAATAATTTAATAACATATTTTAACCTTGGCCTCTGATGTAAACTATTTCATAATTATTTTCCCTATTTTTTCTATAGCTATTCTTTACTTAAAAATGTGTCCCTATACTAATAAATGTGAATAATAGATGAAACAGATTTATTTCAGCCCAAAAATATATTTTTATCTCACTCCAAAGTTTTCTAAGTACTGAGAAAGTTTTTAATTAATTTTGTCAATTATGTTTGTCCCCCTTTTTATTTTTTAAACACTAGTTACATATTAAATTTTCTAAATTAAATACTAAACAGGGCTAAAATAATGAATTCACCCCATTACAGGGTCTATAATATTATTTTCATAATTTCCAGGGGTCTAGCTACACTTATCAGAGGTGTTTTTCCTAATTTCTATTAAGTCCAGGGGTTAAAACTGATTTTAAATGAATTTACATGATTTTCTGGAGTTCCAGGGGCTAGATCTGAAGTTTCCGGGGCTAGCTCTCCATTCCAGAGAACCCCAGGGGGTAGCACGTAAGAATTCCAGTCTTTATAATGCGGGGCTGACATGAACCGTCCGATTTTAAACCGACGGCTGAGATTATAACATCGAACCGGTACGCGGGGATTTAAACCCTACCGTGCGATTTAAAATAAACGGCGCACAAGTGGCCACGTCGCTCTGATCAAGAGCAGGCGGCGCTGCCGGCGGCGCACGGCGGCGGGAAGCGGCGATCTCGCCGGAAAGTTTCGGATCCTCGAGAATTCTGCCTAGAGCTGTGATCTTATGGCCTAGATTGGTAGAGGGGAGGTCAGGGATCTCACCTCGGGGGTTTTCTCGAGCTCGGGGGTCCTGGAAAGTGATCGGCGGCGAGGTCCGAGGCAAAACCACGGCGAAGCTCGTCGGCGCTGTGTTTACACCGTAACTCTTAGGGTTTTCTGCACCTGCAAAGTTCCCCGGAGGCGGTGGATCAAAACCAGCGAGTTAGATCAGAGTTTCCGAGCTTAGATCGGCCAGAATTCACCGGCGAAGTCTCGGTGCTCACCGGAGTGAAAATCGGCGATCGCGTGGGAAAAACTGATCGGATCGGGGGTTTTTATAGCCGGGGGAGGGCGGTGGGTCTGTTGTGATCGAGTTGGAGTCCTCTGGGACCAGAATTCGGGCGACGGGACGCGGTTTCCGGTCGGTTGCGATCGCGCGCGCTCGGGGGAAAAGTCCGGGGTCGCGGGGGCTCAGGGTTAGGGATGACATGTGGGTCCCACCCGTCGGTGAGAGGCAGCGCGGCGCGCGCGGGGGCGGGCTGGCGCGGGGAAAGCTGGGCCGGCTGGCGGGTTTCGGCCCACTGGCCGGTTTTTTTCCCGTTTCTCTTTTTCTTTTTCCATTTCTTTTCTGTTTTGAGTATAATTTGAATTCCAGTTTGAATTTGAATTTTTGCAAAACATGCAACACGTCCAAAAATTTTTAAATTCCCCTCTGAGCATGGTTTAGAGTTTTGAATCAAAATTTGGGGTGTTACAACTAGCTCCGTGGATGACACGTGTCCTGCGGAAATGCCTTTGCTTCTTCCGCAGAGGCTAGCTCCGTGGGCAACACGTGTCCCACAGGGTCGAACCCTTTTTTCCAATTGCGGAGGTGACCCCCGAGCCTGCCACGTATCCAGTTTAGCGTCGGACCTCCCCACTCTCTTCGGGGATGAGTTCCGAACACACCACGTGGTCTGCTGGTCGCGAAAGTTGCCTTCGGTGCTCTCAGAAAGCTTTACTGGCTATCCTTTTGATACTTGTTTCTGTTCCCTCTTTTCTAAAAAAATGTTCTTCTTCTTCATAAACATGAACATATGCTGACACCCGAGATGAGGGTGTCACAAATCTACCCCCCTTAAATTGAATCTCGCCCTCGAGATTCGTTAGTAGAAAATAGATAGGGGAATTCAGCCTTAATATCCTCTTCACGCTCCCATGTGGCTTCAGCTTCAGTGTGATGGCTCCATTGTACCTTGCACCATCGAATCACTTTGTTTCGGGTGACCCTTTCTTTTACGTCCAAGATTCGGATAGGGTGTTCTGCGTAAGTCAGGTCCTCTTGAAGTTTAAGTTCTCCCATTGATACTTGTTCCTCTGGTATTCTCAAGCACTTCTTGAGCTGGGATACATGAAACACGTCATCTACGTCGCAGAGGTGGTTTGGGAGCTTTAGTTGATAGGCTACTTCTCCTCGCTTATCCAAAATCTTAAATGGTCCGATGTAGCGAGGTGCTAGCTTGCCTTTGACATTAAAACGTCGTTGGCCTCGGATAGGCGATACCTTAAGGTATACGAAGTCTCCAACTTCAAAGGTCAACTTCCTTCGCCTGTTGTCCGCATAGCCTTTCTGTCGTGACTGAGCAGCCTTTAAGTTCTCCCGTATCGTTTGGACTTGCTTTTCAGCCTCTTGTAGTACTTCGGGTCCAAACACCTGGTTCTCTCCAGTCTAATTCCAGAACAGTGGCGTCCTACACCGTCTACCATATAAGGCTTCGAAAGGCGACATCTTCAAGCTAGCTTGATAGCTGTTGTTATAGGAGAACTCTGCATACGGTAAACTCCTATCCCAACTACGCCCACGTTTCAAGGCGCAAGCTCTCAACATGTCTTCCAAAATTTGGTTCGTCCTCTCGGTTTGCCCATCTGTTTGTGGGTGATAGGCAGAGCTAAAATCTAGTCGTGTACCCACGGCTTTCTGCAGCTTCCTCTAGAATCTAGAGGTAAACTGAGAACCTCGATCTGAGACTATCATCTTTGGAACTCCATGACGGCACACGATCTGCTCCATGTACAACTCTGCCAACTGTGTAACGTTGTAACTGGTCTTTACCGGAAGAAAATGGGCGGTTTTCGTCAATCGGTCCATAATGACCCAGATGGAGTCGTATCCTGACTGAGTTCTTGGCAATCCGACGATAAAGTCCATACTGATGTCCTCCCATTTCCATTCAGGTATTTTCAAAGGTTGCAACAATCCAGCGGGTTTTTGATGTTCGGCTTTTACCCGTTGGCATGTGTCGCATAGGGCAACATATTCGGCTATATCCCTTTTCATACCATCCCACCAATAGCAAGTTTTCAAGTCCTTGTACATTTTGGTGCTCCCCGGATGTATGGAATAGGGTGAATCATGTGCCTCCCTTAATATCATGTCGCGAAGGTGTCTTAGGTTTGGCACACAAATCCTTTTTCCTAGCCAAAGCGTACCCTTTTCATCCTCTTTGAAATCCTTCTCTATCCCTTGTCGGATTCTTTCCTTGATTTCCTTGATCCCCTCGTCCGTTGCTTGTCCCTTTCATTTCTTGCTCCAATGAGGAGTGGATCTCCATCATTTCCATGCTATTCAAGAATCCGAGGTGTAACCGTTCGAACTCATTTCGAAGTTCGGGTGGTAGCTCCCGAACCGTGAGTTGGTGGCATGCTCCCTTTCTGCTCAATGCGTCAGCGACCACATTGGCCTTCCCGGGGTGGTAGTTGATTCCCACATCATAATCCTTTATAAGTTCTAACCATCGACGTTTCCTCAAATTCAAGTCCGTTTGTGTAAATATGTACTTGAGGCTTTTATGATCCGTATAGATCTCACATCGATGACCAAGGATATAATGTCTCCAAATCTTCAATGCATGCACCACTGCTGCTAACCCCAAATCATGTGTAGGATAGTTAAGCTCATGCTTCTTTAATTGTCGTGAGGCATAGGCTACCACTTGTCCTTCCTGCATGAGTACACACCCGAGCCCTTGTCTGGATGCATCACAATATATGTCAAACCTCTTGCTTACGTCTGGCAATACCAGAACTGGTGCTGTGGTTAGCCTTTTCTTGAGTTCCTCAAAACTTTCTTGGCAGGCTTGTGTCCATTGAAAGACTTTTCCCTTCATTAGCAACTCCGTCATAGGTTTTGCTATTTTAGAGAAGTCTTTAATGAAGCACCGATAGTATCCTGCCATCCCAAGGAAACTCCAAATATCCCTCACGCTCTTCGGTTGGTCCCACTTCAGAACATCTCTCACCTTTCCAGGATCAATTGATACCCCTTCCTTGGAGATGATGTGGCCTAGGAAGGATATTTCCTTAAGCCAAAATTGACACTTGTTGAGCTTGGCATACAACTGATGCTCACGCAACTTCTCCAAGGTCAATCTCAGATGTTCTTCATGCTCCTCCTTACTTTTTGAATACATCATAATGTCGTCGATGAAAACCACGACGAACTTGTCCAAGTACTCCATGAAAACCTTATTCATAAGGTACATGAAGTATGCGGGTGCATTCGTTAATCCAAAGGACATAACGGTATATTCATATGAACCATACCGCATCCGAAAGGCTGTCTTAGGTATATCGGAGGGCTTAATCTTCAGCTGGAAATATCCTGACCGAAGATTAATCTTGGAGAACACTTGGGCTCCTTTCATTTGATCGAACAGGTCCTCTATACGGGGCAGAGGTTATTTATTCTTGATTGTTACTTTGTTGAGAGACCTGTAGTCCACACACATTCTTTGGGTTCCGTCCTTTTTGTCCATGAAAAGTACCGGGGCTCCCCATGGTGACGAACTTGGCCGGATAAAACCCTTCTCCAACTGTTCTTGAATTTGCTTCTTTAGTTCAACTAACTCGTTGACGGGCATCCTATACGGTCTCTTAGCTATGGGTGCAGTTCCAGGTACCAAATCTATGGCAAACTCAATATCCCGGTCAGGTGGCATACCTGGAAGTTCTTCCGGGAACACATCCGAAAATTTCTGAACCACTGGAATGTTGTCCAATGCTACTCCTTCAACATGGTTCAGATCCGCTCGTTCGGTCGCCTGCGGGGCTGACTCAAACTCGACACGGATACCGTGTTCGTTTGTCAACTGCACGCTTCTCTCAGCGCATTGGATTACTCCATTGTGCTTGCTTAACCAGTCCATTCCGAGTATGATGTCAATTCCATGGGAGTCCAAGATAATAAGGTTGGCAAGGAAATCTACCCCCCTTATTTTAAGGCTTACCTTAGGACATACTATACTAGTCCTCATTTCTCCTCCGGGAGAATTAACTAACATAGCACATTCTAGGTGGGATACGGGTAGATGATGTTTGGCAACATATTTGGATGATATGAAGGAATGCGATGCTCCGGAATCAAATAAAATGGTGGCTGGGTTGGAGTTGGCAAGGAACATACCAATTGCGACGTCCTCAGCCTGTTGTGCTTCCTCAGCAGTGACATGGTTAACGTGGCCACGAGCATAGTTCTGCGGTCCACGGTTCCCTTGGTTGTCTCCTCCGTTTGGTCGCTGGTTCTGCTTGGGCACGTTACCTTGCTGTCCAGGGCCTCTCTTCGGGCACTAGTTAGTGAAGTGGCCTACTTCCCCGCATGCAAAGCATGCCCTGTTGCCTACGGCAGCAGGTACGTTGGGGCGGGGCTTTTGAACAGGAGCGCCATTGTTAGGCCGGGGCGCAGGAGGCATGGGCACACGAGGTGCCGGTGCAACGGGCCGTTGCTGTGGTGGCTGACCAGGGCGATACGTAGGAGTGGTCGATCCATACTGCGGTGCAGGGGGCATGTATCTAGGTCGTACGTTGCTCCCTTCGGGCTGGTATGGGATCTTCCTTTTGCACTCGCGCTCGATCTCTCGGATCTTGTTTTCAACCACAATAGCCTTATCAACTAGCTTCTGGAAGCTTACGTAGTCATTGTTGAGGAGCTGAACCTGGATCTCATTGTTCAACCCTCTCATGAACAGGTACTGCTTCCTCTGATCTGAGTTGACATCTTCGGGGGCATATCGGGATAGTTGTATGAACTTGTTGAGATACTCGTTCACACTTTTCTGCCCTTGGCGGATACCTCCAAACTCCTGCCTCTTGATCATCATTACGCCAACAGGGATGTAGTGGGAGCGGAAACTTTCCTTGAACTCAGTCCAAGTGATTGTCTCCGGGTTGGCATGGGCGTTGCTCAAGGCATCCCACCAGTCAGCAGCTGCTCCCATCAGTTGGTGCGATGCAAAGAGAACCTTCTCTCGGTCGTTGCACTGAACAATGGCAAGCTTCTTCTCCATGGATTTCAACCAATCATCGGCCTCCATTGGATCGCTTGCTTGAGCAAAGGTGGGTGGTCGAGTCCTCATGAACTCTCCCAGCCTGTTATGAGCCGGTGGTGGTGGTTGTAAGGGCCTCAGTTTTTGACACACATTTGCAGTGTTCATCACCTCACCACACACCTCATTTGAGGAAGAATGATGAACACAAATGAAGAGCAAGTAACAATTATCAACATGCTCATTAGAGAACAAACTCACACATTGCAAAAGTGGTATTTCCCACATGTGATATAGATGGGCTGGACATATGAAAACTCCTACACTTTGTTAAGGATGTCCATGCCAAGTTTCACCCAAATTCAAAACCTTTTTGAGGTCATTTTGGGTATAGATAAGAAGAGGGCAGTTTGAAACCATATTCAAATTCAAACTGTTTTTATTCCATGAATTTAAAAGTGAAGGGCATATTCTTACTCAGCACATTTTTGTGAGCTCACACACCAATTTTCACTCCATTTAGAGTTGATCTTGACATGAGCTAAGTGGGATAAATTCAAACTTTATTTGAATTTCAAACTGAACTTGTGCTGAAATTCATTCAATCCAACCCTCATTTGAACTATGATCAATTCAAATGGCTCTTGGGTGAATAATTTGAATTGCCAAGGGTAGAATAGGGTTCACTGTTTACCACAGCTGTTAGGAGTAAATTTCAGAGGTTAAAAGAGAGGTGGGACCCATATGTCAGCCTCTGCCTCAAAACAAACCGACTGAAAATCAGTTCAGTCGGTTCCCGGCTGTTGTGCGCGCGCGCCACCGAAGGGGGGCAGCCGGCGCCAGCTCCTGCTGCGCGCCCCAAGCCGGAGGCCAGCCGCCGGCCTATTTATTCCCTCCCCGGTGTGCTTCAGTCGCCATCCTCCGAGCTGCCGACGTGCACGACCTGTTTTTCCACTGCCATCGCCGCCGCTCGAGCTCCCGCTTGATCAAGCCGATCACAGCTCCCTCCCTCCACTCCAGGGTCTCAGCAAGGTACTAGCGACCTTCCTCCATCCTTCCCATCGCTAGAGGTCGATTGAAACCGAGTGCTATCAGCTGTGCCGAAAGATAAAAATCTGAACTGGAAACCGCCGCACCTCGGGCTCTCGTGGACAGCCCAACCAGGGCGTTGTCACGCCCGAGCCAAGGCACCCTTGGACGCGCGGGTGACCGGTGCTGCTCATCCCCGAGCCACAGCTCGAGTGGTTGCTCACCGGCGGCGAATTTCCACTTCTCCCCTTTCTGTGTGCAGAACGACCTTCGGGTACGATTCTGTTTAATTCGTGCTCTAGAAAGGATTAGAGGGCCTCAGGCCACTCCCACACGAGCTAGACACGGTAACGCACAAGTTGCCTTCACAACTCTGGGCCGGAGAACCTCTGTGCCCGGCGTAATTTAAGGTCTACTAATGGCGGAACGAACGGGGGGTATCGGGCGCACGGTGAGGACCTATTTCGGGCCTTCCCCGAGCTGCCTCGAGCTCATGTCGACCTTCTCTGAGGTCCACTGATGCTCCCCGACCGATTTCCCAAGTAGCTGAGATACTAGGAGAGTCAGCCGACATGGCCGAAGTCATTCCGATATGGCGGCTCGTCGCCGACCATGCTACGGCCGTTGTCATGAGCAACTGACCCTAGAATCCGGTTCCCCAAGTAAAAGTAGGCAGGGGCGGCCAGAATCAAGAAGTTTGGAGCTGTACAGCAACCGGCGGCGAGCTCTCCGGCGAGATCCCTCGGCGGCGGAGCGCGGGTGTCGCCAGGTTGAAGAAGGGGGTGGACCCCAGCTGTCAGCGGCCGATATTTTGAATCGGGATCCGGCTGCGGCCGGGATCGGGAGTGCTGGCGCGCAAAGTCCTTGTGGGCCGCGGTGTGCCATCGCCTAGGCGTGCGACGCGTGTCCCCTGGGCCCACGCGTGAGTTTAAACTTTTCCCCGATTTTCAGATTTCCTTCAAACTTCAAATCCTTATAACTTTGGCTAGAAAGCTCCAAATCGAGTGAACCAAATTTTGCTGGATTCAGCTCTCTGAGTACTTTCCAGAAAATCAAGTTTCACTCCATGAAATTCCTTAATTCTCCAGAATTAATTCCTCAAAGTTTAAACTGTTAGGAATTTTAACTGGAGAATCCTTTGGAGGAAAATCCTGAAATTTTGCTGACATGTTCACTAAAATATCCTTGAACTACCATAAAAATTTCAGATCCATTTGAGCTCATTTAGTCCACCTAATGGTGTGATTAGTGAAACTGTCCCAGAGAAAATAGAAAATGTTCAGAAACATTTTCAGAATTTTCTCTGAAATTGTTTAGCTCATATCTTTAGTTAGAGACTTCCAAATTAAGGGAGACCAACTCCATTAGAACCCTCTGAAAATCTAGTTTTCAGAAAGTCATAGTTTGTCTCATGAAAATTCTTAGAACACCCTAAGAGTTCCAATTAAGGTCAAGGACATAATTATTTGTGGAGGGCTCAAATGAGCTTTGCTGCAACTAAAACTTGACCAAGTCTCTGTTTAGGTTGTAACCAAGCCACAGTAAAAGTTTCACAGTCATTAGGTCTATCTAGCAAAGGTTATAGACTTCACAACTTCAAACTTAATACAAATGCATTAAATTAATACATGTATTGTTTCTATCATGTAGTCGCTAAGGTCGAGGAGGAACCCGAAGTCCTAGACTTCGTTACTCCGGAGGAACAGCTAGCCTACGACCAAGAGCAGCAAGACAAGCCCCGGTTTGCATTAACCTTTTTACAAATTTTTATTGTTTTGAGCACATACTTGTTTCCTTTGTTCTGTGCATTAGAGTCTTGATTGGAAACCCAACTGCACAGCCAAGAGAACCATGGGTTGGGTTTAGGATTGTAAACCTCGTTAGCCACTGCATTGCTAGGATAGAGTAGGATTCGGTACAAGTCGAGTAGTTGGAACTACTCGCGAGAATAGGCTAGAGGCACATTGCTCGGGTAGAGATAGCACATGATACACATGGCAAGAAAATGAGACCGAGCGGAGAGTAAGGGCAGCAGGACTTTGGGGCCTGTGTGCTGTAGCTCCGCTTGTGTCGATTGAGGACCGAGCCGTGTGCGGGCCTGTTGAACAAGCTAGAACAGTACCGAAGACCTACCGGCTATATGGGAACCGGGAAACTGATGTAACTCGGGTAGCTGGGTATTGAGGCATTGCCCGTCGTTCAGAGGGTAGGTTGAGAGCTCGAGGTGTAAATCAGCTGGCGGCACAGAGATGCGCGTGCAGGGACCTCTTGCTCGGGACGATGGGACCGGTTCAATATTTGGCTAACGGGTGAAAGGTAGTTGCGTACGGCGTCCGTGATGGTTGTTGTAGGCAACATCTTGTACGGGCGTACGTGACGGGTTGTTCGGGTAACCCTGCAGGTGTAAATCGATTATAATCGCCGTCCCTCGCGGTCAGTGAGTACCACTTGTTCACTGTACCATGACGTAGAATGAACAGGCTAGTTACATGTTAAAATGTTGCTGATTGAAAGATGGACATTGATTGTTAATGATATGCGGTAGCTTAGAGCTAACTAAAGTTCTTTTCAACTTTGGGCAAAGTACATGAGAGAAATGCGTTTCTTGTTTGATTGCGGCTCTCTCATGTACCTTCGCGTAAGGTTCTCCACAACCTGCTGCTAAAACTTGAAAGTAAGGTTCTACTAATTAGGCGAGTCCTTGCAAATGATTTTTACCTCATGTAACCCATTACCCTCATGTAGAAGTTCCATGTTTAGGTGAGACGGGTCAGACTTGCTGAGCCTTCGTGCTCACTGCTTGTGTTTGAAGCTTTTGCAGGGTTCTATGAGGAAGGGACTCCCGAAGAGGAGACGGAACCCCAGGAGGGGAACCCCGTCGAGTGGGAGTCGTGCACGCCGCAGAGTTAGTGTGCGTGTGTGCTAGCAAGGACACGTTCAAGGGCTGAACGTGTACTTGATGCATAGTCTACGCCCGCGAGTGTGGACTAAACTTATTTTGATGTAAACATGTTCATAAAACTGTTTATGTAATAAAACTTCCGCTTCCGCTTTGCACCTTTGACGTATGTTATACGGTGCTGTGCAACGCAGCACCCCTCAGCGTGATCCTGGCTCGACAGGACCAAATGGGGTCGTGTCAGCGTGGTATCAGAGCTCGCTTGAGGTTTAACACAGTACAAAGGTCTTCTTTTTCAAAAGAATCCAGTGAGGAACGAGTTAGTAGCCCGTATAAGGATGTTATTAGCATATAGAAAGTGGCATATTACCCTATTTGTTATGTCGGAAAATCGTGCATCTCGGGACGTTCATGTCTTGGGGGGTGCACGTAAGCGCTGTCCACCAGTGCGCACAGGCTGAAGGGTGGAGCCCCACGGGTGGCAGGTAACCCGACCCGCTTTGAGATCCTCTACGACTCTTCATGTCGTTTGGGGTGTTCGAGCAACGTCTGTCCCTGGCGTGCGTGGTGCAATTTGGGAGACCCCGTCACGTGGTCTGAAACGTGAACACGTAACTCAAGGCGTGTTTGGCTTGAGAACATCCGGGCGAGTGATGACGGCCGGGTGTACCAACTGTACGGATTCCGGGCTCGGTGTGCAGCCGAGTCTGATGATTGTTTGAGTTTCTGCAGGTAGCCTTACCACGAAACGGTAGACGTGTAGCATCCGTGTGCGAGTGACGAGTAGTGCCACTGAACTAACGAAGCCGGCTAAGTCCGGTATAGGTTTTCCTTTGTGAGGACGTAGTACCGACATAATCTGGTGACGCATCGACGTCACATCCAACTAAATGAACAACTTCATTTAAAAACTTGAAGGTTTTGATCCAAAGTAGTAAAACTTGATGTAACTCCTTCCCTTGAACAGGATATTCAAAGCTAATAAGTTTTCAACTTATAGGATGTTAAGGACAGAGCACTCTGTTTTCAGCTAAATCAAGGCTGAAGTTAATCAGAGGTTAGAGGTTGAGTTCTTTCGAGGTTGGGGTCGTATGATACATTTCTGGAAATCTATGGAGGAGCTTTACAACTTTTCTGTTGAGTTCCAGAGGTGTTTCATCCCTTAACCACTCGAAAAATGCAGTAGAGTTGAAACTGTCCAGAAAACAGGACAGAGCAAAGACTCTCTGTAAACTCTCTGTAAATTAAGCATAACTTCCTGCTTAAAAATCCAAAAATAGAAAATGAGGTAGTTATGGAAAGCTTATGAGATGGGTTACAACTTTGTAACAGAAAGTTTTGGCAGATTAGGAACAGAAGTAACTGAAATTGTTGGATCAAAGCAGTACCTAAAGCAGGGAGGTGCTGTCCAATTTTCTCCAGAAATTCTGTTAACTTTGACATCTCATAACTTTTGAACCAGGACAGATCTTAGGCCAACCAAATACTTTCTGGAAAGCTATTGAAGTTAACTTTAACTTTTATGTTGAGCTCCAGGACTGATTTTGCTTTTAACCTGGCCTAAATCAGATTGATATGGAAACTGGTCAGGGCTGTCATGGTAACAGCAGATCAGCAGTCAAATTTGTTTAGAAATTTGAACTATGTTTCCAAGTGTTATGGGTTCAATAACATATCTTATGTTATAACTCAATGGTTTACTGTTTAAATAAATATTTGACAATTCTCAAATATATTTTTACAGATGGCAGCAGATAAACGGTTGGAGAACGGGTGGGTAGTTTCCCACTGCTCTGACCGTAGCGGCTACCCGGAAGCATTGTGGCAAATGCTCCAATATTTCGGGTATAACCAGATGCCGCAATACTTCGCCAAGGAAGAAGGCGAAGAGGGAACAAGACGTGGACGATCCATGTCGAGGTTTCCGCAGGACCTACGCCACCCGGTTGGGTGCCATTCACCGTCACGGTGAGAGGAAGACAACCGGAAGGGATGTGGCAAGTGGCAGCCCGTGACACTATGTCACGTTTCTGCCAACTACACGTGCAGGCTATGGAGGGCACTCCATACGCACTCGTTCCAGTGGAGGGGCGAGCTCAGCATGTGTGGGAAGAAAGGTACCGGGAGGCAACAGACCCGAGTTGCCCAAGGTACAACCACGCGGAGGCAAACCTCAGCCTCCAAATGAGGGCGGGAAACGCTGTGATGGACAGCCAAGCTGTTCATACGGAGCATCTCGCCACCAAGCTCAAGGAGAGCACAAGCCGTGGAGATCATTTCGAGAGTGCTCACAGTGCACTCCGCAATGTGCTCCTTCCGACGATCAAGCGACTGAATGAACAACACAATCAGTTGCGTCGTCTGAAGAAGGCAAAGAAGAAGAGCCGTGTTGACGTCGCGGCGTTGCAAGAGCTGGTGCAGACCCTAACCCAGCAGAATGAGGACCTTGCTCAAGAGCGGGACGACGCTATTAAGGAAGGACAAGGCTGGGAAGAGGACTACAACCAGGCTATGGACGAGGTGCATGCATTGCAGGACCTCGTGCCCCCGGTGTTAGGCATACCGGTAGTCTTGGGTCTTCCAGCAATGGGGGAGCCCGGAATGGGAGAAGAGGTGGTAGATCCATAGCCACCAGCAGAAGTACCGGAGGAGGACGACCCACAGGAGGTCGAGTTCTACTCCGAGTAGGGGGTTACGGTTGCCAAGTAGGGCAGCTAGGGTAGCGTAACCCAACTTTTGTAATCGGTGACATGTCGTATAGACAGTAGCGTATGTATAGGTAGTGACGACATGAGCACGACTTCTCGGAGATCCGAGAATAATGTATCTTGTATAAAGTTTCTGCTTTATCAATATATGTGAATGTTGTGCAAGTTAATCATGTGTCACTCAATACCTACTGTTGCGTATGGAATTTTAAGTGAGACATGTGCTAATTGCTGCTGTTTTGAATTTCAGAATGACGCGTACTCGTGCCAACCCTGACGTTGGGGGTACCAGTCAAGGGGGAGAGACCTCCCAACCACCTCCCGAGGATTCCTCGGGACAGCAGCAGCAACAGCAACAGCAAACACCGCCACCGCCACTGCCAACGGTTACATTGGCCGAAATTGTCGCGGCAATGGCGGGTTCACATCAGCAGCACACAGAGCTGCTGCAAACGTTAATTGCGAATACGTCTCGCCCAGAGAGACGTCAAGATCGTGAGGAGCGCCAACAGAGCTCCTACTCCGACTTTCTGCGACTCATCCCCCTGTATTCTCAAGGGCGGATGAACCACTTGACGCGGACAACTGGCTCCGCGCCATAGAGATGAAGTTCGGGCTGCTCCAAATCAGCGAGCAGCGCAAGACTCAGTTCGCGGTCCAGCAGCTCCAAGGATCCGCGAGCGCGTGGTGGGCCAACTTTTGTGCTTCACAACCCACCGACCGAGTGATGACCTGGGCGGAGTTCCGGACGGCCTTCAGGGCCTATCATATACCGCCCGGTTTGATGAAGAGGAAGACGCAGGAGTTCCTACACCTGCAACAAGGGAGCCGGAACGCGCTGGAATATTCCAGGGCGTTTAACGATCTCGCGCTCTACGCGTCGTATCACGCAGATACGGACGAGAAGCGGCGGGACCATTTTTACCAGGGGCTTAACCCGCTCCTGAAGGACAAGTTGGCGATGTTCAATCGCGGCAGCCTCAACGACATCATTGATGCTGCGATTGTTCAGGAGGACTCTGGCAAGGAGTTGGCGGCGGCAGAGCAAACGCGAAGCGCGCCGCAGAGCAGCGGAGAAGGAGGTGGTCCTTCTCATAAGTTTCGGATGGTGAATCGCCCACCATCAGGCCCACGCTGGCAGCCGCCACAGCGGTCGATGTCGTTCCGCAGTCGGCCGTACTCTTCACCGGCATTCCGGCCGGCACTGCCAGTACCACCGCAACAACAACAACAGCAGCGGGCGATGCCGCGTGCGTTTGCACCTCCGCAACGCATGCCGGGCTTCCGTCCACCAAGTACTCCACCAGCAGCGGCCACATGTTACAAGTGTGGTCGTCCAGGACACTTCACGAGCAGTTGCCCGGAGAGGCAAGGCGGCGGAGTGGCACCACAGTTTCCGGGGAGGAATCAACCCCGGAACCCTACTAATGCGCGGCGGGCAAACCCTAGGCCCGGCACTGTCCACCAGCTTGCCATTGAGGACGTGCCGGAGGGCGAGCCAATCCTTGCGGGTATGTTCTAACTCCACCAGCATCCCGCTATAGTACTATTTGATTCAGGCGCCACGCATAATTTTATTAGCCAAGCTTTCATTGCCAAACACAGCTTGCCAATACTACCCACCGATAGTCCATATTTAATTTGTTCACCGGGTGGGAAGATTTCAGCAAGCGTAATGGTCTCCAAAGCACCATTATGCTTAGCGGGTAGAGTGTACCCCACGTCTCTCATTATCTTAGAGGGACAAAAGGTCGATGTCATCCTAGGGATGTCGTGGTTAACCCGCCACGGCGCTGTGTTAGACACCGTCCTTCGAGTCGTGCACTTAAACTCAGAGGTGCACGGTTCTCACTCATTATTTCTGGACAGTCCAGAAATAAAATTTCCAAGTGTCTATCAAGCCACAACTATCAGATTGGAAGACATTCCAGTGGTCCGAGAGTTCCCGGATGTATTCCCGGACGATTTGCCGGGGATGCCACCCGATAGAGAGGTGGAGTTCAAGATTGAACTCGCACCGGGGACCATGCCAATATCCCGAAGGCCATACAAGATGGCGCCCAAGGAGTTGGCTGAACTGAAGACTCAGCTCACGGACCTTCTGGAGAAGGGTTTTATTAGGCCGAGCTCCTCCCCATGGGGCTGTTCGGTATTATTTGTCAAGAAGAAGGATGAGACGCTACGGCTTTGCGTGGACTACCGTCCATTAAATGCCGTAACCATCAAGAACAAGTACCCGTTGCCACGGATCGACATGTTGTTTGATCAGTTGGTCGAAGCAAAGATCTTTTCCAAGATGGATTTAAGATCCGGGTACCATCAGATTAAGATAAGGGCGGAGGACATTCCAAAGACAGCTTTTTCGACAAGGTACGGACTTTATGAGTACCTGGTCATGTCCTTCGGCCTCACCAATGCTCCAGCTCACTTCATGTACTTAATGAACTCGGTATTCATGCCGGAGCTGGACAAGTTTGTCGTGGTCTTCATCGACGACATCCTGGTATATTCCAAGTCGGAGGAAGATCACAAGAAACATCTGCGTATAGTCTTGCAACGGCTGCGGGATCACAAGTTATACGCAAAATTCAGCAAATGCGAGTTTTGGATATCGCAAGTGCCTTTCCTCGGGCATATCATTTCAGAGGAGGGTATCGCTGTGGACCCGAGTAAGATCACGCAAGTGCTGAATTGGAAATCCCCGAGAACTGTTCACGAGGTACGGAGTTTCCTCGGACTCGCGGGATATTATCGGAGGTTCATTCCGAACTTCTCGAAGATTGCCAAGCCAATGACAGAGCTGCTGAAGAAGGCTACCAAATATGTTTGGAGTCCAACATGTGAAGCAGCATTCAAGGCTTTAGTCAAGCACCTAACATCAGCACCGGTTTTGGCGCAGCCAGACACAACAAAACCGTTCGATGTGTACTGCGATGCATCCGGCATTGGGCTCGGATGTGTGCTGATGCAAGACCGAAGAGTGGTCGCGTATGGATCACGGCAGCTTAGGAACCATGAACAAAATTATCCAACACACGACTTGGAGCTCGCTGCCGTGGTACTTGCACTAAAAATGTGGAGGCACTACCTACTCGGTAACCTCGTACATTTATATACCGACCACAAAAGCCTCAAGTACATATTCACTCAGAAGGAGCTGAACATGAGGCAACGAAGATGGTTAGAACTGATAAAGGATTACGAGATAGAGATCCATTATCATCCGGGCAAGGCAAACGTTGTGGCAGATGCGCTGAGCCGCAAGTCACACGTCAATAATCTAACCATCACACCGTTGGAAGAGAGCGAACCACCACTACATGTGATTCCACACGGGGCTCTCTACAACCTAGCTTTGATCCCCACCATCCGTGAAGAGATAGCGGCAGCCCAGAAGAATGACAAGGGCATGTCACATTTACGGAGACGTGTAGACAGTGGGGAGTTGAAATGTTTCCGGAAGGACGGAGACGGCGTCCTATGGTTAAAGGACCGGATTGTCGTACCCCGAAACCCGGAGTTACGGAAGAAAATCTTTGATGAGGCTCACTTATCAAAGTTTTCTATTCACCCCGGTAGCAACAAAATGTATCAAGAACTCAGAAGAAAGTTTTGGTGGACACGGATGAAACGAGAGACTGCAAAGTACGTGTCCGAATGTGATACATGTCGAAGGGTGAAGGCAGACCACATGCGGAAACTGGGACTGCTGCAACCACTGGGCATTCCTGCCTGGAAGTGGGAGGACGTGAGCATGGCTTTCGTCGTCGGTTTACCCACCACCTCACAGAAACATGATTCTGTGTGGGTGATCGTCGATCGGCTCACCAAAGTTGCCCATTTCATCCCGGTCAACACCAACTACAACGCCAAGAAGTACGCTGAACTGTACATCTCACGGATCCTATGCTTATACGGCGTACCCCGTACCATCGTATCGGACCGGGGCACTTTATTTGTGTCCCGTTTTTGGGAGCAGCTGCACGCTGCCTTGGGGACGAAGCTGATCCGTAGTTCAGCCTACCACCCGCAGACGGATGGGCAAACGGAGCGGGTAAATCAAATCTTAGAAGACATGCTACGAGCTTGCGCTATCGACCACGGCAAGAATTGGGATGATCACTTGCCGTTAGCCGAGTTCTCGTACAACAATGGGTACCAAGCCAGCATCAAGATGGCGCCCTACGAGGCGCTATACGGGAGAAAATGCCGCACACCACTGAACTGGTGTGAGTCTGGCGAGAGGGTTACCTTCGGGATTGACCTTGTCAACAACGCGGAAGAAAAGGTTCGATTAATTCAAGCGAACCTAAAAGCCGCTCAATCCCGACAGAAACAGTATGCGGACCGGAGAAGGCGCCCATTACAATTCGAAGTTGGGGATCACGTATATCTACGGGTGTCTCCAATGAAGGGCGTAAACAGATTTGGGGTGAGGGGAAAGTTAGCACCCCGCTTCATCGGTCCATTCCAGATTATCGAAAGATGTGGATCGGTGGCATACCGGCTGAACTTACCAGAAGCACTTTCCGGTGTGCACGACGTCTTTCACATTTCCCATCTGAGGAAGTGTCTCAAGCTATCAACTACCGTTCAGCTGGAAGACATTGAAGAACTGCAACCGGATCTCACCTATCGGGAGGAACCGGTGCAGATTATTGATGAAAAGGCCCGAACCACACGCAACCGTACGTTGTGGTTCTACAAGGTTCTATGGAGTAATCACTCTATGGACGAAGCGACATGGGAGAGCGAAGAATTCCTTCGCACTAACTACCCCGACTTTTTCACGTCGCATATCCGGTAATTTTCCACCGTCCTCTCTCTCATTTTCACCTTATAATCTCGGGACGAGATTCTTTTAAGGGGGGAGGAATGTAAGGGCCTCAGTTTTTGACACACATTTGCAGTGTTCATCACCTCACCACACACCTCATTTGAGGAAGAATGATGAACACAAATGAAGAGCAAGTAACAATTATCAACATGCTCATTAGAGAACAAACTCACACATTGCAAAAGTGGTATTTCCCACATGTGATATAGATGGGCTGGACATATGAAAACTCCTACACTTTGTTAAGGATGTCCATGCCAAGTTTCACCCAAATTCAAAACCTTTTTGAGGTCATTTTGGGTATAGATAAGAAGAGGGCAGTTTGAAACCATATTCAAATTCAAACTGTTTTTATTCCATGAATTTAAAAGTGAAGGGCATATTCTTACTCAGCACATTTTTGTGAGCTCACACACCAATTTTCACTCCATTTAGAGTTGATCTTGACATGAGCTAAGTGGGAGAAATTCAAACTTTATTTGAATTTCAAACTGAACTTGTGCTGAAATTCATTCAAACCAACCCTCATTTGAACTTTGATCAATTCAAATGGCTCTTGGGTGAATAATTTGAATTGCCAAGGGTAGAATAGGGTTCACTGTTTACCACAGCTGTTAGGAGTAAATTTCAGAGGTTAAAAGAGAGGTGGGACCCATATGTCAGCCTCTGCCTCAAAACAAACCGACTGAAACTCAGTTCAGTCGGTTCCCGGCTGTTGTGCGCGCGCGCCACCGAAGGTGGGCAGCCGGCGCCAGCTCCTGCTGCGCGCCCCAAGCCGGAGGCCAGCCGCCGGCCTATTTATTCCCTCCCCGGTGTGCTTCAGTCGCCATCCTCCGAGCTGCCGACGTGCACGACCTGTTTTTCCACTGCCATCGCCGCCGCTCGAGCTCCCGCTTGATCAAGCCGATCACAGCTCCCTCCCTCCACTCCAGGGTCCCAGCAAGGTACTAGCGACCTTCCTCCATCCTTCCCATCGCTAGAGGTCGATTGAAACCGAGTGCTATCAGCTGTGCCGAAAGATAAAAATCGGAACTGGAAACCGCCGCACCTCGGGCTCTCGTGGACAGCCCAACCAGGGCGTTGTCACGCCCGAGCCAAGGCACCCTTGGACGCGCGGGTGACCGGTGCTGCTCATCCCCGAGCCACAGCTCGAGTGGTTGCTCACCGGCGGCGAATTTCCACTTCTCCCCTTTCTGTGTGCAGAACGACCTTCGGGTACGATTCTGTTTAATTCGTGCTCTAGAAAGGATTAGAGGGCCTCAGGCCACTCCCACACGAGCTAGACACGGTAACGCACAAGTTGCCTTCACAACTCTGGGCCGGAGAACCTCTGTGCCCGGCGTAATTTAAGGTCTACTAATGGCGGAACGAACGGGGGGTATCGGGCGCACGGTGAGGACCTATTTCGGGCCTTCCCCGAGCTGCCTCGAGCTCATGTCGACCTTCTCTGAGGTCCACTGATGCTCCCCGACCGATTTCCCAAGTAGCTGAGATACTAGGAGAGTCAGCCGACATGGCCGAAGTCATTCCGATATGGCGGCTCGTCGCCGACCATGCTACGGCCGTTGTCATGAGCAACTGACCCTAGAATCCGGTTCCCCAAGTAAAAGTAGGCAGGGGCGGCCAGAATCAAGAAGTTTGGAGCTGTACAGCAACCGGCGGCGAGCTCTCCGGCGAGATCCCTCGGCGGCGGAGCGCGGGTGTCGCGAGGTTGAAGAAGGGGGTGGACCCCAGCTGTCAGCGGCCGATATTTTGAATCGGGATCCGGCTGTGGCCGGGATCGGGAGTGCTGGCGCGCAAAGTCCTTGTGGGCTGCGGTGTGCCATCGCCTAGGCGTGCGACGCGTGTCCCCTAGGCCCACGCGCGAGTTTAAACTTTTCCCCGATTTTCAGATTTCCTTCAAACTTCAAATCCTTATAACTTTGGCTAGAAAGCTCCAAATCGAGTGAACCAAATTTTGCTGGATTCAGCTCTCTGAGTACTTTCCAGAAAATCAAGTTTCACTCCATGAAATTCCTTAATTCTCCAGAATTAATTCCTCAAAGTTTAAACTGTTAGGAATTTTAACTGGAGAATCCTTTGGAGGAAAATCCTGAAATTTTGCTGAGACGTTCACTGAAATATCCTTGAACTACCATAAAAATTTCAGATCCATTTGAGCTCATTTAGTCCACCTAATGGTGTGATTAGTGAAACTGTCCCAGAGAAAATAGAAAATGTTCAGAAACATTTTCAGAATTTTCTCTGAAATTGTTTAGCTCATATCTTTAGTTAGAGACTTCCAAATTAAGGGAGACCAACTCCATTAGAACCCTCTGAAAATCTAGTTTTCAGAAAGTCATAGTTTGTCTCATGAAAATTCTTAGAACACCCTAAGAGTTCCAATTAAGGTCAAGGACATAATTATTTGTGGAGGGCTCAAATGATCTTTGCTGCAACTAAAACTTGACCAAGTCTCTGTTTAGGTTGTAACCAAGCCACAGTAAAAGTTTCACAGTCATTAGGTCTATCTAGCAAAGGTTATAGACTTCACAACTTCAAACTTAATACAAATGCATTAAATTAATACATGTATTGTTTCTATCATGTAGTCGCTAAGGTCGAGGAGGAACCCGAAGTCCTAGACTTCGTTACTCCGGAGGAACAGCTAGCCTACGACCAAGAGCAGCAAGGCAAGCCCCGGTTTGCATTAACCTTTTTACAAATTTTTATTGTTTTGAGCACATACTTGTTTCCTTTGTTCTGTGCATTAGAGTCTTGATTGGAAACCCAACTGCACAGCCAAGAGAACCATGGGTTGGGTTTAGGATTGTAAACCTCGTTAGCCACTGCATTGCTAGGATAGAGTAGGATTCGGTACAAGTCGAGTAGTTGGAACTACTCGCGAGAATAGGCTAGAGGCACATTGCTCGGGTAGAGATAGCACATGATACACATGGCAAGAAAATGAGACCGAGCGGAGAGTAAGGGCAGCAGGACTTTGGGGCCTGTGTGCTGTAGCTCCGCTTGTGTCGATTGAGGACCGAGCCGTGTGCGGGCCTGTTGAACAAGCTAGAACAGTACCGAAGACCTACCGGCTATATGGGAACCGGGAAACTGATGTAACTCGGGTAGTTGGGTATTGAGGCATTGCCCGTCGTTCAGAGGGTAGGTTGAGAGCTCGAGGTGTAAATCAGCTGGCGGCACAGAGATGCGCGTGCAGGGACCTCTTGCTCGGGACGATGGGACCGGTTCAATATTTGGCTAACGGGTGAAAGGTAGTTGCGTACGGCGTCCGTGATGGTTGTTGTAGGCAACATCGAGTACGGGCGTACGTGACGGGTTGTTCGGGTAACCCTGCAGGTGTAAATCGATTATAATCGCCGTCCCTCGCGGTCAGTGAGTACCACTTGTTCACTGTACCGTGACGTAGAATGAACAGGCTAGTTACATGTTAAAATGTTGCTGATTGAAAGATGGACATTGATTGTTAATGATATGCGGTAGCTTAGAGCTAACTAAAGTTCTTTTCAACTTTGGGCAAAGTACATGAGAGAAATGCGTTTCTTGTTTGATTGCGGCTCTCTCATGTACCTTCGCGTAAGGTTCTCCACAACCTGCTGCTAAAACTTGAAAGTAAGGTTCTACTAATTAGGCGAGTCCTTGCAAATGATTTTTACCTCATGTAACCCATTACCCTCATGTAGAAGTTCCATGTTTAGGTGAGACGGGTCAGACTTGCTGAGCCTTCGTGCTCACTGCTTGTGTTTGAAGCTTTTGCAGGGTTCTATGAGGAAGGGACTCCCGAAGAGGAGACGGAACCCCAGGAGGGGAACCCCGTCGAGTGGGAGTCGTGCACGCCGCAGAGTTAGTGTGCGTGTGTGCTAGCAAGGACACGTTCAAGGGCTGAACGTGTACTTGATGCATAGTCTACGCCCGCGAGTGTGGACTAAACTTATTTTGATGTAAACATGTTCATAAAACTGTTTATGTAATAAAACTTCCGCTTCCGCTTTGCACCTTTGACGTGTGTTATACGGTGCTGTGCAACGCAGCACCCCTCAGCGTGATCCTGGCTCGACAGGACCAAATGGGGTCGTGTCAGTGGTGGCGGTGGTGCCGGAACGGGGTGTTGGTTGGCCTGCAACTGACCCAAAGTTTGGATCATGGTTTGCATAAGCTGGTTTTGCATGGCCATCAACCTTTCTAGGTTGTTTTTGCCAGCTCCGGGGTTAGCAGGAACTTCCTTGTGGTCATCTTCCTGGACGTTCCTTCGGCTGGCGTTTCCTCTCACCATCTGTGAGGGGGAACGAAATAGATTAGAAGGTTAGATGATTAGGTAGGTCTTATATGCATCAAGGTGAGTTGGGCTATATATATTAGCCCTTATGAGGATGTGATCAAGTGACGAAGCATTTCACTCCTCTTTCTTCTTACGTGTGGATATGGACAACGTTTTTGAGACGTCCCACCATTCACACTAAGCACATATTCACAATTAATCATTACAAGGGCCCACTCAACTCCTATTCAAGGATGGTTCCCTATGCCAAGGTGGTTTCAAAGCCAATCTAAGTTATTCACCCTAGGATGATTCCCTTGGTCAGTGTGGCTTAGCTACCTATGACTTCTATTCAGGGGTGTAACTTGCTGTCCACCCGTGGCTCTAATATCATTCTAAGGCTTCTATCTTAGGCGTGTAACCTACTGTCAACCCGTGGCTCTGATACCAATCTGTGACGCCCTCAATTCTGTGAAAAACCACGGAACCGAGAACTAATGCATATGTGTGCCCAGGATGTTCATCACACATACACATACGTTCCACAAACATAATTCAGATTATATATTACCACGAATAACAGAGTTTATTACAATCACCTCATGAGTCTTGGACTCATGCTCACAGCGGAAGTCTTTATTTCTACGCAGCGGAAATCTTTATCTAAATGCGGAAGCAAAAACTAATGCGGAAGCAAAACTAAGCAGAAGTGGCTCCATCTCTATTCCCTCCACAGGCAAGGTTGAGAACAGATCACACGCCATAATGCTCTACCCGGTCTTCATAGTAGTCTTCTCTTGCTGTTGATGGAGAAATAATAATGCAAGTTTGAGCACAATGATGTACTCAGCAAGTGCGGGAATAACACATGATATGCAGCTTATAAACAAGGTAGGTAGTAAAAGGCTTATTTGCAGAAAAGCAAATTTATAAAACCATTGATAAAACAGCAACTTAACTTTAGATGAATGTAGTCTCAGCATGTGTTAAATTACCAACATACCTCCATCACTTCCCGTGTTCCATCCGAACATTAACCAATCCTTTACTCATACTCACGAATACCTCCTCGTATTCGCTACCATCTCACCTCATAAAACAACCTTGTCTCACTCCGAGACCAATCTCATGTCATGACCCAACAGTCATGCAACCATCTCATCATCCAGACTTAACAGTTCCAAACCAATAACCATAACCGAGAACCTTCCCAATAACCATTCCAATAACCATCCCAATAATCATCCCAACTAATCATGGCAGTTTAGCCAGGTGCTCATGACCGTAAGCTCGGCTATCATGATAGTTTTAATAACTCTGTAGAGTTTGCACCTCTTTACCCACAAGTTTGTGATTTCGTCACCCGTCGGCGACTGCAGAACCTCCATTATACCAGTACACATCCTTCGGTGTATGGTCAAGAGATCACAAAATAGCCTTTACAAAGGGGTTACTAGATGTATGGACTCACTAAGGTTTCACCGGCAGGCTCGAATCTCCAATTCTCCCACCCACGGGCCCCCTCTTGTGCCATGCGGTTCCCAGGGCAGTGCTCACTCCACTCCCATTCCCCGCGCCTTTCACAGTCCATAACAATCTAGCAACTTACCTAATTACTCAGCTAAGCCGCACCCATACTTGGCCTTGTGGTGGCACTGTTATCCTGGCATGTGCATGCATGAACCGGTCCTTAGATCTATGGCAAGCAAAACCACCATCTCATGCTACCACATTCACAAACCCAGTCTTGCCTAGATCCCCCTCCGATCCATGTTCATTATTAACATCAGTTTCCCCTTATTATTATGAGTGCAGTTAGCTAGACACATCTATCTCGCTTTGTGACACCCTCATCTCGGGTGTCAGCATATGTTCATGTTTATGAAGAAGAAGAACATTTTTAGAAAAGAGGGAACAGAAACAAGTATCAAAAGGATAGCCAGTAAAGCTTTCTGAGAGCACCGAAGGCAACTTTCACGACCAGCAGACCACGTGGTGTGTTCGGAACTCATCCCCGAAGAGATTGGAGAGGTCCAATGCTAAACTGGATACGTGGCAGGCTCGGGGGTCACCTCCGCAATTGGAAAGAGGTCCGACCCTGTGGGACACGTACTGCCCGCGGAGATAGCCTCTGCGGAAGAAGCAAAGGCATTTTTCATAGGACACGTGTCATCCACGGAGCTAGTCCTCGCGGAAGTTAGGGGACCAGTCGCACGGGATATGTGTTAATTTCGGAACCCATCTCCGAGAAGTCCGGATCTATTGAACACGTGTCGCCACCGGAGCTTATCTCCGGAGGTCCGTCACTGCTAAACACGTGTTGACCTCGGGGCACGTCCCTGAGGGAAGGAAAGGCGGAAAGACCGGACCCACACGTGGCGTGCGCGGAGCTCACCTCCGAAGAAGAGGGAGGTCTTGATCGATTAACACGCGGCACGACCGGAGCTCGTCTCTGCGGATGAAGAGATACCAGGCCCGGAGGACACGTGGAGCTTCCGGAGCTCATCATCCCGGAGGTAACAAATTCTGGAGCAGCTGTTACGCGTAAGGACACCGGTACACAACGGGAACCGATCCAAACTCCACAATGTTACCAAAGATAAGACGTCAGGATCCAACAAGATCTGAATAAAACTTTTATTCGGGATCCAATCAGATTAGGACTCTTCTCTTCCCGATTATAAATAGAACCCAAAACCTCTGGCCGAAATCATGAACTTCTCTTTCAACTCCTGAGCCGACGACTTAGAGCTCTAGCACTAAGTCGCCGAGCAAAACATCGCCGAAGCACAATAAGGGAGATCATCGGAGAAGAACCAAGCGGTCTAAGGAGGACCTCGAAGACAAGAAGAGCGTGAGGTAGGACTTCAATACCACCTTACGACATCATGTTGTTCATCTCTTGCATCTGTTCTTCGATTCCTTTCGAACAGAAGCTTTCTCGAGGGCAGATCACTCGATGATCAGTTTGATCTAAAGACAAGATCATCGCCATGACCACCTTTGATCTGAATACCTCTGTCCATGCAAGCCATGCAAGAACACCAGATCAATCTACTAACTAATCATAGGATAGCATGCATGTGCATCATCGCATCTAGTTTAGGGTTTGTGCACGATATTGATTGCTGTGAATTTGTATGCACGTGAATCCTACATAGCAGGACAAACTCAGGAAGCTGTCTACGACGAGCTGCAGCAACAAGGTTTTGAGACTCAAGAACAACCGGAACCGCAAGAACAAGGCAAGTGCTCCTTGACTATGTTGATCCTATGTTTTGGGTAAAACTATTTTGTTTTGCGAAAAGGTGTGTGTGCTGAGTCAAACATGATGGGAAAACCTTTTATAGGAGTTTACTAGTTTTGGTTAAACCACCCTTGTCACCTGGGAAGTTTTATGAGTCGGGTATGGTTTTTGTTTTATGCTTCGCTGAGTCCATGTGATTGGGAAGCGAGATAGATGTGTCTAGCTAACTGCACTCATAATAATAAGGGGAAAACTGTTGTTAATAATGAACATGGATTGGAGGGAGATCTAGGCAAGATTGGGTTTGTGAATGAGGTAGCATGAGATGGTGGTTTTGCTTGCCATAGATCTAAGGACCGGTTCATGCATGCACATGCCAGGATAACAGTGCCACCACAAGGCCAAGTATGGGTGCGGCTTAGCTGAGTAATTAGGTAAGTTGCTAGAGTGTTATGGACTGTGGAAGGCGCGGGGAATGGGAGTCGAGTGAGGACTGCCCTGGGAACCGCATGGCACAAGAGGGGGCCCGTGGGTGGGAGAATTGGAGATTCTAGCCTGCCGGTGAAACCTTAGTGAGTCCATACATCTAGTAACCCCTTTGTAAAGGCTATTTTGTGATCTCTTGACCATACACCGACGGATGTGTACTGGTATAATGGAGGTTCTGCAGTCGCCGACGGGTGACGAAATCACAAACTTGTGGGTAAAGAGGTGCAAACTCTGCAGAGTCTAAAACTATCATGATAGCCGAGCTTACGGTCATGAGCACCTGGCTAAACTGCCATGCTTAGTTGGGATGATTATTGGGATGATTATTGGAATGGTTATTAGGAAGGTTCTCGGTTATGGTTATTGGTTTGGAACTGTTAAGTCTGGGAGATGAGATGGTTGCATGACTAATGGGTCATGACATGAGATTGGTCTCGGTGCGAGACGAGGTTGTTTTATGAGATGAGATGGTAGCGAATACGAGGAGGTATTCGTGAGTATGAGTAAAGGATTGGTTAATGTTCGGATGGAACACGGGAAGTGATGGAGGTATGTTGGTAATTTAACACATGCTGAGACTACATTCATCTAAAGTTAAGTTGCTGTTTTATCAATGGTTTTATAAATTTGCTTTTCTGCAAATAAGCCTTTTATACCTACCTTGTTTATAAGCTGCATATCATGTGTTATTCCCGCACTTGCTGAGTACATAATTGTGCTCAAACTTGCATTATTATTTCTTCATCAACAGCAAGAGAAGGCTACTATGAAGACCGGGTAGAGCATTATGGCGTGTGATCTGTTCTCAACCTTGCCTGTGGAAGGAATAGAGATGGAGCCACTTCTGCTTAGCTTTGCTTCCGCATTAGTTTTTGCTTCCGCATTTGAATAAGGATTCCGCTGCGTAAAAATAAGGACTTCCGCTCTGAGCATGAGTCCAAGACTCATGAGGTGTTGTAATAAACTATGTTATTCGTGGTAATATATAATCTGAATTCAGTTTGTGGAACGTATGTGTATGTGTGATAAACATCCTGGGCACACATATGCATTAGTTCTCGGTTCCGTGGTTTTCCACAGAATTGAGGGCGTCACAGATTGGTATAAGAGCCACGGGTTGACAGTAGGTTACACGCCTAAGATAGAAGCCTTAGATTGATATTAGAGCCACGGGTGGACAGCAAGTTACACCCCTGAATAGAAGTCATAGGTAGCTAAGCCACACTGACCAAGGGAATCATCCTAGGGTGAATAACTTAGATTGGCTTTGAAACCACCTTGGCATAGGGAACCATCCTTGAATAGGAGTTGAGTGGGCCCTTGTAATGATTAATTGTGAATATGTGCTTAGTGTGAATGGTGGGACGTCTCAGAAACGTTGTCCATATCCACACGTAAGAAGAAAGAGGAGTTAAATGCTTCGGCACTTGATCACATTCTCATAAGGGCTAATATATATAGTCCAACTTACCTTGATGCATATAGTTGAAAGGACCTATCTAACCTTCTATTCTATTTCGTTCCCCCTCACAGATGGTGAGAGGAAACGCCAGCCGAAGGAACGTCCAGGAAGATGACCACGAGGAAGTTCCTGCTAACCCCGGAGCTGGCGAAAACAACCTAGAAAGGTTGATGGCCATGCAAAACCAGCTTATGCAAACCATGATCCAAACTTTGGGTCAGTTGCAGGCCAACCAACACCCCGTTCCGGCACCACCGCCACCACCACCACCGGCTCATAACAGGCTGGGAGAGTTCATGAGGACTCGACCACCCACCTTTGCTCAAGCAAGCGATCCAATGGAGGCCGATGATTGGTTGAAATCCATGGAGAAGAAGCTTGCAATTGTTCAGTGCAACGACCGAGAGAAGGTTCTCTTTGCATCGCACCAACTGATGGGAGCAGCTGCTGACTGGTGGGATGCCTTGAGCAACGCCCATGCCAACCCGGAGACAATCACTTGGACTGAGTTCAAGGAAAGTTTCCGCTCCCACTACATCCCTGTTGGCGTAATGATGATCAAGAGGCAGGAATTTGAAGGTCTCCGCCAAGGGCAGAAAAGTGTGAACGAGTATCTCAACAAGTTCATACAACTGTCCCGATATGCCCCCGAAGATGTCAACTCAGATCAGAGGAAGCAGTACCTGTTCATGAGAGGGTTGAACAATGAGATTCAGGTTCAGCTCCTCAACAATGACTACGTAAGCTTCCAGAAGCTAGTTGATAAGACTATTGTGGTTGAAAACAAGATCCGAGAGATCGAGCGCGAGTGCAAAAGGAAGATCCCATACCAGCACCAAGGGAGCAACGTACGACCTAGATACATGCCCCCTGCACCGCAGTCTGGATCGACCACTCCTACGTACCGCCCTGGTCAGCAAGCACAGCAACGGCCCGTTGCCCCGGCACCTCGTGTGCCCATGCCTCCTGCGCCCCGGCCTAACAATGGCGCTCCTGTTCAAAACCCCCGCCCCAACGTACCTGCTGCCGTAGGCAACAGGGCATGCTTTGCATGCGGGGAAGTAGGCCACTTCGCTAACCAGTGCCCGAAGAGAGGCCCTGGACAGCAAGGTAACGTGCCCAAGCAAAACCAGTGACCAAACGGAGGAGACAACCAAGGGAACCGTGGACCGCAGAACTATGCTCGTGGCCACGTTAACCATGTCACTGCTGAGGAAGCACAACAGGCTGAGGACGTCGCAATTGGTATGTTCCTTGCCAACTCCAACCAAGCCACCATTTTATTTGATTCCGGAGCATCGCATTCCTTCATATCATCCAAATATGTTGCCAAACATCATCTACCCGTATCCCACCTAGAATGTGCTATGTTAGTTAATTCTCCCGTAGGAGAAATGAGGACTAGTATAGAGTGTCCTAAGGTAAGCCTTAAAATAAGGGGGGTAGATTTCCTTGCTAACCTTATTGTCTTGGACTCCCATGGAATTGGCATCATACTCGGAATGGACTGGTTAAGCAAGCACAATGGAGTAATCCAATGCGCTGAGAGAAGCGTGCAGTTGACAAACAAACACGGTATCCGTGTCGAGTTTGAGACAGCCCCGCAGGCGACCGAACGAGCGGATCTGAACCATGTTGAAGGAGTAGCCTTGGACAACATTCCAGTGGTTCAAGAATTTTTGGATGTGTTCCCGGAAGAACTTCCAGGTATGCCACCTGACCGGGACATTGAGTTTGCCATAGATTTGGTACCTGGAACTGCACCCATAGCTAAGAGACCATATAGGATGCCCGTCAACGAGTTAGTTGAACTAAAGAAGCAAATTCAAGAACAGTTGGAGAAGGGTTTTATCCGTCCAAGCTCGTCACCCTGGGGAGCTCCGGTACTCTTCGTGGACAAGAAGGACGGAACCCAAAGAATGTGCGTGGACTACAGGTCTCTCAACGAGGTAACAATCAAGAATAAATACCCTCTGCCCTGTATAGAGGACCTGTTCGATCAAATGAAAGGAGCCCAAGTGTTCTCCAAGATTGATCTTCGGTCGGGATATTTCCAGCTGAAGATTAAGCCCTCCGATATACCTAAGACAGCCTTTCGGACGCGGTATGGTTCATATGAATATACTGTTATGTCCTTTGGATTAACGAATGCACCCGCATACTTCATGAACCTTATGAATAAGGTTTTCATGGAGTACTTGGACAAGTTCGTCGTGGTTTTCATCGACGACATTATGGTGTATTCAAAAAGTAAGGAGGAGCATGAAGAACATCTGAGATTGACATTGCAGAAGTTGCGTGAGCATCAGTTGTATGCCAAACTCAACAAGTGTCAATTTTGGCTTAAGGAAATATCTTTCCTAGGCCACATCATCTCCAAGGAAGGGGTATCAGTTGATCCTGGAAAGGTGAGAGATGTTCTAAAATGGGACCAACCGAGGAGCATGAGGGATATTCGGAGTTTCCTTGGGATGGCAGGATACTATCGGCGCTTCATTAAAGACTTCTCTAAAATAGCAAAACCTATGACGGAGTTGCTAATGAAGGGAAAAGTCTTTCAATGGACACAAGCCTGCCAAGAAAGTTTTGAGGAACTCAAGAAAAGGCTAACCACAGCACCAGTTCTGGTATTGTCAGACGTAAGCAAGAGCTTTGACATATATTGTGACGCATCCAGACAAGGGCTCGGGTGTGTACTCATGCAGGAAGGACAAGTGGTAGCCTATGCCTCACGACAATTAAAGAAGCATGAGCTTAACTATCCTACTAATGATTTGGAGTTAGCAGCAGTGGTGCATGCATTGAAGATTTGGAGACATTATATCCTTGGTCATCGATGTGAGATCTATACGGATCATAAAAGCCTCAAGTACATATTTACACAAATGGACTTGAATTTGAGGCAACGTCGATGGTTAGAACTTATAAAGGATTATGATGTGGGAATCAACTACCACCCCGGGAAGGCCAATGTGGTCGCTGACGCATTGAGCAGAAAGGGAGCATGCCACCAACTCACGGTTCGGGAGCTACCACCCGAACTTCGAAAGGAGTTCGAACGGTTACACCTCGGATTCTTGAATAGCATGGAAATGATGGAGATCCACTCCTCATTGGAGCAAGAAATAAGAAAGGGACAAGCAACGGACGAGGGGATCAAGGAAATCAAAGAAAGAATCCGACAAGGGATAGAGAAGGATTTCAAAGAGGATGAAAAGGGTACGCTTTGGCTAGGAAAAAGGATTTGTGTGCCAAACCTAAGACGCCTTCGCGACATAATATTGAAGGAGGCACATGATTCACCCTATTCCATACATCCGGGGAGCACCAAAATGTACAAGGACTTGAAAACTTGCTATTGGTGGGATGGTATGAAAAGGGATATAGCCGAATACATTGCCCTATGCGACACATGCCAACGGGTAAAAGCCGAACATCAAAAACCCGCTGGATTGTTGCAACCTTTGAAAATACCTGAATGGAAATGGGAAGACATCAGTTTGGACTTCATCGTCAGACTACCAAGGACTCAGTCAGGATACGATTCCATCTGGGTCATTGTAGACCGGTTGACGAAAACCGCCCATTTTCTTCCGGTAAAGACCAGTTACAACGTTACACAGTTGGCAGAGTTGTACATGGAGCAGATCGTGTGCCGTCATGGAGTTCCGAAGAGGATAGTCTCAGATCGAGGTTCTCAGTTTACCTCTAGATTCTGGAGGAAACTGCAGAGAGCCATGGGTACACGACTAGATTTTAGCTCCACCTATCACCCACAAACAGATGGGCAAACCGAGAGGACGAACCAAATTTTGGAGGACATGCTGAGAGCTTGCGCCTTGAAACGTGGGCGTAGTTGGGATAGGAGTTTACCGTATGTCGAGTTCTCCTATAACAACAGCTATAAAGCTAGCTTGAAGATGTCGCCTTTCGAAGCCTTATATGGTAGACGGTGTAGAACGCCACTGTTCTGGAACGAGACTGGATAGAACCAGGTGTTTGGACCCGAAGTACTACAAGAGGCTGAAAAGCAAGTCCAAACGATACGGGAGAACTTAAAGGCTGCTCAGTCACGACAGAAAGGCTATGCGGACAACAGGCGAAGGAAGTTGACCTTCGAAGTTGGAGACTTCGTATACCTTAAGGTATCGCCTATCCGAGGTCAACGACGTTTTAACGTCAAAGGCAAACTAGCGCCTCGCTACATCGGACCATTCAAGATTTTGGACAAGCGAGGAGAAGTAGCCTATCAACTAGAGCTCCCAAACCACCTTTGCGACGTACATGACGTGTTTCATGTATCCCAGCTCAAGAAGTGCTTGAGAATACCAGAGGAACAAGTATCAATGGGAGAACTTAAACTTCAAGAGGACTTGACTTACGCAGAACACCCTATCCGAATCTTGGACGTAAAAGAATGGGTCACCCGAAACAAAGTGATTCGATGGTGCAAGGTACAATGGAGCCATCACACTGAAGCTGAAGCCACATGGGAGCGTGAAGAGGATATTAAGGCTGAATTCCCCTATCTATTTTCTACTAACGAATCTCAAGGGCGAGATTCAATTTAAGGGGGGTAGATTTGTGACACCCTCGTCTCGGGTGTCAGCATATGTTCATGTTTATGAAGAAGAAGAACATTTTTAGAAAAGAGGGAACAGAAACAAGTATCAAAAGGATAGCCAGTAAAGCTTTCTGAGAGCACCGAAGGCAACTTTCATGACCAGCAGACCACGTGGTGTGTTCGGAACTCATCCCCGAAGAGATTGGAGAGGTCCGACGCTAAACTGGATACGTGGCAGGCTCGGGGGTCACCTCAGCAATTGGAAAGAGGTCCGACCCTGTGGGACACGTACTGCCCGCGGAGATAGCCTCTGCGGAAGAAGCAAAGGCATTTTTCATAGGACACGTGTCATCCACGGAGCTAGTCCTCGCGGAAGTTAGGGGACCAGTCGCACGGGATATGTGTTAATTTCGGAACCCATCTCCGAGAAGTCCGGATCTATTGAACACGTGTCGCCACCGGAGCTTATCTCCGGAGGTCCGTCGCTGCTAAACACGTGTTGACCTCGGGGCACGTCCCTGAGGGAAGGAAAGGCGGAAAGACCGGCACCCACACGTGGCGTGCGCGGAGCTCACCTCCGAAAAAGAGGGAGGTCTCGATCGATTAACACGCGGCACGACCGGAGCTCGTCTCTGCGGATGAAGAGATACCAGGCCCGGAGGACACGTGGAGCTTCCGGAGCTCATCATCCCGGAGGTAACAAATTCTGGAGCAGCTGTTACGCGTAAGGACACCGGTACACAACGGGAACCGATCCAAACTCCACAATGTTACCAAAGATAAGACGTCAGGATCCAACAAGATCTGAATAAAACTTTTATTCGGGATCCAATCAGATTAGGACTCTTCTCTTCCCGATTATAAATAGAACCCAAAACCTCTGGCCGAAATCACGAACTTCTCTTTCAACTCCTGAGCCGACGACTTAGAGCTCTAGCCCTAAGTTGCCGAGCAAAACATCGCCGAAGCACAATAAGGGAGATCATCGGAGAAGAACCAAGCGGTCTGAGGAGGACCTCGAAGACAAGAAGAGCGTGAGGTAGGACTTCAATACCACCTTACGACATCATGTTGTTCATCTCTTGCATCTGTTCTTCGATTCCTTTCGAACAGAAGCTTTCTCGAGGGCAGATCACTCGATGATCAGTTTGATCTAAAGACAAGATCATCGCCATGACCACCTTTGATCCGAATACCTCTGTCCATGCAAGCCATGCAAGAACACCAGATCAATCTACTAACTAATCATAGGATAGCATGCATGTGCATCATCGCATCTAGTTTAGGGTTTGTGCACGATATTGATTGCTGTGAATTTGTATGCACGTGAATCCTACATAGCAGGACAAACTCAGGAAGCTGTCTACGACGAGCTGCAGCAACAAGGTTTTGAGACTCAAGAACAACCGGAACCGCAAGAACAAGGCAAGTGCTCCTTGACCATGTTGATCCTATGTTTTGGGTAAAACTATTTTGTTTTGCGAAAAGGTGTGTGTGCTGAGTCAAACATGATGGGAAAACCTTTTATAGGAGTTTACTAGTTTTGGTTAAACCACCCTTGTCATCTGGGAAGTTTTATGAGTCGGGTATGGTTTTTGTTTTATGCTTCGCTGAGTCCATGGGATTGGGAAGCGAGATAGATGTGTCTAGCTAACTGCACTCATAATAATAAGGGGAAAACTGATGTTAATAATGAACATGGATCGGAGGGAGATCTAGGCAAGATTGGGTTTGTGAATGAGGTAGCATGAGATGGTGGTTTTGCTTGCCATAGATCCAAGGACCGGTTCATGCATGCACATGCCAGGATAACAGTGCCACCACAAGGCCAAGTATGGGTGCCGCTCAGCTGAGTAATTAGGTAAGTTGCTAGAGTGTTATGGACTGTGGAAGGCGCGGGGAATGGGAGTCGAGTGAGGACTGCCCTGGGAACCGCATGGCACAAGAGGGGGCCCGTGGGTGGGAGAATTGGAGATTCTAGCCTGCCGGTGAAACCTTAGTGAGTCCATACATCTAGTAACTCCTTTGTAAAGGCTATTTTGTGATCTCTTGACCATACACCGACGGATGTGTACTGGTATAATGGAGGTTCTGCAGTCGCCGACGGGTGACGAAATCACAAACTTGTGGGTAAAGAGGTGCAAACTCTGCAGAGTCTAAAACTATCATGATAGCCGAGCTTACGGTCATGAGCACCTGGCTAAACTGCCATGATTAGTTGGGATGATTATTGGAATGGTTATTAGGAAGGTTCTCGGTTATGGTTATTGGTTTGGAACTGTTAAGTCTTGGAGATGAGATGGTTGCATGACTAATGGGTCATGACATGAGATTGGTCTCGGTGCGAGACGAGGTTGTTTTATGAGATGAGATGGTAGCGAATACGAGGAGGTATTCGTGAGTATGAGTAAAGGATTGGTTAATGTTCGGATGGAACACGGGAAGTGATGGAGGTATGTTGGTAATTTAACACATGCTGAGACTACATTCATCTAAAGTTAAGTTGCTGTTTTATCAATGGTTTTATAAATTTGCTTTTCTGCAAATAAGCCTTTTATACCTACCTTGTTTATAAGCTGCATATCATGTGTTATTCCCGCACTTGCTGAGTACATCATTGTGCTCAAACTTGCATTATTATTTCTTCATCAACAGCAAGAGAAGGCTACTATGAAGACCTGGTAGAGCATTATGGCGTGTGATCTGTTCTCAACCTTGCCTGTGGAAGGAATAGAGATGGAGCCACTTCTGCTTAGCTTTGCTTCCGCATTAGTTTTTGCTTCCGCATTTGAATAAGGATTCCGCTGCGTAAAAATAAGGACTTCCGCTGTGAGCATGAGTCCAAGACTCATGAGGTGTTGTAATAAACTATGTTATTCGTGGTAATATATAATCTGAATTCAGTTTGTGGAACGTATGTGTATGTGTGATAAACATCCTGGGCACACATATGCATTAGTTCTCGATTCCGTGGTTTTCCACAGAATTGAGGGCGTCACACGCTTCCCAATCACATGGACTCAGCGAAGCATAAAACAAAAACCATACCCGACTCACAAAACTTCCCAGGTGACAAGGGTGGTTTAACCAAAACTAGTAAACTCCTATAAAAGGGTTTCCCATCATGTTTGACTCAGCGCACACACCTTTTCGCAAAACAAAATAGTTTTACCCAAAACATAGGATCAACATGGTCAAGGAGCACTTGCCTTGTTCTTGCGGTTCCGGTTGTTCTTGATTCTCAAAACCTTGTTGCTGCAGCTCGTCGTAGACAGCTCCCTGAACCTGTCCTGCTATGTAGGATTCACGTGCATACAAGATTCACAGCAATCAATATTATTCACAAAACCCTAAACTAGATGCGATGATGTACATGCATGCTATCCTATGATTAGAATTATTTGTACATGTTCTTGCATGGCTTGCATGGTCAGAGGTGTTCGGATCAAAGGTGGTCGTGGCGATGATCTTGTTTTTAGATCAAACTGATCATCAAGTGATCTGTCCACGAAAAGGCTTCTGTTCGAAAGGAATCGAAGAACAGATGCAAAGAGATGAACAACATGATGTCGAAAGGTGGTATTGAAGTCCTACCTTACGCTCTTCTTGTCTTCGAGGTCCTCCTCAGACCGCTTGGTTCTTCTCCGATGATCTCCCTTGTTGTGCTTCGGTGATGTTTTGCTCGGCGAGTTAGGGCTAGGCTCTAAGTCGTCGGCTCAGGAGTTGAAAGAGAAGTTTGTGGTTTCGGCCAGAGGTTTTGGGTTCTATTTATAATCGGAAAGAGAAGAGTCCTAATCTGATTGGATCCCGAATAAAAGTTTTATTCAGATCTTGTTGGATCCTGACGTCTTATCTTTGGCAACATTGTGGAGTTTGGATCGGTTTTCGTTGCGTATTGGTATCTTTACGCATAAAAACCGCTCCAGACTCGTTACCTCCGTGATGATGAGCTCCGGAAGCTCCACGTGTCCTACGGGCCTGGTATCTCTTCATCCGCAGAGACGAGCTCCGGTCGTGCCGCGTGTCAATCGATCGAGACCTCCCTCTTCTTCGGAGGTGAGCTCCGCGCACGCCACGTGTGGGTGCCGGTCTTTCCGCCTTTCCTTCCCTCAGGGACATGCCCCGAGGTCGACACGTGTTCAGCAGCGACGGACCTCCGGAGATAAGCTCCGGTGACGACACATGTTCAATAGATCCGGACTTCTCGGAGATAGGTTCCGAAATTAGCACATATCCCGTGCGACTGGTCCCCTAACTTCCGCGAGGACTAGCTCCGTGGATGACACGTGTCCTACGGAAATGCCTTTGCTTCTTCCGCAGAGGCTAGCTCCGTGGGCAACACGTGTCCCACAGGGTCGAACCCTTTTTCCAATTGCGGAGGTGACCCCCGAGCCTGCCACGTATCCAGTTTAGCGTCGGACCTCTCCAATCTCTTCGGGGATGAGTTCCGAACACACCACGTGGTCTGCTGGTCGTGAAAGTTGCCTTCGGTGCTCTCAGAAAGCTTTACTGGCTATCCTTTTGATACTTGTTTCTGTTCCCTCTTTTCTAAAAAAATGTTCTTCTTCTTCATAAACATGAACATATGCTGACACCCGAGATGAGGGTGTCACACATGAACTCTTATGACCCTTCGTGCCTGCGATGTTTTCCGTCTTCTTCCTGGTTTTGCCTGACTGAGCCCTTAGTTCCGCAAGGCGCTCAGAGGCCTTCACCAATCTCGACGTTCTGCTCCGGCACCTTCCCCGGGTCCTCATTATATTAAGGGCCCCGGAGGTCCTCGGGCCCCGCCTCATGAGGAGGGGGAGCCCCGGATCAGCCAGCCACGTGGCGGATCCGGAGCTCTCCTCTGAGGAGAGGGAGGTCCGGAGCCGCGGTACACGTGGGGTCTCCGGGCCCTTCCCCTCAGAGGAGGGGAGGTCCGGTCCCGCTGGAGCCGTGGATCCTTCGGTCTTGTCTTGGAGTTCCGGTCTTGCATGATTCCGTAGTGGCCCCCTGGCAGGGGTGTCCCATTGGTCAGGCGCTCCTACCACATTCCTGTAGGGATCCGAGGCCAAGAGGTCCTGCACACAAGTAGGGAAAAAGTAATTCTCCTTGGGAGCCCCCCTCCCTTATCCCATAGTCTTATTCGACTTATGGCCCCCAACCATATGCTCGGTGCTTGAGGACAGTAGTGCGCGAAGTGTTTGGGGGCTCAGGACCCCTCTCGACTATCGGTAGGCACCCCCGATGCAACCGCCTCTGGTAGGGCAGCGAATGCCGACTAGTGGTGAGAATGAGAAGGGGGAGCTGAGCACATGGCAGCCATGCAACGCAAGGGTAGTCATAAAAACTTAGTACACAATTTAAATGAGTATGATGAAAGAGCAAAGTAGAACAGGTTTCTTTTCGTATAACTTTCCACAGGAGGAAGGCAGGATATACATGGAGGCCACGACCCGCCCCATTAAGAGGGGAAGCAAGACTCTACGCGCTTGGAGTCGGAACCAGGCAAAGCTGAACGTAGTCCTGTACCGTCCCCTGGGGCTTAGCTGCTCCGAGCGCTGTTCCTGGACTCTATGGAGTTTATTACGGAAAGAAAGTACTGTCCTATCTTTGCTCTAGGGGTAGAACTTACGGAGGTGTTATATGTTCCAAGGGTTTGGGAGCAGGTCCCCATCCTCGGTGGAAAGGTGCACGCGCCCGGGGCGGCACACTTTTGTGACTCGGAAGGGACCTTCCCAACTAGGGGAGAGTTTGTGGGTCCCTTCGCGAGAAAGTATGCGCCGCAACACCAGGTCACCTTCCTGCAGCTCCCGGGCACGCACAGATCTCTGGTGGTAGCGCCGAAGCGCTTGTCTGTACCGCGCGTTACGGAGTGCTGCATGTAATCGGACCTCGTCGACGAGGTCGATTTCTCCACGCCGGAGGTTGTCCTGCACGGCTTCGTCGTAAGCCCGGACACGGTGAGACTTCATGGTGATTTATGGGGGAAGTACAGCTTCGGCCCCATACATCATGAAGAAGGGTGTCTCCCCGGTGGTCCAGCTCTGGGATGTCCGGTTAGCCCATAGTGTGCTCGGAAGCTCATCTACCAAATTGGCACCATGCTTCTTCAGGCTGGCGAAGGTGCGAGTCTTAAGGCACCGGAGAATCTCCGCGTTGGCCCTCTCAACTTGCCCATTGCTCTTTGGGTGGGAGACAGAGGCGTAGCACACCTTAATGCCGAGGTCCTCGCAGTAGTCTTGGAATGCTGCGCTGGTGAACTGGGTCCTGTTGTCAGTGAAGATTCTGTTCGGGACCCTGAACCGGCAGACAATAGACTTGATGAACTTTACTGCGGATTGTTTGTTGATGGTGACAACTGGTGTAGCTTCCGGCCACTTGGTGAACTTGTCGATGGCGACATAGAGGTACCGGAATCCCCCGACAGTTCTGGGAAATGGTCCCAAGATGTCCAGCCCCCATACGGCAAATGGCCATGAGGGCGGGATCATCTGTATCGCCTGAGCCGGTGTATGGATCTGCTTGGCGTGGAACTGGCACGCCTTGCAGCTCTCGACCAGCTTGACGGCATCCTGGAGTGCTGTCGGCCAGTAGAATCCATGCCGGAAGGCTTTACCGACAAGAGTGCGTGAGGAAGAGTGACTTCCACATTCGCCTCCATGGATCTCAGCGAGCAAGTCGCAGCCTTCCCCCTGGGTTATGTACCGCAATAGGATCTGGTTGGCGCCATGCCGGTAGAGATCCCCCTCTACCAGCACGTATCTCTTAGACATACACACAATCCGTTCAGCGGTTGCATGTTCATCAGGGAGGATGTTGTCCTTCAAGTAGTCCCGGATCTCTGTGATCCATGCATCGGGTCTGACTTGAGCTTCTGGATCTTGAGCGCTGGGTTGCACGGAGTTCCCAGTGACGCTTACGATCCTTGGCGGCATCCATGGCTGTAGGGCCGCTGGGACCGCCAGCTTCGAGGTGCTGGTCAAGCCCCCTTCGCCCGGCTCGGCGGGCCGGGCTGTAGGCCGCAGCAACGTCCTCTCGAAAACTCCTTCGGGCGCAGGGGCTCCGGTGGAAGCCTTCGTTGAAAGGTCATCAGCTGCGGCATTGCCAGCGCGCGGTACGTGGTGCAGGTCCAAGGCGAGGAATTCTTTCTCCAACATCTGCACGTGAAGCAGATAAGCAGCTAGCTGTGGGTCATTGCAGGAGCATTCGCCCTTGACTTGCTTGATGACCAGCTGGGAGTCGCCCTGTGCCAACAAATGGCGAGCGCCTAAAGACAGGGCTGTCTGCAGGCCAAAGATGAGTGCTTCATACTCTGGCATGTTGTTGGTTGCCTTGAAATTGAGACGCACCATGTACCCAAACTGTTCCCCCGATGGCATGAGGAGCAGTACGCCGGCACCGGCCCCTGCTTTCGCGAGGAGCCGTCGAAGAAAAGTGTCCAGTGGGGTTCGGTGAAGACCGGAGCTTGGTGCTCTGGTTCTCCGCCTTCATGGCCCCCTGGGTCAGTCTTCGTTGGTGTCCACTCCGCCATGAAGTCAGCCAGTGCTTGGCTCTTGACTGCATGGCGTGGGAGGAAGTCCAGCTCAAACTCCGCCAGCTCCGCCACCCATTTAGCAACGTTGCCAGTCGCATGGGGGCCGTGAAGAATTGTCTTCAGCGGATACGAGGTGACTACCGAGACCCGGTGGGCCTGGAAGTAATGGCGGAGCTTTCTGGAGGCCACGAGCACCGCATACAGCAGCTTGTGGACTTCTAGGTACCTTGTCTTGGCATCATGAAGTACTTCGCTGATGTAGTAGACATGCCTCTGGATGGTTCGAACCCTCTCTGTTAGGCCTGGGAGGTCCTCGTCCATTGGCCCTGGCCCGGTGGAGGTGAGTGGACCCACGGGGGCCTCCAGGAGCTGGTACCCGGAGGCCCTTAAGCTATCTTGATTATCCGGGAGCTCCGGGGGGTCTTGAGGGACCTCCGGGATGTCCCATTTGGCCCCCATGGGGTCCGGCAGGACCCCCGGGGGTTTATCTTGGGGGTCCGGGAGACCGCCCTGGACCTCCGGGAGGCCGACCTGGACCTCCGGGAGGTTACCTTGGAGGTCCGGGAGACCGTCTTGGTCCTGCGGGGCCTCCTGGCGTCTGTCTTCTGCTACTGGAGCAGGTTGTGAAGATGAGGGGTCCGGCCGCTCTGCGACGAGGACCATACTCACTACTTCAGTTGTCGCCGCGATGTAGAGCAGCAGGTGCTCTCCGGGCTCAGGGGCTACCATGATAGGTAGGGTCGTCAGGAGTCGCTTCAACTCCTGGAAAGCCTCTTCTGCTTTGTCAGTCCAGGCAAAAGGGCCTGACTTGCGCAGGAGCTTAAAGAAAGGGAGTGCCCGCTCTGCTAGCCTTGGTATAAACCGACTCGCGCGGCTAGACATCCCGTGAGTTTCTGGACATCCTTGACGCAGGCAGGGGGCCGCATCAAGTCAATGGCCTTGATCTTCTCTGGGTTGGCCTCAATCCCTCGGTGCGAGACCAGGAATCCTAAGAGCTTCCCAGAGGACACACCGAACACACATTTATCGGGGTTCAGCTTGGTGCGCGTAGAGCGCAACTTGTCAAAGACTAAGGCTAGGTTATCTAACAAAGATGAACCCAGCTTGACCTTGACAACTATGTCATCGACGTACACCTCAACTAGGTCTCTTATTAACCCCCCAAAGGTTTTGTGCATTGCTCGCACAAAGGTGGGGAGTGCATTCTTTAGGCCGTAAGGCATAGACACATAGCAATAAAGGCCGTCTACTGTGATGAAGGAGGTGTGCTCCTCGTCCTCCCTAGACATGGGGATCTGATGGAAACCCGAGTAGGCGTCTAGGAAGCACAGCATATCACAGCCTGACGTTGAGTCTACTATTTGATCTATTCTAGGGAGAGGGAATGGATCTTTGGGACATGCCTTATTGAGACTGGTGTAGTCGATGCACATCCGGAGCTTCCCGCCGGCCTTCGGGACAACGACAGGGTTCGCCAACCACCGGGGCTGGTGGACCTCCCGTATGAAGCCAGCGTCCAGCAGCTTCTTGACTTCTTCACGAATGAAGTTTTGCCGCTCGATGGACTGCTTGCGGGGCTTCTGTTGAACCGGCCGGGCGTCGGGGAAGACTTTCAAGTGGTGCTCGATCACCTCCCTGGGGATCCCCAGCATCTGTGACGGCTGCCATGCAAACACGTCGACGTTGTGCCGGAGGAAGGTGACGAGCGCGCCTTCCTATTTGCTATCCAGGCCCCCGGCTACCCGGGTGCTCTGGGTGGCTTCGGCGCCGACTTGGACGACCTTTAAGGGGACGCCGCCCTCGTCGAGAGGTTGCACCCGGGGTGCTGTGGCGGAAGCACGGTGGCGTGTGCTCGGGCGGAGCTGGTGCGGCTCTGTACTGCCGGGGGCTGACGCCCCAGCTGTTGCGAGCGCTTGGAGTTTCTCTAAGGCCGACACTGCAGCAGTGCGGTCTCTACGAATCCTTAGGACGCCCGTCGGTGTTGGCATCTTCAGGACGAGGTAGCCGTAGTGGGCTACTGCCATGAACCGGTACAGGGCTGGCCTGCCGATTATGGCAGGGAAGGGGAGGTCTATCTCCGCTACGTCGAACAGAATGTACTCTGTCCGATAGCTGTCCGGAGCCCCGAAGGTCACCGGGAGGCTAATGCTGCCGTAGGGAATGACCTGTCCCGGCCCTACCCCTGAGAATTGGCTCGACGGGGTGAGCTTGGCCATCGGGATCTGCAGCTTCTGGAAAGCTGCACAGCTGATGAGGTTCAGCCCAGCTCCACCATCTACCAAAACGTGGTACATTCTCACGTTGGCGATGGTAGGAGCTACCAAGAGCGGTAGTTGGCCGTCCCCAGCTATGTTCCTGGGGCAGTCGGTGGCGTCAAAGCTGATGGGGGTCCCCATCAACTTAAGGTGCGGTGCAGCACTTGGGAGTGGCGCCACCGACGCTACCGCTCGGCGCAGAGTCTTGACTGTGCTTTGGGACGAGGGGTCGGCGGACCCACCGTATATGACGTAGAGCTTCTTTTGACGCTCATCGTCGCTGGAGCTGGAGTCCTCATGATTGCGTGCCGCCTTCACGGCGCGCTGAGGCTCCTGGATCTCCTCTGGGTGGTCGATGCTGTCTGGGACATCCACCCTCTGTTCGCCTTCCTTTGGACGGAAGGGTGGGGCATCAGCCCGCTGCCGCTTCCCCTTGCGGAAGCGCTCTGCGAGCTTTCGGATCTCCCGCCACTCGGCAGTAGTGTGGCGACAGCTGCCGTGCACGGGGCACATATTGTCTTGATCACCTTCTGGGATTGGTGATCTTCGCTGCCTCTTGTCGGGGCGCGGCCCCCGAGCCCCACTGAGCGTCGCTGCAGTGATGACTGGAGCTGCGGTCGGTGATTCTATCTTGCTTCTGCCTCGGTTCTTGGCCTTACTGCTGCCTCCACAGGGAGTAGGACCAAATCCGGGCAGTCCTCCTGACCCGGAGGACGGCAGTGAGTGCCAGTTCCGTCCTTCGGCTGCTCTGGCGCACTTGTCTGCCAAGCTGAAGAGCTCTGAGGCATCGCGGACCTCCCTGGTCGCGAGCTTCTCGAGCACCTTCTTGTCCCGGACGCCTTGCCGGAATGGCACCACCACAGAAGCATTTTGAATGTGTGGGATGGTGTTCCGCACTTGGGAGAACCGCTGGATGAAAGAGCGCAGCGACTCCCCAGGTTGTTGCTGGATGGCGTGGAGGTCGAGCTCCGTGCCAGGCCGGGTGTAGGAACTGCCGAAGTTGGCTATGAACTGCCGGCAAAGCTCTCCCCAGGAAGTTATGGAACCCTGGGGGAGGTTCATGAGCCAAGACCGGGCTGGACCGGTCAAGGCGACAGGGAAGTAATTGGCCATGACGGCTTCATTCCCTCCTGCGGCAAGTACGGCGGTGGAGTAGATCTGGAGGAACTCCGCCGGGTTGACGCTGCCGTCGTACTTCTCGGGCAGGTGCGGCCGAAACTTGCGCGGCCACTTCGCGAAGCGAAGGTGGGGCGCGAGGGCCGCACACCCTGCTTCTGTCGCCGCAGGTTCTGGTGCCGCGAACGCTCGGTTTGCACTGGGCACAGTGTACCCCGGTACGGGCAAGGCTGCACCATAGGCCGGGGGCGCCATCTGCAGGACATATGACTGTGGCATATTCTGCACGGCGCAGGCCTGGGGCAGAGATCGCGTGGCGAAGGTCTGCTCTTCAGGCTGGGTCGAGGCCGACGTTATGCTGTCGTCAGTCTCTTGGTAGCGACGCCTTTCTCGGCGTTGCTCGAGGTATACCCGAGCATCTTGACCCAAGCGACACCGCTCCAGCTCTGTCCTCAGATCCGTCGATTGGAGGCTGGTAGAGCTGGAATCTGCCGTGTGTTCGTCAACCATTGGCATGCGCATCAGCGACACGGTCGGTTGGCCAGGGTGTCGTCTCTGCCAAAGTCGAGGGTTTGCGGCTGCGACGACAAGATGGTCTACCTCGCGAATCCACTGCTGGGTCGCTGCCTGAGGCGCGTCCCCAGCGGGCGGATTGTGCAGTAGCGCTCTTGCTGCAGCTATCGCACCCCCACCGGGTACGCCCAGTGCTACTGAAGACCTGACGCTGGTTGGAGCCTGCATTGCCGGGGTCGGTGCTGCCAGAGCCGGTTGCTGGCTCCCAGCTTGTACCGACACACTCCGTCCTGAGTGTGTTGAATTGTACTCCCCCCTGGTCGCGGTTCGCCGCGGAGGCAGGGGAGGTGAGCTTGCCGCTGAAGGGAGCATGGTCATCTTCGTCGGCGGAAACTCGTCGCGCAAGGGGAAAAGGCCCCCTACCTGGCGCGCCAAATGTCGAAGTGTTCGGTCGACACTTCCCCCGGGCCTGCACTGGGCAGCCCTCGGAGGTTCTTTTTTCGGTGGGGCTAGTCCCTTGTGGAGAGCTTGCGCGGATGGACGAGTTAGTAAGAGCTTGACACTGTGAGTTTTACGTGGTTCAGGCCGCCGGAGCGTAAAACCCTACGTCCACGGCGAGCTATGGAGCTCGCTGTATTGCTTGCTGCTCGGGGCCGGAGTCCCGAGCTTGGGGGTGAGTTACAGCTTGGGTGTGAATGGCTAGCGTATGAGTTGCAGAAGTGCGAACCCTTGCTATCGTCGCCTACCCGAGCCTTTTATAGTCCAAGACTCGGGTGCCTTACAAGGGGGGCCCGGGACACGACAGGTGGTCCCGGGGAGATTGACTGTTATCTACCGTATCTGTAGTTATGCCGGTAGTTGTCTCTGGCGAAGGCTTCCGAGTCTCCATCTTGCCACCCTGCCCATGCCGCACGCTAGTCGTAGTGGTTGATGACGGCGCAGGCGGCATGGGATGTCTTGTCGCGGTGTTTATTGGCTGGCAGGTTCTGACACCGCGCGCCAGTCTGTGATGCGACTGGGCGCAACGGCACCTGACAGAGGCGTGCTCCGCGTCTTGGGAAGACGCGGGCCATGAATACCTTGTACGGGCAAGGTATGGGGCGTCTCTATGCCCGCTGCCTATCGCTCGGGGGCAGGCAGCGCCGTTCTACTGGCCACGTGGCAGGCCCGGAGCCCTTCTCAGAGGAGAGGAGGGTCCGGCCCGCGGGGCACGTGGAGCCTCCGGACCTCTCCCCACGGAGGGGGAGGTTCAGCTTCTGTCGGCCACGTGGCGGGCCCGGAGCTCCTCTCTAAGGAGAGGGAGGTCCGGCCCCGCCGGATACGTGGCACCTTCGGACCCCTCGCCCGCGGAGGGGGAGGTCCGGCTTCTGTATGCTACGTGGCGGGCCCGGAGCTCTCCTCTGAGGAGAGGGAGGTCCGGCCCCGCCGGACGCATGGCGCCTTCGGAGCTCTCCCTGCGGAGAAAGGCGAGTTCCTTAGGCATTTTCCCCTGTGCGCGGGGGTACCCCATATCTCAGGTACCGACAATGTTCATCGTACATCTAGCTCCCTCTCTCCCGCGCTCATCCATAGTCAGCATTTGCTATCCTACCGAGGGCGGCTGCGCTTGAGGCACCTGCCGATGGCCAAGTGAGTCTCTCGGGCCTCCCCCAGTCAGGTGTTGCGGTGCCAGTTGGTCACCTCCAGGAAAGGCCTGTATTGTGCATGGGGGGTCCAGGGTGCGTGTCCCGCTTAGCCAGCTCCGTGCCCAAAGCGTGCGCATCCTGCCCTCCGGAGGTCCAGGGGAGTACAGCCGCTTTGCCTGGTCATGAACCCAAAGCCTGTGCACTCTGCTTCCCCGGCGCAAGGCCCGGTACTAGGGATCGGACGGTCGTACCCGGACCTCGGAGGGAGCCGTAGCTCCGGCGCCTCGCGCACAGAATTGCCCAAGCCCGTATAACGGATCAGGATCATAAGCCGAATAAGACTAGGAGACGGGAGGGGAGGACCCCCCAAGGAGAATTACGTTTCCTCTGCCTGTGTGCAGGACCTCCAGGTTACAACAACGGGGACTGCACGAAGCGGGGGGAAAGGAGCTACCAACTACTCCAACATAGGACTGGAAGGACCGGGTCCCGCCCCTTCAGCAGGGCGAGGCCCGAAGGCCCCACGTGTCCAGCGGGCCCGGAGCTCCCGCCTCCCCAGAGGGGGGCTCCGGACACGCCACGTGGCAGGCGGAAACCGGACCTCCCCCTCTTGGGGGGGCTCCGAAAGCCCCACGTGTCCAGCAGGGCAAGGGCTCCCGCCTCCTCAAGAGGGGCTCCAGACCCGCCACATGGCCGCCAGATCTGGACCTCCCCATGGAGCAAGATCCGGAGACCCCCCGGGGGGCTCCTAATACAGTTAGGACCCGGGGAAGCTGTCTGTGCAGAGCTCCGAGATTGGTGAAGGCCTCTGAGTACCTTGCGGAGCTAAGGACTCGGCCAGGCAAAACCAAGAAGGAGAGAAAAGTCATCACAGGCACAAACATTTAAGAGAGTCTATTTATTCGAGGCTCCATGAGCTGGACTACAGACTCGATAAAAAGGGAGAAGCAAGTCCTAGGGTCCTCCCGGTTCACGCCGGAACCTAGGGGCTACAAGGGCGGCCACGCCCCCGACTTCAGCCCTGGCAGTCTCCTCCCGCTCCACGGCAGGGCCCTCTCTCACTGGCTCCAGGGAGAAAGAAGGGTCCCGGCTCCTGAAGCATGCCAGCACATGTGTGGCGACCTGTAGGGCCAGACCTCGTCCCTCGGCCTCAAGCTCGCTGGCGACCACCGAGTCTAGCCTGTCCAGCTTGGCGCCGATTGACTCCAGCGCGGGGATCACCTCCGCCACCTTCAACGCAGGAGCCGCTGCCCTCACCGGACTGAAGCCAAGGGGGATCAGGGCGGACCCCGCTCGATTGATGAAGCTCGAGACCTCATGCGCCTCGGAGGACCGCAAGGCCGAGAGCTCCTCTACCTCGCGGCGGGCTGCCTGCAAGGCGTCTTGGTTTCTCTCGGAGAACTCTTTCTCCTTGGCTGCCAAGGAGCTTTCCCGAAGGCGGAGAGTCCTAGCGAGCCGCTCCAGTTCAGAAGCCCTGAAGTCGGCAGCCAACTCTCGATCCAGGATCGCCTGGCGTTCACAGGAGACCTGTTCCTCCCTCATGGCGAGGTCTGCCTTCTGAGCCTCTAGCTCCCTGGTCCGAGCTCACAGGTCATCCTCGCCCGCCGCCAGCTGCGCAGCGTCCCTCTCCACCTCGGCTGCCGTGGAACGCTCCCGGTCCTCAACGGCAAGTTTACGGCGCTCCAGCAGCTGCCGTATCTCCTCCACGGCAGAGAGGCTCTCCTCGGCCCGGGCGTGTGCCTCAAGGGCCTCCCTGTTGATCCGCCGCGTTTCAGCGTCCAGGCGGTCGACAGACCGCTTCAGCCGATCGAGGAGCACTTCCCTAAAGTCAAGAAACTCCTGCCTGGAGTCGAGCTCGCTCTTGACCTTCGCGGTCCGCTCCCGCAAAAGGTTCCCCCAGGTGAGGAGGCGATCCCTTTCGACCGTATGCTCCTCCCGCTCGTGACCAAGTGCGGCCAAGACCTGCCGGACGCTCACTTCGGCGAGCGCGAAGGCATCTGCCAGGGGCAGCAGAGGCCGGAGCAGCACCCCCAACCTCCTCCATCACCTCATCCTCAAGAGAAGTCGATTCACCAGTGACCGAGACGAGACGCCGGTCAGGAGAAGCTGGCGCCGGGGCTCCGGCGGCCGGACCCGCCGGACTCTCTCTAGCTTCTGGCTTCTTGACCTGTGGAGAGGGACGAGCGGGGGAAGTCGACGCTGGAATAGAAGCCGGGCCGCCTGGTGCAGGGTCGACCTGCGCTGGCCTGGGGGCCGTTGCAGGCGTCTCGGCAGGAAGAGGTGACGCCGCCGCGGAATCTGGGCACACCGGAACAGAAGAAACGCGCTCGATCTCCTCCGGTGGCGGCATATGCGCCAAGTCAAGGGTCCAGGGTGCCCACACCTCTCGCTTCTGGAGATGGCACCCCTTCTGGTGGCGACTCAAAGCGGTCCCGGACTGATACGCCGGGGGGAACTTCTGGAGCTGTCGAAGTGTTCGGTCGACACTTCCCCCGGGCCTGCACTGGGCAGCCCGTGGAGGTTCTTTTTTCGGTGGGGCTAGTCACTTGCGGAGAGCTTGAGCGTATGGAAGAATTAAGGAAGAGCTTGACACGGCGAGTTTTACGTGGTTCAGGCCGCCGGAGCGTAACACCCTACGTCCACGGCGAGCTAAGGAGCTCGCTGTATTGCTTGTTGCTCAGAACCGGAGTCCTGAGCTTGGGGATGACTGAAGTCTAGTGTATGAGTTGCGAGAGTGCGAACCCCTGCTAACGTCGTCTACCCGAGCCTTTTATAGTCCAAGACTTGGGTGGCTTACAAGGGGGCCCGGGACCCGACAGGTGGTCCCGGGGAGATTGACTGTTATCTACCGTATCCGCAGTTATGCCGGTAGTTGTCTCTGGCGAAGGCTTCTGAGTCTTCGTCTTGCCGCCCTGCCCATGCCGCATGCTAGCCGTAGTGGTTGATGACGGCGGAGGCGGCATGGGATGTCTTGTCGCTGCGTTTATTGGCTGGCAGGCTCTGACACCGCGCGCCAGTCTGTGATGCGACTTGGCGCAACGTCACCTGACAGAGGCGTGCTCCGCGTCTCCGCGTCTTGGGAAGGCGCGGGCCTTGAATACCTTGTACGGGCAAGGTATGGGGCATCTTTACACCCGCCGCCTACTACTTGGGGGCAGGCAGCGCTGTTCTGCAAGACACGTGGCGGGCCCGGAGCCCTCCTCAGAGTAGAGGGAGGTCTGGCCCCGCAGGACACGTGGAGCCTTCGGACCTCTCCCCGCGGAGGGGGAAGTCTGGCTTTTGTCGTGGCCCGGAGCTTTCCTCTAAGGAGAGGGAGGTCCGGCCCCGCCGGACGCGTGGCGCCTTCGGAGCTCTCCCTGCGGAGAAGGGCGAGTTCCTTAGGCATTTTCCCCTGTGCGGGGGGGGGGGGGGGGGGGGGTACCCCATATCGCGGGTACCGACAGTGGCCCCCGGGCCGATCTCGGGGGAGATAGCGAGCCCAAGGTGGGACCTCCGTCTCTTCTGATCCGCGCGCTTTTTCTAAGTCCTGCATTGTCCGCTGCCAGAGCACGAACAGTCGTGGGATCGTGGGAGCGTGCGCCCACTTGATGGTTGCTTTTACTGCAGCGGTTCCCAAGACTGCCACTTCTGCACATTGCGGCACTTTCTTCGGGAACCGCCGGAGTGTCTTGCCAGCTTGTCTTCTTAGGAGACTGACTGCTTGACCCACCGCTTCAGTTGGGCGGCTTGGGTCCACCTGTCATCGGCGCTCGGTCTTGGAGTCGAAGCGGTTGCCGATGCAGCGTATTCGAAGAGTTTCAAATTGCTTTGACTCGTACCTGGAAGGTGTGAAAAGAAACCGCAACGTGGGTATGCTCCCCTTATAAGGCTTCCAGCCCTTGCACCTCCCTCGAGTCTCTGCGGCCTTGTCTTCTTCCGTGGCTTCTAACCCGCCTTTGGGGGGAATCACTCTCGATTTCCTCCGGCGACGGCGTCTGCACCAAGTCTGGAACCCAGGGACCCCTGCATGCCTTGCCTCTGGAGGTGGCGCCTCCAAGGGGTCTCAGGTTTGTCCTCCCGACGGGACCCTTCCTCGGCGACGGCAGGCAGAAAGTTCCCTGGCGTTGCGTCCCTTCTCAGATGGTGGAGTCTTCAAAGAAACTGCTGAAGCACCAAAGAGGACTCCAGGCGGCAGAGTCTCCAAGAAGACCGCTGAAGCTGCGGAGGGGGCCTCAGGAGCACCCTTGATGACACCGGCCTTTGCGCTGGTGATGAGGGAACTTCAGGCGGAGGAGTCTCCAAGGAAACCGCTGAAGCAGCGGAGGGGGCTTCAGGAGCATCCTTGATGATACCGGCCCTTGCGCTGGTGATGGCCGAGGTGATTCCTGTGCTCGGGTCATGGAGCGGGAGAACGCCACCAGGGCTGAAGCCTGATGACGTTGCCGTTCTTGCAACTTCTAGGCTCTGGTCGTGCCAGGGGAACCCTGGGGTTTGTTTCTTTCTTTTTTATCGAGTTTGTAGTCCAGCTCATGGAGCCATGAATACATGAACTCTTATGACCCTTCGTGCCTGCGATGTTTTCTGTCTTCTTCTTGGTTTTGCCTGGCCGCGCCCTTAGCTCCGCAAGGTGCTCAGAGGCCTTCACCAATCTCGACGATCTGCTCCGGCACCTTCCCTGGGTCCTTACTGTATTAAGGGCCCCGGAGGTCTTCGAGGCCCGCCTCATGAGGATGGGGAGGCCCGGATCAGCCGGCCACGTGGCGGGCCCGGAGCTCTCCTCTGAGGAGAGGGAGGTCCGGCCCCGCGGGACACGTGGGGTCTTCGGACCCCTCCCCTCAGAGGGGGGGGTCCGGTCCTGTCGGTACCCTCGATATGGGGTACCCCCGCGCACAGGGGAAAATGCCTTAGGATCTCGCCCTTCTCCGCAGGGAGAGCTCCGAAGGCGCCACGCGTCCAGCGGGGCCAGACCTCCCTCTCCTCAGAGGAGAGCTCCAGGCCCACCACGTGGCATACAGAAGCCGGACCTCCCCCTCCGCGGGAGAGAGGTCCGAAGGTGCCGCGTGTCCGGAGAGGCCGGACCTCCCTCTCCTCATAGAGGAGCTCCGGGCTCGCCGCGTGGCCAACAGAAGCCGAACCTCCCCCTCCGCGGGGAGAGGTCCGAAGGCTCCACGTGTCATGCGGGGCCGGACCCCCCTCTCTTCTGAGGAGGGCTCCGGGCCCGCCACGTGGCCAGCAGAACGGCGCTGCCTGCCCCCGAGCGATAGGCAGCGGGCGTAAAGACACCCCATACCTTGCCCGTACAAGGTATTCAAGGCCCGCGCCTTCCCAAGACGCGGAGACGCGGAGCACGCCTCTGTCAGGTGCCGTTGCGCCCAGTCGCATCACAGACTGGCGCGCAGTGTCAGAGGCTGCCAGCCAATAAATGCAGCGACAAGACATCCCATGCCGCCCCCGCCGTCATCATCCACTATGACTAGCATGCGGCATGGGCAGAGCTACAAGACGAAGACTCAGAAGCCTTCGGCAGAGACAACTACCGGCATAACTGCAGATACGGTAGATATCAGTCAATCTCTCCGGGACCACCTGTCGGGTCCCGGCCCCCCTTGTAAGCCACCAGAGTCTTGGACTATAAAAGGCTCGGGTAGGCAACGTTAGCAGGGGTTCGAACTCTAGCCATCCGCACCACTGGGTTCACATTTCTGCAACTCATACGCTAGCCATTCACGCCCAAGCTGTAACTCACCCCCAAGCTCAGGACTCCGGCCCTGAGCAGCAAGCAATACAGCGAGCTCCATAGCTCGCCGTGGACGTAGGGTTTTACGCTCCGGCGGCTTGAACCACGTAAAACTAACAGTGTCAAGCTCTTACTAACTCGTCCATCCGCGCAAGCTCTCCGCAAGGGACTGGCCCCACCGAAAAAAGAACCTTCGCGGGCTGCCCAGTGCAGGCCCGGGGGAAGTGTCGACCGAACACTTCGACATTTGGTGCGCCAGGTAGGGGGCTTTTCCCCTTGCGCGACGAGCTTCCGCCGACGAAGATGACCAAGCTTCCTTCAGCGGCAAACTCTTCCCCCCTGCGTCCGCGGCAAACCGTGACCAGGGGAGAGTACATGATGACACACTCAGGACGGAGTGTGTCAGGGCAAGCTGGGAGCCAGCAACCGGCTCTGGCAGCGCCGACCCCGGCAATGCAGGCTCCAACCAGCGTCAGGCCTTCAGTAGCGCCGGGCGTACCTGGTGGGGTTGCGCTAGCAGCAGCAAGGGCGCTACTGCACAATCCGTCTGCTGGGGACGCGCCTCAGGCAGCGACCCAGCAGTGGATTCGCGAGGTAGACCGTCTTGTCGTCGCCGCCGCAAAGTATTGACTTCGGCGGGGACGACGCTCCAGACAACTGGCTGTGTCGCTGACGCGCACGCCAACGGTTGACGGGCAGACGGCGGGTTCCAGCTCCACCAAACTTCCGTCGACGGACCTGAGGACAGAGCTGGAACGGTGCCACTTGGGCCAAGATGCCCGAGTGTTCCTCGAGCGACGTCGAGAAAGTGTAACACCCCAAAATTTTGATTCAAAACCCTAAATCATGTTAAGAGGGGAATTTAAAAATTTTTTGTACGTGTTGCATGTTTTGCAAAAATTCAAATTCAAACTGGAATTCAAATTAAACTCAAATCAGAAAAGAAATAGAAAAAGAAAAAGAGAAAACAGAAAAAAAACCGGCCAGTGGGCCGAAACCCACCAGCCGGCCCAGTCAGCGCCCGCGCCAGCCCGCAGCCGCGCGCGCCGCTTCCTTCCGCTGACAGGTGGGACCCACCCGATCGTCGTCTACCTCGCGCCAGCGCCGGACTCCCTCTCACCCGAATCAAAACCGATCGGGATTTCAGCGTATCCCCGCTGAATTCTGTTCGTAGGCAACGCGGACATGATCTAAACCACCCCGCCACCCTCCCCCGTCTATAAAAACCCCGGCCTCGTTCTGTTTTTCCCACGCGATCGGCTGTTTTTACTCCGGTGAGAACCGAGACTTCTCCGGCGAATTCTGGCCGATCTAAGCTCGGAATTTCTGATCTAACTCGCTGGTCTTGATCCACCGCCTCCGGGGAACCTTGCAGGTGCAGAAAACTCGGTGACTTGCGGTGTAAACACAGCGCCGATGAGCTTCGCCGTGGTTTCGCCTCGGACCTCGTCGCCGATCACCTTCCAGGACCTCCGAGCTCAAGAAAACCCCCGAGGTGAGATCCCCGACCTCCCCTCTACCGATCTATGCCATAAAATCACAGTTCTAGGAAGAATTCCCGAAGATCCGAAAGTTTCCGGCGAGATCGCCGCTTCCCACCGCCGTGCGCCGCCGGCAGCGCTCGATCAGAGCGACGTGGCCGCTTGTGCACCGTTTATTTTAAATCGCACGGTAGGGTTTAAATCCCCGCGTACCGGTTCGATGTTATAATCTCGGCCGTCGGTTTAAAATCGGACGGTCCACGTCAGCCCCGCGTTATAAAGACTGGAATTCTTACGTGCTACCCCCTGGGGTTCTCGGGAAATAAGAGCGAGCCCCGGAAACTTCTGATCTAGCCCCTGGAACTCCAGAAAATCATGTAAATTCATTTAAAAATCAGTTTTAGCCCCTGGACTTAATAAAAATTAGGAAAAACACCTCTGATAAGTGTAGATAGACCCCTAGAAATTCTGAAAATAATATTATAGACCCTGTAGTGGGGTAAGTTTAACTTTTTAGCCCTGTTTAGTATTTAATGTAGGAAATTGAATATGTGGCTAGTGTTTAAATATTGAAAAGTGGGACAAACATATTGTCAAAATTTAATTAAAGACTTTCTCGGTATTTAGGAAACTTTGGAGTGAGATAAAAACATATTTTGGGCTGAATTGAATCTGTTTAATTTATTATTCACATTTAGGGACACATTTTTAAGTAAAGAATAGTTCTAGAAAATAGGGAAAAATAATTGTGAAATAGTTTACATCAGAGGCAAAGGTCAAAATATGTTGTTAAATTATTTAGGACCAGAACCTATTCTGTTTAGATGATGTGTCCTACTATTTTCATAATAAAGTACACATTTATGCATAGGAAAATAAATCTGAAAATATAGCAACTAGTAAATGATAAATGGAGTTTCTAAAATCCAAAGAATTCAGTTTAGGGTTGGAAGAATATCTGAAGGCACATATGGAGAAGAAAAATATCTTTCATACATATTTGGTAGTAAAAAGGTGTAGTAGTTGAATATAAGGAATTTATTTAAATTGGAAAATCATATATATATATATATATATAGTATGTAAGTATAAATGTGAACACCAAAGTAGGAATCATATACACATGATTAAAAGTGCATGAAAGCCACAAATCAACACACATAGAGTAACCACAACACATATAATGGTGAATGACTTTCATAAATATGAATGTGTGGTTTGTATGAAGTGGAAGGGTGAACTATGTCTTATGGATTGTTGTTTTTCTTTTGCTATGTGTGATGGTATGATGTAGAACCTGCTCAAGAGCAAGTTATTCCTTTCCAAGATCAGGACTACCCATTTCAAGAGCAGCAGGAAGGAGGCAAGTGTCCTTGACCACATTGATCCTATACTAGGATGTTTAGATAGAATTATTGCATTGTCAAGTTAAATATGAAACCCATGCTAGGAAGTATTCCCTAGAATTGCATCACCTTGTTTCCTTGTAGCTTGGGTTGGGATTTATTCTATCATGTCAGTTATTATTATGCATATGCTTAGCCATGCTTAGAATGGGATATTTTGGATATGAGATCATCAGTTTATTTTTACCATACTTTTGAATGAGATATTGTGAGTTATGTAGAGGTAGGGATCAAGGCAAGTTGGATGTTTTGGTTGTGTGCTTGGTGCACGAGACTCGGGTTTGTGTTTAGTACTTGCCTGGATCCTAAGGACCGGTTCATGGAGCATGTAACCTGGCTTTACAGTGCCAACCACATGCTGAGATGGGGCAGCTTGGCCAATTAATTAGGTGTATCCCCGGCGTAGTATGGGTGTGTTGGATGGTGCGGGGAGTAGGTGTCAGCTGGACTACCATATGAACCGCAAGGCTCAAGAGGGGGCCTCTGCAGCGGGGTTGGAGCCTCTTGTGTGCTGTTAGGGGTGAAACCTCAGTGGGCCCACGCTCGTCGGGAATCCCTTTGTAAAGGCTTCGTAGTGATCTCCTGGCTACACACCTGGGAAGTGTGAATGTGGTTCGTAGGCACTGGCATAATAGAGGTTCTTTTAGTCCACCCGGCAACGGGGGATGAAATCACTACATGTGGGTACAGTGGTACAAACTCTGCAGAGTCAAAAACTGTCATGACAGCCGTGCTCACGGTCAAGAGCGGCTTGGACTTATTCATGATTAGAGGAGTGATGGTTTTGGAAGTTGTGGATGTTAAGCAGGGAGCTTAACATTGGAAATGATGTTATGGTTATTTGATTATGATGATGGTATGGGAGCTTGGGACCATTTCAACTGTGTAGTAATGTAGGTGCTTAATAAGCTAAGGTGATAGGTATTAATTGCATAGTGCTTTAACCATGAGTTCAACCTCTCCTTGTTCTAGCCATGCATGATATAATTTTCCCACACTTGCTGAGTACCATTGGTACTCAACCTTGCATATTTTTTGGTCTATATTGCTGCTCAGGTCAAGATAATGAGGTGGTGTATAATGACCTAGATTTTGGACCCGAAGAAGGTTTCTAGGTTCATGGAGACCCCCGGGCAACGCCTGTGACGGAGCCCTCAGGAATAATATTCCGCTGCTAGTCTATTTACTTGTGATGAACTTATTATTGTCCATCGAGACATTTGCTATTGTAAGACTTATTTATATTCGACACCTGGCTTGTAATAAATAATGCTTCACTATTTGTCATCACATGTATGAGAAAATGATCCTGGCATACATGTGTTATTCACTTGGTTGTTCTTCGGAAAAACCGGGTGTGACAGAAGTGGTATCAGAGCCAAGGTTGCCCGTAGGAACATGGACCTAGGTAGAAATGGACGTATTTAAGGATCTTATTTTCTTAAAAAAAACTATTTTTACAAAGGTGTGGATTGAAAAGTGTTATTTAAGTGAGTCACTTTCTTCATCTTACCCCAACTTTCATTCAAAATAGGATTTTTGTTTGAGAGTTTATCTAACCTAATTTTAAATTCTTTTTGTTTTAGATGGTTCGCATGATTCGCACCGCTCGCAAGTCCACAGGAGGGAGAGTTCCCGTAGTTGCCCTTGCCGAGAGAGAGGAGAGACGTCCGGTGACGTACCTTTCCTACGGATTGGCAGTAGGAGGCTTATTGCGCCATCTTCGGCGTATGCTCGAAGCCGTCGGCAATACGGGCAAGCTAATCATCCACTATAACTCCACCAGGACCATCCGTGAGAAGAGGGGAGAATGGAGTTCATAGATGAGGATCATACACGAAAATTAGCTGCTTAAGATTCACCACTCTCCAGCTTGTAGAGCGACACAGGTCGATGCGGAGAAAGATGTCACCTGGGAGGCCATCACCTGCCAGAGCCACATCTATCGTCGCCACTTGGACAAAACTGAGTGTCCTCGAGCGTGAGAGTGGTACCACGGAGTACAAGTACCCGCCGGTGCAGCAAGGGACTTCCCATGAGCACATGGACTTGTGCTTGGAGGATGCTGCTATGCTCAGCACTCGACTGCAGGAGTGTCAACAAGAGCTTCAGGATGTTCGGGACACCCTGAAGGAAACGGAGGCGTTGCTGCAAGCCTGCTTAAGGGCGAGAGAAAGGGGAGATGGGAATGAACTGTGTGTCACCGCGAATGATACATGGACTCCTGACTCCCCAGATCGTCGGGCGATAAGGCGTCGTCGCACTTCTCCACCAGCAGCCTCCCCACCCAAAGCAGAGTCATAAGGCAGCCGTAATGATGAGGAAGATCCCGAAGAGCCAGCTCAAGAAAATAAGTAGCGTAGAGTCTTTCCCTTAAATTAGAAGGATGTCGAGTAGTCGAGTCGTTACGTTAGTTAATGGTGTGTTAATGCTTGGTGTGTGACGTGAGTTGTGGAAGCCATGAGCAATTGTCCACAGCCTCGTCTTTAGATTGTTTTGCTTTGGTGTGTGAACCCACGTGAAATAATATTGCATTTATTTTTGTGTGAGAAATGAACCCTCAGAAAAGTATAACAAAGCCTCAATACTTCAAAGTACAAACAAGTGAAAGTAGTAAGATGATACTAAATGCTTTCAAATTAACATTGGTTGATGCTGCCAGATGGCCGGAAGAGGAAAAGGACGTGCTGCCAACCCCGCCAACAACAACGATGAGGCCTGCAACCCTCATCTTTCTGGAGGCCAGGACCGGGGTGGTCGCCGTGAAGGAGTTGATCCCCTCCACCAAATGCTGGAGAATCAGAATCAGCTCATCCAGAACTTGACTCAAGTGGTGGCTAAATTGCATCAAGTTCCACCTCCACAAGCTGCACCACGCCAACCAAGGTTGAGTGAGTTTCTAGGATCTCAACCTCCGAAGTTTGCAAGTGCTGCTTAACCTCTGGAGGCAGATGATTGGCTAAAAACCATTGAAAGCAAGATGAGGATCATACAGTGCCAAGGGTATGAGAGGGTGCTGTTTGCCTCTCATCAATTGCATGGACCTGCTGCTGATTGGTGGACCGCCTACGTGGCCGCCCATCATGACCCTGAGAACATCACTTGGGAAGAGTTCAAGCGTAGCTTCCGCAACCATTACATCCCAAGAGGTGAACTCAAAAACAAGAGGAAGGAGTTTTTGGGACTGCAGCAGGGAAACATGACGGTGAGGGAATATCTCACTAAATTTACTCAACTACCCCGTTATGCCCCACGGGACATAGAGACCGATGAGCAGAAACAAGATTGTTTCGTGGAAGGACTTACCGCAGAGATGCAGTGTGCAATGTCCTCAAATGAGTATGAAAGCTTCCAAAAGATGGTGGACAGAGCATTTGTGGTAGAAAGGAAGCTAAAGGCCTTGGAAAATGAGAATAAGAGGAAGGCCGGGTGGTCACATCAAGCCTCAGAGAGCAACACCCGCCCACGTTTGATGCAGCAACCTACAGGGCAGACGAACCGTGCTGCGGTACCCTACTCAGCACCAAGAGGGTACAACCCGAACTACAGGCCTCCCGCAGCACCAACACAGCCACAACGTCAGTTTGTACAGCAGCCTCGCCCCGCATATCCACCTCGTCCAGCCGTACAAGGACCTCCAAACCAACCCCAAGACAACAAAGGCCAGGCACCTAAGGTTGGGGTGCTTTTTTTTAGCTGTGGTGAAGTGGGGCACTACGCCCATAAGTGCCCAAAGAAGAAGCCCACGCAGCCTCAACAGCAGAATGTAATGAGAGGACGGGTGAACCACGTCACTATGGAGGAAGCACAAGATGCACCCGACGTGGTAGTTGGTAAGTTTCCTGCCAATTTACACCTTGCAACCCTGCTGTTTGATTCTGGTGCTACCCACTCGTTCATTGCTCAAGGGTTTGTTAAGAAGTATGACCTAGCAACAACACAAATGAACCATATGCTAGCCGTAAACTCTCCAGGTGGAGAAATAAGGACAAGACAAGTGTGTCCCAAGGTGAACCTAGACATTAATGGGGTAGTATTTACTGCTAACCTCATAGTGATAGATTCACAAGGGATAGATATTATCTTGGGTATGGATTGGTTGACCAAACATAAAGGGATTATTCATTGTTCGACCAGAACGGTGGAACTAACTCACCCTAGTGGCACAAGAGTAAAGTTCATAACAATACACGAGCCTAGGAGGGACATTAAATTAAATCAAGTTGAGGTGAAAGTGGAGGAGATCAGGATTATCCGGGAATATCCAGATGTTTTTCCGGAAGAATTGCCAGGTATGCCTCCCGATCGTGAAGTGGAATTTGCAATTGAGCTAGTGCCTGGAACAGCCCCGATATACAAGAGACCTTATCGGATGGACTCTAAGCAGCTAGAAGAACTCAAGGATCATTTGAGAGAATTGACGGAAAGGGGGTATATTCGCCCTAGTTCCTCGCCATGGGGAGCTCCGGTGATATTTGTGCCCAAGAAGGACGGAACCCAAAGGTTATGCGTGGATTACCGTGCTTTGAATGAGGTAACCATCAAGAACAAGTACCCATTACCTCGCATTGAAGACTTGTTTGATCAGTTGAGGGGAGCTTGTGTGTTCTCGAAAATTGATCTCAGGTCGGGATACCACCAACTCAAGATAAGGCAATCTGATATTCCCAAGACAACTTTCGTATCTCGGTACGGACTGTATGAATACACTGTCATGCCTTTCGGGCTAACTAATGCCCCGGCATACTTCATGTATCTCATGAACAAGGTATTTATGGAATATCTGGACAAATTTGTGGTAGTTTTCATAGATGACATTCTCGTCTTCTCCAAAGATGAAGAAGAACATGAGAAACATCTAAGGTTGGTGTTGCAGAGGGTAAGAGAACACCAACTATATGCCAAATTGAGCAAGTGTGAGTTTTGGCCGAAGAGAGTTCCCTTCTTAGGACACATAATCTCGGGGGGAGGAATCTCCGTAGATCCCGCCAAAATCGAGGATACCCAGAAATGGAAGACCCCTGAAAATGTCGGGGAAGTTCGAAGCTTCTTGGGATTGGCTGGATACTATCGACGGTTTATTGAGTGATTCTCTAAGATCTCAAGACCCCTCACCAAACTGTTGGAGAAGGGAATCACATTCACATGGACGCCACAGTGCGAGACGAGTTTTCAGGAGCTGAAGAAAAGGTTGACAACAGCCCCAGTGTTGGTTATGCCAGATATGCAGAAGAATTTCACGGTGTACTGCGATGCCTCTGGAAACGGGTTGGGATGTGTTATCATGCAAGAAGGGCATGTCGTGGCTTATGCATCCCGGCAGCTTCGGAAGCACGAGAAGAACTATCCTACACATGACCTAGAACTAGCCGCAGTGGTACACGCGTTGAAAATTTGGCGGCACTATTTGATGGGGAAGAGGACAGAGATATATACGGATCATAAGAGTCTGAAGTACATTTTCACACAGCCAGATCTCAACCTCAGACAAAGGAGATGGCTAGAGCTAATCAATGACTTTGATGTGAGCATCAACTATCATCCCGGGAAAGCAAACGTCGTGGCCGATGCTTTGAGTCGGAAAGTGCAGGTCAATAAGTTGAGCTTGAAGGACATGCCTGCAGAATTGAAGGACGAGGTTATAAGGCTCAATCTATGCCTGGTAAATAGTGGTGAAGCCATCGCCATGGAAGTGGACTCCACACTAGAGCGAGACATACGCGAGGGTCAAAAGAATGATGAGAAGATACAAGAGATCAGACAACTCATCAAGGAAAATAAAGCTCCGGGTTTTAGAGAGGATGAGCAAGGAACGGTGTGGCACGGAAAAAGAATCTGTGTGCCTGAAGTAAAGGAGATCCGTGAATTGATTTTGAAGGAGGCTCACAATTCCGACTATTCCATTCATCCTGGGATTACGAAGATGTACCAGGACCTCAAGGGCAGGTATTGGTGGTATGGCATGAAGCGAGATGTCGCGGAACATGTTGCTCTATGTGACACATGTCAGTTGGTGAAAGCAGAACATCAACGACCCGCGGGATTATTGCAACCACTCAAAGTGCCTGAATGGAAATGGGAAGAAATCAGCATGGTTTTCATCGTGGGATTGCCTAGGACCCAATCCGGATATGATTCGATATGGGTCATCATTGATAGGCTAACCAAGGTAGCTCACTTCATCCCCGTGAAGGAAAGCTACAGCGGATCCAAATTGGCAGAGTTGTACATGTCAAGGATCGTGTGTTACCATGGAGTGCCAAAGAAGATTGTGTCGGATCGAGGGACACAGTTCACCTCAAGGTTCTGGCAGAAGTTGCACGAAACCATGGGAACCCATCTGAACTTTAGTTCTGCCTATCATCCCCAAACTGATGGGCAGACGGAAAGAACCAATCAGATCCTTGAAGATATGCTAAGGGCATGTGCACTCAAAAACAATAGGAGTTGGGACAAGAACTTACCGTATGCGGAGTTTTCCTATAACAACAGCTATCAAGCTAGTATGAAGATGTCACTGTTTGAAGCCTTGTACGGGAGGAAGTGCAGAACTCCCCTATTTTGGAACCAAACGGGGGAAAGTAAAGTGTTTGGTCCAGAAGTACTACAAGAAGCCGAGGCGAAGGTAAGGGAAATTTGCAACAATTTGAGGATAGCATAGACACGCCAAAAGAGTTATGCTGATGTATGAAGAAGAGAGCTCATTTTCAACGTGGGAGACTATGTTTATCTCAAGGTGTCCCCTATCAGAGGACTTCGTCGGTTCAAGGTGAAAGGGAAGTTGTCACCTCGATACATCGGCCCCTTTCAAGTTCTGGAAAGGAAAGGCGAAGTGGCGTATCAACTGGAATTACCAGCTCGTCTATCGGATGTGCACGATGTATTCCATGTGTCACAACTCAAGAAATGCTTGAGGACGCCTGAAGAGGTGTTACCCATGAATGAAGTGGATGTAGCTGAGGATTTGTCTTATGCCGAGCAACCATACAAGATTTTGGAGACAATGGAACGCCTCACCAGAAATAAAAGAATCCGGATGTGCAAGGTGCAGTGGAAGCATCACTCAGAAGAGGAAGCCACCTAGGAGCGGGAAGGTGAACTCAAGGCACAATTTCCGGAATTGTTTTCTTAGAAACACCAATCTCGAGGACGAGATTTCTTTTAAGGGGGGTAGAGCTGTAACACCCCAAAATTTTGATTCAAAACCCTAAATCATGTTAAGAGGGGAATTTAAAAATTTTTGGACGTGTTGCATGTTTTGCAAAAATTCAAATTCAAACTGGAATTCAAATTAATCTCAAATCAGAAAAGAAATAGAAAAAGAAAAAGAGAAAACAGAAAAAAACCGGCCAGTGGGCCGAAACCCACCAGCCGGCCCAGTCAGCACCCACGCCAGCCCGCAGCCGCGCGCGCCGCTTCCTTCCGCTCACAGGTGGGACCCACCCAATCGTCGTCTACCTCGCGCCAGCGCCGGACTCCCTCTCACCCGAATCAAAACCGATCGGGATTTCGGCGTATCCCCGCTGAATTCTGTTCGTAGGCGACGCGGACATGATCTAAACCACTCCGCCGCCCTCCCCCGTCTATAAAAACCCCGGCCTCGTTCTATTTTTTCCCACGCGATCGGCTGTTTTTACTCCGGTGAGAACCGAGACTTCTCCGGCGAATTCTGGCCGATCTAAGCTCGGAATTTCCGATATAACTCGCTGGTCTTGATCCACCGCCTCCGGGGAACCTTGCAGGTGCAGAAAACTCGGTGACTTGCGGTGTAAACACAGCGCCGACGAGCTTCGCCGTGGTTTCGCCTCGGACCTCGTCGCTGATCACCTTCCAGGACCTCCGAGCTCAAGAAAACCCCCGAGGTGAGATCCCCGACCTCCCCTCTACCGATCTATGCCATAAAATCACAGTTCTAGGAAGAATTCCCGAAGATCCGAAAGTTTCCTGCGAGATCGCCGCTTCCCGCCGCCGTGCGCCGCCGGCAGCGCCGCCCGCGCTCGATCAGAGCGACGTGGCCGCTTGTGCACCATTTATTTTAAATCGCACGGTAGGGTTTAAATCCCCGCGTACCGGTTCGATGTTATAATCTCGGCCGTCGGTTTAAAATCGGACGGTCCACGTCAGCCCCGCGTTATAAAGACTGGAATTCTTACGTGCTACCCCCTGGGGTTCTCGGGAAATAAGAGCTAGCCCCGGAAACTTCTGATCTAGCCCCTGGAACTCCAGAAAATCATGTAAATTCATTTAAAAATAAGTTTTAGCCCCTGGACTTAATAAAAATTAGGAATAAAACCTCTGTTAAGTGTAGCTAGACCCCTAGAAATTCTGAAAATAATATTATAGACCCTGTAGTGGGGTAAGTTTAACTTTTTAGCCCTGTTTAGTATTTAATTTAGGAAATTGAATATGTGGCTAGTGTTTAAAAATTAAAAAGTGGGACAAACATATTGTCAAAATTTAATTAAAGACTTTCTCAGTATTTAGGAAACTTTGGAGTGAGATCAAAACATATTTTGGGCTGAATTGAATCTGTTTAATTTATTATTCACATTTAGGGACACATTTTTAAGTAAAGAATAGTTCTAGAAAATAGGGAAAAATAATTGTGAAATAGTTTACATCAGAGGCAAAGGTCAAAATATGTTGTTAAATTATTTAGGACCAGAACCTATTCTGTTTAGATGATGTGTCTTACTATTTTCATAATAAAGTACACATTTATGCATAGGAAAATAAATCTGAAAATATAGCAACTAGTAAATGATAAATGGAGTTTCTAAAATCCAAAGAATTCAGTTTAGGGTTGGAAGAATATCTGAAGGCACATATGGAGAAGAAAAATATCTTTCATACATATTTGGTAGTAAAAAGGTGTAGTAGTTGAATATAAGGAATTTATTTAAATTGGAAAATCATATATATATATATATATAGTATGTAAGTATAAATGTGAACACCAAAGTAGGAATCATATACACATGATTAAAAGTGCATGAAAGCCACAAATCAACACACATAGAGTAACCACAACACATATAATGGTGAATGACTTTCATAAATATGAATGTGTGGTTTGTATGAAGTGGAAGGGTGAACTATGTCTTATGGATTGTTGTTTTTCTTTTGCTATGTGTGATGGTATGATGTAGAACCTGCTCAAGAGCAAGTTATTCCTTTCCAAGATCAGGACTACCCATTTCAAGAGCAGCAGGAAGGAGGCAAGTGTCCTTGACCACTTTGATCCTATACTAGGATGTTTAGATAGAATTATTGCATTGTCAAGTTAAATATGAAACCCATGCTAGGAAGTATTCCCTAGAATTACATCACCTTGTTTCCTTGTAGCTTGGGTTGGGATTTATTCTATCATGTCAGTTATTATTATGCATATGCTTAGCCATGCTTAGAATGGGATATTTTGGATATGAGATCATCAGTTTATTTTTACCATACTTTTGAATGAGATATTGTGAGTTATGTAGAGGTAGGGATCAAGGCAAGTTGGATGTTTTGGTTGTGTGCTGGGTGCACGAGACTCGGGTTTGTGTTTAGTACTTGCCTGGATCCTAAGGACCGGTTCTTGGAACATGTAACCTGGCTTTACAGTGCCAACCACATGCTGAGATGGGGCAGCTTGGCCAATTAATTAGGTGTATCTCCGGCGTAGTATGGGTGTGTTGGATGGTGCGGGGAGTAGGTGTCAGCTGGACTACCATATGAACCGCAAGGCTCAAGAGGGGGCCACTGCAGCGGGGTTGGAGCCTCTTGTATGCTGTTAGGGGTGAAACCTCCGTGGGCCCACGCTAGTAAGGAATCCCTTTGTAAAGGCTTCGTAGTGATCTCCTGGCTACACACCTGGGAAGTGTGAATGTGGTTCGTAGCCACTGGCATAATGGAGGTTCTTTTAGTCCACCCGGCTACAGGGGATGAAATCACTACATGTGGGTACAGTGGTACAAACTCTGCAGAGTCGAAAACTGTCATGACAGCCGTGCTCACGGTCAAGAGCGGCTTGGACTTATTCATGATTAGAGGAGTGATGGTTTTGGAAGTTGTGGATGTTAAGCGGGGAGCTTAACATTGGAAATGATGTTATGGTTATTTGATTATGATGATGGTATGGGAGCTTGGGACCATTTCAACTGTGTAGTAATGTAGGTGCTTAATAAGCTAAGGTGATAGGTATTAATTGCGTAGTGCTTTAACCATGAGTTCAACCTCTCCTTGTTCTAGCCATGCATGATATAATTTTCCCACACTTGATGAGTACCATTGGTACTCAACCTTGCATATTTGTTGGTCTATATTGCTGCTCAGGTCAAGATAATGAGGTGGTGTATAATGACCCAGACTTTGGACCCGAAGAAGGTTTCTAGGTTCATGGAGACCCCCGGGCAACGCCTGTGACGGAGCCCTCAAGAATAATATTCCGCTGCTAGTCTATTTACTTGTGATGAACTTATTATTGTCCATCGAGACATTTGCTATTGTAAGACTTATTTATATTCGACACCTGGCTTGTAATAAATGATGCTTCACTATTTGTCATCACATGTATGAGAAAATGATCCTGGCATACATGTGTTATTCACTTGGTTGTTCTTCGGAAAAACCGGGTGTGACAGAAAGGCGTCGCACTCAAGAGGCTGGCGACAACATGACGTCGGCCTCGACCCAGCCTGGAGGGCAGACCTTCGCTACGCGAGCACTGCCCCAGGCGTACGCCGCACAACATAAGCCACAACCATGTGCTCTGCATGCGGCGTCCCCGGCCTATGGCGCAACCTTGCCCATACCGGGGTACACTGTGCCAGGTGCAACCAAGCGTTCACGGCACCAGTACCTGCACTGGGAGCCAGCAACCGGCTATGGCAGCGCCGACCCCGGCAATGCAGGCTCCAACCAGCGTCAGGTCTTCTGTAGCGCTGGGCGTACCCGGCGGCGGTGCGCTAGCCGCAACAAGAGTGCTACTGCACAATCCGCCTGCTGGGGACGCGCCTCAGGCAGCGACCCAGCAGTGGATTCGCGAGGTAGACCGTCTTGTCGTCACCGCCGCAAACCCTTGACTTCGGCGGGGACGACGCTCCGGCCAACCGGCTGTGTCGCTGACACGCACGCCAACGGTTGATGGACAGACGGCGGATTCCAGCTCCAACAGGCTTCTGTCGACGGACCTGAGGACTGAGCTGGAACGATGCCACCTGGGCCAAGACGCCCGCATGTTCCTCGAGCGGCGACGAGAAAGGCGTCGCAGCCAAGAGGCCGGCGTCAGCATGACGACTGCCTCAACCCTGCCTGAGGCGCAGACTTTCACCACGTGAACTCTGCCCCAGACATACGCCACGCAGCATATGCCACAGCCATATGTCCTGCAAACGGCGCCCCCGGTCTATGGCGCAGCCTTGCCCATACCGGGGTACACTGTGCCAGCGGCGAACCAAGCATTCGCGGCACCAACACCTGCAGCAACAGGGGCAGGATGTACGGCCCTGGAGCCCCACCTCCGCTTCACGAGGTGGCCGCGCAAGTTTCGGCTGCACCTGCCTGAGAAGTATGACGGCAGCGTCAACCCAGCGGGGTTCCTCCAGATCTACTCCACCGCTGTACTTGCCGCAGGAGGGGATGAGGCCGTCATGGCCAAGCTACTTCCCTGTCGCCTTGACCGGCCCAGCCCGATCTTGGCTAATGAACCTCCCTCAGGGTTCCATAACTTCCTGGGGAGAGCTCTGCCGGCAGTTCATTGCCAACTTCGGCAGCTCCTACACCCGTCCCGGCACGGAGCTTGACCTCCAAGCCATCAAGCAACAACCTGGGGAGTCGCTGCGCTCCTTCATCCAGCGGTTCTCCCAGGTACGCAACACCATTCCGCATATTCAAAGTGCTTCTGTGGTGGCGGCACTTCGACAGTTTCAAGGACAAGAAGATGCTTGGGAGGCTTGCAACCACAGAGGTCTGCGATGCCTCCGAGCCCTTCAGCCTGGCGGACAAGTGTGCCAGAGCAGCCGGAGGGCGGAGCTGGCACTCACTGCCAGCTTCCGAAGCCGGAAGACAGCCTGAAGGCGGCGGAGTTCAAGCTGAGCTCCCGACCACGTCACACAGCAAAGAGCCAAGCACTGGCTGACTTCGTGGCTGAGTGGACGCCAACGAAGGCTGACCCAGGGGGCCGCGAAGACGGTGAACCAAAGTACCGAGCTCCGGTCTTCACCTGGCCTCACTGGACGCTCTTCTTCGACGGCTCCTCGCGAAAGCAGGGGGCCGGTGCCGGCGTACTGCTTCTCATGCCATCGGGGGAGCAGTCTGGGTACATGGTGCGTCTCAATTCCAAGGTAACCAACAACTTGGCAGAGTATGAAGCACTCATCTTTGGCCTAAAAGACAGTCCTGTCTCTGGGCGCTCGCCAGTTGTTGGCGCAGGGCGACTCCCAGCTAGTTATCAAGCAAGTTAAGGGTGAATGCCCCTGCAATGACCCACAGCTAGCTGCTTATCTGCTTCACGTGCGGATGTTGGAGAAAGAATTCCTTGCCTTGGACCTGCGCCATGTACCGCGCGCTTGCACGGCCGCAGCTGATGACTTCTCAATGAAAGCCTCCATCGGAGCCCCTGCGCATGAAGGAGTCTTCGAGAGGACGTTGCTGCGGTCCACAGCCCGGCCCGCCGAGCCGGGCGAAGGGGGCTGAACCAGTGCCTCGAAGCTAGGCAGTCCCGGCGGCCTTGGATGCTGCCAAAGGATCGTAAGAGTCACTGGGGACTCCGTGCAACCCAGCGCTCAAAATCCAGAAGCTCAAGTAGTCCCGATGCATGGACCACGGAGGTCCGGGACTCCTTGAAGGACATCCTTCCTGATGAACGTGCATCCGCTGAACGGGTGGTGCGGATGGCTAAGTGCTACGCGCTGGTATCTTTACTGGCGTGGCGCCACGACATCCTATTGCGGTGCATAACCCAGGAGGAAAGCTGCGATTAGCTCGCAGTAATCCAAGGAGGCGAGTGCTGGGAACGCTCATCGTCCCGCACGTTGGTCGGTTAAGCCACCCGGCATGGCTCCTACTGACCGAGAGCCACCTGGACACCGTCAAACCGGTTAGGGATGCAATGCGTGCCAGGTCCACGCCAAGCAGACCCACACAACCGGTGCAGACGCGCACCCCAGAGCCGTCGGGGGATACCGGCTCCTCCATGTCGAGGGCCAGCCGGACTTCCCAGGGCCGGGTCACGGGAACTACCCTTCCACATGGTATGCGGGGCCGAAGCCATGCTTCCCCTTGATATAGCCATGGGGGTCCCCCCGTGTCCGGCATACGACGAAGCCACGCATGATCCGCTCTGCGTGAAGACAGGCGCTCTGACGCTACCCAGTAAGTTCACCATGCTTACTTAGGTGTTTATTTAAATGACGCATTAATTTATATGAACACCTCCCCACGCTCTAGACAGTGCGCGTCCATTGTACACTCGGCTCCTCTTTCCGGCTCTCATGCATAGTCGATATTTGCCGTCCTGCCGAAGGCGGTAGTGCTTGGGGTACCTGCCAGAGGCTCGGTGGCCTTTTGGATCTCCCCCTATAAGGGTACTGCACCGCCAGTTGGTCTCCTCCGAGAAAAGACCTACGCTAGAACGGGGGGTCAGGAGCCTTGCTTTGCCCGGTCTTGCACCCAAAGCATGCGCACTCTGCCTCCCGGCGCTACGGTCTGAGTACCAGGGGGCCGGGCAGTTACACCCTGATTGGGGCTGGGGCCAGACCTCCGGGACCAAGTGCACTGGATTACCCAAGCCCCGTATTCCGGCCTGGGACAGTAAGCCAAATGAGACTAAGGGATAGGAAAGGGGGGACCACTGAGACGTTCCGGACCTCCGCCCCCACAGCTGGGCCGAGCTCCGAGGCCAGCCCTCGCCCTCCTTTCAGAGGCGAGCGCTGATGCCGGACCTCACGCCCTTCGCTGGCCTGAGCTCCGATGACTTCCGGACTCTGCCTCCACAGCCAGGCCGAGCTCCGAGGCCAGCCCTCGCCCTCCTTTCAGAGGCGAGCGCTGATGCCGGACCTCACGCCCTTCGCTGGCCTGAGCTCCGATGACTTCAGGACTCCACCCCCATAGCTGGGCCGAGCTCCGAGGCCAGCCCTCGCCCTCCTTTCAGAGGCGAGCGCTGATGCCGGACCTCACGCCCTTCGCTGGCCTGAGCTCCAATGACCTCCGGACCTCACGCCCTTCGCTGGCCTGAGCCCCGATGACTTCCGAACTCCGCCCCCATAGCTAGGCCGAGCTCCGAGGCCAGCCCTCGCCCTCCTTTCAGAGGCGAGCGCTGACGCAGGACCTCACGCCCTTCGCTGGCCTGAGCTCCAATGACTTCCGGACTCCGCCTCCACAGCCAGACCGAGCTCCGAGGCCAGCCCTCGCCCTCCTTTCAGAGGCGAGCGCTGATGCCGGACCTCACTCCCTTCGCTGGCCTGAGCTCCGATAACTTCCGGACCTCCGCCCCCACAGCCGGGCCGAGCTCCGATGCCAGGCTTCACCCTCTCCTAAGAGGCTGAACACCGAAGCCGTCAAGACCCTGCCAGCACAGGGAGTACTCAAGACAAGAAAGTGCGCGGATCAGAAGAGACAAAGGTCCCACCTCGGGCTCGCTATCTCCCCCGTGATGGGCCCGGGGGCCACTGTCCGTACCCTCGATATGGGGTACCCCCGCGCACAGGGGAAAATGCCTTAGGATCTCGCCCTTCTCTGCAGGGAGAGCTCCGAAGGCGCAACGCGTCCAGCGGGGCCGGACCTCCCTCTCCTCAGAGGAGAGCTCCGGGCCCACCACGTGGCATACAGAAGCCGAACCTCCCCCTCCGCGGGAGAGAGGTCCGAAGGTGCCGCGTGTCCGTAGAGGCCGGACCTCCCTCTCCTCAGAGAGGAGCTCTGGGCTCGCCGCGTGGCCAACAGAAGCCGAACCTCCCCCTCCGCGGGGAGAGGTCCAAAGGCTCCACGTGTCCTGCGGGGCCGGACCCCCCTCTCTTCTGAGGAGGGCTCCGGGCCCGCCACGTGGCCAGCAGAACGGCGCTGCCTGCCCCCGAGCGATAGGAAGCGGGCGTAAATACGCCCCGTACCTTGCCCGTATAAGGTATTCAAGGCCCGCGCCTTCCCAAGACGCGGAGACGCGGAGCACGCCTCTGTCAGGTGCCGTTGCGCCCAGTTGCATCACAGATTGGCGCGCAGTGTCAGAGGCTGCCAGCCAATAAACGCAGCGACAAGACATCCCATGCCGCCCCCGCCGTCATCATCCACTACGACTAGCATGCGGCATGGGCAGAGCTACAAGACAAAGACTCAGAAGCCTTAGGCAGAGACAACTACCGGCATAACTGCAGATACGGTAGATATCAGTCAATCTCCCCGGGAACACCTGTCGGGTCCCGGCCCCCCTTGTAAGCCACCCGAGTCTTGGACTATAAAAGGCTCGGGTAGGCGACGTTAGCAGGGGTTCGGACTCTAGCCATCCGCACCCTGGGTTTGCATTTCTGCAACTCATACGCTAGCCATTCACGCCCATGCTGTAACTCACCCCCAAGCTCAGGACTCCGGCCCTGAGCAGCAAGCAATACAGCGAGCTCCATAGCTCGCTGTGGACGTAGGGTTTTACGCTCCGGCGGCCTGAACCACGTAAAACTCACAGTGTCAAGCTCTTACTAACTCGTCCATCCGCGCAAGCTCTCCGCAAGGGACTAGCCCCACCGAAAAAAGAACCTCCGTGGGCTGCCCAGTGCAGGCCCGGGGGAAGTGTCGACCGAACACTTCGACAGGGCCCGCTGGACCCGTGGATCCTTCGGTCTTGCCTTGGAGTTCCGATCTTGCATGATCCCGTAGTGGCCCCCTGGTAGGGGCGTCCCATTGGCAGGTGCTCCTACCACATTCCTGTAGGGATTTTGAGGCCGAGAGGTCCTGCACACAAGTAGGGGAAACGTAATTCTCCTTGGGGGCTCCCCCTCCTTTATCTCATAGTCTTTTTTGACTCACGGTCCCTAACCATATGCACGGTGCTTGGGGACTGTAGTGCGTGAAGTGCCGGGGGCTCGGGGCCCCTTCGACTATCGGCAGGTACCTCCGACGCAACCGCCTCTGGTAGGGCAGCAAATGCCAACTAGTGGTGAGAATGAGAAGAGGGAGCTGAGCGCATGGCGGGCATGCACCGCAAGGGTAGTCATAAAAAACTTAGTACATAATTTAAATGAGTACGAGGAAAGAGCAAAGTAGAACAGGTTTCTTTTCGTATAACTTTCCAAAGGAGGAAGGCAGGCTAAACATGGAGGCCACGACCCGCCCCATTAAGAAGGGAAGCAAGACTCTACGCGCTTGGAGTCGGAACCAGGCAAAGCTGAACGTAGTCCTGTACCGTCCCCTGGGGCTTAGTTGCTCCGAGCGCTGTTCCTGGACTCTATGGAATTTATTACGAAAAGAAGGGACTGTCCTATCTTTGCTCTAGGGGTAGAACTTAAGGAGGTGTTCTATGTTCCAAGGGTTTGGGAGCAGGTCCCCATCCTCGGTGGAAAGGCGCACGCGCCCGGGGCGGCACACTTTTGCGACTCGGAAGGGACCTTCCCAACTAGGGGAGAGTTTGTGGGTCCCTTCATGAGAAAGTATGCGCCGCAGCACCAGGTCACCTTCCTGCAGCTCCCGGGCATGCACAGATCTCTGGTGGTAGCGACGAAGCGCTTGTCTGTACCGTGCGTTACGGAGTGCTGCATGCAATCGGACCTCGTCGACGAGGTCGATTTCTCCACGCCGGAGGTTGTCCTGCGCGGCTTCGTCGTAAGCCCGGACACGGTGAGACTTCATGGTGATTTCTGGGGGAAGTACAGCTTCGGCCCCATACCATGAAGAAGGCTGTCTCTCCGGTGGCCCGGCTCTGGGATGTCCGGTTAGCCCATAGTGTGCTCGGAAGCTCATCCACCCAATTGCACCATGTTTCTTCAGACTGGCGTAGGTGCGGGTCTTAAGGCCCCGGAGAATCTCCTCGTTGGCCCTCTCGACTAGCTGATTGCTCTTTGGATGGGCAACAGAGGCATAGCACACCTGAATGCCGAGGTCTTCGCAGTAGTCTTGGGAGGCTGCGCTGGTGAACTGGGTCCCGTTGTCGGTGATGATTCTGTTCGGGAACCTGAACCGGCAGACAATAGACTTGATGAACTTATCTGCGGATTGCTTGTTGATGGTGACAACTGGTGTGGCTTCCGGCCACTTGGTGAACTTGTCGATGCGACATAGAGGTACCGGAATCCCCCGACGGTTCTGGGAAATGGTCCCAAGATGTCCAGCCCCCATACGGCAAACGACCATGAGGGTGGGATCATCTGTATCGCCTGAGCCGGTGTATGGATCTGCTTGGCGTGGAACTGGCACGCCTTGCGGCTCTCGACCAGCTTGACGGCATCCTGGAGTGCTGTCGGCCAGTAGGAGCCATGCCGGAAGGCTTTACCGACAAGCGTGCGTGAGGAAGAGTGACTTCCACATTCGCCTCCATGGATCTCAGCGAGCAAGTCGCAGCCTTCCCCCTGGGTTATGCACAGCAATAGGATGTGGTTGGCGCCACGCCGGTAGAGATCCCCCTCTACCAGCGCGTATCTCTAAGCCATACGCACAATCCGTTCAGCGGTTGCATGTTCATCAGGGAGGATGTTGTCCTTCAAGTAGTCCCGGATCTCCGTGATCCATGCATCGGGTCTGACTTGAGCTTCTGGATCTTGAGCGCTGGGTTGCACGGAGTCCCCAGTGACGCTTACGATCCTTGGCGGCATCCATGGCTGTAGGGCCGCCGGGACCGCCAGCTTCGAGGTGCTGGTCAAGCCCCCTTCGCCCGGCTCGGCGGGCCGGGCTGTGGGCCGCAGCAACGTCCTCTCGAAAACTCCTTCGGGCACGGGGGCTCTGGTGGAACCTTCGTTGATAGGTCGTCAGCTGCGGCACTGCCAGCGCGCGGTACGTGGCGCAGGTCCAAGGCGAGGAAGTCTTTCTCCAACATCTGCACGTGAAGCAGATATGCAGCTAGCTGTGGGTCATTGCAGGAGCATTCGCCCTTGACTTGCTTGATGACCAGCTGGGAGTCGCCCTGTGCCAACAACTAGCGAGCGCCTAAAGACAGGGCTGTCTGCAGGCCAAAGATGAGTGCTTCATACTCTTCCATGTTGTTGGTTGCCTTGAAATTGAGACGCACCATGTACCCAAACTGTTCCCCCGATGGCATGAGGAGCAGTACACCGGCACCGGCCCCCTGCTTTCGCGAGGAGCCATCGAAGAAAAGTGTCCAGTGGGGCTCGGTGAAGACCGGAGCTTGGTGCTCTGGTTCACCGTCTTTGTGGCCACCTGGGTCAGTCTTCGTTGGTGTCCATTCTGCCATAAAGTCGGCCAGTGCTTGGCTTTTGACTGCATGGCGTGGAAGGAAGTCCAGCTCAAACTCCGCCAGCTCCGCCGCCCATTTAGCAACGTTGCCAGTCGCATGGGGGCTGTGAAGAATCGTCTTCAGCGGATACGAGGTGACTACCGAGACCCGGTGGGCCTGGAGGTAATGGCGGAGCTTCCTGGAGGTCACGAGCACCGCATACAGCAGTGTCGAAGTGTTCGGTCGACACTTCCCCCGGGCCTGCACTGGGCAGCCTGCGGAGGTTCTTTTTTCGGTGGAGCTAGTCACTTGCAGAGAGCTTGAGCGTATGGACGAGTTAGGGAGAGCTTGACACGGCGAGTTTTACGTGGTTCAGGCCGCCGGAGCGTAAAACCCTACGTCCACGGCGAGCTATGGAGCTCGCTGTATTGCTTGTTGCTCAGAACCGGAGTCCTGAGCTTGGGGATGAGTTACACCTTGGGTGTGAATGGCTAGAGTGTGAACCCTTGCTAACATCGCCTACCCGAGCCTTTTATAGTCTAAGACTCGGGTGGCTTACAAGGGGGGCCCAGGACCCGACAGGTGGTCCCGGGGAGATTGACTGTTATCTACCGTATCCACAGTTATGCCAGTAGTTGTCGCTGGCGAAGGCTTCTGAGTCTTCGTCTTGGCGCCCTGCCCATGCCGCATGCTGGTCGTAGTGGTTGATGACGGCGGAGGCGGCATGGGATGTCTTGTCGCTGCGTTTATTGGCTGGCAGGCTCTGACACCGCGCGCCAGTCTGTGATGCGACCAGGCGCAACGTCACCTGACAGAGGCGTGTTCCGCGTCTCCGCGTCTTGGGAAGACGCGGGCCTTGAATACCTTGTACGGGCAAGGTATGGGGCGTCTTTACGCCTGCCGCCTACCACTCGGGGGCAGGCAGCGCTCTTCTACTGGACACGTGGCGGGCCCGGAGCCCTCCTCAGAGAAGAGGGAGGTCCGGCGCCGCAGGACACGTGGAGCCTTCGGACCTCTCCCCGCGGAGGGGGAGGTCCGGCTTCTGTTGGCCACGTGGCGAGCCCGGAGCTCCTCTCTGAGGAGATGGAGGTCCGGCCCCGCTGGACACGTGGCGCCTTTGGACCTCTCCCCCGTGGAGGGGGGCGGTCCGGCTTCTGCAGGCCACATGGCGAGCCCGGAGCTCTCCTCTGAGGAGAGGGAGGTCCGGCCCCGCCGGACGCGTGGCGCCTTCAGAGCTCTCCCTGCGGAGAAGGGCGAGTTCCTTAGGCATTTTCCCCTGTGTGCGGGGGTACCCCATATCGCGGGTACCGACAGTGGCCCCCGGGCCCATCATGGGGGAGATAGCGAGCCCGAGGTGGGACCTCCGTCTCTTCTGATCCGCGCACTTTTTCTATGTCCTGCATTGACCGCTGCCGGAGCACGAACAGTCGCGGGATCGTGGGAGCGTGCGCCCACTTGATGGTTGCCTTTACTGCGGCGGTTACCAAGGCTTCCATTCCTGTACGTCGTGGCGCTTTCTTCGGGAACTGCCGGAGTGCCTTGCCGGCTTGTCTTCTTAGGAGACTGACTCCTTGACCCACCGCTTCAGTTGGGCGGCTTGGGTCCACCTGTCGTTGGCTCTCGGTCTTGGAGCCGAAGCGTTTGCCGATGCGGTGTATTCGAAGAGTTTCAGATCGCTTGGAATTGCACCTGGGAAGTTTTAAGAGGGGATCTTACGCACATTGCGGCTTCCCTTCGCACTTCACAGCGAAATTTCTTGGACTCTTGTGCCTTTGTCTTCTTGCCTTTGAGTCCTCCCTCGTCATGGCCTCCAACCCGCCACCAGAGAAGAAGCGCGCTCGATCTCCTCCAGTGGCGGCGTCTGTGCCAAGTCGGGGATCTGGGGTGCCTGCATCTCCTGCTTCTGGAGATGGCACTCCTTCCGGTGGCGACTCAAAGAGGCCCCAGGCTGATTCGTTGAGGGGAGCTTCTGGGGCGTCCCCTGTTCTGCCAGTTCAAGTGACTGCGGAGCGGCCGTCAGTGACAGCGGCGGGCTCTGGGAGTTCTACCCCGGCTCGGAAGTCAGGGTTCAGAGCCCGCTGGAGTGTTCGCGCTTCCCGGCCATCCCCAACTGGCGGGGAGTCTGCGCCGTTGCGCTCAGAAACCGGGACAGCTGCCACGGCTCCCAAGTCAGCGTGAGCTTCTCCTGTTCCGGTGTGCCCGGACTCCGCGGCGGCGTCATCTCTTCCTGCCGAGACGGCCGCCGCAGCCCCCAGGCCAGCGCAGGTCGACCCTGCACCAGGCGGCCCGGCCTTTATTCCAGCGCCGCCTTCCCCGGCTCGCCCCTCTCCACAGGTCAAGAAGCCAGAAGCTAGAGAGGGTCCAGCAGGTCCGGCTGCCGGAGTGTAAAAGTCCCAAAAATGTGTATGAATAAAAACTATGGTTTGAGTTCATATGTGTGGCAATGACAGGAAAAATGGGACTTGCTAAAACTTTTCTTCATGCAAGGTAATACATGGATGAATATCCAACATGAGGTTCACCTTTTTATTTAAAAGTGTTGGACCAATAAGGAGTTAAATACCTCTTTGCATGAAAGTTTAAAATTCAGATTTGAAATTCAAAGTTCACACATAGGGTGAGCAAAAACTTTGAATAAACATGCAGCCCTATAGTTGGGATTATAGGGAAAATTTTGCTCACAAACTTTTCATTTATAGGGTGGGCTCAAAAAGGGGTTAAAGAGGAGAATTTGCAAACTTCAACCAAATTCAAATTTGGAAAGCAAATTCAAACTGAATTGGAAGGATTCAAATTCTAACCCACACTTTAAACTCAGAATTGTAGGAATTAAGAGGATCAGCTTGAGAAGATATTTGGGGAGGAAATGTGGAGTGGGACCCACATGTCATAGAGCTAGAAGAGGAGCCTTGCACCTTAAGTCTCAGCCCCAGTGGGGAAATTCATCGAGCAGCACGTGGGCCACGAGCAGCTCCCACCGTGGAGCCACGGGGACGCTCGGCAGCGCCACCAGCTGCTGCATTTCCCCACACACAGCGCCCAGAGGCGGTTCTGCGGCCAGATCAACCCCCCCCCCTGGACGAAGCAACGGCCGTCCCTTCTTCTCCTCCTCATGAGCGCACGGCCAGCGACCGTCTTCCCCTCCGCCTCTCGGTCCGATCGGAAGAACGGCGAAACCACCACGCTCTTTCCTCCCCTGAGCTGCTAAACATCACCGCGAGCTCGGCCTCCACCTCCCTGACCCGCAAGCCAGCGAGCTGCGGCCTCCGGTGCCCGAGAACGACCACCGCCGCGACGACCTAAGCCGAGAAAGTGTTCGGGCGCTCGTGGACAGCCCTCCACAGCGGGTTTCACGGCCGAACGATCACACCTATGGACGCGCACGGGTGCGGTGCTGCTCTCAGACCAAGCTCAGGCCATACCGTGAAGCATTGCCGGCGAATTTCGAAGTTTTGCTCCGGCGACCCCATTCCGAGCTTCCGGTATGATTCTTTCAAATTCTTGCCCTATGATCCTCCTTAAGTCATAAAATTTGGCACATAGACGCTGGATTAGCCAGCGGTCATTTCTCCTTTAGGATCCAGCGCATGAAAACACCTCAGCACGACGGAATTCGAGCTCGACTGGAGGTGTTCATGGCGGACCCATTCGGTCGCACGGCGACAACCTATTTACAGCCGCTCCCGAGCCATTTTGAGGTTGTGCCGATCCTCCTAGAGGTACGCTGGTGCTGTAGGGCTCTTCGGCACAAGCTTTTGAGGGCTGGAGACCCCGGGCGACGCTGTCGGACTTCCACAGAGGCAGTTACACGTCGCCGGCCATGTTCCGGTCGTCGGCGGTCCTAGCAAACCCCACAGCCCTGTTCCTCGAGGCCCTAAACCCCCTGGCGGCGAGTTGTAGCTCCGGCGGTGGCCGGGAAGGCCGGTCCGGCGAGCTTCCGGTTACTCCGGCGAGGGGGAGAGCGCGGGCGCGGGGAGGAAGCCGGAGGTAGAAGACGAAGCGTGGGCCCCGCCTGTCAGCAGCTCAATTTTTAAACCCGGGATCGGGTGTGGCCGGGATCCCGTGTGCTGGCGCGAAAAACCCCGTGGCCCTGGTGTGGCCCAGTTCTGATTGGTTGGAATTCAAATAAGCGGGCCCAGTAGGATTTTCAATAGGAGAATAATTCCAGACTTGGCTCAATCTTTAGAAATTCATATCTCCCTGTGGAAAACTCCAATTTGAGTGATTCCAATTGGGTTGGATTCATCTCTCTGAGTTCTATCCAAATATGAACTCAGATTTGTACGAAAGTCAGTATTATATTCTGGAAAATTCTTTGAAAGTTTTCTGAAAAAGAATTATTGAGGGAGTTTGGGTTATCCAAAAATACCCAAATTTTGCCAGAATATTCTTTAGCATAGTATTGACCTAATAGCAAATGTTCAGCTCATTTTAAGATCATTTGAGTAGGAATTTGCTAAAAATAATCTGCTGTGTTCATAAGAGTCCAGAAACATTTTCAGAAAATGTTTCCCACTTCAAAAATCTGTTCTGAGCAATCCATAGCTCCAAAAATCATAGGAAAATTTAGTCAAGATCTCTGGGACATACTTAGAATTGTAGTCACTTAGTTGGGCATGAAAATGCACATTACTACAGAATTAATTCTATTGAGTACAAATGCTTAAAGAATTGTTCTGGGAGAACTACCCAAGTAAAAGGGCTGAATTTTGGACCAGATGACTCTCATGTGATCAAGAACTCACATGTAAATTATCAGCCCAAGATGAGTCCTGTAACTCCCTGTTCTTATTCTCCATACTTATGTATAAGGAAAAAATACATAAGAGATATTGTGAGAATTATGGAGGACACAATATGACTCCACATTAGCTGCAATTTGGCAAGCTAAATCCTTAGGTAGTATAGAACCTGATGTAAAAGTTTTGAGGCCATTGGAGTTCTTGTTCTTCAGTTGCACTCAAATCTTTTCAGCTTATCTATTATGTTCATTAGAGAAAAGGGTTAGTGTATAGCTAAGGGCCTTAAGGTCAAATTAGTTTAATTCTGTTCTTTGCACAACAGAGGCAAACCAAGCCATGCTTGGCTTTTCCACACAACCTCTGTTCTTAAGAAAGTAATTCTATAACTTCTTTCTATTACATTCTATAAAATATGTGCATATGCATTTCAATAGGAACCACAACGAAGGGGACTCAAAGGAGTGATTCATCAAAGTGGATCAAGCTCCGGAGAGTCAAGGGTGGATCTGCAAGGACACTAACTGTTATATACGACTACCCTGCAAAACAGGCAAGCTCCGGTTTGCATTTAACAGCTGTTAAGTTTTTATTTTATATTCACCTTTGGTTAAGATTTGAACTGTGCATTAGGTCTAGTGTTTGATACTCCTCTTGCATAGCCCAATTGACCCATGGGGTATTGGGTAGGTGTCTTTCACCGCGTAGAACTGCCATGCTTAAGTACGGTTCGGTAGAAGTCGAGTGGTGAGATGCTACTCGCAGTTTCAGGAACAACAGGGGCATACGGGATTGGTTCATAAATGAATTAGCAAGTTAAAGTTGAGACCGGAAGGTTGTGGGAGCAGCAGGACATAGGGGCCTGGGTGCTGTAGACCTGTCCGTGTCGGTAAAGGACCGATCCGTATGCGGCCCTGTTGAACAAGTTTGAGTTGTGTACCGGACTCATGCTGGCTATATGGTACCCAGTAAACCGATGTACCTCGGGAAGCTGTCGTTGGGACTTTTCGGGTCGCCTCAGGCGGACGGCCGGTGTGCAGTATGTGGGGAATATTCTCATGACATCTCACGTAGGAAGGTGCACCATGAGAGTAGCTACTGTACGGGGCGACTTGATCGATTGAGCGGGGGTGAAACGGGGGAAAGGCTGCCACGTACGACGTCAGTGATGGTTGTTGTAGGCAACGTCGAGTACGGGCGTACGTGTCGTGTAGTCCGGGTGTTATTGATTCGAATCACCGTCGCTCGCGGAATGGACCGAGCATACTTGTTCTCACAGTCGTGACGTAGTAAGAACTTGCATGAGAAAGGAACTAATCATATTGATGTGAAGTATTATACTAGTGTTGTATTGGATCTCGATGAATAGGCCAGTGCAAACTCGATTGTTTTATGCCATGACAAATTTACATCGAGAGAAAGCGTTTCTTGTTTGATTGTGGACTCCCGATGTAGCGTGCCCAGGGTTACTTAAAATGCTGTAATTAATACCTGAAAGTAAGGATTCACTTTTAGGCGAGTTAATTATGCTTATGCCATCCTATGTTAGGTTCATAACCTCACTTAGAATTTCATGTTTAGGGTGACGGTTAAGTCTTGCTGAGCGTTATGCTCACGGATGCTATCCGAGTTGTTTTGCAGGTAATTGACTCGCTGATTATGAGAAGGGGTGTCGATGAGACTCGGGAACCTCCGAGTGCTTACTCAAAGAGCATCCTCGCCGCTGCAGATTGATCTTCGTGTTGCTAGTAAGAAACGTCCGCGGGCTGGACTGTTTCTTTGTTGCTAGTTTAGATATGAATCGTGAGAGTGATAGTCTTCCGCTGTAGTTTACTCTGATATAACTATTTGTAAAACATTCGTGTACGCTTCCGCAAACTATTTATGTAATATGATGTGTGTTCATCGACCCGTGTGCTGTTGGGTGCCGCATAACACGGCACCACCCAACGAGGTCCCGTGGGGCCGTCTCAGCGTGGTATCAGAGCTGCGTTGGGAACAGAGCACAGATTGAGCATCATATTATGTCAAAAACTTAGGATACGGTGAGATAACGGTACTAGGCCCACATAAGGACTACTATTAGCATATTATGAAGGTGGCGACCTAACTTATGTGTTATTTCGGAAAATCGTGCATCTCGGGACGTCTATGTCTTGGGGGTGCACGTATGCGCTGTCCACCAGTGCGCACAAGCTGAAGGGTGGAGCCTCACGGGTGGCAGGTAACCCGACCCGCTTTAGTATCCTCTACGACTCTTCATGTCGTTTGGGGTATTCGAGCAACGTCTTCCCTGGCGTGCGTGGTGCAATTTGGGAGACCCCGTCACGTGGTCAGTAACGTGAACACGTAGCTCAAGGCGTGTTTGGCTTGAGAACACCTGGGCGAGTGATGACGGCCGGGTGTACAAACTGTTATGGATACCGGGTTCGGTGTGCAGCCGGACCTGATGATTGAGTGTGGCTTATGTAGGTGCTAACCACAAAAAACCTTAGTCCGTGTAGAACACGTTTGCGAGTGACCGTTTTAGTGCCACCTAATGGTACATGTATGCCGGTGTAACCCGGTTAGGTTTTTCTTTGGTGAGGCAACGTAGTACCGTCATATGTCTTACGGTGCATCGTCACCGTACTACACTGGATAGTATTCTTACCTATGAAGAAATCATTCATGACTAACATCCAAACTAAAAATGGATGTGATAAAGAACATATTAGTTACTGAGCTCTTCATTTGAACTAAGTTTCAAAGAAGAGACTTGTTAGGCTTCTTTTGATCTCAAAGACAGAGTGCTCTGTTCAGACAGAAATTTTTATGGTCTTTGACAGAGCGTAACTCTAATTAGTTTGACGCAATGGAGGTGTTTGAGACAGTTCTGTAAAGTTTATTAAGTGCTCTACAACTTTTATGTAGAACTCCAGAGCCAAATCCGACACCAACTTGGTTGAACGCCCAGATGAATGCAAACTGTTCAGAAAACAGAGCAGCTGCAAACTTCTCTGGATGATTCGGTAAATTGGTCATAACAATCTGTAGAAAATTTTCTAAGGGTCTTATAATACACCGTTGGAAAGGTTATGAAACTTACAACGATTTTGTAGTTCATAGTTTGTTCAGAATTGTACCCCAGTTGTATGTAAAACTGTGATGAAAACAGCCACATACAAAGGAGGTGCTGGCAAATTTTAGCCAAAAATTCTGTCAACTTTGAACAATCCTAACTTTTGTCCAGAAATGATCTAGGGGCATGTGAGTACTAATTGAAAATATACTGAAGTTAACTTTAACTTCGGTATTCAACTTGAGTTATGAAAATGCTAATAACTGGATCAAATTCTGGGTTAAATACATAAAGGTCTGTTCTGTACAGACTGAGGGACTGAATATGTTGGCTTTAGAAAGATGTGTAAACATGAAATTTTGTTATGCTTTCATAAAGTTTTAGCATGTTCATGTTTTACATACTTTCACATACTGCTGAGATCATATTTTGACTGCCCTCACAAATTATCTTTGTGCAGTATGGTGCGTACTCATTCTCCGAGTAGGGTTGATAGTTCTCGTCAAGACAATGATGACTCGACTCCACCACGGGCACCGCCATCAACGGTATGGGCGGATGACATGGCTCAGATGGTCGAGTCAAGTCAAGAGAACACAAGACTACTCGAAGCCTTGGTACAACAGGGCTTACTCTAGCGTGCACAACAGGACGTTCCACCTCGGAACGCCTACTTGGATTTCTTGGCGACACAACCGCCAATCTTCACGGAAGCCAATGATCCAGTGGAAGCTGATCAGTGGCATCGAGTTATGGAGTCCAAGTTTGGGGTGTTTGAGTGCGACGAATATCAGAAGACACTATTTGCATCTCAACAGCTCCATGGAGCCGCCGGAAATTGGTGGTTCGCTTATTTTGCCACTGTTCCGGAAGGCCATCAAGTGGAATGGACGGAATTCCGTGAAGCATTCCGTGCTCGTCACATCCCTATGGGTTTTATTAAGGCCCAACAGCAAGAATTCAGGAACCTGAAGCAGGGGGACATGAGTGTCCTCGATTATGTCAGACGATTCAATCTTCTGGCACAATATGCTCCTGCTTATGAGACGAGCGAAGCTGCAATGTGTGACTATTTTTACTATGGCTTGAGTGCCATACTAAAAGAAAAGTTAGCCTTGTTCAATCAAGGCAGTTACACCGAGTTGATCAGTGCTGCTCTGCTACAAGAACAAGCGACACTTTAGTGTCAAGCAGAGAAGAGGGACCGGGAGGATGTGCAAGAAGACACACCAGTCGTTCCTCATAAATACTGTGTGGTGTATCACACACCATCCGAGGAAAGATGGCAAGCACCAGTGAGGTCAACTCTGTACAGATTTCCTGCTCAAGAACCATGTCTTGAAGCAACACCTTTGCCGCAGCAACGAATGACACGTGTGACATCATTGCTGCAGCCAAGTACATCAACTTCTCAACCACAAGTCAACGAAGAACCGGGGAAATCTCCGTGTTCTTATTGCCACCGTTCAGGGCATTTTAGGCAAGAATGCCGGGAGAAGTTGGTGAACACCAGACAGCCATCATCATCAGGTGGTATGCCGCCACCTGCTCCAGTCAACATAACAGCATTGCAATCCGGGAGTGTGCAACATCTTGCTATTGAGGATGTCCCGGAGGGAGCACCGGTGTTAGCGGGCATGTTTACTCTCAGAGACGTGCCTGTGCTCATACTTTTTTATTCCGGTGCAACCCACAATTTCATCAGCAAATCATGTGTGGATCAGCACCAATTATCCACCAATACTCCCACAACGAGTTTTCTCATACGATCACCGGGAGGAAATATCTCTGCCAATCAGATTGTGTCCCGAGCAGCTTTGTGTTTGGGCGGAAAAATATACCCAACATCGCTGATTATGTTGGATAGGCAGAAGATAGACATTATATTGGGGATGTCTTGGTTAAATCGTCACAGTGCCGTTCTCAATATCGGTAACCGGACTGTCCAGATTGACTCGCCGATTCACGGACAGCACACGCTGTTTTTAGACAGCGAAGATCCAGACATGGTAGAGTCCTACCACACGGAAGCACTGAAGCTTGAAGATATTCCGGTGGTACGTGACTATCCCAACGTTTTTCCCGATGACTTACCGGGCATGCCGCCCGAACAGGAGGTCGAGTTTAAGATTGAACTGGCGCCGGGAACGACGCCTATCTCACGAAGGCCTTACAAGATGGCACCTAACGAGCTAGCGGAGTTGAAAGAGCAACTGAATGAACTCATGAGCAAGGGTTTCATACGACCAAGTTCTTCACCTTGGGGTTGCTCAGCGCTGTTCGTTAAGAAGAAGGACGAAACACTACGGCTATGTGTTGATTACCGTCCTTTAAATGCTGTCACAATAAAGAACAAGTATCCTTTGCCCCGCATCGACATCCTGTTCGATCAACTTGTGGGTGCAAAGGTATTTTCGAAAATGGATCTTCGGTCGGGATATCATCAAATCAAAATCCGACCGGAGGACATACCGAAGACAGCTTTCTCGACGAGATACGGACTCTACGAGTACCTCGTCATGTCATTTGGGTTAACCAACGCTCCGGCACACTTCATGTATTAGATGAATTCTGTGTTCATGCCGGAGTTAGACAAGTTCATCGTGGTATTCATCGACGACATATTGGTTTACTCCAAATCTAAAGAAGAACACGCTGAACATCTGCGCCTTGTGCTACAACGGTTGAGGGAGCACCAGTTATATGGCAAGTTCAGTAAGTGCGAGTTCTGGATTGATCAAGTGCCTTTCCTAGGCCATATTATTTCAGCAGAAGGTATCGCCGTGGACCCCAGCAAGATTGAACAAGTGCTGAAGTGGGAATCTCCCAAATCAGTCCACGAGGTCCGAAGTTTCCTAGGTTTAGCAGGGTATTATCGGAGGTTTATTCCGAGCTTCTCAAAGATTGCTAAACCAATGATGGAGCTACTGAAGAAGGGCACTAAATACATGTGGAATACAGCATGTGAATCTGCATTCAAGACTTTGGTGAAACATCTCACCACAGCTCCAGTTCTTGCTCAGCCAGACACGACGAAGCCATTTGATGTATACTGTGATGCATCCGGCATCGGTCTCGGCTGTGTTCTGATGCAAGAATGGCGTGTAGTCGCTTATGGGTCTCGTCAACTGCGAAATCACGAGCAGCATTATCCAACTCACGATCTTGAGCTTGCTGCTGTGGTGTTGGCATTAAAGATGTGGAGGCATTACCTACTGGGTAATCTTGTTCACCTCTACACCGACCACAAAAGCCTGAAGTATATCTTCACGCAGAAGGAGCTAAATATGAGACAACGGAGATGGTTGGAGCTCATCAAAGATTATGAAATTGAGATCCACTATCATCCAGGAAAAGCAAACATGGTTGCCGACGCGCTGAGTCGGAAGGCCCACGTTCATAACTTAGCGGCTGCTGAGTTAGAAGACGAAGAATCAAGCCTCCGTGTCATTCCTTATGGCGCGCTTTATAATCTCGCGCTCATTCCAACAATCCGTGAAGAGATTGTTGAGGCTCAAAGAAGAGACAGAGGTATGTCTCACATACGGAGAAGACTAGACAACGGAGAGGTGAAATGCTTCCGGAAGGATGAGAACGGTACAATATGGTTTAACGACCGTATAGTGGTACCGCGTAATATGAAACTCCGGAAGAAGATCTTAGATGAGGCCCACCTGTCTAAGTTTTCCATTCATCCCGGAAGTAACAAGATGTATCAAGATTTGAAACAGAAATTTTGGTGGACGAGGATGAAGAGGGAGATTGCTAAATACGTATCCGAATGCGATACGTGTAGACGGGCCAAGGCTGATCATATGCGGAAAGCCGGACCGCTACAAACTTTAAAGATTCCGGCGTGGAAATGGGAGGATGTGAGTATGGACTTCATCGTCGGATTACCGCTCACATCCAGGAAGCATGACTCGATATGGGTGATCGTCGACCGGTTGACAAAGTCGGCTCATTTCATACCGGTGAACACTCATTATCGAGCAAGGCAATATGCGGAGTTATTCATCTCCGGAATTATATTCTCACATGGTGTCCCGAAGACCATCATTTCAGATCGAGGTGCGCTGTTTGTTGCTCGTTTTTGGGAGCAGCTGCATGCCTCGTTGGGCACCAAGCTGATTAGGAGCTCCGCATATCACCCTCAAACCGATGGACAAACTGAGAGGGTGAATCAAGTGCTCGAGGACATGTTGAGAGCGTGTGCCATCCACCATGGTAGGAATTGGGATGATCACCTACCGCTGGCGGAGTTTTCATATAACAAAGGTTATCAAGCGAGTATTAAAATGGCACCGTATGAAACTCTCTACGGCCGGAAGTGTCGCACACTGCTGAATTGGTGTGAGTCCGGCGAAAGAGTTCTGTTTGGGATTGATCTTGTCAACGAAGCCGAAGACAGAATTCGGTTGATACAAGAGAACTTGAAGGCTGCACAATCCCGACAGAAGAGCTACGCTGATCAAAGGCGTAGGCCATTACATTTTGACGTCGGAGAACACGTTTATCTTCGTGTATCTCCGATGAAGGGAATTCACCGGTTCGGTGGGAAGGGGAAACTCGCTCCCCGTTTTATTGGTCCTTTTGCTATTACGGAGAAGTGCGGACCCGTAGCCTACCGGCTGGAGTTACCGGCAAGTCTAGCGGGTATTCATGATGTATTTCATGTATCACAGCTGCGGAAGTGCCTCAAATTCACCGCTGCTGTTCGCACTGAGGACATCGACGATTTGAAACCGGACCTGACCTACACCGAGCGACCGGTTCAGATTTTGGATGAAAAGGCCCGGGTAACCCAGAACCGGACGATCAGATTCTTCAAGGTGCTGTGGAGTAATCATACCGCGGAAGAGGCGACGTGGGAAAGTGAAGAGTATCTCCGCACCAACTACCCGGAACTTTTACCTTTGTACAGTTTGTAATTACCTCTCCCGTCTCGTTCCTCTTTTGTAATCTCGGGACGAGATTCTTTTAAGGGGGGAGGAATGTAAAAGTCCCAAAAATGTGTATGAATAAAAACTATGGTTTGAGTTCATATGTGTGGCAATGACAGGAAAAATGGGACTTGCTAAAACTTTTCTTCATGCAAGGTAATACATGGATGAATATCCAACATGAGGTTCACCTTTTTATTTAAAAGTGTTGGACCAATAAGGAGTTAAATACCTCTTTGCATGAAAGTTTAAAATTCAGATTTGAAATTCAAATTTCACACATAGGGTGAGCAAAAACTTTGAATAAACATGCAGCCCTATAGATGGGATTATAGGGAAAATTTTGCTCACAAACTTTTCATTTATAGGGTGGGCTCAAAAAGGGGTTAAAGAGGAGAATTTGCAAACTTCAACCAAATTCAAATTTGGAAAGCAAATTCAAACTGAATTGGAAGGATTCAAATTCTAACCCACACTTTAAACTCAGAATTGTGGGAATTAAGAGGATCAGCTTGAGAAGATATTTGGGGAGGAAATGTGGAGTGGGACCCACATGTCATAGAGCTAGAAGAGGAGCCTTGCACCTTAAGTCTCAGCCCCAGTGGGGAAATTCGTCGAGCAGCATGTGGGCCACGAGCAGCTCCCACCGTGGAGCCACGGGGACGCTCGGCAGCGCCACCAGCTGCTGCATTTCCCCACACACGGCGCTCAGAGGCGGTTCTGCGGCCAGATCAACACCCCCTGGACGAAGCAAAGGCCGTCCCTTCTTCTCCTCCTCATGAGCGCACGGCCAGCGACCGTCTTCCCCTCCGCCTCTCGGTCCGATCGGAAGAACGGCGAAACCACCACGCTCTTTCCTCCCCTGAGCTGCTAAACATCACCGCGAGCTCGGCCTCCACCTCCCTGACCCGCAAGCCAGCGAGCTGCGGCCTCCGGTGCCCGAGAACGACCGCCGCCGCGGCGACCTAAGCCGAGAAAGTGATCGGGCGCTCGTGGACAGCCCTCCACAGCGGGTTTCACGGCCGAACGATCACACCTACGGACGCGCACGGGTGCGGTGCTGCTCTCAGACCAAGCTCAGGCCGTACCGTGAAGCATCGCCGGCGAATTTTGAAGTTTTGCTCCGGCGACCCCATTCCAAGCTTCCGGTATGATTCTTTCAAATTCTTGCCCTCTGATCCTCCTTAAGTCATAAAATTTGGCACATAGATGCTGGATTAGCCAGCGGTCATTTCTCCTTTAGGATCCAGCGCATGAAAACACCTCAGCACGACGGAATTCGAGCTCGACTGGAGGTGTTCATGGCGGACCCATTCGGTCGCACGGCGACAACCTATTTACAGCCGCTCCCGAGCCATCTTGAGGTCGTGTCGATCCTCCTAGAGGTACGCTGGTGCTGTAGGGCTCTTCGGCACAAGTTTTTGAGGGCTGGAGACCCCGGGCGACGCTGCCGGACTTCCACAGAGGCAGTTACACGTCGCCGGCCATGTTCCGGTCGTCGGCGGTCCTAGCAAACCCCACAGCCCTGTTCCTCGAGGCCCTAAACCCCCTGGCGGCGAGTTGTAGCTCCGGCGGTGGCCGGGAAGGCCGGTCCGGCGAGTTTCCGGTTACTCCGGCGAGGGGGAGAGCGCCGGCGCGGAGAGGAAGCCGGAGGTAGAAGACGAAGCGTGGGCCCCGCCTGTCAGCAGCTCAATTTTTAAACCCGGGATCAGGTGTGGCCGGGATCCCGTGTGCTGGCACAAAAAACCCCGTGGCCCTGGTGTGGCCCAGTTCTGATTGGTTGGAATTCAAATAAGCGGGCCCGGTAGGATTTTCAATAGGAGAATAATTCCAGACTTGGCTCAATCTTTAGAAATTGATATCTCCCTGTGGAAAACTCCAATTTGAGTGATTCCAATTGGGTTGGATTCATCTCTCTGAGTTCTATCCAAATATAAACTCAGATTTGTATGAAAGTCAGTATTATATTCTGGAAAATTCTTTGAAAGTTTTCTGAAAAAGAATTATTGAGAGAGTTTGGGTTATCCAAAAATACCCAAATTTTGCCATAATATTCTATAGCATAGTATTGACATAATAGCAAATTTTCAGCTCATTTAAAGATCATTTGATTAGGAATTTGCTAAAAACAATCTGCTGTGTTCATAAGAGTCCAGAAACATTTTCAGAAAATGTTTCCCACTTCAAAAATCTGTTCTGAGCAATCCATAGCTCAAAAAATCATAGGAAAATTTAGGCAAGCTCTCTGGGACATACTTGGAATTGTAGTCACTTAGTTGGGCATGAAAATGCACATTACTACAGAATTAATTCTATTGAGTACAAATGCTTAAAGAATTGTTCTGGGAGAACTACCCAAGTAAAAGGGCTGAATTTTGGACCAGATGATTCTAATGTGATCAAGAACTCACATGTAAATTATCAGCCCAAGATGAGTCCTGTAACTCCCTGTTCTTATTCTCCATACTTATGTATAAGGGAAAAATACATAAGAGATATTGTGAGAATTATGGAGGACACAATATGACTCCACATTAGCTGCAATTTGGCAAGCTAAATCCTTAGGTAGTATAGAACCTGATGTAAAAGTTTTGAGGCCATTGGAGTTCTTGTTCTTCAGTTGCACTCAAATCTTTTCAGCTTATCTATTATGTTCATTAGAGAAAAGGGTTAGTGTATAGCTAAGGGCCTTAAGGTCAAATTAGTTTAATTCTGTTCTTTGCACAACAGAGGCAAACCAAGCCATGCTTGGCTTTTCCACACAACCTCTGTTCTTAAGAAAGTAATTCTATAACTTCTTTCCATTACATTCTATAAAATATGTGCATATGCATTTCAATAGGAACCACAACGAAGGGGACTCAAAGGAGTGATTCATCAAAGTGGATCATGCTCCGGAGAGTCAAGGGTGGATCTGCAAGGACACTAACTGTTATATACGACTACCCTGCAAAACAGGCAAGCTCCGGTTTGCATTTAACAGCTGTTAAGTTTTTATTTTATATTCACCTTTGGTTAAGATTTGAACTGTGCATTAGGTCTAGTGTTTGATACTCCTCTTGCATAGCCCAATTGACCCATGGGGTATTGGGTAGGTGTCTTTCACCGCGTAGAACTGCCATGCTTAAGTACGGTTCGGTAGAAGTCGAGTGGTGAGATGCTACTCGCAGTTTAAGGAACAACAGGGGCATACAGGATTGGTTCGTAAATGAATTAGCAAGTTAAAGTTGAGACCGGAAGGTTGTAGGAGCAGCAGGACATAGGGGCCTGGGTGCTGTAGACCTGTCCGTGTCGGTAAAGGACCGATCCGTATGCGGCCCTGTTGAACAAGTTTGAGTTGTGTACAGGATTCATGCTGGCTATATGGTACCCAGTAAACCGATGTACCTCGGGAAGCTGTCGTTGGGACTTTTCGGGTCGCCTCAGGAGGACGGCCGGTGTGCAGTATGTGGGGAATATTCTCATGACATCTCACGTCGGAAGGTGCACCATGAGAGTAGCTACTGTACGGGGCGACTTGATCGATTCAGCGGGGGTGAAACGGGGGAAAGGCTGCCACGTACGACGTCAGTGATGGTTGTTGTAGGCAACGTCGAGTACGGGCGTACGTGTCGTGTAGTCCAGGTGTTATTGATTCGAATCACCGTCGCTCGTGGAATGGACCGAGCATACTTGTTCTCACAGTCGTGACGTAGTAAGAACTTGCATGAGAAAGGAACTAATCATATTGATGTGAAGTATTATACTAGTGTTGTATTGGATCTCGATGAATAGGCTAGTGCAAACTCGATTCTTTTATGCCATGAGCAATTTACATCGGGGGAAAGCGTTTCTTGTTTGATTGTGGACTCCCGATGTAGCATGCCCAGGGTTACTTAAAATGCTGCAATTAATACCTGAAAGTAAGGATTCACTTTTAGGCGAGTTAATTATGCTTATGCCATCCTATGTTAGATTCATAACATCACTTAGAGTTTCATGTTTAGGGTGACGGTTAAGTCTTGCTGAGCGTTATGCTCACGGATGCTGTCCGAGTTGTTTTGCAGGTAATTGACTCGCTGATTATGAGAAGGGGTGCCGATGAGACTCGGGAACCTCCGAGTGCTTACTCAAAGAGCATCCTCGCCGCTGCAGATTGATCTTCGTGTTGCTAGTAAGAAACGTCCGCGGGCTGGACTGTTTCTTTGTTGCTAGTTTAGATATGAATCGTGAGAGTGATAGTCTTCCGCTGTAGTTTACTCTGATATAACTATTTGTAAAACATTCGTGTACGCTTCCACAAACTATTTATGTAATATGATGTGTGTTCATCGACCCGTGTGCTGTTGGGTGCCGCATAACACGGCACCACCCAACGAGGTCCCGTGGGGCCGTCTCACGGAGCCCTGGCGCCAGCTTCTCCTGACCGGCGTCTCGTCTCGGTCGCTGGTGCATCGACTCCTCTTGAGGACGAGGTGATGGAGGAGGTCGGGGGAGCTGCCCCGGACTCTGGTGCTCCATTGCCCCTGGCGGATGCCTTCGTGCTTGCCGAAACGAGCGTCCGGCAGGTCTTGGCCGCGCTAGGTCGCGATCGGGGGGAGCATACGGTTGAACGGGATTGCCTCCTCACCTGGGGGAACCTTTTGCGGGAGCGGACCGCAAAGGTCAAGAGCGAGCTCGACTCCAGGCAGGAGTTGCTTGACTTCAGGGAAGTGCTCCTCGACCGGCTGAAGCGGTCTATCGACCGCATGGACGCCGAATCACGGCGGATCAACAGGGAGGCCCTGGAGGCACACGCCCGGGCCGAGGAGAGCCTCTCTGCCGCTGAGGAGATACGGCAGCTGTTAGAACGCCGTAAACTTGTCATTGAGGAACGGGAGCGTTCCACGGCAGCCGAGGCGGAGAGGGTCGCTGCGCAGCTGGCGGCGGGCGAGGATGACCTTCGAGCTCGGGTCGAGGAGCTAGAGATTCAGAAGGCAGACTTCGATTTGAGGGAGGAACAGGTCTCCCGCGAACGCCGGGCGGTCCTGGATCGGAAGTTGGCCGCCGACTTCAAGGCTTCTGAGTTGGAGCGGCTCGCCAAGACTCTCCACCTCCGGGAAAGCTCCCTGGCGGCCAAGGAGAAGGAATTCTCCGAGAGAAACCAAGAGGCCCTGCAGGCAGCCCGCCGCGAGGTGGAGGAGCTCTCGGCCTTGCGGTCCTCCGAGGCGCATGCGGTCTCAAGCTTCGTTAATCGAGCGGGGTCCGCCCTGATCCCTGTTCGCTTCAGTCCGGTGAGGGCAGCAGCTCCTGCGTTGAAGGTGGCGGAGGTGATCCCCGCGCTGGAGTCGATCAGCGCCAAGCTGGACAGGCTAGACTCGGTGGTCGCCAGCCAGCTTGAGGCCGAGGGACGCGGCTTGGCCTTAGAGGTCGCCTCACATGTGCTGGCATGCTTCAAGAGCCGCGAACCTTCTTTCTCCCTGGAGCCCGCCAGAGAGGGCCCAGACGCGGAGTGGGAGGAAGCTGCCAGGGCTGAAGTCGAGGACGTGGCCGCCCTTGTAGCCGCTAGGTTCCGGCGTGAGCCGGGAGGACCCTAGGACTTGTTTCTCCCTTTTTATCGAGTCTGTAGTCCAGCTCATGGAGCCTCGCATAAATAGACTCTCTTGAATGTTTGTGTCTGTGATGCCTTTTCTCTCCTTCTTGGCTTTGCCTGAATGAGTCCTTAGCTCCGCAAGGTACTCAGAGGCCTTCACCAATCTCGGAGTTCTGCACAGACACCTTCCCCGGGTCCTAACTGTATTAGGGATGTCCGGGGGTCTCCGGATCTCACCCTATGGGGAGGTCCAGATCTGCCAGCCACGTGGCGGGTCCGGAGTCCCTCCTGAGGAGGCGGGAGCCCTGGCCCTGCTGGACACGTGGGGCTTTCGGAGCCCCCCTCTGCCGAGAGGGAGGTCCGGTTTCCGCTTGCCACGTGGCGAGTCCGGAGCCCCCCTCAGAGGAGGCGGGAGCTCCGGGCTCGCTGGACACGTGGGGCCTTTGGGCCCCGGTTCTTCCAGTCCTATGCCGGAGTAGTTGGTAGCTCCTTTCCCCCCGCTTCGTGCAGTCCCTGTTGCTGTAACCTGGAGGTCCTGGACACAGGCAGAGGAAACATAATTCTCCTCGGGGGATCCTCCCCTCTCGTCTCCTAGTCTTATTCGGCTTATGATCCTGATCCGTTATACGGGGCTTGGGCAATTCTGTGTGCGAGGCGCCGGAGCTTCGGCTCCCTCCGAGGTCCGGGTATGGCCGTCCGATCCCTAGTACCGGGCCATGCGCCGGGGAAGCAGAGTGCACGTGCTTTGGGTTCATGACCAGGCAAAGCGGTTGTACTCCCTTGTACCTCCGGAGGGCAGGATGCGCACGCTTTGGGCACGGAGCCGGCTAAGCGGGATACGCACCCTGGACCCCCCATGCACAACGCAGGCCTTTCCTGGAGGTGACCAACTAGCACCGCAACACCTGACTGGGGGAGGCCCGAGAGACTCACTTGGCCATCGGCAGGTGCCTCAAGCGCAACCGCCCTCGGTAGGTTAGCGAATGCTGACTATGGATGAGCGCGGGAGAGAGGGAGCTAGATGTATGATGAACATACATAGATAGTGCGATCATAAAAATTAATACATAATTTAAATGAGCACATGAGAGAGAGCTAAGCAGAACAAGTTTCTATGTTAATGCCCATAGGTGGATGTCTGGCTGTACATGGAGGCAATGACCCACCTCGTCTACAAGGGAAGCAAGACTCTACGCGCTTAGGGTCGGAACCAGGCTAAGCTGGACGTAGTCCTGGACCGTCCCTTGAGACTTAGCTGCCCCAAGCACTGTTCCTAAACTCTATGGGATTTATTACAGAAGGGAATGACCCTGTTCTACTAATGCTCGGGGGATAGGACTTACAGTGTTTCTCCATGCCAAGGGTTTTGGGAACGGATCCCACACTCGGTTGAAAGGCATGTGTACCTGGGGAGGCAGCTTTCGTGATTCAGAAGGAACCTTCCCGGCTGGGGGAGAGTTTATAGGTCCTTCTCGGGAAAGTGCGTGCCGCGACATCAGGTTGCCCTTCTGCAGGTCCCTGACGCGTTTGGTTCTTTGGCGGTAGTGCTAGAGCAGCAGCCGTGACCATGCGTTGTGGAGTGTTACCTGCAGCCGAGCCTCGTCGACGAGGTTGTCATCTTCACGCTGGATCAGGTCCTGCGCGGCTTCTCCTGGGCGCCCCCGGGGAGTTCTCCCCTTCTGGCTAAGGCCTTCAAGGGGTAGGTGGACCCGGGCTCGTCTTGGAAGACCCAAGGCGTCTTCCTCTTCTAGCAAGGCCTTCAAGGGGTTGACAGACCTTGGGCGGCCCCCAGGAGGTATGACCAAGCCACGGAGGCGTGATCTCGGGTGTGGCTGGCCCGATCTTGAACCATTGTGATTGGTGCTTGGGCTGCTGCTACTACTTGGGGCTTCTCCAAGGTTGACGCCGCAGCAGTGCAGCCTCCACTGACCTGGGACGGCAGCCACAGCCGGCTACCGCCCCGGTCCGACACCATCGGAGCTGGAGTCCTCACCATTATGCACTGTCTTTACGACACGCTGAGCCTCCTGAAACCCCACCTGGTGGCCGGCGCTGACTGGAGCGTCGACTTTCTGCTTGCCATCCCTCTGAGGGTGGAGCGGTGCTTCAGCTCTCTGCTGCCTTCCTTTGCGGAAGCGCTCTGCGAGCCTCTATATATCCCAGCACTCGGCAGCAGTATGGTTACCGGCGCCATGCACGGGGCATAGCCCGCCCTGGTCACTATCTTGGGCTGGTGACTGCCGCTGCCTTTTGTCGGGGCGTGGCCCCCGAGCTCCACTAGTCGTCGCTGCTGCGGCGACGGGAGCCGCGGACGATGACTTCATCTTGCCACTCCCCCGGTTCTTGGCCTTCTTGCCACCTCCATAGGCAGCAGCGCCGGACCCGGGCTGTCCTCCTGACTCGGAGGACAGCAGAGAGTGCCAGTTCCGCCCTTCAGCTGCTCTGGCGCATTTGTCCGCCAGGCCGAATAGCTCAGAGACGTCGCGGACCTCTCTGGTCGCGAGCTTCTCAAGCATTTTCTCGTCCCGGACACCCTGCCGGAACGCCTCCACCACAGAAGCACTTTGAATATGCGGGATGGTGTTGCGTACCTGGGAGAACCGCTGGATGAAAGAACGCAGCGACTCCCCAGGTTGTTGCTTGATGGCGTGGAGGTCAAACTCCGTGCCGGGACAGGTGTAGGAGCTGCCGAAGTTGGCGATGAACTGCCGGCAGAGCTCTCCCCAGGATGTTATGGAACCCTGAGGGAGCTTCATGAGCCAAGACCGGGCTGGGCCAGTCAAGGCGACGGGGAAGTAGTTGGCCATGACAGCCTCATCCCCTCCTGCTGCAAGTACGGCGGTGGAGTAGATCTGGAGGAACTCCGCCGGGTTAACGCTGCCGTCATACTTTTCGGGCAGGTGCGGCCGAAACTTGCCCGGCCACCTCGCGAAGCGAAGGTGGGTTGCAAGGGCCGCACATCCTGCTCCTGTTGCCGCAGGTATTGGTGCCGCGAACGCTTGGTTCGCACCTGGCACAGTGTACCCCGGTATGGGCAAGGCTGCTCCATAGACCGGGGACGCCGTCTGCAGGGCATATGGTTGTGGCATATGCTGCGCGGCGTACGCCTGGGGCAGAGCTCGCGTGGCGAAGATCTGCCCTTCAGGCTGGGTCGAGGCCGACGTCATGCTGTCGCCAGCCTCTCGGTTGCGACGCCATTCTCGACGTCGCTCGAGGTACACCCAGGCATCCTGGTCCAAGTGGCACCGTTCCAGCTCCTTTCTCAGGTCCGTGGACGGGAGCCTGGAGGAGCTAGAATCCGCCGTCTGCCCGTCAACCTTTGGCGTGCGCGTCAGCGACACAGCCGGTTGGCCGGGGCGTCACCCTCGACGAAACCGAGGGTTTGTGGCGGCGATGACGAGGCGGTCCACCTCGCAGACCCACTGCTGGGTCGCTGAGTGGGGCGCATCCTCAGCAGGTGGGTTGCGCAGTAGCACTCTTGCTGCAGCTAGCGCACCCCCATGGTGTACGCTCAGCGCTGCAGAAGATCTCACGCTGGTCGGAGCCTGCATTGCCGGAGTCGGCTGCTGGCTACCAGCTTGTGCCGACACACTCCGTCCTGAGTGCGTCGACATGTACTCCCCGCTGGTCACGGTTCGCCGTGAACGCGGGGGAGGAGAGTTTCCCGCTGAAGGAAGCTTGGTCATATTCATTGGCGGAAACTCATCGCGCAAGGGAAAAGCCCCCTACCTGGCGCGCCAAATGTCAAAGTGTTCGGTCGACACTTCCCGCGGGCCTGCATTGGGCAGCCCACGGAGGTTCATTTTTCGGTGGGGCTAGTCACTTGCGGAGAGCTTGAGCGTATGGACGATTTAGGGAGAGCTTGACACGGCGAGTTTTACGTGGTTCAGGCTACCGGAGCGTAAAACCCTACGTCCACGGTGAGCTATGGAGCTCGCTGTATTGCTTGTTGCTCAGAACCGGAGTCCTGAGCTTGGGGATGAGTTACACCTTGGGTGTGAATGGCTAGAGTGCGAACCCTTGCTAACGTCGCCTACCCGAGCCTTTTATAGTCTAAGACTCGGGTGGCTTACAAGGGGGGCCCAGGACCCGACAGGTGGTCCCAGGGAGATTGACTGTTTTCAACCGTATCCGCAGTTATGCCGATAGTTGTCTCTGGCGAAGGCTTCTGAGTCTTCGTCTTGCCGCCCTGCCCATGCCGCATGCTGGTCGTAGTGGTTGATGACGGCGGAGGCGGCATGGGATGTCTTGTCGCTGTGTTTATTGGCTGGCAGGCTTTGACACCGCACGCCAGTCTGTGATGCGACCAGGCGCAACGGCACCTGACAGAGGCGTGTTCCGCGTCTCCGCGTCTTGGGAAGACGCGGGCCTTGAATACCTTGTACGGGCAAGGTATGGGGCGTATTTACGCCCGCCGCCTACCGCTCGGGGGCAGGCAGCGCTCTTCTACTAGACACGTGGCGGGCCCGGAGCCCTCCTCAGAGAAGAGGGAGGTCCAGCACCGCAGGACACGTGGAGCCTTCGGACCTCTCCCCGCGGAGGGGGAGGTCCGGCTTCTGTTGGCCATGTGGCGAGCCCGGAGCTCCTCTCTGAGGAGAGGGAGGTCCAGCCCCGCTGGACACGTGGCGCCTTCGGACCTCTCCCCCGCGGAGGGGGAGGTCCGGCTTCTGCAGGCCACGTGGCGAGCCCGGAGCTCTCCTCTGAGGAGAGGGAGGTCCGGCCCTGCCGGACGCGTGGCGCCTTCAGAGCTCTCCCTGCGGAGAAGGGCGAGTTCCGTAGGCATTTTCCCCTGTGTGCGGGGTACTCCATATCGCGGGTACCGACAAGCAGTTTGTGGACTTCTAGGTACCTTGTCTTGGCATCATGAAGTACTTCTCTGATGTAGTAGACAGGCCTCTGGATGGTTCGAACCCTCTCTCTTAGGTCTGGGAGGTCTTCATCCATTGGCCCTGGCCCGCTGGAGGTGAGTGGACCCACGGGGGCCTCCGGGAGTTGGAACCTGGAGGCCCTTAAGCTATCTTGGCTCTCCGGGGGGCGCCGCTGGTTCTCTTGGAGCTCCGGAGGGTCTTCAGGGATCTTCGGGAGGTCCCGTTGGGCCCCCGGGGGGTCCCACAGGACCTCCGGGGGTTTATCTTGGGGGTCCGGGAGACCGCCCTGGACCTCCGGGAGGCGGACCTGGACCTCCGGGAGGTTGCCTTGGAGGTCCGAGAGACCGTCTCGGTCCTGCGGGGCCTCCTGGCGTCTGTCTTCTGCTGCCGGAGCAGGTCGTGAAGGTGAGAGGTCCGGCCGCTCTGCGACGAGGACCATACTCACGACCTCGGTTGTTGCCGCGATGTAGAGCAACAGGTGCTCTCCGGGCTCTGGGGCTACCATGATAGGCAGGGTCGTTAGGAGCCGCTTCAACTCCTGGAAAGCCTCTTCTGCTTCGTCAGTCTAGGCAAATGGGCCAGACTTGCGCAGGAGCTTAAAGAAAGGGAGTGCCCGCTGTGCTAGCCTCGGTATAAACCAACTCAGCGCGGCTAGTCATGCCGTGAGTTTCTGGACATCTTTGACGCGGGCAGGAGGCCGCATCAAGTCGATGGCCTTGATCTTCTCTGGGTTGGCCTCAATCCCCCGGTGCGAGACCAGGAATCCTAAGAGCTTCCCAGAGGACACACCGAACACACATTTGTCGGGGTTCAGCTTGGTGCGCGTAGAGCGCAATTTGTCAAAGACTAAGGCTAGGTTATCTAACAAAGATGAACCCTGCTTGACCTTGACAACAATGTCATCGACGTACATCTCAACTAAGTCTTTTATTAACTCCCCAAAGGTTTTGTGCATCGCTCGCACAAAGGTGGGGAGAGCATTCTTTAGGCCGTAAGGCATAGACACATAACAATAAAGGCCATCTACTGTGATGAAGGAGGTGTGCTCTTCATCCTCCCTAGACATGGGGATCTGATGGAAACCCGAGTAGGTGTCTAGGAAGCACAGCATATCACAGCCTGATGTTGAGTCTACTATTTGATCTATTCTAGGCAGAGGGAATGGATCTTTGGGACATGCCTTATTGAGACTGGTGTAGTCGATGCACATATGGAGCTTCCCGCCGGCCTTCGGGACAACGACGGGGTTCGCCAACCATCGGGGGTGGTGGACTTCCCGTATGAAGCCAGCGTCCAGCAGCTTCTTGATTTCTTCACGAATGAAGTTTTGCCGCTCCATGGACTGCTTGCGGGGCTTCTGTTGAACTGGCCGGGCGTCGGGGAAGACTTTTAAGTGGTGCTCGATCACCTCCCTGGGGATCCCCGGCATCTGTGACGGTTGCCATGCAAACACGTCAACATTGTGCCGGAGGAAGGTGACGAGCGCGCCTTCCTATTTGCTATCCAGGCCCCCGGCTACCCGGGTGGTCTGGGTGGCTTCGACGCCGACTTGGATCACCTTTAAGGGGACGCCACCCTCGTCGAGGGGTTGCACTCGGGGTGCTGTGGCGGAGGCACGGTGGCTTGCGCTCGGGTGGAGCTGGTCCGGCTCTGCACTGCCAGGGGCTGGTGCCCCAGCTGTTGCGAGCGCTTGGAGTTTCTCTAAGGCCGACACTGCAGCAGTGCGGTCTCCACGAATCCTGAGGACGCCCGTTGGTGTAGGCATCTTTAGGACGAGGTAGCCATAGTGGGCTACTGCCATGAATCGGTACAGGGCTGGCCTGCCGATTACGGCGTTGAAGGGGAGGTCGATCTCCGCTACGTCGAACAGAATGTATTCTGTCCGATAGCTGTCCGGAGCTCCGAAGGTCACCAGGAGGCCGATGTTGCCGTAGGGAACGACCTGTCCCGGCCCTACCCCCGAGAACGGGCTCGACGGGGTGAGCTTGGCCATCGGGATCTGCAGCTTCTGGAAAGCTGCACAGCTGATGAGGTTCAGCTCAGCTCCACCATCTACCAAAACATGGTACATCCTCACGTTGGCGATGGTCGGAGCTACCAAGAGCGGTAGTTGGCCGGCCCCAGCCATGTTCCTGGGGCAGTCGGTGGCGTCAAAGCTGATGGGGGTTCCCATCCACTTGAGGTGCGGTGCGGCACTTGGGAGTGGAGCCACCGACGCTACCGCTCGGCGCAGAGTCTTGACTGCGCTTCGAGACGAGGGGTCGGCGGACCCGCCGTATATGACGTAGAGCTTCTTTCAACGCTCATCGTCGCTGGAGCTGGAGTCCTCATGGTTGCGTACCGCCTTCACGGTGCGCTGAGGCTCCTGGAACTCCACTGGGTGGTCGGCGCTGTTCGGGACGTCGACCTTCTGCTTGCCCTCCCTTGGACGGAAGGGTGGGGCGTCAGTCCGCTGCTGCTTCCCTTTGCGGAAGCGCTCTGCGATCTTCCGGATCTCTCGGCACTCGGCAGTAGTGTGGCGACAGCTGCCGTGCACGGGGCATATCTTGTCTTGATCACCTTCTGGGATTGGTGATCTTCGCTGCCTCTTGTCGGGGCGCGGCCCCCGAGCCCCACTGAGTGTCGCTGCTGCGGCAACTGGTGCTGCGGTCGGTGATTCTATCTTGCCTCTGCCTCGGTTCTTGGCCTTCTTGCTGCCTCCATAGGGAGTAGGACCAGATCCGGGCTGTCCTCCTGACTCGGAGGACGGCAGTGAGTGCCAGTTTTGCCCTTCGGCTGCTCTGGTGCACTTGTCTGCCAGGCTGAAGAGCTCGGAGACATCGCGGACCTCTCTGGTCGCGAGCTTCTCGAGCATCTTCTTGTCGAGGACGCCTTGCCGGAACGCCACCACCACAGAAGCATTTTGGATGTGTGGGATGGTGTTCCGCACCTGGGAGAACCGCCGGATGAAGGAGCCAAGCGAATCCCCCGGTTGTTGCTGGATGGCGTGGAGGTCGAGTTCCGTGCCAGGCCGGGTGTAGGAACTGCCGAAGTTGGCGATGAACTGCCGGCAGAGCTCTCCCCAGGAAGTTATGGAACCCTGGGGGAGGTTCATGAGCCAAGACCGAGCTGGACCAGTCAAGGCGACAGGGAAGTAATTGGCCATGACGGCTTCATTCCCTCCTGTGGCAAGTACAGCGGTGGAGTAGATCTGGAGGAACTCCGCTGGGTTGACGCTGCCGTCGTACTTCTCGGGCAGGTGCGGCCGAAACTTGCGTGGCCACCTCGTGAAGCGAAGGTGGGGCGCGAGGGCCGCACATCCTGCTCCTGTTGCCGCAGATATTGGTGCCTGTAGGTACCTCAATACCGGGTACCCCCGCACACAGCATAAAACTTCCTAAGGACCTCGATCCCTCTGCAGGGGCGAGGTTTGAAGGCGCCACGTGTCCAGCGGGGCCGGAACACCCCTCCCCACCGAGGATAGCTCCGAGCCTGCCACGTGGCCCAGGAGGCCGGACCACACCCCCTCCGTGGGGGTGAGCTCCGAAAGCTCCACGTGTCCAGCGGAGCCGGAGCTCCCCCTCTCCTCAGAGGAGAGCTCCGGGTCCGACGCGTGGCCAGTAGAGCAGTGCTGCCGCCCGGTGCGGTAGGCAGCAGGAGTAAAGGCGCACCATGCCTTTACCGAACAAAGCATTAAAGACCAGCACCTTCCCAAGACACGAAGACGCGGAGCACGCCTCTGTCAGGTGCCGTTGCGCCCAGTCGCATCACAGACTGGCACGCGGTGTCAGAACCTGCCAGCCAATAAACGCAGCGACATGACATCCCATGCCGCTCCCGCCATCATCAACCACTACGACTAGCATTGCGGCATGGGCAGGGCGGCAAGACGAAAACTCAGAAGCCTTCGCCAGAGACAACTACCGACATAACTGCGGATACGGTAGTCTGCAGTCAATCTCCCCGGGACCACCTGTCGGGTCCCGGGACCACCTGTCGGGTCCCGGGCCCCCCTTGTAAGCAACGTTAGCAAGGGTTCGCACTTTAGCCACTCGCACCCTGTGTTCGCACCTCTGCAACTCATACGCTAGCCATTCACACCCAAGCTGTAACTCACCCCCAAGCTCAGGACTCCGGTTCTGAGCAGCAAGCAATACAGCGAGCTCCATAGCTCGCCGTGGACGTAGGGTTTTATGCTCCGGCGGCCTGAACCACGTAAAACTCACCGTGTCAAGCTCTTACTAACTCGTCCATATGCGCAAGCTCTCCGCAAGGGACTAGCCCCACCGAAAAAAGAACCTCCGCGGGCTGCCCAGTGCAGGCCCGGGGGAAGTGTCGACCGAACACTTCGACATTTGGCGCGCCAGGAAGGGGGCTTTTCCCTTGCGCGACGAGCTTCTGCCGACGAAGATGACGGAGCTTCCGTCAGCGGCAAGTTCTCCTCCCCCGCGTTTACGGCGAACCGTGACCAGCGGGGAGTACGTGTCGACACACTCGGGACGGAGTGTGTCGGCACAAGCCGGTAGTCAGCAGCCGACTCCGGCAACGCCGACTCCGGCAATGCAGGCCCCAACCAGCGTGAGATCTTCTGCAGCGATAAGCGTACCCCATAGGGGTGCGCTAGCTGCAGCAAGAGCGCTGCTGCGCAATCCACCTGCTGGGGACACACCCCATTCAGCAACCCAGCAGTGGATACGCGATGTAGACCGCCTCGTCGTCGCCGCCGCAAACCCTCGACTTTGGCGGGGACGACACTCCAGCCAACCGGCAGTGTCGCTGACGCGCACGCCAACGGTTGACGGGCAGACGGCGGATTCCAGCTCCACCAGGCTTCCGTCGACGGACCTGAGGACAGAGCTGGAGCGGTGCCACTTGGGCCAGGATGCCGGGGTGTACCTCGAGCGACGTCGGGAAAGGCGTCGCAACCAAGAGGCTGGCGACAGCATGACGTCGGCCTCGACCAGCCTGAAGAGCAGATCTTCGCCATGCGGACTCTGCCCCAGGCATACGCCGCGTAGCATATGCCACAGCCGTATGCTTTGCAAACGGCATCCCCAGTCTATGGCGCAGCCTTGCCCATACCAGGGTACACAGTGCCAGCGGCGAACCAAGTGTTCGAGGCATAAACACCTGCGGCAGCAGGAGCAGGATGTGCGGCCCTGGCACCTCACCTTCGCTTCGTGAGGTGGCTGCGCAAGTTTCGGCCGCACCTGCCCGAGAAGTACGACGGCAGTGTCAACCCGGCGGAGTTTCTCCAGATCTACTCCACTGCCGTACTTGTCGCAGGAGGGGATGTGGCCGTCATGGCCAACTACTTCCCCGTCGCCTTGACCGGCCCAGCCCGGTCTTGGCTCATGAACCTCCCCCAGGGTTCCATAACTTACTGGGGAGAGCTCTGCCGGCAGTTCATTGCCAACTTCGGCAGTTACTACACCCGTCCTGGCACGGAGCTTGACCTCCACGCCATCAAACAACAACCTGGGGAATCACTACTGTCGGTACCTGAGATATGGGGTACCCCCGTGCACAGGGTAAAATGCCTAAGGAACTCGCCCTTCTCCGCAGGGAGAGCTCCGAAGGCGCCACGCGTCCGGCGGGGCCGGACCTCCCTCTCCTCAGAGGAGAGCTCCGAGCCCGCCACGTACAGAAGCCGGACCTCCGCCTCCGCGGGAGAGAGGTCGAAGGCGCCACGCATCCAGCGGGGCCGGACCTCCCTCTCCTCAGAGGAGAGCTCCGGGCCCGCCACGTGGCCAACAGAGGCCGAGCCTCTCCCTCCGTGGGGAGAGGTCCGGAGGCTCCACGTGCCCCGCGGAACGGACCCTCCTCTCCTCTAAGAAGGGCTCCGGGCCCGCCATGTGGCAGCAGAACGGCGCTGCCTGCCCCCGAGCGATAGGCAGCGGGCGTAAAGACGCCCCATACCTTGCCCGTACAAGGTATTCAAGGCCCGCGTCTTCCCGAGACACGGAGACGCGGAGCACGCTTCTGTCAGGTGCCGTTGCATCCAGTCGCATCACAGACTGGCGCGCGGTGTCAGAACCTGCCAGCCAATAAACACTGCAACAAGACATCCCATGCCGCCAGCGCCGCCATCAACCACTACGACTAGCATGCGGCATGGGCAGGGCGGCAAGGTGAAGACTCAGAAGCCTTCGACCAGAAGCAACTACCGGCATAACTGCAGATACGGTAGATGTTAGACAATCTTTCCGGGACCACCTGTCGGGTCCCGGCCCCCCTTGTAAGCTGCCCGAGCCTTGGACTATAAAAGGCTCGGGTAGGCGTCGATAGCAGGGGTTCGCACTTTGCAACTCATACGCTAGCCATACACTCTCAAGCTGTAACTCACCCCCGAGCTCAGGCCTCCGGTCCTGAGCAGCAAGCAATACAGCGAGCCCCATAGCTCGCCGTGGACGTAGGGTTTTACGCTCCGGCGGCCTGAACCACGTAAAACTCGCCGTGTCAAGCTCTTACTAACTCGTCCATCTGCGCAAGCTCTCCGCTAGAGACTAGCCCCACCGAAAAAAGAACCTCCGCGGGCTGCCCAGTGCAGGCCCGGGGGAAGTGTCGACTGAACACTTCGACATCTGGCGCGCCAGGAAGGGGGCCTTTTCTCCTAGCGCGACGAGTTTCCGCCGACGAAGATGACCAAGCTTCCTCCAGCGGCAAACTCTCCCCCTCCGTGTTCACGGTGAACCGTGACCAGTGGGGAGTACATGTCGACACACTCAGGACGGAGTGTGTCGGCACAAGCTGGTAGCCAGCAGCCGACTCCGGCAACGCCGACTCCGGTGATGCAGGCTCAGACCAGTGTGAGATCATCTGCAGCGCTGAGCGTACACCATGGGGGTGCGCTAGCTGCAGCAAGAGCACGCTGCGCAACCCACCTACTGGGGATGCACCCCATTCAGCGACCCAACAGTGGGTCCGCAAAGTGGACCACCACGTCGTCGCCGCCGCGAACCCTTGGTTTTGGCGAGGGCGATGCCCCGGTCAACCGGCTGTGTCGCTGACGCGCACGCCAACGGTTGACGGGCAAACGGCGGATTCCAGCTCCTCCAGGCTCCCGTCGACGGATCTGAGAAGGGAGCTGGAACGGTGCCACTTGGGCCAGGATGCCTGAGTGTACCTCGAGCGACGCCGTGAAAGGCGTCGTAACCATGAGGCTGGCGACAGCATGTCGTCGGCCTCGACACAACCTGAAGGGCAGGTCTTCGCCACGCGAGCCCTGCCTCAGGCATATGCCGCGCAGCATATGCCACAACCATATGCGCCGCAAGCAGCACCCCCGGTCTATGGTGCAGCCTTGCCCATGCTGGGATAGGCGGTGCCAAGTGCGAACCAAGCGTTCGCAGCGCCAATACCTGCAGCAGCAGGTGCAGGATGTGCGGCCCTTGCACCCCACCTTCGCTTCGCGAGGTGGCCGCGCAAGTTCCAGCCGCACCTGCCCGAGAAGTACGACGGTAGCGTCAACCCGGCGGAGTTCCTCCAGATCTACTCCACCGCCGTACTTGCCGCAGGAGGGGACGAGGCTGTCATGGCCAACTACTTCCCCGTTGCCTTGACAGGCCCAGCTCGGTCTTGGCTCATGAATCTACCTCAGTGGTCCATAGCTTCCTGGGGAGAGCTCTGCCGGCAGTTCGTTGCCAACTTCGGCAGCTCATACACCCGCCCTGGCACGGAGCTTGACCTCCACGCTATCCAACAGCAACCAGGGGAGTCGCTGCGCTCGTTCATCCAGCGGTTCTCCCAGGTGCGGAACACCATCCCACATATCCAGAACGCTTCTGTGGTGGTGGCGTTCCGGCAAGGCGTTCGGGACAGGAAGATGCTCGAGAAGCTCGCAACCAGGGAGGTCCGCGATGTCTCAGAACTATTCAACCTGGCGGACAAGTGTGCCAGAGCAGCCGAAGGGCGGAACTGGCACTCTCTGCCGGCCCCCAAGCCAGGGGGTCAGCCAGGATCCGGCGGCGCTTCGTACGGAAGCAACATAAAGTCATCAGCCGCGGTCCCTATTGCCACAACGGCGGCGCCCAGTGGAGCTCGGGGGCCACGCCCTGACAAGAGGCCGCGACAATCACCGGCCCCAGACGGGGGCCAGGATGAATTATGCCCTGTGCATGGCACCAGTTATCATACCGCTGCCAAATGCCGGGAAATCCAGAAGCTCGCGGAGCACTTCCGGAAAGGGATGCAGCCTCTAACTGATGCCCCACCCAACAATCAAAGGGAGGGAAAGCAGAAGGTCGAGGCCCGAGACGGCGTCGACCGCCAGGTGGAGTTCCAGGAGCTTCAGCACGCCGTAAAGGCAGTGCGCAGTCATGGGAGCTCCAGCTCCAGTGATGACGAGCACCGGAAGATGCTCTATGTCATCTTCAGCGGGTCCACTGACCCCCCGTCCCGGAGCACGGCTAAGGCCTTGCGTCGAGCGGTAGCGTCGGTGGCTCCCCTCCCAGGTGCAGCACCGCACCTCAGGTGGATGGGAACCCCCATCAGCTTCGATGACACCGACTGCCCCAGGAACATGGCTGGGGGCGGCCAACTGCCGCTCGTGGTGGCCCCCACCATCGCCAACGTGAAGATGTACCACGTTTTGGTGGATGACGGGGCTGGACTGAACCTCATCAGTCGCGCAGCCTTCCAGAAGCTGCAGATCCCGATGGCCAAGCTCGCCCCATCGAGCCTGTTCTCAGGGGTAGGGCCGGGACAGGTCGTTCCCTACGGCCACATCAGCCTCCCGGTGACCTTTGGGGCACCGGACAGCTACCGGACAGAGTACGTTCTGTTCGACGTGGCTGAGATTGACCTCCCCTTCAACGCCATAATCGGCAGGCCAGCCCTGTACTGATTCATGGCAGTAGCCCACTACGGCTACCTTGTCTTGAAGATGCCTACACCAACAGGCGTCCTCAAGGTTTGTGGAGACCGTGCTGCTGCAGTGTTAGCCTTGGAAAAGCTTCAGGCGCTTACAGCAACTAGAGCGCCAACCCTCGGCAGCGCAGAACCAAACCAGCTCCACCCAAGTGCACGCCACCGTGCCCCTACCACAGCACCCCGCGTGCAACCCCTCGATGAGGACGACGTCCCCACAAGGCTCGTCCGAATCAGCGCCGATGCCACCCAGACCACCCGGGTAGCCGGGGGCCTGGATAGCAAATAGGAAGGCGCGCTTGTTGCCCCCGTCCAACACAATGTCGATGTGCTGCATGACAGCCGTCGCGGAGGCCCGAGATCCCTTGGGAGGTGATTGAGCACTACTTAAAGGTCTTTCCCGACGTCCAGCCGTCCGACAAGACGGAGAGTCCGCCGCCCCCGGTGCTTGGCGAACCGTGTTGTTGTCCCGAAGGCCAGCGAGAAGCTCCGGAAGCGCATCGACTACACCAGCCTCAATAAGGCATGCCCTAAAGACCTATTTTCTCTCCCTATGATAGACCAAATAGTAGACTCGATGCCAGGCTGTGATATGCTGTGCTTCCCAAATGCTTACTAGGGCTCCCACCAGACCCCTGTGTCTGGAGTAGTTGAAGGGCACCCTTTACCTGCTAACCCCGGCGTAAACCGACTCGGCGTAGCTAGGGGTCCTGCAAATTTCTGGTCTTCGCGCCAATGGCTTTGACCCCATACCACCGTAACCTGTTTCGCTACCAAGAAGCAAGTACCAAAAAATTCCGGAGGCCCAAACCGGACCTCGGATCCCCGACACAACCTCCTGGAGGACCAGCAGGACCTCCCGGAGGTGCAACGGGATCCCCCCCCCCCCGGAGGCCCAACAGGACCTCCCGGACTCCCAAACGGGACCCCCCGGAGCTCCCGGGACATCAGCGGAGCTTCCCGGAAGGTCCAAAGCAGCCTGGGGACCTCCGAGTATCGAGCACCCGGCGGTCTCCCCAGGCTGAAAGCTATCCTCCACAGTCCCCACGCGACGGACAATGCCACCAAATGGGCAGCGGAGCTACTGAAGTTGACCTAGGCTCCCTTTCCCGTCATGCAGACATCAACTGAGCACTAGTTGACTTGTGGCTGAAGTAGACGCATGCTCAGGGGGCCACGAAGACGGTGAACCAGGACCCTGAGCCCTGACCTTCACCAGGCCTTACCGAATGATGTTCGTCGATGGCTCCTTGCGAAAGCAGGGGGCCGGTGCTAGCGTACTGTTCCTCACGCCATCGGGGGAGCAGTCTGGGTATGTGGTGCGTTTCAATTCCAAGGCAGCCAGCAACATAGCAAAGTATGAAGTGCTCATCCTTCTTGCTAGTCGTTGGCTCAGGGCAACTCCCAGTCTGGTTATCAACCAAGATGGTGGAGACAGACCTCCTCGCCTTGGACCTGCACCACGTACCGCGCGCTAGCAAGGCCGCAGCTGACGACCTTTCAACGAAGACCCCCACCGGAGCCACTGTGCCTGAAGGGGGCTTTGAGAGGACGTTGCCGCGGCCCACAGCCCGGCCCACCGAGCCGGACGAAGGGGGCTAGACCAGCACCTCGAAGCTGGCGGTCCCGGCGGCCATGGACGCCGCCAAGGATCACAAGCGTCACTGGGGACTCCGTGCAACCCAGCGCTCAAGATCCAGATGCTCAAGTCAGACCCGATGCATGGATCACGGAGGTCCGGGACTACTTGAAAGACAATATCCTCCCTGATGAACGTGTATCCGCTGAATGGATTGTGCGTATGGCTAAGAGACACATGGCGGTAGAGGGGGATCTCTACCGACGTGGCGCCAACCACATCCTATTGCGGTGCATAACCCAGGGGGAAGGCTGCGACTTGTTCGCTGAGATCCATGGAGGCGAATGTGGGAGTCACTCTTCCTCACGCACGCTTGTCGGTAAAGCCTTTCGGCATGGCTTCTACTAGCCGGCAACACTCCAGGATGCCGTCGAGCTGGTCGAGAGCTGCCAGGCGTGCCTGTTCCACGCCAAGCAGATCCATACACCGGCTTGGACGGTACAGATGATCCAGCCCACATGGCCATTTGCCATACTGGGGCTGGACATCATGGGCCTGGGACCATTCCCCAGAACCGAGGATGGGGACCCGCTCCCGAACCTTTGGAACACAGAACACCGCTGTAAGATCTACCCCTAGAGCAACAATTGGACAGACCCTTCTTTTTATAATAAATTCCATAAAAGTCCAGGAACAGTGCTTGGAGCAGCTAAGCCTCAGGGGACGGTCCAGGACTACGTTCAGCTTTGCCTGGTTCCGACCCCAAGCGCGTAGAGTCTTGCTTCCCTTGAGGCGGGTCGTGGCCTACATATTCGGCCCGCCTTCCCCATATGGAAATTTATATGAAAAGAAACCTGCCCTACGTTTCTCTTCTTTGGTACTCATTTAATTTACTTATTAAATTTTTATGATTACCCTACTAGCGCGTGCTCACTATGCGTTCAACTCCCTCTTCTCATTCTCATCTTTAGTCGGCATTTGCTGCCCTGCCAAAGGCGGTTGCGTGGGAGGTACCGGCCGAAAGCCAGGGGGGCCCCAAGCCCGCGGCACTTCATGCACGGTAGTTCCCAAGCACCATATAAGTGGACGGGGACCGTAAGCCAGATAAGACTAAGAGATAGAGGGGGGGAGCCCCCAAGGAAAATTACTTTTTCCTTACTTGTGTGCAGGACCTCTTAGCCTCAGCTCCCCGCAGGAGTATGGTAGGCGCATCCATCCAATAGAACGCACCTACCAGGAGGCTGCTACGGGATCGCGCAAGGCCAAAACCCCAAGGTAAGATCAAAGAACTAGACCTCACAGGGGCGAGGCCCGAAGGCCCCACGTGTCCAGCAGGGCCAGACCTTCCACCTCCTTGAGGGGAGCTCCGGGACCGCCGCGTGGTCTACAGAAGTCGGACCTCCCCCCTCTGCGGGGAGAGGCCCGAGGACTCCACGTGCCCCGCAAGCCCGGACCTCCCCTCAGGCGGGAGCTCCGGGCCCGCCACGTGACCAACAGGCCCGGACCCCCTTCCGATCTCGTGAGGCGGGTCCTGGAGACCTCCGGAACCCTTAGTATACAGTGAGGACCCGGAGAAGGTGTCTATGCAGAGCTTCGAGATTGGTCAAGGCCTCCGAGTCCTTGCGGAGCTAAGGACTCGGTCAGGAAAAGCCAAGAAGAAGACTAGGACATGCAGACACAGAAAGAAACAGGAGTCTGTCCATACGAAGGCTCCACGAGCTGGGCTACAGACTCTACAAAAATAAAAAAGGAAGTACAGGGCCTTGTGGCCACGAGGGCAGATGCCTAAGTGTCCCTGGACTCCCGATGAAACCTACAGGCCACGAGGGCAGCTAAGTCCTCGACTTCGGCCCTGGAAGCTTCCTCCCGATCGGCGATGGGTCCTAGACGAACCGGCCCCAGAGAAAAGGAAGGGTCTCGGCTAACGAAGCACGACAAAACGTGCATAGCAACCTCCTTCGCAAGGCCCCGACCTTCCGCTTCCAGCTCGTCGGTGATCACTGATTCGAGCCGACCTAGCTCGTCGCCGAGAGACTCAAGGGCCGGGGTCGCTTCGGACATTGGCCGCGCTGGAGTCTCCACCTGCACAGGGCTGAAACAAAGAGGAGCCAAGGCGGACCCCGCCTTGGAAATGAAGCACCAGACTGCCTGGGCCTCGGCAGTCCGCAAGGACTGGAGCCTCTCTACCTCTTGGCGAGCCGCCAGCTCGCGATCCATCGCCTCCTGGCGCTCCTTGGAGAACTGCTCCTTCCTCGCGGCGACAGCCGACTCACAGAGCTCCACCTCCTCGGACCGAGCCCTTAGCTCCTCCACATTGGCCCTCAGCCGGGCGGTGGTCTTCTCCTCCTCGGCCGCAGCGGCGCGTTCCCGATCAGCGACGGCGTGCTCCCGACGGGCTACCTGCAGCTGCAACTCCTCCGCGGCGGCGGAACGCTCCTTGGCTTTGGCTTCAGCTTGGGCCAGAGCCTCGCGGTAGGTGGCACGAACCCGCTGGGCCTCTGACTCCAAGCGGCTAATGGCCTTCTTCTGAGTGCCAAGCAGAGCACTCATGGCCTCAAGCCTTCACTGCCTTGAGTAAAGGTCCGCCCGGGCCCGCTGCTGCCAGCTGAGAAGGCGTTCCCTCTCGCCGGCCAATGCCTTCCGCTCCTGCTCAAAGGCAGATTGGAGCTGCCGGGCGCTGGTCTGGACACGCCCCAGGGCGTCCCACACGGGCGCCGGAGCAGGGGGGATAGGAGTTGCGCCGCTGGACCATCCCGACGAGTCTAAGACCGGCGGGGGCGCCGGCGCCTCAACAACCACGGTGGGGCGCTGTCCTAAGGAGGCCAGGGGGCCAGCAGGTGCTCCTACAGCAGCCCTCCCGGTCTCAAGACCTGGCTCCTGGACTGGTGAAGGAGGGCGGGTAGGAGCAGATGCGGCCACCGCGGAAAATGAACCCGCTGGTGCAGAGGGTGCCCCCGTCGATTTGGGAGCCATGGGAGCCGCCACGGTCCCCAGGTGCTGAGGCGCGGAGCTTCCGTCGGTTGAAGGCGGCCGGATAAGAGGCCCGCCCCCGGCAGCTGGTCGGTCCCTGCAAGAAGAAGAAGCCCTCAGAATAAGAGAAGAGACAAGAGCTCTGCTCCTACAAGCCAGAAAGAGCAACACTTACTGGGCGGCATGAGCGCTCCAGTGAGCTTGCAGCACTGGCCTCTGGGCTATAGCTGAACCGCCGGGACCAGCGGCTGGAACGGTCGCGGAATGGGACGCCTGGATCCCCGGCGCACTCGCCGGCGTCGCCCCACCAACATACGTCCTGGGAGCCCCTCCGCTTGAGGAAGGATGGCGAGGTACTTGGGCTGATTCGGACGGCTGCTGTCTGGGGAGAGTCCCGCCGGGGAGGGACACTCAGGACCTCTTCGGGTCGCCACCCGATGGACCAGCACCTCCGGGAAATGGGAGCAAAGTAGCTCCGGCACCCTGACTCGGCACAGGCGGCACCCTCGGAGGAGACCTGGCGCGTTTCTTCTCTAGATGCCCGGGGGCCGGCTCTTTTCCTTTCCCTTTGTCGGCGGCTTGGGTTCCGTTGGCTCTGGGGGAGGGTTTGACAGCAGCGGATGCCTCATGCCCTGACCCGGGGTGCTCGGTTCCTGGAATGGTGATACCCCGGAAGGCATCCCCGACCTGCCGGACGGCGATCCCGATATCATCAAGGTTCGGCATCTTCCGCAGGAGCTCTGACCTCCTCTGAGGCTCCAAGAAGAGGGGGGTGGCAGAGAATGGAAGGGCGGGGTCGCCGCTGGGAATGTAGTCACCGCTCACCTTGCTCACCATCTCGTTCAGCTCCTCGTCGGAAGGGTCAGAGCCGGGGCCCCTCTCCAGCCTGGTACAGTCCTGCTCGCCGGTGTAGTACCACGCTGGGCGGCTACGCTGCTGCAAGGGAGCAATACGACGCGACATAAAGTTCATCAGCACCATTAGATACGTCAGCCCCTCGTTGGCCAAGAACCGGATCCGCTCCAAGACCGGGGAGTACTCCTGCTCCAGCTCAGGGATCTCCTCCCAGAAGCGGCGATCGGTGGTTGGGCTGGCGGTTGGGAGTTGTAGGCGATCGTGCTCGTCGGTATGCACTACCACCCAGCTCTCCCTCCAGTTTTCCCACCTTGATGCGCTGAAGGGCAGAAGGTATCCGGAGACCTTGGGGTCTTTGCAGCGATGCTGGAAGTAGTATGCCCCCATCTGAGTCTTTGAGCCGCGCCCAGTCGTCCGCAGCACAAAGAAGTGGCGGAAGAGCATCATGGAGGCGTGCACCCCCACCAACATCTTGCAGAAGTGGACAAAAACAGCAGCCATTGCGAAGGAGTTGGGGGAAAGATGGTGGAGCTGGAGACCATATGTCTCCAGCAGGGTGACAAAGAAGGAAGAAATCGGCGGAACGAACCCCGCCAGAGCATAAGCGGTGAAGAAGACTATCTCCCCCTTTTCCAGGACCAGGGGGAGAGATCCCCGGCGAAGCCGATGTTTCTGCTCTTCTGAGCGCCAGCCCAGCAGCCTGCGCACTGGCCCGAGCTCGGAAGAACGAACGAGGCGCGTCGGGAGCAAGTTGGAAGCCATGGCGAAAGAGGGCGCAAGGGCAGGAGAGCCGGGGCGCAAGAGTTCAAGGGAAGTACGAGCGCAATGCGAAGGGAAGCCGCGATGCGGGTGAGATCCCCTTTTAAAACTTTCCAGGGATGGTTCGAGGTAATTCGAAAACCTCCGGAAACATCGCATCTGCGACCTCGTTGGCTCCGAGACCGGGCGCCGATGAAAGGTGGACCCAAGCCGCCCAACTGAAGCGGTGGGTCAAGGAGTCAGACGCCCCAGAAGACAAGCCGGCAAGGCACTTCAGCAGTTCCCGAAGAAAGAGCCGCAACGTGCAGAAGTGGTGGTCTTGGGAACCGCCGCAGTAAAAGCAACCATCAATTGAGCGCACGCTCCCACGATCCCGCGGCCGTTCGTGCTCCGGCAGCGGTCAATTTGGGACTTAGAGAAAGTGCGCGGATCGAAAGAGACGGTGGTCCCACCTCGGGCTCGCTACCTCCCCCGAGATGGGCCCGGGGGCCACTGTCGCTACCTGAGATATGGGGTACCCCCGCGCACAGGGTAAAATGCCTAAGGAACTCGCCCTTCTCCGCAGGGAGAGCTCCGAAGGCGCCACGCGTCCGGCGGGGCCGGACCTCCCTCTCCTCAGAGGAGAGCTCCGGGCCCGCCATGTGGCATACAGAAGCCAGACCTCCCCCTCCGCGGGAGAGAGGTCCGAAGGCGCCACGCGTCCAGCGGGGCCGGACCTCCCTCTCCTCAGAGGAGAGCTCCGGGCCCGCCACGTGGCCAATAGAGGCCGAGCCTCTCCCTCCGCGGGGAGAGGTCCGGAGGCTCCACGTGCCCCGCGGAACGGACCCTCCTCTCCTCTGAGAAGGGCTCCGGGCCCACCACGTGGCAGCAGAACGGCGCTGCCTGCCCCGAGCGATAGGCAGCGGGTGTAAAGACGCCCCATACCTTGCCCGTACAAGGTATTCAAGGCCCGCGTCTTCCCGAGACGCGGTGCACGCTTCTGTCAGGTGCCGTTGCGTCCAGTCGCATCACAGACTGGCGCGCGGTGTCAGAACCTGCCAGCCAATAAACACCGCGACAAGACATCCCATGCCGCCAACGCCGCCATCAACCACTACGAGTAGCATGCGGCATGAGCAGGGCGGCAAGATGAAGACTCAGAAGCCTTCGACCAGAAGCAACTACCGGCATAACTGCAGATACGGTAGATGTTAGACAATCTTCCCGGGACCACCTGTCGGGTCCCGGCCCCCCTTGTAAGCTGCCCGAGCCTTGGACTATAAAAGGCTCGGGTAGGCGTCGATAGCAGGGGTTTGCACTTTGCAACTCATATGCTAGCCATACACTCTCAAGCTGTAACTCACCCCCGAGCTTAGGCCTCCGGTCTTGAGCAGCAAGCAATACAGCGAGCCCCATAGCTCGCCGTGGACGTAGGGTTTTACGCTCCGGCGGCCTGAACCACGTAAAACTCGCCGTGTCAAGCTCTTACTAACTCGTCCATCTGCGCAAGCTCTCCGCTAGAGACTAGCCCCACCGAAAAAAGAACCTCCGCGGGCTGCCCAGTGCAGGCCCGGGGGAAGTGTCGACTGAACACTTCGACAACTGCGCTACTTCATCCAGCGGTTCTCCCATGTACACAACACCATCCCGCACATTCAAAGTTCTTCTGTGGTGGTGGCGTTCCGGCAGGGTGTCCGGGACGAGAAGATGCTTGAGAAGCTTGCGACCAGAGAGGTCTGCGATGCCTCTGAGCTCTTCAGCCTTGCGGACAAGTGCGCCAGAGCAGCCGAAGGGCAGAATTGGCACTCACTGCCAGCTTCCAAAGCCGGAAGACAGCCCGAAGACGATGGAGTTCAAGCTGAGCTCCCGACCACGTCAGACAGCCAAGAGCCAAGCACTGGCTGACTTCGTGGCTGAGTGGACGCCAACGAAGGCTGACCCAGGGGCCGCGAAGACGGTGAACCAAAGTACCGAGCTCCAGTCTTCACCGGGCCTCACTGGACGCTCTTCTTCGACAGCTCCTCGCGAAAGCAGGGGGCCGGTGCCGGCGTGCTGCTTCTCATGCCATCGGGGGAGCAGTCTGGGTACATGGTGCGTCTCAATTCCAAGGCAACCAACAACTTGGCAGAGTATGAAGCACTCATCTTTGGCCTAAAAGACAGTCCTGTCTCTGGGCGCTCGCCAGTTGTTGGCACAGGGCGACTCCCAGCTAGTTATCAAGCAAGTTAAGGATGAATGCCCCCACAACGACCCACAGCTAGCTGCTTATCTGCTCCACGTGCGGATGTTGGAGAAAGACTTCCTTGCCTTGGACCTGCGCCATGTACCGCGCGCTGGCAAGGCCGCAGCTGACGACCTTTCAACGAAGGCCTCCATCGGAGCCCCTGCGCCTGAAGGAGTCTTCGAGACGACGTTGCTGCGGTCCACAGCCCAGCCCGCCGAGCCGGGCGAAGGGGGCTGAACCAGTGCCTCGAAGCTAGGCAGTCCCGGCGGCCCTGCAGCCATGGATGCCACCAAAGGATCGTAAGCGTCACTGGGGACTCCGTGCAACCCAGCGCTCAACATCCAGAAGCTCAAGTAGTCCCGATGCATGGACCACGGAGGTCCAGGACTCCTTGAAGGACATCCTTCCTGATGAACGTGCATTCGCTGAACGGGTGGTGTGGATGGCTAAGTGCTACGCGCTGGTATCTTTACTGGTGTGGCGCCACGACATCCTATTGCGGTGCATAACCCAGGAGGAAGGCTGCGACTAGCTCGCAGTAGTCCACGGAGGCGAGTGCTGGGAACGCTCATCGTCCCGCACGCTGGTCGGTTAAGCCACCCGGCATGGCTCCTACTGACCGAGAGCCACCTGGACACCGTCAAACCGGTTAGGGATGCAATGCGTGCCAAGTCCACGCCAAGCAGACCCACACAACTGGTGCAGACACGCACCCAGAGCCATCGGGGGATACCGGCTCCTCCATGTCGAGGGCCAGCCGGACTTCCCAGGGCCGGGTCACGGGAACTACCCTCCCACATGGTATGCGGGGCCGAAGCCATGCTTCCTCCTGAGATCGCCATGGGGTTCCCCCGTGTCCGGCGTACGACGAAGCCACGCATGACCTGCTCTGCGTGAAGACAGGCGCTCCGACGCTACCCCAGTAAGTTCACCATGCTTACTTAGGTGTTTATTTAAATTACGCATTAATTTATATGAACACCTCCCCACGCTCTAGACAGTGTGCGTCCATTGTACACTCGGTTCCTCTTTCCTGCTCTCATGCATAGTCGATATTTGCCGTCCTGCCGAAGGCGGTAGTGCTTGGGGTACCTGCCAGAGGCCCGGTGGCCTTTTGGATTTCCCCCTGTAAGGGTACTGTACCGCCAGTTGGTCTCCTCCGAGAAAAGACCTACGCTAGACCGGGGGGTCAGGAGCCTTGCTTTGCCCGGTCTTGCACCCAAAGCATGCGCACTCTGCCCCCCGGCGCTACGGTCTGAGTACCATGGGGCCGGACGGTTACACCCTGACTGGGGCTGGGGCCAGACCTCCGGGACCAAGTGCACTGGATTACCCAAGCCCCGTATTCCGGCCTGGGACAGTAAGCCAAGTGAGACTAAGGGACAGGAAAGGGGGGACCACTGAGCAGTGCCGGACTGCGCCCCCCATAGATGGGCCGAGCTCCGAGGCCAGCCCTCGCCCTCCTTTCAGAGGCGAGCGCTGATACCGGACCTCATGCCCTTCGCTGGCCTGAGCTCCGATGACCTCCGGACCTTACGCCCTTCGCTGGCCTGAGCTCCGATGACCTCCGGACCTCACGCCCTTTGCTGTCCTGAGCTCCGATGACCTCCGGACCTCACGCCCTTCGCTGGCCTGAGCTCCGATGACTTCCGGACCTCCGCCCCCGCAGCTGGGCCGAGCTCCGATGCCAGCTGTCGAAGTGTTCAGTCGACACTTCCCCCGGGCCTGCACTGGGCAGCCCGCGGAGGTTCTTTTTTCGGTGGGGCTAGTCTCTAGCGGAGAGCTTGCGCAGATGGACAAGTTAGTAAGAGCTTGACATGGCGAGTTTTACGTGGTTCAGGCCGCCGGAGCGTAAAACCCTACGTCCACGGCGAGCTATGGAGCTCGCTGTATTGCTTGCTGCTCGGGGCAGGAGGCCTGAGCTTGGGGGTGAGTTACAGCTTGAGAGTGTATGGCTAGCGTATGAGTTGCAAAGTGCGAACCCTTGCTATCGTCACCTACCCGAGCCTTTTATAGTCCAAGACTCGGGCGGCTTACAAGGGGAGCCGGGACCCGACAGGTGGTCCCGGGAAGATTGTCTATTATCTACCTTATCTGCAGTTATGCCGGTAGTTGGCTCTGGTCAAAAGCTTCTGAGTCTTCATCTTGCCGCCCGGCCCATGCCGCATGCTAGTCGTAGTGGTTGATGACGGCGCAGGCGGCACGGGACGTCTTGTCGTGGTGTTTATTAGCTGGCAGGTTCTGACACCGCGTGCCAGTCTGTGATGCGACTGGGCGCAACGGCACCTGACAGAGGCGTGCTCCGCGTCTTGGGAAGACGCGGGCCTTGAATACCTTGTACGCCAAGGTATGGGCCGTCTTTACGCCCGCTGCCTATCACTCAGGGGCAGGCAGCGCCGTTCTGCAGCCACGTGGCGGGCCCGGAGCCCTTCTCAGAGGAGGGGAGGGCCCGGTCCGGGGGGGCACGTGGAGCCTCCGGACCTCTCCCCGCGGAGGGGGAGGCTCGGCTTCTGTTGGCCACGTGGCGGGCCCAGAGCTCTCCTCTGAGGAGAGGGAGGTCCGGCCCCGCTGGACGCGTGGCGCCTTCAGACCTCTCTCCCGCGGAGGGGGAGGTCCGGCTTCTGTATGCCACGTGGTGGGCCCGGAGCTCTCCTCTGAGGAGAGGGAGGTCCGGCCCCGCCGGACGCGTGGCGCCTTCGGAGCTCTCCCTGCGGAGAAGGGCGAGTTCCTTAGGCATTTTACCCTGTGCGCAGGGGTACCCCATATCTCAGGTACCGATAGTGGCTCCCGGGCCCATCTCGGGGGAGATAGCGAGCCTGAGGTGGGACCTCCGTCTCTTCCGATCCGCGCACTTTCTCTAAGTCCCGAATTGACCGCTGCCGGAGCACGAACGGCCGCGGGATCGTGGGAGCGTGCGCTCACTTGATGGTTGCTTTTACTGCGGCGGTTCCCAAGACTGCCACTTCTGCGCGTTGTAGCGCTTTCTTCGGGAACCGCCGAAGTGCCTTGCCGGCCCATCTTCTCAGGAGACTGACTCCTTGACCACACCGCTTTAGTTAGGCGGCTTGGGCCCATCCGTCATCGGCACTCGGTCTAGGAACCGAAGCGGTCGCCGACGTGGGGTATTCGAAGAGTTCCGAATCGCTTGGGATTGCATCCGGGAAGGTGTGAAATGAAACCCCCATGTGGCCATGTGGGTACGTTCCCCTTATAAGGCTTCCAGCCCCTGCGCCTCCCTCGGGTCTCTGCAGTCTTGTCTTCTTCCATGGCTCTTAACCCGCCTTATGGGGGGAGGACTGCTCTCGGTTCCCTCAGCGGTTGCGTCTGCACCAAGCCTGGGACTCAGGGAGCCTGCCTGCCCTGCCTCTGAGGGTGGCGCCACCAAGGGGTCTCTGGTTTGTCCTCTCGACGGAGCCCTTCCTTGGTGACAGCAGGCAGAAAGCTCCTTGGCGTTGTGTCCCTACCCAGGTGGTGGAGTCTTCAAAGGAACCGCTGAAGCACCGAGGAGAATCCCAGGCGGTAGAGTCTCCGAGAAGACCGCTGAATACTGCGGAGGGGGCCTCAGGAGCACCCTTGATGACTCCAGCTTTTGTGCAGGTGATGAGGGATGGGGGCTCCAGAGGCACCCTTGACGACACCGGCTTTTGCGCCGATGATGAGGGAACTTTAGGAGAAGGAAACCGCCGATGCACCATGGAAGAACCCAGACGGCAGAGTCTCTAGGAAGACCGCTGAATATTGCGGAGGGGGCCTCAGGAGCTCCCGTGGCGTCACCGGTTTTTGAGCCAGTGATGAGGGAGGCGATTCCTGCGCTCTGGTCATAGAGCGAGAGAGTTCCGCCAGGGCTGAAGCCTGGTGATGCGGCCGTTCTTGCAACTTCTGGATCCTGGTCGTGTCGAGAGACCCTTGGGACTTGTTTATTTCTTTTTATCGAGTCTGTAGTCCAGCTCATGGAGCCTCGCATAGTTTGACTCTTTTAAGATATTTGTGATCGTGATGCTCCTTCTCGGTTTTGCCTGACTGAGTCCTTAGCTCCGCAAGGTACTTCAGAGGCCATCTCCAATCTCGGAGCTCTGCATAGTCACCCTCCTCGGGTCCTAACTGCGTTAGGGGCCCCAGGGGGTCTCCGGATCGCCCTTTGGGGAGCTCCAAGTCTGCCTGCCACGTGGCGGGTCCGGACCCCCTCCTTAAGAGGCGGGAGCTCCGGCCATGCTGGACACGTAGGGCTTTCGGAGCCCTCCCACCGAGGGGGGGGGGGAGGTCCGGTTCTCGCCTGCCACGTGGCGAGCCCGGAGCTCTCCTCAGAGAGTGCTACGGGCCCGCTGGACACATGGGGCCTTCGGGCCTCACCCCTGCCGAAGGGGCGGGGCCCGGTCCTTCCAGCCCTGGGCCGGTGCTGCTGACGGCTCCTTTCCCCCCGCTTTATGTAGTCCCTGTCGCCATAGCCTGGAAGCCCTGCACACAGGTAGAGGAAACGCAATTCTCCTTGGGGGCTCCCCCTCCCTTATCTCATAGTCTTATTTGACTTATAGCCCCTAACCATATGCTTGGTGCTTGGGGACTTGTAGAGAGGGGGAGCTGAGCACATGGCAACCATGCACTGCAAGGGTGGTTCAAAAACTCAATACACAATTTAAATGAGTACGAGGGAAGAGCAAAGTAGAGCATATTTCTTTTCGCACAACTTTCCACAGGAGGAAGGCAGGCTAAACATGGAGGCCACGACCCGCCCCATTAAGAGGGGAAGGAAGACTCTACGCGCTTGGAGTCGGAACCAGGCAAAGCTGAACGTAGTCCTGTACCGTCCCCTGGGGCTTAGCTGCTCCGAGCGCTGCTCCTGGACTCTATGGAGTTTATTACGAAAAGAAAGTACTGTCCTATTTTTGCTCTAGGAGTAGAACTTACGAAGGTGTTCTATGTTCCAAGGGTTCGGGAGCAGGTCCCCATCCTCGGTGGAAAGGCGCACACACCCGGGGCGGCATACTTTCATGACTCGGAAGGGGCCTTCCCAACTAGGGGAGAGTTTGTGGGCCCCTTCGCGAGAAAGTATGCGCCGCAACACCAGGTCACCTTCCTGCAGCTCCCGGGCACGCACAGACCTCTGGTGGTAGCGCCAAAGCGCTTGCCTGTACCGCGCGTTACGGAGTGCCGCATGTAATCGGACCTCGTCGACGAGGTCGATTTCTCCACGCCGGAGGTTGTCCTGCGTGGCTTCGTCGTAAGCCCGGACACGGTGAGACTTCATGGTGATTTCTGGGGGAAGTACAGCTTCAGCCCCATACACCATGAAGAAGGGTGTCTCCCCGGTGGCCCGGCTCTGGGATGTCCGGTTAGCCCATAGTGTGCTCGGAAGCTCATCTACCCAATTGGCACCATGTTTCTTCAGGCTGGCGAAGGTGCGAGTCTTAAGGCCCCGGAGAATCTCCGCGTTGGCCCTCTCAACTTGCCCATTGCTCCTCGGGTGGGCGACGGAGGCATAGCACACCTGAATACCAAGGTCCTCGCAGTAGTCTTGGAATGCTGCGCTGGTGAACTGGGTCCCATTGTCGGTGATGATTCTGTTTGGGACCCCGAACCGGCAGACAATAGACTTGATAAACTTTACTGCGGATTGTTTGTTGATGGTGACAACTGGTGTAGCTTCCGGCCACTTGGTGAACTTGTCGATGGCGATATAGAGGTACCGGAATCCCCCGACGGTTCTGGGAAATGGTCCCAGGGTGTCCAGCCCCCATACGGCAAACGGCCACGAGGGCGGGATCATCTGTACCGCCTGAGCCGGTGTATGGATCTGCTTGGCGTGGAACTGGCACGCCTTGTAGCTCTCGACCAGCTTGACGGAATCCTGGAGTGCTGTCGGCCAGTAGAAGCCATGCCAGAAGGCTTTACCGACAAGCGTGCGTGAGGAAGAATGACTTCCACATTCGCCTCCATGGATCTCAGCGAGCAAGTCGCAGCCTTCCCCCTGGGTTATGCACCGCAATAGGATGTGGTTGGCGCAATGCCGGTAGAGATCCCCCTCTACCAGCGCGTACCTCTTAGCCATACGCACAATCCGTTCAGCGGTTGCATGTTCATCAGGGAGGATATTGTCCTTCAAGTAGTCCCGGATCTCCGTGATCCATGCATCGGGTCTGACTTGAGCTTCTGGATCTTGAGCGCTGGGTTGCACGGAGTCCCCAGTGACGCTTACGATCCTTGGCGGCATCCATGGCTGTAGGGCCGCCGGGACCACCAGCTTCGAGGTGCTGGTCAAGCCCCCTTCGCCCGGCTCGGCGGGCCGGGCTGTAGGCCGCAGCAACGTCCTCTCGAAAACTCCTTTGGGCGCGGGGGCTCCGGTGGAAGCCTTCGTTGAAAGGTTGTCAGCTGTGGCATTACCAGCACGCGGTATGTGATGCAGGTCCAAGGTGAGGAATTCTTTCTCCAACATCTGCACGTGAAGCAGATACGCAGCTAGCTGCGGGTCATTGCAGGAGCATTCGCCCTTGACTTGCTTGATGACCAGTTGGGAGTCGCCCTGTGCCAACAACTGGCGAGCGCCTAAAGACAGAGCTGTCTGCAGGCCAAAGATGAGTGCTTTATACTCCGCCATGTTGTTGGTTGCCTTGAAATTTAGACGCACCATATACCCAAACTGTTCCCCCGATGGCATGAGGAGCAGTACGACGGCACCGGCCCCCTGCTTTCGCGAGGAGCCATCGAAGAAAAGTGTCCAGTGGGGTTCGGTGAAGACCGGAGCTTGGTGCTCTGGCTCACCGCCTTCATGGCCCCCTGGGTCAGTCTTCGTTGGTGTCCACTCCGCCACAAAGTCAGCCAGCGCTTGGCTCTTGACTGCATAGCGTGGGAGGAAGTCCAGCTCAAACTCCGCCAGCTCCGCCGCCCATTTAGCAATGTTGCCAGTCGCATGGGGGCTGTGAAGAATTGTCTTCAGCGGATACGAGGTGACTACCGAGACCCGGTGGGCCTGGAAGTAATGGCAGAGCTTCCTGAAGGCCACGAGCACCGCATACAGCAGCTTGTGGACTTCTAGGTACCTTGTATTGGCATCATGAAGTACTTCTCTGATGTAGTAGACAGGACTTTGTATGGTTCGAACCCTCTCTCTTAGGCTTGGGAGGTCCTCGTCCATTGGCCCCGGCCCGCTGGAAGTGGGCGGACCCACGGGGGCCTCCGGGAACTGGGACCCGGAGGCCCTTAAGCTATCTTGATCATCCGGGAGCTCCGGGGGGTCTTGAGGGACCTCCGGGAGATCCCAATTGGACCCTGGAGATTTATCTTGGGGTCCGGGAGGCCGTCCTGGGCCTCCGGGAGGTCGACCTGGACCTCCGGGGGGTTCGGGAGACCGTCTTGGCCCCGCGGGGCCTCCTCGCGTCTGTCTTCTGCTATCGGAGCAGGTTGCGAGGGTGAGGGGTCTGGCCACTCCACGACAAGGACCATACTCACCACTTCTGTTGTCGCCGCAATGTAGAGCAGCAAGTGCTCCCCGGGCTCAGGGGCTACCATGATAGGTAGTGTCGGTACCCTCGATATGGGGTACCCCCGCGCACAGGGGAAAATGCCTAAGGATCTCGTGCTTCTCCGCAGGGAGAGCTCCGAAGGTGCCACGCGTCCAGCGGGGCTGGACCTCCCTCTCCTCAGAGGAGAGCTCCGGGCCCACCACGTGGCATACAGAAGTCGGATCTCCCGCTACGCGGGAGAGAGGTCCAAAGGTGCCGCGTGTCCGGAGAGGCCGGACCTCCCTCTCCTCAGAGAGGAGCTCCAGGCTCGCCGCGTGGTCAACAGAAGCCGAACCTCCCCTCCGCGGGGAGAGGTCCGAAGGCTCCACGTGTCCTGCGGGGCCGGACCCCCCTCTCTTCTGAGGAGGGCTCCGGGCCCGCCACGTGGCCAGCAGAACGGCGCTGCCTGCCCCCGAGTGATAGGCAGCGGGCGTAAAGACGCCCCATACCTTGCCTGTACAAGGTATTCATGGCCCGCGCCTTCCCAAGACGCGGAGACGCGGAGCACGCCTCTGTCAGGTGCCGTTGCGCCCAGTCGCATCACAGACTGGCGCGCAGTGTCAGAGGCTGTCAGCCAATAAACACAGCGACAAGACATCCCATGCCGCCCCCGCCGTCATCATCCACTACGACTAGCATGCGGCATGGGCAGAGCTACAAGACGAAGACTCAGAAGCCTTCGGCAGAGACTACTACCGGCATAACTGCGGATACGGTAGATATCAGTCAATCTCCCCGGGACCACCTGTCGGGTCCCAGCCCCCCTTGTAAGCCACCCGAGTCTTGGACTATAAAAGGCTCGAGTAGGCGACGTTAGCAAGGGGTCGGACTCTAGCCATCCGCACCCCTGGGTTCGCACTTTGCAACTCATACGCTAGCCATACACTCTCAAGCTGTATCTCACCCCCGAGCTCAGGCCTCCGGTCCTGAGCAGCAAGCAATACAGCGAGCTCCATAGCTCGCCGTGGACGTATGGTTTTACGCTCCGGCGGCCTGAACCACGTAAAACTCACCGTGTCAAGCTCTTACTAACTCGTCCATCTGCGCAAGCTCTCCGCTAGAGACTAGCCCCACCGAAAAAAGAACCTCCGCGGGCTGCCCAGTGCAGGCCCGGGGGAAGTGTCGACTGAACACTTCGACATTTGGCGCGCCAGGAAGGGGGGCTTTTCCCCTTGCGCGACGAGTTCCTGCCGACGAAGATGACCAAGCTTCCTTCAGCGGCAAACTCTCCCCCCCTGCGTCCGCGGCAAACCGTGACTAGGGGAGAGTACATGATGACACACCCAGGACGGAGTGTGTCAGGGCAAGCTGGGAGCCAGCAACCGGCTCTGGCAGCACCGACCCCGGCAATGCAGGCTCCAACCAGCGTCAGGCCTTCAGTAGCGCCGGGCGTACCCGGTGGGGGTGCGCTAGCAGCAGCAAGGGCGCTACTGCACAATCCGCCTGCTGGGGACGCGCCTCAGGCAGCGACCCAGCAGTGGATTCGCGAGGTAGACCGTCTTATCGTCGCCGCCGCAAACCATTGACTTCGGCGGGGACGACGCTCCGGCCAACCGGCTGTGTCGCTGACGCGCACGCCAACGGTTGACGGGTAGACGGCGGGTTCCAGCTCCACCAAACTTCCATCGACGGACCTGAGGACAGAGCTGGAACGGTGCCACTTGGGCCAAGATGCCCGAGTGTTCCTCGAGCGACGTCGAGAAAGGCGTCGCACTCAAGAGGCTGGCGACAACATGATGTCGGCCTCGACCCAGCCTGGAGGGCAGACCTTCGCTACGCGAGCTCTGCCCTAGGCGTACGCCGCACAGCATAAGCCACAACCATGTGCTCTGCAAGCGGCGTCCCCGGCCTATGGCACAACCTTGCCCATACCGGGGTACACTGTGCCAGGCGCAACCAAGCGTTCACGGCACCAGTACCTGCACTGGGAGCCGGCAACCGGCTCTGGCAGCGCTGACTCTGGCAATGCAGGCTCCAACCAGTGTCAGGTCTTCAGTAGCGCTGGGCGTACCCGGCGGGGGTGCGCTAGCCGCAACAAGAGCGCTACTGCACAATCCACCTGCTGGGGACGCGCCTCAGGAAGCGACCCAGCAGTGGATTCGCGAGGTAGACCGTCTTGTTGTCGCCGCCGCAAACCCTTGACTTCGGCGGGGACGACGCTCCGGCCAACCGGCTGTGTCGCTGACGCGCACGCCAACGGTTGACGGACAGACGGCGGATTCCAGCTCCACCAGGCTTTCGTCGACGGACCTGAGGACTGAGCTGGAACGATGCCACCTGGGCCAAGACCCGAATGTTCCTCGAGCGGCAACGAGAAAGGCGTCGCAGCCAAGAGGCCGGCGTCAGCATGACGACTGCCTCAACCCTGCCTGGGGCGCAGACTTTCGCCACGTGAACTCTGCCCCAGACATACGCCACGCAGCATATGCCACAGCCATATGTCCTGCAAACGGCGCCCCCCGGTCTATGGCGCAGCCTTGCCCATACCGGAGTACACTGTGCCAGCGGCGAACCAAGCGTTCACGGCACCAACTCCTGCAGCAACAGGGGCAGGATGTACGGCCCTGGAGCCCCACCTCCGCTTCACGAGGTGGCCGCGCAAGTTTCGGCCGCACCTGCCCGAGAAGTACAACTGCAGCGTCAACCCGGCGGGGTTCCTCCAGATCTACTCCACCGCCGTACTTGCCGCAGGAGGGGATGAGGCCGTCATGGCCAAGCTACTTCCCCGTCGCCTTGACCGGCCCAGCCCGGTCTTGGCTAATGAACCTCCCTCAGGGTTCCATAACTTCCTGGGGAGAGCTCTGCCGGCAGTTCATCACCAACTTCGGCAGCTCCTACACCCGTCCCGGCACGGAGCTTGACCTCCAAGCCATCAAGCAACAACCTGGGGAGTCGCTGCGCTCCTTCATCCAGCGGTTCTCCCAGGTACGCAACACCATTCCGCATATTCAAAGTGCTTCTGTGGTGGTGGCACTTCGACAGTGTCCAGGACAAGAAGATACTTGGGAGGCTTGCAACCAGAGAGGTCTGCGATGCCTCCGAGCCCTTCAACCTGGCGGACAAGTGCGCCAGAGCAGCCGGAGGGCGGAGCTGGCACTCACTGCCAGCTTCCGAAGCCGGAAGACAGCCCGAAGACGGCGGAGTTCAAGCTGAGCTCCCGACCACGTCAGACAGCCAAGAGCCAAGCACTGGCTGACTTCGTGGCTGAGTGGACGCCAACGAAGGCTGACCCAGGGGGCCGCGAAGACGGTGAACCAAAGTACCGAGCTCCGGTATTCACCGGGCCTCGCTGGACGCTCTTCTTCGACGGCTCCTCGCGAAAGCAGGGGGCCGGTGCCGGCGTACTGCTTCTCATGCCATCGGGGGAGCAGTCTGGGTACATGGTGCGTCTCAATTCCAAGGCAACCAACAACTTAGCAGAGTATGAAGCACTCATCTTTGGCCTAAAAGACAGTCCTGTCTCTGGGCGCTCGCCAGTTGTTGGCGCAGGGCGACTCCCAGCTAGTTATCAAGCATGTTAAGGGTGAATGCCCCTGCAATGACCCACAGCTAGCTGCTTATCTGCTTCACGTGCGGATGTTGGAGAAAGGATTCCTCGCCTTGGACCTGCGCCATGTACCGCACGCTTGCACGGCCGCAGCTGACGACCTCTCAACGAAAGCCTCCATCGGAGCCCCTGCGCATGAAGGAGTCTTCGAGAGGACGTTGCTGCAGTCCACAGCCCGGCCCGCCGAGCCAGGCGAAGGGGGCTGAACCAGTGCCTCGAAGCTAGGCAGTCCCGGCGGCCCTGGATGCCGCCAAAGGATCGTAAGAGTCACTGGGAACTCTGTGCAACCCAGCGCTCAAGATCCAGAAGCTCAAGTAGTCCCGATGCATGGACCACAGAGGTCCGGGACTCCTTGAAGGACATCCTTCCTGATGAACGTGCATCCGCTGAACGGGTGGTGCGGATGACTAAGTGCTACGCGCTGGTATCTTTACTGGCGTGGCGCCACGACATCCTATTGCGGTGCATAACCCAGGAGGAAGGCTGCGATTAGCTCGCAGTAGTCCAAGGAGGCGAGTGCTGGGAACGCTCATCGTCCCGCACGTTGGTCGATTAAGCCACCCGGCATGGCTCCTACTGACCGAGAGCCACCTGGACGCCGTCAAACCGGTTAGGGATGCAATGCGTGCCAGGTCCACGCCAAGCAGACCCACACAACCGGTGCAGACGCGCACCCAGAGCCGTCGGGGGATACCGGCTCCTCCATGTCGAGGGCCAGCTGGACTTCCCAGGGCCGGGTCACGGGAACTACCCTTCCACATGGTATGCGGGGCCGAAGCCATGCTTCCCCTGATATAGCCATGGGGGTCCCCCCGTGTCCGGCGTACGACGAAGCCACGCATGATGTAAGGGCCTCAGTTTTTGACACCCATTTGCAGTGTTCATCCCCACACCACACACCTCATTTGAGGAAAAATGATGAACACAAATAAAGAGCAAGTAACAATTATCAACATGCTCATTAGGGAACAAACTCACACATTGCAAAAGTGGTACTTCCCACATGTGATATAGATGGGCTGGACATATGAAAACTCCTACACTTTGCCAAGGATGTCCATGCCAAGTTTCACCCAAATTCAAAACATTTTTGAGGTCATCTTGGGTGTAGATAGGAAAGGGGCAGTTTGAAAACATATTCAAATTCAAACTGTTTTCACCCACTGAATTTAAAAGTGGAAGGCATATTCTTGCTCAGCACATTTTTGTGAGCTCACACACCAATTTTCACTCCATTTGGAGTTGATCTTGACATGAGCTAAGGGGGAGAAATTCAAACTTTATTTGAATTTCAAACTGCACTTGTGCTGAAATTCATTCAAACCAAACCTCATTTGAACTTTGATCAATTCAAATGGCTCTTGGGTGAATAATTTGAGTTGCCAAGGGTAGAATAGGGTTCACTGTTTACCACAGCTGTTAGGAATAAATTTCAGAGGTTAAAAGAGGAGTGGGACCCACATGTCAGCCTCAGCCTCAAAGCAAACCGACTGAACCACAGTTCAGTCGGTTCCCGGCTGTTGTGCGCGCGCGCCACCGAAGGGACCGGCCGGCGCCAGCTCCTGCTGCGTGCCCCAAGCCGGAGGCCAGCCGGCCGAGCTATTTATTCCCTCCCCGGCGTGCCTCAGTCACCATTTCCCCGAGCTACCGACGTGCGCGACTGCTTTTCCCACTGCCATCGCCGCCGCTCGAGTTCCTGCTTGATCAAGCCGATCGCAGCTCCCTCTTTCCATTCCAAGGTCCCAGCAAGGTACTAGCAACCATCCTCCATCCTTCCCATTGATAGAAATCGATTGAAACCGAGTGATATCGGCTGTGCCGAAAGATCAAACTCGGAACTGGAAACCGCCGCACCTCGGGCTCTCGTGGACAGCCCAACCTGGGCGTTGTCACGCCCGAGCCAAGGCACCCTTGGACGCGCAAGTGATCGGTGCTGCTCATCCCCGAGCCACAGCTCGAGTGGTTGCTCACCGGCGGCGAATTTCCACTTTTCCCCTTTCTGTGTGCAGAACGACCCTCGGGTACGATTCTGTTTAATTCGTGCTCTAGAAAGGATTAGAGGGCCTCAGGCCACTCCCACACGAACTAGACACGGTGACGCACAAGTTGCCTTCACAACTCTGGGCCGGAGAACTTCTGTGCCCGGCGTAATTCAAGGTCTACTAATGGCGGAACGCACGGGGGGTATCGGGCGCACGGTGAGGACCTATTTCGGGCCTTCCCCGAGCTGCCCCGAGTTCATGTCGACCTTCTCTGAGGTCCACTGATGCTCCCCGACCGGTTTCCCAAGTAGCTGAGGCACTAGGAGCATCAGCCGACATGGCCGAAGTCGTTCCGATATGGCGGCTCGTCGCCGACCATGCTCCGGCCGTTGTCATGAGCAGCTGACCCTCGGATCATGTTCCCCAAGTAAAAGTAGGCAGGGGCGGCCAGAATCAAGAAGTTTGAAGCTGTACAGCAGCCGGCGGCGAGCTCTCCGGTGAGGTCCCTCGGCGGCGGAGCGCGGGTGTCGCGAGGTTGAAGAAGGGGGTGGACCCCAGCTGTCAGCGGCCGATATTTTGAATCGGGATCCGGCTGCGGCCGGGATCGGGTGTGCTGGCGCGCAAAAGCCTTGTGGGCCGCGGTGTGCTGTCGCTTCGGCGTGCGACGCGTGTCCCCTGGGCCCACGCGCGAGTTTAAACTTTTCCCCGATTTTCAGATTTCCTTCAAACTTCAAATCCTTATAACTTTGGCTAGAAAGCTCCAAATCGAGTGAACCAAATTTTGCTGGATTCAGCTCTCTGAGTACTTTCCAGAAAATCAAGTTTCACTTCATGAAATTCCTTAATTCTCCAGAATTAATTCCTTAAAGTTTAAACTGTTAGGAATTTTAACTGGAGAATCCTTTGGAGGAAAATCCTGAAATTTTGCTGGGATGTTCACCAAAATATCCTTGAGCTACCATAAAAATTTCAGATCCATTTGAGCTCATTTAGTCCACCTAATGGTGTGATTAGTAAAACTGTTCCAGAGAAAATAGAAAATGTTCAGAAACATTTTCAGAATTTTCTCTGAAATTGTTTAGCTCATATCTTTAGTTAGAGACTTCCAAATTAAGTGAGACCAATTCCATTAGAACCCTCTGAAAATCTAGTTTTCAGAAAGTCATAGTTTGTTTCATGAAAATACCTAGAACACCCTAAAAGCCTTTAATTAAGGTCAAGGACATAATTATTTGTGGAGGGCTCAAATGAGCTTTGCTGCAACTAAAACTTGACCAAGTCTCTGTTTAGGTTGTAACCAAGCCACAGTAAAAGTTTCACAGTCATTAGGTCTATCTAGTAAAGGTTATAGACTTCACAACTTCAAAGTTATTACAAAAGCATTTAATTAATACATACATTGTTCTTATCATGTAGTCGCTAAGGTCGAGGAGGAACCCGAAGTCCTAGACTTCGTTACTCCGGAGGAACAGCTAGCCTACGACCAAGAGCAGCAAGGCAAGCCCCGGTTTGCATTAACCATTTTATAAATTTTTATTGTTTTGAGCACATACTTGTTTTCTTTATGTTGTGCATCAGAGTCTTGTTTGGAAACCCCACTGCATAGCCAAGAAAACCATGGGTTGGGGTTTAGGATTGCAAACCCCGTTAGCCACTGCATTGCTAGGATAGAGTAGGATTCGGTACAAGTCGAGTAGTTGGAACTACTCGCGAGAATAGGCTAGAGGCACATTGCTCGGGTAGAGATAGCACATGATACACATGGCAAGAAAATGAGACCGAGCGGAGAGTAAGGGCAGCAGGACTTTGGGGCCTGTGTGCTGTAGCTCCGCTTGTGTCGATTGAGGACCGAGCCGTGTGCGGGCCTGTTGAACAAGCTAGAACAGTACCGAAGACCTACCGGCTATATGGGAACCGGGAAACTGATGTAACTCGGGTAGCTGGGTATTGAGGCATTGCCCGTCGTTCAGAGGGTAGGTTGAGAGCTCGAGGTGTAAATCAGCTGGCGGCACAGAGATGCGCGTGCAGGGACCTCTTGCTCGGGACGATGGGACCGGTTCAATATTTGGCTAACGGGTGAAAGGTAGTCGCGTACGGCGTCCGTGATGGTTGTTGTAGGCAACATCGAGTACGGGCGTACGTGACGGGTTGTTCGGGTAACCCTGCAGGTGTAAATCGATTATAATCGCCGTCCCTCGCGGTCAGTGAGTACCACTTGTTCACTGTACCGTGACGTAGAAAGAACAGGCTAGTTACATGTTAAAATGTTGCTGATTGAAAGTTGGATATTGATTGTTAATGATATGTTGTAGCTTAGTGCTAACTAAAGTTCTTTTCAACTTTGGGCAAAGTACATGAGAGAAATGCGTTTCTTGTTTGATTGCGGCTCTCTCATGTGCCTTAGCGTAAAGTTCTCCACAACCTGCTGCTAAAACTTGAAAGTAAGGTTCTACTAATTAGGCGAGTCCTTGCAAATGATTTTTACCTCATGCAACCCATCACCCTCATGTAGAAGTTTCATGTTTAGGTGAGACGGGTCAGACTTGCTGAGCCTTCGTGCTCACTGCTTGTGTTTGAAGCTTTTGCAGGGTTCTATGAGGAAGGGACTCCCGAAGAGGAGACGGAACCCCAGGAGGGGAACCCCGTCGAGTGGGAGTCGTGCACGCCGCAGAGTTAGTGTGCGAGTGTGCTAGCAAGGACACGTTCGAGGGCTGAACGTGCACTTGATGCTTAGTCTACGCCCGCGAGTGTGGACTAAACTTATTTTGATGTAAACATGTTAATAAACTTGTTTATGTAATAAAGCTTCCGCTTCCGCTTTGTACCTTTGACGTGTGTTATACGGTGTTGTGCAACGCAGCACCCCTCAGCGTGATCCTGGCTCGACAGGACCAGTGGGGTCGTGTCAGCGTGGTATCAGAGCTCGCTTGAGGTTTAACACAGTACAAAGGTCTTCTTTTTCAAAAATCCAGTGAGGAACGAGTTAGTAGCCCGTATAAGGATGTTATTAGTATATAGAAAGTGGCTTATTAACTTATTTGTTATGTCGGAAAATCGTGCATCTCGGGACGTTCATGTCTTGGGGGGTGCACGTAAGCGCTGTCCACCAGTGCGCACAAGCTGAAGGGTGGAGCCCCACGGGTGGCAGGTAACCCGACCCGCTTTGATATCCTCTACGACTCTTCATGTCGTTTGGGGTATTCGAGCAACGTCTGTCCCTGGCGTGCGTGGTGCAACATGGGAGACCCCGTCACGTGGTCTGAAACGTGAACACGTAACTCAAGGCGTGTTTGGCTTGAGAACATCCGGGCGAGTGATGACGGCCGGGTGTACAAACTGTATGGATTCCGGGCTCGGTGTGCAGCCGAGTCTGATGATTGTTTGAGTTTCTGCAGGTAGCCTTACCACGAAACGGTAGACGTGTAGCATCCGTGTGCGAGTGACGAGTAGTGCCACTGAACTAACGAAGCCGGCTAAATCCGGTATAGGTTTTTCCTTTGTGAGGACGTAGTACCGACATAATCTGGTGACGCCTCGACGTCACACCCAACTAAATGAACAACTTCATTTAAAAACTTGAAGGTTTTGATCCAAAGTAGTAAAACTTGATGTAACTCCTTCCCTTGAACAGGATATTCAAAGTTAATAAATTTTCAACTTATAGGATGTTAAGGACAGAGCACTCTGTTTTCAGCTAAATCAAGGCTGAAGTTAATCAGAGGTTAGAGGTTGAGTTCTTTCGAGGTTGGGGTCGTATGATACGTTTCTGGAAAGCTTTGGAGGAGCTTTACAACTTTTCTGTTGAGTTCCAGAGGTGTTTCATCCCTTAACCACTCGAAAAATGCAGTAGAGTTGAAACTGTCCAGAAAACAGGACGGAGCAAAGACTCTCTGTAGACTCTCTGTAAATTAAGCATAACTTCCTGCATAAAAATCCAAAAATAGAAAATGAGGTGGTTCTGGGAAGCTTATGAGATGGGTTACAACTTTGTAACAGAAAGTTTTGTCAGATTAGGAACAGAATTAACTGGAATTCTTGGATCAAATCAGTACCTAAGGCAGGGAGGTGCTGTCCAATTGTTCCCAGAAATTCTGTTAACTTTGACATCTCATAACTTTTGAACCAGAGCAGATCTTAGGCCAACCAAATACTTTCTGGAAAGCTATTGAAGTTAACTTTAACTTTGATGTTGAGCTCCAGGACTGGTTTTGCTTTTAACCTGGCCTAAATCAGATTGATATGGAAACTGGTCAGGGCTGTCATGGGAACAGCAGATCAGCAGTCAAATTTGTTTAAAAATTTGAACTATGTTTCCAAGTGTTAAGGGTTCAATGACATATCTTATGTTATAACTCAATGGTTTACTGTTTAAATAAATATTTGACATTTCTCAAATATATTTTTACAGATGGCAGCAGATAAACGGTTGGAGAACGGGTGGGTAGTTTCCCACTGCTCTGACCGTAGCGGCTACCCGGGAGCATTGTGGCTAATGCTCCAATATTTCGGGTACAACCAGATGCCGCAATACTTCGCCAAGGAAGAAGGCGAAGAGGGGAACAAGACGTGGACGATCCATGTCGAGGTTCCTGCAGGGCCTACGCCACCCGGTTGGGTGCCATTCACCGTCACGGTGAGAGGAAGACAACCGGAAGGGATGTGGCAAGTGGCAGCCCGTGACACTATGTCACGTTTCTGCCAACTACACGTACAGGCTATGGAGGGAACTCCATACGCACTCGTTCCGGTGGAGGGACGAGCTCAGCATGTGTGGGAAGAGAGGTACCTAGAGGCAACAAACCCGAGTTGCCCAAGGTACAACCCCGCGGAGGCAAATCTCAGCCTCCAAATGAGGGCGGGAAACGCTGTGATGGACAGCCAAGCTGTTCATACGGAGCATCTCGCCACCAAGCTCAAGGAGAGCACAAGCCGTGGAGATCATTTTGAGAGTGCTCACAGTGCACTCCGCAATGTGCTCCTTCCGACGATCAAGCGACTGAATGAACAACACAATCAGTTGCGTCGTCTGAAGAAGGCAAAGAAGAAGAGCCGTGTTGACATTGCGGCGTTGCAAGAGCTGGTGCAGACCCTAACCCAGCAGAATGAGGACCTTGCTCAAGAGCGGGACGACGCTATTGAGGAAGGACAAGGCTGGGAAGAGGACTACAACCAGGCTATGGACGAGGTGCATGCATTGCAGGACCTCGTGCCCCCGGTATTGGGCGTACCGGTAGTCTTGGGTCTTCCAGCCATGGGAGAACCTGGAATGGGAGAAGAGGTGGTAGACCCCGAGCCACCAGCAGAGGTACCGGAGGAGGACGACCCACAGGAGGTCGAGTTCTACTCCGAGTAGGGGGTTACGGTTGCCAAGTAGGGCAGCTAGGGTAGCGTAACCCAACTTTTGTAATCGGTGACATGTCGTGTAGACAGTAGCGTATGTATAGGTAGTGACGACATGAGCACGACTTCTCGGAGATCCGAGAATAATGTATCTTGTATAAAGTTTATGCTTTATCAATATATGTGAATGTTGTGCAAGTTAATCATGCGTCGCTTCAATACTTACTCCTGTTTATGGAATTTTGAGTAAGACATGTGCTAATTGCTGCTGTGTTGAATTTCAGAATGACGCGTACTCGTGCCAACCCCGATGTTGGAGGTACTAGCCAAGGGGGAGAGACCTCCCAACCACCTCCCGAGGACTCCTCGGGACAGCAGCAGCAACAGCAACAGCAAACACCGCCACCGCCACTGCCAACGGTTACATTGGCCGACATTGTCGCGGCAATGGCGGGTTCACATCAGCAGCATACAGAGCTGCTGCAAACGTTAATTGCGAATACGTCTCGCCCAGAGAGACGTCAAGATCGTGAGGAGCGCCAACAGAGCTCCTACTCTGACTTCCTGGCGACTCATCCCCCTGTATTCTCAAGGGCGGATGAACCACTTGACGCGGACAACTGGCTCCGCGCCATAGAGATGAAGTTCGGGCTGCTCCAAATCAGCGAGCAGCGCAAGACTCAGTTCGCGGTCCAGCAGCTCCAAGGATCCGCGAGCGCGTGGTGGGCCAACTTTTGTGCTTCACAACCCACCGACCGAGTGATGACCTGGGCGGAGTTCCGGACGGCCTTCCGGGCCTATCATATACCGCCCGGTTTGATGAAGAGGAAGACGCAGGAATTCCTACACCTGCAACAAGGGAGCCGGAACGCGCTGGAGTACTCCAGAGCGTTCAACGATCTCGCACTCTACGCGTCGTATCACGCAGATACGGACGAGAAGCGGCGGGACCACTTTTACCAGGGGCTTAACCCGCTCCTGAAGGACAAGCTGGCGATGTTCAATCGCGGCAGCCTCAACGACATAATTGATGCTGCGATTGTTCAGGAAGACTCCGGCAAGGAGTTGGCGGCAGCAGAGCGAAAGCGAAGCGCGCCGCAGAGCAGCGGAGAAGGAGGCGGTCCTTCTCAGAAGTTTCGGATGGTGAATCGCCCACCATCAGGTCCGCGCTGGCAGCCACCACAGCGGTCGATGCCGTTCCGCGGTCGGCCGTATTCTTCACCGGCATTCCGGCCGGCACTGCCAGCACCACCGCAACAACAACAGCAGCAGCGGGCGATGCCGCGTGCGTTTGCACCTCCGCAACGCATGCCGGGCTTTCGTCCACCAAGTACTCCACCAGCAGCGGCCACATGTTACAAGTGTGGTCGTCCAGGACACTTCGCGAGCAGTTGCCCGGAGAGGCAAGGCGGCGGAGTGGTACCACAGTTTCCGGGGAGGAATCAACCCCGGAACCCTACTAATGCGCGGCGGGCAAACCCTAGGCCCGGTACTGTCCACCAGCTTGCCATTGAGGACGTGCCGGAGGGCGAGCCAATCCTTGCGGGTATGTTCCAACTCCACCAGCATCCCGCTATAGTACTATTTGATTCAGGCGCCACGCATAATTTTATTAGCCAAGCTTTCATTGCTAAACACAGCTTGCCAATACTACCCACCGATAGTCCATATTTAATTTGTTCACCGGGTGGGAAGATTTCAGCAAGCGTAATGGTCTCCAAAGCACCATTATGCTTAGCGGGTAGAGTGTACCCCACGTCTCTCATTATCTTAGAGGGACAGAAGGTCGATGTCATCCTAGGGATGTCGTGGTTAAACCGCCACGGCGCTGTTTTAGACACCGTCCTCCGAGTCGTGCACTTAAACTCAGGAGTGCACGGTTCTCACTCATTATTTCTGGACAGTCCAGAAATAAAACTTCCAAGTGTCTATCAAGCCACAACCATCAGATTGGAAGACATTCCAGTGGTCCGAGAATTCCCTGATGTATTCCCGGATGATTTGCCGGGGATGCCACCCGATAGAGAGGTGGAGTTCAAGATTGAACTTGCACCGGGAACCATGCCAATATCCCGAAGGCCGTACAAGATGGCGCCCAAGGAGTTGGCTGAACTGAAGACTCAGCTCACGGACCTTCTGGAGAAGGGTTTTATTAGGCCGAGCTCCTCGCCATGGGGCTGTTCGGCATTATTTGTCAAAAAGAAGGATGAAACGTTGCGGCTTTGCGTGGACTACCGTCCATTAAATGCCGTAACCATCAAGAACAAGTACCCGTTGCCACGGATCGACATGTTGTTTGATCAGTTGGTCGAAGCAAAGGTCTTTTCCAAGATGGATTTAAGATCCGGGTACCATCAGATTAAGATCAGGGCTGAGGACATTCCAAAGACAGCTTTTTCGACAAGGTACGGACTTTATGAGTACCTGGTCATGTCCTTTGGCCTCACCAATGCTCCAGCTCACTTCATGTACTTAATGAACTCGGTGTTCATGCCGGAGCTGGACAAGTTTGTCGTGGTCTTCATCGACGACATCCTGGTATATTCCAAGTCGGAGGAAGATCACAAGAAACATCTGCGTATAGTCTTGCAACGGCTGCGGGATCACAAGTTATACGCAAAGTTCAGCAAATGCGAGTTTTGGATATCGCAAGTGCCTTTCCTCGGGCATATCATCTCAGCGGAGGGTATCGCTGTGGACCCGAGCAAAATCACGCAAGTGCTGAATTGGAAATCCCCGAGAACTGTTCATGAGGTACGGAGTTTCCTCGGACTCGCGGGATATTATCGGAGGTTCATTCCGAACTTCTCGAAGATTGCCAAGCCAATGACAGAGCTGCTGAAGAAGGCTACCAAATATGTTTGGAGTCCAGCATGTGAAGCAGCATTCAAGGCTTTAGTCAAGCACCTGACATCAGCACCGGTTTTGGCGCAGCCAGACACAACAAAACCGTTCGATGTGTACTGCGATGCATCCGGCATTGGGCTCGGATGTGTGTTGATGCAAGACCGAAGGGTGGTCGCGTATGGGTCACGGCAGCTTAGGAATCATGAGCAAAATTATCCAACTCACGACTTGGAGCTCGCTGCCGTGGTACTTGCACTGAAAATGTGGAGGCACTACCTACTCGGTAACCTCGTACATTTATATACCGACCACAAAAGCCTCAAGTACATATTCACTCAGAAGGAGCTGAACATGAGGCAACGAAGATGGTTAGAACTGATAAAGGATTACGAGATAGAGATCCATTATCATCCGGGCAAGGCAAACGTTGTGGCAGACGCGCTAAGCCGCAAGTCACACGTCAATAATCTGACCATCACACCGTTGGAAGAGAGCGAACCACCACTACATGTGATTCCACATGGAGCTCTCTACAACCTAGCTTTGATCCCCACCATCCGTGAAGAGATAGCGGCAGCCCAGAAGAATGACAAGGGCATATCACATTTGCGGAGACGTGTAGACAGTGGGGAGTTGAAATGTTTCCGGAAGGACGGAGACGGCGTCCTATGGTTCAAGGACCGGATCGTCGTACCCCGAAACCCGGAGTTACGGAAGAAAATCTTTGATGAGGCTCACTTATCAAAGTTTTCTATTCACCCCGGCAGCAACAAGATGTATCAAGAACTCAGAAGCAAGTTTTGGTGGACACGGATGAAGCGAGAGACTGCAAAATACGTGTCCGAGTGTGATACATGTCGACGGGTGAAGGCAGACCACATGCGGAAACCGGGACTGCTGCAACCACTGGGCATTCCTGCCTGGAAGTGGGAGGACGTGAGCATGGATTTCGTCGTCGGTTTACCCACCACCTTACAGAAACATGATTCTGTGTGGGTGATCGTCGATCGGCTCACCAAAGTTGCCCATTTCATCCCGGTCAACACCAACTACAACGCCAAGAAGTACGCTGAACTGTACATCTCACGGATCCTATGCTTATACGGCGTACCCCGTACTATCGTATCGGACCGGGGCACTTTATTTGTGTCCCGTTTTTGGGAGCAGCTCCACGCTGCCTTGGGGACGAAGCTGATCCGTAGTTCAGCCTACCACCCGCAGACGGATGGGCAAACGGAGCGGGTAAATCAAATCTTAGAAGACATGCTACGAGCTTGCGCTATCGACCACGGCAAGAACTGGGATGATCACTTGCCGTTAGCCGAGTTCTCGTACAACAATGGGTACCAAGCCAGCATCAAGATGGCGCCCTACGAGGCGCTATACGGGAGAAAATGCCGCACACCATTGAATTGGTGTGAGTCTGGCGAGAGGGTTACCTTCGGGATTGATCTTGTCAACAACGCGGAAGAAAAGGTTCGATTAATTCAAGCGAACCTAAAAGCCGCTCAATCCCGACAGAAACAGTATGCGGACCGGAGAAGGCGTCCGTTACAATTCGAAGCTGGAGACCACGTATATCTACGAGTGTCTCCAATGAAGGGCGTAAACAGATTTGGGGTGAGAGGAAAGTTAGCACCCCGATTCATCGGTCCATTCCAGATTACCGAAAGATGTGGATCGGTGGCATACCGGCTAAGATTACCAGAAGCACTTTCCGGTGTGCACGACGTCTTTCACATTTCCCAGCTGAGGAAGTGTCTCAAGCTATCAACTACCGTTCAGCTGGAAGACATTGAAGAACTGCAACCGGATCTCACCTATCGGGAGGAACCGGTGCAGATTATTGATGAAAAGGCCCGAACCACACGCAACCGTACGTTGTGGTTCTACAAGGTTCTGTGGAGTAATCACTCCATGGATGAAGCGACATGGGAGAGCGAAGAATTCCTTCGCACTAACTACCCCGACTTTCTCACGTCGCATATCCGGTAATTTTTCCACCGTCCTCTCTCTCATTTTCACCTTATAATCTCGGGACGAGATTCTTTTAAGGGGGGAGGAATGTAAGGGCCTCAGTTTTTGACACCCATTTGCAGTGTTCATCCCCACACCACACACCTCATTTGAGGAAAAATGATGAACACAAATAAAGAGCAAGTAACAATTATCAACATGCTCATTAGGGAACAAACTCACACATTGCAAAAGTGGTACTTCCCACATGTGATATAGATGGGCTGGACATATGAAAACTCCTACACTTTGCCAAGGATGTCCATGCCAAGTTTCACCCAAATTCAAAACATTTTTGAGGTCATCTTGGGTGTAGATAGGAAAGGGGCAGTTTGAAAACATATTCAAATTCAAACTGTTTTCACCCACTGAATTTAAAAGTGGAAGGCATATTCTTGCTCAGCACATTTTTGTGAGCTCACACACCAATTTTCACTCCATTTGGAGTTGATCTTGACATGAGCTAAGGGGGAGAAATTCAAACTTTATTTGAATTTCAAACTGCACTTGTGCTGAAATTCATTCAAACCAAACCTCATTTGAACTTTGATCAATTCAAATGGCTCTTGGGTGAATAATTTGAGTTGCCAAGGGTAGAATAGGGTTCACTGTTTACCACAGCTGTTAGGAATAAATTTCAGAGGTTAAAAGAGGAGTGGGACCCACATGTCAGCCTCAGCCTCAAAGCAAACCGACTGAACCACAGTTCAGTCGGTTCCCGGCTGTTGTGCGCGCGCGCCACCGAAGGGGCCGGCCGGCGCCAGCTCCTGCTGCGTGCCCCAAGCCGGAGGCCAGCCGGCCGAGCTATTTATTCCCTCCCCGGCGTGCCTCAGTCACCATTTCCCCGAGCTACCGACGTGCGCGACTGCTTTTCCCACTGCCATCGCCGCCGCTCGAGTTCCTGCTTGATCAAGCCGATCGCAGCTCCCTCTTTCCATTCCAAGGTCCCAGCAAGGTACTAGCAACCATCCTCCATCCTTCCCATTGATAGAAATCGATTGAAACCGAGTGATATCGGCTGTGCCGAAAGATCAAACTCGGAACTGGAAACCGCCGCACCTCGGGCTCTCGTGGACAGCCCAACCTGGGCGTTGTCACGCCCGAGCCAAGGCACCCTTGGACGCGCAAGTGATCGGTGCTGCTCATCCCCGAGCCACAGCTCGAGTGGTTGCTCACCGGCGGCGAATTTCCACTTTTCCCCTTTCTGTGTGCAGAACGACCCTCGGGTACGATTCTGTTTAATTCGTGCTCTAGAAAGGATTAGAGGGCCTCAGGCCACTCCCACACGAACTAGACACGGTGACGCACAAGTTGCCTTCACAACTCTGGGCCGGAGAACTTCTGTGCCCGGCGTAATTCAAGGTCTACTAATGGCGGAACGCACGGGGGGTATCGGGCGCACGGTGAGGACCTATTTCGGGCCTTCCCCGAGCTGCCCCGAGTTCATGTCGACCTTCTCTGAGGTCCACTGATGCTCCCCGACCGGTTTCCCAAGTAGCTGAGGCACTAGGAGCATCAGCCGACATGGCCGAAGTCGTTCCGATATGGCGGCTCGTCGCCGACCATGCTCCGGCCGTTGTCATGAGCAGCTGACCCTCGGATCATGTTCCCCAAGTAAAAGTAGGCAGGGGCGGCCAGAATCAAGAAGTTTGAAGCTGTACAGCAGCCGGCGGCGAGCTCTCCGGCGAGGTCCCTCGGCGGCGGAGCGCGGGTGTCGCGAGGTTGAAGAAGGGGGTGGACCCCAGCTGTCAGCGGCCGATATTTTGAATCGGGATCCGGCTGCGGCCGGGATCGGGTGTGCTGGCGCGCAAAAGCCTTGTGGGCCGCGGTGTGCTGTCGCTTCGGCGTGCGACGCGTGTCCCCTGGGCCCACGCGCGAGTTTAAACTTTTCCCCGATTTTCAGATTTCCTTCAAACTTCAAATCCTTATAACTTTGGCTAGAAAGCTCCAAATCGAGTGAACCAAATTTTGCTGGATTCAGCTCTCTGAGTACTTTCCAGAAAATCAAGTTTCACTTCATGAAATTCCTTAATTCTCCAGAATTAATTCCTTAAAGTTTAAACTGTTAGGAATTTTAACTGGAGAATCCTTTGGAGGAAAATCCTGAAATTTTGCTGGGATGTTCACCAAAATATCCTTGAGCTACCATAAAAATTTCAGATCCATTTGAGCTCATTTAGTCCACCTAATGGTGTGATTAGTAAAACTGTTCCAGAGAAAATAGAAAATGTTCAGAAACATTTTCAGAATTTTCTCTGAAATTGTTTAGCTCATATCTTTAGTTAGAGACTTCCAAATTAAGTGAGACCAATTCCATTAGAACCCTCTGAAAATCTAGTTTTCAGAAAGTCATAGTTTGTTTCATGAAAATACCTAGAACACCCTAAAAGCCTTTAATTAAGGTCAAGGACATAATTATTTGTGGAGGGCTCAAATGAGCTTTGCTGCAACTAAAACTTGACCAAGTCTCTGTTTAGGTTGTAACCAAGCCACAGTAAAAGTTTCACAGTCATTAGGTCTATCTAGTAAAGGTTATAGACTTCACAACTTCAAAGTTATTACAAAAGCATTTAATTAATACATACATTGTTCTTATCATGTAGTCGCTAAGGTCGAGGAGGAACCCGAAGTCCTAGACTTCGTTACTCCGGAGGAACAGCTAGCCTACGACCAAGAGCAGCAAGGCAAGCCCCGGTTTGCATTAACCATTTTATAAATTTTTATTGTTTTGAGCACATACTTGTTTTCTTTATGTTGTGCATCAGAGTCTTGTTTGGAAACCCCACTGCATAGCCAAGAAAACCATGGGTTGGGGTTTAGGATTGCAAACCCCGTTAGCCACTGCATTGCTAGGATAGAGTAGGATTCGGTACAAGTCGAGTAGTTGGAACTACTCGCGAGAATAGGCTAGAGGCACATTGCTCGGGTAGAGATAGCACATGATACACATGGCAAGAAAATGAGACCGAGCGGAGAGTAAGGGCAGCAGGACTTTGGGGCCTGTGTGCTGTAGCTCCGCTTGTGTCGATTGAGGACCGAGCCGTGTGCGGGCCTGTTGAACAAGCTAGAACAGTACCGAAGACCTACCGGCTATATGGGAACCGGGAAACTGATGTAACTCGGGTAGCTGGGTATTGAGGCATTGCCCGTCGTTCAGAGGGTAGGTTGAGAGCTCGAGGTGTAAATCAGCTGGCGGCACAGAGATGCGCGTGCAGGGACCTCTTGCTCGGGACGATGGGACCGGTTCAATATTTGGCTAACGGGTGAAAGGTAGTCGCGTACGGCGTCCGTGATGGTTGTTGTAGGCAACATCGAGTACGGGCGTACGTGACGGGTTGTTCGGGTAACCCTGCAGGTGTAAATCGATTATAATCGCCGTCCCTCGCGGTCAGTGAGTACCACTTGTTCACTGTACCGTGACGTAGAAAGAACAGGCTAGTTACATGTTAAAATGTTGCTGATTGAAAGTTGGATATTGATTGTTAATGATATGTTGTAGCTTAGTGCTAACTAAAGTTCTTTTCAACTTTGGGCAAAGTACATGAGAGAAATGCGTTTCTTGTTTGATTGCGGCTCTCTCATGTGCCTTAGCGTAAAGTTCTCCACAACCTGCTGCTAAAACTTGAAAGTAAGGTTCTACTAATTAGGCGAGTCCTTGCAAATGATTTTTACCTCATGCAACCCATCACCCTCATGTAGAAGTTTCATGTTTAGGTGAGACGGGTCAGACTTGCTGAGCCTTCGTGCTCACTGCTTGTGTTTGAAGCTTTTGCAGGGTTCTATGAGGAAGGGACTCCCGAAGAGGAGACGGAACCCCAGGAGGGGAACCCCGTCGAGTGGGAGTCGTGCACGCCGCAGAGTTAGTGTGCGAGTGTGCTAGCAAGGACACGTTCGAGGGCTGAACGTGCACTTGATGCTTAGTCTACGCCCGCGAGTGTGGACTAAACTTATTTTGATGTAAACATGTTAATAAACTTGTTTATGTAATAAAGCTTCCGCTTCCGCTTTGTACCTTTGACGTGTGTTATACGGTGTTGTGCAACGCAGCACCCCTCAGCGTGATCCTGGCTCGACAGGACCAGTGGGGTCGTGTCACATGACCCGCTCTGCGTGAAGACAGGCGCTCCGACGCTACCCAGTAAGTTCACCATGCTTACTTAGGAGTTTATTTAAATTACGCATTAATTTATATGAACACCTCCCCACGCTCTAGACAGTGTGCGTCCATTGTACACTAGGCTCCTCTTTCCGGCTCTCATGCATAGTCGATATTTGCCGTCCTGCCGAAGGCGGTAGTGCTTGGGGTACCTGCCAGAGGCCCGGTGGCCTTTTGGATCTCCCCGTATAAGGGTACTGCACCGCCAGTTGGTCTCATCCGAGAAAAGACCTACGCTAGAACGGGGGGTCAGGAGCCTTGCTTTGCCCGGTCTTGCACCCAAAGCATGCGCACTCTGCCTCCCGGCGCTACGGTCTGAGTACCAGGGGGCCGGGCGGTTACACCCTGACTGGGGCTGGGGCCAGACCTCCGGGACCAAGTGCACTGGATTGCCCAAGCCCCGTATTCCGGCCTGGGACAGTAAGCCAAATGAGACTAAGGAATAGGAAAGGGGGGACCACTGAGCAGTTCCGGACCTCCGCCCCCACAGCTGGGCCGAGCTCCGAGGCCAGCCCTCGCCCTCCTTTCAGAGGCGAGCGCTGATGCCGGACCTCACGCCCTTCGCTGGCCTGAGCTCCGATGACTTCCGGACTCCGCCCCCATAGCTGGGCCGAGCTCCGAGGCCAGCCCTCGCCCTCCTTTCAAAGGCGAGCGCTGACGCCGAACCTCACGCCCTTCGCTGGCCTGAGCTTCGATGACTTCCGGACTCCGCCTCCACAGCCAGACCGAGCTCCGAGGCCAGCCCTCGCCCTCCTTTCAGAGGCGAGTGTAAAAGCCCAAGAAAAGGGACTTGCAAAAACTTTTCTTCACCTCACAACACCACAGTTTTATTGTGGACACCTTAGGAAAATATTGTGAAGAGCAAGTAACCTCCATCAAAAGAGTGATTAGAGGGGAAAGCCTTCATTTGCACAAAGTGGGATTTGGACACATGAACATGAGAGATTGAGCTCACCCTAGAACTTTAAAATTCTTGGAAAGGTTCAGTCCAAGTTTCATGAAAAATCCAACACTTTTGAGGCACTTTTGGGGGTATTTGAAAAAGAGGCCAATTTGAATGTAAATTCAAATTGCAGCAACTTTCATCACTCAAATTCAAAAAATAGTTTCATATTCAAACTCAGCATATTTTCCTGAGTAGTCCCACCAATTTTCAGTCCCATTGGACTTCATCTCGTCGGGAGCCGAATTAGTAACAATTCAAACTGAGTTTGAATTTTCAAATTTAAATATGAAGGGAATGTGGCCAAACCAGTTTGAAGTTGATGAATTAAAATTCTACCTCTGAGTTGGTTGCTAAATTCCCTTTTCAAGTCTGAGTAGGTGGGATATTTGCACAACAGAGAAGATTAGGGGGGAGAAGGGGGGCCCACCAGTCAGCTAGACTTCGGCCCTAAGTCAACACCGAGCGAACTCGGTTTACCGGGCCTCGGCAGAGCTCGACACCGAGCCGACCGAGCAGCCACCTCGCCCCCCCTCCGCACGCGCTGGCGACCAGCTTGCCGGCTCCGCCGCCTCAACCCGATCGTTAACCCGGGAGCAAACAGCAGCATGTTGCCTTCTTCATTGATCGCACGCTCGCTGTTTCCCTCACCCCCGCACTAAACCGGAGCTCACCCCGCGCTCTCTTTTCCCGATCGCCGGCAGCAACCGAGCCCCGGTTGCTCGTGCCAGCAGCACCAAAAAGCAGCGCCCGTGCGTGCTCTACCACGACAGCCCCGCAAATCCGAGACTCCTAGCCTGTGGCGCGTGCAATTCGGCAACGATCGCCGAGGAACAGAGCACCGGCGGAAAGCCGCGAACTGCTCCCCGTGGACAGCGCGCCACGGCCAGTTTCACCGCCGGACTCCTACATGAAAAATGTGCGCTGTGCTCTCTAGATCGTGTAGATGCAAGCCGAATAGCGGTTGAACCACCGGATGAAGAGTATTTCCAGTTCTTCCGAAACGTAGTGCATTCGGGTAGAGCGCGGTCTACCCCAAAATTACTGCTACTCGTTTAGCTATTGGCCGCACAGGCTGGCCAGCACCTTCCTCACTCCCTAGTGGCCCTCCTCGACCAAGAATCAAGGGAAATGACCCAGAAATGGCTGGGTTTAGGTTGTTTTCGGGCCGCCATAGAATAACAGCTCGGTTCACCGTGGAGCTCTAGGTTGCCGACCTTTTCATGGGGTTTGGCGGCCATTTCCATCACCCTCGAGCTTCCGTGGTGCTCTCCGACCCTTTGCCGATCATTTTGATGCGTTGTAACGCATTCCCGACCACGCCGGAACCCTAACCGCCACTGTCACCGTCGGGAGCCCTGTTCCGGTTAGCTACGGCCGCCGGCGACGCCACCGACGAGTTCAGCGACGGGAGTTAGGGCGGGGCGGCAAGTTTGGGGCCGGGAGACGGCCGGGAGAGCAGTTCCGGCGACGCTCGCCGGAGTGCACCGCCGCGGGCCCCTGTTTGGCGCGAGGAAGGAGAAGACTGCCGGGTGGGACCCACCGGCAGACATTTAAACATTTTGAAATGTCCAGTTTGTAGTTCAAACTTTGGAGGACCACAACTTGGGTTAGTAGAATCCAAAAATTATGAAACAAATTTTGTTGGATTCCTCTAACAGAGTACAATCCAAATCTGAAACCCCATTTTTATGAAACCCATTAATTAATTCTGGAAAATTCTTTAAACCTTTCAGCAAAAGAATTTTAGAAGGAGTTTGGTTCATCCAAAAATCCCAAAATTTTGCCAGAATGTTCTTTAGGACATTAGTAAACCCCTGTAAAAGTTTCAGACCATTTGGAGTTGATTTTGTCAGAGCAATTCAAATTGTAAGGTGCTGTGTTCATTTGAATACAGAAACATTTTCAGATAATTTCCAAAACTTGGAAATTCAGTTCTGGGCAAATCTTAACCCCAAAAATGTTAGGAAAATTCATGCAAACTCTATGAGCTATAATTGAAATTGTAGTTCATTAAGTTGAGCATGAACAGGGGTATTACCTCAGAATAAATTCTTCCTTGCTGATTTGCCAAGAGAATTATTCTGAGCAAACCACTCCATGAAAAGTGCTAATGTTTGGTCCAGAGAGTTTTCTTGTGACAAGGAACTCACACAAAAATTCTCAGCTCCATTGGAGCTCTAGATCACCCCTGTCCTGTTTAACCACTTAAGGGATTAATATGGAAAAGGGGGAAAACCACTTAGCATTTAACCATGTGATTAAGTCCAAGCCAAACCACCAACACCAGTTCATCTTTAAATTCTTAAACAAAGTTCCAGGTGTTAGAGGCTGGTTATTAGAACTAATAGTAGAAGTCTTACTCTAAAACTCACATTTACATCTAAATTAACATGTAGTATTTCATTAACGTGTAGTCGTTGAAGAAGAGGCTCCGGAAGTGCTGGACTTCCTTCTTCCGGACGAAGACTTAACCCCTGACCAGCAGCAACAAGGCAAGCCCCGGTTTGCATTAACCTTTTTATAAGTTTTCTTTTGTTTACATGAGTCATGTGAAGTATGATGGTGCATTAGGTGTAGGATGAATGGAACCCCACTTGCATAACCAAAGGTTCCTAAAAGAGTGAGGGTAGTGTCTAAGACCTCGAGAAGACCGGCTATGCTTAATGAGTCATAGGACTTCGGTACAAGTCGAGTAGTTGGAATCTACTCGCGAGATAGGCTTGGGACACACGGGTTCGGTTGAGTGATGTGAGATCATTTAGTAATGAAAATGAGACTAGGCAGGGGCTAGGGCGCAGCAAGAGGGAGTCTTGTGTGCGCAGCCCTGTCCGTGTCGATTGAGGACCGAGCCGTGTGCGGCCCACGCTGATCAAGTTTGAACGTACCGAAGCCATATCGGATATATGGGCCCCGATAAACCGATGTAGCCTAAACCTCCGGGCGTCGAGGCATAACGCACCGATTTATAGGTGTAGGCTGAGGGCAGCAAGGTGGAAATCTGCCAACGGGCATAGAGAGATGCTCCGTGTGGGGAACCTCCTGCTCGTTTCGGTGTGACCGGTTCGACGTTTGGGCTGTTGGGTGAAAGGTTGTCCCGTACGACATCGAGTGAGCGTGCTGTGCAGCTCCACGGGTGGGCGTACGTGACGTGCTCTTTGGGTTTCCCTGCAGGTTTATATCGAGTCGATTCACCGTCCCTCGCGGTGAAGAGTACCACTTGGTCACTGAGTCGTGACGTAGATTAATGGATGAAACATGTTGATTCAATATTGCTGGTTGATATAATTGTATTGCTACATGTGTGCCACCAAATACTGCTTACTAAATTTCAGAATTCATGAACTGTTAACTTGTTGCTAAAAGATGAACTAAGGATGAACTTGTAGGCGTGTCCTTTTGCTGAAATGTTACTATCCTATGTCTATTGTACCCCTCATGTAGAGTTTCATGCTTAGGTGAGTCGGTTAAGCCTTGCTGAGCCTTTGTGCTCACGGTTGCTGCTTAAGTGTTTTTCAGGTGAGGAGCCACCCACGGACTCGGAGTACGAGTCCACCAGCGAGGGTTACCCTCCGTCGGGGATCACGGCTGAGTGGGAGCCGTACACGCCGCGCTGAGCTGAGGAGTGCAGCTAGTGTGAGTTGCCCTAGGGCTGGGCAACCGACTTTTGCTAGATAGGCGGGCGTGAGTTGTATAGTGTAGACTTCCGCTGTGTAACATAAACAATAGTTGTAACTGAAGTTTGTACCTGTTTGTACAGTTTCAGTTGTTTTTCCCATGTAATATATTATGTTCTTATGACGTGTGCTGTCAGGTGTCGCATCGCGCAGCACCACCCTCTGCGATCCTGGATGAGCGGATTCCGGTCCGCCACAGCAAGCGCTGATGCCGGACCTCACGCCCTTCTCTGGCCCGAGCTCCGATGACTTCCGGACCTCCGCCCCCACAGCCGGGCCGAGCTCCGATGCCAGGCTTCACCCTCTCCTAAGAGGCTGAACATCGAAGCCATCAAGACCCTGCCAGCACAGGGAGTACTCAAGACAAGAAAGTGCACGGATCAGAAGAGACGAAGGTCCCACCTCGGGCTCGCTATCTCCCCCGAGATGGGCCCGGGGGCCACTGTCGGTACCCTCGATATGGGGTACCCCCGCGCACAGGGGAAAATGCCTAAGGATCTCGCCCTTCTCCGCAGGGAGAGCTCCGAAGGCACCACGCGTCCAGCGGGGCTGGACCTCCCTCTCCTCAGAGGAGAGCTCCGGGCCCACCACGTGGCATACAGAAGCCGGACCACCCCCTCCGCGGGAGAGAGATCCGAAGGTGCCGCGTGTCCGGAGAGGCCGGACCTCCCTCTCCTCAGAGAGGAGCTCCGGGCTCGCCGCGTGGCCAACAGAAGCCGAACCTCCCCTCTGCGGGGAGAGGTCCGAAGGCTCCACGTGTCCTGCGGGGCCGGACCCCCCTCTCTTCTGAGAAGGGCTCCGGCCCCGCCACGTGGCCAGCAGAACGGCGCTGCCTGCCCCCGAGCGATAGGCAGCGGGCGTAAAGACGCCCCATACCTTGCCCGTACTAGGTATTCAAGGCCCGCACCTTCCCAAGACGCGGAGACGCGGAGCACGCCTCTGTCAGGTGCCGTTGCGCCCAGTCGCATCACAGACTGGCGCGCAGTGTCAGAGGCTGTCAGCCAATAATCACAGCGACAAGACATCCCATGCCGCCCCCGCCGTCATCATCCACTACGACTAGCATGCTGCATGGGCAGAGCTACAAGACGAAGACTCAGAAGCCTTCGGCAGAGACAACTACCGGCATAACTGCGGATACGGTAGATATCAGTCAATCTCCCCGGGACCACCTGTCGGGTCCCGGCCCCCCTTGTAAGCCACCCGAGTCTTGGACTATAAAAGGCTCGGGTAGGCGACGTTAGCAGGGGGTCGGACTCTAGCCATCCGCACCCCTGGGTTCGCACTTTGCAACTCATACGCTAGCCATACACTCTCAAGCTGTAACTCACCCCCGAGCTCAGGCCTCCGGTCCTGAGCAGCAAGCAATACAGAGAGCTCCATAGCTCGCCGTGGACGTAGGGTTTTACGCTCCGGCGGCCTGAACCACGTAAAACTCGCCGTGTCAAGCTCTTACTAACTCGTCCATCTGCGCAAGCTCTCCGCTAGAGACTAGCCCCACCGAAAAAAGAACCTCCGCGGGCTGCCCAGTGCAGGCCCGGGGGAAGTGTCGACTGAACACTTCGACAGGTAGGGTCGTCAGGAGTCGCTTCAACCCCTGGAAAGCCTCTTCTGCTTCGTCAGTCCAGGCAAAAGGGCCTGACTTGCGCAGGAGCTTAAAGAAAGGGAGTGCCCGTTCTGCTAGCCTCGGTATAAACCGACTCAGCGCGGCTAGACATCCCGTGAGTCTCTGAACGTCCTTAACGCGGGCAGGGGGCCGCATCAAGTCAATGGCCTTGATCTTCTCTGGGTTGGCCTCAATCCCTCGGTGCGAGACCAGGAACCCTAAGAGCTTCCCAGAGGACACGCCGAACACACATTTATCTGGGTTCAGCTTGGTGCGCGTAGAGCGCAACTTGTCAAAGACTAAAGCTAGATTATCTAGTAAGGATGAACCCTGCTTGACCTTGACAACTATGTCATCGACATACACCTCAACTAGGTCTCTTGTTAACTCCCCAAAGGTTTTGTGCATCGCCCGCACAAAGGTGGGGAGTGCATTCTTTAGGTCGTAAGGCATAGACACATAGCAATAAAGGCCGTCTACTGTGATGAAGGAGGTGTGCTCCTCGTCCTCCCTAGACATGGGGATCTGATGGAAACCCGAGTAGGCATCTAGGAAGCACAGCATATCACAGCCCGACGTTGAGTCTACTATTTGATCTATTCTAGGGAGAGGGAATGGATCTTTGGGACATGCCTTATTGAGACTGGTGTAGTCGATGCACATCCGGAGCTTCCCGCCGGCCTTCGGGACAACGACGGGGTTCGCCAACCATCTACCTTATTGAGACTCGGGCGGCTTACAAGGGGAGCCGGGACCCGACAGGTGGTCCCGGGAAGATTGTCTATTATCTACCGTATCTGCAGTTATGCCGGTAGTTGGCTCTGGTCGAAAGCTTCTGAGTCTTCATCTTGCCTCCCTGCCCATGCCGCATGCTAGTCGTAGTGGTTGATGACGGCGCAGGCGGCATGGGGCGTCTTGTCGCGGTGTTTATTAGCTGGCAGGTTCTGACACCGCGCGCCAGTCTGTGATGCGACTGGGCGCAACGGCACCTGACAGAGGCGTGCTCCGCGTCTTGGGAAGACGCGGGCCTTGAATACCTTGTACGCCAAGGTATGGGGCGTCTTTACGCCGGCTGCCTATCGCTCAGGGGCAGGCAGCGCCGTTCTGCTGCCATGTGGCGGGCCCGGAGCCCTTCTCAGAGGAGGGGAGGGCCCGGTCTGCGGGGCACGTGGAGCCTCCAGACCTCTCCCCGCGGAGGGGGAGGCTCGGCTTCTGTTGGCCACGTGGCGGGCCCGGAGCTCTCCTCTGAGGAGAGGGAGGTCCGGCCCCGCTGGACGCGTGGCGCCTTCGGATCTCTCTCCCGCGGAGGGGGAGGTCCGGCTTCTGTATGCCACATGGCGGGCCCGGAGATCTCCTCTGAGGAGAGGGAGGTCCGGCCCCGCCGGACGCGTGGCGCCTTCGGAGCTCTCCCTGCGGAGAAGAGCGAGTTCCTTAGGCATTTTACCCTGTGCGCAGGGGTACCCCATATCTCAGGTACCGACACCAGCCCTCGCCCACCTTTCAGAGGCGAGCGCTGATGCCAGACCTCACGCCCTTCGTTGCCCTGAGCTCCGATGACTTCCGGACCTCCGCCCCCCACAGCTGGGCCGAGCTCCGAGGCCAGCCCTCGCCCTCCTTTCAGAGGCGAGCGCTGATGCCGGACCTCACGCCCTTCGCTGGCCTGAGCTCCGATGACTTCCGGATCTCCGCCCCACATAGCTGGGCCGAGCTCCGAGGCCAGCCCTCGCCCTCCTTTCAGAGGCGAGCGCTGATGCCGGACCTCACGACCTTTGCTGGCCTGAGCTCTGATGACCTCAGGACCTCACGCCCTTTGCTGGCCTGAGCTCCAATGACCTCCGGGCCTCATGCCCTTCGCTGGCCTGAGCTCCGATGACTTCCGGACCTCCACCCCCCACAGCTGGGCCGAGCTCCGAGGCCAGCCCTCGCCCTCCTTTCAGAGGCGAGCGCTGATGCCGGACCTCACGCCCTTCGCTGGCCTGAGCTTCGATGACTTCCGGACCTCCGCCCCCCACAGCTGGGCCGAGCTCCGAGGCCAGCCCTCGCCCTCCTTTCAGAGGAGAGCGCTGATGCCGGACCTCACGCCCTTCGCTGGCCTGAGCTCCGATGACCTCCGGACCTCACGCCCTTTGCTGGCCTGAGCTCCGATGACTTAAGGACCTCCGCCCCCGCAGCTGGGCAGAGCTCCGATGCCAGGCTTCGCCCTCTCCTCAGAGGCTGAACTCCAAAGCTGTCAAGACCCTGCCAGCACAGGGAATACTCAATACAAGAAAGTGCACGGGTAGGAGAAGGACCCACCTCGGGCTCGTTACCTCCCCCAAGGTGAGCCCGGGGGCCACTGTCGGTACCCTCAATACTGGGTACCCCCGTGCACAGCATAAAACTTCCTAAGGATCTCGCTCCCTCTGCAGGGGCGAGGTTTGAAGGCGCCACGTGTCCAGCGGGGCCGGAGCACCCCTCCACACGGAGGATAGCTCCGAGCCTGCCACGTGGCCCAGGAGGCCGGACCACACCCCCTCAGTGGGGGTGAGCTCCGAAGGCTCCACGTGTCCAGCGGAGCCGGAGCTCCCCCTCTCCTCAGAGGAGAGCTCCAGGTCTGACGCGTGGCCAGCAGAGCAGTGCTGCCACCCGGTGCGGTAGGCAGCAGGAGTAAAGGCGCGCCATGCCTTTACCGAACAAAGCATTCAAGACCCGCGCCTTCCCAAGACGCGAAGACGCGGAGCACGCCTCTGTCAGGTGCCATTGCGCCCAGTCGCATCACAGACTGGCGCGCGGTTTCAGAACCAGCCAACCAATAAATGCAGCGACAAGACATCCCATGCCGCTCCCGCCGTCATCAACCACTACGACTAGCATTGTGGCATGGGCAGGGCTGCAAGACGAAGACTCAGAAGCCTTCGCCAGAGACAACTACCGACATAACTGCGGATACGGTAGTCTGCAGGCAATCTCCCCGGGACCACCTGTCGGGTCACGGGCCCCCCTTGTAAGCCACCCGAGCCTTGGACTATAAAAGGCTCGGGTAGGCAACGTTAGCAAGGGTTCGCACTTTAGCCACTCGCACCCTGGGTTCGCACCTCTGCAACTCATACGCTAGCCATTCACACCCAAGCTGTAACTCACCCCCAAGCTCAGGACTCCGGTTCTGGGCAGCAAGCAATACAGCGATTTCCATAGCTCGCCGTGGACGTAGGGTTTTACGCTCCGGCAGCCTGAACCACGTAAAACTCACCGTGTCAAGCTCTTACTAACTCGTCCATACGTGCAAGCTCTCTGCAAGGGACTAGCCCCACCATAAAAAGAACCTCCGCGGGCTGCCCAGTGCAGGCCTGGGGGAAGTGTCGACCGAACACTTCGACAGTGCCGCGAACGCTTGGTTCGCACCTGGCACAGTGTACCCCGGTATGGGCAAGGCTGCGCCATAGGCCGGGGGCGCCGTTTGCAGGACATATGACTGTGGCATATTCTGCGCGGCGTAAGCCTGGGGCAGAGATCGCGTGGCGAAAGTCTGCTCTTCAGGCTGGGTCGAGGCCAACGTCACGCTGTCGCCAGCCTCTTGGTTGCGACGCCTTTCTCGCCGTTGCTCAAGGTATACCCGGGCATCTTGGCCCAAGTGACACTGTCGAAGTGTGCGGTCGACACTTCCCCCGGGCCTGCACTGGGCAGCCCGCGGAGGTTCTTTTTTCGGTGGGGCTAGTCCCTAGCGGAGAGCTTGCGCATATGGACGAGTTAGTGAGAGCTTGACACGGCGAGTTTTACGTGGTTCAGGCCGCCGGAGCGTAAAACCCTACGTCCACGGCGAGCTATGGAGCTCGCTGTATTGCTTGCTGCTCGGGGCCGGAGGCCTGAGCTTGGGGGTGAGTTACAGCTTGAGAGTGTATGGCTAGCGTATGAGTTGCAAAGTGCGAACCAACAGGGTTCGAAACCTTGCTAACGTTGCGTACCCAAGCCTTTTATAGTCCAAGACTCGGGTGGCTTACAAGGGGGGCCCGGGACCCGACAGGTGGTCCCGGGGATATTGTCTATTATCTACCGTATCTGCAGTTATGCCGGTAGTTGTCTCTGGCGAAGGCTTCTGAGTCTTCGTCTTGCAGCCCTGCCCATGCCGCATGCTAGTCGTAGTGGTTGATGATGGCGGGGGCGGCATGGGATGTCTTGTCGCTGTGTTTATTGGCTGGCAGGCCCTGACACCGCGCGCCAGTCTGTGATGCGACTGGGCGCAACGGCACCTGACAGAGGTGTGCTCCGCGTCTCCGCGTCTTGGGAAGGCGCGGGCCTTGAATACCTTGTACGGGCAAGGTATGGGGTGTCTTTACGCCCGCTGCCTACCGCTCGGGGGCAGGCAGCGCTGTTCTGCTGGACACGTGGCGGGCCGGAGCTCTCCTCTGAAGAGGGGGAGGTCCGGCCCCGCAGGACACGTGGAGCCTTCGGACCTCTCCCCCGCGGAGGGGGGAGGTCCGGCTTCTATCGGCCACATGGCGGGTCCGGAGCTCTCCTCTAAGGAGGGGGAGGTCTGGCCCCACGGGACATGTGGCACCTTCGGAGCTCTCCCCACGGAGGGGGGGTCTGGCTGCTGTAGGCCATGTGGCGAGCCCGGAGCTCTCCTCTGAGGGGAGGGAGGTCCCGCCCCACTAGACACGTGGCGCCTTCGGAGCTTTCCCTGCGGAGAAGGGCGAGACCCTTAGGCATTTTTCCCTGTGCGCAGGGGTACCCTATATCGCGGGTACCGACAGTGGCCCCCGGGCTCACCTCGGGGGAGGTAACGAGCCCGAGGTGAGGCCTTCTCCTACCCGCGCACTTTCTTGTCTTGAGTACTCCCTGTGCTGGCAGGGTCTTGATGGCCTCGGAGTTCAGCCTCTTAGGAGAGGGTGAAGCCTGGCATCGGAGCTCGGCCCGGCTGTGGGGGCGGAGGTCCGGAAGTCATCGGAGCACAGGTCCATGAAGGGCGTGAGGTCCGGCATCAGGGCTCGCCTCTGAAAGGAGGGCAAGGGCTGGCATCGGAGCTCAGCCCAGCTGCGGGGGCGGAGGTCCGGAAGTCGTCGGAGCTCAGGCCAGCGAGGGGCATGAGGTCCGGAGGTCATCGGAGCTCAAGCCAGCGAAGTGCGTGAGTTCCGGCATCAGCGCTCGCCTCTGAAAGGAGGGCGAGGGTTGGCCTCGGAACTTGGCCCAGCCGTGGGGGCAAAGGTCCGGAAGTCATCGGAGCTCAGGCCAGCGAACGGCGTGAGGTCCGGCATCAGCGCTCGCCTCTGAAAGGAGGGCGAGGGCTGGCCTCGGAGCTCGGCCTGGCTGTGGAGGCGGAGTCCGGAAGTCATCGGAGCTCAGGCCAACGAAGGGCGTGAGGTCCGGCATCAGCGCTCGCCTCTGAAAGGAGGGCGAGTGCTGACCTCGGAGCTCGGCCCAGCTGCGGGGGCGGAGGTCCGGAAGTCATCGGAGCTCGTGCCAGCGAAGGGCGTGAGGTCCGGCATCAGCGCTCGCCTCTGAAAGGAGGGCGAGGGATGGCCTCGGAGCTCGGCCTGGCTGTGGAGGCGGAGTCCGGAAGTCATCGGAGCTCAGGCCAGCGAAGGGCGTGAGGTCCGGCATCAGCACTCGCCTCTGAAAGGAGGGTGAGGGCTGGCCTCGGAGCTCTGCCTGGCTGTGGAGGCGGAGTCCGAAAGTCATCGGAACTCAGGCCAGCGAAGAGCGTGAGGCCCGGCATCAGCGCTCGCCTCTGAAAGGAGGGCGAAAGCTGGCATCAGAGCTCGGCCCAGCTGTGGGGGCGAAGTCCGGCACTGCTCAGTGGTCCCCCTTTCCTGTCCCTTAGTCTCATTTGGCTTACTGTCCCAGGCCGGAATACAGGGCTCGGGTAATCCAATGCACTTGGTCCCGGAGGTCTGGCCCCAGCCCCAGTCAGGGTGTAACCGTCCGGCCCCCTGGTACTCAGACCGTAGCGCTGGGGGGCAGAGTGCGCATGCTTTGGGTGCAAGACCGGGGAAAGAAAGGCTCCTGACCCCCCGGTCTAGCGTAGGTATTTTCTCGGAGGAGACCAACTGGCGGTACAGTACCCTCACAGGGGGAGATCCAAAAGGCCACCGGGCCTTTGGCAGGTACCCCAAGCACTACCGTTTTCGGCAGGACGGCAAATATCGACTATGCATGAGAGCAGGAAAGAGGAACCAAGTGTACAATGGACGCACACTTTCTAGAGCGTGGGGAGGTGTTCATATAAATTAATGCGTAATTCAAATGAACACCTAAGTAAGCATGGTGAACTTACTGGGGTAGCGTCGGAGCGCCTGTCTTCACGCAGAGCGGGTCATGCGTGGCTTCATCGTACGCCGGACACGGGGGGACCCCCATGGCGATCTCAGGGGGAAGCATGGCTTCGGCCCCGCATACCATGTGGAAGGGTAGTTCCCGTGACCCGGCCCTGGGAAGTCCGGCTGGCCCTCGACATGGAGGAGCCGGTATCCCCCGACGGCTCTGGGTGCGCGTCTGCACCAGTTGTGTGGGTCTGCTTGGCGTGGACCTGGCACGCATTGCATCCCTAACCGGTTTGACGGCGCCCAGGTGGCTCTCGGTCAGTAGGAGCCATGCCGGGTGGCTTAACTGACCAACGTGCGGGACGATGAGCGTTCCCAGCACTCGCCTCCTTGGACTACTGCGAGCTAATAGCAGCCTTCCTCCTGGGTTATGCACCGCAATAGGATGTCGTGGCGCCACGCCAGTAAAGATACCAGCGCATAGCACTTAGCCATCCGCACCACCCGTTCAGCGGATGCACGTTCATCAGGAAGGATGTCCTTCAGGGAGTCCCGGACCTCCGTGGTCCATGCATCGGGACTACTTGAGCTTCTGGATCTTGAGCGCTGGGTTGCACGGAGTCCCCAGTGACTCTTACGATCCTTTGGCGGCATCCAGGGCCGCCGGGACTGCCTAGCTTCGAGGCACTGGTTCAGCCCCCTTCGCCCGGCTCGGCGGGCCGGGCTGTGGACCGCAGCAACGTCCTCTCGAAGACTCCTTCGTGCGCAGGGGCTCCGATGGAGGCTTCCGTTGAGAGATCGTCAGCTGCGGCCGTGCAAGCGCGCAGTTCATGGCGCAGGTCCAAGGCGAGGAATTCTTTCTCCAACATCTGCACGTGAAGCAGATAAGCAGCTAGCTATGGGTCATTGCAGGGGCATTCACCCTTAACTTGCTTGATAACTAGCTGGGAGTCGCCCTGCGCCAACAACTGGCGAGCGCCCAGAGACAGGACTGTCTTTTAGGCCAAAGATGAGTGCTTCATACTCTGCCAAGTTGTTGGTTGCCCTGGAATTGAGACGCACCATGTACCCAGACTGCTCCCCCGATGGCATGAGAAGCAGTACGCTGGCACCGGCCCCCTGCTTTCGCGAGGAGCTGTCGAAGAAGAGCGTCCAGTGAGGCCCGGTGAAGACTGGAGCTCGGTACTTTGGTTCACCGTCTTCGCGGCCCCCTGGGTCAGCCTTCGTTGGCGTCCACTCAGCCACGAAGTCAGCCAGTGCTTGGCTCTTGGCTGTCTGATGTGGTCGGCAGCTCAGCTTGAACTCCGCCATCTTCGGGCTGTCTTCCGACTTCGGAAGCTGGCAGTGAGTGCCAACTCCGCTCTCCGGCTGCTCTGGCGCACTTGTCCACCAGGCTGAAGATCTCGGAGGCATCGCAGACCTCTCTGGTTGCAAGCCTCTCAAGCATCTTCTTGTCCTAGACACTGTCGAAGTGCCGCCACCACAGAAGCACTTTGAATATGTGGAATGGTGTTGCGTACCTGGGAGAACCGCTGGATGAAGGAGCGCAGCGACTCCCCAGGTTGTTGCTTGATGGCTTGGGGGTCAAGCTCCGTGCCGGGACGGGTGTAGGAGCTGCCGAAGTTGGTGATGAACTGCCGGCAGAGCTCTCCCCAGGAAGATATGGAACCCTGAGGGAGGTTCATTAGCCAAGACCGGGCAGGGCCGGTCAAGGCGACGGGGAAGTAGTTTGGCCATGACGACCTCATCCCCTCCTGCGGCAAGTACGGCGGTGGAGTAGATCTGGAGGAACCCCGCCGGATTGACGCTGCCGTCGTACTTCTCGGGCAGGTGCGGCCGAAATTTGCGCGGCCACCTCGTGAAGCGGAGGTGGGGCTCCAGGGCCGTACATCCTGCCCCTGTTGCTGCAGATGTTGGTGCCGCGAACGCTTGGTTCGCCGCTGGCACAGTGTACCCCGGTATGGGCAAGGTTGCGCCATAGACCGGGGGCGCCGTTTGGAGGACATATGGCTGTGGCATATGCTGCGTGGCGTATGTCTGGGACAGAGTTCGCGTGGCGAAAGTCTGCGCCTCAGGCAGGGTTGAGGCAATCGTCATGCTAACACCGGCCTCTTGGCTGCGACGCCTTTCTCGTCGCCGCTCGAGGAACATTCGGGCGTCTTGGCCCAGGTGGCATCGTTCCAGCTCAGTCCTCAGGTCCGTCGACGGAAGCCTGGTGGAGCTGGAATCCGCCGTCTGTCCGTCAACCGTTGGCGTGCGCATCAGCGACACAGCCGGTTGGCCGGAGCGTCGTCCCCGCCGAAGTCAAGGGTTTGCAGCGGCGACGACAATACAGTCTACCTCGCGAATCCACTGCTGGGTCGCTGCCTGAGGCGCGTCCCCAGCAGGCAGATTGTGCAGTAGCGCTCTTGTTGCGGCCAGCGCACCCCCACCGGATACGCCCAGCGCTACTGAAGACCTGACGCTGGTTGGAGCCTGCATTGCCGGGGTCGGCGCTGCCAGAGCCGGTTGCTGGCTCCCAGTGCAGGTACTGGTGCCGCGAATGCTTGGTTGCGCCTGGCACAGTGTACCCCGGTATGGGCAAGGTTGCGCCATAGGCCGGGGACGCCGCTTGCAGAGCACATGGTTGTGGCTTATGCTGTGCGGCGTACGCCTGGGGCAGAGCTCGCGTAGCGAAGGTCTGCCCTCCAGGCTGGGTCGAGGCCGACGTCATGTTGTCGCCAGCCTCTTGAGTGCGACGCCTTTCTCGACGTCGCTCGAGGAACACTCGGGCATCTTGGCCCAAGTGGCACCGTTCCAGCTCTGTCCTCAGATCCGTCGATGGAAGTTTGGTGGAGCTGGAACCCGCCTTCTGCCCGTCAACCGTTGGCGTGCGCGTCAGCGACACAGCCGGTTGACCGGAGTGTCGTCCCCGCCGAAAACGAGGGATTGCGGCGGCGACGACGAGACGGTCTACCTCGCGAATCCACTGCTGGGTTGCTGCCTGAGGCGCGTCCCCAGCAGGCGGATTGTGCAGTAGCGCCCTTGCTGCTGCTAGCGCACCCCCACCGGGTACGCCCGGCGCTACTGAAGGCCTGACGCTGGTTGGAGCCTGCATTGCCGGGGTCGGCGCTGCCAGAGCCGGTTGCTGGCTCCCAGCTTGCCCTGACACACTCCGTACTGAGTGTGTCATCATGTACTCTCCCCTGGTCACGGTTTGCCGCGGACGCAGGGGGGGAGAGGTTGCCGCTGAAGGAAGCTTGGTCATCTTCGTCAGCGGAAACTCGTCGCGCTAGGAGAAAAGCCCCCTACCTGGCGCGCCAAATGTCGAAGTGTGCGGTCGACACTTCCCCCGGGCCTGCACTGGGCTGCCCGCGGAGGTTCTTTTTTCGGTGGGGCTAGTCCCTAGCGGAGAGCTTGCGCAGATGGACGAGTTAGTGAGAGCTTGACACAGCGAGTTTTACGTGGTTCAGGCCGCCGGAGCGTAAAACCCTACGTCCACGGCGAGCTATGGAGCTCGCTGTATTGCTTGCTGCTCGGGGCCGGAGGCCTGAGCTTGGGGGTGAGTTACAGCTTGAGAGTGTATGGCTAGCGTATGAGTTGCAAAGTGCGAACCAACAGGGTTCGAACCCTTGCTAACGTTGCCTACCCGAGCCTTTTATAGTCCAAGACTCGGGTGGCTTACAAGGGGGGCCCGGGACCCGACAGGTGGTCCTGGGGAGATTGTCTATTATCTACCGTATCTGCAGTTATGCCGGTAGTTGTCTCTGGCGAAGGCTTCTGATTCTTCGTCTTGCAGCCCTGCCCATGCCGCATGCTAGTCGTAGTGGTTGATGATGGCGGGGGCGGCATGGGATGTCTTGTCGCTGTGTTTATTGGCTGGCAGGCCCTGACACCGCGCGCTAGTCTGTGATGCGACTGGGCGCAACGGCACCTGACAGAGGTGTGCTCCCCGTCTCCACGTATTGGGAAGGCGCGGGCCTTGAATACCTTGTACGGGCAAGGTATGTGGCGTCTTTACGCCCGCTGCCTACCGCTCGGGGGCAGGCAGCGCTGTTCTGCTGGACACATGGCGGGCCCGGAGCTCTCCTCTGAGGAGGGGGAGGTCCGGCCCCGCAGGACACGTGGAGCCTTCGGACCTCTCCCCCGCGGAGGGGGGAGGTCCGGCTTCTGTCGGCCACGTGGCGGGTCCGGAGCTCTCCTCTAAGGAGGGGGAGGTCCGGCCCCGCGGGACATGTGGCACCTTCGGAGCTCTCCACATGGAGGGGGGGGACTGGCTGCTGTAGACCACATGGCGAGCCCGGAGCTCTCCTCTGAGGGGAGGGAGGTCCCGCCCCACTGGACACGTGGCGCCTTCGGAGCTTTCCCTGAGGAGAAGGGCGAGACCCTTAGGCATTTTCCCCTGTGCGCGGGGGTACCCCATATCGCGGGTACCGACGGACACCGTTCCAGCGCTGTCCTCAGATCCGTCGACTGGAGCCTGGTGGAGCTGGAATCTGCCGTCTGCTCGCCAACCATTGGCGTGCGCATCAGCGACACAGCCGGTTGGCCGGAGTGTAGTCCCCGCCGAAGTCGAGGGTTTGCCGTGGCGACGACGAGAAGGTCTACCTCGCGAATCCACTGCTGGGTCGCCGCCTGAGGCGCGTCCCCAGCAGGCGGATTGTGCATTAGCGATCTTGCTGCAGCTAGCGCACCCCCATCGGGTACGCCCAGCGCTACTGAAGACCTGACGCTGGTTGGAGCCTGCATTGCCGGGGTCGGCGCTGCCAGAGCCGGCTGCTGGCTCCCAGCTTGCACCGACACACTCCGTCCTGAGTGTGTCGACATGTACTCCCCCTGGTCACGGTTCGCCGCGAACGCGGGGGAGGAGAATTTGCCGCTGAAGGAAGCTTGGTCATCTTCGTCGGCGGAAACTCGTCGCCCAAGGGAAAGCCCCCTACCTGGCGCGCCAAATGTCAAAGTGTTCGGTCGACACTTCCCCCGGGCCTGTACTGGGCAGCCCGCGGAGGTTCTTTTTTCGGTTGGGCTAGTCACTTGCGGAGAGCTTGAGCGTATGGACAAATTAAGGAAGAGCTTGACACGGCGAGTTTTACGTGGTTCAGGCCGCCGGAGCGTAAAACCATACGTCCACGGCGAGCTAAGGAGCTCGCTGTATTGCTTGTTGCTCAGAACCGGAGTCCTGAGCTTGGGGATGACTGAAGTCTAGTGTATGAGTTGCGAGAGTGCGAACCCCTGCTAACGTCACCTACCCGAGCCTATTATAGTCCAAGACTTGGGTGGCTTACAAGGGGGGCCCGGGACCCGACAGGTGGTCCCGGGGAGATTGACTGTTATCTACCGTATCCGCAGTTATGCCGGTAGTTGTCTCTGGCGAAGGCTTCTGAGTCTTCGTCTTGCCGCCCTGCCCATGCCGCATGCTAGCCGTAGTGGTTGATGACGGCGTAGGCGGCATGGGATGTCTTGTCGCTGCGTTTATTGGCTGGCAGGCTCTGACACCGCGCGCCAGTCTGTGATGCGCCTGGGCGCAACGGCACCTGACAGAGGCATGCTCCACGTCTCCTCGTCTTGGGAAGGCGCGGGCCTTGAATACCTTGTACGGGCAAGGTATGGGGCGTCTTTACGCCCGCCGCCTACTACTTGGGGGCAGGCAGCGCCGTTCTGCTGGACACATGGCGGGCCCGGAGCCCTCCTCAGAGTAGAGGGAGGTCTGGCCCCGCAGGACACGTGGAGCCTTCGGACCTCTCCCCGCGGAGGGGGAAGTCTGGCTTTTGTCGGCCACGTGGCGAGCCCGGAGCTCCTCTCTGAGGAGTGGGAGGTCCGGCCCCACTGGACACGTGGCGCCTTCGGGCCTCTCTCCCGCAGAGGCGGGAGGTCTGGCTTCTGTATGCCACGTGGCGGGCCCGGAGCTTTCCTCTGAGGAGAGGGAGGTCCGGCCCCGCCGGACGCGTGCCGCCTTCGGAGCTCTCCCTGCGGAGAAGGGCGAGTTCCTTAGGCATTTTCCCCTGTGCGCGGGGGTACCCCATATCGCGGGTACCGACAGGAGCGGTCCCTACCTGGCACGCCAGAGGGTGCCGGAGCTCCGGCGCCTCGCACACAGAATTGCCCAAGCCCCGTATAACAGATCAGGATCGTAAGCCGAATAAGACTAGGAGACGGGAGGGGAGGACCCCCCGAGGAGAATTACGTTTCCTCTGCCTGTGTGCAGGACCTCCAGGTTACAGCAACGGGGACTGCACGAAGCGGGGGGAAAGGAGCTACCAACTACTCCGACATAGGACTGGAAGGACTGGGTCCCACCCCTTCAGCAGGGGCGAGGCCCGAAGGCCCCACGTGTCCAGCGGGCCCGGAGCTCCCACCTCCCCAGAGGGGGGCTCCAGACTCGCCACGTGGCAGGCGGAAACCGGACCTCCCCCTCTGGGGGAGGGGGCTCTGAAAGCCCCACGTGTCCAGCGGGGCAAGAGCTCCCGCCTCATCAAGAGGGGCTCCGGACCCGCCACGTGGCCGGCAGATCTGGACCTCCCCATGGAGCGAGATCCGGAGACCCCCCGGGGGCCCCTAATACAGTTAGGACCCGGGGAAGGTGTCTGTGCAGACCTCCGAGATTAGTGAAGGCCTCTGAGTACCTTGCGGAGCTAAGGACTCGGTCAGGCAAAACCAAGAAGGAGAGAAAAGTCATCACAGGCACAAACATTCAAGAGAGTCTATTTATTCGAGGCTCCATGAGCTGGACTACAGACTCGATAAAAAGTGAGAAGCAAGTCCTAGGGTCCTCCCGGTTCACACCGGAACCTAGCGGCTACAAGGGCGGCCACGTCCCCGACTTCAGCCCTGGCAGTCTCCTCCCGCTCCGTGGAAGGGTCCTCTCTCGCTGGCTCAAGGAAGAAAGAAGGGTCTCGGCTCCTGAAGCATGCCAGCACATGTGTGGCGACCTCTAGGGCCAGACCTCGTCCCTCGGCCTCAAGCTCGCTGGTGACCACCGAGTCTAGCCTGTCCAGCTTGGCGCCGATTGACTCCAGCGCGGGGATCACCTCCGCCACCTTCAACGCAGGAGCCGCTGCCCTCACTGGACTGAAGCCAAGGGGGATCAGGGCGGACCCCGCTCGATTGATGAAGCTCGAGACCGCATGCGCCTTGGAGGACCGCAAGGCCGAGAGCTCCTCTACCTCGTGGCGGGCTGCCTGCAGGGCGTCTTGGTTTTTCTCGGAGAACTCTTTCTCCTTGGCCGCCAGGGAGCTTTCCCGAAGGCGGAGAGTCCTAGCGAGCCGCTCCAATTCAGAAGCCCTGAAGTCGGCAGCCAACTCTCGATCCAGGATCGCCTAGCGTTCGCGGGAGACCTGTTCCTCCCTCATGGCGAGATCTGCCTTCTGAGCCTCTAGCTCCCTGGTCCGAGCTCGCAGGTCATCCTCGCCAGCCGCCAGCTGTGCAGCGACCCTCTCTGCCTCGGCTGCCGTGGAACGCTCCCGGTCCTCAACGGCGAGTTTACAGCGCTCCAACAGCTGCCGTATCTCCTCCGCGGCAGAGAGGCTCTCCTCGACCCGGGTGTGTGCCTCAAGAGCCTCCCTGTTGATCCGCCGCGTTTAGGCGTCCAGGCGGTCGAAAGACCACTTCAGCCGGTCGAGGAGCACTTCCCTGAAGTCAAGCAACTCCTGCCTGGAGTCGAGCTCGCTCTTGACCTTCGCGGTCCGCTCCCACAAAAGGTTCCCCCAGGTGAGGAGGCGATCCCTTTTGACCATATGCACCTCCCGCTCGCGACCAAGTGCGGCCAAGACCTGCCGGACGCTCGCTTCGGCGAGCGCAAAGGCATCTTCCAGGGGCAGTGGGGCAGCAGAGGCCGGAGCAGCACCCCTGACCTCCTCCATCACCTCATCCTCAAGAGAAGTCTATGCACCAGCAACCGAGACGAGACGCCGGTCAGGAGAAGCTGTTGGCGGGGCTCCGGCAGCCGGACCCGCCGGACTCTCTCTAGCTTCTGGCTTCTTGACCTGTGGAGAGGGACGAGCGGGGGAAGTCGACGCTGAAATAGAAGCCGGGCCACCTGGTGCAGGGTCGACCTGCGCTAGCCTGGGGGCCGCGGCGGCCGTCTCGGCAGGAAGAGGTGACGCCGCCGTGGAATCCGGGCACACTGGAACAGGAGAAACGCGCGCTTGCTTGGGGGCCGCGGCAGCTGTCCCAGTTTCCGAGCGCAACGGTGCAGACTCCCCGCCAGTCGGGGATGGCCGGGAAGCGCGAACACTCCAGCGGGCTCTGAACCCCGACTTCGGAGCCGGGGTAGGACTCCCAGAGCCCGCCGTCATCACTGACGGCCGCTCCGCAGTCGCCTGAACTGGCGGAGCAGGGGACGCTCCAGAAGTTCCCCCCGGTGTATCAGCCCGGGACCGCTTTGAGTCATCACCAGAAGGGGTGCCATCTCCAGAAGCGAGAGGTGTGGGCACCCTGGACCATTGACTTCACGCATATGCCGCCATCGGAGGAGATCGAGCGCGTTTCTTCTCGGACGGCGGGTTGGCAGCCATGGCGAGGGGGACTCAAAGACAAGGAGGCAAAGGCACAAGAGTCCAAGGAAAAGCGCTGGAAAGTGCGAAGGGAAGCCGCAATGCGATTCCAAGCGATTCGAAACTCTTCAAAACTCTTCAAATATGCTGCATCGGCAACCGTTTCGGCTCCGGGACAGAGTGCCGATGGCAAGTGGACCCAAGCCACCCAGCTGAAACGGCGGGTCAAGGAGTCAGTCTCCCAAGAAGACGAGCCGGCAAGGCACTCCGGCAGTTCCCGAAGAAAATGCCTCAACGTGCAGAAGTGGCAGTCTTTGCGAACCGCCACAGTAAAGGCAACCATCAAGTGGGCGCACGCTCCCACGATCCCGCGACTGTTCTGCTCCGGCAGCGGTCAATGCGGGACTTAGAAAAAGTGCGCGGATCAGAAGAAACGGAGGTCCCACCTCGGGCTCGCTATCTCCCCCGAGATGGGCCCGGGGGCCACTATCGGTACCCGCGATATGGGGTACCGCCGCGCACAGGGGAAAATGCCTAAGGATCTCGCCCTTCTCTGCAGGGAGAGCTTCGAAGGCGCCACGCGTCCGGCTGGGACGGACCTCCCTCTCTTCAGAAGAGAGCTCCGGGCTCGCCACGTGGCCTGCAGAAGCCGGACCCCCCCCTCCGCGGGGGAGAGGTCCGAAGGCGCCACGTGTCCAGTGGGGCCGGACCTCCCTCTTTTCAGAGGAGAGCTCCGGGCTTGCCACGTGGCTGACAGAAACCGGACCTCCCCCTCCGCGGGGAGAGGTCCGAAGGCTCCACGTGTCCTGCGGGGCCGGACCACCCCTTCTCCTCTGAGGAGGGCTCCGTGCCCGCCACGTGGCCAGCAGAACAGCGCTGCCTGCCCCCGAGCGGTAGGCAGCGGGCGTAAAGACGCCCCATACCTTGCCCGTACAAGGTATTCAAGGCCCACGCCTTCCCAAGACGTGGAGACGCGGAGCACGCCTCTGTCAGGCGCCGTTGCGCCCAGTCACATCACAGACTGGCGCGCGGTGTCAGAGCTTGCCAGCCAATAAACGCAGCGACAAGACATCCCATGCCGCTCCCGCCGTCATCAACCACTACGACTAGCATGCGGCATGGGCAGGGCGGCAAGAAGAAGACTCAGAAGCCTTCGCCAGAGACAACTACCAACATAACTGCGGATACGATAGTCTGCAGGCAATCTCCCCGGGACCACCTGTCGGGTCCCGGGCCCCCTTGTAAGCCACTCGAGCCTTGGACTATAAAAGGCTCGGGTAGGCAACGTTAGCAAGGGTTCGCACTCTAGCCATTCGCACCCTAGGCATAACTCATCCTCAAGCTCAGGACTCCGGTTCTGAGCAACAAGCAATACAGCGAGCTCCTCAGCTCACCGTGGACGTAGGGTTTTACGCTCCGGCGGCCCGAACCACGTAAAACCTGCCGTGTCAAGCTCTTCCTAACTCGTCCATACGCTCAAGCTCTCCTCAAGTGACTAGCCCCTCCAAAAAAGAACCTCCGCGGGCTGCCCAGTGCAGGTCCGGGGGAAGTGTCGACCACACACTTCGACATAATCAGAAGTGGCTCCATCTCTACTCCCTCCACAGGCAAGGTTGAGAACAAATCACACGCCATAATGGTCCACTTGGTCTTCATAGTAGCCTTCTCTTGCTGTTGATGATGAAATAATAATGCAAGTTTTAGTACAATGATGTACTCAGCAAGTGCGGAAAAACACATGATATGCAGCTCACAAACAAGGTAGGCATAAAAGGCTTATTTGCAGAAAAGCAGATTTGTAAAACCATGATAGAACAGCAACTTAACTTTAGATGTAATCCCAACAGGTATTAATTACTAACATACCTCTATCACTTCCCGTGTTCCATCCGAACATTGACCAATCCTTTATTCATACTCACGAATACCTCCTCGTATTCGCTACCATCTCACCTCGTAAAACAACCTCGTCTCACACCGAGACCAATCTCATGTCATGTCCCAACAGTCATGCAACCATCTCATCATCCAAACTCAACAGTTCCAAACCAATAACCATAACCAAGAACCTTCCCAATAACCATCCCAATAACCATCCCAATAACCATCCCAAAAACCATGCCAAAACCCATCTCAACTAATCATGGCAGTTTAGCCAGGTGCTCGTGACCGTAAGCTCGGCTATCATGATAGTTTTAGTAACTCTGCAGAGTTTGCACCTCTTTACCCACAAGTTTGTGATTTCGTCACCCGTCGGTGACTGCAGAACCTCCATTATACCAGTACACATCCGTCGGTGTATGGTTAAGAGATCACAAAATAGCCTTTACAAAGGGGTTACTAGATGTATGGACTCACTAAGGTTTCACCGGCAGGCTAGAATCTCCAATTATCCCACCCACGGGCCCCCTCTTGTGCCATGCAGTTCCCAGGGAAGTCCTCACTCGACTCCCATGTAAAAGCCCAAGAAAAGGGACTTGCAAAAATTTTTCTTCACCTCACAACACCACAGTTTTTATTGTGGACACCATAGGAAATGTTGTGAAAAGCAAGTAACCTCCATCAAAAGAATGATTAGAGGGGAAAGCCTTCACTTTCACAATGTAGGGTTTCTACACATGAGCATGAGAGGTTGAGCTCACCCCTAGGATTTAAAAAGTCTTGGGAAGGTTCAGTCCAAAGCTCATGCAAATTCAACAATTTTTGAGGCACTTTTGGGTTATTTCAAAAAGAGGCCAATTTGAATGTAAATTCAAATTGCAGCAACTTTCATCATCCAAAGTCAAAAGTTAGCTCCATATCTATACTCAGCACATTTTTCTGAGTAAACCCACCAATTTTCATCTCCATTGGAGCTCATCTTGTCAAGAGCCAAATTTGCAATAATTCAAAACTGAATTTGAATTTCAGTTTAAACATGAAGCAAATTTAACCAAACAAAGTTTGAATTTGAGAACTCAAATTCAAACCAAGACTTGGGGTCTAAGTCTCTCATTCAATGTGTAGTTGCTGGGATATTTACAAAATAAATGGAGAAGAGAGGATTAGGGGGAGAGTGGGCCCACAAGTCAGTGGGGGAAACTTGTTTCCCAAACCGAGCGTGGCTGTTTTCTCCCGACGTCGGTCGAACACCTCGCGCCAGCTGCGGACAGCACCGGCGTCCGACCGCCTCACCTCGCCACCTCCTGCTCGGCGACCGAGCGCACGCGTGCCCGACGCGGTTTAAGTCCCCAGCCCACGTGAGCCAGCCTCATCTCCTCCGCTCTGCCCGTTCCTACCCGAAACGAAAAACGACATCCGCCGCTCCCCTCGGCTCCTCGTCGCGCCGTTGATCCAGGCGACCTCGCGACCGGAGTTCAACAGCAAAGACACGCGTCGGGGACTGCTCGAGCTCACGGTGAAGACCCTACCCTCCTCCATGTTTTGTAGGGGGAGTATTTCCCCGTCTAGTCCTCGGTGCTCAACAAAAACGGGTGAGCAGAAATGCCGAAATTCGCGGCGATCGGTCCTGCACCGTGTAAACCCAGCTGAGCATAGGTTCTACACGCCCCCACGGCCACCTAGGATCCAAAACCATCGAAAACCATCGAGCCTTTGCGCTGATATCCAAGTTTTTCGAGCAACAGTCGATATCGCGCCTAGGTCGACGGTGAGGTCCCAGTTCCGGCTATTTCCATGGCCAACCGAGCTCATATTCGTGCGCAGCATGCCACGGTGGAGCTGTAGGAGCAAACCTCTTGAGAAATAAGGCCCGGAGTAGCCCGGACGACGTCACCGGAGCAGAGGGAGGCTCTGTCGCCGTCGCGGGCATAGTTCCGGCCATTGCCGAGCTCCGGTGAGGGCACCAGCGTGTTCTCCGAGTCGAGTTAGGCACAGGCGGCAAGTTTTGTCAAAGATCGGGCGGGGAAACGCCCGGCGGCGAGCGCTCCGGCGAAGCGCCGCCGCGGGAACTGCGGGAGAGCGCGAGGTAGACGAAGGGGGAGCCGGGTCCACCGGTCAGCCTCTGATCTCGCGCGGGGATCGGGTTTGCGGCCGGGATTCGGTGCGGCAGCGCGGGTAAAACCCCGTGGGCCGCGGTGTGGCCGCTTTCTGAGTGGGCCGGCTCGAGGAGTGGGTCCCACCCGCAGGATTTAAACATTTTTGGAATTTCCAGTTTTAGTGCAAACTTTAGAACCCCATAACCTTGGCTAGGAAGATCCAAATTTAGTGATTCAAATTGGGTTGGATTCATATTGCCTAGCTCTGTCCAGATATACAACCCAATTTGTATGAAACCCATTAATTAATTTTGGAAAATTCTTTAAAGCTTTTCAGCAAAAGAATTTTAGAGGGAGTTTGGTTCATCCAAAAATCCCCAAATTTTGCCAGAATGTTCTTTAGGACATTAGTAAACCCCTGTAAAAGTTTCAGACCATTTGGAGTTGATTTGGTCAGAGCAATTCAAATTGGAAGGTGCTGTGTTCATTTGAATACAGAAACATTTTCAGAGAATTTACAAAACATGGAAATTCAATTCTGGGCAAACCTTGACTCCAAAAATGCTAGGAAAATTCATGAAAACTCTATGAGCTATAATTGAAATTGTAGTTCATTAAGTTGAGCATGAACAGGGGTATTACCTCAGAATTAATTCCTCCTTGCTTATTTGCCAAGAGAATTATTCTGAGCAAACCACTCCATGAAAAGTGCTAATGTTTGGTCCAGAGAGTTTTCTTGTGACAAGGAACTCACACAAAAATTCTCAGCTCCATTGGAGCTCTAGATCACCCCTGTCCTGTTTAACCACTTAAGGGAATTAATATGGAAAAGGGGGAAAACCACTTAGCATTTAACCATGTGATTAAGTTCAAGCCAAACCACCAACACCAGTTCATCTTTAAATTCTTAAACAAAGTTCCAGGTGTTAGAGGCTGGTTATTAGAACTAATAGTAGAAGTCTTACTCTAAAAACTCACATTTGCATCCAAATTAACATGTAGTATTTCATTAACGTGTAGCCGTTGAAGAAGAGACTCCGGAAGTGCTGGACTTCCTTCTTCCGGACGAAGAACTAACCCCTGACCAGCAGTAACAAGGCAAGCCCCGGTTTGCATTAACCCTTTTATAAGTCTTACTTTGTTTACATGTGTCATATGAAGTATGTATGTGCATTAGGTATAGGATGAATGAAACCCCACTTGCATAACCAAAGGTTCCTAAAAGAGTGAGGGTAGTGTCAAGGACCTCGAGTAGACAGGCTATGCTTAATGAGTCATAGGACTTCGGTACAAGTCGAGTAGTTGGAATCTACTCGCGAGATAGGCTTGGGACACACGGGTTCGGTTGAGTGATGTGAGATCACTTTAGTAATAAAAAAATGAGACTAGGCAGGGGCTAGGGCGCAGCAAGAGAGAGTCTTGTGTGCGCAGCCCTGCCCGTGTCGATTGAGGACCGATCCGTGTGCGGCCCTGATGAACAAGTGTTGAACGTACCGAAGGCATATCGGATATATGGGCCCCGATAAACCGATGTAGCCAAAACCTCCGGGCGTCGAGGCATAGCACACCGATTTATAGGTGTAGGTTGAGGGCAGCAAGGTGGAAATCTGCCAACGGGCATAGAGAGATGCTCTGTGTGGGGAACCTCCTGCTCGTTTCGGTGCGACCGGTTCGACGTTTGGGCTGTTGGGTGAAAGGTTGTCCCGTACGACATCGAGTGAGCGTGCTGTGCAGCTCCACGGGTGGGCGTACGTGACGTGCTCTTTGGGTTTTCCCTGCAGGTGTATATCGAGTCGATTCGCCGTCCCTCGCGGTGACGAGTACTGCTTGTTCACTGCGTCGTAACGTAGACTAATGGATGAAATATGTTGATTCAATGATGCTGATTGATATAATTGTATTGCTACATGTGTGCCACCAAATACTGCTTACTAAATTTCAGATTTCATGAACTGTTAACTTGTTGCTAAAAGATGAACTAAGGATGAACTTGTAGGCGTGTCGTTTTGCTGAAATGTTACTATCCTATGTCCATGGTACACCTCATGTAGAGTTTCATGCTTAGGTGAGTCGGTTAAGCCTTGCTGAGCCTTCGTGCTCACGGTTGCTGCTTAAGTGTTTTTCAGGTGGGGAGCCACCCACGGACTCGGAGTACGAGTCCACCGGCGAGGGTTGCCCTCCGTCGGGGACCACGGCTGAGTGGGAGCCGTACACGCCGCGCTGAGCTGAGACGTGCAGCTAGTGTGGGTTGCCCTAGGGCTGGGCAACCGACTTTTGCTAAATAGGCGGGCGTGAGTTGTATAGTGTAGTCTTCCGCTGTGTAATAGAACAATAATTGTAACTGAAGTTTGTACTTGTTTGTACAGTTTCAGCTGTTTTTCCCATGTAATATATTGTGTTCTTATGACATGTGCTGTCGGGTGTCGCATCGCGTGGCACCACCCTCTGCGATCCTGGATGAGCGGATTCCGGTCCGCCACAGCCTGGTATCAGAGCTGCAGTGGGGATAGCACAGTACTAAAGGACTGCATTATGGGAAAAACTTAGGTATACGGTGAGGATTCGGTAGTTGCCCAAGTAAGGACTATATTAGCATAGTTACTTAAAGTGGCAAAGACTAACTTATGTGTTATAATTCTGAATTTCAATTATGTAACGACGCACCTACAGCTCTGGTAAGTATGGTAAGGAACGCCACCGAAAGCGGTTCAATTTCGGTTAGCTCTCCCTGACGAGGAACGTGGTTCAGGGATTGATCTCACAGCCTGGTGTGAGATGTCAATATGAATCTCTTGGACTCTTCATGTCCCTGAGTTCATATGAAACGCTGATCCCTAGCATGCATTAGGCAAGTAAGCGGAGACCCCATCGCGTGGTCAGTAACGCGAGAGTGTGTTCGTCTGGAAATAGCCCAGGAGGACATACGCAGCGCTTGCCATCGGCGTGCCCTGCCGGGCAGTAGGTGGTATCTGTTGGGTTGATAACATTCCCAACCGTGACGACCCGTTCATGACATACTCGGGTTCCCCGTCGTGTGGTGTTGAAACACGATCACGTGCCTTGAGACGTGACTTAGCTCAAGGACGGCCGTATGACAATGATACGGGCGTTTGTATTTACTTTTAAATATGGAACTGCCTGAAATGAACAAACTTTGAGTGCACCATCATTGTGTGGTCTTCTGCAGGTACTAACCACGTATTGTATCCGTGTAGAAAACGTGTGCGAGAGACCGTTTAGTGCCACACTCGAGACGTATATGCCGGTATGATCCGGTTAGGATTTTCTTTTGTGAGGAACGTAGTACCGAGATATTGTAGGCATATGCATGAGTATAATGATAACAAAGAATTAAAATCTATAGGTTCAACAGTTAGGACCCTGGTTGGGTATAAGAATGAGATAGGGATGAGTGTAGTTCCAAAAAAACTGAAAAACAGAGTGCTCGGTTTTGGGACAGCAAGTTTGCTGATCTTCAACAGGGCGGGAGGAGTGCCCACGACTACTCCCGTGCCTTCAACCATCTGGCGCAGTATGCGTCAGACTACATCTCCACGGAGGAGAAGAAGAGGGAGCACTTCTATCGGGGGTTACACCCCGAAATGAAGACCCACCTCGTACAGTGGAACCGCGGCACATTCAACGACTTAGTCAATGCCGCGATCATGCAAGAGGATGCTCAGCGGGAGTTGGCAGCTGAGCAGCGGAAGCGCAGCGCTCCACCCAGCGGTGGGAGTGGCGCTCCCCAGAAGTACCGTATGGTGTATCGGACACCATCCGGGCAGCAGTGGCGTCCACCGGCGCGACCTCAGCAGTTCGGGGGACGTTCGTTCCAAGCACCCCCGTTCCGTCCGCCGATGCCACCACCAAGACAGCAGCAGCAGCAGCAGACGGTACCCCGGGCATTTCAACCGCCACAATGCGCCCCGGGTTTCCGTCCACCGATTAGCGGGGGACAGCCCCGTTTCACCTGCTTCATGTGTGGCCAGGCGGGCCACTTCGCGAAGGACTGTCCCCAGGGGCAGCAGAGCAGCGGGCAAGCCCAGCTCCAGGGCGGTGCTCGAGGCCGACCTCCGGTGAAGAAGGTTGGTCAGCGGACTGGAGGCGTCCGCAACCTCGACAATGAGGACGCCCCAGAGGGAGACAACGTGCTGGCGGGTACGTTTACTCTCAACCATCAAGCCATCGTCATATTATTTGATTTGGGTGCAACCCACAGCTTTATAAGTGCATCCTATGTGGCTAAACATCAATTGCAAGTCTTCCCAACCGACTGCACTTATATGATCTGCTCACCGGGAGGGAAGATTTCAGCTAATATGATGATTCCAAAGGCACCTCTGTGCTTAGGTGGGAAACTATATCCCACCACCTTGATAATCCTTATGGGACAAAAGATTGATGCAATCTTAGGGATGTCATGGCTTCAATACCATGGTGCTGTCCTAGAGACTCGGACACGGACGGTTCACTTAAATTCTCCATTCCACCGTCCGCATTCCATGGTGTTAGACACGCCAGTCCGGGAAGTTTTAGCAATTAATAATGCTGAAGTTCTCAAGTTAGAAGACATCCCCGTAGTCCGGGAGTATCCCGACGTGTTCCCGGACGATCTTCCGGGCATGCCACCTGAGCGGGATGTCGAGTTCAAGATCGAGCTCGCACCCGGGACTACGCCCATATCACGGAGACCATACAAGATGGCTCCAAATGAGGTGGCGGAACTGAAAGAACAGCTCAATGATCTGTTGAGCAAGGGTTTCATTAGGCCGAGTTCCTCGCCTTGGGGATGCTCGGCGCTATTTGTAAAGAAGAAGGATGAAACCCTGAGGCTGTGCGTGGATTACCGGCCGCTCAACGCCGTCACCATCAAGAATAAGTACCCACTGCCCCGTATTGACATCTTGTTTGATCAACTTGTGGGGGCAAGTGTATTCTCAAAAAAAAGGGCCTTCGCTCTGGATATCACCAGATCAAGATCCGGGCGGAGGATATCCCGAAGACGGCGTTCTCGATGAGATACGGCTTATACGAATATCTCGTCATGTCATTTGGTCTCACAAATGCTCCAGCCCATTTCATGTATCTCATGAACTCGGTGTTCATGCCAGAGCTGGACAAGTTCGTGGTAGTGTTCATCGACGATATCTTGGTTTACTCCAAGACAGAAGCCGAGCATGCCGAACACTTACGGATCGTTCTTCAACGATTGCGAGACCACAAGCTCTATGCCAAGTTCAGTAAATGCGAATTTTGGATCAGCCAAGTGCCATTCTTGGGACATATCATCTCAGCTGAAGGCATTGCGGTTGACCCAAGTAAAATAGAGCAAGTGTTGAAATGGAAAGCTCCCACTTCAGTCCATGAAGTCAGAAGCTTCCTCGGGTTAGCGGGATACTACCGGAGGTTCATTACGAGTTTCTCCAAGCTCGCTAAGCCGATGACAGAGTTGCTGAAGAAAGGGACAAAATATGTTTGGAACACGGCGTGTGAAGGAGCGTTCTGAACACTGGTGAAGCATCTCACAACCGCCCCGGTATTAGCTCAGCCGGATACAACAAAGCCCTTCGACGTGTATTGTGACGCGTCCGGTATTGGGCTCGGCTGCGTGTTGATGCAGGAAGGACGTGTGGTCGCTTATGGCTCACGCCAACTTCGGAACCATGAGCAGCACTACCCGACTCACGATCTTGAACTTGCTGCCATGGTGTTGGCGCTGAAAATATGGAGGCACTATCTCCTGGGGAACTTGGTGCATCTCTACACCGACCACAAGAGCTTGAAATACATTTTCACCCAGAAGGAGCTGAACATGAGGCAGAGGAGGTGGTTAGAACTGATCAAAGATTATGAGATTGAGATCCATTACCACCCCGGCAAGGCGAATGTGGTTGCCGACGCGCTGAGTCAGAAATCGCATGTCCATCACCTCACCATTACACCGGTGGAGGAGGAAGGGCCAAGTTTATACTTGGTTCCTTATGGATCGCTGTACAACCTTGCCCTCATCCCTACTATTAGGGAGGACATCATTGCAGCTCAGAAAACGGATAAAGGCATGGCACATCTCCGGAGACGGATAGACAATGGAGAAATTAAATGTTTCCGGAAAAATGGTGAGGGGACGTTGTGGTTCAATGACCGCATAGTCGTACCCCGAGATATGGAGTTGAGGAAAAAGATCCTCGATGAAGCTCACTTGTCTAAATACTCCATTCATCCGGGCAGCAACAAAATGTACCAAGATTTGAAAAAGAATTTTTGGTGGACATGGATGAAGCGGGAGGTAGCTAAGTACGTATCCGAGTGCGATACGTGTAGACGAGTGAAAGCTGATCACATGACGAAATCAGGACTGTTGCAACCCCTGAAGATCCCGGCATGGAAATGGGAAGATGTGAGCATGGATTTCATTGTGGGATTACACCTAACAGCCAACAAGCATGATTCCATATGGGTAATCGTTGATCGGTTAACCAAGACGGCTCACTTCATTCCGGTGAATACACGTTACAATGCCGGCAAATATGCGGAGCTATACATAGCGAAGATTCTATGCCTATACGGGGTACCCAAGACCATTGTCTCAGATCGAGGTGCATTATTTGTATCTCGCTTTTGGGAGAAGCTACACGCTGCATTGGGTACTAAGTTGATCAGGAGCTCCGCCTATCACCCTCAGACAGATGGCCAGACAGAGAGGGTGAATCAAATTCTGGAAGACATGTTGAGAGCATGTGCCATCCACCATGGTAGGAACTGGGATGATCACCTACCATTGGCGGAATTCTCGTACAACAACGGTTATCAGGCGAGTATCAAAATGGCGCCTTACGAAGCTCTCTATGGTCGTAAATGCCGCACCCCATTAAATTGGTGCGAGTCCGGTGAAAGGGTCACATTCGGGGTTGATGTGGTGAACGACGCCGAGGAGCGTGTTCGGACAATTCAAGCCAATTTGAAGGCCGCTCAATCCCGACAAAAAAGCTACGCTGATAAGAGGCGTAGGCCGTTGCACTTTGACGTTGGGGAACACGTGTACCTCCGCGTGTCTCCAATGAAGGGCGTGCACCGATTCGGTGTGAAGGGGAAGCTCGCTCCCCGTTTCATTGGACCCTACGCTATCACCGAGAAGTGTGGACCAGCAGCGTATCGATTGGAGCTACCGGCATCTCTGGCTGGTGTCCATGATATTTTCCATGTTTCGCAACTGCGAAAATGCTTGAAGCATACAACTGCTGTTCCTACCGAAGACATCGGCGAGCTGAAACCGGATTTAACATATGATGAATATCCGGTGGGAATTCTTGATGAGAAAGCCAGGACCACGCGTAGCAGAACGTTGTGGTTCTACAAAATACTCTGGAGCAACCACACCGCCGAAGAAGCAACGTGGGAGAGCGAGGAGTTCCTTCGCTCAAATTACCCGGAGTTCATGGCTTCTCAACACGGGTAAGTCCCTATTACATCGCTATCTCTTCTTTTATAATCTCGGGACGAGATTCTTTTAAGGGGGGAGGGATGTAAAAGCCCAAGAAAAGGGACTTGCAAAAATTTTTCTTCACCTCACAACACCACAGTTTTTATTGTGGACACCATAGGAAATGTTGTGAAAAGCAAGTAACCTCCATCAAAAGAATGATTAGAGGGGAAAGCCTTCACTTTCACAATGTAGGGTTTCTACACATGAGCATGAGAGTTTGAGCTCACCCCTAGGATTTAAAAAGTCTTGGGAAGGTTCAGTCCAAAGCTCATGCAAATTCAACAATTTTTGAGGCACTTTTGGGTTATTTCAAAAAGAGGCCAATTTGAATGTAAATTCAAATTGCAGCAACTTTCATCATCCAAAGTCAAAAGTTAGCTCCATATCTATACTCAGCACATTTTTCTGAGTAAACCCACCAATTTTCATCTCCATTGGAGCTCATCTTGTCAAGAGCCAAATTTGCAATAATTCAAAACTGAATTTGAATTTCAGTTTAAACATGAAGCAAATTTAACCAAACAAAGTTTGAATTTGAGAACTCAAATTCAAACCAAGACTTGGGGTCTAAGTCTCTCATTTAATGTGTAGTTGCTGGGATATTTACAAAAGAAATGGAGAAGAGAGGATTAGGGGGAGAGTGGGTCCACAAGTCAGTGGGGGAAACTTGTTTCCCAAACCGAGCGTGGCTGTTTTCTCCCGACGTCGGTCGAACACCTCGCGCCAGCTGCGGACAGCACCGGCGTCCGACCGCCTCACCTCGCCACCTCCTGCTCGGCGACCGAGCGCACGCGTGCCCGACGCGGTTTAAGTCCCCAGCCCACGTGAGCCAGCCTCATCTCCTCCGCTCTGCCCGTTCCTACCCGAAACGAAAAACGACATCCACCGCTCCCCTCGGCTCCTCGTCGCGCTGTTGATCCAGGCGACCTCGCGACCGGAGTTCAACAGCAAAGACACGCGCCGGGGACTGCTCGAGCTCACGGTGAAGACCCTACCCTCTTCCATGTTTTGTAGGGGGAGTATTTCCCCGTCTAGTCATCGGTGCTCAACAAAAACGGGTGAGCAGAAATGCCAAAATTCGCGGCGATTGGTCCTGCACCGCGTAAACCCAGCTGAGCATAGGTTCTACACGCCCCCACGGCCACCTAGGATCCAAAACCATCGAAAACCATCGAGCCTTTGCGCTGATATCCAAGTTTTTCGAGCAACAGTCGATATCGGGCCTAGGTCGACGGTGAGGTCCCAGTTCCGGCTATTTCCATGGCCAACCGAGCTCATATTCGTGCGCAGCATGCCACGGTGGAGCTGTAGGAGCAAACCGCTTGAGAAATAAGGCCCGGAGTAGCCCGGACGACGTCACCGGAGCAGAGGGAGGCTCTGTCGCCGTCGCGGGCATAGTTCCGGCCATTGCCGAGCTCCGGTGAGGGCACCAGCGTGTTCTCCGAGTCGAGTTAGGCACAGGCGGCAAGTTTTGTCAAAGGTCGGGCGGGGAAACGCCCGGCGGCGAGCGCTCCGGCGAAGCGCCGCCGCAGGAACTGCGGGAGAGCGCGAGGTAGACGAAGGGGGGGCCGGGTCCACCGGTAAGCCTCTGATCTCGCGCGGGGATCGGGTTTGCGGCCGGGATTCGGTGCGGCAGCGCGGGTAAAACCCCATGGGCCGCGGTGTGGCCACTTTCTGAGTGGGCCGGCTCAAGGAGTGGGTCCCACCCGCAGGATTTAAACATTTTTGGAATTTCCAGTTTTAGTGCAAAATTTAGAACCCCATAACCTTGGCTAGGAAGCTCCAAATTTAGTGATTCAAATTGGGTTGGATTCATCTTGCCTAGCTCTGTCCAGATATACAACCCAATTTGTATGAAACCCATTAATTAATTTTGGAAAATTCTTTAAATCTTTTCAGCAAAAGAATTTTAGAGGGAGTTTGGTTCATCCAAAAATCCCCAAATTTTGCCAGAATGTTCTTTAGGACATTAGTAAACCCCTGTAAAAGTTTCAGACCATTTGGAGTTGATTTGGTCAGAGCAATTCAAATTGGAAGGTGCTGTGTTCATTTGAATACAGAAACATTTTCAGAGAATTTCCAAAACTTGGAAATTCAATTCTTGGCAAACCTTGACTCCAAAAATGCTAGGAAAATTCATGCAAACTCTATGAGCTATAATTGAAATTGTAGTTCATTAAGTTGAGCATGAACAGGGGTATTACCTCAGAATTAATTCCTCCTTGCTTATTTGCCAAGAGAATTATTCTGAGCAAACCACTCCATGAAAAGTGCTAATGTTTGGTCCAGAGAGTTTTCTTGTGACAAGGAACTCACACAATAATTCTCAGCTCCATTGGAGCTCTAGATTACCCCTGTCCTGTTTAACCACTTAAGGGAATTAATATGGAAAAGGGGGAAAACCACTTAGCATTTAACCATGTGATTAAGTTCAAGCCAAACCACCAACACCAGTTCATCTTTAAATTCTTAAACAAAGTTCCAGGTGTTAGAGGCTGGGTATTAGAACTAATAGTAGAAGTCTTACTCTAAAAACTCACATTTGCATCCAAATTAACATGTAGTATTTCATTAACGTGTAGCCGTTGAAGAAGAGACTCCGGAAGTGCTGGACTTCCTTCTTCCGGACGAAGAACTAACCCCTGACCAGCAGTAACAAGGCAAGCCCCGGTTTGCATTAACCCTTTTATAAGTCTTACTTTGTTTACATGTGTCATATGAAGTATGTATGTGCATTAGGTATAGGATCAATGAAACCCCACTTGCATAACCAAAGGTTCCTAAAAGAGTGAGGGTAGTGTCAAGGACCTCGAGTAGACAGGCTATGCTTAATGAGTCATAGCACTTCGGTACAAGTCGAGTAGTTGGAATCTACTCGCGAGATAGGCTTGGGACACACGGGTTCGGTTGAGTGATGTGAGATCACTTTAGTAATAAAAAAATGAGACTAGGCAGGGGCTAGGGCGCAGCAAGAGAGAGTCTTGTGTGCGCAGCCCTGCCCGTGTCGATTGAGGACCGATCCGTGTGCGGCCCTGCTGAACAAGTGTTGAACGTACCGAAGGCATATCGGATATATGGGCCCCGATAAACCGATGTAGCCTAAACCTCCGGGCGTCGAGGCATAGCACACCGATTTATAGGTGTAGGTTGAGGGCAGCAAGGTGGAAATCTGCCAACGGGCATAGAGAGATGCTCCGTGTGGGGAACCTCCTGCTCGTTTCGGTGCGACCGGTTCGACGTTTGGGCTGTTGGGTGAAAGGTTGTCCCGTACGACATCGAGTGAGCGTGCTGTGCAGCTCCACGGGTGGGCGTACGTGACGTGCTCTTTGGGTTTTCCCTGCAGGTGTATATCGAGTCGATTCGCCGTCCCTCGCGGTGACGAGTACTGCTTGTTCACTGTGTCGTAACGTAGACTAATGGATGAAATATGTTGATTCAATGATGCTGATTGATATAATTGTATTGCTACATGTGTGCCACCAAATACTGCTTACTAAATTTCAGATTTCATGAACTGTTAACTTGTTGCTAAAAGATGAACTAAGGATGAACTTGTAGGCGTGTCGTTTTGCTGAAATGTTACTATCCTATGTCCATGGTACACCTCATGTAGAGTTTCATGCTTAGGTGAGTCGGTTAAGCCTTGCTGAGCCTTCGTGCTCACGGTTGCTGCTTAAGTGTTTTTCAGGTGGGGAGCCACCCACGGACTCGGAATACGAGTCCACCGGCGAGGGATGCCCTCCGTCGGGGACCACGGCTGAGTGGGAGCCGTACACGCCGCGCTGAGCTGAGACGTGCAGCTAGTGTGGGTTGCCCTAGGGCTGGGCAACCGACTTTTGCTAAATAGGCGGGCGTGAGTTGTATAGTGTAGTCTTCCGCTGTGTAATAGAACAATAATTGTAACTGAAGTTTGTACTTGTTTGTACAGTTTCAGCTGTTTTTCCCATGTAATATATTGTGTTCTTATGACATGTGCTGTCGGGTGTCGCATCGCGCGGCACCACCCTCTGCGATCCTGGATGAGCGGATTCCGGTCCGCCACATCCCATTCCCCGCACCTTCCACAATCCATAACACTCTAGCAACTTACCTAATTACTCAGCTAAGCCGTGTGGCGGACCGGAATCCGCTCATCCAGGATCGCAGAGGGTGGTGCCACGCGATGCGACACCCGACAGCACACGTCATAAGAACATAATATATTACATGGGAAAAACAACTGAAACTGTACAAACAGGTACAAACTTCAGTTGCAACTATTGTTTATATTACACAGCGGAAGTCTACACTATACAACTCACGCCCGCCTATTTAGCAAAAGTTGGATGCCCATCCCTAGGGCAACCCACACTAGCTGCACTCCTCAGCTCAGCGCGGCGTGTACGGCTCCCACTCAGCCGTGGTCCCCGACGGAGGGTAACCCTCGCCGGTGGACTCGTACTCCGAGTCCGTGGGTGGCTCCTCACCTGAAAAACACTTAAGCAGCAACCGTGAGCACGAAGGCTCAGCAAGGCTTAACCGACTCACCTAAGCATGAAACTCTACATGAGGGGTACCATGGACATAGGATAGTAACATTTCAGCAAAAGGACACGCCTACAAGTTCATCCTTAGTTCATCTTTTAGCAACAAGTTAACAGTTCATAAAATCTGAATTTAGTAAGCAGTATTTGGTGGCACACATGTAGCAATACAATTATATCAACCAGCAATATTGAATCAACAGGTTTCATCCATTAATCTACGTCACGACTCAGTGACCAAGTTGTACTCTTCACCGCGAGGGACGGCGAATCGACTCGATATACACCTGCAGGGGAACCCAAAGAGCACGTCACGTACGCCCACCCGTCGAGCTGCACAGCATGCTCACTCGATGTCGTACGGGACAACCTTTCACCCAACAGCCCAAACGTCGAACCGGTCGCACCGAAACGAGCAGGAGGTTCCCCACACGGAGCATCTCTCTATGCCCGTTGGCAGATTTCCACCTTGCTGCCCTCAGCCTACACCTATAAATCGGTGTGTTATGCCTCAACGCCCGGAGGTTTAGGCTACATCGGTTTATCGGGGCCCATATATCCGATATGCCTTCGGTACGTTCAAACTTGATCAGCGTGGGCTGCACACGGCTCGGTCCTCAATCGACACGGACAGGGCTGCGCACACAAGACTCCCTCTTGCTGCGCCCTAGCCCCTGCCCAGTCTCATATTCATTACTAATGTGATCTCACCTCACTCAACCGAACCGTGCGTCCCAAGCCTATCTCGCGAGTAGATTCCAACTACTCGACTTGTAACGAATCCCTATGAATTATTAAGCATAGCCTGTCTACTCGAGGTCTTAGACACTACCCTCACTCTTAGGAAAAAAAATTCTGGTTATGCAAGTGGGGTTCCACCCATCCTATACCTAATGCACAAACATACTTCATATGGCGCATTTAAACAAAGTAAAACTTATGAAAGGGTTAATGCAAACCGGGGCTTGCCTTGTTGCTGCTGGTTAGGGGTTAAGTCTTCGTCCGGAAGAAGGAAGTCCAGCACTTCCGGAGTCTCTTCTTCAACGGCTACACGTTAATGAAATACTACATGTTAATTTAGATGCAAATGTGAGTTTTAGAGTAAGACTTCTACTATTAGTTCTAATAACCAGCCTCTAACACCTGGAACTTTGTTTAAGAATTTAAAGATGAACTTGTGTTGGTGGTTTGGCGTGGACTTAATCACATGGTTAAATGCTAAGTGGTTTTCCCCCTTTTCCATATTAATCCCTTAAGTGGTTAAACAGGACAGGGGTGATCTAGAGCTCCAATGGAGCTGAGAATTTTTGGGTGAGTTCCTTGTCACAAGAAAAATCTCTGGACCAAACATTAGCACTTTTCATGGAGTGGTTTGCTCAGAATAATTCTCTTGGCAAATCAGCAAGGAAGAATTTATTCTGAGGTAATACCCCTGTTCATGCTCAACTTAATGAACTACAATTTCAATTATAGCTCATAGAGTTTGCATGAATTTTCCTAACATTTTTGGGGTTAAGATTTGCCCAGAACTGAATTTCCAAGTTTTGGAAATTCTCTGAAAATGTTTCTGTATTCAAATGAACACAGCACCTTCCAATTTGAATTGCTCTGACCAAATCACCTCCAAATGGTCTGAAACTTTTACAGGGGTTTACTAATGTCCTAAAGAACATTCTGGAAAAATTTGGGGATTTTTGGATGAACCAAACTCCCTCTAAAATTCTTTTGCTGAAAAGTTTTAAAGAATTTTCCAGAATTAATTAATGGGTTTCATACAAATTGGGTTCTATATCTGGACAGAGCTAGGCAAGATGAATCCAACGCAATTTGAATCACTAAATTTGGAGCTTCCTAGCAAAAGTTATGGGGTTCTAAAGTTTGCACTAAAACTGGAAATTCCAAAAATGTTTAAATCCTGCGGGTGGGTCCACGCACATGTGTCGACCGCTGGAGCCGAGCCACACGGGGCCACAGACTACTTCCTGCGCGGCCGCACTGGATCCCGGACCACAGAGAATCCCACCCATTTATCTCCAGCCGCTGACGCGTGGGACCTACCCCTTCGTCTTCATCTGGCCACCCGCGCGACCCCGCCGCCAAGCTCGCCGTAGCTCTCGCCGGAGAGGGGTTCCGGTCCTCGGAGCTTGCTGAATCTCGCCGCCAGTGCCTATCTCGGCCTGAGGAACATTGTGGTGCCCTCCCCAGAACTTGACAACCACCGGAACAGTGCTCCCGACGGCAACAGCGGCCGGGAGCTAACCGGCGACGTCCAACTCGGCATCCCACGCACCTTTTTCGATGCGGTTTGCTCGGGGAGCTCCGCTGAAACCTGCTGGTCACGGACATGGACACCGATCCCCGTGAAAACGGCGGTAACCACGACCTCATCGGCGACCTAGGCCGGATATCGGCTGTGCTTCAGAAAACTTCAGAGAACCGTAAACCTAGCCCACGGTTCTTACTGGTTTTCGATCCTAGGTGGTCGTGGCCATGTATAGAGCGTGTGCATGACTCGGTTTGCCCGGTGATGATCTAACCCCCACAAATTTTGGGATTTTGTGGGAGCTTGGCCTCAAGACACCCGAAGCTTTCCCGGCGAAATACTCCCTCGACAGCCCATGAAATGAAGAACGGTAGGGGCTAGAAGAATCAGCACCTTAAGGCGGTCCATTCTTGTGTGGCTCGTCGGGCACGAGCGCGCTGTGCTGGCCGGACGCCGGCGATCAGAGAGGGCGGCGTTTCTGTGCTCGCGCGGAAACGAGGAAGGAGCTCGGTAGGGGGGGTTCTCGTTTGGAAAGCAGGAGGAAGGCGGCGTGGGCTGTGCGCTGGCCTTTAAGCCGCGGTTTGGCACCGTGAGGTGGCCGATTGCTGCCTTGGTGGCTCGCCGCCGTTCCCTGGCTTGCGCGCGAAGTCGGGGTCGGCTGCAGCAACCGACTGCCCCTCATGTGTGCCACTGACCTGTGGGCCTCCCCCCTTTCTTCTTTTTCCCTAATATTTCTTTTCTGTTTCTGTTAATTATCCCACCAGCTACTCACAATTTAATGTGAGACTTAGCTCCCAAGTCTTTGTTTGAATTTGAATTCTCAAATTCAAACTTTGTTTGGTTAAATGTGCTTCATATTTAAACTGAAATTCAAATTCAGTTTTGAATTCTTGCAAATTTAGCTCTTGACAAGATGAGCTCCAATGGAGATGAAAATTGGTGAGCTTACTCAGAAAAATGTGCTAGTTTGAATATGAAGCTAACTTTTGAATTTGAGTGGTGAAAGTTGCTGCAATTTGAATTCACATTCAAATTGGCCTCTTTTTCAATCACCTCCAAAAGTGCCTCAAAAAGTGTTGGATTTACATGAAATTTGGCTTGAACCTTCCCAAGACTTTTCAAGTCCTAGGGGTCAGCTCAAGCTCTCATGTTCATGTGTAGAAATTCTACTTTGTGAAAGTGTAGACTTTCCCCTCTAATTAATCTTTTGATGGAGGTTACTTGCTCTTCACACTTTTTCCTAAGATATCCACAATAAAAACTGTGGTGTTGTGAGGTTAAGAGAAAATTTTGCAAGTCCCTTTTTTTGGGCTTTTACATCCCTCCCCCCTTAAAAGAATCTCGTCCCGAGATTACAAAAGAAGAGATAGCGATGTAATAGGGACTTACCCGTGTTGATATGCCATGAACTCCGGGTAATTTGAGCGAAGGAACTCCTCGCTCTCCCACGTCGCTTCTTCCGCGGTGTGTTTACTCCAGAGTATCTTGTAGAACCACAACGTTCTGCTACGCGTGGTTCTGGCTTTCTCATCAAGAATTTCCACCGGATACTCCTCATAGGTTAAATCCGGTTTCAGCTCGCCGATGTCCTCGGTAGGAACAGCAGCCGTATGCTTCAAACATTTTCGCAGTTGCGAAACATGGAAAACATCATGGACACCAGCCAGGGATGCCGGTAGCTCCAATCTATACGCTGCTGGTCCACACTTTTCAGTGATAGCATAGGGTCCAATAAAACGGGGAGCGAGGTTCCCCTTCACACCGAACCGGTGCACGCCCTTCATCGGAGACACGCGTAGGTACACGTGCTCCCCGACGTCAAAGTGCAACGGTCTACGCCTCTTATCAGCGTAGCTCTTCTGTCGGGATTGAGCGGCTTTTAAATTGGCTTGAATTGTCCGAACGCGCTCTTCGGCGTCGTTCACCACATCAACCCCGAATGTGACCCTTTCACCGGACTCGCACCAATTTAATGGGGTGCGGCACTTGCGACCGTAGAGAGCTTCGTAGGGTGCCATCTTGATACTCGCCTGATAGCCGTTGTTGTACGAGAATTCCGCCAATGGTAGGTGATTATCCCAGTTCCTACCATGGTGGATGGCACATGCTCTCAACATGTCCTCCAGAACTTGATTCACCCTCTCTGTCTGGCCATCTGTCTGAGGGTGGTAGGCGGAGCTCCTAATCAGTTTAGTACCCAAAGCAGCGTGCAACTGCTCCCAAAAGCGAGATACAAACAAGGCACCTCGGTCTGAGACTATGGTCTTGGGTACACCATGCAGGCATAGAATCCTGGCAATGTATAACTCCTCATATCGGTTGGCATGGAAATGTGTATATACGGGGATGAAGTGAGCTGACTTGGTCAGTCGGTCAACAATCACCAAAATGGAATCATGTTTGTTGGATGTTAAGGGTAACCCCATGATGAAATCCATGCTCACATCTTCCCATTTCCATGCTGGAATCTTCAGGGGTTGCAGCAGCCCTGATTTCCTCATATGATCAGCCTTCACTCGTCGACACGTATCACACTCGGATATGTACTTCGCTACCTCCCGCTTCATCCGTGTCCACCAAAATTTCCGTTTCAAATCTTGGTACATCTTGTTGCTGCCCGGATGAATGGAGTATTTAGACAAGTGGGCTTCGTCGAGGATCTTATTCCTCAGTTCCATGTCCCGGGGTATGACTATGCGGTCATTGAACCACAGCGCCCCCTCATCATCTTTCCGGAAACATTTGATCTCCCCATTGTCAATCCGTCTCCGGAGATGTGCCATGCCTTTATCCTTTTTCTGAGCTGCAATGATGTCCTCCCTAATAGTAGGGACGAGGGCAAGGTTGTACAGCGATCCATAAGGAACCAAGTATAAACTTGGCTCTTCCTCCTCCACCGGTGTAATGGTGAGGTGATGGACATGTGATTTCCGACTCAGCGCGTCGGCAACCACATTCGCCTTGCCGGGGTGGTAATGGATCTCAATCTCATAATCTTTGATCAGTTCTAACCACCTCCTCTGCCTCATGTTCAGCTCCTTCTGGGTGAAAATGTATTTCAAGATCTTGTGGTCGGTGTAGAGATGCACCAAGTTCCCCAGGAGATAGTGCCTCCACATTTTCAGCACCAACACTACGGCAGCAAGTTCAAGATCGTGAGTCGGGTAGTGCTGCTCATGGTTCCGAAGTTGGCGTGAGCCATAAGCGACCACACGTCCTTCCTGCATCAACACGCAACCGAGCCCAATACCGGACGCGTCACAATACACGTCGAAGGGCTTTGTTGTATCCGGCTGAGCTAACACCGGGGCTGTTGTGAGATGCTTCACCAATGTTCGGAACGCTCCTTCACACGCCGTGTTCCAAACATATTTCGTCCCTTTCTTCAGCAACTCTGTCATCGGCTTAGCGAGCTTGGAGAAGCTTGGAATGAATCTCAGGTAGTATCCCGCTAACCCGAGGAAGCTTCTGACTTCATGAACTGAAGTGGGAGCTTTCCATTTCAACACTTGCTCTACTTTACTTGGGTCAACCGCAATGCCTTCAGCTGGGATGATATGTCCCAAGAATGGCACTTGGCTGATCCAAAATTCGCATTTGCTGAACTTGGCGTAGAGCTTGTGGTCTCATAATCGTTGAAGAACGATCCACAAATGTTTGACATGTTCGGCTTCTGTCTTGGAGTAAACCAAGATATCGTCGATGAACACTACCACGAACTTGTCCAGCTCCGGCATGAACACCGAGTTCATGAGATACATGAAATGGGCTGGAGCATTTGTGAGACCAAAGGACATGACGAGATATTCATATAAGCCGTATCTCGTCGAGAACACCGTCTTCGGGACATCCTCCGCCCGGATCTTGATCTGGTGATATCCAGAGCGAAGGTCCATCTTTGAGAATACACTTGCCCCCACAAGTTGATCAAATAAGATGTCAATTCGGGGCAGTGGGTACTTATTCTTGATGGTGACGGCATGAAGCGGCCGGTAGTCTACACACAGCCTCAGGGTCTCATCCTTCTTCTTCACAAATAGCGCCGAGCATCCCCAAGGCGAGGAACACGGCCTAATGAAACCTGTCGGTACCCTCGATATGGGGTACCCCCGCGCACAGGGTAAAATGCCTAAGGTACTCGACCGCTCCGCAGGGAGAGCTCCGAAGGCGCCACGCGTCCGGCGGGGCCGGACCTCCCTCTCCTCAGAGGAGAGCTCCGCGCCCGCCACGTAGCATACAGAAGCCGGACCTCCCCCTCCGCGGGAGAGAGGTCCGAAGACGCCACGCGTCCAGCGGGGCCGGACCTCCCTCTCCGCAGAGGAGAGCTCCGGGCCCGCCACATGGCATACAGAAGCTGGACCTCCCCCTCCGCGGGGAGAGGTCCGGAGGCTCCACGTGCCCTGCAGGCCGGACCCCTCTCTCCTCAGAGAAGGGCTCCGGACCCGCCACGTGGCAAGAAGAACGGTGCTGCCTGCCTCCGGGCGGTAGGCAGCGGGCGTAAAGGCGCCCCACACCTTGCCCGTACAAGGTATTCAAGGCCCGTGTCTTCCCAAGACGCGGAAACGCGGAGCACGCGTCTGTCAGGTGCCGTTGCGCCCAGTCGCATCACAGACTGGCGCGCGGTGTCAGAACCTGTCAGCCAATAAACGCCGCGACAAGACATCCCATGCCACCTGCGCCGTCATCAACCACTACGACTAGCATGCGGCATGGGCAGGGCGGCAAGTTGAAGACTCAGAAGCCTTCGTCCAGAGGCAACTACCGACATGACTGCAGATACGGTAGATAATAGACAATCTTCCCGGCACCACCTGTCGGGTCCCGGCTCCCCTTGTAAGCCGCCCGGGTCTTGGACTATCAAAGGCTCGGGTAGGCGTCGATAGCAGGCGGCGGACTCTAGCCATCCGCACCCCTGGGTTCGCATTCTGCAACTCATACGCTAGCCACACACTCTCAAGCTGTAACTCACCCCCAAGCTCAGGCCCCCGGCCCTGAGCAGCAAGCAATACAGCGAGCTCCATAGCTCGCCGTGGACGTAGGGTTTTACGCTCCGGCGGCCTGAACCACGTAAAACTCCCCGTGTCAAGCTCTCACTAACTCGTCCATCTGCGCAAGCTCTCCGCTAGGAACTAGCCCCTCCGAAAAAAGAACCTCCGCGGGCTGCCTAGTGCAGGCCCGGGGGAAGTGTCGATCACACACTTCGACATTTGGCGCGCCAGGTAGGGGGCCTTTCCCCTAGCGCGACGAGTTTCCGCCGACGAAGATGACCAAGCTCCCTTCAGCGGCGAACTCTCCCCCCTCGCCTCAGCGGCAAACCGCGACCAGGGGGGAGTACATGTCGACACACTCGGGACGGAGTGTGTCGGTACAAGCTGGGAGCCAGCAACCGGCTCTGGCAGCGCCGACCCCGGCAATGCAGGCTCCAACCAGCGTCAGGCCTTCAGTAGCGCCGGGCGTACCCGGTGGGGGTGCGCTAGCAGCAGCAAGGGCGCTACTGCACAATCCGCCTGCTGGGGACGCGCCTCAGGCGGCGACCCAGCAGTGGATTCGCGAGGTGGACCGTCTCATCGTCACCGCCGCAAAACCTCGACTTCAACGGGGACGACGCTCCGGCCAACCGGCTGTGTCGCTGATGCGCGCGCCAACGGTTGATGGGCAGACGGCGGACTCCAGCTCCACCAGGCTTCCGTCGACGGATCTGAGGGCAGAGCTGGAGCGAAGCCGCTTGGGCCAAGATGCCCGAGTGTTCCTCGAGCGACGCCGATAAAGGCATCGCATCCAAGAGGCTGGCGACAGCATGACGTCGGCCTCAACCCAGCCTGAAGAGCAGATCTTCGCCACGCGAGCTCTGCCCCAGGCGTACGCCACGCAGAATATGCCACAGTCATATGTCCTGCAAACGGCGCCCCCGGCCTATGGCGCAGCCTTGCCCATACAGGGGTACACTGTGCCAGGCGCGAACCAAGCGTTCGTGGCACCAATATGACACGACCCCATTTGGTCCTGTCGAGCCAGGATCACGCTGAGGGGTGCTGCGTTGCACAGCACCGTATAACACACGTCAAAGGTACAAAGCGGAAGCGGAAGTTTATTACATAAACAGTTTTATGAACCTGTTTACATCAAAATACGTTTAGTCCACACTCGCGGGCGTAGACTAAGCATCAAGTGCACGTTCAGACCTCGAACGTGTCCTTGCTAGCACACACACACACTAACTCTGCGGCGTGCACGACTCCCACTCGACGGGGTTCCCCTCCTGGGGTTCCGTCTCCTCTTCGGGAGTCCCTTCCTCATAGAACCCTGCAAAAGCTTCAAACACAAGCAGTGAGCACGAAGGCTCAGCAAGTCTGACCCGTCTCACCTAAACATGGAACTTCTACATGAGGGTAATGGTTGCATGAGGTAAAAATCATTTGCAAGGACTCGCCTAATTAGTAGAACCTTACTTTCAAGTTTTAGCAGCAGGTTGTGGAGAACCTTACGCTAAGGCACATGAGAGAGCCGCAATCAAACAAGAAACGCATTTCTCTCATGTACTTTGCCCAAAGTTGAAAAGAACTTTAATTAGCTCTAAGCTACAGCATATCATTATCAATCAATGTCCAGCTTTCAATCAGCAACATTTCAACATGTAACTAGCCTGTTCTTTCTACGTCACGGTACAGTGAACAAGTGGTACTCACTGACCGCGAGGGACGGCGATTATAATCGATTTACACGTGCAGGGTAACCCGAATAACCCGTCACGTACGCCCGTACTCGATGTTGCCTACAACAACCATCACGGACGCCGTACGCGACTACCTTTCACCCGTCAGCCAAATATTGAACCGTTCCCATCGTCCCGAGCAAGAGGTCCCTGCACGCGCATCTCTGTGCCGCCAGCTGATTTACACCTCGAGCTCTCAACCTACCCTCTGAACGATGGGCAATGCCTCAATACCCAGCTACCCGAGTTACATCAGTTTCCCGGTTCCCATATAGCCGGTAGGTCTTCGGTACTGTTCTAGCTTGTTCAACAGGCCCGCACACGGCTCGGTCCTCAATCGACACAAGCGGAGCTACAGCACACAGGCCCCAAAGTCCTGCTGCCCTTACTCTCCGCTCGGTCTCATTTTCTTGCCATGTGTATCATGTGCTATCTCTACCCGAGCAATGTGCCTCTAGCCTATTCTCGCGAGTAGTTCCAACTACTCGACTTGTACCGAATCCTACTCTATCCTAGCAATGCAGTGGCTAACGAGGTTTTCAACCCTAAACCCAACCCATGGTTTTCTTGGCTGTGCAGTTGGGTTTCCAATCAAGACTCTAATGCAAAGAACAATATTCAAAGATGTGCTCAAAACAATAAACATTTGTAAAAAGGTTAATGCAAACCGGGGCTTGCCTTGCTGCTCTTGGTCAGAGGCTAGCTGTTCCTCCGGAGTAACGAAGTCCAGGACTTCGGGCTCCTCCTTGACCTTAGCGACTACATGATAGAAATAATACATGTATTAATTTAATGCATTTGTATTAAGTTTGAAGTTGTGAAGTCTATAACCTTTGCTAGATAGACCTAATGACTGTGAAACTTTTACTGTGGCTTGGTTACAACCTAACTAGAGACTTGGTCAAGTTTTAGTTGCAGCAAAGCTCATTTGAGCCCTCCACAAATAATTATGTCCTTGAACTTAATTGGAACTCTTAGGGTGTTCTAGGAATTTTCATGAGACAAACTATGACTTTCTGAAAACTAGATTTTCAGAGGGTTCTAATGGAGTTGGTCTCACTTAATTTAGAAGTCTCTAACTAAAGATATGAGCTAAACAATTTCAGAGAAAATTCTGAAAATGTTTCTGAACATTTTCTATTTTCTCTGGAACAGTTTCACTAATCACACCATTAGGTGGATTAAATGAGCTCAAATGGATCTGAAATTTTTATGGTAGTTCAGGGATATTTTGGTGAATATCCCAGCATAATTTCAGGATTTTCCTCCACAGGATTCTCCAGTTAAAATTCCTAACATTTTAAATTTTTGAGGAATTAATTCTGGAAAATTAAGGGTTTTCATGAAGTGAAACTTGATTTGCTGGAAAGTACTCGGAGAGCTGAATCCAGCAAAATTTGGTTCACTCAATTTGGAGCTTTCTAGCCAAAGTTATAAGGATTTGAAGTTTGAACTGAAAATAAAATTCGGGAAAAAAGTTCAAACTCTGGCTGGTGGGCCCCGCATACAGTGCGTCGTCTCCCTCCTCGCGCCAACTGCGCGGCGGCGGCGTTCTCCGTCGACCCTCGCCGGAACTGAGTTCCCGGCCACCTCCCGGCCCGAAACTTGCCGCCTGCCCCTTTACTGACCCCCTGGACTCGATGGTGGGGTCGCCGGCCGCCGGCGATGACCGGAAACCCGTGCGCACCGATGACAGCACCTGCTAGGGTTCCGGTGAGGTCGGTCCCGCTCTCCCGTGCACCAAATCAACCGGAAATCGGTCGGAGAGCATCAGTAGAGTATGAGAAACCCGAACCAGGGCTGGGTGGAAGCTAGAAACGCCGGCAACTAGGCTCTCGACGGTGAGCCGAGGTGTTCAGCCATGGCGGCGGGGAAAACAGCCATATCATGGCCGATTCTCGATGGTTTTCTCTAATTCCAGTTCGAGCGTGGGCGCTATCGTGCGTAGAAGCTACTAGGTAACGAGCTCGTCCAACCCTCGTGCATAGAGCACGAATTTCACCCGAAGGTGAGCTCGGTCCTTATGAACTGGTCAAGAGTAAATTTGGAAATTCTCGGCCGAGGGTTGATCAATCGCCAAACGGCTTTCGGCTACTCCATCTACATACAATCACGCACCTTTCTTGTGTAGAGAAGAGGACGTGACAACGGCTGTGCCGTGCTGTCCACGGGAGCCCGATCGGCGGCGATGTTCGGCTCGCCGAAGAAATGGCTCGTACAGCTCGAGGAAGCTTGCTCACTGGCCAACACAGAGTCTAGGAGGTTGCTCACGATCTCTTGGTGCCGTTTTGCTGTGGAGGAGGCTGGGCTCGCGTGTGATCGGGCTTGATCAAGCGTGAGCTCGAGCGGCGGCGATGGCAGTGGAAGAACAGGTCGTGCACGTCGGCAGCTCGGGGAATGGCGACTGAAGCACGCCGGGGAGGGAATAAATAGCCCGGCGGCTGGTCTCCGGCTTGGGGCGCGCAGCAGGAGCTGGCACCGGCTGCCCCCCCTCGGTGGCGCGCCCACACTGCACCCGGGAACCGACTGAACTGTGTTTCAGTCGGTTTGTGTTGAGGTAGAGGCTGACATGTGGGTCCCACCCCCCATTTTAACTTCTGAAATTTACTCCTAATCACTGTTGTAAACAGTGAACCCCATACTACCCTTGGCAATTCAAATTATTCACCATGAGCCATTTGAATTGATCAAAGTTCAAATGAGGTTTGGTTTGAATGAATTTCAGCACAAGTTCAGTTTGAAATTCAAATAAAGTTTGAATTTCTCCCACTTAGCTCATGTCAAGATCAACTCCAAATGGAGTGAAAATTGGTGTGTGAGCTCACAAAAATGTGCTGAGTAAGAATATGCCTTCCACTTTTAAATTCATGGGATAAAAACAGTTTGAATTTGAAATTGGTTTCAAACTGCCCTCTTCCTATCTATACCCAAAATGACCTCAAAAAGGTTTTGAATTTGGGTGAAACTTGGCATGGACTTCCTTAGCAAAGTGTAGGAGTTTTCATATGTCCAGCCCATCTATATCACATGTGGGAAATACCACTTTTGCAATGTGTAAGTTTGTTCTTTAATGAGCATGTTGATAATTGTTACTTGCTCTTCATTTGTGTTCATCATTCTTGCTCAAATGAGGTGTGTGGTGTGGTGATGAACACTGCAAATGGGTGTCAAAAACTGAGGCCCTTACATTCCTCCCCCCTTAAAAGAATCTCGTCCCGAGATTATAAGGTGAAAATGAGAGAGAGGACGGTGGAAAATTACCGGATATGCGACGTGAAAAAGTCGGGGTAGTTAGTGCGAAGGAATTCTTCGCTCTCCCATGTCGCTTCGTCCATGGAGTGATTACTCCACAGAACCTTGTAGAACCACAACGTACGGTTGCGTGTGGTTCGGGCCTTTTCATCAATAATCTGCACCGGTTCCTCCCGATAGGTGAGATCCGGCTGCAGTTCTTCAATGTCTTCCAGCGGAACGGTAGTTGATAGCTTGAGACACTTCCTCAGCTGGGAAATGTGAAAGACGTCGTGCACACCGGAAAGTGCTTCTGGTAATTTCAGCCGGTATGCCACCGATCCACATTTTTCGGTAATCTGGAATGGACCGATGAATCGGGGTGCCAACTTTCCTCTCACCCTAAATCTGTTTACGCCCTTCATTGGAGACACCCGTAGATATACGTGATCTCCAACTTCGAATTGTAACGGGCGCCTTCTCCGGTCCGCATACTGTTTCTGTCGGGATTGAGCGGCTTTTAGGTTTGCTTGAATTAATCGAACCTTTTCTTCCGCGTTGTTGACAAGGTCAATCCCGAAGGTAACCCTTTCGCCAGATTCACACCAGTTCAATGGTGTGCGGCATTTTCTTCCGTATAGCGCCTCGTAGGGCGCCATCTTGATGCTGGCTTGGTACCCATTGTTGTACGAGAACTCGGCTAACGGAAAGTGATCATCCCAATTCTTGCCGTGGTTGATAGCACAAGCTCGTAGCATGTCTTCTAGGATTTGATTTACCCGCTCGGTTTGCCCATCCGTCTGCGGGTGGTAGGCTGAACTACGGATCAGCTTCGTCCCCAAGGCAGCGTGTAGCTGCTCCCAAAAACGGGACACAAATAAAGTGCCCCGGTCCGATATGATGGTACGGGGTACGCCGTATAAGCATAGGATCCGTGAGATGTACAGTTCAGCGTACTTCTTGGCGTTGTAGTTGGTGTTGACCGGGATGAAATGGGCAACTTTGGTGAGCCGATCGACGATCACCCACACCGAATCATGTTTCTGTAAGGTGGTGGGTAAACCGACGACGAAATCCATGCTCACGTCCTCCCACTTCCAGGCAGGAATGCCCAGTGGTTGCAGCAGTCCCGGTTTCCGCATGTGGTCTGCCTTCACCCTTCGACATGTATCACACTCGGACACGTATTTTGCAGTCTCTCGCTTCATCCGTGTCCACCAAAACTTGCTTCTGAGTTCTTGATACATCTTGTTGCTGCCGGGGTGAATAGAAAACTTTGATAAGTGAGCCTCATCAAAGATTTTCTTCTGTAACTCCGGGTTTCGGGGTACGACGATCCGGTTCTTGAACCACAGGACGCCGTCTCCGTCCTTCCGGAAACATTTCAACTCCCCACTGTCTATACGTCTCCGCAAATGTGACATGCCCTTGTCATTCTTCTGGGCTGCCGCTATCTCTTCACGGATGGTGGGGATCAAAGCTAGGTTGTAGAGAGCTCCGTGTGGAATCACATGGAGTGGTGGTTCGCTCCCTTCCAATGTTGTGATGGTCAGATTATTGACGTGTGACTTGCGGCTCAGCGCATCTGCCACAATGTTTGCCTTGCCCGGATGATAATGGATCTCTATCTCGTAATCCTTTATCAGTTCTAACCATCTTCGTTGCCTCATGTTCAGCTCCTTCTGAGTGAATATGTACTTGAGGCTTTTGTGGTCGGTATATAAATGTACGAGGTTGCCGAGTAGGTAGTGCCTCCACATTTTTAGTGCAAGTACCACGGCAGCGAGCTCCAAGTCGTGAGTTGGATAATTTTGCTCATGGTTCCTAAGCTGCCGTGATCCATACGCGACCACTCTTCGGTCTTGCATCAGCACACATCCGAGCCCAATGCCGGATGCATCGCAGTACACATCGAACGGTTTTGTTGTGTCTGGCTGCGCCAAAACCGGTGCTGATGTCAGGTGCTTGACTAAGGCCTTGAATGCTGCTTCACATGCTGGACTCCAAACATATTTGGTAGCCTTCTTCAGCAGCTCTGTCATTGGCTTGGCAATCTTCGAGAAGTTCGGAATGAACCTCCGATAATATCCCGCGAGTCCGAGGAAACTCCGTACCTCATGAACAGTTCTCGGGGATTCCCAATTCAGCACTTGCGTGATCTTGCTCGGGTCCACAGCGATACCCTCTGCTGAGATGATATGCCCGAGGAAAGGCACTTGCGATATCCAAAACTCGCATTTGCTGAATTTTGCGTATAACTTGTGATCCCGCAGCCGTTGCAAGACTATACGCAGATGTTTCTTGTGATCTTCCTCCGACTTGGAATATACCAGGATGTCGTCGATGAAGACCACGACAAACTTGTCCAGCTCCGGCATAAACACCGAGTTCATTAAGTACATGAAGTGAGCTGGAGCATTGGTGAGGCCAAAGGACATGACCAGGTACTCATAAAGTCCGTACCTTGTCGAGAAAGCTGTCTTTGGAATGTCCTCCGCCCTTATCTTAATCTGATGGTACCCGGATCTTAAATCCATCTTGGAAAAGATCTTTGCTTCGACCAACTGATCAAACAACATGTCGATCCGTGGCAATGGGTACTTGTTCTTGATGGTTACGGCATTTAATGGACGGTAGTCCACGCAAAGCCGCAACGTCTCATCCTTCTTTTTGACAAATAATGCCGAACAGCCCCATGGGGAGGAGCTCGGCCTAATAAAACCCTTCTCCAGAAGGTCCGTGAGCTGAGTCTTCAGTTCAGCCAACTCCTTGGGCGCCATCTTGTACGGCCTTCGGGATATTGGCATGGTTCCTGGTGCGAGTTCAATCTTGAACTCCACCTCTCTATCGGGTGGCATCCCCGGCAAATCGTCCGGGAATACATCAGGGAACTCTCGGACCACTGGAATGTCTTCCAATCTGATGGTTGTGGCTTGATAGACACTTGGAAGTTTTATTTCTGGACTGTCCAGAAATACTGAGTGAGAACCGTGCACCTCTGAGTTTAAGTGCACGACTCGAAGGACGGTGTCTAAAACAGCGCCGTGGCGGGTTAACCACGACATCCCTAGGATGACATCGACCTTCTGCCCCTCTAAGATAATGAGAGACGTGGGGTACACTCTACCCGCTAAGCATAATGGTGCTTTGGAGACCATTACGCTTGCTGAAACCTTCCCACCCGGTGAACAAATTAAATATGGACTATCGGTGGGTAGTATTGGCAAACTGTGTTTAGCAATGAAAGCTTGGCTAATAAAATTATGCGTGGCGCCTGAATCAAACAGTACTATAGCGGGATGCTGGTGGAGTTGGAACATACCCGCAAGGATTGGCTCGCCCTCCGGCACCTCCTCAATGGCAAGCTGGTGGACAGTGCCGGGCCTAGGGTTTGCCCGCCGCGCATTAGTAGGGTTCCGGGGTTGATTCCTCCCCGGAAACTGTGGTGCGACTCCGCCGCCTTGCCTCTCCGGGCAACTGCTTGCGAAGTGTCCTGGACGACCACACTTGTAACATGTGGCCGCTGCTGGTGGAGTACTCAGTGGACGAAAGCCCGGCATGCGTTGCGGAGGTGCAAACGCACGCGGCATCGCCCGCTGCTGCTGTTGTTGTTGCGGTGGTGCTGGCAGTGCCGGCCGGAATGCCGGTGATGAGTACGGCCGACTGCGGAACGGCATCGACCGCTGTGGTGGCTGCCAGCGTGGACCTGATGGTGGGCGATTCACCATCCGAAACTTCTGAGAAGGACCGCCTCCTTCTCCGCTGCTCTGCGGCGCGCTTCGCTTTCGCACTGCCGCCGCCAACTCCTTGCTGGAGTCCTCCTGAAAAATCGCAGCATCAATGATGTCGTTGAGGCTGCCACGATTGAACATCGCCAACTTGTCCTTCAGGAGCGGGTTAAGCCCCTGGTAAAAATGGTCCCGCCGCTTCTCGTCCGTATCTGCGTGATACGACGCGTAGAGCGTGAGATCGTTGAACGCTCTGGAGTATTCCAGCGCGTTCCGGCTCCCTTGTTGCAGGTGTAGGAACTCCTGCGTCTTCCTCTTCATCAGACCTGGCGGTATATGATAGGCCCTGAAGGCCGTCCGGAACTCCGCCCAGGTCCTCACTCGGTCGGTGGGTTGTGAAGCACAAAAGTTGGCCCACCACGCGCTCGCGGATCCTTGGAGCTGCTGGACCGCGAACTGAGTCTTGCGCTGCTCGCTAATTTGGAGCAGCCTGAACTTCATTTCTATGGCGCGGAGCCAGTTGTCCGCGTCAAGTGGTTCATCCGCCCTTGAGAATACAGGGGGATGAGTCGCCAGGAAGTCGGAGTAGGAGCTCTGTTGGCGCTCCTCACGATCTTGACGTCTCTCTAGGCGAGACGTATTGGCGATGAGAGTCTGCAGCAACTCTGTGTGCTGCTGATGCGAGCCCGTCATTGTCGCGACAATGTCGGCCAATGTAACCGTTGGTAGTGGCGGTGGCGGTGTTTGCTGTTGCTGTTGCTGCTGCTGTCCCGAGGAGTCCTCGGGAGGTGGTTGGAAGATCTCTCCCCCTTGGCTAGTACCTCCAACATCAGGGTTGGCACGAGTACGCGTCATTCTGAAATTCAACACGGCAGCAATTAGCACATGTCTTACTCAAAATTCCATAAACAGCAGTAGGTATTGAAGCGACGCATTATTAACTTGCACAACATTCACATATATTTATAAAGCAAAAACTTTATACAAGATACATTATTCTCGGATCTCCGAGAAGTCGTGCTCATGTCGTCACTACCTATACATACGCTACTGTCTACACGACATGTCACCGATTACAAAAGTTGGGTCACGCTACCCTAGCTGCCCTACTTGGCAACCGTAACCCCCTACTCGGAGTAGAACTCGACCTCCTGTGGGTCGTCCTCCTCTGGTACCTCTGCTGGTGGCTCGGGGTCTACCACCTCTTCTCCCATTCCAGGTTCTCCCATGGCTGGAAGACCCAAGACTACCGGTACGCCCAATACCGGGGGCACGAGGTCCTGCAAGGCATGCACCTCGTCCATAGCTTGGTTGTAGTCCTCTTCCCAGCCTTGTCCTTCCTCAATAGCGTCGTCCCGCTCTTGAGCAAGGTCCTCATTCTGCTGGGTTAGGGTCTGCACCAGCTCTTGCAACGCCGCGATGTCAACACGGCTCTTCTTTCTTGCCTTCTTCAGACGACGCAACTGATTGTGTTGTTCATTCAGTCGCTTGATCGTCGGAAGGAGCACATTACGGAGTGCGCTGTGAGCACCCTCGAAATGATCTCCACGGCTTGTGCTCTCCTTGAGCTTGGTGGCGAGATGCTCCGTATGAACAGTTTGGCTGTCCATCACAGCGTTTCCCGCCCTCATTTGGAGGCTGAGGTTTGCCTCCGCGGGGTTGTACCTTGGGCAAGTCGGGTCTGTTGCCTCCAGGTACATTTCTTCCCACACATGCTGAGCTCGTCCCTCCACCGGAACGAGTGCGTATGGAGTTCCCTCCATAGCCTGCACGTGTAGTTGGCAGAAACGTGACATAGTGTCACGGGCTGCCACTTGCCACATCCCTTCCGGTTGTCTCCCTCTCACCGTGACGGTGAATGGCACCCAACCGGATGGCGTAGGTCCTGCGGGAACCTCGACATGGATCGTCCCTGTCTTGTTCCCCTCTTCGCCTTCTGCCTTGACGAAGTATTGCGGCATCTGGTTGTACCCGAAATATTGGAGCATTTGCCACAATGCTTCCGGGTAGCCGCTACGGTCAGAACAGTGGGAAACTACCCACCCGTTCTCCAACCGTTTATCTGCTGCCATCTGTAAAAATATATTTGAGAAATGTCAAATATTTATTTGAACAGTAAACCATTGAGTTATAACATAAGATATGTCATTGAACCCATAACACTTGGAAACATAGTTCAAATTTTTAAACAAATTTGACCGCTGATCTGCTGTTACCATGACAGCCCTGACCAGTTTCCATATCAATCTGATTTAGGCCAGATTCAATGCAAAACCAGTCCTGGAGCTCAACATCAAAGTTAAAGATAACTTCAATAGCTTTCCAGAAAGTATTTTGTTGACCTAAGATCTGTCTTGGTTCAAAAGTTATGAGATGTCAAAGTTAACAGAATTTCTGGAATCAATTGGACAGCACCTCCCTGCTTTAGGTACTGAATTGATCCAAGAATCCCAGTTAATTCTGTTCCCAATATGACAAAACTTTCTGTTACAAAGTTGTAACCCATCTCATAAGCTTCCCAGAACTACCTCATTTCCTATTTTTGGATTTTTAAGCAGGAAGTTATGCTTAATTTTACAGAGAGTCTCTACTCCGTCCTGTTTTCTGGACAGTTTCAACTCTACTGCATTTTTCGAGTGGTTAAGGGATGAAACACCTCTGGAACTCAACAGAAAAGTTGTAAAGCTCTTCCAAAGCTTTCCAGAAATGTATCATACGACCCCAACCTCGAAAGAACTCAACCTCTAACCTCTGATTAACTCCAGCCTTGATCCAGCTGAAAACAGAGTGCTCTGTCCTTAACATCCTATAAGTTGAAAACTTGTTAACTTTGGAATATCCTGTTCAAGGGAAGGAGTTACATCAAGTTTTACTTCTTTGGATCAAAACCTTCAAGTTTTTAAATGAAGTTGTTCATTTAGTTGGGTGTGACGTCGATGCGTCACCAGATTATGTCGGTACTACGCCCTCACAAAGAAAAACCTATACCGGACTTAGCCGGCTTCGTTAGTTCAGTGGCACTACTCGTCACTCGCACACGGATGCTACACGTCTACCGTTTCGTGGTAAGGCTACCTTCAGAAACTCAAACAATCATCAGACTCGGCTGCACACCGAGCCCGGAATCCATACAGTTTGTACACCCGGCCGTCATCACTCGCCCGGATGTTCTCAAGCCAAACACGCCTTGAGTTACGTGTTCACGTTTCAGACCACGTGACGGGGTCTCCCATGTTGCACCACGCACGCCAGGGACAGACGTTGCTCGAATACCCCAAACGACATGAAGAGTCGTAGAGGATATCAAAGCGGGTCGGGTTACCTGCCACCCGTGGGGCTCCACCCTTCAGCTTGTGCGCACTGGTGGACAGCGCTTACGTACACCCCCCAAGACATGAACGTCCCGAGATGCACGATTTTCCGACATAACAAATAAGTTAATAAGCCACTTTCTATATACTAATAACATCCTTATACGGGCTACTAACTCGTTCCTCACTGGATTTTTGAAAAAGAAGACCTTTGTACTGTGTTAAACCTCAAGCGAGCTCTGATACCAACGCTGACACGACCCCATTTGGTCCTGTCGAGCCAGGATCACGCTGAGGGGTGCTGCGTTGCACAGCACCGTATAACACACGTCAAAGGTACAAAGCGGAAGCGGAAGTTTATTACATAAACAGTTTTATGAACCTGTTTACATCAAAATACGTTTAGTCCACACTCGCGGGCGTAGACTAAGCATCAAGTGCACGTTCAGCCCTCGAACGTGTCCTTGCTAGCACACACGCACACTAACTCTGCGGCGTGCACGACTCCCACTCGACGGGGTTCCCCTCCTGGGGTTCCGTCTCCTCTTCGGGAGTCCCTTCCTCATAGAACCCTGCAAAAGCTTCAAACACAAGCAGTGAGCACGAAGGCTCAGCAAGTCTGACCCGTCTCACCTAAACATGGAACTTCTACATGAGGGTAATGGTTGCATGAGGTAAAAATCATTTGCAAGGACTCGCCTAATTAGTAGAACCTTACTTTCAAGTTTTAGCAGCAGGTTGTGGAGAACCTTACGCTAAGGCACATGAGAGAGCCGCAATCAAACAAGAAACGCATTTCTCTCATGTACTTTGCCCAAAGTTGAAAAGAACTTTAATTAGCTCTAAGCTACAGCATATCATTATCAATCAATGTCCAGCTTTCAATCAGCAACATTTCAACATGTAACTAGCCTGTTCTTTCTACGTCACGGTACAGTGAACAAGTGGTACTCACTGACCGCGAGGGACGGCGATTATAATCGATTTACACCTGCAGGGTTACCCGAACAACCCGTCACGTACGCCCGTACTCGATGTTGCCTACAACAACCATCACGGACGCCGTACGCGACTACCTTTCACCCGTCAGCCAAATATTGAACCGGTCCCATCGTCCCGAGCAAGAGGTCCCTGCACGCGCATCTCTGTGCCGCCAGCTGATTTACACCTCGAGCTCTCAACCTACCCTCTGAACGACGGGCAATGCCTCAATACCCAGCTACCCGAGTTACATCAGTTTCCCGGTTCCCATATAGCCGGTAGGTCTTCGGTACTGTTCTAGCTTGTTCAACAGGCCCGCACACGGCTCGGTCCTCAATCGACACAAGCGGAGCTACAGCACACAGGCCCCAAAGTCCTGCTGCCCTTACTCTCCGCTCGGTCTCATTTTCTTGCCATGTGTATCATGTGCTATCTCTACCCGAGCAATGTGCCTCTAGCCTATTCTCGCGAGTAGTTCCAACTACTCGACTTGTACCGAATCCTACTCTATCCTAGCAATGCAGTGGCTAACGAGGTTTTCAACCCTAAACCCAACCCATGGTTTTCTTGGCTGTGCAGTTGGGTTTCCAATCAAGACTCTAATGCAAAGAACAATATTCAAAGATGTGCTCAAAACAATAAACATTTGTAAAAAGGTTAATGCAAACCGGGGCTTGCCTTGCTGCTCTTGGTCGTAGGCTAGCTGTTCCTCCGGAGTAACGAAGTCTAGGACTTCGGGCTCCTCCTTGACCTTAGCGACTACATGATAGAAATAATACATGTATTAATTTAATGCATTTGTATTAAGTTTGAAGTTGTGAAGTCTATAACCTTTGCTAGATAGACCTAATGACTGTGAAACTTTTACTGTGGCTTGGTTACAACCTAACTAGAGACTTGGTCAAGTTTTAGTTGCAGCAAAGCTCATTTGAGCCCTCCACAAATAATTATGTCCTTGACCTTAATTGGAACTCTTAGGGTGTTCTAGGAATTTTCATGAGACAAACTATGACTTTCTGAAAACTAGATTTTCAGAGGGTTCTAATGGAGTTGGTCTCACTTAATTTGGAAGTCTCTAACTAAAGATATGAGCTAAACAATTTCAGAGAAAATTCTGAAAATGTTTCTGAACATTTTCTATTTTCTCTGGAACAGTTTCACTAATCACACCATTAGGTGGATTAAATGAGCTCAAATGGATCTGAAATTTTTATGGTAGTTCAGGGATATTTTGGTGAATATCCCAGCAAAATTTCAGGATTTTCCTCCACAGGATTCTCCAGTTAAAATTCCTAACAGTTTAAACTTTGAGGAATTTGGTTTGCTGGAAAGTACTCGGAGAGCTGAATCCAGCAAAATTTGGTTCACTCAATTTGGAGCTTTCTAGCCAAAGTTATAAGTATTTGAAGTTTGAACTGAAACTAAAATTCGGGAAAAAAGTTTAAACTCTGGCTGGTGGGCCCCGCATACAGTGCGTCGTCTCCCTCCTCGCGCCAACTGCGCGGCGGCGGCGTTCTCCGGCGACCCTCGCAGGAACTGAGTTCCCGGCCACCTCCCGGCCCGAAACTTGCCGCCTGCCCCTTTACTGACCCCCTGGACTCGATGGTGGGGTCGCCGGCCGCCGGCGATGACCGGAAACCCGTGCGCACCGATGACAGCACCTGCTAGGGTTCCGGTGAGGTCGGTCCCGCTCTCCCGTGCACCAAATCGACCGGAAATCGGTCGGAGAGCATCAGTAGAGTATGGGAAACCCGAACCAGGGCTGGGTGGAAGCTAGAAACGCCGGCAACTAGGCTCTCGACGGTGAGCCGAGGTGTTCAGCCATGGCGGCGGGGAAAACAGCCATATCATGGCCGATTCTCGATGGTTTTCTCTAATTCCAGTTCGAGCGTGGGCGCTATCGTGCGTAGAAGCTACTAGGTAACGAGCTCGTCCAACCCTCGTGCATAGAGCACGAATTTCACCCGAAGGTGAGCTCGGTCCTTATGAACTGGTCAAGAGTAAATTTGGAAATTCTCGGCCGAGGGTTGATCAATCGCCAAACGGCTTTTGGCTACTCCATCTACATACAATCACGCACCTTTCTTGTGTAGAGAAGAGGACGTGACAACGGCTGTGCCGTGCTGTCCACGGGAGCCCGATCGGCGGCGATGTTCGGCTCGCCGGAGAAATGGCTCGTACAGCTCGAGGAAGCTTGCTCACTGGCCAACACAGAGTCTAGGAGGTTGCTCACGATCTCTTGGTGCCGTTTTGCTGTGGAGGAGGCTGGGCTCGCGTGTGATCGGGCTTGATCAAGCGTGAGCTCGAGCGGCGGCGATGGCAGTGGAAGAACAGGTCGTGCACGTCGGCAGCTTGGGGAATGGCGACTGAAGCACGCCGGGGAGGGAATAAATAGCCCGGCGGCTGGTCTCCGGCTTGGGGCGCGCAGCAGGAGCTGGCGCCGGCTGCCCCCCTCGGTGGCGCGCGCACACTGCACCCGGGAACCGACTGAACTGTGTTTCAGTCGGTTTGTGTTGAGGTAGAGGCTGACATGTGGGTCCCACCCCCCATTTTAACCTCTGAAATTTACTCCTAATCACTGTTGTAAACAGTGAACCCCATACTACCCTTGGCAATTCAAATTATTCACCCATGAGCCATTTGAATTGATCAAAGTTCAAATGAGGTTTGGTTTGAATGAATTTCAGCACAAGTTCAGTTTGAAATTCAAATAAAGTTTGAATTTCTCCCACTTAGCTCATGTCAAGATCAACTCCAAATGGAGTGAAAATTGGTGTGTGAGCTCACAAAAATGTGCTGAGTAAGAATATGCCTTTCACTTTTAAATTCATGGGATAAAAACAGTTTGAATTTGAAATTGGTTTCAAACTGCCCTCTTCCTATCTATACCCAAAATGACCTCAAAAAGGTTTTGAATTTGGGTGAAACTTGGCATGGACTTCCTTAGCAAAGTGTAGGAGTTTTCATATGTCCAGCCCATCTATATCACATGTGGGAAATACCACTTTTGCAATGTGTAAGTTTGTTCTTTAATGAGCATGTTGATAATTGTTACTTGCTCTTCATTTGTGTTCATCATTCTTGCTCAAATGAGGTGTGTGGTGTGGTGATGAACACTGCAAATGGGTGTCAAAAACTGAGGCCCTTACACAATACCTGCACTGGGAGTCAGCAACCGGCTCTGGCAGCGCCGACCCCGGCAATGCAGGCTCTGACCAGTGTCAGGTCTTCAGTAGCGCTGGACGTACCCGGTGGGGGTGCGCTAGCTGCAGCAAGAGCGCTACTGCACAATCCACCTGCTGGGGATGCGCCTCAGGCAGCGACCCAGCAGTGGATTCGCGAGGTAGACCGTCTCGTCGTCGCCACCGCAAACCCTCGACTTCAGCGGGGACGACGCTCCGGCCAACCGGCTGTGCCGCTGATGCGCACACCAACGGTTGACGAGCAGACGGCAGATTCCAGCTCTACCAGGCCCCAGTCGACGGATCTGAGGACAGAGCTGGAACGGTGTCACTTGGGCCAGGATACCCGGGTGTACCTCGAGCGACGTCAAGAAAGTCGTCGCACTCAAGAGGCTGGCGACAACATGACGTCGGCCTCGACCCTGCCTGAAGGGCGGACCTTCACCACGCGGGCTCTGCCCTAGGCGTACGCCGCGCAGCATAAGCCACAACCATGTGCTCTGCAAGCGGCGTCCCCGGCCTATGGCGCAACCTTGCCCATACCGGGGTACACTGTGTCAGGCGCAACCAAGCGTTCGCGGCACCAATACCTGCACTGGGAGCCAGCAACCGGCTCTCGCAGCGCCGACCCCGGCAATGCAGGCTCCGACCAGTGTCAGGTCTTCAGTAGCGCTGGACGTACCCGGCGGGGCTGCGCCAGCCGCAGCAAGAGCGCTACCGCATGATCCGCCTGTTGGGGACGCGCCTCAGGCAGCGACCCAGCAGTGGATTCGCGAGATAGACAGGAGCAGGATGTACGGCCCTGGAGCCCCACCTCCCCTTCACGAGGTGGCCGCGCAAGTTTCGGCCGCACCTGCCCGAGAAGTACGACGGCAGCGTCAACCCGGCGGGTTCCCTCCAGATCTACTCCACCGCCGTACTTGCTGCAGGAGGGGATGAGGCCGTCATGGCCAACTACTTCCCCGTCGCCTTGACCGGCCCGACCCGGTCTTGGCTCATGAACCTCCCTCGGGGTTCCATTACTTCCTGGGGAGAGCTCTGCCGGCAGTTCATCGCCAACTTCGGCAGCTCCTACAACCGTCCCGGCACAAAGCTTGACCTCCAAGACATCAAGTAACAACCTGGGGAGTCGCTGCTCTCCTTCATCCAGCGGTTCTCCCAGGTACGCAACACCATCCCGCATATTCAAAGTGCTTCTATGGTGGTGGCACTTTGACAGTGTCCGAGACGAGAAGATCTTGAGAAGCTTGCGACCAAAGAGGTCTGCGATGCCTCTGAGCACTTCAGCCTGGCGGGCAAGTGCGCCAGAGCAGCCGGTGGGCGGAGCTGGCACTCACTGCCAGCTTCCGAAGCCGGAAGACAGCCCGAAGACGGCGGAGTTCAAGCTGAGATCCTGACCACGTCAGACAGCCAAGAGCCAAGCACTGGCTGACTTCGTGGCTGAGTGGACGCCAACGAAGGCTGACCCAGGGGGCCGCGAAGACGGTGAACCAAAGTACCGAGCTCCGGTCTTCACCGGGCCTCACTGGACGCTCTTCTTCGACGGCTCCTCGCGAAAGCAGGGGGCCGGTGCCGGCGTACTGCTTCTCATGCCATCGGGGGAGCAGTCTGGGTACATGGTGCGTTTCAATTCCAAGGCAACCAACAACTTGGCAGAGTATGAAGCACTCATCTTTGGCCTAAAAGACAGTCCTGTCTTTGGGCGCTCGCCAGTTGTTGGCACAGGGCGACTCCCAGCTAGTTATCAAGCAAGTTAAGGGTGAATGCCCTTGCAATGACCCACAGCTAGCTGCTTATCTGCTTCACGTGCGGATGTTGGAGAAAGAATTCCTCGCCTTGGACCTGCGCCATGAACCGCGTGCTGGCACGGCCGCAGCTGACAACTTCTCAACGAAGACCTCCATCGGAGCCCCCGTGCACGAAGGAGTCTTCGAGAGGACGTTGCTGCGGTCCACAGCCCGGCCCGCCGAGCCGAGCGAAGGGGGCTGAACCAGTGCCACGAAGCTAGGCAGTCCCGGCGGCCCTGGATGCCGCCAAAGGATCATAAGAGTCACTGGGGACTCCGTGCAACCCAGCGCTCAAGATCCAGAAGCTCAAGTAGTCCCGATGCATGGGCCACGGAGGTCCGGGACTCCTTGAAGGACATCCTTCCTGATGAACGTGCATCCGCTGAACGGGTGGTGCGGATGGCTAAGTGCTACGCGCTGGTATCTTTACTGGCGTGGCGCCTCGACATCCTATTGCGGTGCATAACCCAGGAGGAAGGCTGCGACTAGCTCGCAGTAGTCCAAGGAGGCGAGTGCTGGGAACGCTCATCGTCCCGCGCGTTGGTCAGATAAGCCACCCGGCATGGCTCCTACTGACCGAGAGCCACCTGGACACCGTCAAACCGGTTAGGGATGCAATGCGTGCCAAGTCCACGCCAAGCAGACCCACACAACCTGTGCAGACGCGCACTCAGAGCCGTCGGGGGATACCGGCTCCTCCATGTCGAGGGCCAGCCGGACTTCCCAAGGCCGGGTCAAGGGAACTACCCTTCCACATGGTATGCAGGGCCGAAGCCATGCTTCCCCCTGATACAGCCATGGGGGTCCCCCCGTGTCCGGCGTACGACGAAGCCACGCATGACCCGCTCTGCGTGAAGACAGGCGCTCCGACGCCACCCCAGTAAGTTCACCATGCTTACTTAGGTGTTTATTTAAATTACGCATTAATTTATATGAACACCTCCCCACACTCTAGGCAGTGTGCGTCTATTGTACACTCGGTTCCTCTTTCCTGCTCTCATGCATAGTCGATATTTGCCGTCCTGCCGAAGGCGGTAGTGGTTGGGGTACCTGCCAGAGGCCCGGTGGCCTTTTGGATCTCCCTCTATGAGGGTACTGCACCACCAGTTGGTCTCCTCCGAGAAAAGACCTACGCTAGAACGGGGGGTCAGGAGCCTTGCTTTGCCCGGTCTTGCACCAAAAGCAAGCGCACTCTGCCTCCCGGCGCTACGGTCTGAGTACCAAGGGGCCGGGCAGTTACACCCTGACTGGGGCTGGGGCCAGACCTCCGGGACCAAGTGCACTGGATTACCCAAGCCCCGTATTCTGGCCTGGGACAGTAAGCCAAATGAGACTAAGAGATAGGAAAGCGGGGACCACTGAGCAGTTCCGGACCTCACGCCCTTCGCTGGCCTGAGCTCCGATGACTTCCGGACCTCCGCCCCCAAAGCCGGGCCGAGCTCCGATGCCACGCTTCACCCTCTCCTAAGAGGCTGAACACCGAAGCCGTCAAGACCCTGCCAGCACAGGGAGTACTCAAGACAAGAAAGTGCGTGGATCAGAAGCGACGAAGGTCCCACCTCGGGCTCACTATCTCCCCCGAGATGGGCCCGGGGGCCACTGTCGGTACCCTCGATATGGGGTACCCCCGCGCACAGGGTAAAATGCCTAAGGTACTCGACCGCTCTGCAGGGAGAGCTCCAAAGGCGCCACGCATCCGGCGGGGCCGGACCTCCCTCTCCTGAGAGGAGAGCTCCGGGCCCGCCACGTAGCATACAGAAGCCGGACCTCCCCCTCCGTGGGAGAGAGGTCCGAAGACGCCACGCGTCCAGCGGGGCCGGACCTCCCTCTCTGCAGAGGAGAGCTCCGGGCCCGCCACGTGGCATACAGAAGCTGGACCTCCCCCTCCGCGGGGAGAGGTCCGGAGGCTCCACGTGCCCCGCAGGCCGGACCCCTCTCTCCTCAGAGAAGGGCTCCGGACCCGCCACGTGGCAAGAAGAACGGTGCTGCCTGCCTCCGGGCGGTAGACAGCGGGCGTAAAAGCGCCCCACACCTTGCCCGTACAAGGTATTCAAGGCCCGTGTCTTCCCAAGATGCGGAAACACGGAGCACGCGTCTGTCAGGTGCCGTTGCGCCCAGTTGCATCACAGACTGGCGCGCGGTGTCAGAACCTGTCAGCCAATAAACGCCGCGACAAGACATCCCATGCCGCCTACGCCGTCATCAACCACTACGACTAGCATGCGGCATGGGCAGGGCGGCAAGTTGAAGACTCAGAAGCCTTCGTCCAGAGGCAACTACCGGCATGACTGCAGATACGGTAGATAATAGACAATCTTCCCGGGACCACCTGTCGGGTCCCGGCTCCCCTTGTAAGCCGCCCGGGTCTTGGACTATAAAAGGCTCGGGTAGGCGTCGATAGCAGGCGGTGGACTCTAGCCATCCGCACCCCTGGGTTCGCATTTTGCAACTCATACGCTAGCCATACACTCTCAAGCTGTAACTCACCCCCAAGCTCAGGCCCCCGGCCCTGAGCAGCAAGCAGTACAGCGAGCTCCATAGCTCGCCGTGGATGTAGGGTTTTACGCTCCGGCGGCCTGAACCACGTAAAACTCCCCGTGTCAAGCTCTCACTAACTCCTCCATCTGCGCAAGGTCTCCGCTAGGAACTAGCCCCTCCGAAAAAAGAACCTCCGCGGGCTGCCCAGTGCTCAACAGATCATTGAGCTGTTCTTTCAGTTCAGCCAGCTCATTGGGAGCCATCTTGTATGGTCTCCGTGATATGGGCGTAGTCCCGGGTGCAAGTTCAATCTTGAACTCGACCTCCCGCTCAGGTGGCATGCCCGGAAGATCATCCGGGAACACGTCGGGATACTCCCGGACTACGGGGATGCTTCTAACTTGAGAGCCTCAGCACTATTGATCGCTGAAACCTCTCTGACTTGATTATCTAATAGGAGGGACTGCGGACGGTGTAATGGGGAGTTGAGGTGAACCGTCCGTGTTAAAGTTTCCAGGACAGCGCCATGGTAACTTAGCCATGACATCCCCAAGATTGCATCAATATTCTGCCCCCTTAAGATAATCATAGTGGTGGGATATATCTCCCCACCTAAGCACAGTGGTGCTTTTGGAACCATCATCGTTGCTGAAATCTTTCCTCCCGGTGAGCAGATCATATACGAACACTCGGTTGGAAAGGCTTCCAGCTGATGCTTAACCACATAAGATGCACTTATGAAGTTATGGGTTGCACCAGAATCAAACAATATGACGATGGCTTGATGGTTGAGAGTAAACGTACCCGCCACCACGTTGTCTCCCTCTGGGGCGTCCTCATTGTCGAGGTTGCGGACGCCTCCAGTCCGCTGACCAACCTTCTTCACCGGAGGTCGGCCTCGAGCACCGCCCTGGAGCTGGGCTTGCCCGCTGCTCTGCTGCCCCTGGGGACAGTCCTTCGCGAAGTGGCCCGCCTGGCCACACGTGAAGCAGGTGAAACGGGGCGGTCCCCCGCTGATCGGTGGACGGAATCCCGGGGCGCGTTGTGGCGGTGGAAACGCCCGGGGTACCGTCTGCTGCTGTTGCTGTCTTGGTGGTGGCATCGGCGGACGGAACGGGGGTGCTTGGAACCAACGTCCCCCGAACTGTTGAGGTCGCGCCGGTGGATGCCACTGCTGCCCGGATGGTGTCCGATACACCATACGGTACTTCTGAGGCGCGCCACCACCGCTGCTAGGTGGAGCGTTGCGCTTCCTCTTCTCAGCTGCCAACTCCCGCTGAGCGTCCTCTTGCATGATCGCGGCATTGACTAAGTCGTTGAATGTGCCGCGATTCCACTGAACGAGGTGCGTCTTCATTTCGGGGTGTAACCCCCGATAGAAATGCTCCCTCTTCTCCTCCGTGGAGATATAGTCTGACACATACTGCGCCAGATGGTTGAAGGCACGGGAGTAGTCGTGGGCACTCCTCCCGCCCTGCTTCAGTTCCAAAAATTCTTGGAACTTCCTCTTCATTATTCCGGGAGGGATGTGATAGGCACGGAACGCCTCCCGGAACTCTTGCCATTCCACGGCATGGCCAGCCGGACGTGAGGCGACATAATTCGCCCACCACGCACCAGCGGCACCGTGGAGCTGCTGTGCTGCGAACAGAGTCTTCTGCCGCTCCGTACATTGGAGCAGCCCGAACTTGGACTCGATGATCCGCAGCCAGTTATCCGCCTCCAGTGGTTCCTCAGCTTCGGTGAACACTGGAGGGTGCCTACTCATGAGATCCGAGTACGACACTTCGCGGGGCTCACGAGGCCCTCGCTCTTGACGTCCCCCCGCCTGGGACGTATTTTGCACGATCGTGCGGAGCAGGTCGGTCTGCTCCTCATGACCTCCCACCAGTGCCGCTATCACATCCGCTAGGGTAAGCGGAGGCGGCGGTGGTGGCTGCTGCTGCGGGGTGCTGTCGTAGGCCGGTGGCTGGGAGTCATCGCCTCCACCTTGGCTAGAGCCACCAACCTCGTGCGTGGTCCTAGTGTGAACCATCTGCAACCATTCGACAATAATCATCAGTCCCGCAACATTTTGCATGCAGTCCAAAGAAAATAGGCGTAAAACATAATGACAATAATTCATGCGATACATCTCGTATGTAGATAATGTAATAACTTTACACAAGCTACACCATTACCAGACCAAACACAAGCTAGTTTAATCAAACTTGATGAACCTCCACTTTGGAAGCTCAACATAACTAGGTTTGGTCACTACGAGACATTACTATCGCGTTGTCATCACGCATACCACCCTTAGGGTACAACACCCTCTCCAATGAGCTCAACTGTCATTCTGCTGTCAGAATGACCAGTTTCTACCTATTCCAAGTTTTGATCTTGTTCTGGGCATTTTCATGACTCAAGTTGAATACCAAAGTTAAAGTTAACTTCAGTATCTTTACAACGAGTACTCATTTGCCCTCAGATCAGCTTTGGTTAAGAAGTTATGCTAATTCAAAGTCAGCAGAATTTCTGGAAGAATTTCAACAGCACCTCCCTGGGAAGTGGCTGTTTTCAACCCTGATTTCCACTAAATTCTGTGCTGAAATTTCAGGAACTTTGAATTGCAAAAATGTCACACATCTTCTACTCTTTCTAAGGATGTAATATATGACAATTTTAGATTTTTCTTCTGGGAGTTATGTTCGAAAACAGATCAGTTCAGAGGATGTTTCACTCTGCCCTGGTTCTGGACAGTTTACATTCCTCTGGGATTTCAGCCATCTTAAGGCGAGTTTCAGCTCTGGAAGTCTACAACAAAGTCGTAGAGTACTTGAATACCTTTCCAGAACTATATAGCACACCCCTCTGGGCTAAAAGACCGATGAGTTATGCCCTGTTGAAGATCAGCAATCTTGCTGTCCAAAACAGAGCACTCTGTTTTTCATCCCTTTAGCTATCCTGGTCCACTATCCCATTCTTATACCCAACCAGGGTCTTAATTGTTGAACCTAATGATTTTAGTTCCTTGTTTTCAATATTTTCATGCATATGCCTACAATGTCTCGGTACTACGTTCCTCACCAAAGAAAATCCTAACCGGATTTTACCGGCATATACGTCTCAAATGTGGCACTAAACGGTCTCTCGCACACGTTTACTACACGGATACTTACGTGGTTAGTACCTGCTGAAGACCACACAATAATGGTGCACTCAAAGGTTGTTCATTTCAGGCAGTTCCATATTTAAAAGTAAATACAAACGCCCGTATCATTGCCATACGGCCGTCCTTGAGCTAGGTCACGTCTCAAGGTACGTGATCGTGTTTCAACACCACACGACGAGGAACCCGAGTATGTCATGAACGGGTCGTCACAGTTAGGAATGTTATCAACCCAACAGATACCACCTACTGCCCTGCAGGGCACGCCGATGGCAAGCGCTGCGTATGTCCTCCTGGGCTATTTCTAGACGAACACACTCTCGCGTTACTGACCACGCGATGGGGTCTCCACTTACTTGCCTAACGCACACTAGGGATCAGCGTTTCATATGAACTCAGGGACATGAAGAGTCCAAGAGTTTCATATTGACGTCTCACACCGAGCTGTGAGATCAGTCCCTGAACCACATTCCTCGTCAGGGGAGCTAACCGAAATTGAACCGCTTTCGGTGGCGTTCCTTACCATACTTACCAGAGCGTAGGTGCGTCATTACATAATTGAAATTCAGAATTATAACACATAGGTTAGTCTTTGCCACTTTAAGTAACTATGCTAATATAGTCCTTATTTGGGCAACTACCGATTCCTCACCGTAACCTAAGTTTTCCCATAATGTAGTCCTTAAGTACTGTGCTATCCCCAATGCAGCTCTGATACCAGGGTGTGGCGGACCGGAATCCGCTCATCCAGGATCGCAGAGGGTGGTGCCACGCGATGCGACACCCGACAGCACACGTCATAAGAACATAATATATTACATGGGAAAAACAACTGAAACTGTACAAACAGGTACAAACTTCAGTTACAACTATTGTTTATATTACACAGCGGAAGTCTACACTATACAACTCACGCCCGCCTATTTAGCAAAAGTTGGTTGCCCAGCCCTAGGGCAACCCACACTAGCTGCACTCCTCAGCTCAGCGCGGCGTGTATGGCTCCCACTCAGCCGTGGTCCCCAACGGAGGGTAACCATCTCCGGTGGACTCGTACTCCGAGTCTGTGGGTGGCTCCTCACCTGAAAAACACTTAAGCAGCAACCGTGAGCACGAAGGCTCAGCAAGGCTTAACCGACTCACCTAAGCATGAAACTCTACATGAGGGGTACCATGGACATAGGATAGTAACATTTCAGCAAAAGGACACGCCTACAAGTTCATCCTTAGTTCATCTTTTAGCAACAAGTTAACAGTTCATGAAATCTGAAATTTAGTAAGCAGTATTTGGTGGCACACATGTAGCAATACAATTATATCAACCAGCAATATTGAATCAACAGGTTTCATCCATTAATCTACGTCACGACTCAGTGACCAAGGGGTACTCTTCACCGCGAGGGACGGCGAATCGACTCGATATACACCTGCAGGGAAACCCAAAGAGCACGTCACGTACGCCCACCCGTGGAGCTGCACAGCACGCTCACTCGATGTCGTACAGGACAACCTTTCACCCAACAGCCCAAACGTCGAACCGGTCGCACCGAAACGAGCAGGAGGTTCCCCACACGGAGCATCTCTCTATGCCCGTTGGCAGATTTCCACCTTGCTGCCCTCAGCCTACACCTATAAATCGGTGCGTTATGCCTCGACGCCCGGAGGTTTAGGCTACATCGGTTTATCGGGGCCCATATATCCGATATGCCTTCGGTACGTTCAAACTTGATCAGCGTGGGCCGCACACGGCTCGGTCCTCAATCGACACGGACAGGGCTGCGCACACAAGACTCCCTCTTGCTGCGCCCTAGCCCCTGCCCAGTCTCATATCCATTACTAATGTGATCTCACCTCACTCAACCGAACCCGTGCGTCCCAAGCCTATCTCGCGAGTAGATTCCAACTACTCGACTTGTACCGAAGCCCTATGAATTATTAAGCATAGCCTGTCTACTCGAGGTCTTAGACACTACCCTCACTCTTAGGAAAAAAAATTCTGGTTATGCAAGTGGGGTTCCACCCATCCTATACCTAATGCACAAACATACTTCATATGACGCATGTAAACAAAGTAAAACTTATGAAAGGGTTAATGCAAACCGGGGCTTGCCTTGTTGCTGCTGGTTAGGGGTTAAGTCTTCGTCCGGAATAAGGAAGTCCAGCACTTCCGGAGTCTCTTCTTCATTGGCTACACGTTAATGAAATACTACATGTTAATTTAGATGCAAATGTGAGTTTTAGAGTAAGACTTCTACTATTAGTTCTAATAACCAGCCTCTAACACCTGGAACTTTGTTTAAGAATTTAAAGATGAACTGGTGTTGGTGGTTTGGCTTGGACTTAATCACATGGTTAAATGCTAAGTGGTTTTCCCCCTTTTCCATATTAATCCCTTAAGTGGTTAAACAGGACAGGGGTGATCTAGAGCTCCAATGCAGCTGAGAATTTTTGTGTGAGTTCCTTGTCACAAGAAAACTCTCTGGACCAAACATTAGCACTTTTCATGGAGTGGTTTGCTCAGAATAATTCTCTTGGCAAATCAGCAAGGAAGAATTTATTCTGAGGTAATACCCCTGTTCATGCTCAACTTAATGAACTACAATTTCAATTATAGCTCATAGAGTTTGCATGAATTTTCCTAACATTTTTGGGGTTAAGATTTGCCCAGAACTGAATTTCCAAGTTTTGGAAATTCTCTGAAAATGTTTCTGTATTCAAATGAACACAGCACCTTCCAATTTGAATTGCTCTTACCAAATCAACTCCAAATGGTCTGAAACTTTTACAGGGGTTTACTAATGTCCTAAAGAACATTCTGGGAAAATTAGGGGATTTTTGGATGAACCAAACTCCCTCTAAAATTCTTTTGCTGAAAAGATTTAAAGAATTTTCCAGAATTAATTAATGGGTTTCGTACAAATTGGGTTGTATATCTGGACAGAGCTAGGAAAGATGAATCCAACCCAATTTGAATCACTAAATTTGGAGCTTCCTAGCAAAAGTTATGGGGTTCTAAAGTTTGCACTAAAACTGGAAATTTCAAAAATGTTTAAATCCTGCGGGTGGGTCCACGCACATGTGTCGACCGCTGGAGCCGAGCCACACGGGGCCACAGACTACTTCCCGCGCGGCCGCACTGGATCCCGGACCACAGAGAATCCCACCCATTTATCTCCAGCCGCTGACGCGTGGGACCTACCCCTTCGTCTTCCTCTGGCCACCCGCGCGACCCCGCCGCCAAGCTCGCCGGAGCTCTCGCCGGAGAGGGGTTCCGGTCCTCGGAGCTTGCTGAATCTCACCGCCAGTGCCTATCTCGGCCTGAGGAACACGGTGGTGCCCTCCCCAGAACTTGACAACCACCGGAACAGTGCTCCCGACGGCAACAGCGGCCGGGAGCTCACCGGCGACGTCCAACTCGGCATCCCACGCACCTTTTTCGATGCGGTTTGCTCGGGGAGCTCCGCTGACACCTGCTGGTCACGGACATGGACACCGATCCCCGTGAAAACGGCGGTAACCACGACCTCATCGGCGACCTAGGCCGGATATCGGCTGTGCTTCAGAAAACTTCAGAGAACCGTAAACCTAGCCCACGGTTCTTACTGGTTTTCGGTCCTAGGTGGTCGTGGCCGTCTATAGAGCGTGTGCATGACTCGGTTTGCCCGGTGATGATCTAACCCCCACGAATTTTGGGATTTTGTGGGAGCTCGTCCTCAAGACACCCGAAGCTTTCCCGGTGAAATACTCCCTCGACAGCCCATGAAATGAAGAACGGTAGGGGCTAGAAGAATCAGCACCTTAAGGCGGTCCTTTCTTGTGTGTCTCGTCGGGCACGAGCGCGCCTGTGCTGGCCGGACGCCGGCGATCAGAGAGGGCGGCGTTTCTGTGCTCGCGCGGAAACGAGGAAGGAGCTCGGTAGGGGGGGTTCTCGTTTGGAAAGCAGGAGGAAGGCGGCGTGGGCTGTGCGCTGGCCTTTAAGCCGCGGTTTGGCACCGTGAGGTGGCCGATTGCTGCCTCGGTGGCTCGCCGCCGTTCCCTGGCTTGCGCGCGAAGTCGGGGTCGGCTGCAGCAACCGACTGCCCCTCATGTGTGCCACTGACCTGTGGGCCTCCCCCTTTCTTCTTTTTCCCTAATATTTCTTTTCTGTTTCTGTTAATTATCCCACCAGCTACTCACAATTTAATGTGAGACTTAGCTCCCAAGTCTTTGTTTGAATTTGAATTCTCAAATTCAAACTTTGTTTGGTTAAATGTGCTTCATATTTAAACTGAAATTCAAATTCAGTTTTGAATTCTTGCAAATTTAGCTCTTGACAAGATGAGCTCCAATGGAGATGAAAATTGGTGAGCTTACTCAGAAAAATGTGCTGAGTTTGAATATGAAGCTAACTTTTGAATTTGAGTGGTGAAAGTTGCTGCAATTTGAATTCACATTCAAATTGGCCTCTTTTTCAATCACCTCCAAAAGTGCCTCAAAAAGTGTTGGATTTACATGAAATTTGGCTTGAACCTTCCCAAGACTTTTCAAGTCCTAGGGGTGAGCTCAAGCTCTCATGTTCATGTGTAGAAATTCTACTTTGTGAAAGTGTAGACTTTCCCCTCTAATTATCCTTTTGATGGAGGTTACTTTCTCTTCACACTTTTTCCTAAGATATCCACAATAAAAACTGTGGTGTTGTGAGGTGAAGAGAAAATTTTGCAAGTCCCTTTTTTTGGGTTTTTAAAAGCCGCACCCATACTTGGCCTTGTGGTGGCACTATTATCCTGGCATGTGCATGCATGAACCGGTCCTTAGATCTACGGCAAGCAAAACCACCATCTCATGCTACCTCATTCACAAACCCAGGCTTCCCTAGATCTCCCTCCGATCCATATTCATTAACCTCATCAGTTACTTATTATCAGTACGAGTGCAATTAGCTAGACACATCTATCGCGCTTCCCAATCCCATAGACTCAGCGAAGCATAAAGCAAAAAGAATACCCGACTCATAAACTTCCCAGACGACAAGGGTGGTTTAATCAAAACTAGTAAACTCCTATAAAAGGGCTTCCCATCATGTTTGACTCAGTACGCACACCTTTTCGCAAAACAAAAAAGTTTTACCCAAAACATAGGATCAATATGGTCAAGGAGCACTTGCCTTGTTCTTGCAGTTCCGGTTGTTCTTGATTCTCAAAACCTTGTTGCTGCAGCTCGTCGTAGACAGCTCCCTGAGCTTGTCCTGCTATGTAGGATTTACGTGCATACAAGATTCACAGCAATCAATATCATGCGCAAACCTTAAACTAGATGCGATGATGCACATGCATGCTATCCTATGATTTTTATTAGATTGGTGTGTGTCGGTACCTGAGATATGGGGTACCCCCGCGCACAGGGGAAAATGCCTAAGGAACTCGCCCTTCTCCGCAGGGAGAGCTCCGAAGGCGCCACGCGTCCGGCGGGGCCGGACCTCCCTCTCCTCAAAGGAGAGCTCCGGGCCCGCCACGTGGCATACAGAAGCCGGACCTCCCCCTCCGCGGGCGAGGGGTCCGAAGGTGCCACGTATCCGGCGGGGCCGGACCTCCCTCTCCTCAGAGAGGAGCTCCGGGCCCGCCACATGGCCGACAGAAGCCGAACCTCCCCCTCCGCGGGGAGAGGTCCGAAGGCTCCACGTGCCCCGCGGGGCCGGACCCTCCTCTCCTACGAGAAGGGCTCCGGGCCCACCACGTGGCCAGCAGAACGGCGCTGCCTGCCCCCGAGCGATAGGCAGCGGGCGTAAAGACGCCCCATACCTTGCCCGTACAAGGTATTCAAGTCCCGCGTCTTCCCAAGACGCGGAGACGCGGAGCACGCCTCTGTCAGGTGCCATTGCGCCCAGTCGCATCACAGACTGGCGCGCGGTGTCAGAACCTGCCAGCCAATAAACACTGTGACAAGACATCCCATGCCGCCTCCGCCATCATCAACCACTACGACTAGCGTGTGGCATGGGCAGGGCGGCAAGACGGAGACTCGGAAGCCTTCGCCAGAGACAACTACCGGCATAACTGCAGATACGGTAGATAACAGACAATCTCCCCGGGACCACCTGTCGGGTCCCGGGCCCCCCTTGTAAGCCACTCGAGTCTTGGACTATAAAAGACTCGGGTAGGCGACGATAGCAAGGGTTCGCACCTCTGCAACTCATACGCTAGCCATTGACACCCAAGCTGTAACTCACCCCCAAGCTCAGGACTCCGGTTCTGAGCAGCAAGCAATACAGCGAGCTCCATAGCTCGCTGTGGACGTAGGGTTTTACGCTCCGGCGGCCTGAACCACGTAAAACTCACCGTGTCAAGCTCTTACTAACTCGTCCATCCGCGCAAGGTCTCCGCAAGGGACTAGCCCCACCGAAAAAAGAACCTCCGCGGGCTGCCCAGTGCAGGCCCGGGGGAAGTGTCGACCGAACACTTCAACATTTGGCGTGCCAGGTACTGGGCTTTTCCCCTTGCGCGACGAGTTTCCGCCGACGAAGATGACCAAGCTCCCTTCAGCGGCAAACTCACCTCCCCCGCCTCCGCAGCAAACCGCGACCAGGGGGGAGTACATGTCAACACACTCGGGACGGAGTGTGTCGGTACAAGCTGGGAGCCAGCAACCGGCTCTGGCAGCACCGACCCCGGCAATGCAGGCTCCAACCAGCGTCAGGTCTTCAGTAGAGCTGGGCGTACCCGGTGGGGGTGCGCTAGCTGCAGCAAGAGCGCTACTGCACAATCCGCCTGCTGGGGACGCGCCTCAGGCAGTGACCCAGCAGTGGATTCGCGTGGTAGACCGTCTCGTCGTCGCCGACGCAAACCCTCGACTTCGGCGGGGACGACACTCTGGCCAACCGGCCGTGTCGCTGATGCGCACGCCAATGGTTGACGAACAGACGGCAGATTCCAGCTCTACCAGGCTCCAATCGACGGATCTGAGGACAGAGCTGGAGCGGTGTCGCTTGGGTCAAGATGACCGGGTATACCTCGAGCAACGCCGACAAAGGCATCGCTACCCAGAGGCTGACGACAGCATGACGTCGGCCTCGACCCAGCCTGAAGAGCAGACCTTCGCCACGCAATCTCTGCACCAGGCCTGCGCCGTGCAGAATATGCCACAGTCATATGTCCTGCAGATGGCGCCCCCGGCCTATGGTGCAGCCTTGCCCGTACCGGGGTACACTGTGCCCAGTGCGAACCGAGCGTTCGCGGCACCAGAACCTGCGGCAACAGAAGCAGGGTGTGCGGCCCCTGCGCCCCACCTTCGCTTCGCGAAGTGGCCGTGCAAGTTTCGGCCGCACCTGCCCGAGAAGTACGACGGCAGCGTCAACCCGGCGGAGTTCCTCCAGATCTACTCCACCGCTGTACTTGCCGCGGGAGGGAATGAAGCCGTTATGGCCCATTACTTCCCTGTCGCCTTGACCGGTCCAGCCCGGTCTTGGCTCATGAACCTCCCTCAGGGTTCCATAACTTCCTGGGGAGAGCTTTGCCGGCAGTTCATCGCCAACTTCGGCAGTTCCTACACCCGGCCTGGCACGGAGGTCGACCTCCACGCCATCCAGCAACGACCTGGGGAGTCGCTGCGCTCTTTCATCCAGCGGTTCTCCCAGGTGCGGAACACCATCCCACACATTCAAAATGCTTCTGTGGTGGTGGCATTCCAGCAAGGCGTCCTGGACAAGAAGATGCTCGAGAAGCTCGCGACCAGGGAGGTCCGCGATGTCTCAGAGCTCTTCAGCCTGGCAGACAAGTGCGCCAGGGCAGCCGAAGGGCGAAACTGGCACTCGCTGCTGTCCTCCGAGTCAGGAGGACTGACCGGATCTGGTCCAAATCCCTGTGGAGGCAGCAGGAAGGCCATGAACCGAGGCAGAGGCAAGATAGAATCACCGACCGCAGCTCCAGTCGTCACTGCAGCGACACTCAGTGGGGCTCGGGGGCCGCGCCCCGACAAGAGGCAGCGAAGATCACCAATCCCAGAAGGTGATCAAGACAATATGTGCCCCGTGCACGGCAGCTGTCGCCACACTACTGCCGAGTGCCGGGAGATCCGAAAGCTCGCAGAGCGCTTCCGCAAGGGGAAGCAGCAGCGGGCTGATGCCCCACCCTTCCGTCCAAAGGAGGGCAAACAGAGGGTGGATGTCCCAGACAGCATCGACCACCCAGAGGAGATCCAGGAGCCTCAGCGCGCCGAGAAGACGGCACGCAATCATGAGGACTCCAGCTCCAGCAACGATGAGCGTCGAAAGAAGCTCTACGTCATATACGGTGGGTCCGCCGACCCCTCGTCCTGAAGCGCAGTCAAGACTCTGCGCCGAGCGGTAGCGTCGGTGGCGCCACTCCCAAGTGCCGCACCGCACCATAAGTGGATGGGGACCCCCATCAGCTTTGACGCCACCGACTGCCCCAGGAACATGGCTGGGGCCGGCCAACTACCGCTCTTGGTAGCTCCTACCATCGCCAACGTGAGAATGTACCACGTTTTGGTAGATGGTGGAGCTGGGCTGAACCTCATCAGCCGTGCAGCTTTCCAGAAGCTGCAGATCCCGATGGCCAAGCTCACCCCGTCGAGCCCGTTCTCAGGGGTAGGGCCGGGACAGGTCATTCCCTACGGCAACATTAGCCTCCCGGTGACCTTTGGGGGCTCCGGACAGCTATCGGACAGAGTACATTCTGTTCGACGTAGCGGAGATAGACCTCCCCTTCAACGCCATATTCGGCAGGCCAGCCCTGTACCAGTTCATGGCAGTAGCCCACTACGGCTACCTTGTCCTGAAGATGCCAACACCGACGGGCGTCCTCAGGATTCGTGGAGACCGCATTGCTGCAGTGTCGGCCTTAGAGAAACTCCAAGCGCTCGCAACAGCTGGGGCATCAGCCCCCGGCAGTGCAGAGCGGGACCAGCTCCGCCCGAGCGCACGCCACCGTGCCTCCGCCACAGCACCCCGGGTGCAACCTCTCGACGAGGGCGGCGTCCCCTTAAAGGTCGTCCAAGTCGGCGCCGAAGCCACCCAGACCATCCGGGTAGCCGGGGGCCTGGATAGCAAATAGGAAGGCGCGCTCGTCACCTTCCTCCGGCACAACGTCGATGTGTTTGGATGGCAGCCGTCACAAATGCCGGGGATCCCCAGGGAGGTGATCGAGCACCACTTAAATGTCTTCCCCGACGCCCGGCCGGTTCAACAGAAGCCCCGCAAGCAGTCCATCGAGCGGCAAAACTTCATTCGTGAAGAAGTCAAGAAGCTGCTGGACGCTGGCTTCATACGGGAGGTCCACCACCCCCGGTGGTTGGCAAACCCCGTCGTTGTCCCGAAGGCCGGCGGGAAGCTCCGGATGTGCATCGACTACACCAGTCTCAATAAGGCATGTCCCAAAGATCCATTCCCTCTCCCTAGAATAGATCAAATAGTAGACTCAACGTAAGGCTGTGATATGCTGTGCTTCCTAGACGCCTACTCGGGTTTCCATCAGATCCCCATGTCTAGGGAGGATGAGGAGCACACCTCCTTCATCACAGTGGACAGCCTTTATTGTTATGTTTCTATGCCTTACGGCCTAAAGAATGCACTCCCCACCTTTGTGCGAGCAATGCACAAAACCTTTGGGGAGTTAATAAGAGACCTAGTTGAGGTGTACGTCGATGACATAGTTGTCAAGGTCAAGCAGGGTTCATCTTTGTTAGATAACCTAGCCTTAGTCTTTGACAAGTTGCACTCTACGCGCACCAAGCTGAACCCCGATAAATGTGTGTTCGGTGTGTCCTCTGGGAAGCTCTTAGGATTCCTGGTCTCGCACTGGGGGATTGAGGCCAACCCAGAGAAGATCAAGGCCATCGACTTGATGCGGCCCCCAGCCCGCATCAAGGATGTCCAGAAACTCACGGGATGTCTAGCCGCGCTGAGTCGGTTTATACCGAGGCTAGCAGAGCGGGCACTCCCTTTCTTTAAGCTCCTGCGCAAGTCAGGCCCTTTTGCCTGGACTGACGAAGCAGAAGAGGCTTTCCAGGAGTTGAAGTGACTCCTGACGAACCTACCTATCATGGTAGCCCCTGAGCCCGGAGAGCACCTGCTGCTCTACATCGCGGCGACAACTGAAGTGGTGAGTATAGTCCTCGTCGCAGAGCGGCCGGACCCCTCATCTTCACAATCTGCTCCGGTAGCAGAAGACAGACGCCAGGAGGCCCCACAGGACCAAGGCGGTCTCCCGGACCTCCAAGGCAACCTCCCGGAGGTCCAGGTCGGCCTCCCGGAGGTCCAGGGCGGTCTCCCGGACCCCCAAGATAACCCCCCGGGGGTCCTGCGGGACCCCCCGGGTGCCAAATGGGACCTCCCGGAGGTCCCTCAAGACCCCCCGGAGCTCCCGGATAACCAAGATAGCTTAAGGGCCTCCGGGTCCCAGCTCCCGGAGGCCCCCGTGGGTCCACTCACCTCCAGCGGGCCAGGGCCAATGGACGAGGACGTCCAAGGCCTAATAGAGAGGGTTCGAACCATCCAGAGGCCTGTCTACTACATCAGCGAAGTACTTCATGATGCCAAGACAAGGTACCTAGAAGTCCACAAGCTGCTGTATGCGGTGCTCGTGGCCTCCAGGAAGCTCCGCCATTACTTCCAGGCCCACCGGGTCTCGGTAGTCACCTCGTATCCGCTGAAGACAATTCTTCACAGCCCCCATGCGACTGGCAATGTTGCTAAATGGGCGGCGGAGCTGGCGGAGTTTGAGCTGGACTTCCTCCCACCCCAGGCAGTCAGGAGCCAAGCACTGGCTGACTTTGTGGCAGAGTGGACACCAACGAAGACTGACCAAGGGGGGCCATGAAGGCGGTGAACCAGAGCACCAAGCTCCGGTCTTCACCGAACCCCACTGGACACTTTTCTTCGACGGCTCCTCGCGAAAGCAGGGGGTCGGTGCCGGCGTACTGCTCCTCATGCCATCGGGGGAACAGTTTGGGTACATGGTGCGTCTCAATTTCAAGGCAACCAACAACATGGCAGAGTATGAAGCACTCATCTTTGGCCTGCAGACAGCCCTGTCTTTAGGCGCTCGCCAGTTGTTGGCACAGGGCGACTCCCAGCTGGTCATCAAACAAGTCAGGGGCGAATGCTCCTGCAATGACCCACAGCTAGCTGCGTATCTGCTTCATGTGCAGATGTTGGAGAAAGAATTCCTCGCCTTGGACCTGCACCACGTACCGCGCGCTGGCAATGCCGAAGCTGACAACCTTTCAACGAAGGCTTCCACCGGGGCCCCTGCGCCCGAAGGAGTTTTCGAGAGGATGTTGCTGCGGCCTACAGCCTGGCCCGCCGAGCCGGGCGAAGGGGGCTTGACCAGCACCTCGAAGCTGGCAGTCCCGGCGGACCTACAGCCATGGATGCCGCCAAGGATCGTAAGCGTCACTGGGGACTCCGTGCAACCCAGCACTCAAGATCCAGAAGCTCAAGTCAGACCCGATGCATGGATCACGGAGATCCGGGACTACTTGAAGGACAATATCCTCCCTGATGAACATGCAACCGCTGAGCGGATTGTGCGTATGGCTAAGAGATACGCACTGGTAGAGGGGGATCTCTACCGGCGTGGCGCCAACCACATCCTATTGCGGTGCATAACCCAGGGGGAAGGCTGCGACTTGCTCGCTGAGATCCATGGAGGCGAATGTGGAAGTCACTCTTCCTCACGCACGCTTGTCGGTAAAGCCTTCCGGCGTGGCTTCTACTGGCCGACAGCACTCCAGGATGCCGTCAAGCTGGTCGAGAGCTGCAAGGTGTGCCAGTTCCACGCCAAGCAGATCCATACACCGGCTCAGGCGGTACAGATGATCCCGCCCTCGTGGCCATTTGCCGTATGGGGGCTGGACATCTTGGGACCATTTCCCAGAACCGTTGGGGGATTCCGGTACCTCTATGTCGCCATCGACAAGTTCACCAAGTGCCCGGAAGCTACACTAGTTGTCACCATCAACAAACAATCCGCAGTAAGATTCATCAAGTCTATTGTCTGCCGGTTCGGGGTCCCGAACAGAATCATCACCGATAACGGGACCCAGTTCACCAGCGCAGCCTTCCAAGACTACTGCGAGGACCTCGGCATTAAGGTGTGCTATGCCTCTGTCGCCCACCCGAAGAGCAATGGGCAAGTTGAGAGGGCCAACGCGGAGATTCTCCGGGGCCTTAAGACTCGTACCTTCGCCAGTCTGAAGAAACATGGTGCCAATTGGGTAGATGAGCTTCCGAGCACACTATGGGCTAACCGGACATCCCAGAGCCGGGCCACCGGAGAGACACCCTTCTTCATGGTGTATGGGGCCGAAGCTGTACTTCCCCCAGAAATCACCATGAAGTCTCACCGTGTCCGGGCTTACGATGAAGCCGCGCAGGACAACCTCCGGCGTGGAGAAATCGACCTCGTCGACGAGGTCCAATTACATGCAGCACTCCGTAACGCGCGGTACAGACAAGCGCTTCGGCGCTACCACCAGAGATCTGTGCGTGCCCGGGAGCTGCAGGAAGGTGACCTGGTGCTGCGGCGCATACTTTCTCGCGAAGGGGCCCACAAACTCTCCCCTAGTTGGGAAGGTCCCTTCCGAGTCGCGAAAGTATGCCGCCCCGGGTGTGTGCGCCTTTCCACCGAGGATGGGGACCTGCTCCCAAACCCTTGGAACATAGAACACCTCCGTAAGTTCTACCCCTAGAGCAAAGATAGGACAGTACATTCTTTCCGTAATAAACTCCACAGAGTCCAGGAACAGCACTCGGAGCAGCTAAGCCCCAGGAGACGGTACAGGACTACTGTCGGTACCTGAGATATGGGGTACCCCCTCGCACAGGGGAAAATGCCTAAGGAACTCACCCTTCTCCGCAGGGAGAGCTCCGAAGGCGCCACGCGTCCGGCGGGGCCGGACCTCCCTCTCCTCAGAGGAGAGCTCCGGGCCTGCCACGTGGCATACAGAAGCCGGACCTCCCCCTCCACGGGAGAGAGGTCCGAAGGCGCCGTGCGTCCGGCGGGGCCGGACCTCCCCCTCCTCAGAGAAGAGCTCCGGGCCCGCCACGTGGCCGACAGAAGCCGGACCTCCCCCTCCGCGGGGAGAGGTCCGAAGGTTCCACGTGCCCCGCTGGCCGGAGCCTCCTCTCCTCTGAGAAGGGCTCCGGGCCCGCCACGTGGCCAGAAGAACGGCGCTGCCTGCCCCCGAGAGATAGGCAGCGGGCGTAAAGACGCCCCATACCTTGCCCGTACAAGGTATTCAAGGCCTGCATCTTCCCAAGACGCGGAGACGCGGAGCACGCCTCTGTCAGGTGCCGTTGCGCCCAGTCGCGTCACAGACTGGCGCGCGGTGTCAGAACCTGCCAGCCAATAAACACCGCGACAAGACATCCCGTGCCGCCTGCGCCGTCATCAACCACTACGACTAGCGTGCGGCATGGGCAGGGCGGCAAGACGAAGACTCAGAAGCCTTCGACCACAGACAACTACCGTCATAACTGCAGATACGGTAGATGATAGACAATCTTCCCGGGACCACCTGTCGGGTCCCGGCCCCCCTTGTAAGCTGCCCAAGTCTTGGACTATAAAAGGCTCGGGTAGGCGATGATAGCAGGGGTTTGCACTCTGCAACTCATACGCTAGCCATTCACACCCAAGCTGTAACTCACCCCAAAGCTCGGGACTCCGGCCCCGAGCAGCAAGCAATACAGCGAGCTCCATAGCTCGCCGTGGACGTAGGGTTTTACGCTCAGGCGGCCTGAACCACGTAAAACTCTCTGTGTCAAGCTCTTACTAACTCATCCATCCGCGCAAGCTCTCCGCAAGGGACTAGCCCCACCAAAAAAAAAGAACTTCCGCGGGCTGCCCAGTGCAGGCCCGGGGGAAGTGTCGACCGAACACTTCAACATTTGGCGCGCCAGGTAGGGGGCTTTTCCCCTTGCGCGACGAGTTTCCGCCGACGAAGATGACCAAGCTCCCTTCAGCGGCAAGCTCTCCCCCTCCGCGTTCACGGCGAACCGTGACCAGCGGGGAGTACATGTCGACGCACTCAGGACGGAGTGTGTCGGCACAAGCTGGTAGCCAGCAGCCGACTCCGGCTACGCCGACTCCGGCGATGCAGGCTCCGACCAGTGTGAGATCTTCTGCAGCGCTGAGCGTACACCATGGGGGTGCGCTAGCTGCAGCAAGAGCACTGCTGCGCAACCCACCTGCTGGGGATGCGCCCCATTCCGCGACCCAGCAATGGGTCCTCGTGGTGGACCGCCTCGTCGTCGCCGCCGCGAACCCTCAGTTTCGGCAAGGATGGCGCCCCGGTCAACCGGCTGTGTCGCTGACGCGCACGCCCACGGTTGACGGGCAAACGGCGGATTCCAGCTCCTCCAGGCTCCCGTCGACGGACCTGAGAAGGGAGCTGGAACGGTGCCACTTGGGCCAGGATGCCCGGGTGTACCTCGAGCGACATCGAGAAAGGCGTCGCAACCATGAGGCAGGCGACAGCATGTCGTCGGCCTCGACGCAACCTGGAGGGCAGGTCTTCGCCACGCGAGTCCTGCCTCAGGCATACGCCACGCAGCATATGCCACAACCGTATGCGCCACAACCAGCGCCCCCGGTTTATGGTGCAGCCTTGCCCATGCCGGGGTACATGGTGCCAACTGCGAACCAAGCGTTCGCAGCGCCGATACCTGCGGCGGAAGGAGCAGGATGTGCGGCCCTTGCGCCCCACCTTCGCTTTGGGAGGTGGCCGCGCAAGTTTCGGCCGCACCTGCCCGAGAAGTACGACGGTAGCGTCAACCCGGCGGAGTTCCTACAGATCTACTCCACCGCCGTACTTGCCGCAGGAGGGGATGAGGCTGTCATGGCCAACTACTTCCCCGTCGCCTTGACCGGCCCAGCTCGGTCTTGGCTCATGAATCTCCCCCAGGGGTCCATAACCTCCTGGGGAGAGCTCTGCCGGCAGTTCGTTACCAACTTCGGCAGCTCCTACACCCGTCCCGGCACGGAGCTTGACCTCCACGCCGTCAAGCAACAGCCTGGGGAGTCGCTGCGCTCTTTCATCCAGCGGTTCTCCCAGGTACGCAACACCATACCGCATATTCAAAGTGCTTCTGTGGTGGTGGCGTTCCGACAGGGTGTCCGGGACAAGAAGATGCTCGAGAAGCTCGCGACCAGGGAGGTCCGCGATGTCTCAGAACTCTTCAGCCTGGCGGACAAGTGTGCCAGAGCAGCCGAAGGGCGGAACTGGCACTCTCTGCCGGCCCCCAAGCCAGGGGGTCAGCCGGGATCCGGCGACGCTTCATACGGAAGCGGCAGGAAGATCAATAACAGAGGCGGAAGCAAGATAAAGTCATCAGCCGCGGTCCCCATTGCCACAACGGCGGCGCCCAGTGGAGCTCGGGGGCCGCACCCCGACAAGAGGCCACGACAATCACCGGCCCCAGAGCGGGGCCAGGATGAATTATGCCCTGTGCATGGTACCAGTTATCATACCGCTGCCGAATGCCGGGAAATCCAGAAGCTCGCGGAGCACTTCCGGAAAGGGAAGCAGCCCCTAACTGATGCCCCACCCTACAGTCAAAGGGAGGGCAAGCAGAAGGTCGAAGCCCTAGACGACGTCGACCGCCAGGTGGAGTTCCAGGAGCTTCAGCGCGCTGTAAAGGCAGTGCGCAATCATGGGAGCTCCAGCTCCAGTGATGACGAGCACCGGAAGATGCTCTATGTCATCTTCAGCGGGTCCGCTGACCCCACGTCCCGAAGCGCGGCTAAGGCCTTGCGCCGAGCGGTAGCGTCGGTGGTTCCCCTCTCCCAGGTGCAGCACCGCACCTCAGGTGGATGGGAACCCCCAACAGCTTCGATGACTCCGACTGCCCCAGGAACATGGCTGGGGCCGGCCAACTACCGCTCGTGGTGGCCCCCACCATCGCCAACGTGAAGATGTACCACGTTTTGGTGGATGGCGGGGATGGACTGAACCTCATCAGTCGCGCAGCCTTCCAGAAGCTGCAGATCCCGATGGCCAAGCTCACCCCATCGAGCCCGTTCTCAGGGGTAGGGCCGGGACAGGTCGTTCCCTACGGCCACATCAGCCTCCCGGTGACCTTTGGGGCACCGGACAGCTACCGGACAGAGTACATTCTGTTCGACGTGGCCGAGATTGACCTCCCCTTCAACGCCATAATCGGCAGGCCAGCCCTGTACGATTCATGGCATACGGCTACCTTGTCTTGAAGATGCCAACACCAACAGGCGTCCTCAAGGTTTGTGGAGACCGTGCTGCCACAGTGTTAGCCTTGGAAAAGCTTCAGGCGCTTACAGCAACTAGAGCGCCAACCCTAGGCAGTGCAGAACCAAACCAGCTCCACCCAAGTGCACGCCACCGTGCCTCTACCACAGCACCCCATGTGCAACCCCTCGACGAGGACGACATCCCCACGAGGCTCGTCCGAATCAGCGCCGATGCCACCCAGACCACCCGGGTAGCCGGGGGCCTGGATAGCAAATAGGAAGGCACGCTCGTTGCCCCCCTCCGGCACAATGTCGATGTGCTGCATGACAGCCGTCGCGGAGGCCAGAGATCCCTAGGGAGGTGATTGAGAACTATTTAAAGGTCTTTCCCGACGCCCGGCCAGTCCGACAGGACGGAAAGTCCGCCACCGCCGGTGCTTGGCGAACCATGTTGTCGTCCCGAAGGCCGGCGAGAAGCTCCGGAAGCGCATCGACTACACCAGCCTCAATAAGGCATGTCCTAAAGACCTATTTTCTCTCCCTATGATAGACCAAATAGTAGACTCGATGCCAGGCTGCGATATGCTGTGCTTCCTAAATGCTTACTCGGGTTTCCACCAGACCCCTGTGTCTGGAGAAGTTGAAGGGCACCCTTTACCACAGTAGTCGGCCTGTACTGTTATGCCTCTATGCCTTATGGCCTAAGGAATGCTCTCCCTACCTTCGTATGTGCAATGCACAAGACCTTAGGAGAGCTAATGAGAGACTCAGTTGGGGTGTGTGTCGAAGGCATTGATTGTCAAGATCAGACAGGGTTCGTCCCTACTGGATAACCTGGCCTTAGTCTTCGTCCGTCCGACAAATGTGAGCTTGGTATACCCTCTGGAAAACCCTTAGAATACCTGGCCTCACGCCGAGGAGCTGAGGCTAACCCAGAGAGGGTCAAAGCCATTGGCGCGAAGACCAGAAATTCGCGGGATACCTATCTGCGCTGAGTCGGTTTATGCCGGGGTTAGCAAAGCGAAGCTTCTCTAAAGCTCGTACGTAAATCCGGCCCATCCGCTTAGGCCGACGAAGCGGAGGAAGCTCCCCTGGAACTGAACCAGCTCCTGATGACCCTACCCGTAATAGGAGCCCCCGAGCCCGAAGAGCATCACCTGCTCTGCATCGCGGCGATGGCTGCAGAAGTGAGTGTGGTCCTCACCGCAGAGTGGCTGGACCCCATACCACCGTAACCTGTTTCGCTGTCAAGAAACAAGTACCAAGAAACCCCGGAGGCCCAAACCGGACCCCGGATCCCCGACACAACCTCCCGGAGGACCAGCAGGACCTCCCGGAGGTGCAACGGGACCCCCCAAGCTCCCGGGACATCAGCGGAGCTTCCCGGAAGGTCCAAGACAGCCTGGGGGACCTCCGAGTATCAAGCACCCGGCGGTCTCCCCAGGCTGAAAGCTATCCTCCACAGCCCCCACGTGATGGACAATGCCGCCAAATGGGCGGCGGAGCTACTGGAGTTTGAGCTAGGCTTCCTCCCCCGTCATGCAGACATCAGCCGAGCATTAGCTGACTTCGTGGCTGAAGTAGACGCCAACGCAGGCTGACTCAGGGGGCCACGGAGACGGTGAACCAGGACCCTGAGCCCTGGCCTTCACCAGGCCTTACTGAATGCTGCTCGTCGACGGCTCCTTGCGAAAGCAGGGGGCCAGTGCTAGCGTACTGTTCCTCACGCCATCGGGGGGGCAGTCTGGGTATGTGGTGCGTTTCAATTCCAAGGCAACCAACAACATAGCAGAGTATGAAGCGCTTGTCGGTACCTGAGATATGGGGTACCCCCGCGCACAGGGTAAAATGCCTAAGGTGCTCGCCCTTCTCCGCAGGGAGGGCTCCGAAGGCGCCACGCGTCCGGCGGGGCCGGACCTCCCTCTCCTCAGAGGAGAGCTCCGGGCCCGCCACGTGGCATACGGAAGCCGGACCTCCCCCTCCACGGGAGAGAGGTCCGAAGACGCCACACGTCCAGCGGGGCCGGACCTCCCTCTCCGCAGAGGAGAGCTCCGGGCCCGACACATGGCATACAGAAGCCGGACCTCCCCTCCGCGGGAGAGAGGTCCGGAGGCTCCACGTGCCCCGCAGGCCGGACCCTTCTCACCTCAGAGAAGGTCTCCGGACCCGCCACGTGGCCAGAAGAACGGTGCTGCCTGCCCCCGAGCGGTAGGCGGCGGGCGTAAAGGCGCTCCTCACCTTGCCCGTACAAGGTATTCAAGGCCCGCGTCTTCCCGAGACGCGGAAACCCGGAGCACGTGTCTGTCAGGTGCCGTTGCGCCCAGTCGCATCACAGGCTGGCGCGCGGTGTCAGAACCTGCCAGGTAATAAACGCTGCGACAAGACATCCCATGCCGCCTGCGCCGTCATCAACCACTACGACTAGCGTGCGGCATGGGCAGGGCGGCAAGATGAAGACTCAGAAGCCTTCGACCAGATGCAACGACCGGCGTAACTACAGATACGGTAGACAATAGACAATCTTCACGGGACCACCTGTCGGGTCCCGGCTCCCCTTGTAAGCCGCCCGAGTCTTGGACTATAAAAGGCTTGGGCAGGCGTCGATAGCAAGGGTTCGCATTTTGCAACTCATACGCTAGCCATACACTCTCAAGCTGTAACTCACCCCCAAGCTCAGGCCCCCCGGCCCTGAGCAGCAAGCAATACAGCGAGCTCCATAGCTCGCCGTGGACGTAGGGTTTTACGCTCCGGCGGCCTGAACCACGTAAAACTCTCTGTGTCAAGCTCTCACTAACTCGTCCATCTGCGCAAGCTCTCCTCTAGGATCTAGCCCCTCCGAAAAAAGAACCTCCGCGGGCTGCCCAGTGCAGGCCCGGGGGAAGTGTCGACCGAACACTTCGACATTTGGCGCGCCAGGTAGGGGGCTTTTCCCCTAGTGCGACGAGTTTCCGCCGACGAAGATGACCAAGCTTCCTTCAGCGGCAAAATCTCCCCCTCCGCGTTCACGGCGAACCGTGACCACTGGGGAGTACATCATGACACACTCAGGACGGAGTGTGTCGGCACAAGCGGGCAGCCAGCAGCCGACTCCGGCAACGCCGACTCCGGCTATGCAGGCCCCAACCAGTGTGAGGTCTTCTGCAGCGCTGAGCGTACACCATGGAGGTGCGCTAGCTGCAGCAAGAGCGCTGCTGCACAACCCACCTGCGGGGGATGCGCCCCATTCAGCGACCCAGCAATGGGTCCGCGAGGTGGACCGCCTCGTCGTCGCCGCCGCGAACCCTCGGTTTCGGCGAGGACGACGCCCAGGGCAACCGGCTGTGTCGCTGACGCGCACACCCACGGTTGACGGGCTAACGGCGGATTCCAGCTCCTCCAGGCTCCTGTCGACGGACCTGCGAAGGGAACTGGAACGGTGCCACTTGGGGCAGGACGCCCGGGTGTACCTCGAGCGACGCCGAGAAAGGCGTCGCAACCAGGAGGCAGGCGACAGAATGTCGTCGGCCTCGACACAACCAGAAGGGCAGGTCTTCGCCATGCGAGCCCCGCCACAGGCATATGCTGCACAGCATATGCCACAACCATATGCGCCGCAAGTAGCGGCCCCGGTCTATGGTGCAGCCTTGCCCATGCCGGGATACGCAGCGCCAGGTGCGAACCAAGTGTTCGCAGCGCCTATACCTGCCGCAGCAGGTGCAGGATGTGCGGCCCTTGCACCCCATCTTCGCTTCGCAAGGTGGCCACGCAAGTTCCGCCCGCACCTGCCCGAGAAGTATGACGGCAGCGTCAACCCAGCGGAGTTCCTCCAGATCTACTCCACCGCCGTACTTGCCGCAGGAGGGGACGAGGCTGTCATGGCCAACTACTTCCCCGTCGCCTTGACCGGCCCAGCCCGGTCTTGGCTCATGAATCTACCTCAGGGGTCCATAACCTCCTGGGGTGAGCTCTGCCGGCAGTTCGTCGCCAACTTCGGCAGCTCCTACACCCGTCCCGGCACGGAGCTTGACCTCCACGCCGTCAAACAACAACCTGGGGAGTCGCTGCGCTCTTTCATCCAGCGGTTCTCTCAGGTGCGCAACACCATCCCACATATCCAAAGTGCTTCTGTGGTGGTGGCGTTCCGGCAGGGTGTCCGGGACGAGAAAATGCTCGAGAAGCTCGCGACCAGAGAGGTCCACGACGTCTCGGAGCTCTTCAGCCTGGTGGACAAGTGCACCAGAGCAGCTGAAGGGCGGAACTGGCACGCACTGCCGACCTCCGAGTCAGGAGGGCAGCCCGGGTCCGGTGCTGCTGCCTATGGGGGTGGCAAGAAGACCAAGAAACGGGGGTGGCAAGATGAAGTCACCATTCGCGCCCCCGTCGCCGCAACTGCGACGACCAGTGGAGCTCGGGAGCCACGCACTGACAAAAGGCAGCGGCAGTCACCGGCCCCAGACAGTGACCAAGGCGGGCTATGCCCCGTGCATGGCGCCTGCAACCATACGGCTGCCAAGTGCTGGGAGATCCAGAGGCTCGCAGAGCGCTTCCGCAAGGGAAGACAGCAGAGGGCTGAAGTACCGCCCTACCCTCAGAGGGATGGCAAACAGAAGGCCGACGCCCCAGTCACCGCTGCCCACCAGGTGGGGTTCCAGGAGCCTCAGCGTGTCATAAAGACAGTGCATGGCGGTGAGGACTCTAGTTCCGACGGTGACGGGCCTGGGCGTTAGCCAACTACAGCACGCCTCAGTGCCTCGGACATACATCTCGGGAGCCGCCTAAGGTCCGTCAACCCCTTGAAGGCCTTGCCATAAGGGGAAGACGCCTTAGGTCATCCAAGGCGAGCCCGGGTCCGCCTACCCCTTGAAGGCCTTAGCCAGAAGGGGAGAACTCCCCGGGGGCCCCCGAGAGAAGCCACGCAGGACCTGATCCAGCGTGAAGATAACAACTTCGACAAGACTCGGCTTGCAGGGAATACCCCACAACGCACGGTCTCGGCTAATGCTCTAAGCACTACCGCCAAAGAACCAAACGCGACGGGGGCCCGCAAGAGGGCAACCTGGTGAAGCGGCACGCTATATTCCAAGAAGGACCCATAAGCTCTCCCCCAGCAGGGAAGGTCCCTTCCGAATCATGAAAGCTGCCGCCCCAGGTACACATGCCTTTCAACCGAGAGTGGGATCCATTCCCAAAAAAATCCTTGCCATGAAGCAACACTGTAAGTCCTACTTACTGAGCATCGGTAGAACAGGGTTATTCACTTCTGTAATAGACCCCATAGAACTTAGGAACAGAGCTTGGGGTAGCTAAGTCTCAAGGGACGGTACAGGACTACGTCCAGTTTAGCCTGGTTCCGACCCTAAGCGCGTAGAGTCTTGCTTCCCTTGTAGACGAGGCGGAACATTGCCCCCATGTACAGCCAGAATTCCACCTATGGGCACGAATACAGAGACCTGTTCTACTTAGCTCCCTCTCATGCGCTCATTTAAATTATGCATTAATTTTTATGATCGCACTATCTCTGTATGTTCATCATACGTCTAGCTCCCCCTCTCCTGCGCTCATCCATAGTCGGCATTTGCTATCCTCCCGAAGGCGGCTGTGCTTGAGGCACCTGCCGATGGCCGAGTGAGTCTCTCGGGCCTCCCCCAGTCAGGTGTTGCGGTGTCAGTTGGTCACCTCCAGGAAAGGCCAGCGTTGTGCATGGGGGGTCCAGGGTGCGTATCCAGCTTAGCCGGCCCAGAGCCCAAAGCATGCGCATCCTGCTCTCCGGAGGTCCAGGGGAGTACGTCCGCTTTGCCTGGTCATGAACCCAAAGCGCGTGCACTCTGCTTCCCCAGCGCATGGCCCGGTACTAGGGATCGGACGGCCGTACCCGGACCTCGGAGGGAGCCGGAGCTCCGGCACCTCATGCACAGAATTGCCCAAGCCCCGTATAGCGGGTCAGGACCATAAGACGGATAAGACTAGGAGACGGGAGGGGAGGACCCCCTGAGGAGAATTACGTTTCCTCTACCTGTGTGCAGGACCTTCAGGTTACGGCAACAGGGACTGCATGAAGCGGGGGGAAAGGAGCTACCAGCTACACCGGCCTGGGACTGGAAGGACCGGGACCTGCCCCTCCAGCAGGGGCGGGCCCGGGGGCCCCACGTGTCCAGCAGACCCGGAACTCTCTCCTCCCTTGAGGAGGGCTCCGGGCTCGCCACGTGGCAGGCAGGAACCGGACCTTCCCCCTCAGCGGGAGGGCTCCGAAAGCCCTACGTGTCCAACATGACCGGAGCTCCCGTCTCTTGAGGAGGAGCTCTGGACCCACCACGTGGCTGGCAGATTTGGAGCCCCCCATAGGGTGAGGTTCGGAGAACTCCGGGGGCCCCTAACACGGTTAGGACCCGGGGAAGGTGTCTGTGCGAAGCTCCGAGATTGGAAATGGCCTCTGAGTACCTTGCGAAGCTAAGGACTCGGCCAGGCAAAGCCAAGAAGGAGGGAAAAAGCATCACAGACACAAGTATCCAAGAGTCAAATTAAGCAAGGCTCCATGAGCTGGACTACAGGCTCGATAAAAAAGGGAGAAACAAGTCCTAAGGACCTCCCGGCTCTCGCCGGAACCTTGCGGCTACAAGGGCGGCCACATCCTCGACTTCAGCCCTGGCAGCTTCCTCCCGCTCCGCGGCTGGGCCCTCTCTTGCTGGCTCCAGCAAGAAAGAGGGGTCGCGGCTCTTGAAGCATGCCAGCACATGCGAGGCGACCTCTAAAGCTAAGCCGCGGCCCTCGGCTTCAAGCTCACTGGAGACCACCGAGTCGAGTCTGTCCAGCTTGGCGCCGATCGACTCCAATGCAGGGATCACCTCTGCCACCTTCAATGCGGGAGTTGCGGCCCTCACCGGACTGAAGCCAAGAGGGATCAGGGCAGACCCCGCTCGATCCACGAAGCTTGAGACCGCAAGGGCCTCGGAGGACCGCAAGGCTGAGAGCTCCTCCATCTCGCGGCGGGCCGCCTGCAGAGCCTCCAGGTTCCTCTCGGAGAATTCCTTCTCCTTGGCCTGCCAGGGAACTCTCCCGAAGGCGGAGAGTCTCGGCTAGCCGCTCCAACTCAGCGGCCTTGAAGCCGGCAGTCAACTCCCGGTCCAAGACCGCCCGGCGATCATGGGAGACCTCTTCCTCCCTCAAGTCAAGGTCTGCCTTCAGAATCTCCAGCTCCTCCATCCGAGCTCGGAGGTCATCCTCGCCCGCGGCCAGCTGCGCGGTGACCCTCTCTGCCTCGGCTGCCACGGAACGCTCCCGCTCATCAACGGCGAGTTCGCGGCGCTCCAACCGCTGCCGTATTTCCACAGCAGCAGAGAGGCTCTCTTCGGCCCGGGCGTGTGCCTCCAGGGCCTCCCTGTTGATCCGCCGCGACTGGGTGTCCATGCGGTCAACAGCCCGCTTCATCCGGTCGATGAGCGCTTCCCTGAAGTCGAGCAACTACCGCCTGGAGTCGAGCTCGCTCTTAACCTTCGCGGTCCTCTCCCGCAAAAGGTTCCCCCAGATGAGGAGGCGGTCCCGTTCAACCGTATACTCCTCCCGCTCGCGCCCTAGCGCAGTCAAGACCTGCCGGACGCTCGACTCGGCAAGCGTGAAGGCGTCCGCCAGAGGCAATGGAGCAACAGAGGCTGGGGCAGCCCCTCCGACCTCCTCCATTACCTCGTCCTCAGGAGGAGCCGACGCACCAGCAGCCGTGACGAGACGCCGATCAGGAGAAGCTGGCTCCGCGGCTCTGGCAGCCAGGCCAGCCGGGCTCTTTTCAGCTTCTGGCTCCTTGACCTTAGGAGAGGGACGAGCCGGGGAAGGCGGTGCTGGAGAAGAAGCCAGGCCGCCTAGCGCAGGATCAACCTGTGCTGGCTCGGGGGCCGCGGTGGCCGTCTCGGCAAGGAAGAGACGACGCCGCCGCGGAGTCCGGGCACACCGGAACAGGAGAAGTCCGCGCTGGCCTGGGGGCCGCGGCAGTTGCCCCTGGCTCCGAGCGCATCGGCACAGATTCCCCGCAAGACGGGGAAGGCCGAGAAGCGCGGACACTCCAGCGGGCTCTGAACCCCGACTTCCGAGCCGGGGTATGATTTCCAGAGCCCACTACCGTCTCCGACGGCCGCTCCGCAGTCGCTTGGACTGGCGGAACAGGGGACGCCCCAGAGGCTTCCCCCAGCGCATCAGCCCGGGGCCTCTTCGAGTCGCCACCGGAGGGAGTGTCAGGCACCCCAGAATCCCGACTTGGCACCGACGCCGTTGCTGGAGGAGATCGAGCGTGTTTCTTCTCTGGCAGCGGGTTGGAAGCCATGGCAAGGGAGAACTCAAAGGCAAGAGAGCAAAAGCACAAGGGTCCGGGAGGAAACGCAGAGAAGTGCGAAGGGAAGCTGCAATGCGGGTAAGACCCCCTCTAAAAAGCTTCCCGGTGCAGTTCCAAGCGATTCGGAACTCTTCGAATACCCCGCACCCGCAACTGCTTCGGTTCCTAGACCGAGTGCTGATGACGGGTGGGCCCAAGCCGCTTAACTAAAGCGGTGGGGTGAAGGAGTCAGTCTCCTGAGAAGATGAGCCGGCAAGTCACTTCGGCGGTTCCCGAAGAAAGCGCCGCAACGTGCAGAAGTGGCAGCCTTGGGAACCGCCGCAGTAAAAGCAATCATCAAGTGAGCACACGCTCTCATGATCCCGTGGTCGTTCGTGCTCCGGCAGCGGTCAATTCGGGACTTAAAGGAAGTGCGCGGATCAGAAGAGACGGAGGTCCCACCTCGGGCTCGATATCTCCCCCGAGATGTGCCCGGGGGCCACTGTCGGTACCTGAGATATGGGGTACCCCCGCGCACAGGGTAAAATGCCTAAGGTGCTCGCCCTTCTCCGCAGGGAGAGCTCCGAAGGCGCCACGCGTCTGGCGGGGCCGGACCTCCCTCTCCTCAGAGGAGAGCTCCGGGCCTGCCACGTGGCATACGGAAGCCGGACCTCCCCCTCCGCGGGAGAGAGGTCCGAAGACGCCACGCGTCCAGCGGTGCCGGACCTCCCTCTCTGCAGAGGAGAGCTCCGGGCCTGACACATGGCATACAGAAGCCGGACCTCCCCCTCCGCGGAAGAGAGGTCCGGAGGCTCCACGTGCCCCACAGGCCGGACCCTTCTCACCTCAGAGAAGGGCTCCGGACCCGCCACGTGGCCAGAAGAACGGTGCTGCCTGCCCCCGAGCGGTAGGCGGCGGGCGTAAAGGCGCTCCTCACCTTGCCCGTACAAGGTATTCAAGGCCTGCGTCTTCCCGAGACGCGGAAAAGCGGAGCACGCGTCTGTCAGGTGCCGTTGCGCCCAGTCGCATCACAGGCTGGCGCGCGGTGTCAGAACCTGCCAGGTAATAAACGCTGCGACAAGACATCCCATGCCGCCTGCGCCGTCATCAACCACTACGACTAGCGTGCGGCATGGGCAGGGCGGCAAGATGAAGATTCAGAATCCTTCGACCAGAGGCAACGACCGGCGTAACTACAGATACGGTAGACAATAGACAATCTTCCCGGGACCACCTGTCGGGTCCCGGCTCCCCTTGTAAGCCGCCCGAGTCTTGGACTATAAAAGGCTCGGGCAGGCGTCGATAGCAAGGGTTCGCATTTTGCAACTCATACGCTAGCCATACACTCTCAAGCTGTAACTCACCCCCAAGCTCAGGCCCCCCGGCCCTGAGCAGCAAGCAATACAGCGAGCTCCATAGCTCGCCGTGGACGTAGGTTTTTACGCTCCGGCCGCCTGAACCACGTAAAACTCTCTGTGTCAAGCTCTCACTAACTCGTCCATCTGCACAAGCTCTCCGCTAGGATCTAGCCCCTCCGAAAAAAGAACCTCCGCGGGCTGCCCAGTGCAGGCCCGGGGGAAGTGTCGACCGAACACTTCGACAGCGCTCATCGTTGGCCTAAAGACAGACCTGTCTCTAGGCGCTCGCTAGTCGTTGGCTCAGGGCGACTCCCAGCTGGTTATCAACCAAGATGGTGGAGACAGACTTCCTCGCCTTGGACCTGCACCACGTACCGCGCGCTAGCAAGGCCGCAGCTGACGACCTCTCAACGAAGACCCCCACCGGAGCCCCTGTGCCTGAAGGGGGATTCAAGAGGACATTGCCGCGGCCCACAGCCCGGCCCGCCTAGCCGGGCGAAGGGGGCTAGACCAGCACCTCGAAGCTGGCGGTCCCGGCGGCCATGGACGCCACCAAGGATCATAAGCGTCACTGGGGACTCCGTGCAACCCAGCGCTCAAGATCCAGATGCTCAAGTCAGACCCGATGCATGGATCACGGAGGTCCGGGACTACTTGAAAGACAATATCCTCCCTGATGAACGTGTATCCGCTGAACGGATCGTGCGTATGGCTAAGAGACACATGGCGGTAGAGGGGGATCTCTACCGACGCGGCGCCAACCACATCCTATTGCGGTGCATAACCCAGGGGGAAGGCTGCGACTTGTTCGCTGAGATCCATGGAGGCGAATGTGGGAGTCACTCTTCCTCACGCACGCTTGTCGGTAAAGCCTTTCGGCATGGCTTCTACTAGCCGGCAACACTCCAGGATGCCGTCGAGCTGGTCGAGAGCTGCAAGGCGTGCCTGTTCCACGCCAAGCAGATCCATACACCGGCTTGGATGGTACAGATGATCCAGCCCACATGGCCATTTGCTATACTGGGGCTGGACATCCTGGGCCTGGGACCATTCCCCAGAACCGAGGATGGGGACCCGCTCCCGAACCTTCGGAACACAGAACACCACTGTAAGTTCTACCCCTAGAGCAACAATAGGACATACCCTTCTTTTTATAATAAATTCCATAAAGTCCAGGAACAGTGCTTGGAGCAGCTAAGCCTCATGGGACGGTCCAGGACTACGTTCAGCTTCGCCTGGTTCCGACCCCAAGCGCGTAGAGTCTTGCTTCCCTTGAGGCGGGTCGTGGCCTACATATTCAGCCTGCCTTCCCCCTATGGAAATTTATATGAAAAGAAACCTGTCCTACGTTGCTCTTCTTTGGTGCTCATTTAGTTTACTTATTAAATTTTTATGATTGCCCTGCTAGCGCGTGCTCATCATGCGTTCAGCTCCCTCTTCTCATTCTTATTTTTAGTCGGCATTTGCTGCCCTGCCAAAGGCGGTTGCGTGGGAGGTACCGGCCGAGAGCCAGGGGGGCCCCAAGCCCCCGGCACTTCGCGCACGGTAGTTCCCAAGCACCGTATAAGTGGACGTGGACCATAAGCCAAATAAGACTAAGAGATAGAGGGGGGGAGCCCCCAAGGAGAATTACGTTTCCCTTACTTGTGTGCAGGACCTCTCGGCCTCAGCTCCCCGCAGGAGTATGGTAGGCACATCCATCTAATGGAACGCACCTACCAGGGGGCCGCTACGGGATCGCGCAAGACCGAAACCCCAAGGTAAGATCAAAGAACTAGACCTCACAGGGGCGAGGCACGAAGGTCCCACGTGTCCAGCAGGGCCAGACCATCCACCTCCTTGAGGGGGAGCTCCGGGCCCACCGCGTGGTCTACAGAAGCCGGACCTCCCCCCTCTGCGGGGAGAGGCCCGAGGACTCCACGTGCTCCGCAAGCCCAGACCTCCCCACAGGCGGGAGCTCCGGGCCCACCACGTGACCAACAGGCCCGGACCCCGCTCCGATCTCGTGAGGCGGGTCCTGGAGACCTCCGGAACCCTTAGTATACAGTGAGGACCCGGAGAAGGTGTCTATGCAGAGCTTCGAGATTGGTCAAGGCCTCTGAACACCTTGCGGAGCTAAGGACTCAGCCAGGAAAAGCCAGGAAGAAGACTAGGACATGCAGACACAAAAAGAAACAGGAGTCTGTCCATATGAAGGCTCCACGAGCTGGGCTACAGACTCAACAAAAATAAAAAAGGAAGTACAGGGCCTTGTGGCCACGGGGGCAGATGCCTAAGAGTCCCCGAACTCCCGATGAAACCTAGAGGCCACGAGGGCAGCTAAGTCCTCGACCTCGGCCCTGGCAGCTTCCTCCTGATCGCCGACGGATCCTAGACGAACTGGCCCCAGAGAAAAGGAAGGGTCTCGGCTCAGGAAGCACGACAGAACGTGCATAGCAACCTCCTTCGCACAGCCCCGACCTTCCGCTTCCAGCTCGTCGGCGATCACTGCTTCGAGCCGACCCAGCTCGTCGCCGATAGACTCAAGGGCCGGAATCGCTTCGGACATCGGCCGTGCCGGAGCCTCCATCTGCACAGGGCTGAAACCAAGAGGAGCCAAGGCGGACCCCGCCTTGGCAATAAAGCCCCAGACTGCCTGGGCCTCGGCAGACCGCAAGGACCGGAGCTTCTCTACCTCTTGGCGAGCCGCCAGCTCGCGATCCATCGCCGCCTGGCGCTCCTGGGAGAACTGCTCCTCCCTCGCGGCAACAGCCGACTCACGGAGCTCCAGCTCCTCGGACCGAGCCCTTAGCTCCTCCACATTGGCCCTCAGCCGGGCGGTGGTCTTCTCCTCCTCGGCCGCAGCAGCGCGTTCCCGATCGGCGACAGCGCACTCTTGACGGGCTACCTGCAGCTGCAACTCCTCCGCGGCGGCGGAACGCTCCTTGGCTTTGGCTTCAGCGTGGGCCAGAGCCTCACGGTAGGTGGCACGAACCCGCTGGGTCTCTGACTCCAAGCGGCTAATGGCCTTCTTCTGAGTGCCAAGCAGAGCACTCATGGCCTCAAGCCTTGACTGCCTCGAGTCAAGGTCCGCCTTAGCCTCCTGGGCCCGCTGCTGCCAGCTGAGAAGGCGTTCCCTCTCGCCGGCCAGCGCCCCCCGCTCCTGCTCAAAGGCAGATTGGAGCTGCCGGGCGCTGGTCTGAACACGCCCCAGGGCTTCCCACATGGGCGCCGGAGCAGGGGGGACAGGAGTCACGCCACTGGACCCCCCTGACGAGTCTAAGACCGGCGGAGGCGCCGGTGCCTCAGCAACCAGGGTGGGGCGCTGTCCTAAGGAGGCCAGGGGGCCAGCAGGCGCACCTACAGCAGCCCTCCCGGTCTCAGGACCGGACTTCTGGACTGGTGAAGGAGGGCGGATAGGAGCAGATGCGGCCGCCGCGGAGAGTGAACCCACTGGCGCAGAGGGTGCCCCCGTCGATTTGGGGGCCATGGGAGCCACCACGGTCCCCAGGTGCTGAGGCGCGGAGCCTCCGTCGGTAGAAGGCGGCTGGGTAAGAGGCCCGCCCCCGGCAGCTGGTCGGTCCCTGCAAGAAGAGAAAGCCCTCAGGATAAGAGAAGAGACAAGAGCTCTGCTCCTACAAGCCAGAAAGAGCAACACTTACTGGGCGGAATGAGCGCTCCAACGGGCTTGCAGCACTGGCCTCTGGGCTGTAGCTGAACCGCCGGGACCAGCGGCTGGAACGGTCGCGGAATGTGACGCCTGGATCCCCGGCACACTCGCCGGCGTCGCCCCACCAACATCCGTCCTGGAAACCCCTCCACTTGAGGAAGAATGGCGAGGTACTTGGGCTCATTCGGACGGCCGCTGTCTGGGGAGAGACCCGCCGGGGAGGGACACTCGGGGCCTCTTCGGGTCGCCACCCGATGGACCAGCACCCCCGGGAGATGGGAGCAAAGTAGCTCCGGCACCCTGACTCGGCGCAGGCGGCACCCTCGGAGGAGACCGGGCGCGTTTCTTCTCTGGATGTCCGGGGGCCGGCTCCTTTCCTTTCCCTTTGTCAGTGGCTTGGGTTCCGTCGGCTCTGGGGGATGGTTTGACAGCAGCGGATGCCTCATGCCCTGACCCGGAGTGCTCGGTTCCTGGAATGGTGATACCCCGGAAGGCATCCCTGACCTGCCGGACGGCGATCCCGATGTCGTCAAGGTTCGGCATCTTCCGCAGGAGCTCTGACCTCCTCTGAGGCTCCAAGAAGAGGGGGGTGGCAGAGGGCGGAAGGGCGGGGTCGCCACTGGGAATGTAGTCACCGCTGACCTTGCTCACCATCTCGTTCAGCTCCTCGTCGGAAGGGTCAGAGCCGGGGCCCCTCTCCAGCCTGGTACAGTCCTGCTCGCCGGTGTAGTACCACGCTGGGCGGCTACGCTGCTGCAAGGGTGCAATACGGCGCGACATAAAGTCCATCAGCACCATCAGAGACGTCAGCCCCTCGTTGGCCAAGAACCGGATCCGCTCCAAGACCGGGGAGTACTCCTGCTCCAGCTCAGGGATCTCCTCCCAGAAACGGCGATCGGTGGTTGGGCTGGCGGTTGGGAGTTGTAGGCGATCGTGCTCGTCGGTCTGCACTACCACCCAGCTCTCCCTCCAGTTTTCCCACCTTGATGCGCTGAAGGGCAGAAGGTATCCGGAGACCTTGGGGTCCTTGCAGCGATGCTGGAAGTAGTATGCCCCCATCTGAGTCTTCGAGCCGCGCCCAGTCGTCCACAACACAAAAAAGTGGCGGAAGAGCGTCACGGAAGCGTGCACCCCCACGAACATCTCGCAGAAGTGGACAAAAACAGCAGCCATTGCGAAAGAGTTGGGGGAAAGATGGTGGAGCTGGAGACCATATGTCTCCAGCAGGGTGACAAAGAAGGAAGAAATCGGCGGAACGAACCCCGCCAGAGCATAAGCGGTGAAGAAGACTATCTCCCCCTTTTCCAGGACCAGGGGGAGAGATCCTCGGCGAAGCCGTTGTTTCTGTTCTTCTGAGCGCCAGCCCAGCAGCCTGCGCACTGGCCCGAGCTCGGAAGAACGAACGAGGCTCGTCGGGAGCAAGTTGGAAGCCATGGCGAAAGAGGGCACAAGGGCAGGAAAGCCGGGGCGCAAGAGTTCAAGGGAAGTACGAGCGGAATGCGAAGGGAAGCCGTGATGCGGGTGAGATCCCCTTTTAAAACTTTCCAGGGATGGTTCGAGGTAATTCGAAAATCTCCGAAAACATCGCATCGGCGACCGCGTTGGCTCCGAGACCGGGTGCCAATGAAAGGTGGACCCAAGCCGCCCAACTGAAGCAGTGGATCGAGGAGTCAGACGCCCCAGAAGACAAGCCGGCAAGGCACTTCGGCGGTTCCCGAAGAAAGCGCCGCAACATGCAGAAGTGGCAGTCTTGGGAACCGCCGCAGTAAAAGCAACCATCAAGTGAGCGCACGCTCCCACGATCCCGAGGCCGTTCGTGCTCCGGCAGCGGTCAATTCGGGACTTAGAGAAAGTGCGCGGATCGGAAGAGACGGAGGTCCCACCTCGGGCTCGCTATCTCCCCCGAGATGGGCCCGGGGGCCACTGTCGGTACCTGAGATATGGGGTACCCCCGCGCACAGGGGAAAATGCTTATGGAACTCGCCCTTCTCCGTAGGGAGAGCTCCGAAAGCGCCACGCGTCCGGCGGGGCCGGACCTCCCTCTCCTCAGAGGAGAGCTCCGGGCCCGCCACATGGCATACAGAAGCCGGACCTCCCCCTCCGCGGGAGAGAGGTCCGAAGGCGCCGCGCGTCCGGCGGGGCCGGACCTCCCCCTCCTCAGAGAAGAGCTCCGGGCCCGCCACGTGGCCGACAGATGCCGGACCTCCCCCTCCACGGGGAGAGGTCCGGAGGTTCCACGTGCCCCGCGGGCCGGAGCCTCCTCTCCTTTGAGAAGGGCTCCGGGCCCGCCACGTGGCCAGAAGAACGGCGCTGCCTGTCCCCGAGAGATAGGCAGCGGGCGTAAAGACGCCCCATACCTTGCCCGTACAAGGTATTCAAGGCCCGCATCTTCCCAAGATGCGGAGACGCAGAGCACGCCTCTGTCAGGTGCCGTTGCGCCCAGTCGCATCACAGACTGGCGCGCGGTGTCAGAACCTGCCAGCCAATAAACACCGCGACAAGACATCCCGTGCCGCCTGCGCCGTCATCAACCACTACGACTAGCGTGCTGCATGGGCAGGGCGGCAAGACGAAGACTCAGAAGCCTTCTACCAGAGACAACTACCGGCATAACTGCAGATACGGTAGATGATAGACAATCTTCCCGGGACCACCTGTCGGGTCCCGGCCCCCCTTGTAAGCTGCCCTAGTCTTGGACTATAAAAGGCTCGGGTAGGCGACGATAGCAGGGGTTTGCACTCTGCAACTCATAGGCTAGCCATTCACACCCAAGCTGTAACTCACCCCCAAGCTCGGGACTCCGGCCCCGAGCAGCAAGCAATAGAGCGAGCTCCATAGCTCGCCGTGGACGTTGGGTTTTACGCTCCGGCGGCCTGAACCACGTAAAACTCTCTGTGTCAAGCTCTTACTAACTCGTCCGTCCGTGCAAGCTCTCCGCAAGGGACTAGCCCACCGAAAAAAAGAACCTCCGCGGGCTGCCTAGTGCAGGCCCGGGGGAAGTGTCGACCGAACACTTCGACAACTTCGTTCAGTTTTGCCTGGTTCCGACTCCAAGCGCGTAGAGTCTTGCTTCCCCTCTTAATGGGGCGGGTCGTGGCCTCCATGTTTAGCCTGCCTTCCTCCTATGGAAAGTTATACGAAAAGAAACCTGTTCTACTTTGCTCTTTCCTCGTACTCATTTAAATTGTGTACTAAGTTTTTTATGACTACCCTTGCGGTGCATGGCTGCCATGTGCTCAGCTCCCCCTTCTCATTCTCACCACTAGTCGGCATTCGCTGCCCTACCAGAGGCGGTTGCATCGGGGGTACCTGCCGATAGTGGAGGGGGGCCCTGAGCCCCCGAACGCTTCGCGCACTACTGTCCCCAAGCACCGAGCATATGGTTAGGGGCCATAAGTCGAATAAGACTATGAGATAAGGGAGGGGAAGCTCCCAAGGAGAATTACTTTTTCCCTACTTGTGTGCAGGACTGTGACACCCTCATCTCGGGTGTCATCATATGTTCATGTTTATGAAGAAGAAGAACATTTTTAGAAAAGATGGAACAGAAACAAGTATCAAAAGGATAGACAGTAAAGCTTTCTGAGAGCACCGAAGGCAACTTTCACGACCAGAAGACCACGTGGTGTGTTCGGAACTCATCCCCGAAGAGATTGGAGAGGTCCGACGCTAAACTGGATACGTGGCAGGCTCGGGGGTCACCTCCGCAATTGGAAAGAGGTCCGACCCTGTGGGACACGTACTGCCCACGGAGATAGCCTCTGCGGAAGAAGCAAAGGCATTTTTCATAGGACACGTGTCATCCACGGAGCTAGTCCTCGCGGAAGTTAGGGGACCAGTCGCACGGGATATGTGTTAATTTCGGAACCCATCTCCGAGAAGTCCGGATCTATTGAACACGTGTCACCACCGGAGCTTATCTCCGGAGGTCCGTCGCTGCTAAACACGTGTCGACCTCGGGGCACGTCCCTGAGGGAAGGAAAGGCGGAAAGACCGGCACCCACACATGGCGTGCGCGGAGCTCACCTCCGAAGAAGAGGGAGGTCTCGATCGATTAACACGCGGCACGACCGGAGCTCGTCTCTGCGGATAAAGAGATACCAGGCCCGGAGGACACGTGGAGCTTCCGGAGCTCATCATCCCGGAGGTAACAAATTCTGGAGCAGCTGTTACGCGTAAGGACACCAGTACACAACGGGAACCGATCCAAACTCCACAATGTTACCAAAGATAAGACGTCAGGATCCAACAAGATCTGAATAAAACTTTTATTCGGGATCCAATCAGATTAGGACTCTTCTCTTCCCGATTATAAATAGAACCCAAAACCTCTGGCCGAAATCACGAACTTCTCTTTCAACTCCTGAGCCGACGACTTAGAGCTCTAGCCCTAAGTCGCCGAGCAAAACATCGCCGAAGCACAATAAGGGAGATCATCGGAGAAGAACCAAGCAGTCTGAGGAGGACCTCGAAGACAAGAAGAGCGTGAGGTAGGACTTCAATACCACCTTACGACATCATGTTGTTCATCTCTTGCATCTGTTCTTCGATTCCTTTCGAACAGAAGCTTTCTCGAGGGCAGATCACTCGATGATCAGTTTGATCTAAAGACAAGATCATCGCCATGACCACCTTTGATCCGAATACCTCTGTCCATGCAATCCATGCAAGAACACCAGATCAATCTACTAACTAATCATAGGATAGCATGCATGTGCATCATCGCATCTAGTTTAGGGTTTGTGCACGATATTGATTGCTGTGAATTTGTATGCACGTGAATCCTACATAGCAGGACAAACTCAGGAAGCTGTCTACGACGAGCTGCAGCAACAAGGTTTTGAGACTCAAGAACAACCGGAACTGCAAGAACAAGGCAAGTGCTCCTTGACCATGTTGATCCTATGTTTTGGGTAAAACTATTTTGTTTTGCGAAAAGGTGTGTGTGCTGAGTCAAACATGATGGGAAAACCTTTTATAGGAGTTTACTAGTTTTGGTTAAACCACCCTTGTCACCTGGGAAGTTTTATGAGTCAGGTATGGTTTTTGTTTTATGCTTCGCTGAGTCCATGGGATTGGGAAGTGAGATAGATGTGTCTAGCTAACTGCACTCATAATAATAAGGGGAAAACTGATGTTAATAATGAACATGGATCGGAGGGAGATCTAGGCAAGATTGGGTTTGTGAATGAGGTAGCATGAGATGGTGGTTTTGCTTGCCATAGATCTAAGGACCGGTTCATGCATGCACATGCCAGGATAACAGTGCCACCACAAGGCCAAGTATGGGTGCGGCTTAGCTGAGTAATTAGGTAAGTTGCTAGAGTGTTATGGACTGTGGAAGGCGCGGGGAATGGGAGTCGAGTGAGGACTGCCCTGGGAACCGCATGGCACAAGAGGGGGCCCGTGGGTGGGAGAATTGGAGATTCTAGCCTGCCGGTGAAACCTTAGTGAGTCCATACATCTAGTAACCCCTTTGTAAAGGCTATTTTGTGATCTCTTGACCATACACCGATGGATGTGTACTGGTATAATGGAGGTTCTGCAGTCGCCGACGGGTGACGAAATCACAAACTTGTGGGTAAAGAGGTGCAAACTCTGCAGAGTCTAAAACTATCATGATAGCCGAGCTTACGGTCTTGAACACCTGGCTAAACTGCCATGATTAGTTGGGATGATTATTGGGATGATTATTGGAATGGTTATTAGGAAGGTTCTCGGTTATGGTTATTGGTTTGGAACTGTTAAGTCTGGGAGATGAGATGGTTGCATGACTAATGGGTCATGACATGAGATTGGTCTCGGTGCGAGACGAGGTTGTTTTATGAGATGAGATGGTAGCGAATACGAGGAGGTATTCGTGAGTATGAGTAAAGGATTGGTTAATGTTCGGATGGAACACGGGAAGTGATGGAGGTATGTTGGTAATTTAACACATGCTGAGACTACATTCATCTAAAGTTAAGTTGCTGTTTTATCAATGGTTTTATAAATTTGCTTTTCTGCAAATAAGCCTTTTATACCTACCTTGTTTATAAGCTGCATATCATGTGTTATTCCCGCACTTGCTGAGTACATCATTGTGCTCAAACTTGCATTATTATTTCTTCATCAACAGCAAGAGAAGGCTACTATGAAGACCGGGTAGAGCATTATGGCGTGTGATCTGTTCTCAACCTTTCCTGTGGAAGGAATAGAGATGGAGCCACTTCTGCTTAGCTTTGCTTCCGCATTAGTTTTTGCTTCCGCATTTGAATAAGGATTCCGCTGCATAGAAATAAGGACTTCCGCTGTGAGCATGAGTCCAAGACTCATGAGGTGTTGTAATAAACTATGTTATTCGTGGTAACATATAATCTGAATTCAGTTTGTGGAACGTATGTGTATGTGTGATAAACATCCTGGGCACACATATGCATTAGTTCTCGGTTCCGTGGTTTTCCACAGAATTGAGGGCGTCACAGATTGGTATTAGAGCCATGGGTTGACAGTAGGTTACACGCCTAAGATAGAAGCCTTAGATTGATATTAGAGCCACGGGTGGACAGCAAGTTACACCCCTGAATAGAAGTCATAGGTAGCTAAGCCACACTGACCAAGGGAATCATCCTAGGGTAAATAACTTAGGTTGGCTTTGAAACCACCTTGGCATAGGGAACCATCCTTGAATAGGAGTTGAGTGGGCCCTTGTAATGATTAATTGTGAATATGTGCTTAGTGTGAATGGTGGGACGTCTCAGAAACGTTGTCCATATCCACACGTAAGAAGAAAGAGGAGTGAAATGCTTCGGCACTTGATCACATTCTCATAAGGGCTAATATATATAGTCCAACTCACCTTGATGCATATAGTTGAAAGGACCTATCTAACCTTCTATTCTATTTCGTTCCCCCTCACAGATGGTGAGAGGAAACGCCAGCCGAAGGAACGTCCAGGAAGATGACCACGAGGAAGTTCCTGCTAACCCCGGAGCTGGCGAAAACAACCTAGAAAGGTTGATGGCCATGCAAAACCAGCTTATGCAAACCATGATCCAAACTTTGGGTCAGTTGCAGGCCAACCAACACCCCGTTCCGGCACCACCACCACCACCGGCTCATAACAGGCTGGGAGAGTTCATGAGGACTCGACCACCCACCTTTGCTCAAGCAAGCGATCCAATGGAGGCCGATGATTGGTTGAAATCCATGGAGAAGAAGCTTGCCATTGTTCAGTGCAACGACCGAGAGAAGGTTCTCTTTGCATCGCACCAACTGATGGGAGCAGCTGCTGACTGGTGGGATGCCTTGAGCAACGCCCATGCCAACCCGGAGACAATCACTTGGACTGAGTTCAAGGAAAGTTTCCGCTCCCACTACATCCCTGTTGGCGTAATGATGATCAAGAGGCAGGAGTTTGAAGGTCTCCGCCAAGGGCAGAAAAGTGTGAACGAGTATCTCAACAAGTTCATACAACTGTCACGATATGCCCCCGAAGATGTCAACTCAGATCAGAGGAAGCAGTACCTGTTCATGAGAGGGTTGAACAATGAGATTCAGGTTCAGCTCCTCAACAATGACTACGTAAGCTTCCAGAAGCTAGTTGATAAGACTATTGTGGTTGAAAACAAGATCCGAGAGATCGAGCGCGAGTGCAAAAGGAAGATCCCATACCAGCCCCAAGGGAGCAACGTACGACCTAGATACATGCGCCCTGCACCGCAGTATGGATCGACCACTCCTACGTACCGTCCTGGTCAGCCACCACAGCAACGGCCCGTTGCCCCAGCACCTCGTGTGCCCATGCCTCCTGCGCCCCGGCCTAACAATGGCGCTCCTGTTCAAAACCCCCGCCCCAACGTACCTGCTGCCGTAGGCAACAGGGCATGCTTTGCATGCGGGGAAGTAGGCCACTTCGCTAACCAGTGCCCGAAGAGAGGCCCTGGACAGCAAGGTAACGTGCCCAAGCAAAACCAGCGACCAAACGGAGGAGACAACCAAGGGAACCGTGGACCGCAGAACTATGCTCGTGGCCACGTTAACCATGTCACTGCTGAGGAAGCACAACAGGCTGAGGACGTCGCAATTGGTATGTTCCTTGCCAACTCCAACCCAGCCACCATTTTATTTGATTCCGGAGCATCACATTCCTTCATATCATCCAAATATGTTGCCAAACATCATCTACCCGTATCCCACCTAGAATGTGCTATGTTAGTTAATTCTCCCGGAGGAGAAATGAGGACTAGTATGGTATGTCCTAAGGTAAGCCTTAAAATAAGGGGGGTAGATTTCCTTGCTAACCTTATTGTCTTGGACTCCCATGGAATTGACATCATACTCAGAATGGACTGGTTAAGCAAGCACAATGGAGTAATCCAATGCGCTGAGAGAAGCGTGCAGTTGACAAATGAACACGGTATCCGTGTCGAGTTTGAGTCAGCACCGCAGGCGACCGAACGAGCCGATCTGAACCATGTTGAAGGAGTAGCATTGGACAACATTCCAGTGGTTCAAGAATTTTCGGATGTGTTCCCGGAAGAACTTCCAGGTATGCCACCTGACCGGGACATTGAGTTTGCCATAGATTTGGTACCTGGAACTGCACCCATAGCTAAGAGACCATATAGGATGCCCGTCAACGAGTTAGTTGAACTAAAGAGGCAAATTCAAGAACAGTTGGAGAAGGGTTTTATCCGTCCAAGCTCGTCACCCTGGGGAGCTCCGGTACTCTTCATGGACAAGAAGGACGGAACCCAAAGAATGTGCGTGGACTACAGGTCTCTCAACGAGGTAACAATCAAGAATAAATACCCTCTGCCCCGTATAGAGGACCTGTTCGATCAAATGAAAGGAGCCCAAGTGTTCTCCAAGATTGATCTTCGGTCGGGATATTTCCAGCTGAAGATTAAGCCCTCCGATATACCTAAGACAGCCTTTCGGACGCAGTATGGTTCATATGAATATACTGTTATGTCCTTTGGATTAACGAATGCACCCGCATACTTCATGAACCTTATGAATAAGGTTTTCATGGAGTACTTGGACAAGTTTGTCGTGGTTTTCATCGACGACATTATGGTGTATTCAAAAAGTAAGGAGGAGCATGAAGAACATCTGAGATTGACATTGCAGAAGTTGCGTGAGCATCAGTTGTATGCCAAACTCAACAAGTGTCAATTTTGGCTTAAGGAAATATCTTTCCTAGGCCACATCATCTCCAAGGAAGGGGTATCAGTTGATCCTGGAAAGGTGAGAGATGTTCTAAAATGGGACCAACCGAGGAGCGTGAGAGATATTCGGAGTTTCCTTGGGATGGAAGGATACTATCGGCGCTTCATTAAAGACTTCTCTAAAATAGCAAAACCTATGACGGAGTTGCTAATGAAGGGAAAAGTCTTTCAATGGACACAAGCCTGTCAAGAAAGTTTTGAGGAACTGAAGAAAAGGCTAAACACAGCACCAGTTCTGGTATTGCCAGACGTAAGCAAGAGCTTTGACATATATTGTGACGCATCCAGACAAGGGCTCGGGTGTGTACTCATGCAGGAAGGACAAGTGGTAGCCTATGCCTCATGACAATTAAAGAAGCATGAGCTTAACTATCCTACTCATGATTTGGAGTTAGCAGCAGTGGTGCATGCATTGAAGATTTGGAGGCATTATATCCTTGGTCATCGATGTGAGATCTATACGGATCATAAAAGCCTCAAGTACATATTTACACAAACGGACTTGAATTTGAGGCAACGTCGATGGTTAGAACTTATAAAGGATTATGATGTGGGAATCAACTACCACCCCGGGAAGGCCAATGTGGTCGCTGACGCATTGAGCAGAAAGGGAGCATGCCACCAACTCACGGTTCGGGAGCTACCACCCGAACTTCGAAAGGAGTTCGAACGGTTACACCTCGGATTCTTGAATAGCATGGAAATGATGGAGATCCACTCCTCATTGGAGCAAGAAATAAGAAAGGGACAAGCAATGGACGAGGGGATCAAGGAAATCAAGGAAAGAATCCGACAAGGGATAGAGAAGGATTTCAAAGAGGATGAAAAGGGTACGCTTTGTCTAGGAAAAAGGATTTGTGTGCCAAACCTAAGACGCCTTCACGACATAATATTGAAGGAGGCACATGATTCACCCTATTCCATACATCCGGGGAGCACCAAAATGTACAAGGACTTGAAAACTTGCTATTGGTGGGATGGTATGAAAAGGGATATAGCCGAATACGTTGCCCTATGCGACACATGCCAACGGGTAAAAGCCGAACATCAAAAACCCGCTGGATTGTTGCAACCTTTGAAAATACCTGAATGGAAATGGGAAGACATCAGTATGGACTTCATCGTCGGACTGCCAAGGACTCAGTCAGGATACGATTCCATCTGGGTCATTGTAGACCGGTTGACGAAAACCGCCCATTTTCTTCCGGTAAAGACAAGTTACAACGTTACACAGTTGGCAGAGTTGTACATGGAGCAGATCGTGTGCCGTCATGGAGTTCCGAAGAGGATAGTCTCAGATCGAGGTTCTCAGTTTACCTCTAGATTCTGGAGGAAACTGCAGAGAGCCATGGGTACACGACTAGATTTTAGCGCCGCCTATCACCCACAAACAGATGGGCAAACCGAGAGGACGAACCAAATTTTGGAGGACATGCTGAAAGCTTGCGCCATGAAACGTGGGCGTAATTGGGATAGGAGTTTACTGTATGCCAAGTTCTGCTATAACAACAGCTATCAAGCTAGCTTGAAGATGTCGCCTTTCGAAGCCTTATATGGTAGACGGTGTAGAACGCCACTGTTCTGGAACGAGACTGGAGAGAACCAGGTGTTTGGACCCGAAGTACTACAAGAGGCTGAAAAGCAAGTCCAAACGATACGGGAGAACTTAAAGGCTGCTCAGTCACGACAGAAAGGCTATGCGGACAACAGGCGAAGGAAGTTGACCTTCGAAGTTGGAGACTTCGTATACCTTAAGGTATCGCCTATCCGAGGCCAACGACGTTTTAACGTCAAAGGCAAACTAGCGCCTCGCTACATCGGACCATTTAAGATTTTGGACAAGCGAGGAGAAGTAGCCTATCAACTAGAGCTCCCAAACCACCTCTGCGACGTACATGACGTGTTTCATGTATCCCAGCTCAAGAAGTGCTTGAGAATACCAGAGGAACAAGTATCAATGGGAGAACTTAAACTTCAAGAGGACTTGACTTACGCAGAACACCCTATCCGAATCTTGGACGTAAAAGAAAGGGTCACCCGAAACAAAGTGATTTGATGGTGCAAGGTACAATGGAGCCATCACACTGAAGCTGAAGCCACATGGGAGCGTGAAGAGGATATTAAGGCTGAATTCCCCTATCTATTTTCTACTAACGAATCTCGAGGGCGAGATTCAATTTAAGGGGGGTAGATTTGTGACACCCTCATCTCGGGTGTCAGCATATGTTCATGTTTATGAAGAAGAAGAACATTTTTAGAAAAGAGGGAACAAAAACAAGTATCAAAAGGATAGCCAGTAAAGCTTTCTGAGAGCACCGAAGGCAACTTTCACGACCAGCAGACCACGTGGTGTGTTCGGAACTCATCCCCGAAGAGATTGGAGAGGTCCGACGCTAAACTGGATACGTGGCAGGCTCGGGGGTCACCTCCGCAATTGGAAAGAGGTCCGACCCTGTGGGACACGTACTGCCCGTGGAGATAGCCTCTGCGGAAGAAGCAAAGGCATTTTTCATAGGACACGTGTCATCCACGAAGCTAGTCCTCGCGGAAGTTAGGGGACCAGTCGCACGTGATATGTGTTAATTTCGGAACCCATCTCTGAGAAGTCCGGATCTATTGAACACGTGTCGCCACCGGAGCTTATCTCCGGAGGTCCGTCGCTGCTAAACACGTGTCGACCTCGGGGCACGTCCCTGAGGGAAGGAAAGGCGGAAAGACCGGCACCCACACATGGCGTGCGCGGAGCTCACCTCCGAAGAAGAGGGAGGTCTCGATCGATTAACACGCGGCACGACCGGAGCTCGTCTCTGCGGATGAAGAGATACCAGGCCCGGAGGACACGTGGAGCTTCCGCAGCTCATCATCCCGGAGGTAACAAATTCTGGAGCAGCTGTTACGCGTAAGGACACCGGTACACAACGGGAACCGATCCAAACTCCACAATGTAACCAAAGATAAGACGTCAGGATCCAACAAGATCTGAATAAAACTTTTATTCAGGATCCAATCAGATTAGGACTCTTCTCTTCCCGATTATAAATAGAACCCAAAACCTCTGGCCGAAATCACGAACTTCTCTTTCAACTCCTGAGCCGACGACTTAGAGCTCTAGCCCTAAGTCGCCGAGCAAAACATCGCCGAAGCACAATAAGGGAGATCATCGGAGAAGAACCAAGCGGTCTGAGGAGGACCTCGAAGACAAGAAGAGCGTGAGGTAGGACTTCAATACCACCTTACGACATCATGTTGTTCATCTCTTGCATCTGTTCTTCGCTTCCTTTTGAACAGAAGCTTTCTCGAGGGCAGATCACTCGATGATCAGTTTGATCTAAAGACAAGATCATCGCCATGACCACCTTTGATCCGAATACCTCTGTCCATGCAAGCCATGCAAGAACACCAGATCAATCTACTAACTAATCATAGGATAGCATGCATGTGCATCATCGCATCTAGTTTAGGGTTTGTGCACGATATTGATTGCTGTGAATTTGTATGCACGTGAATCCTACATAGCAGGACAAACTCAGGAAGCTGTCTACGACGAGCTGCAGCAACAAGGTTTTGAGACTCAAGAACAACCGGAACCGCAAGAACAAGGCAAGTGCTCCTTGACCATGTTGATCCTATGTTTTGGGTAAAACTATTTTGTTTTGCGAAAAGGTGTGTGTGCTGAGTCAAACATGATGGGAAAACCTTTTATAGGAGTTTACTAGTTTTGGTTAAACCACCCTTGTCACCTGGGAAGTTTTATGAGTCGGGTATGGTTTTTGTTTTATGCTTCGCTGAGTCCATGGGATTGGGAAGCGAGATAGATGTGTCTAGCTAACTGCACTCATAATAATAAGGGGAAAACTGATGTTAATAATGAACATGGATCGGAGGGAGATCTAGGCAAGATTGGGTTTGTGAATGAGGTAGCATGAGATGGTGGTTTTGCTTGCCATAGATCTAAGGACCGGTTCATGCATGCACATGCCAGGATAACAGTGCCACCACAAGGCCAAGTATGGGTGCGGCTTAGCTGAGTAATTAGGTAAGTTGCTAGAGTGTTATGGACTGTGGAAGGCGCGGGGAATGGAAGTCGAGTGAGAACTGCCCTGGGAACCGCATGGCACAAGAGGGGGCCCGTGGGTGGGAGAATTGGAGATTCTAGCCTGCCGGTGAAACCTTAGTGAGTCCATACATCTAGTAACCCCTTTGTAAAGGCTATTTTTTGATCTCTTGACCATACACCGATGGATGTGTACTGGTATAATGGAGGTTCTGCAGTCGCCGACGGGTGATGAAATCACAAACTTGTGGGTAAAGAGGTGCAAACTCTGCAGAGTCTAAAACTATCATGATAGCCGAGCTTACGGTCATGAGCACCTGGCTAAACTGCCATGATTAGTTGGGATGATTAGTTGGGATGATTATTGGGATGATTATTGGAATGGTTATTAGGAAGGTTCTCGGTTATGGTTATTGGTTTGGAACTGTTAAGTCTGGGAGATGAGATGGTTGCATGACTAATGGGTCATGACATGAGATTGGTCTCGGTGCGAGACGAGGTTGTTTTATGAGATGAGATGGTAGCGAATACGAGGAGGTATTCGTGAGTATGAGTAAAGGATTGGTTAATGTTCGGATGGAACACGGGAAGTGATGGAGGTATGTTGGTAATTTAACACATGCTGAGACTACATTCATCTAAAGTTAAGTTGCTGTTTTATCAATGGTTTTATAAATTTGCTTTTCGGCAAATAAGCCTTTTATACCTACCTTGTTTATAAGCTGCATATCATGTGTTATTCCCGCACTTGCTGAGTACATCATTGTGCTCAAACTTGCATTATTATTTCTTCATCAACAGCAAGAGAAGGCTACTATGAAGACCGGGTAGAGCATTATGGCGTGTGATCTGTTCTCAACCTTGCCTGTGGAAGGAATAGGGATGGAGCCACTTCTGCTTAGCTTTGCTTCCGCATTAGTTTTTGCTTCCGCATTTGAATAAGGATTCCGCTGCGTAGAAATAAGGACTTCCGCTGTGAGCATGAGTCCAAGACTCATGAGGTGTTGTAATAAACTATGTTATTCGTGGTAATATATAATCTGAATTCAGTTTGTGGAACATATGTGTATGTGTGATAAACATCCTGGGCACACATATGCATTAGTTCTCGGTTCCGTGGTTTTCCACAGAATTGAGGGCGTCACAAGGACCTCTCAGCCTCAGATCCCTACAGGAATGTGGTAGGAGCACCTGACCAATTGGACACCCCTGCCAGAACACCACTACGGAATCATGTGAGACCAGAACTCCAAGGCAAGACCGAAGGATCCACGGCTCCAGCGGGACCGGACCTCCCCTCCTCTAAGGGGAAGGGCCCGGAGACCCCACGTGTACCGCGGGTCCGGACCTCCCTCTCCTCAGAGGTGAGCTCCGGATCCGCCACGTGGCTGGCTGATCCGGGCCTCCCCATCCTCATGAGGCAGGGCCCGAGGACCTCCGGGGCCCTTAATATAATGAGGACCCGGGGGAGGTGCCGGAGCAGAACGTCGAGATTGGTGAAGGCCTCTGAGCACCTTGCAGAGCTAAGGACTCGGTCAGGCAAAACCAGGAAGAAGACGGAAAACATCGCAGGCACGAAGGGTCATAAGAGTTCATGTATTCATGGCTCCATGAGCTGGGCCACAAACTCGATGAAAAAGAAAGAAACAAGCTCCAAGGTTCCCCTGACACGACCAGAGCCTAGAAGTTGCAAGAACGGCCACGTCACTAGGTTTCAGCCCTGGCGGCGCTCTCCCGCTCCATGATCCGAGCGCAGGAATCGCCTCCCTCATCACCAGCGCAAAGGCCGGTGTCATCAAGGGTGCTCCTGAGGCCCCTCCGCAGCTTCAATGGTCTTCTTGGAGACTCTGCCGCCTGGGATCCTCCTTGGTGCATCGGCGGTTTCCTTCTCCTGAAGTTCCCTCATCACCGGCGCAAAAGCCGGTGTCATCAAGGGTGCTCCTGAGGCCCCCTCCGCAGCTTCAGCGGTCTTCTCGGAGACTCTGCCGCCTGGAATTCTCCTTGGTGCTTCAGCGGTTTCTTTGAAGACTCCACAATCTGAGAAGGGACGCAATGCCAGGGAGCTTTCTGCCTGCCGTCACCAAGGAAGGGCCACGTCGGGAGGACAAACCAGAGACCCCTTGGAGGCGCCACCTCCAGAGGCAGGGCAGGCAGGCTCCCTGGGTCCCAGACTTGGTGCAGACGCCGTCGCTGGAGGAAATCGAGAGTGATTCTCCCCCCATAAGGCGGGTTAGGAGCCATGGAAGAAGACAAGACTGCAGAGACTCGAGGAAGGCGCAAGGGCTGGAAGCCTTATAAGGGGAGCGTACCCATGTGGCGGTTCCTTTTCACACCTTCCCGGGTGCAATCCCAAGCGATTCGGAACTGTTCGAGTACGCCGCATCGGCAACCGCTTCGGCTCCGAGACCGGGCGCCGATGACAGGTGGACCAAGCTGCCCGACTGAAACGGTGGGTCAAGGAGTCAGTCTCCTAAAAAGACAAGCCGGCAAGGCACTTCGGCGGTTCCCGAAGAAAGCGCCGCAACATGCAGAAGTGGCGGTCTTGGGAACCGCCGCAGTAAAAGCAACCATCAAGTGTGCGCACGCTCCCACGATCCTGCGACCGTTCGTGCTCTGGCAGCGGTCAATGCGGGACTTAGAGAAAGTGCGCGGATCAGAAGAGACGGAGGTCCCACCTCGGGCTCGCTATCTCCCCCGAGATGGGCCCGGGGGCCACTGTCGGTACCTGAGATATGGGGTACCCCCGTGCACAGGGGAAAATGCCTAAGGAACTCACCCTTCTCTGCAGGGAGAGCTCCGAAGGCGCCACGCGTCCGGCGGGGCCGGACCTCCCTCTCCTCAGAGGAGAGCTCCGGGCCCGCCACATGGCATACAGAAGCCGGACCTCCCCCTCCGCGTGCAAGGGGTCCGAAGGTGCCACGTATACGGCGGGGCTGGACCTCCCTCTCCTCAGTGAGGAGATCTGGGCCCGCCACGTGGCCGACAGAAGCCGAACCTCCCCCTCCGCGGGGAGAGATCCGAAGGGTCCACGTGCCCCGCGGGGCCGGACCCTCCTCTCCTCTGAGAAGGGCTCCGGGCCCGCCACGTGGCCAGCAGAACGGCGCTGCCTGCCCCCGAGCGATAGGCAGCGGGCGTAAAGACGCCCCATACCTTGCCCGTACAAGGTATTCAAGGCCCGCGTCTTCCCAAGATGTGGAGAGGCGGAGCACGCCTCTGTCAGGTGCCGTTGCGCCAAGTCGCATCACAGACTGCCGCGCGGTGTCAGAACCTGCCAGCCAATAAACACCGCAACAAGACATCCCATGCCGCCTCCGCCGTCATCAACCACTACGACTAGCGTGCGGCATGGGCAGGGCGGCAAGACGGAGACTCGGAAGCCTTCGCCATAGACAACTACCGGCATAACTGCAGATACGGTAGATAATAGACAATCTCCCCGGAACCACCTGTCGGGTCCCGGGCCCCCCTTGTAAGCCACTCGAGTCTTGGACTATAAAAGACTCGGGTAGGCGACGATAGCAAGGGTTCGCACCTCTGCAACTCATACGCTAGCCATTCACATCCAAGCTGTAACTCACCCCCAAGCTCAGGACTCCGGTTCTGAGCAGCAAGCAATACAGCGAGCTCCATAGCTCGCCGTGGACATAGGGTTTTACGCTCCGGCGGCCTGAACCACGTAAAACTCACCGTGTCAAGCTCTTACTAACTCGTCCATCCGCGCAAGCTCTCCGCAAGGGAATAGCCCCACCGAAAAAAGAACCTCCGCGGGCTGCCCAGTGCAGGCCCGGGGGAAGTGTCGACCGAACACTTCGACAGTGTGCTCTTGCATGGCTTGCATGGGCAGAGGTGTTCGGATGAAAGGTGGACGTGGCGATGATCTTCCCTTTAGATCAAACTGATCATCGAGTAATCTGCCCACGTGAAGGCTTCTGTTCGAAAGGAATTGAAGGATAGATGCAAAGGGATGAACACAATGATGTCATAAGGTGGTATTCAAGTCCTACCTCATGCTCTTATTGACTTCGTGGTCCTCCTCAGACCGCTTGGTTCTTCAACGATGATCTCCCTTGTTGCGCTTCGGCGATGTTTTGCTCGGCGAGTTAGGGCTAGGGCTCTAAGTCGTCGGCTCAGGAGTTGAAAGAGAAGTTTGTGGTTTCGGCCAGAGGTTTTGGGTTCTATTTATAATCAGGAAGAGAAGAGTCCTAATCTGATTGGATCCCGAATAAGAGTCTTATTCAGATCTTTGTTGGATCCTAACGTCTTATCTTTGGTAACATCGTGGAATTTAGATCGGTTTCGGTTGCGTCCCAGTATCTTTACGCGTAAAAACCGCTCCAGAACTTGTTACCTTCGCGGCGATGAGCTCCGGAAGCTCCACGTGTCCTTCCGGGCCTGGTATCTCCTCTCCCGCAGAGACGAGCTCCGGTTGTGCCGCGTGTCACGAGCGAGACCTCCCCCTTCTTCAGAGGTGAGCTCCGCGCACGCCACGTGTTGGCGCCGGTCTTCCCCCTCTTCTTTCCTCAGGGACATGCCCCGAGGTCGACACGTGTTTAGCTGCGACGGACCTTCCGGAGATAAGCTCCGGTGGTGACATGTGTTCGATAGATCCGGACTTCCCGGAGATGGGTTTCGAGATCGACACGCATCCCGCGCGACTGGTCCTCTGATTGTCGTGAAGACTAGCTCCGAGGATGACACGTGTCTTGCAAAAATGCCTTTGCTTCTTCTGCAGAGGCTACCTCCGTGGGCAACACGTGTCCCACAGGGTCGGACCTCTTTTCAATTGCGGAGGTGACCCCTGAGCCTGCCACGTAGACAGTTTAGCGGCGGACATCTCCCAACTTCTCGGGGATGAGCTCCGAACACGCCGCGTGGCCCGCTGGCCGCGGAAGTTGCCTTCGACGCTCTCTGAGGGCTTTATTGGCTATTCTTTCATAATTCTCCCTGTTCTTATTTTTCATTAAAATGTTCCCTCTTCATAGAACATGAACATATGCTGACACCCGAGGTGAGGGTGTCACAAATCTACCCCCCTTAAATTGAATCTCGCCCTCGAGACTTGTTAGTAGGAAATAGATGGGGGAATTCTGCCTTAATATCCTCTTCACGCTCCCATGTGGCTTCAGCTTCAGTGTGATGGCTCCATTGTACCTTGCACCATCGAATCACCTTGTTTCGGGTGACCATTTCCTTTACGTCCAAGATTCGTACAGGGTGTTCTGCGTAAGTCAGGTCCTCTTGAAGTTCAAGTTCTCCCATTGACACTTGTTCCTCGGGTACTCTCAAGCACTTCTTGAGCTGGAATACATGAAACACGTCATGTACGTCGGAGAGGTGGTTTGGGAGCTCTAGTTGATAGGCTACTTCTCCTCGCTTGTTCAAAATCTTAAATGGTCCGATGTAGCGAGGTGCTAGCTTGCCTTTGATGTTGAAACGTCATTGGCCTCGGATAGGCGATACCTTAAGGTATACGAAGTTTCCTACTTCAAAGGTCAACTTCCTACGCCTATTGTACGCATAGCCTTTCTGTCATGACTGAGCAGCCTTTAAGTTCCCCCGTATCGTTTGGACTTGCTTTTCAGACTCTTGCAGTACTTCGGGTCCAAACACCTGGTTCTCTCCAGTCTCGTTCGAAAACAGTGGCGTTCTACACCGTCTACCATATAAGGCTTCGAAAGGCGACATCTTTAAGCTAGCTTGATAGCTGTTGTTATAGGAGAACTCGGCATACGGTAAACTCCTATCCCAACTACGCCCACGTTTCAAGGCGCAAGCTCTCAACATGTCCTCCAAAATTTGGTTCGTCCTTTCGGTTTGTCCATCTATTTGTGGGTGATAGGCGGAGCTAAAATCCAGTCGTGTACCAATGGCTTTCTGCAGCTTCCTCCAGAACCTAGAGGTAAACTGAGAACCTCGATCCGAGACTATCCTCTTCGGAACTCCGTGACGGCACACGATCTGCTCCATGTACAACTCTGCCAATTGTGCACCGTTGTAACTGGTCTTTACCGGAAGAAAATGGGAGGTTTTCGTCAACCGGTCCACAATGACCCAGATAGAGTCGTATCCTGACTGAGTGCGTGGTAATCTGACGATGAAGTCCATACTGATGTCCTCCCATTTCCATTCGGGTATTCTCAAAGGTTGCAACAATCCAGCGGGTTTTTGATGTTCGTCTTTTACCCGTTGGCATGTGTCGCATAGGGCAACATATTCGGCTATATCCCTCTTCATACCATCCCACCAATAGCAAGTTTTCAAATCCTTGTACCTTTTGGTGCTTCCTGGATGTATGGAATAGGGTGAATCATGTGCCTCCATCAATATCATGTTGCGAAGGTGTCTTATGGTTGGCACACAAATCCTTTTTCCTAGCCAAAGCGTACCCTTTTCATCCTCCTTGAAATCCTTCTCTATTCCTTGTCGGATTCTTTCCTTGATTTCCTTGATCTCCTCATCCGTTGCTTGGCCCTCTCTTATTTCTTGCTCCAATGGGGAGTGAATCTCCATTATCTCCACGTTGTTCAAAAATCCGAGGTGTAACCGTTCGAACTCCTTACGTAGTTCAGGTGGTAGCTCCCAAACCGTGAGTTGGTGACATGCTCCCTTTCTGCTCAATGCGTCAGCTACTACATTGGCCTTCCCGGGGTGATAGTTGATTCCCACATCATAATCCTTTATGAGTTCTAACCATCGACGTTGCCTCAAATTCAAGTCCGTTTGTGTAAATATGTACTTGAGGCTTTTATGATCCGTATAGATCTCACATCGATGACCAAGGATATAATGTCTCCAAATCTTCAATGCATGCACCACTGCTGCTAACTCCAAATCATACGTAGGATAGTTAAGCTCATGCTTCTTTAATTGTCGTGAGGCATAGGCTACCACTTGTCCTTCCTGCATGAGTACACATCCGAGCCCTTGTCTGGATGCGTCACAATATATGTCAAAGCTCTTGCTTACGTCTGGCAATACCAGAACTGGTGCTGTGGTTAACCTTTTCTTGAGCTCCTCAAAACTTTCTTGGCAAGCTTGTGTCCATTGAAAGACTTTTCCCTTCATTAGCAACTCCGTTATAGGTTTTGCTATCTCAGAGAAGTCTTAAATGAAGCGCCGATAGTATCCTGCCATCCCAAGGAAACTTCGAGTATCCCTCACGTTCTTCGGTTGGTCCCACTTCAGAACATCTCTCACCTTTCCAGGATCAACCGATACCCCTTCCTTGGAGATGATGTGGCCCAGAAAAGATATTTCCTTTAGCCAAAATTGTCACTTGTTGAGCTTGGCATACAACTGATGCTCGCGCAACTTCTGCAAGGTCAATCTCAGATGTTCTTCATGCTCCTCCTTACTTTTTGAATACACCATAATGTCATCGATGAAAACCACGACGAACTTGTCCAAGTATTCCATGAAAACCTTGTTCATAAGGTACATGAAGTATGCGGGTGCATTCGTCAATCCAAAAGACATAACGGTATATTCATATGAACCATACCGTGTCTGAAAGGCTGTCTTAGGTATATCAGAGGGCTTAATCTTCAGCTGGAAGTATCCCGACCGAAGATCAATTTTAGAGAATACTCGGGCTCCTTTCATTTGATCAAACAGGTCCTCTATACTGGGCAGAGGGTATTTATTCTTGATTAACACCTCGTTGAGAGACCTGTAGTCCATGCACATTCTTTGGGTTCCGTCCTTCTTGTCCACGAAGAGTACAGGAGCTCCCCATGGTGACGAGCTTGGACGAATAAAACCCTTCTCCAACTGTTCTTGAAGTTGCTTCTTGAGTTCAACTAGCTCGTTGACGGGCATCCTATATGGTCTCTTAGCTATGGGTGCAGTTCCGGGTACCAAATCTATGGCAAACTCGATGTCCCGGTCAGGTGGCATTCCTGGAAGCTCTTTCGGGAACACGTCCGAAAATTCCTGAACCACTGGAATGCTGTCCAATGTTGTTCCTTCAACATGGTTCAAATCTGCCCATTCTGTTGCTTGCTGGGCTGACTCAAACTCGACACAGATACCGTGTTCGTTTGTCAACTGCACGCTTCTCTCAGCACATTGGATTACTCCATTGTGCTTGCTTAACCAATCCATTCCGAGTATGATGTCAATCCCGTGGGAGTCCAAAACAATAAGGTTGGCAAGGAAGTCTACCCCCCTTATTTTAAGGCTTACTTTAGGGCATACTACATTAGTCCTCATTTCTCCTCCGGGAGAATTAACTAACATAGCACATTCTAAGTGGGATACGGGTAGATGATGTTTGGCAACATATTTGGATGATATGAAGGAATGTGATGCTCCGGAATCAAATAAAATGGTGGCTGGGTTGGAGTTAGCAAGGAACATACCAATTGCGACGTCCTCAGCCTGTTGTGCTTCCTCAGCAGTGACATGGTTTACGTGGCCGCAAGCATAGTTCTGCGGTCCATGGTTCCCTTGGTTATCCCCTCCATTTGGTTGCTGGTTCTGCTTGGGCACGTTACCTTGCTGTCCAGGGCCTCTCCTCGGGCACTGGTTAGCGAAATGGCCTACTTCCCCGCATGCAAAGCATGCCCTGTTGCCTACGGCAGCAGGTACGTTGGGGCAGGGGTTTTGAACAGGGGCGCCATTGTTAGGTCGGGGCGCAGGAGGCATGGGCACACGAGGTGCCGGTGCAACGAATCGTTGCTGTGGTGGCTGACCAGGGCGGTACGCAGGAGTGGTCGATCCATATTGCGGTGCAGGGGGCATGTACCTAGGTCGTACGTTGCTCCCTTGGGGCTGGTATGGCATCTTCCTCTTGCACTCTCGCTCGATCTCTCGGATCTTATTTTCAACCACAATAGCCTTATCAACCAGCTTCTGGAAGCTTACGTAGTCATTGTTGAGGAGCTGAACTTGGATCTCATTGTTCAACCCTCTCATGAACAGGTACTGCTTCCTCTGATCTGAGTTGACATCTTCGGGGGCATACCAGGACAGTTGTATGAACTTGTTAAGATATTCATTCACACTTTTCTGTCCTTGGCGGAGACCTTCAAACTCCTGCCTCTTGAGCATCATTACACCAACAGGGATGTAGTGGGAGCGGAAACTTTCCTTGAACTCAGTCCAAGTGATTGTCTCCGGGTTGTCATGGGCGTTGCTCAAGGCATCCCACCAGTCAGCGGCAGCTCCCATGAGTTGGTGCGACGCAAAGAGAACCTTCTCTCGGTCGTTGCACTGAAGAATGGCGAGCTTCTTCTCCATGGATTTCAACCAATCATCGGCCTCCATGGGGTCACTAGCTTGAGCAAAGGTGGGTGGTCTAGTCCTCATGAACTCTCCCAACCTGTTATGAGCTGGCGGTAGTGGTGGCAGTGGTGCCGGAACGGGGTTTTGGTTGGCCTGCAACTGACCCAAAGTTTGGATCATGGTTTGCATAAGCTGGTTTTGCATGGCCAGCAGCTGTTCCAGGTGATTTTCACCAGCTCCGGGGTTAGCAGAGACTTCCTCATGGTCATCCTCTTGGACGTTCCTTCGGCTGGCGTTTCCTCTCACCATCTGTGAGAGAGAACGAAATAGAATAGAAGGTTAGAAGGTTAGGTAGGTCCCTTCAACTATATGCATCAAGGTGAGTTGGACTATATATATTAGTCCTTATGAGGATGTGATCAAGTACCGAAGCATTTCACACCTCTTTCTTCTTACGTATAGATATGGACAATGTTTTTGAGACGTCCCACAACTCACACTGAGCACATATTCACAAATAATCATCACAAGGGCCCACACAACTCCTATTCAAGGATGGTTTCCTATGTCAAGGTGCTTTTAAAGGCCAATCTAAGCTATTCACCCTAGGACTCTTGTGACTCCTATTTAGGGGTGTAACCCGTAGCTCTATTCTAAGGTTTTCTATCTAGGCGTGTAACCTACTGTCAATCCGTGGCTCTGATACCAATCTGTGACGCCCTCAATTCTGTGGTAAACCACGGAACCGAGAACTAATGCATATGTGTGCCAAGGATGTTTATCACACATACACATACGTTCCACACACTGAATTCAGATATATATATATAACCACGAATAACAGAGTTTATTACAACGTCTCATGAGTCTTGGACTCATGCTTACAGCGGAAGTCTTATTTCTATACAGCGGAAGCAAAAACTAATCAGAAGTGGCTCGATCTCTACTCCCTCCACAGGCAAGGTTGAAAACAAATCACACGCCATAATGCTCCACTTGGTCTTCATAGTAGCCTTCTCTTGCTATTGATGATGAAATAATAATGCAAGTTTGAGTACAATGATGTACTCAGCAAGTGCGGAAAAACACATGATATGCAGCTCATAAACAAGGTAGGCATAAAAGGCTTATTTGCAGAAAAGCATATTTGTAAAACCATGATAGAACAGCAACTTAACTTTAGATGTAATCCCAACAGGTATTAATTACTAACATACCTCCATCACTTCCCGTGTTCCATCCGAACATTAACCAATCCTTTATTCATACTCACGAATACCTCCTCGTATTCGCTACCATCTCACCTCGTAAAACAACCTCGTGTCACACCGAGACCAATCTCATGTCATGTCCCAACATTCATGCAACCATCTCATCATCCAGACTCAACAGTTCCAAACCAATAACCATAACCAAGAACCTTCCCAATAAACATCCCAATAACCATCCCAATAACGATCCCAAAAACCACGCCAAAACCCATCCCAACTAATCATGGCAGTTTAGCCAGGTGCTCGTGACCGTAAGCTCGGCTATCATGATAGTTTTAGTAACTCTGCAGAGTTTGCACCTCTTTACCCACAAGTTTGTGATTTTGTCACCCGTCGGTGACTGCAGAACCTCCATTATACCAGTACACATCCGTCGGTGTATGGTCAAGAGATCACAAAATAGCCTTTACAAAGGGGTTACTAGATGTATGGACTCACTAAGGTTTCACCGGCAGGCTAGAATCTCCAATTCTCCCACCCACGGGCCCCCTCTTGTGCCATGCAGTTCCCAGGGCAGTCCTCACTCGACTCCCATTTCCCGCACCTTCCACAATCCATAACACTCTAGCAACTTACCTAATAACTCAGCTAAGCCGCACCCATACTTGGCCTCGTGGTGACACTGTTATCTTGGCATGTGCATGCATGAACCAGTCCTTAGATCTACGGCAAGTAAAACCACCATCTCATGCTACCTCATTCACAAACCCAGGCTTGCCTAGATCTCCCTCCTATCCATATTCATTAACCTCATCAGTTACTTATTATCAGTACAAGTGCAGTTAGCTAGACACATCTATCTCGCTTCCCAATCCCATAGACTCAGCGAAGCATAAAGAAAAAACCATACCCGACTCATAAACTTTCCAGGCGACAAGGGTGGTTTAATCAAAACTAGTAAACTCCTATAAAAGGGCTTCCCATCATGTTTGACTCAGTACGCACACCTTTTCGCAAAACAAAACAGTTTTACCCAAAACATAGGATCAATATGGTCAAGGAGCACTTGCCTTGTTCTTGCAGTTCCGGTTGTTCTTGATTCTCAAAACCTTGTTGCTGCAGCTCGTCGTAGACAGCTCCCTGAGCTTGTCCTGCTATGTAGGATTTACGTGCATACAAGATTCACAGCAATAAATATCATGCGCAAACCTTGAACTAGATCCGCTGATGCACATGCATGCTATCCTATGATTTTTATTAGATTGGTGTGCTCTTGCATGGCTTGCATGGGCAGAGGTGTTCGGATGAAAGGTGGACGTGGCGATGATCTTGCCTTTAGATCAAACTGATCATCGAGTGATCTGCCCATGAGAAGGCTTCTGTTCGAAAGGAATTGAAGGACAAATGCAAAGGGATGAACACAATGATGTCGTAAGGTGGTATTGAGGTCCTACCTCACGCTCTTCTTGACTTCGTGGTCCTCCTCAGACCGCTTGGTTCTTCTCCGATGATCTCCCTTGTTCCGCTTCGGCGATGTTTTGCTCGGCGAGTTAGGGCTAGGGCTCTAAGTCGTCGGCTCAGGAGTTGAAAGAGAAGTTTGTGGTTTCGGCCAGAGGTTTTGGGTTCTATTTATAATCGGGAAGAGAAGAGTCCTAATCTGATTGGATCCCGAAAAAGAGTCTTATTCAGATCTTTGTTGGATCCTAACGTCTTATCTTTGGTAACATCGTGGAATTTAGATTGGTTTCTGTTGCGTCCCGGTATCTTTACGCGTAAAAACTGCTCCAGAACTCGTTACCTTCGCGGCTGTCGAAGTGTTCGGTCGACACTTCCCCCGGGCCTGCACTGGGCAGCCCGCGGAGGTTCTTTTTTCGGTGGGGCTAGTCCCTTGCGGAGAGCTTGCACAGATGGACGAGTTAGTAAGAGCTTGACGCGGTGAGTTTTACGTGGTTCAGGCCGCTGGAGCGTAAAACCCTACGTCCATGGCGAGCTATGGAGCTCGCTGTATTGCTTGCTGCTCAGGGCCGGAGTCCTGAGCTTGGGGGTGAGTTACAGCTTGGGAGTCTATGGCTAGCGTATGAGTTGAAAAGTGCGAACCCTTGCTATCGTCGCCTACCCGAGCCTTTTATAGTCCAAGACTCGGGCGGCTTACAAGGGGAGCCGGGACCCGACAGGTGGTCCCGGGAAGATTGTCTATTATCTACCGTATCTGCAGTTATGCCGGTAGTTGTCTCTGGTCGAAGGCTTCTGAGTCTTCATCTTGCCGTCCTGCCCATGCCGCATGCTAGTCGTAGTGGTTGATGACGGCGCAGGAGGCATGGGATGTCTTGTCGCGGTGTTTATTGGCTGGCAGGTTCTGACACCGCGCGCCAGTCTGTGATGCGACTGGGCGCAACGGCACCTGACAGAGGCGTGCTCCGCGTCTCCGCGTCTTGGGAAGACGCGGGCCTTGAATACCTTGTACGGGCAAGGTATGGGGCGTCTTTACGCCCGCTGCCTATCTCTCGGGGGCAGGCAGCGCCGTTCTGCTGCCACGTGGCAGGCCCGGAGCCCTTCTCAGAGGAGAGGAGGGCCCGGTCCATGGGGCACGTGGAGCCTCCGGACCTTTCCCCGTGGAGGGGGTGGCTTGGCTTCTGTCGGCCACGTGGCGGGCCCGGAGCTCTCCTCTGAGGAGTGGGAGGCCCGGCCCCCTGGACGCGTGGCGCCTTCGGACCTCTCTCCCGCGGAGGGGGAGGTCCAGCTTCTGTATGCCAGAGGCGGGCCCGGAGCTCTCCTCTGAGAAGAGGGAGGTCCGGCCCCGCCGGACGCGTGGCGCCTTTGGAGCTCTCCCTGCGGAGAAGGGCGAGTTCCTTAGGCATTTTCTCCTGTGCGCGGGGGTACCCCATATCTCAGGTACCGACAGTGGCCCCCGGGCCCATCTCGGGGGAGATAGCGAGCCCGAGGTGGGACCTCCGTCTCTTCCGATCCGCGCACTTTCTCTAAGTCCCGAATTGACTGCTGCCGGAGCACGAACGGCCGCGGGATCGTCGGAGCATGCGCTCACTTGATGGTTGCTTTTACTGCGGCGGTTCCCAAGACTGCCACTTCTGCACGTCGCAGCGCTTTCTTTGGGAACCGCCGAAGTGCCTTGCCGGCTCATCTTCTCAAGAGACTGACTCCTTGACCCACCGCTTCAGTTGGGCGGCTTGGGTCCACCTGTCATCGGCACTCGGTTTAGGAGCCGAAGCGGTTGCCGATGCAGTGTATCCGAAGAGTTCCGAATCGCTTGGAATTGCACCCGGGAAGTTTTTAGAGGGGATCTTACCCACATTGCGGCTTCCCTTCACACTTCTCTGCGTTTCTTCTCGGACTCTTGTGCTTTTGCTCTCTTGCCCTTGAGTTCTCCCTTGCCATGGCCTCCAACCCGCCACCAGAGAAGAAGCGCGCTCGATCTCCTCCAGCGGTGGCGTCTGTGCCAAGTCGGGAATCTGGGGTGCCTGGCACTCCCTCCGGTGGCGACTTGAAGAGGCCTCGGGCTGATGCGTTGAGGGAAGCTTCTGGGGCGCCCTCCGTTCCGCCAGTTCAAGCGACTGCGGAGCGGCCGTCAGTGACGGTAGCGGGCTCTGGGAGTCCTACCTCGGCTCGGAAGTCGGGGTTCAGAGCCCGCTGGAGTGTCCGTGCTTCCCGGCCATCCCCGACTTCCGGGGAGTCTGTGCCGTTGCGCTCGGAGCCAGGGGCAACTGCCGCGGCCCCCAGGCCAGCGCGAACTTCTCCTGTTCCGGTGTGCCAAGACTCCGCGGCGGCGTCGTCTCTTCCTGCCGAGACGGCCACCGCGGCCCCCAAGCCAGCGCAGGTTGACCCTGTACTAGGCGCCCGGCCTTTATGTGGCGGACCGGAATCCGCTCATCCAGGATCGCAGAGGGTGGTGCCGCGCGATACGACACCCGACAGCACATGTCATAAGAACACATTATATTACATGGGAAAGACAAAACGAATGTACAAAATAGTACACTTCTCAGTTACAAACTAGGGTCTTTTATTACACAGCGGAAGTTTCTTTTATACAACTCACGCCCGCCTATCTAGCAAAAGTCGGTTGCCCAGCCCTAGGGCAACCCACACTAGCTGCACGTCTCAGCTCAGCGCGGCGTGTATGGCTCCCACTCAGCCGTGGTCCCCGACGGAGGGTAACCCTCGCCGGTGGACTCGTACTCCGAGTCCGTGGGTGGCTCCTCACCTGAAAAACACTTAAGCAGCAACCGTGAGCACGAAGGCTCAGCAAGGCTTAACCGACTCACCTAAGCATGCAACTCTACATGAGGGGTACCATGACATAGGATAGCAATGTTGCAGCAAATGGACACGCCTACAAGTTCATCCTTAGTTCATCTTTTAGCAACAGGTTAACAGTTCATAAAGCTGAAATTTAGTAAGCAATATTTGGTGGCACACATGTAGCAATACAATTATATCAATCAGCATCATTGAATCAACATATTTCATCCATTAGTCTACGTTACGACACAGTGAACAAGCGGTACTCGTCACCGCGAGGGACGGTGAATCGACTCAATATACACCTGCAGGGAAAACCCAAAGAGCACTTCACGTACGCCCACCCGTGGAGCTGCACAGCACGCTCACTCGATGTCGTACGGGACAACCTTTCACCCAACAGCCCAAACGTCGAACCGGTCGCACCGAAACGAGCAGGAGGTTCCCCACACGGAGCATCTCTCTATGCCCGTTGGCAGATTTCCACCTTGCTGCCCTCAACCTACACCTATAAATCGGTGTGCTATGCCTCGACGCCCGAAGGTTTAGGCTACATCGGTTTATCGGGGCCCATATATCCGATATGCCTTCGGTACGTTCAATACTTGTTCAGCAGGGCCGCACACGGATCGGTCCTCAATAGACATGGACAGGGCTGCGCACACAAGACTTCCTCTTGCTGCGCCCTAGCCCCTGCCTAGTCTCATTTTCATTACTAAAGTGATCTCACATCACTCAACCGAACCCGTGTGTCCCAATGCCTATCTCGCGAGTAGATTCCAACTACTCGACTTGTACCGAAGTCCTATGACTCATTAAGCATGGCCTGTCTACTCGAGGTCCTTGACACTACCCTCACTCTTTTAGGAACCTTTGGTTATGCAAGTGGGGTTTCATTCATCCTATACCTAATGCACATACATACTTCATATGACACATGTAAACAAAGTAAGACTTATAAAAAGGGTTAATGCAAACCGGGGCTTGCCTTGTTGCTGCTGGTCAGGGGTTAAGTCTTCGTCCGGAAGAAGGAAGTCCAGCACTTCCGGAGTCTCTTCTTCAACGGCTACACGTTAATGAAATACTACATGTTAATTTAGATGCAAATGTGAGTTTTAGAGTAAGACTTCTACTATTAGTTCTAATAACCAGCCTCTAACACCTGGAACTTTGTTTAAGAATTTAAAGATGAACTGGGTGTTGGTGGTTTGGCTTAGACTTAATCCCCTGGTTCAATGCTAAGTGGTTTTCCCCCTTTTCCATATTAACCCTTCAAGTGGTTAAACAGGACAGGGGTGATCCAGAGGTCCAATGGAGCGGAGAATTTTTGTGTGAGTTCCTTGTCACAAGAAAACTCTCTGGACTAAACCTTAGCACTTTTCATGGAATGGTTTGCTCAGAATAATTCTCTTGGCAAATCAGCAAGGAAGAATTTTATTCTGAGGTAATACCCCTGTTCATGCTCAACTTAATGAACTACAATTTCAATTATAGCTCGTAGAGTTTGCCTGAATTTTCCTAACATTTTTGGGGTTAAGAATTGCCCAGAATTGAATTTCCAAGTTTTGGAAATTCTCTGAAAATGTTTCTGTATTCAAATGAACACAGCACCTTCCAATTTGAATTGCTCTGACCAAATCAACTCCAAATGGTCTGAAACTTTTACAGGGGTTTACTAATGTCCTAAATAACATTCTGGCAAAATTTGAGGATTTTTGGATGAACCAAACTCCCTCTAAAATTCTTTTGCTGAAAAGATTTAAAGAATTTTCCAGAATTAATTAATGGGTGTCATACAAATTGGGTTGTATATCTTGACAGAGCTAGGCAAGATGAATCCAACCCAATTTGAATCACTAAATTTGGAGCTTCCTAGCAAAAGTTATGGGGTTCTAAAGTTTGCACTAAAACTGGAAATTTCAGAAATGTTTAAATCCTGCGGGTGGGTCCACGTACACGTGTCGACCGCTGGATCCGAGCCACACAGGGCCACAGACTCCTTCCCGCGCGGCCGCACTGGATCCCGGACCACAGAGAATCCCACCCCTTTATTTCCAGCCGCTTACGCGTGGGGCCTACCCCTTCGTCCTCCTCCGGCCACCCGCGCGACCCCGCCGCCAAGCTCGCCGGAGCTCTCGCCGGAGACGGGTTCCGGTCCTCGGAGCTTGCTGAATCTCGCCGCCAGTACCTATCTCGGCCTGAGGAACACGGTGGTGCCCTCCCCAGAACTTGACAACCACCGGAACAGTGCTCCCGACGGCAACAGCGGCCGGGAGCTCACCGGCGACGTCCAACTCGGCATCCCACGCACCTTTTTCGATGCGGTTTGCTCGGGGAGCTCCGCTGACACCTGCTGGTCACGGACATGTGAGGGGGCCCGACCCCGATCACAGGGTCGTGCCGTCTTGCCCGAGGAATCGCATTGGGTGGTGCCGTGTTATGCGGCACCCAACAGCGCACATATAAGGAACACAGTATTACATAAATCAAAAGCGGAAGGTTACAATTATTCTTTGCGAATAATTTACATAAAATAACTACAGCGGAAGTCTATAACCAGCTCACGTTGAATAACTATGAAGCACCGAGAAGAGGTCCAGCCCGCGGACTCCTCTCGCTAGCAACACGAAGACAAGGCAGCGGCTAGGTTCTCCATGGGTGACATGACTCGGAAGTTCCCGAGTCTCACCGGACAACCTTCTTTATAGCGTCGATGCTTACCTGCAAAACCACTTATATAGCAAGAGTGAGCACAAAGGCTCAGCAAGACTTAACCGTCTCTCCTAAAGCAGGAAACTCTACATGAACGTAACCTAAGACCTATCCTGTAATTTGCGAAAAGACTCGCCTACGAGTTCATCCTTAACTTTCAGATTTTAGCCATAATAGTAGTGACCTTGCGCCCAGCAACATTGGAACTCCACAATCAAACAAGAAACGCTTCATTCCAATGTTACTTGTCCCAAGGTGAAAAATAAATTTAGTTTGCTCTATCTCTACTTCAAACATGGTTTTTATGCAACTTAACATAATCACAACAGCAATTATACTTTTTGCAAACTGTTTCCACACAAGTTAATTAACTACGTCACAACATGGGAGCAAGCGGTACTCAATAACCGCGAGGGACGGTGATTCGAATCAAACACTACCCGGATAACTCGACACATACGCCCGCCTCTGAAGACCCATCTCTGGCGTCCTTCATTACGTCGTATGTGGCAACCTTTCTCAGGACACTAAACTGTAGAACCGGTCGCGCCGTCTCGGGCTCATAGGTCTAACGAGACGATGTGGTATGCCTCTACAGTCCAGTGAACCTGGTACATCGGTTTCCTGGTTCCCATATATCAGTAAGCATCCGGTACACAACTCAATACTTGCTCCTGGACGCGGCATACGCATCGGTCCTTAACCGACACAGGCAGAGCTACTCGACCAAGACCTCGTCTTGTCGCAGCCTAACCCCTCTGCCCGGTCTCATCTTTAGAAATGTAAACTTTAGTTTGCTTCCTTTCCCAACCACACTTATGATATTCTAAACTATAGCTCGCGAGTAGTTTCCAACTACTCGTCTTCTACCGGATGCCCTAGTCTATTTAGCATTGCCCTATTCTACAGCGATGACACATTTCTACCCTTGACCTCAGGGTTCATGTTTGGTTATGAAAGTGGAGTATCACACATCCTTGACCTAATGCACATACAAAGTTTGACCCATAGTAGTGAACAAAACAAAAACTTTAAAAACAACTTAAGTGCAAACCGGGGCTTGCCTTTGTTTTGCAGGTGTCTAAAGTCAGATAAGATGAAGTTAGTTGCTGATGATGACTTGAAGCTGAATCACTGCCTTCTTGCTTCTTACTCCCAGCTCAACTCCTCCTTCTTCACTTTCCACGTCGAATCACTATACGTTAGGAACATGCATATCTTTAATTGTAAAACTTTTTGCTAACAAATGCTACAGACAAGTTTAAAACTGGAACTTTGTTTAAGAATTTAAAATGACACTGGGGGTGGTGGTTTAAGTGTGTGTTTGACCACTATCATCAAGTGAGAAGTGAGGTTCATCACTTGGGTGGGGGATCAACTAATGGTTGAACAGAACACTAATGATCCAGGGCTCCAATGGAGATGGGAATTTTCTTGGAAGTTCCTTGTCACAAGAAAGTCCTCTGGACCAAAATTCAGAACATTTCACTAATTGGATCACCCAGAACAATTCCCTAAGCATTTAAGCAAAAAGGAATTAATTCTGATTAAATTTGCACTTTCATGCAATTCCCAGTGAACTATAATTTCATACATAGCTCAGAGAGTATGTCTGAATTTTTCCTAGGATTTTTGGAGCTAAGGAATGGCTAGAACTGAATTTCCAAGTTTTGGAAATTCTCTGAAAATGCTTCTGTATTTATTTGAATACAGAAATTTGGAATTAGAATTACCCTAACCAAATCAACTCCCAATAAGCTGAAACTTTTACAGGGGTCTCCTAATATCCTGAAGAATATCCTGGCGAAATTTGGGAAATTTTGGATGAACTAAACTCCCTCTAAAATTCTTTTGCTGAAAAGCTTTAAAGAATTTTCCAGAATTTTCTATTGGTTTTCATGCAAATTGGGTTGCATATTTGGATAGAGCATTTCATCCTGAATCCAACCCAATTTGAATCACTAAATTTGGAGCTCTCTAGCAAAAGTTATGCAGATCCAAAGTTTGAACCAATTCTGGAATTCAAATTAATTCGGGAAAAGTTCAAACTCTGCCTGTGGGTCCACCCTACACGTGTCAACCGCCGGGATCACGCCACACGGGGCCACAGACCTTTTCCCGCGCCACCACACGGGATCACACGCCACAGCTGATCCGGAGTTTTAATCTTCAGCTGCTGACACGTGGGCCCGGTGGGGTCTTCTTCTTCCTCTCGCTCCCGCGCCTCCCCCTCGCCGGCGCTCCACTGGAGCTCGCCGGACCCGGCTTCCCGGCCACCTCTCGGCCGGAGACTCGCCGCCTGGGGGTTTTCAGGGTCGGGGAACAAGTCTGCGGGGGTGGCTCGGGCTGCCGGTGGCCGGAAGTAGGCCGGCGACGAGCCGCGGCCTTCGGTGATGATCGGCACCGTCGCCCGAGCACATCAGCCCACCAAAAGCTCGGCGGATCCGCTCTAAAGCATCAGTGGAGGTCAGGCAATCTCGGCGTGGCCTCAACCTGGCTCGGGAAGGACGGCAAACCGGTTGTCACCGTGCGCCCGAGGGTTCCCGCCATGATCGCCGTTCGGAAACTTCAAATGATCTGCTAATATGGGGTTTCAAGCCAGGATTGGGGAGGGGATCGGGTCGTCCTTGAGTCTAGGTCCTTTGAGCACAGTTTAGTGACCTAAAGACGAGAAGGGAGTGGGAATTTGAAGAATTCGTACCAGAACGTCGCCCTGTGGTCGCCGGCGAAGTTTTTCCGAATTCCTGCTTGGTGGTTCACGGCTTGCCTTGTGGTTTGGGTGGAAGCAGCAGGGCCCGCTGGCACGTCCGGGGACGTCCTTTCTTGGCCGTGAACGGTGCTAGACTCCACTGCCCACGGGAGCTCTCTCCTCGGTTTTCTTTCGGCTGCCGCGCGAACACGGCGCCCCTGCGGCCGAGAGGACCAAACTCTGTCGCTTTTGTGGCGGGGAGACGAAGAGTGGGCGCGCGGTGTTTCTCAGTAGCTCGGAGGGAGGCTGTGCACGGTGTTTCTATGCCTCCCCGATCAGACCCGAGGCGGCGGCGAGCTCGACGTTTATCGAGCGCGAGGTGAAGAAGGGAAAACCGCGTTGGCTCGGTTCAGAGAGAAGGATCACGCCGAGGCAGGGGGAAGGCGGTAAGCTGGTCGCCAGCACACGATGGCGGGGGTGAGGCGGTGGCTTCGGTGCTTCGGTGTAACCGCGGTGTCGCCCGGGGAGTGAGCTGCGTTCGTGTGTGACCGAGAGTAAAACTTAGCCAGTAAGTTTGCTCTCCCCTCTCAATGACAACTGGGGCCCACAACTCCCCTCAGCACCAAAAGATCTCCAACTTTTAACACCTTGCAAAATTCAGCTGTGAGGGGTCCAAATTCAAAAGCCAATGTGCCATTTGACAAATTATGCCACAGTTTCAAATTTAAATTCAAATTTGGATGGAATTCACAAGTTCCTTTGATATTCCTATCAAAGCACCTCCAAATTTGCTCCAAATTTGCCCCCTCTACAATTTGAACCTGGGGAGTTTGAATATGAACTCTGATCTATTAGTTGGTTATTGCAAATACAACTTTTTAAACATCAGTTGGCATTTTACTTTTTGGAGGTGGCCTCTCCTCTTTTTGGAAGTGACCCTCTTAATTCAAACTGAATTCAAGGTTTTATTGCTCATGCCAACACTTTCATGAGTAAACAAAAGTTTTTGTAAGTCCCATTTCTTGCATATAAACTCAACTTTATTCATAGCTCAAGTTTTCTATTCACAAGTTTTGGGACTTTTACATTCCTCCCCCCTTAAAAAGAATCTCGTCCCGAGATTCATGATTAAGGACAAGGTGGAGAGGACAGTTACTCAACATACGCCTCTAACAACTCCGGATGATTGCGTTGCAAATATTCCTCGCTTTCCCATGTAGCTTCGTCGGACGTGTGATTTTCCCATAGCACTTTGAAAAATCGCAGCGTCCGATTCCTGGTTTCGCGAGTCTTTTCATCAATTATCTGGGTTGGTCGCTCAACATATGTGAGGTCCGGCTTCAAATTTTCTATGTCTCCCGTGATAATCTCCGTTGGAACTTTTAAACACTTCCGCAACTGAGATATGTGGAAGACGTTATGTACTCCGGCTAAGGTTGCCGGTAGCTCCAAACGGTATGCCACGGGTCCACACCTTTCCAGGATGGCGAAGGGACCGATAAAACGCGGAGCTAGTTTCCCTTTCACTCCGAATCGGTGAATACCCTTCATGGGAGATACGCGGAGGTAGACGTGGTCTCCAACTTGAAAGTTCAGAGGACGACGTCTCTTATCCGCATAGCTCTTTTGCCTGGACTGAGCGGCTTTCAGATTTGCTTGAATAAGTCTTACCCGCTCTTCGGCTTCATTTACGAGATCAATCCCGTAAGTTACCCTCTCGCCGGATTCACACCAGTTCAAGGGTGTGCGGCACTTCCGGCCGTAGAGAGCTTCATAAGGCGCCATTTTGATACTTGATTGATACCCGTTGTTATATGAGAACTCTGCCAACGGTAAGTGATCATCCCAGCTCTTACCGTGGTGGATGACACATGCTCTCAGCATATCTTCAAGTATTTGATTCACCCTCTCAGTTTGTCCATCGGTTTGAGGGTGATACGCGGAGCTTTGAATCAATTTAGTTCCCAAGGATGTGTGCAGCTGTTCCCAGAAACGGGATACGAACAGCGATCCTCTGTCGGAGACAATGGTACGGGGAACTCCGTACAGGCATAAGATTCGTGCTATGTATAACTCCGCATATTGCTTGGCGCTGTAGTTGGTATGCACCGGAATGAAACGTGCCGATTTGGTTAATCGATCAACGATTACCCAAATCGAGTCATGGTGGTGGGAGGTCATCGGCAACCCAACGATGAAATCCATACTCAAGTCTTCCCACTTCCATGCCGGTATTTGTAGCGGTTGCAGCAGGCCCGACTTCTTCACATGGTCGGCCTTAACTCTTCGACACGTATCACATTCTGATACGTATTTAGCAACTTCTCTCTTCATCCGGGTCCACCAGAATTTAGTCCTCAATTCTTGGTACATCTTGTTGCTGCCCGGATGAATAGAAAATTTGGATAAGTGAGCCTCATCCAAAATTTTCTTCCGCAGCCTCATATCACGGGGTACGACTATCCGGTCCTTGAACCACAAGGTATCTTCCTCATCTAACCGGAAACATTTCATCTCCCCGTTCTTTAACCTCCTTTTGATATGAGCCATGCCCTTGTCTCTCCTTTGAGCTTCCATCACCTCCTCTCTTATTGTGGGTATGAGAGCTAGATTATGCAAAGCTCCATATGGAACCAAGTAGAGACTTGGTTCTTCCTCTTCTATCGGCGTAATGATTAGGTTATGAATATGAGACTTCCGGCTGAGCGCATCGGCAACCACATTTGCCTTGCCCGGATGATAATGAATTTCAATCTCATAGTCCTTGATCAGCTCCAACCATCGCCGTTGTCGCATATTCAACTCTTTCTGAGTGAATATGTATTTCAAACTTTTGTGGTCGGTGTAGAGATGAACCAGATTTCCCAATAGGTAATGTCTCCACATCTTCAAAGCTAACACCACGGCAGCCAGTTCGAGATCATGAGTTGGATAATGTTGCTCATGATTCCGTAATTGCCGTGACCCATATGCGACCACACGTCCTCCTTGCATGAGTACACACCCAAGCCCGACGCCGGATGCATCACAATAAACATCAAAAGGCTTGGTAGTATCCGGTTGAGCTAGAACCGGGGCTGTTGTGAGGTGTTTCACCAATGCTTGAAAAGCTTCCTCACATGGCTTGCTCCAATCATACCTGATGCCTTTCTTCAGTAGCTCCGTCATAGGTTTGGAGATTTTTGAGAAGCTCGGGATGAACCTCCGATAATATCCCGCCAAACCCAAAAAGCTACGAACTTCATGGACTGATGTTGGAGACTTCCACTTCAGCACTTGTTCAATCTTGCTTGGATCAACAGCAATGCCTTCTGCTGAAATAATGTGCCCAAGAAATGGCACTTGGTTGATCCAGAATTCACATTTACTAAACTTTGCATAGAGCTTGTGATCTCGCAGTCGTTGGAGCACAATATGCAAATGTTTAGCGTGTTCCTCTTCAGATTTGGAATAGACCAAAATGTCGTCGATGAATACCACGACGAACTGATCCAGCTCCGGCATGAACACCGAGTTCATAAGGTACATAAAGTGAGCCGGAGCATTGGTCAACCCAAATGACATGACAAGATATTCATAGAGTCCATATCTTGTCGAGAATGCTGTTTTCTGGACATCTTCCGCTCGAATCTTGATTTGATGATATCCCGACCTTAAGTCCATCTTGGAGAAGACTTTAGCACCCACTAGTTGATCGAAGAGGATATCAATTCTTGGTAGTGGATACTTGTTCTTTATGGTCACAGCATTTAAAGGACGATAATCGACGCATAGCCTCAGCGTCTCATCCTTTTTCTTCACGAACAACGCTGAGCAACCCCATGGTGATGAACTTGGACGAATAAACCCCTTGTCCATCAGATCTTTCAGTTGCTCCTTCAATTCTGCTAATTCATTCGGAGCCATTTTGTATGGTCTCCGAGAGATCGGCGTGGTTCCCGGTATCAACTCTATTTTGAACTCCACCTCGCGCTCAGGTGGTAGGCCTGGAAGGTCTTCGGGAAACACGTCCGGATATTAACGGACTACCGGAATGTCTTCTAACTTGCACACCTCGGCATTACATACTTCCGGGCCTTTAGAAACCGCTTCGCCGAGATACAAAGTTTGACGTCCGTGAAGTGGAGAGTCCAAGTGAACAGTCCTGTTCTCGATGTCCAGGACAGCCTTATGGAAGGTCAACCATGATATTCCCAATATGGCATTGATTCCCTGGTCTTCGAGAATAATGAGGGTGGTAGGATAAATTTTTCCACCCAAGCAAAGTGGTGCTCGAGAAACGACTTCATTAGTTGATATGTCTCCACCTGGCGAATGAATAAGGTCAGAACCTTTGGTGATAGTGGTGGAGATCTGATCTCTGATTACCGTTGCCCGGCTAATGAAGTTATGTGTTGCACCAGAGTCGAATAAAATGACAACCGGCTTGTCATTTAAGGTGAACCTGCCGGCAAGAACAGGTCCTCCCTTTGGCAGATCATCGACTGACACATAATTGACTGTTCCCACTTTTGACATAGCTTTTCTGGGCTGCCCAAGATCACTTTTTGGAACTGGACCCGCAGACACAATGTTACTGCTCGGTTCAGTTGCTTCATTGACGTTGGGCTCATTGTCAATATAAAGTGGGACAGCACTTGGTTCAGCTGAGAAGTCACCTTGTTCATTTTCAGCCTCTTGAGGGTAACAATATTCTAGTGCACCTTGTTGACACTGAGGTGCATAAGAAATAAGTTGCTGCTGCGGTAGAGGTGAATAAGACCTCTGTGGAGTAGAAGAGTCGTCACACTCCCAGAATGATTGCACCTCTTGTGGAATCTCTCGACCGGAAGGTGAACGGATTACCAACCGATACTTCTGAGGTAGACGATTGTCTTCATCTTGTGATGAATCCCTCTCCCTCTTTTCCTTGAGGTAGAGGTTGGAATAATATTCTTGAGCGATAGTACAGCTCACAAACTCATCAAAATTCTCTTGGCTAACTTGAGCCAATTCACATCGCAGCCTAGCAGTCAGCCTTCGGTAGAAATGATAACCTTTCATGGCTGGTGATTTCACATAGTCAGGGACATATTGAGCTAAGCGATTGAATTCCTTCGCATACTCAATAACACTCATGTCCCCTTGCTTTAGACTCCAGAACTCATCCAGACTGGTTTGCATTATGCCCGCAGGGATGAAACGAGCACGAAATGCAGCCTGGAACTCCGCCCATGTGACACGATGCCCTGCTGGTTGAACAGCAAGGTACTCTGCCCACCATGCTCCAGCAAAGCCATGAAGCTGTTGAGCGGCATATAGAGTCTTCGAGAACTCGTCACATCGGATCAGCCCAAGCTTGGACTCAATGACACGTAACCAGTGATTTGCTTCACAATGGTCAGCCGCCTCGGAGAATACCGGCGGTTGTGTCGCCAAGAAATCCAGATACGTGCTCTGGGTTGGCATGTGATGTTGAGCTTCTCGATCTATGCCTTGTTGAACTAGAGTTTGGAGAGTTTCATTCATTTTGGCCATAATTTCCGCCAATCCGGTTGGCGATGGCTCTTGTGATGAAGTCGAGTCATTCCCACCCCGACTGGAACCTCCAATCTCCATTTGAGAATGTGTACGTACCATACTGCACGAAACAAAATTTTGAGTCCATCAAAATTCTATCCCAGTAGTAAGTAAAGATAAGTAAAACATGAACATGTCATGAACTTTATGAAAGCATAACCACATTCATGTTTAAACAAATCTTATGTACGCTAAGTTAATCAGCGGGACTACCCTGACCAGCTCACACAAACTCCAAATTTTACTCAAGTTATCAACAGATTCTAGACTTGAGTTCCATACCAAAGTTTTAGTAAACTTCAGTAGCTTTCCAACAAGTACTTATGTGCTCCTTAAGGATTCTTCTACAGGGAGTTATGGCTTAAAAACAGAAAGGTCCAGAGAGGTTTTTGCTACTGTCCTGGTTCTGAACAGTTTTCCTTCAACTGGACATTTCACCAACTTAAAGTGTGATTTTGCTCTGGAGGTCTACAAGGTTATTGTAGAGCACTTGAAAATCTTTCCAGAACTGTATCATACACCTTAATTGGTTAAAGCTACTCAGAGTTATGCTCCGATAAAGTCCAGCAAGAATCCCTGCCAGAAACAGAGCACTCTGTTTTTGAAAACTTTAATACCTGGTTATACTCCCATTTGAATCTTAGCTCAAAATAAGAGTTCAGTAACTAATATTTGTTTCAAACTTCCATTTTTAATTGAAAGTTAGTTCATGAATTATTTCTTCATAGGGACGAGGTTATTATGTGTAGTACGGTGTCGATGCACCGTAAGAAACATGTCGGTACTACGTTGCCTCTCCAAAAGAAAATCCTAAACCGGCTTATACCGGAATATACGTATTATCAGTGGCACTAAAACGGTCTCTCGCACACGTGTACTACACGGGATACGTACGTGGTTAGTACCTGCAGAAAAACACTCAATAATGGTGCACTCAAAGGTTTGTTTCATTTCAGGCAGTTCCATATTTAAAAGTAAATACAAACGCCCGTATCATTGTCATACGGCAGTCCTTGAGTTAAGTCACGTCTCAAGGTACGTGATCGTGTTTCAACACCACACGACGGGGAACCCGAGTATGTCATGAACGGGTCGTCACGGTTGGGAATGTTATCAACCCAACGGATACCACCTACTGCCCTGCAGGGCACGCCGATGGCAAGCGCTGCGTATGTCCTCCTGGGCTACTTCCAGACGAACACACTATCGCGTTACTGACCACACGATGGGGTCTCCACTTACTTGCCTAATGCATGCTAGGGATCAGCGTTTCATATGAACTCAGGAACATGAAGAGTCCAAGAGTTTCATATTAACATCTCACACCAAGCTGTGAGATCTAACCCTGAACCACTTTCCTCGTCAGGGGATCTAACCGAAATTGAACCGCTTTCGGTGGCGTTCCTTAACATTCTTACCTGAACGTAGGTGCGTCGTTACATAATCAAAATTCAGAATTATAACACATATGTTAGTGCTGCCACTTTAAGTAACTATACTACTATAGTCCTTATGTGGGCCTAATATCGTTTCCTCACCGTATCCTAAGTTTTTGTCGTAATACGATCCTTACTCCGTGTGCTATTACCAATGCGGCTCTGATACCACGCTGAGGGGGCCCGACCCCGATCACAGGGTCGTGCCGCCTTGCCCGAGGAATCGCATTGGGTGGTGCCGTGTTATGCGGCACCCAACAGCACACATATAAGGAACACAGTATTACATAAATCAAAAGCGGAAGGTTACTCTAATACTGTGTTCCTTATATGTGTGCTGTTGGGTGCCGCATAACACGGCACCACCCAATGCGATTCCTCGGGCAAGGCGGCATGACCCTGTGATCGGGGTCGGGCCCCCTCAACATGGACACCGATCCCCGTGAAAATGGCGGTAACTACGACCTCACCGGCGACCTAGGCCGGATATCGGCTGTGCTTCAGAAAACTTCAAAGAACCGTCAACCTAGCCCACGGTTTTTACTGGTTTTCGATCCTAGGTGGTCATGGCCGTGTATAGAGCGTGTGCATGACTCGGTTTGCCCGGTGATGAGCTAACCCCCACGAATTTTGGGATTTTGTGGCAGCTCGGTCTCAAGACACCCGAAGCTTTCCCGGCGAAATACTCCCTCGACAGCCCATGAAATGAAGAACGGTAGGGACTAGAAGAATCAGCACCTTAAGGCGGTCCTTTCTTGTGTGGCTCGTCGGGCACGAGCGCGCCTGTGCTGGCCGGACGCCGGCGATCAGAGAGGGCGGCGTTTCTGTGCTCGCGCGGAAACGAGGAAAGAGCTCGGTAGGGGGGGGGGGTTCTCGTTTGGAAAGCAGGAGGAAGGCGGCGTGGGCTGTGCGCTGGCCTTTAAGCCGCGGTATGGCACCGTGAGGTGGCCGATCGCTGCCTCGGTGGCTCGCCGCCGTTCCCTGGCTTGCGCGCGAAGTCGGGGTCGGCTGCAGCAACCGACTGCCCCTCCTGTGTGCCACTGACCTGTGGACCTCCCCCTTTCTCCTTTTTCCCTAATATTTCTTTTCTGTTTTTGTTAATTATCCCACCAGCTACTCACAATTTAATGTGAGACTTAGCTCCCAAGTCTTTGTTTGAATTTGAATTCTCAAATTCAAACTTTGTTTGGTTAAATGTGCTTCATATTTAAACTGAAATTCAAATTCAGTTTTGAATTCTTGCAAATTTAGCTCTTGACAAGATGAGCTCCAATGGGGATGAAAATTGGTGGGTTTACTCAGAGAAATGTGCTGAGTATAGATATGGAGCTAACTTTTGGATTTGGGTGATGAAAGTTGCTGCAATTTGAATTTACATTCAAATTGGCCTCTTTTTGAAATAACCCAAAAGTGCCTCAAAAAGTGTTGAATTTGCATGAGCTTTGGACTGAACCTTCCCAAGACTTTTAAATTCTAGGGGTGAGCTCAACCTCTCATGTTCATGTGTAGAAACCCTACTTTGTGAAAGTGAAGGCTTTCCCCTCTAATCATTCTTTTGATGGAGGTTACTTGCTCTTCACAACATTTCCTAAGGTGTCCACAATAAAAACTGTGGTGTTGTGAGGTGAAGAAAAGTTTTTGCAAGTCCCTTTTCTTGGGCTTTTACATCCCTCCCCCCTTAAAAGAATCTCGTCCCGAGATTATAAAAGAATAGATAGCGATGTAATAGAGACTTACCCGTGTTGAGAAGCCATGAACTCCGGGTAATTTGAGCGAAGGAACTCCTCGCTCTCCCACGTCGCTTCTTCGGCGGTGTGGTTGCTCCAGAGTATTTTGTAGAACCACAACGTTCTGCTGCGTGTGGTCCTGGCTTTCTCATCAAGAATTCCCACCGGATATTCATCATATGTTAAATCCGGTTTCAGCTCGCCGATGTCTTCGGTAGGAACAGCAGCCGTATGCTTCAAGCATTTTCGCAGTTGCGAAACATGGAAAATATCATGGACACCAGCCAGAGATGCCGGTAGCTCCAATCGATACGCTGCTGGTCCACACTTCTCGGTGATAGCGTAGGGTCCAATGAAACGGGGAGCGAGCTTCCCCTTCACACCGAACCGGTGCACGCCCTTCATTGGAGACCCGCGGAGGTACACGTGTTCCCCAACGTCAAAGTGCAACGGTGTACGCCTCTTATCAGCGTAGCTCTTTTGTCGGGATTGAGCGGCCTCCAAATTGGCTTGAATTGTCCGAACGCGCTCCTCGGCATCGTTCACCACATCAACCCCGAATGTGACCCTTTCACCGGACTCGCACCAGTTTAATGGGGTGCGGCATTTACGACCGTAGAGAGCTTCGTAAGGTGCCATTTTGATACTCGCCTGATAGCCGTTGTTGTACGAGAATTCCGCCAATGGTAGGTGATCATCCCAGTTCCTACCATGGTGGATGGCACATGCTCTCAACATGTCTTCCAGGACTTGATTCACCCTCTCTGTCTGGCCATCTGTCTGAGGGTGATAGGCGGAGCTCCTGATCAACTTAGTACCCAATGCAGCGTGTAGCTGCTCCCAAAAGCGAGATACAAATAATGCACCTCGATCTGAGACAATGGTCTTGGGTACCCCGTATAGGCATAGAATCTTCGCTATGTATAGCTCCGCATATTTGCCGGCATTGTAACGTGTATTCACCGGAATGAAATGAGCCGTCTTGGTTAACCGATCAACGATTACCCATATGGAATCATGCTTGTTGGCTGTTAGGGGTAATCCCGTAATGAAATCCATGCTCACATCTTCCCATTTCCATGCCGGGATCTTCAGGGGTTGCAGCAGCCCTGATTTCTTCATGTGATCAGCTTTCACTCGTCTACACGTATCGCACTCGGATACGTACTTAGCTACCTCCCGCTTCATCCGTGTCCACCAAAATTTCTTTTTCAAATCTTGGTACATTTTGTTGCTGCCCGGATGAATGGAGTATTTAGACAAGTGAGCTTCATCGAGGATCTTTTTCCTCAACTCCATATCTCGGGGTACGACTATGCGGTCATTGAACCACAGCGTCCCCTCATCATCTTTCCGGAAACATTTAATTTCTCCATTGTCTATCCGTCTCCGGAGATGTGCCATGCCTTTATCCTTTTTCTGCGCTGCAATGATGTCCTCCCTAATAGTAGGGATGAGGGCATGGTTGTACAGCGATCCATAAGGAACCAAGTATAAACTTGGCTCTTCCTCCTCCACCGGTGTAATGGTGAGGTGATGGACATGCGATTTCCGACTCAGCGCGTCGGCAACCACATTCGCCTTGGCGGGGTGGTAATGGATCTCAATCTCATAATCTTTGATCAGTTCTAACCACCTCCTCTGCCTCATGTTCAGCTCCTTCTGGGTGAAAATGTATTTCAAGCTCTTGTGGTCGGTGTAGAGATGCACCAAGTTCCCCAGGAGATAGTGCCTCCACATTTTCAGCGCCAACACCACGGCAGCAAGTTCAAGATCGTGAGTCGGGTAGTGCTGCTCATGGTTCCGAAGTTGGCGTGAGCCTTAAGCGACCACACGTCCTTCCTGCATCAACACGCAGCCGAGCCCAATACCGGACGCGTCACAATACACGTCGAAGGGCTTTGTTGTATCCGGCTGAGCTAACACCGGGGCTGTTGTGAGATGCTTCACCAATGTTCGGAACGCTCCTTCACACGCCGTGTTCCAAACATATTTCGTCCCTTTCTTCAGCAACTCTGTCATCGGCTTAGCGAGCTTGGAGAAGCTTGGAATGAATCTCCGGTAGTATCCCGCTAACCCGAGGAAGCTTCTGACTTCATGGACTGAAGTGGGAGCTTTCCATTTCAGCACTTGCTCTATTTTGCTTGGGTCAACCGCAATGCCTTCAGCTGAGATGATATGTCCCAAGAATGGCACTTGGCTGATCCAAAATTCGCATTTACTGAACTTGGCGTAGAGTTTATGGTCTCGCAATCGTTGAAGAACGATCCGCAAGTGTTCGGCATGTTCGGCTTCCGTCTTGGAGTAAACCAAGATATCGTCGATGAACACTACCACGAACTTGTCCAGCTACGGCATGAACACCGAGTTCATGAGATACATGAAAAGGGCTGGAGCATTTGTGAGACCAAAGGACATGACGAGATATTCGTATAAGCCGTATCTCGTCGAGAACGCCGTCTTCGGGATATCCTCCGCCCGGATCTTGATCTGGTGATATCCAGAGCGAAGGTCCATCTTTGAGAATACACTTGCCCCCACAAGTTGATCAAACAAGATGTCAATACGGGGCAGTGGGTACTTATTCTTGATGGTGACGGCGTTGAGCGGCCGGTAATCCACACACAGCCTCAGGGTTTCATCCTTCTTCTTTACAAATAGCACCGAGCATCCCCAAGGCGAGGAACTCGGCCTAATGAAACCCTTGCTCAACAGATCATTGAGCTGTTCTTTCAGTTCCGCCAGCTCATTTGGAGCCATCTTGTATGGTCTCCGTGATATGGGCGTAGTCCCGGGTGCAAGTTCAATCTTGAACTCGACATCCCGCTCAGGTGGCATGCCCGGAAGATCGTCCGGAAACACGTCGGGATACTCCCGAACTACGGGGATGTCTTCTAACTTGAGAACTTCAGCATTATTACTTGCTAAAACTTCCCGGACTCGCGTGTCTAACACCATGGAATGCGGACGGTGGAATGGAGAATTTAAGTGAACCGTCCGTGTCCGAGCCTCTAGGACAGCGCCATGGTATTGTAGCCATGACATCCCTAAGATTGCATCAATCTTTTGTCCCATAAGGATTATCAAGGTGGTGGGATATAGTTTCCCACCTAAGCACAGAGGTGCCTTTGGAATCATCATATTAGCTGAAATCTTCCCTCCCGGTGAGCATATCATATAAGTGCAGTCGGTTGGGAAGACATGCAATTGATGTTTAGCCACATAGGATGCACTTATAAAGCTGTGGGTTGCACCAGAATCAAATAATATGACGATGGCTTGATTGTTGAGAGTAAACGTACCCGCCAGCACGTTGTCTCCCTCTGGGGCATCCTCATTGTCGAGGTTGCGGACGCCTCCAGTCCGCTGACCAACCTTCTTCACCGGAGGTCGGCCTCGAGCACCGCCCTGGAGCTGGGCTTGCCCGCTGCTCTGCTGCCCCTGGGGACAGTCCTTCGCGAAGTGGCCCGCCTGGCCACACGTGAAGCAGGTGAAACGGGGTGGTCCCCCGCTAATCGGTGGACGGAATCCCGGGGCGCGTTGTGGCGGTGGAAACGCCCGGGGTACCATCTGCTGCTGCTGCTGTCTTGGTGGTGGCATCGGCGGACGGAACGGGGGTGCTTGGAACGAACGTCCCCCGAACTGTTGAGGTCGCGCCGGTGGACGCCACTGCTGCCCGGATGGTGTCCGATACACCATACGGTACTTCTGGGGAGCGCCACTCCCACCGCTGGGTGGAGCGTTGCGCTTCCGCTGCTCAGCTGCCAACTCCCGCTGAGCATCCTCTTGCATGATCGCGGCATTGACTAAGTCGTTGAATGTGCCGCGGTTCCACTGTACGAGATGGGTCTTCATTTCGGGGTGTAACCCCCGATAGAAGTGCTCCCTCTTCTTCTCCTCCGTGGAGATGTAGTCTGACGCATACTGCGCCAGATGGTTGAAGGCACGGGAGTAGTCTGCTTCAGTTCCAAAAATTCTTGGAACTTTCTCTTCATTATTCCGGGAGGGATGTGATAGGCGCGGAACGCCTCCCGGAACTCTTGCCGTTCCACGGCATGGCCAGCCGGACGTGAGGCGACATAATTCGCCCACCACGCACCAGCGGCACCGTGGAGCTGCTGTGCTGCGAACAGTGTCTTCTGCCGCTCCCTACACTGGAGCAGCCCGAACTTGGACTCGATAGTCCGCAGCCAGTTGTCCGCCTCCAGTGGTTCTTCAGCTTCGGTGAACACTGGAGGGTGCGTACTCATGAAATCCGAGTACGACACTTCGCGGGGCTCACGAGGCCCTCGCTCTTGACGTCCTCCCGCCTGGGACGTATTCTGCACGATCGTGCAGATCAGGTCGGTCTGCTCCTCACGACCTCCCACCAATGCCGCTATCACATCCGCTAGAGTAAGCGGAGGCGGCGGTGGTGGCTGCTGCTGCGGGGTGCTGTCGTAGGCCGGTGGCTGGGAGTCATCACCTCCCTGTTGGCTAGAGCCACCAACCTCGTGCGTGGTCCTAGTACGAACCATCTGCAACCACACGACATTAAACATCAGTCCCGCAACACTTGCATGCAGTTCCATTACAATGGGCGTAAAAATATTATGACAACAAAAACATGCGATATATCTCGTAAGCAGATAATGTAATAACTTTGCACAAGCTACACCATTACCAGACCAAACACCAGCTAGTTTAATCCAACTTGATGAACCTCCACTTTGGAAGCTCAACATAACTAGGTTTGGTCACTACGAGACATTACTATCGCGTTGTCATCGCGCATACCACCCTTAGGGTACAACACCCTCTCCAATGAGCTCAACTGTCATTCTTCTGTCAGAATGACCAGTCTCTACCTATTCCAAGTTTTGATCTGGTTCTGTGCATCTTCATGACTCAAGTTGAATACCAAAGTTCAAGTTAACTTCAGTATATTTCCAACGAGTACTCATTTGCCCCCAGATCAGCTTTGATTAAAAAGTTATGCTAATTCAAAGTTAGCAGAATTTCTGGAAGAATTTTAACAGCACCTCCCTTGGAAGTGACTGTTTTCAACCCTGATTTCCACTAAATTCTGTGCTGAAACTTCAGAAACTTTGAACTGCAAAGATGTCACACATCTTCTACTCTTTCTAAGGATGTATTATATGACAATTTTAGATTTTTCTACTGGGAGTTATATTTGAAAAACAGGTCAGTTCAGAGGATGTTTTACTCTGCTCTGGTTCTGGACAGTTTACATTTCTCTGGGCTTTAAGCCATCTTAAGGTGAGTTTCAGCTCTGGAAGTCTACAACAAAGTTGTAAAGTACTTCAATACCTTTCCAGAGCTATGTAGCACACCTCTCTCGGCTAAAAGACCTGTGAGTTATGCCCTGTTGAAGATCAGCAAACTTGCTGTCCAAAACAGAGCACTCTGTTTTTCATCCCTTTAGCTATCCTGGTCCACTATCCCATTCTTATACTCAACCAGGGTCTTAAATGTGGAACCTATAGATTTTTAATTCCTTGTTATCATTATTTTCATGCATATGCCTACAATATTTCGGTACTACGTTCCTCACAAAAGAAAATCCTAACCGGATCATACCGGCATATACGTCTCAAGTGTGGCACTAAACGGTCTCTCGCACACGTTTTCTACACGGATACATACGTGGTTAGTACCTGCAGAAGACCACACAATAATGGTGCACTCAATGGTTATTCATTTCAGGCAGTTCCAGATTTGAAAGTAAATACAAACGCCCGTATCATTGTCATACGGCCGTCCTTGAGCTAAGTCACGTCTCAAGGCACGTGATCGTGTTTCAACACCACACGACGGGGAACCCGAGTATGTCATGAACGGGTCGTCACGGTTGGGAATGTTATCAACCCAACAGATACCACCTACTGCCCTGCAGGGCACGCCGATGGCAAGCGCTGCGTATGTTCTCCTGGGCTATTTCCAGACGAACACACTCTCGCGTTACTGACCACGCGATGGGGTCTCCACTTACTTGCCTAATGCACGCTAGGGATCAGCGTTTCATATGAACTCAGGAACATGAAGAGTTCACGAGGTTCATATTAACGTCTCACACCAAGCTGTGAGACAAATCCCTGAACAACGTTCCTCGTCAGGGGGAGCTAACCGAAATTGAACCGCTTTCGGTGGCGTTCCTTACCATACTTACCAGAGCGTAGGTGCGTCGTTACATAATTAAAATTCAGAATTATAACACATAAGTTAGTCTTTGCCACTTTAAGTAACTATGCTAATATAGTCCTTACTTGGGCAGCTACCGATTCCTCACCATATACCTAAGTTTTTCCCATAATGCAGTCCTTTAGTACTGTGCTATCCCCACTGCCGCTCTGATACCAGGCTGTGGCGGACCGGAATCCGCTCATCCAGGATCGCAGAGGGTGGTGCCGCGCGATACGACACCCGACAGCACACGTCATAAGAACACATTATATTACATGGGAAAGACAAACTGAATGTACAAAATAGTACACTTCTCAGTTACAAACTAGGGTCTTTTATTACACAGCGGAAGTTTCTTTTATACAACTCACGCCCGCCTATCTAGCAAAAGTCGGTTGCCCAGCCCTAGGGCAACCCACACTAGCTGCACGTCTCAGCTCAGCGCGGCGTGTACGGCTCCCACTCAGCCGTGGTCTCCGACGGAGGGTAACCCTCGCCGGTGGACTCGTACTCCGAGTCCGTGGGTGGCTCCTCACCTGAAAAACACTTAAGCAGCAACCGTGAGCACGAAGTCTCAGCAAGGCTTAACCGACTCACCTAAGCATGCAACTCTACATGAGGGGTACCATGACATAGGATAGCAATGTTGCAGCAAATGGACACGCCTACAAGTTCATCCTTAGTTCATCTTTTAGCAACAGGTTAACAGTTCATAAAGCTGAAATTTAGTAAGCAATATTTGGTGGCACACATGTAGCAATACAATTATATCAATCAGCATCATTGAATCAACATATTTCATCCATTAGTCTACGTTACGACGCAGTGAACAAGCGGTACTCGTCACCGCGAGGGACGGCGAATCGACTCGATATACACCTGCAGGGAAAACCCAAAGAGCACGTCACGTACGCCCACCCGTGGAGCTGCACAGCACGCTCACTCGATGTCGTACGGGACAACCTTTCACCCAACAGCCCAAACGTCGAATCGGTCGCACCGAAACGAGCAGGAGATTCCCCACACGGAGCATCTCTCTATGCCCGTTGGCCGATTTCCACCTTGCTGCCCTCAACCTACACCTATAAATCAGTGTGCTATGCCTCGACGCCCGGAGGGTTAGGCTACATCGGTTTATCGGGGCCCATATATCCGATATGCCTTCGGTACGTTCAATACTTGTTCAGCAGGGCCGCACACGGATCGGTCCTCAATCGACACGGACAGGGCTGCGCACACAAGACTTCCTCTTGCTGCGCCCTAGCCCCTGCCTAGTCTCATTTTCATTACTAAAGTGATCTCACATCACTCAACCGAACCCGTGTGCCCCAATGCCTATCTCGCGAGTAGATTCCAACTACTCGACTTGTACCGAAGTCCTATGACTCATTAAGCATGGCCTGTCTACTCGAGGTCCTTGACACTACCCTCACTCTTTTAGGAACCTTTGGTTATGCAAGTGGGGTTTCATTCATCCTATACCTAATGCACATACATACTTCATATGACACATGTAAACAAAGTAAGACTTATAAAAAGGGTTAATGCAAACCGGGGCTTGCCTTGTTGCTGCTGGTCAGGGGTTAAGTCTTCGTCCGGAAGAAGGAAGTCCAGCACTTCCGGAGTCTCTTCTTCAACGGCTACACGTTAATGAAATACTACATGTTAATTTAGATGCAAATGTGAGTTTTAGAGTAAGACTTCTACTATTAGTTCTAATGACCAGCCTCTAACACCTGGAACTTTGTTTAAGAATTTAAAGATGAACTGGGTGTTGGTGTTTTGGCTTAGACTTAATCCCCTGGTTCAATGCTAAGTGGTTTTCCCCCTTTTCCATATTAACCCTTCAAGTGGTTAAACAGGACAGGGGTGATCCAGAGGTCCAATGGAGCGGAGAATTTTTGTGTGAGTTCCTTGTCACAAGAAAACTCTCTGGACTAAACCTTAGCACTTTTCATGGAGTGGTTTGCTCAGAATAATTCTCTTGGCAAATCAGCAAGGAAGAATTTTATTCTGAGGTAATACCCCTGTTCATGCTCAACTTAATGAACTACAATTTCAATTATAGCTCATAGAGTTTGCCTGAATTTTCCTAACATTTTTGGGGTTAAGAATTGCCCAGAATTGAATTTCCAAGTTTTGGAAATTCTCTGAAAATGTTTCTGTATTCAAATGAACACAGCACCTTCCAATTTGAAGTGCTCTGACCAAATCAACTCCAAATGGTCTGAAACTTTTACAGGGGTTTACTAATGTCCTAAAGAACATTCTGGCAAAATTTGAGGACTTGGATGAACGAAACTCCCTCTAAAATTCTTTTGCTGAAAAGCTTTAAATAATTTTCCAGAATTAATTAATGGGTTTCATACAAATTGGGTTGTATATCTGGACAGAGATAGGCAAGATGAATCCAACCCAATTTGAATCACTAAATTTGGAGCTTCCTAGCAAAAGTTATGGGGTTCTAAAGTTTGCACTAAAACTGGAAATTTCAGAAATGTTTAAATCCTGCGGGTGGGTCCACGTACACGTGTCGACCGCTGGATCCGAGCCACACAGGGCCACAGACTCCTTCCCGCGCGGCCGCACTGGATCCCAGACCACAGAGAATCCCACCCCTTTATTTCCAGCCGCTGACGCGTGGGGCCTACCCCTTCGTCCTCCTCCGGCCACCCGCGCGACCCCGCCGCCAAGCTCGCCGGAGCTCTCGCCGGAGACGGGTTCCGGTCCTCGGAGCTTGCTGAATCTTGCCGCCAGTGCCTATCTTGGCCTGAGGAACACGGTGGTGCCCTCCCCAGAACTTGACAACCACCGGAACAGTGCTCCCGACGGCAACAGCGGCCGGGAGCTCACCGGCGACGTCCAACTCGGCATCCCACGCACCTTTTTCGATGCGGTTTGCTCGGGGAGCTCCACTGACACCTGCTGGTCACGGACATGGACACCGATCCCCGTGAAAACTGCGGTAACTACGACCTCACCGGCGACCTAGGCCGGATATCGGCTGTGCTTCAGAAAACTTCAAAGAACCGTCAACCTAGCCCACGGTTTTTACTGGTTTTCGATCCTAGGTGGTCGTGGCCGTGTATAGAGCGTGTGCATGACTCGGTTTGCCCGGTGATGAGCTAACCCCCACGAATTTTGGGATTTTGTGGGAGCTCGGTTTCAAGACACCCGAAGCTTTCCCAGCAAAATACTCCCTCGACAGCCCATGAAATGAAGAACGGTAGGGACTAGAAGAATCAGCACCTTAAGGCGGTCCTTTCTTGTGTGGCTCGTCGGGCACGAGCGCGCCTGTGCTGGCCGGACGCCGGCGATCAGAGAGGGCGGCGTTTCTGTGCTCGCGCGGAAACGAGGAAAGAGCTCGGTAGGGGGGGTTCTCGTTTGGAAAGCAGGAGGAAGGCGGCGTGGGCTGTGCGCTGGCCTTTAAGCCGCGGTTTGGCACCGTGAGGTGGCCGATCGCTGCCTCGGTGGCTCGCCGCCGTTCCCTGGCTTGCGCGCGAAGTCGGGGTCGGCTGCAGCAACCGACTGCCCCTCCTGTGTGCCACTGACCTGTGGGCCTCCCCCTTTCTCCTTTTTCCCTAATATTTCTTTTCTGTTTTTGTTAATTATCCCACCAGCTACTCACAATTTAATGTGAGACTTAGCTCCCAAGTCTTTGTTTGAATTTGAATTCTCAAATTCAAACTTTGTTTGGTTAAATGTGCTTCATATTTAAACTGAAATTCAAATTCAGTTTTGAATTCTTGCAAATTTAGCTCTTGACAAGATGAGCTCCAATGGGGATGAAAATTGGTGGGTTTACTCAGAGAAATGTGCTGAGTATAGATATGGAGCTAACTTTTGGATTTGGGTGATGAATGTTGCTGCAATTTGAATTTACATTCAAATTGGCCTCTTTTTGAAATAACCCAAAAGTGCCTCAAAAAGTGTTGAATTTGCATGAGCTTTGGACTGAACCTTCCCAAGACTTTTTAAATTCTAGGGGTGAGCTCAACCTCTCATGTTCATGTGTAGAAACCCTACTTTGTGAAAGTGAAGGCTTTCCCCTCTAATCATTCTTTTGATGGAGGTTACTTGCTCTTCACAACATTTCCTAAGGTGTCCACAATAAAAACTGTGGTGTTGTGAGGTGAAGATAAGTTTTTGCAAGTCCCTTTTCTTGGGCTTTTTTTACACTTTACTCCAGCGCCGCCTACCCCGGATCGCCCCTCTCCACAGGTCAAGGAGCCGGAAGCTGAAGAGAGCCCGGCAGATCCGGCTGCCAGAGCCTCGGAGCCAGCTTCTCCTGATCGGCGTCTCGTCTCAGTTGCTGGTGCGTCGACTCCTCTTGAAGATGAGGTAATGGAGGAGGTCGGGGGGACTGCCCCGGCCTCTGTTGCTCCATTGCCCCCGGCGGATGCCTTCGCGCTTGCCGAGACAAGCGTTCGGCAGGTCTTGGCTGCACTAGGTCGCGAGCGGGAGGAGTATACGGTTGAACGGGATCGCCTCCTCACCTGGGGGGAACCTTTTGCGGGAGAGAACCGCGAAGGTTAAGAGCGAGCTCGACTCCAGGAGGGAGGTTCTCGACTTCAGGGAAGTGCTCCTAGACCGGATGAAGCGGGCTGTCGACCGCATGGATACCCAATTGCGGCGGATCAACAGGGAGGCCCTGGAGGCACACGCCCGGCCCGAGGAGAGCCTCTCTGCTGCTGTGGAGATACGGCAGCAGTTGGAGCGCCGTGAACTCGCTGTTGAGGAACGGGAGCATTCCACGGCAGCTGAGGCGGAGAGGGTCGCCGCGCAGCTGGTGGCGGCCGAGGATGACCTTCGAGCTCGGATCGAGGAGCTGGAGATCCTGAAGGCAGACCTCGACTTGAGGGAGGAACAGATCTCCCGTGATCGCCAGGCAGTCTTGGACTGGTAGTTGGCCGCCGACTTCAAGGCTGCTGAGTTGGAGCGGCTCGCCAAGACTCTCCATCTTCGGGAGAGCTCCCTGGCGGCCAAGGAGAAGGAATTCTCCGAAGGGAACCTGGAGGCTCTGCAGGCGGCCCGCCGCGAGGTGGAGGAGCGTGGGGTCTGCTGGACACGTGGGGCCCTCGGGTCCCGCCCCTGCTGAACGGGCAGGAGCCGGTCCTTCCAGTCCTAGGCCGGAGTAGTTGGTAGCTCCTTTCCCCCTGCTTCATGCAGTCCCTGTAGCCGTAACCTGGAGGTCCTGCACACAGGCAGAGGAAACGTAATTCTCCTCGGGGGGTCCTCCCCTCCCGTCTCCTAGTCTTATCCGTCTTACGATCCTGATCCGTTATACGGGACTTGGGCAATTCTGTGCACGAGGCGCCGGAGCTCCGGCTCCCTCCGAGGTCCGGGTACGGCCGTCCGATCCCTAGTACTGGGCCATGCGCTGGGGAAGCAGAGTGCACGTGCTTTGGGTTCATGACCAGGCAAAGCGGTTGTACTCCCCTGTACCTCCGGAGGGCAGGATGCGTGTAAGGGCCTCAGTTTTTGACACACATTTGCAGTGTTCATCACCTCACCACACACCTCATTTGAGGAAGAATGATGAACACAAATGAAGAGCAAGTAACAATTATCAACATGCTCATTAGAGAACAAACTCACACATTGCAAAAGTGGTATTTCCCACATGTGATATAGATGGGCTGGACATATGAAAACTCCTACACTTTGTTAAGGATGTCCATGCCAAGTTTCACCCAAATTCAAAACCTTTTTGAGGTCATTTTGGGTATAGATAAGAAGAGGGCAGTTTGAAACCATATTCAAATTCAAACTGTTTTTATTCCATGAATTTAAAAGTGAAGGGCATATTCTTACTCAGCACATTTTTGTGAGCTCACACACCAATTTTCACTCCATTTAGAGTTGATCTTGACATGAGCTAAGTGGGAGAAATTCAAACTTTATTTGAATTTCAAACTGAACTTGTGCTGAAATTCATTCAAACCAACCCTCATTTGAACTTTGATCAATTCAAATGGCTCTTGGGTGAATAATTTGAATTGCCAAGGGTAGAATAGGGTTCACTGTTTACCACAGCTGTTAGGAGTAAATTTCAGAGGTTAAAAGAGAGGTGGGACCCATATGTCAGCCTCTGCCTCAAAACAAACCGACTGAAACTCAGTTCAGTCGGTTCCCGGCTGTTGTGCGCGCGCGCCACCGAAGGGGGGCAGCCGGCGCCAGCTCCTGCTGCGCGCCCCAAGCCGGAGGCCAGCCGCCGGCCTATTTATTCCCTCCCCGGTGTGCTTCAGTCGCCATCCTCCGAGCTGCCGACGTGCACGACCTGTTTTTCCACTGCCATCGCTGCCGCTCGAGCTCCCGCTTGATCAAGCCGATCACAGCTCCCTCCCTCCACTCCAGGGTCCCAGCAAGGTACTAGCGACCTTCCTCCATCCTTCCCATCGCTAGAGGTCGATTGAAACCGAGTGCTATCAGCTGTGCCGAAAGATAAAAATCGGAACTGGAAACCGCCGCACCTCGGGCTCTCGTGGACAGCCCAACCAGGGCATTGTCACGCCCGAGCCAAGGCACCCTTGGACGCGCGGGTGACCGGTGCTGCTCATCCCCGAGACACAGCTCGAGTGGTTGCTCACCGGCGGCGAATTTCCACTTCTCCCCTTTCTGTGTGCAGAACGACCTTCGGGTACGATTCTGTTTAATTCGTGCTCTAGAAAGGATTAGAGGGCCTCAGGCCACTCCCACACGAGCTAGACACGGTAACGCACAAGTTGCCTTCACAACTCTGGGCTGGAGAACCTCTGTGCCCGGCGTAATTTAAGGTCTACTAATGGCGGAACGAACGGGGGGTATCGGGCGCACGGTGAGGACCTATTTCGGGCCTTTCCCGAGCTGCCTCGAGCTCATGTCGACCTTCTCTGAGGTCCACTGATGCTCCCCGACCGATTTCCCAAGTAGCTGAGATACTAGGAGAGTCAGCCGACATGGCCGAAGTCATTCCGATATGGCGGCTCGTCGCCGACCATGCTACGGCCGTTGTCATGAGCAACTGACCCTAGAATCCGGTTCCCCAAGTAAAAAAGTAGGCAGGGGCGGCCAGAATCAAGAAGTTTGGAGCTGTACAGCAACCGGCGGCGAGCTCTCCGGCGAGATCCCTCGGCGGCGGAGCGCGGGTGTCGCGAGGTTGAAGAAGGGGGTGGACCCCAGCTGTCAGCGGCCGATATTTTGAATCGGGATCCGGCTGCGGCCGGGATCGGGAGTGCTGGCGCGCAAAGTCCTTGTGGGCCGCGGTGTGCCATCGCCTAGGTGTGCGACGCGTGTCCCCTGGGCCCACGCGCGAGTTTAAACTTTTCCCCGATTTTCAGATTTCCTTCAAACTTCAAATCCTTATAACTTTGGCTAGAAAGCTCCAAATCGAGTGAACCAAATTCTGCTGGATTCAGCTCTCTGAGTACTTTCCAGAAAATCAAGTTTCACTCCATGAAATTCCTTAATTCTCCAGAATTAATTCCTCAAAGTTTAAACTGTTAGGAATTTTAACTGGAGAATCCTTTGGAGGAAAATCCTGAAATTTTGCTGAGATGTTCACTAAAATATCCTTGAACTACCATAAAAATTTCAGATCCATTTGAGCTCATTTAGTCCACCTAATGGTGTGATTAGTGAAACTGTCCCAGAGAAAATAGAAAATGTTCAGAAACATTTTCAGAATTTTCTCTGAAATTGTTTAGCTCATATCTTTAGTTAGAGACTTCCAAATTAAGGGAGACCAACTCCATTAGAGCCCTCTGAAAATCTAGTTTTCAGAAAGTCATAGTTTGTCTCATGAAAATTCTTAGAACGCCCTAAGAGTTCCAATTAAGGTCAAGGACATAATTATTTGTGGAGGGCTCAAATGAGCTTTGCTGCAACTAAAACTTGACCAAGTCTCTGTTTAGGTTGTAACCAAGCCACAGTAAAAGTTTCACAGTCATTAGGTCTATCTAGCAAAGGTTATAGACTTCACAACTTCAAACTTAATACAAATGCATTAAATTAATACATGTATTGTTTCTATCATGTAGTCGCTAAGGTCGAGGAGGAACCCGAAGTCCTAGACTTCGTAACTCCGGAGGAACAGCTAGCCTACGACCAAGAGCAGCAAGGCAAGCCCCGGTTTACATTAACCTTTTTACAAATTTTTATTGTTTTGAGCACATACTTGTTTCCTTTGTTCTGTGCATTAGAGTCTTGATTGGAAACCCAACTGCACAGCCAAGAGAACCATGGGTTGGGTTTAGGATTGTAAACCTCGTTAGCCACTGCATTGCTAGGATAGAGTAGGATTCGGTACAAGTCGAGTAGTTGGAACTACTCGCGAGAATAGGCTAGAGCACATTGCTCGGGTAGAGATAGCACATGATACACATGGCAAGCAAATGAGACCGAGCGGAGAGTAAGGGCAGCAGGACTTTGGGGCCTGTGTGCTGTAGCTCCGCTTGTGTCGATTGAGGACCGAGCCGTGTGCGGGCCTGTTGAACAAGCTAGAACAGTACCGAAGACCTACCGGCTATATGGGAACCGGGAAACTGATGTAACTCGGGTAGCTGGGTATTGAGGCATTGCCCGTCGTTCAGAGGGTAGGTTGAGAGCTCGAGGTGTAAATCAGCTGGCGGCACAGAGATGCGCGTGCAGGGACCTCTTGCTCGGGACGATGGGACCGGTTCAATATTTGGCTAACGGGTGAAAGGTAGTTGCGTACGGCGTCCGTGATGGTTGTTGTAGGCAACATCGAGTACGGGCGTACGTGACGGGTTGTTCGGGTAACCCTGCAGGTGTAAATCGATTATAATCGCCGTCCCTCGCGGTCAGTGAGTACCACTTGTTCACTGTACCGTGACGTAGAATGAACAGGCTAGTTACATGTTAAAATGTTGCTGATTGAAAGATGGACATTGATTGTTAATGATATGCGGTAGCTTAGAGCTAACTAAAGTTCTTTTCAACTTTGGGCAAAGTACATGAGAGAAATGCGTTTCTTGTTTGATTGCGGCTCTCTCATGTACCTTCGCGTAAGGTTCTCCACAACCTGCTGCTAAAACTTGAAAGTAAGGTTCTACTAATTAGGCGAGTCCTTGCAAATGATTTTTACCTCATGTAACCCATTACCCTCATGTAGAAGTTCCATGTTTAGGTGAGACGGGTCAGACTTGCTGAGCCTTCGTGCTCACTGCTTGTGTTTGAAGCTTTTGCAGGGTTCTATGAGGAAGGGACTCCCGAAGAGGAGACGGAACCCCAGGAGGGGAACCCCGTCGAGTGGGAGTCGTGCACGCCGCAGAGTTAGTGTGCGTGTGTGCTAGCAAGGACACGTTCAAGGGCTGAACGTGTACTTGATGCATAGTCTACGCCCGCGAGTGTGGACTAAACTTATTTTGATGTAAACATGTTCATAAAACTGTTTATGTAATAAAACTTCCGCTTCCGCTTTGCACCTTTGACGTGTGTTATACGGTGCTGTGCAACGCAGCACCCCTCAGCATGATCCTGGCTCGACAGGACCAAATGGGGTCGTGTCAGCGTGGTATCAGAGCTCGCTTGAGGTTTAACACAGTACAAAGGTCTTCTTTTTCAAAAGAATCCAGTGAGGAACGAGTTAGTAGCCCGTATAAGGATGTTATTAGCATATAGAAAGTGGCATATTACCCTATTTGTTATGTCGGAAAATCGTGCATCTCGGGACGTTCATGTCTTGGGGGGTGCACATAAGCGCTGTCCACCAGTGCGCACAGGCTGAAGGGTGGAGCCCCACGGGTGGCAGGTAACCCGATCCGCTTTGAGATCCTCTACGACTCTTCATGTCGTTTGGGGTGTTCGAGCAACGTCTGTCCCTGGCGTGCGTGGTGCAATTTGGGAGACCCCGTCACGTGGTCTGAAACGTGAACACGTAACTCAAGGCGTGTTTGGCTTGAGAACATCCGGGCGAGTGATGACGGCCGGGTGTACCAACTGTACGGATTCCGGGCTCGGTGTGCAGCCGAGTCTGATGATTGTTTGAGTTTCTGCAGGTAGCCTTACCACGAAACGGTAGACGTGTAGCATCCGTGTGCGAGTGACGAGTAGTGCCACTGAACTAACGAAGCCGGCTAAGTCCGGTATAGGTTTTCCTTTGTGAGGACGTAGTACCGACATAATCTGGTGACGCATCGACGTCACATCCAACTAAATGAACAACTTCATTTAAAAACTTGAAGGTTTTGATCCAAAGTAGTAAAACTTGATGTAACTCCTTCCCTTGAACAGGATATTCAAAGCTAATAAGTTTTCAACTTATAGGATGTTAAGGACAGAGCACTCTGTTTTCAGCTAACTCAAGGCTGAAGTTAATCAGAGGTTAGAGGTTGAGTTCTTTTGAGGTTGGGGTCGTATGATACATTTCTGGAAAGCTTTGGAGGAGCTTTACAACTTTTCTGTTGAGTTCCAGAGGTGTTTCATCCCTTAACCACTCGAAAAATGCAGTAGAGTTGAAACTGTCCAGAAAACAGGACAGAGCAAAGACTCTCTGTAAACTCTCTGTAAATTAAGCATAACTTCCTGCTTAAAATTCCAGAAATAGAAAATGAGGTAGTTCTGGAAAGCTTATGAGATGGGTTACAACTTTTTAACAGAAAGTTTTGGCAGATTAGGAACAGAAGTAACTGAAATTGTTGGATCAAAGCAGTACCTAAAGCAGGGAGGTGCTGTCCAATTTTCTCCAGAAATTCTGTTAACTTTGACATCTCATAACTTTTGAACCAGGATAGATCTTAGGCCAACCAAATACTTTCTGGAAAGCTATTGAAGTTAACTTTAACTTTTATGTTGAGCTCCAGGACTGATTTTGAATTTAACCTGGCCTAAATCAGATTGATATGGAAACTGGTCAGGGCTGTCATGGTAACAGCAGATCAGCAGTCAAATTTGTTTAGAAATTTGAACTATGTTTCCAAGTGTTATGGGTTCAATAACATATCTTATGTTATAACTCAATGGTTTACTGTTTAAATAAATATTTGACAATTCTCAAATATATTTTTACAGATGGCAGCAGATAAACGGTTGGAGAACGGGTGGGTAGTTTCCCACTGCTCTGACCGTAGCGGCTACCCGGAAGCATTGTGGCAAATGCTCCAATATTTCGGGTATAACCAGATGCCGCAATACTTCGCCAAGGAAGAAGGCGAAGAGGGGAACAAGACGTGGACGATCCATGTCGAGGTTTCCGCAGGACCTACGCCACCCGGTTGGGTGCCATTCACCGTCACGGTGAGAGGAAGACAACCGGAAGGGATGTGGCAAGTGGCAGCCCGTGACACTATGTCACGTTTCTGCCAACTACACGTGCAGGCTATGGAGGGCACTCCATACGCACTCGTTCCGGTGGAGGGGCGAGCTCAGCATGTGTGGGAAGAAAGGTACCGGGAGGCAACAGACCCGAGTTGCCCAAGGTACAACCCCGCGGAGGCAAACCTCAGCCTCCAAATGAGGGCGGGAAACGCTGTGATGGACAGCCAAGCTGTTCATACGGAGCATCTCGCCACCAAGCTCAAGGAGAGCACAAGCCGTGGAGATCATTTCGAGAGTGCTCACAGTGCACTCCGCAATGTGCTCCTTCCGATGATCAAGCGACTGAATGAACAACACAATCAGTTGCGTCGTCTGAAGAAGGCAAAGAAGAAGAGCCGTGTTGACGTCGCGGCGTTGCAAGAGCTGGTGCAGACCCTAACCCAGCAGAATGAGGACCTTGCTCAAGAGCGGGACGACGCTATTGAGGAAGGACAAGGCTGGGAAGAGGACTACAACCAGGCTATGGACGAGGTGCATGCATTGCAGGACCTCGTGCCCCCGGTGTTAGGCATACCGGTAGTCTTGGGTCTTCCAGCAATGGGGGAGCCCGGAATGGGAGAAGAGGTGGTAGATCCAGAGCCACCAGCAGAAGTACCGGAGGAGGACGACCCACAGGAGGTCGAGTTCTACTCCGAGTAGGGGGTTACGGTTGCCAAGTAGGGCAGCTAGGGTAGCGTAACCCAACTTTTGTAATCGGTGACATGTCGTATAGACAGTAGCGTATGTATAGGTAGTGACGACATGAGCACGACTTCTCGGAGATCCGAGAATAATGTATCTTGTATAAAGTTTCTGCTTTATCAATATATGTGAATGTTGTGCAAGTTAATCATGTGTCACTCAATACCTACTGTTGCGTATGGAATTTTAAGTGAGACATGTGCTAATTGCTGCTGTTTTGAATTTCAGAATGACGCGTACTCGTGCCAACCCTGACGTTGGGGGTACCAGTCAAGGGGGAGAGACCTCCCAACCACCTCCCGAGGACTCCTCGGGACAGCAGCAGCAACAGCAACAGTAAACACCGCCACCGCCACTGCCAACGGTTACATTGGCCGACATTGTCGCGGCAATGGCGGGTTCACATCAGCAGCACACAGAGCTGCTGCAAACGTTAATTGCGAATACGTCTCGCCCAGAGAGACGTCAAGATCGTGAGGAGCGCCAACAGAGCTCCTACTCCGACTTTCTGGCGACTCATCCCCCTGTATTCTCAAGGGCGGATGAACCACTTGACGCGGACAACTGGCTCCGCGCCATAGAGATGAAGTTCGGGCTGCTCCAAATCAGCGAGCAGCGCAAGACTCAGTTCGCGGTCCAGCAGCTCCAAGGATCTGCGAGCGCGTGGTGGGCCAACTTCTGTGCTTCACAGCCCACCGACCGAGCGATGACCTGGGCGGAGTTCCGGACGGCCTTCAGGGCCTATCATATACCGCCCGGTTTGATGAAGAGGAAGACGCAGGAGTTCCTACACCTGCAACAAGGGAGCCGGAACGCGCTGGAATATTCCAGGGCGTTTAACAATCTCGCGCTCTACGCGTCGTATCACGCAGATACGGACGAGAAGCGGCGGGACCATTTTTACCAGGGGCTTAACCCGCTCCTGAAGGACAAGTTGGCGATGTTCAATCGCGGCAGCCTCAACGACATCATTGATGCTGCGATTGTTCAGGAGGACTCTGGCAAGGAGTTGGCGGCGGCAGAGCGAAAGCGAAGCGCGCCGCAGAGCAGCGGAGAAGGAGGTGGTCCTTCTCAGAAGTTTCGGATGGTGAATCGCCCACCATCAGGCCCACGCTGGCAGCCGCCACAGCGGTCGATGTCGTTCCGCAGTCGGCCGTACTCTTCACCGGCATTCCGGCCGGCACTGCCAGTACCACCGCAACAACAACAACAGCAGCAGGCGATGCCGCGTGCGTTTGCACCTCCGCAACGCATGCCGGGCTTCCGTCCACCAAGTACTCCACCAGCAGCGGCCACATGTTACAAGTGTGGTCGTCCAGGACACTTCGCGAGCAGTTGCCCGGAGAGGCAAGGCGGCGGAGTGGCACCACAGTTTCCGGGGAGGAATCAACCCCGGAACCCTACTAATGCGCGGCGGGCAAACCCTAGGCCCGGCACTGTCCACCAGCTTGCCATTGAGGACGTGCCGGAGGGCGAGCCAATCCTTGCGGGTATGTTCCAACTCCACCAGCATCCCGCTATAGTACTATTTGATTCAGGCGCCACGCATAATTTTATTAGCCAAGCTTTCATTGCTAAACACAGCTTGCCAATACTACCCACCGATAGTCCATATTTAATTTGTTCACCGGGTGGGAAGATTTCAGCAAGCGTAATGGTCTCCAAAGCACCATTATGCTTAGCGGGTAGAGTGTACCCCACGTCTCTCATTATCTTAGAGGGACAAAAGGTCGATGTCATCCTAGGGATGTCGTGGTTAACCCGCCACGGCGCTGTGTTAGACACCGTCCTTCGAGTCGTGCACTTAAACTCAGAGGTGCACGGTTCTCACTCATTATTTCTGGACAGTCCAGAAATAAAATTTCCAAGTGTCTATCAAGCCACAACTATCAGATTGGAAGACATTCCAGTGGTCCGAGAGTTCCCGGATGTATTCCCGGACGATTTGCCGGGGATGCCACCCGATAGAGAGGTGGAGTTCAAGATTGAACTCGCACCGGGGACCATGCCAATATCCCGAAGGCCGTACAAGATGGCGCCCAAGGAGTTGGCTGAACTGAAGACTCAGCTCACGGACCTTCTGGAGAAGGGTTTTATTAGGCCGAGCTCCTCCCCATGGGGCTGTTCGGCATTATTTGTCAAGAAGAAGGATGAGACGCTACGGCTTTGCGTGGACTACCGTCCATTAAATGCCGTAACCATCAAGAACAAGTACCCGTTGCCACGGATCGACATGTTGTTTGATCAGTTGGTCGAAGCAAAGATCTTTTTCAAGATGGATTTAAGATCCGGGTACCATCAGATTAAGATAAGGGCGGAGGACATTCCAAAGACAGCTTTTTCGACAAGGTACGGACTTTATGAGTACCTGGTCATGTCCTTCGGCCTCACCAATGCTCCAGCTCACTTCATGTACTTAATGAACTCGGTATTCATGCCGGAGCTGGACAAGTTTGTCGTGGTCTTCATCGACGACATCCTGGTATATTCCAAGTCGGAGAAAGATCACAAGAAACATCTGCGTATAGTCTTGCAACGGCTGCGGGATCACAAGTTATACGCAAAATTCAGCAAATGCGAGTTTTGGATATCGCAAGTGCCTTTCCTCGGGCATATCATTTCAGCGGAGGGTATCGCTGTGGACCCGAGTAAGATCACGCAAGTGCTGAATTGGAAATCCCCGAGAACTGTTCACGAGGTACGGAGTTTCCTCGGACTCGCGGGATATTATCGGAGGTTCATTCCGAACTTCTCGAAGATTGCCAAGCCAATGACAGAGCTGCTGAAGAAGGCTACCAAATATGTTTGGAGTCCAAAATGTGAAGCAGCATTCAAGGCTTTAGTCAAGCACCTAACATCAGCACCGGTTTTGGCGCAGCCAGACACAACAAAACCGTTCGATGTGTACTGCGATGCATCCGGCATTGGGCTCGGATGTGTGCTGATGCAAGACCGAAGAGTGGTCGCGTATGGATCACGGCAGCTTAGGAACCATGAACAAAATTATCCAACACACGACTTGGAGCTCGCTGCCGTGGTACTTGCACTAAAAATGTGGAGGCACTACCTACTCGGTAACCTCGTACATTTATATACCGACCACAAAAGCCTCAAGTACATATTCACTCAGAAGGAGCTGAACATGAGGCAACGAAGATGGTTAGAACTGATAAAGGATTACGAGATAGAGATCCATTATCATCCGGGCAAGGCAAACGTTGTGGCAGATGCGCTGAGCCGCAAGTCACACATCAATAATCTAACCATCACACCGTTGGAAGAGAGCGAACCACCACTACATGTGATTCCACACGGGGCTCTCTACAACCTAGCTTTGATCCCCACCATCCGTGAAGAGATAGCGGCAGCCCAGAAGAATGACAAGGGCATGTCACGTTTACAGAGACGTGTAGACAGTGGGGAGTTGAAATGTTTCCGGAAGGACGGAGACGGCGTCCTATGGTTCAAGGACCGGATTGTCGTACCCCGAAACCCGGAGTTACGGAAGAAAATCTTTGATGAGGCTCACTTATCAAAGTTTTCTATTCAGCCCGGTAGCAACAAAATGTATCAAGAACTCAGAAGAAAGTTTTGGTGGACACGGATGAAACGAGAGACTGCAAAGTACGTGTCCGAATGTGATACATGTCGAAGGGTGAAGGCAGACCACATGCGGAAACCGGGACTGCTGCAACCACTGGGCATTCCTGCCTGGAAGTGGGAGGACGTGAGCATGGATTTCGTCGTCGGTTTACCCACCACCTCACAGAAACATGATTCTGTGTGGGTGATCGTCGATCGGCTCACCAAAGTTGCCCATTTCATCCCGGTCAACACCAACTACAACGCCAAGAAGTACGCTGAACTGTACATCTCACGGATCCTATGCTTATACGGCGTACCCCGTACCATCGTATCGGACCGGGGCACTTTATTTGTGTCCCGTTTTTGGGAGCAGCTGCACGCTGCCTTGGGGACGAAGCTGATCCGTAGTTCAGCCTACCACCCGCAGACGGATGGGCAAACGGAGCGGGTAAATCAAATCTTAGAAGACATGCTACGAGCTTGCGCTATCGACCACGGCAAGAATTGGGATGATCACTTGCCGTTAGCCGAGTTCTCGTACAACAATGGGTACCAAGGCAGCATCAAGATGGCGCCCTACGAGGCGCTATACGGGAGAAAATGCCGCACACCACTGAACTGGTGTGAGTCTGGCGAGAGGGTTACCTTCGGGATTGACCTTGTCAACAACGCGGAAGAAAAGGTTCGATTAATTCAAGCGAACCTAAAAGCCGCTCAATCCCGACAGAAACAGTATGCGGACCGGAGAAGGCGCCCATTACAATTCGAAGTTGGGGATCACGTATATCTACGGGTGTCTCCAATGAAGGGCGTAAACAGATTTGGGGTGAGGGGAAAGTTAGCACCCCGCTTCATCGGTCCATTCCAGATTATCGAAAGATGTGGATCGGTGGCATACCGGCTGAACTTACCAGAAGCACTTTCCGGTGTGCACGACGTCTTTCACATTTCCCAGCTGAGGAAGTGTCTCAAGCTATCAACTACCGTTCAGCTGGAAGACATTGAAGAACTGCAACCGGATCTCACCTATCGGGAGGAACCGGTGCAGATTATTGATGAAAAGGCCCGAACCACACGCAACCGTACGTTGTGGTTCTACAAGGTTCTATGGAGTAATCACTCTATGGACGAAGCGACATGGGAGAGCGAAGAATTCCTTCGCACTAACTACCCCGACTTTTTCACGTCGCATATCCGGTAATTTTCCACCGTCCTCTCTCTCATTTTCACCTTATAATCTCGGGACGAGATTCTTTTAAGGGGGGAGGAATGTAAGGGCCTCAGTTTTTGACACACATTTGCAGTGTTCATCACCTCACCACACACCTCATTTGAGGAAGAATGATGAACACAAATGAAGAGCAAGTAACAATTATCAACATGCTCATTAGAGAACAAACTCACACATTGCAAAAGTGGTATTTCCCACTTGTGATATAGATGGGCTGGACATATGAAAACTCCTACACTTTGTTAAGGATGTCCATGCCAAGTTTCACCCAAATTCAAAACCTTTTTGAGGTCATTTTGGGTATAGATAAGAAGAGGGCAGTTTGAAACCATATTCAAATTCAAACTGTTTTTATTCCATGAATTTAAAAGTGAAGGGCATATTCTTACTCAGCACATTTTTGTGAGCTCACACACCAATTTTCACTCCATTTAGAGTTGATCTTGACATGAGCTAAGTGGGAGAAATTCAAACTTTATTTGAATTTCAAACTGAACTTGTGCTGAAATTCATTCAAACCAACCCTCATTTGAACTTTGATCAATTCAAATGGCTCTTGGGTGAATAATTTGAATTGCCAAGGGTAGAATAGGGTTCACTGTTTACCACAGCTGTTAGGAGTAAATTTCAGAGGTTAAAAGAGAGGTGGGACCCATATGTCAGCCTCTGCCTCAAAACAAACCGACTGAAACTCAGTTCAGTCGGTTCCCGGCTGTTGTGCGCGCGCGCCACCGAAGGGGGGCAGCCGGCGCCAGCTCCTGCTGCGCGCCCCAAGCCGGAGGCCAGCCGCCGGCCTATTTATTCCCTCCCCGGTGTGCTTCAGTCGCCATCCTCCGAGCTGCCGACGTGCACGACCTGTTTTTCCACTGCCATCGCCGCCGCTCGAGCTCCCGCTTGATCAAGCCGATCACAGCTCCCTCCCTCCACTCCAGGGTCCCAGCAAGGTACTAGCGACCTTCCTCCATCCTTCCCATCGCTAGAGGTCGATTGAAACCGAGTGCTATCAGCTGTGCCGAAAGATAAAAATCGGAACTGGAAACCGCCGCACCTCGGGCTCTCGTGGACAGCCCAACCAGGGCGTTGTCACGCCCGAGCCAAGGCACCCTTGGACGCGCGGGTGACCGGTGCTGCTCATCCCCGAGCCACAGCTCGAGTGGTTGCTCACCGGCGGCGAATTTCCACTTCTCCCCTTTCTGTGTGCAGAACGACCTTCGGGTACGATTCTGTTTAATTCGTGCTCTAGAAAGGATTAGAAGGCCTCAGGCCACTCCCACACGAGCTAGACACGGTAACGCACAAGTTGCCTTCACAACTCTGGGCCGGAGAACCTCTGTGCCCGGCGTAATTTAAGGTCTACTAATGGCGGAACGAACGGGGGGTATCGGGCGCACGGTGAGGACCTATTTCGGGCCTTCCCCGAGCTGCCTCGAGCTCATGTCGACCTTCTCTGAGGTCCACTGATGCTCCCCGACCGATTTCCCAAGTAGCTGAGATACTAGGAGAGTCAGCCGACATGGCCGAAGTCATTCCGATATGGCGGCTCGTCGCCGACCATGCTACGGCCGTTGTCATGAGCAACTGACCCTAGAATCCGGTTCCCCAAGTAAAAGTAGGCAGGGGCGGCCAGAATCAAGAAGTGTGGAGCTGTACAGCAACCGGCGGCGAGCTCTCCGGCGAGATCCCTCGGCGGCGGAGCGCGGGTGTCGCGAGGTTGAAGAAGGGGGTGGACCCCAGCTGTCAGCGGCCGATATTTTGAATCGGGATCCGGCTGCGGCCGGGATCGGGAGTGCTGGCGCGCAAAGTCCTTGTGGGCCGCGGTGTGCCATCGCCTAGGCGTGCGACGCGTGTTCCCTGGGCCCACGCGCGAGTTTAAACTTTTCCCCGATTTTCAGATTTCCTTCAAACTTCAAATCCTTATAACTTTGGCTAGAAAGCTCCAAATCGAGTGAACCAAATTTTGCTGGATTCAGCTCTCCGAGTACTTTCCAGAAAATCAAGTTTCACTCCATGAAATTCCTTAATTCTCCAGAATTAATTCCTCAAAGTTTAAACTGTTAGGAATTTTAACTGGAGAATCCTTTGGAGGAAAATCCTGAAATTTTGCTGAGATGTTCAATAAAATATTCTTGAACTACCATAAAAATTTCAGATCCATTTGAGCTCATTTAGTCCACCTAATGGGGTGATTAGTGAAACTGTCCCAGAGAAAATAGAAAATGTTCAGAAACATTTTCAGAATTTTCTCTGAAATTGTTTAGCTCATATCTTTAGTTAGAGACTTCCAAATTAAGGGAGACCAACTCCATTAGAGCCCTCTGAAAATCTAGTTTTCAGAAAGTCATAGTTTGTCTCATGAAAATTCTTAGAACACCCTAAGAGTTCCAATTAAGGTCAAGGACATAATTATTTGTGGAGGGCTCAAATGAGCTTTGCTGCAACTAAAACTTGACCAAGTCTCTGTTTAGGTTGTAACCAAGCCACAGTAAAAGTTTCACAGTCATTAGGTCTATCTAGCAAAGGTTATAGACTTCACAACTTCAAACTTAATACAAATGCATTAAATTAATACATGTATTGTTTCTATCATGTAGTCGCTAAGGTCGAGGAGGAACCCGAAGTCCTAGACTTCGTTACTCCGGAGGAACAGCTAGCCTACGACCAAGAGCAGCAAGGCAAGCCCCGGTTTGCATTAACCTTTTTACAAATTTTTATTGTTTTGAGCACATACTTGTTTCCTTTGTTCTGTGCATTAGAGTCTTGATTGGAAACCCAACTGCACAGCCAAGAGAACCATGGGTTGGGTTTAGGATTGTAAACCTCGTTAGCCACTGCATTGCTAGGATAGAGTAGGATTCGGTACAAGTCGAGTAGTTGGAACTACTCGCGAGAATAGGCTAGAGGCACATTGCTCGGGTAGAGATAGCACATGATACACATGGCAAGAAAATGAGACCGAGCGGAGAGTAAGGGCAGCAGGACTTTGGGGCCTGTGTGCTGTAGCTCCGCTTGTGTCGATTGAGGACCGAGCCGTGTGCGGGCCTGTTGAGCAAGCTAGAACAGTACCGAAGACCTACCGGCTATATGGGAACCGGGAAACTGATGTAACTCGGGTAGCTGGGTATTGAGGCATTGCCCGTCGTTCAGAGGGTAGGTTGAGAGCTCGAGGTGTAAATCAGCTGGCGGCACAGAGATGCGCGTGCAGGGACCTCTTGCTCGGGACGATGGGACCGGTTCAATATTTGGCTAACGGGTGAAAGGTAGTTGCGTACGGCGTCCGTGATGGTTGTTGTAGGCAACATCGAGTACGGGCGTACGTGACGGGTTGTTCGGGTAACCCTGCAGGTGTAAATCGATTATAATCGCCGTCCCTCGCGGTCAGTGAGTACCACTTGTTCACTGTACCGTGACGTAGAATGAACAGGCTAGTTACATGTTAAAATGTTGCTGATTGAAAGATGGACATTGATTGTTAATGATATGCGGTAGCTTAGAGCTAACTAAAGTTCTTTTCAACTTTGGGCAAAGTACATGAGAGAAATGCGTTTCTTGTTTGATTGCGGCTCTCTCATGTACCTTCGCGTAAGGTTCTCCACAACCTGCTGCTAAAACTTGAAAGTAAGGTTCTACTAATTAGGCGAGTCCTTGCAAATGATTTTTACCTCATGTAACCCATTACCCTCATGTAGAAGTTCCATGTTTAGGTGAGACGGGTCAGACTTGCTGAGCCTTCGTGCTCACTGCTTGTGTTTGAAGCTTTTGCAGGGTTCTATGAGGAAGGGACTCCCGAAGAGGAGACGGAACCCCAGGAGGGGAACCCCGTCGAGTGGGAGTCGTGCACGCCGCAGAGTTAGTGTGCGTGTGTGCTAGCAAGGACACGTTCAAGGGCTGAACGTGTACTTGATGCATAGTCTACGCCCGCGAGTGTGGACTAAACTTATTTTGATGTAAACATGTTCATAAAACTGTTTATGTAATAAAACTTCCGCTTCCGCTTTGCACCTTTGACGTGTGTTATACGGTGCTGTGCAACGCAGCACCCCTCAGCGTGATCCTGGCTCGACAGGACCAAATGGGGTCGTGTCAATGCGCATGCTTTGGGCTCATGGCCTGCTAAGCTGGATACGCACCCTGGACCCCCCATGCACAACGCAGGCCTTTCCTGGAGGTAACCAACTGGCACCGCAACACCTGACTGGGGGAGGCCCGAGAGACTCACTCGGCCATCGGCAGGTGCCTCAAGCGCAGCCACCTTCGGTAGGATAGCGAATGCCGACTATGGATGAGCGCAGGAGAGGGGGAGCCAGATGTACGATGAACATACAAAGATAGTGCGGTCATAAAAATTAATGCATAATTTAAATGAGCGCATGAGAGGGAGCTAAGTATAACAGGTTTCTGTATTCATGCCCATAGGTGGAATTCTGGCTGTACATGGGGGCAATATTCCGCCTCGTCTTCAAGGGAAGCAAGACTCTATGCGCTTAGGGTCGGAACCAGGCTAAACTGGACGTAGTCCTGTACCGTCCCTTGAGACTTAGCTGCCCCAAGCTCTGTTCCTAAATTCTATGGGATTCATTACAGAAGGGAATAACCCTGTTCTACTGATGCTCGGGAAGTAGGACTTACAGTGTTGCTTCATGGAAATGGTTTTTTGGGAACGGATCCCACACTCGGTTGAAAGGCATGTGTACCTGGGGCGGCAGCTTTCATGATTCGGAAGGGACCTTCCCTGCTGGGGGAAAGCTTATGGGTCCTTTTTGGAATAGAGCGTGCCGCGACACCAGGTTGCCCCCTGTAACACCCCAAATTTTGATTCAAAACCCTAAACCATGTTCAGAGGGGAATTTAGAAATTTTTGGACGTGTTGCATGTTTTGCAAAAATTCAAATTCAAACTGGAATTCAAATTATACTCAAAACAGAAAAGAAATGGAAAAAGAAAAAGAGAAAACGGGAAAAAACTGGCCAGTGGGCCGAAACCCGCCAGCCGGCCCAGCTACTCCCGCGCAGCCCGCCCCCGCGCGCGCCGCGCTGCCTCTCACCGACGGGTGGGACCCACATGTCATCCCTAACCCCGCGACCCCGGACTCTCTCCCGCGCGCGCGATCGCAACCGATCGGGAAACCTGTCCCGTCGCCCGAATTCTGGACCCAGAGGACTCCAACTCGATCACAACAGACCCACCGCCCTCCCCCGGCTATAAAAACCCCCGATCCGATCAGTTTTTCCCACGCGATCGCCGATTTTTACTCCGGTGAGCACCGAGACTTCGCCGGTGAATTCTGGCCGATCTAAGCTCGGAAACTCTGATCTAACTCGCTGGTCTTGATCCACCGCCTCCGGGGAGCTTTGCAGGTGCAGAAAACTCGGAGAATTACGGTGTAAACACAGCGCCGACGAGCTTCGCCGTGGTTTTGCCTCGGACCTCGCCGCCGAGCACTTTCCAGGATCCCCGAGCTCGAGAAAACCCCCGAGGTGAGATCCCTGACCTCCCCTCTACCGATCTAGGCCATAAGATCACAGTTCTAGGCAGAATTCTCGAGGATCCGAAACTTTCCGGCGAGATCGCCGCTTCCCGCCGCCGTGCACCGCCGGCATCGCCGCCCGCGTTCGATCAGAGCGACGTGGCCGCATGTGCGCCGTTTATTTTAAATCGCACGGTAGACTTTAAAACCCCGCGTACCGGTTCGATCTTATAATCTCAGCCGTCGGTTTAAAATCGGACGGACCACGTCAGCCCCGCATTATAAAGTCTGGAATTCTTACGTGCTACCCCCTGGGGTTCTCTGGAATTGAGAGCTAGCCCCGGAAACTTCAGATCTAGCCCCTGGAACTCCAGAAAATCATGTAAATCCATTTAAAAATCAGTTTTAACCCCTGGACTTAATAGAAATTAGGAAAAACACCTCTGATAAGTGTAGATAGACCCCTGGAAATTATGAAAATAATATTATAGACCCTGTAATGGGGTGAATTCATTATTTTAGCCTTGTTTAGTATTTAATTTAGAAAATTGAATATGTAACTAGTGTTTAAAAATTAAAAGGGGGACAAACATAATTGTCAAAATTAATTAAAAACTTTCTCAGTACTTAGAAAAATTTGGAGTGAGATAAAAATATATTTTTGGGCTGAAATAAATCTGTTTTATCTATTATTCACATTTATTAGTATAGGGACACATTTTTAAGTAAAGAATAGTTAAAGAAAAATAGGGAAAATAATTATGAAATAGTATACATTATAAGCCATGGTCAAAATATGATTTTAAATTATTTAGGACCAGAACCTAATCTGTTTAGGTGATGTGTATTACTAATTTAATAATAAAATACACAATTATGCATAGGAATATAAATCTGAAAATATAGCAACTAGTAAATGATAAATGGAGTTTCTAAAATACAAAGAATTCAGTTTAGGTTGATAGAAATTGTGAAGGCACATTGTATGCAAGTATAAATGTGGACACCAAAAATAGGAATCATATATATACATGGTTAAAAGTGCATGCAAGCCACAACTTAACACACATAAAGTAACCACAACACATATAATGGTAAAGAACTTTTATAAATATGAATGTGTGGTTTGTATGAAGTAGAGGTGTGAACTATGTCTTATGATTGTTGTTTTCCTTTTGCTATGTGTGATGGTATGAAGTAGAACCTGTTCAAGAGCAAGTTATTCCTTTCCAAGATCAGGACTACCCATTTCAAGAGCAGCAAGAAGGAGGCAAGTGTCCTTGACCACTTTGATCCTATGCTAGGATGTGTAGATAGAATTATTTGCATTGTCAAGTTAAATATGAAACCCATGCTAGGAAGTTTCCCTAGAATTGCATTACCTTGTTTCCTTGTAGCTTGGGTTGGGATTTATTTTGTCATGTCATTTATTTACATGCATATGCTTAGCCATGCTTAGAATGGGATATTTGGGATATGAAAGCATCAGTTTATTATACCATACTCTTGAATGAGCTATTGTGAGTTATGTAGAGGTAGGGATCAAGGCAAGTTGGATGTTTTGGTTGTGTGCTGGGTGCACGAGACTTGGGTTTGTGTTTAGTACTTGCCTGGATCCTAAGGACCGGTTCATGGAGCATGTAACCCGGCTTTACAGTGCCAACCACATGCTGAGATGGGGCAGCTTGGCCAATTAATTAGGTGTATCCTCGGCGTAGTATGGGTGTGTTGGATGGTGCGGGGAATAGGTGTCAGCTGGACTACCATATGAACCGCAAGGCTCAAGAGGGGGCCACTGCAGCGGGGTTGGAGCCTCTTGTATGCTGTTAGGGGTGAAACCTCAGTGGGCCCACGCTCGTCGGGAATCCCTTTGTAAAGGCTTCGTAGTGATCTCTTGGCCGCACACCCGGGAAGTGTGAATGTGGATCGTAGCCACTGGCATAATGGAGGTTCTTTTAGTCCACCCGGCAACGGGGGATGAAATCACTACTTGTGGGTACAGTGGTACAAACTCTGCAGAGTTAAAACTGTCTTGACAGCCGTGCTCACGGTTAAGAGCGGCCTGGACTTATTCATGATTAGAGGAATGATGGTTTTGGAAGTTAAGCGGGGAGCTTAACATTGGAAATAATGTTATGGTTATTGGATTATGATGATGGGATGGGAGATTGGGACCATTTCACCTGTGTAGAAATGTAGGTGCTTAATAAGCTAAGGTGATAGGTATTAATTGCGTAGTGCTTTAACCATGAGTTCAACCTCTCCTTGTTCTAGCCATGCATGATATAATTTTCCCACACTTGCTGAGTACCAGGTACTCAACCTTGCATATTTGTTGGTTTATATTGCTGCTCAGGTCAAGATAATGAGGTGGTGTATAATGACCAAGATTTTGGACCCGAGGAAGGCTTTTAGGTTCATGAAGACCCCCGGGCAACGCCTGTGATGGAGCCCTAAAAGAATAATATTCCGCTGCTAGTTTATTTACTTGTGATGAACTTATTATTGTCCATCGAGACATTTACTATGTAAGACTTACTTATATTCGACACCTGGCATGTAATAAATGATGCTTCACTATTTGTCATCACATGTATGAGAAAATGATCCTGGCATACATGTGATATTCACTTGGTTGTTTCTTCGGAAAAACCGGGTGTGATAGAGGTGGTATCAGAGCCAAGGTTGCCCGTAGGAACGTGGACCTAGGTAGAAATGGACGTATTTAAGGGCCCTATTTTCTTAAAAACTATTTTCCAAGGTGTGGGTGGAAAAGTGTTATTAAAGGAGCCATTTTCTTCATCTTACCCCAACTTTCATTCAAAATAGGATTTTTGTTTGAGATTTTATCTAACCTAATTTTAAATTCTTTTGTTTTAGATGGTTCGCATGATTCGCACCGCTCGTAAGTCCACAGGAGGGAGAGTTCCCGTAGTTGCCCTTGCCGAAAGAGAGGAGAGTCGCCCCGTGACGTACCTTTCCTACGGATTGGCAGTAGGAGACTTGTTGCGCCGTCTCCGACGTATGCTCGAAGCCGCCGGCAATACGGGCAAGCTAATCATCCACTATAACTCCACCAGGACCATCCGTGAGAAGAGGGAAGAATGAAGTTCGGAGATGAGGATTATACACGAGAATCAGCTGCTGAAGATCCACCATTCTCCAGCTTGTCGAGCAACACAAGTTGACGCGGAGAGAGATGTCACCTGGGAGGCCATCACCTGCCAGAGTCACATCTATCGTCGCCACTTGGACAAAACTGAGTACATGTATGTCCTCCAACGTGAGAGTGGTACCACGGAGTACAAGTACCCACCGGTGCAGCAAGGGACTTCCCATGAGCACATGGACTTGTGCTTGGAGGATGCTGCTATGCTCAGCACTCGACTGCAGGAGTGTCAACAAGAGCTTCAGGATGTCCGAGACACCCTGAAGGAAACGGAGGCGCTGCTGCGAGCTTGTTTAAAGGCGAGAGAAAGAGGAGATGGGAATGAACTGTGTGTCACCGTGAGTGATCCATGGACACCTGACTCCCCGGATCGCCGAGCAATCAGGCGTCGTCGCACTTCTCCACCAGCAGCCTCCCCACCCAAAGCAGAGTCAGAAGGTAGCCGAAATGAGGAAGAAGATCCCGAGGAGCCAGCTCAAGAGGACGAGTAGTGTAGAATCTTTCCCCTAGCTAGCAAGAGGTCGAGTAGTTGAGTCGTTACGTAGTTAAGGGTGTGATAATGCTTGGTGTGTGACGTGAGTTGTGGAAGCCATGAGCAATTGTCCACAGCCTCGTCTTCAGATTGTTTTGCTTTGGTGTGTGAACCCACAGGAAATAATAGTGCATTTATTTGGTGTGAGATATAAACCCTCGCAAAATTTTAACAAAGCCTCAACACCTCAAAATACCAACAACTGAAAGTAGTAAGATGATACTAAATGGTATCAAATTAACATTTGTTGATTCTGCCAGATGGCCGGAAGAGGAAAAGGACGTGCTGCCAACCCCGCCAACAACAACGATGAGGCATGCAACCCTCATCTTTCTGAAGGCCAGGACAGGGGTGGTCGCCGTGAAGAAGTTGATCCTCTCCACCAAATGCTGGAGAATCAAAATCAGCTTATCCAGAACTTGACTCAAGTGGTGGCCAACTTGCATCAAGTTCAACCTCCACAAGCTGCACCACGCCAACCAAGGTTGAGTGAGTTTCTAGGAACTCAACCTCCAAAGTTTGCAAGTGCTGCTGAACCTCTGGAGGCAGATGATTGGCTGAAGACCATTGAAAGTAAGATGAGGATAATACAATGCCAAGGGTATGAGAGGGTGCTGTTTGCCTCTCATCAATTGAATGGACCTGCTGCTAATTGGTGGACCGCCTACGTGGCTGCCCATCATGACCCTGAGAACATCACTTGGGAAGAGTTCAAGCGTAGCTTCCGCAACCATTACATCCCAAGAGGTGAACTCAAAAACAAGAGAAAGGAGTTTCTGGGACTGCAGCAGGGAAACATGACGGTGAGGGAATACCTCACTAAATTTACTCAACTATCCCGTTATGCTCCACGAGATATAGAGACTGATGAGCAGAAACAAGATTGTTTCGTGGAAGGACTTACCGCAGAGATGCAGTGTGCCATGTTCTCCAATGAGTATGAAAGTTTTCAAAAGATGGTGGACAGAGCGTTTGTGGTGGAAAGGAAGCTAAAGGCCCTGGAAAATGAGAATAAGAGGAAGGCGGGATGGTCACATCAGGCCTCAGGGAGCAACACCCGCCCACGTATGATGCAACAACCTACGGGGCAGACAAGCCGTGCTGCGGTACCCTATTCAGCACCAAGAGGGTACAACCCAAACTACAGGCCACCCGCAGCACCAGCACAGCCGCAACGTCAGTTGGTGCAGCAGCCTCGCCCCGCATATCCACCTCGACCAGCAGTGCAAGGACCCCCAAACCAACTCCAAGACAACAAGGGCCAGGCGTCTAAGATTGGGGTGCAATGTTTCAGCTGTGGTGAAGTGGGGCACTACGCCCATAAATGCCCAAAGAAGAAGCCTGCGCCGCCACAACAGCAGAATGTAGTGAGAGGACGGGTGAACCACGTCACTATGGAGGAAGCACAAGAGGCACCCGACGTGGTAGTTGGTAAGTTTCCTGCCAATTTACACCTTGCAACTCTGCTGTTTGATTCTGGTGCTACCCACTCGTTCATTGCTCAAGGGTTTGTTAAGAAGCATGACCTAGCAACCACACAAATGAACCATATGCTAGCGGTAAACTCTCCAGGTGGAGAAATAAGGACAAGACAAGTGTGTCCCAAAGTGAGCCTAGACATTAATGGGGTAGTATTTACTGCTAACCTCATAGTGATAGATTCACAAGGGATAGATATTATTTTGGGTATGGATTGGTTGACCAAACATAAAGGAATCATCCATTGTTCGACCAGAACGGTGGAACTAACTCACCCCAATGGCACAAGAGTAAAGTTCATAACGATACACGAGCCTAGGAGGGAAAATTAAATTAAATCAAGTGGAGGTGAAAGTTGAGGAAATCAGGACCATCAGGGATTATCCAGATGTTTTTCCGAAGGAGTTACCAGGTATGCCTCCCGACCGTGACGTGGAATTCGCAATTGAGCTAGTACCGGGAACAGCCCCGATATACAAGAGACTTTATCGAATGGACTCCAAGCAGCTAGGAGAGCTCAAGGATCATTTGAGAGAATTGACGGAGAAGGGGTATATTCGCCCTAGTTCCTCACCATGGGGAGCTCCGGTGATATTCGTGCCCAAGAAAGACGGAACCCAAAGGTTATGCGTGGATTACCGTGCCTTGAATGAGGTAACCATCAAAAACAAGTACCCATTACCCCGCATTGAAGACTTGTTTGATCAGTTGAGGGGAGCTTGTGTATTCTCGAAAATTGATCTCAGGTCGGGGTACCACCAACTCAAGATAAGGCAATCAGATATTCCCAAGACAGCTTTCGTATCTCGGTACGGACTGTATGAATACACTGTCATGCCTTTCGGGCTAACCAATGCCCCGGCATATTTCATGTATCTCATGAACAAGGTATTCATGGAATATCTGGACAAATTTGTGGTGGTTTTCATAGATGATATTCTCGTCTTCTCCAAAGATGAAGAAGAACATGAGAAACATCTAAGGTTGGTGTTACAGAAGCTGAGAGAACACCAACTATACGCCAAGTTGAGCAAGTGTGAGTTTTGGCTGAAGAGAGTTCCCTTTTTAGGACATATAATCTCGGAGGGAGGAATCTCCGTAGATCCCGCCAAAATCGAGGATATCCAGAAGTGGAAAACCCCTGAAAATGTCGGGGAAGTTCGAAGCTTTTTGGGATTGGCTGGATACTATCGACGGTTTATTGAGGGATTCTCCAAGATCTCGAGACCTCTCACCAAACTGTTGGAAAAGGGAATCACATTCACCTGGACGCCACAGTGCGAGACGAGCTTTCAGGAGCTAAAGAAAAGATTGACTACAACCCCAGTGCTGGTTATGCCAGATATGCAGAAGAATTTCACAGTGTACTGCGATGCCTCTGGAAATGGGTTGGGATGTGTTCTCATGCAAGAAGGACATGTCGTGGCATATGCATCCCGGCAGCTTCGGAAGCACGAGAAGAACTATCCTACACATGACCTAGAACTAGCTGCAGTGGTACACGCGTTGAAAATTTGGCGGCACTATTTGATGGGGAAGAGGACAGAGATATATACGGATCATAAGAGTTTGAAGTACATATTCACACAACCAGATCTCAACCTCAGACAAAGGAGATGGTTAGAGCTAATCAATGACTTTGATGTGGGCATCAACTATCATCCCGGGAAAGCAAACGTCGTGGCCGATGCTTTGAGTCGGAAAGTGCAGGTCAATAAGTTGAGTTTGAAGGACATGCCTGCAGAATTGAAGGACGAGGTTATAAGGCTCAATCTATGTCTAGTAAATAGTGGTGAAGCCATCGCTATGGAAGTGGACTCCACACTCGAGCAAGACATACGCGAGGGCCAAAAGAATGATGAGAAGATACAAGAGATCAGACAGCTCATTAAGGAAAATAAAGCTCCTGGTTTTAGAGAGGATGAACAGGGAACAGTGTGGCACGGGAAAAGGATCTGTGCGCCAGAAGTAAAGGAGATCCGTGAATTAATTTTGAAGGAGGCTCACGATTCTGACTATTCCATTCATCCTGGGAGTACGAAGATGTACCAGGACCTCAAAAGCAGGTATTGGTGGTATGGCATGAAGCAAGATGTCGCGGAACATGTTGCCCTATGTGACACATGTCAGTTGGTGAAAGCAGAACATCAACGACCCGCGGGATTGTTGCAACCACTCAAAGTGCCTGAATGGAAGTGGGAAGAAATCAGCATGGATTTTGTCGTGGGATTGCCTAGGACCCAATCCGGGTATGATTCAATATGGGTCATTATTGATCGGCTAACCAAGGTAGCTCATTTCATTCCTGTGAAAGAAAGCTACAGCGGATCCAAATTGGCAGAATTGTACATGTCAAGGATTGTGTGTTACCATGGAGTGCCAAAGAAGATAGTGTCGGACCGAGGGACACAGTTCACCTCGAGGTTTTGGCAAAAGTTGCATGAAACCATGGGAACCCATCTGAACTTCAGCTCTGCCTATCATCCCCAAACTGACGGGCAGACGGAGAGAACCAATCAGATCCTTGAAGATATGTTAAGGGCATGTGCACTCAAAAACAATAGGAGTTGGGACAAGAACTTACCGTATGCGGAGTTTTCTTATAACAACAGTTATCAAGCTAGTATGAAGATGTCACCGTTTGAAGCTTTGTATGGAAGGAAGTGCAGAACTCCCCTATTTTGGAACCAGACAGGAGAAAGCAAAGTGTTTGGTCCAGAAGTGCTACAAGAAGCCGAGGCGAAGGTGAGGGAGATTCGCAACAACTTGAGGATAGCACAAACACGCCAGAAGAGTTATGCTGATGTACGAAGAAGAGAACTCGTTTTCAACGTGGGAGACTATGTTTATCTCAAGGTGTCCCCTATCAGAGGACTTTGTCGGTTCAAGGTGAAAGGGAAGCTGTCACCTCGATACATCGGACCCTTTCAAGTTTTGGAAAGAAAAGGCGAAGTGGCGTACCAACTAGAGTTACCAGTTCATCTATCGGATGTGCACGATGTATTCCATGTGTCACAACTCAAGAAATGTCTGAGGACGCCTGAGGAGGTGTTACCCATGAATGAAGTGGATGTAGCTGAAGATTTGTCTTATGCCGAGCAACCATACAAGATTTTGGAGACGATGGAACGCCTCACCAGAAATAAAAGAATCCGGATGTGCAAGGTGCAGTGGAAGCATCACTCAGAAGAGGAAGCCACCTGGGAACGGGAAGATGAGCTTAAGGCACAATTTCTGGAATTGTTTTCTTAGAAACACCAATCTCGAGGACGAGATTTCTTTTAAGGGGGGTAGAGCTGTAACACCCCAAATTTTGATTCAAAACCCTAAACCATGTTCAGAGGGGAATTTAGAAATTTTTGGACGTGTTGCATGTTTTGCAAAAATTCAAATTCAAACTGGAATTCAAATTATACTCAAAACAGAAAAGAAATGGAAAAAGAAAAAGAGAAAACGGGAAAAAACTGGCCAGTGGGCCGAAACCCGCCAGCCGGCCCAGCTACTCCCGCGCAGCCCGCCCCTGCGCGCGCCGCGCTGCCTCTCACCGACGGGTGGGACCCACATGTCATCCCTAACCCCGCGACCCCGGACTCTCTCCCGCGCGCGCGATCGCAACCGATCGGGAAACCCGTCCCGTCGCCCGAATTCTGGACCCAGAGGACTCCAACTCGATCACAACAGACCCACCGCCCTCCCCCGGCTATAAAAACCCCCGATCCGATCAGTTTTTCCCACGCGATCGCCGATTATTACTCCGGTGAGCACCGAGACTTCGCCGGTGAATCCTGGCCGATCTAAGCTCGGAAACTCTGATCTAACTCGCTGGTCTTGATCCACCGCCTCCGGGGAGCTTTGCAGGTGCAGAAAACTCGGAGAATTACGGTGTAAACACAGCGCCGACGAGCTTCGCCGTGGTTTTGCCTCGGACCTCGCCGCCGAGCACTTTCCAGGATCCCCGAGCTCGAGAAAACCCCCGAGGTGAGATCCCTGACCTCCCCTCTACCGATCTAGGCCATAAGATCACAGTTCTAGGCAGAATTCTCGAGGATCCGAAACTTTCCGGCGAGATCGCCGCTTCCCACCGCCGTGCGCCGCCGGCAGCGCCGCCCGCGTTCGATCAGAGCGACGTGGCCGCATGTGCGCCGTTTATTTTAAATCGCACGGTAGACTTTAAAACCCCGCGTACCGGTTCGATCTTATAATCTCAGCCGTCGGTTTAAAATCGGACGGACCACGTCAGCCCCGCATTATAAAGTCTGGAATTCTTACGTGCTACCCCCTGGGGTTCTCTGGAATTGAGAGCTATCCCCGGAAACTTCAGATCTAGCCCCTGGAACTCCAGAAAATCATGTAAATCCATTTAAAAATCAGTTTTAACCCTTGGACTTAATAGAAATTAGGAAAAACACCTCTGATAAGTGTAGATAGACCCCTGGAAATTATGAAAATAATATTATAGACCCTGTAATGGGGTGAATTCATTATTTTAGCCTTGTTTAGTATTTAATTTAGAAAATTGAATATGTAACTAGTGTTTAAAAATTAAAAGGGGGACAAACATAATTGTCAAAATTAATTAAAAACTTTCTCAGTACTTAGAAAACGTTGGAGTGAGATAAAAAAATATTTTTGGGCTGAAATAAATCTGTTTTATCTATTATTCACATTTATTAGTATAGGGACACATTTTTAAGTAAAGAATAGTTAAAGAAAAATAGGGAAAATAATTATGAAATAGTATACATCATAAGCCATGGTCAAAATATGATTTTAAATTATTTAGGACCAGAACCTAATCTGTTTAGGTGATGTGTATTACTAATTTAATAATAAAATACACAATTATGCATAGGAATATAAATTTGAAAATATAGCAACTAGTAAATGATAAATGGAGTTTCTAAAATAAAAAGAATTCAGTTTAGGGTTGATAGAAATTGTGAAGGCACATTGTATGCAAGTATAAATGTGGACACCAAAAATAGGAATCATATATATACATGGTTAAAAGTGCATGCAAGCCACAACTTAACACACATAAAGTAACCACAACACATATAATGGTAAAGAACTTTTATAAATATGAATGTGTGGTTTGTATGAAGTAGAGGTGTGAACTATGTCTTATGATTGTTGTTTTCCTTTTGCTATGTGTGATGGTATGAAGTAGAACCTGTTCAAGAGCAAGTTATTCCTTTCCAAGATCAGGACTACCCATTTCAAGAGCAGCAAGAAGGAGGCAAGTGTCCTTGACCACTTTGATCCTATGCTAGGATGTGTAGATAGAATTATTTGCATTGTCAAGTTAAATATGAAACCCATGCTAGGAAGTTTCCCTAGAATTGCATTACCTTGTTTCCTTGTAGCTTGGGTTGGGATTTATTTTGTCATGTCATTTATTTACATGAATATGCTTAGCCATGCTTAGAATGTGATATTTGGGATATGAAAGCATCAGTTTATTATACCATACTCTTGAATGAGCTATTGTGAGTTATGTAGAGGTAGGGATCAAGGCAAGTTGGATGTTTTGGTTGTGTGCTGGGTGCACGAGACTTGGGTTTGTGTTTAGTACTTGCCTGGATCCTAAGGACCGGTTCATGGAGCATGTAACCCGGCTTTACAGTGCCAACCACATGCTGAGATGGGGCAGCTTGGCCAATTAATTAGGTGTATCCTCGGCGTAGTATGGGTGTGTTGGATGGTGCGGGGAATAGGTGTCAGCTGGACTACCATATGAACCGCAAGGCTCAAGAGGGGGCCACTGCAGCGGGGTTGGATCCTCTTGTATGCTGTTAGGGGTGAAACCTCAGTGGGCCCACGCTCGTCGGGAATCCCTTTGTAAAGGCTTCGTAGTGATCTCTTGGCCGCACACCTGGGAAGTGTGAATGTGGATCGTAGCCACTGGCATAATGGAGGTTCTTTTAGTCCACCCGGCAATGGGGGATGAAATCACTACTTGTGGGTACAGTGGTACAAACTCTGCTGAGTTAAAACTGTCTTGACAGCCGTGCTCACGGTTAAGAGCGGCCTGGACTTATTCATGATTAGAGGAATGATGGTTTTGGAAGTTAAGTGGGGAGCTTAACATTGGAAATAATGTTATGGTTATTGGATTATGATGATGGGATGGGAGATTGGGACCATTTCACCTGTGTAGAAATGTAGGTGCTTAATAAGCTAAGGTGATAGGTATTAATTGCGTAGTGCTTCAACCATGAGTTCAACCTCTCCTTGTTCTAGCCATGCATGATATAATTTTCCCACACTTGCTGAGTACCATTGGTACTCAACCTTGCATATTTGTTGGTTTATATTGCTGCTCAGGTCAAGATAATGAGGTGGTGTATAATGACCAAGATTTTGGACCCGAGGAAGGCTTTTAGGTTCATGAAGACCCCCGGGCAACGCCTGTGATGGAGCCCTAAAAGAATAATATTCCGCTGCTAGTTTATTTACTTGTGATGAACTTATTATTGTCCATCGAGACATTTACTATGTAAGACTTACTTATATTCGACACCTGGCATGTAATAAATGATGCTTCACTATTTGTCATCACATGTATGAGAAAATGATCCTGGCATACATGTGATATTCACTTGGTTGTTTCTTCGGAAAAACTGGGTGTGACACCCCCCCTGCAGGCCCCCGATGCGTTCGGTTCTTTGGCGGTAGTGCTTAGAGCATCAGCCGAGACCGCGCGTTGTGGGGTGTTACCTGCAGCCGGGTCTCGTCGACGAGGTTGTCATCTTCGCTCTGGATCAGGTCCTGCGCGGCTTCTCCTGGGGGCCCCCGGGGAGTTCTCCCCTTCTGGCTAAGGCCTTCAAGGGGTAGGTGGACCCGGGCTCGTCTTGGATGACCCAAGGCGTCTTCCCCTTCTGGCAAGGCCTTCAAGGGGTTGACAGATCTTGGGCGGCCCCCGGGAGGTACGTCCGAAGCACGGAGGCGTACCGCAGTTGGCTACGCCCTGGCCCGTCACCGTCGGAGCTGGAGTCCTCGCCGTTATGCACTGTCTTCATGACACGCTGAGGCTCCTGGAACCCCACCTGATGAGCGGCGGTGACTGGGGCATCGACCTTCTGCTTGCCATCCCTCTGAGGGTAGGGCGGTGCTTCAGCTCTCTGCTGTCTTCCTTTGCGGAAGCGCTCTGCGAGCCTCTGGATATCCCAGCACTCAGCAGCAGTATGGTTGCCGGCGCCATGCACGGGGCATAGCCCGCCCTGGTCACTATCTGGGGCCGGTGACTGCCGCTGCCTTTTGTCGGGACGTGGCCCCCGAGCTCCACTAGCCGTCGCTGCTGCGGCGACGGGAGCCGTGAACGATGACTTCATCTTGCCACTCCCCCGGTTCTTGGCCTTCTTTCCACCCCCATAGGCAGCAGCGCCGGACCCGGGTTGTCCACCTGGCTTGGAGGTCGGCAGAGCGTGCCAGTTCCGCCCTTCAGCTGCTCTGGCGCATGTGTCCGCCAGGCTGAAGAGCTCAGAGACGTCGCGGACCTCTCTGGTCGCGAGCTTCTCAAGCATTTTCTCGTCCCGGACACCCTGTCGGAACGCCACTACCACAGAAGCACTTTGAATATGCGGGATGGTGTTGCGTACCTGTGAGAACCGCTGGATGAAAGAGCGCAGCGACTCCCCAGGTTGTTGCTTGACGGCGTGGAGGTCAAGCTCCGTGCCGGGACGGGTGTAGGAGCTGCCGAAGTTGGCAACGAACTGCCGGCAGAGCTCTCCCCAGGAAGTTATGGACCCCTGAGGTAGGTTCACGAGCCAAGACCGAGCTGGGCCGGTCAGGGCGACGGGGAAGTAGTTGGCCATGACAGCCTCGTCCCCTCCCGCGGCAAGTATGGCGGTGGAGTAGATCTGGAGGAACTCCGCCGGGTTGACGCTACCGTCGTACTTCTCAGGTAAGTGCAGGCGAAACTTGCGTGGCCACCTCGCGAAGCGAAGGTGGGGTGCAAGAGCTGCACATCCCGCTCCTGCTGCCGCAGGTATTGGCACTGCCAACGCTTGGTTCGCACTTGGGACCGTGTATCCCGGCATGGGCAAGGCTGCACCATAGACCGGGGGCGCTGCTTGCGGCGCATACGGTTGTGGCATATGTTGCGTGGCGAATGCCTGAGGCAGGACTCGCGTGGTGAAGACCTGCCCTCCAGGTTGTGTCGAGGCTGACGTCATGCTGTCGCCAGCCTCATGGTTGCGGCGCCTTTCTCGACGTCGCTCGAGGTACACCCGGGCATCCTGGCCCAAGTGGCACCGCTCCAGCTCCCTTCTCAGGTCCGTCGATGGGAGCCTGGAGGAGCTGAAATCCGCCGTTTGTCCGTCAACCGTGGGCGTGCGCGTCAGCGACACAGCCGGTTGTCCAGGGCGTCGCCCTCGCCGAAACCGAGGGTTCGCGGCGGCGACGACGAGGCGGTCCACCTCGCGGACCCACTGTTGGGTCGCAGAATAGGGCGCATCCCCAGCAGGTGGGTTGCGCAGCAGTGCTCTTGCTGCAGCTAGCGCACCCCCATGGTGTACGCTCAGCGCTGCAGAAGACCTCACACTGGTCGGAGCCTGCATCGCCGGAGTCGGCGTTGCCGGAGTCGGCTGCTGACTACCAGCTTGTGCCGACACACTCCGTCCTGAGTGTGTCGACATGTACTCCCCACTGGTCACGGTTCGTCGTGAACACGGGGGAGGAGAGTTTGCCGCTGAAGGAAGCTTGGTCATCTTCGTCAGCAGAAACTCATCGCGCTAGGAGAAAAGCCCCCTTCCTGGCGCGCCAAATGTCGAAGTGTTCGGTCGACACTTCCCCCGGGCCTGCACTGGGCAGCCCGCGGAGGTTCTTTTTTTGGTGGGGCTAGTCCCTTGCGGAGAGCTTGCGCGGATGGATGAGTTAGTAAGAGCTTGACGCGGTGAGTTTTACGTGGTTCAGGCCGCCGAAGCGTAAAACCATACGTCCACGGCGAGCTATGGAGCTCGCTGTATTGCTTGCTGCTCAGGGCCGGAGTCCTGAGCTTGGGGGTGAGTTACAGCTTGGGAGTGTATGGCTAGCGTATGAGTTGCAAAGTGCAAACCCTTGCTATCGTCGCCTACCCGAGCCTTTTATAGTCCAAGACTCGGGCGGCTTACAAGGGGAGCCGGGACCCAACAGGCGGTCCCGGGAAGATTGTCTATTATCTACCGTATCTGCAGTTATGCCAGTAGTTGTCTCTGGTCGAAGGCTTCTGAGTCTTCATCTTGCCGCCCAGCCCATGCCGCATGCTAGACATAGTGGTTGATGACGGCGCAGGCGGCATGGGATGTCTTGTCGCGGTGTTTATTGGCTGGCAGGTTCTAACACCGCGCGCCAGTCTGAGATGCGACTGGGCGCAACGGCACCTGACAGAGGCGTGCTCCGCGTCTCCGCGTCTTGGGAAGACGCGGGCCTTGAATACCTTGTACGTGCAAGGTATGGGGCGTCTTTACGCCCGCTGCCTATCTCTCGGGGGCAGGCAGCGCCGTTCTGCTGCCACGTGGCGGGCCCGGAGCCCTTCTCAGAGGAGAGGAGGGCCTGGTCCACGGGGCACGTGGAGCCTCCGGACCTCTCCCCGTGGAGGGGGTGGCTTGGCTTCTGTCGGCCACGTGGTGGGCCCGGAGCTCTCCTTTGAGGAGTGGGAGGCCCGGCCCCCCTGGACGCGTGGCGCCTTCGGTCCTCTCTCCCGCGGAGGGGGAGGTCCGGCTTCTGTATTCCATGTGGCAGGCCCGGAGCTCTCCTCTGAGGAGAGGGAGGTCCGGCCCCGCCGGACGCGTGGCGCCTTCGGAGCTCTCCCTGCGGAGAAGGGCGAGTTCCTTAGGCATTTTCTCCTGTGCGCGGGGGTACCCGATATCTCATGTACCGACAGCAGCGATGAGCTCCAGAAGCTCCACGTGTCCTTCCGGGCCTGGTATCTCCTCTCCTGCAGAGACGAGCTCCGGTTGTGCCGCGTGTCACGAGCGAGACCTCCCCCTTCTTCGGAGGTGAGCTCCACGCACGCCACGTGTTGGCGCCGGTCTTCCCCCTCTTCTTTCCTCAGGACATGCCCCGAGGTCGACACGTGTTTAGCTGTGACGGACCTTCCGGAGATAAGCTCCGGTGGCGACATGTGTTCGATAGGTCCGGACTTCCCGGAGATGGGTTCCGAGATCGACACACATCCCGCGCGACTGGTCCTCTGATTGTCGTGAAGACTAGCTCCGAGGATGACACGTGTCTTGCAAAAATGCCTTTGCTTCTTCTGCAGAGGCTAGCTCCGTGGGCAACACGTGTCCCACAGGGTCGGACCTCTTTTCAATTGCGGAGGTGACCCCCGAGCCTGCCACGTAGACAGTTTAGCGGCGGACCTCTCCCAACTTCTCGGGGATGAGCTCCGAACACGCCGCGTGGCCCGCTGGCCGCGGAAGTTGCCTTCGACGCTCTCTGAGGGCTTTATTGGCTATTCTTTGATAATTCTCTCTGTTCCTATTTTTCATTAAAATGTTTCCTCTTCATAGAACATGAACATATGCTGACACCCGAGGCGAGGGTGTCACACAGACTGCTCCCCCGGTTGCACGAGAAGCAGTACGCCGGCACCGGCCCCCTTCTTTCGCGAGGAGCCGTCGAAGAAGAGCGTCCAGTGAGGCCCGGTGAAGACCGGAGCCCGGTGCTTTGGTTCACCTTCTTCGTGGCCCCCTGGGTCAACCTTCGTTGGCGTCCACTCAGCCACGAAGTCAGCCAGTGCTTGGCTCTTGACTGTCTGATGTGGTCGGGAGCTCAGCTTGAACTCCGCCATCTTCGAGCTGTCTTCCGGCTTCGGAAGCTGGCAGTGAGTGCCAATGACGCCCGTCTTCTGCTCCGGCGCACTTGTCCGCTAGGCTGAAGAGCCCCGAGATGTCTTGCACCTCCCTGGTGGCCAACTTCTCGAGCATCTTCTTGTCCCTCACACCTTGTCGGAATGCGACCACTGCTGATGCATTCGGGATGTGGGGGATGGTGTTGCGTACCTTGGAGAACCGCTGGATGAAGGAGCGCAGTGATTCCCCAGGTTGTTGTTTGATGGCGTGGAGGTCAAGCCCCGTGCCTGGACGGGTATAGGAACTGCCGAAGTTGGCAATGAACTGCCGGCAGAGCTCTCCCCAGGAAGTTATGGAACCCTAGGGGAGGTTCATAAGCCAAGACCGGGCTGGGCCGATCAAGGCGACGGGGAAGTAGTTGGCCATGACGGCCTCATCCCCTCCTGCGGCAAGTACGGCGGTGGAGTAGATCTGGAGGAACTCCGCCGGGTTGACGCTGCCGTCGTACTTCTCAGGCAGGTGTGGCCGAAACTTGCGCGGCCACCTCGCGAAGCGGAGGTGGGGCGCCAGGGCCGCACATCCTGCCCCTGTTGCTGCAGGCGTTGGTGCCGTGAACGCTTGGTTTGCTGCTGGCACAGTGTACCCCGGTATGGGCAAGGCTGCGCCATAGACCGGGGGCGCCGTTTGCAGGACATATGGCTGTGGCATATGCTGCGTGGCATATGCCTGGGGCAGAGTTCGCGTGGCGAAAGTCTGCGCCTCAGGCAGGGTTGAGGCAGTCGTCATGCTGACGCCGGCCTCTTGGCTGCGACGCCTTTCTCGTCGCCGCTCGAGGAACACTCGGGCGTCTTGGCCCAGGTGGCATCGTTCCAGCTCAGTCCTCAGGTCCGCCGACGGAAGCCTGGTGGAGCTGGAATCTGCCGTCTGTCCGTCAACCGTCGGCGTGCGCGTCAGCGACACAGCCGGTTGGCCGGAGCGTCGTCCCCGCCGAAGTCAAGGGTTTGCGGCGGCGACGACAAGACCGTCTACTTCGCGAATCCACTGCTGGGTCGCTGAATGGGGCGCATCCCCAGCAGGTGGATTGTGCAGTAGCGCTCTTGCTGCAGCCAGTGCACCCCGGTGGGGAACGCTCAGCGCTGCAGAAGATCTCACGCTAGCTGGCGCCTGCATTGCCAGAGTCGGCTGCTGGCTTCCTGCTTGCGCCGACACACTCCGTCCTGAGTATGTCGACACGTATTCCCCGCTAGTCACGGTCCGTCGTGAACGCGAGGGAGGAGAGCTTTGCCGCTGATGGAAGCCTCGTCATCTTCGTCGGCAAAAACTCGTCGCGCAAGGGAAAAGCCCCCTACCTGGCGTGCCAAATGTCGAAGTGTGTGGTCGACACTTCCCCCGGACCTACTCTGGGCAGCCCGCGGAGGTTCTTTTTTCGGAGGGGCTAGTCGCTTGCGGAGAGCTTAAGCGTAGGGACGAGTGAGGGAGGAGCTTGACACGGCGAGTTTTTACGTGGTTCAGGCCGCCGGAGCGTAAAACCCTACGTCCACGGTGAGCAGAGGTGCTCGCTGTATTGCTTGTTGCTCAGAACCGGAGTCCTGAGCTTGAGGGTGAGTATGCCTAGGGTGTGTGACGCCCTCAATTCTGTGGGAAAACCACGGAACCGAGAACTAATGCATATGTGTGCCCAGGATGTTCATCACACATACACATACGTTCCACAAACTGAATTCAGATTATATATTACCACAAATAACAGAGTTTATTACAATACCTCATGAGTCTTGGACTCATGCTTACAGCGGAAGTCTTATTTCTATGCAGCGGAAGTCCTTATTTTAATGCGGAAGCAAAAACTAATGAGGAAGCAAAACTAAGAAGAAGTGGCCCTCCACAGGCAAGGTTGAGAATAGATCACACGCTGTCGGTACCCGCGATATGGGGTACCCCCGCGCACAGGGGAAAATGCCCAAGGATCTCGCCCTTCTCCACAGGAAAAGCTCCGGAGGCGTCACGTGTCCAGTGGGGCCAGACCTCCCTCCCCTCGGAGGAGAGCTCCGGGCTCGCCACGTGGCCTACAGCAGCCAGACCTCCCCCCTCCATGGGGAGAGCTCCGAAGGTGCCACATGTCCCGCAGGGCCGGACCTCCCCCTCCTCAGAGGAGAGCTCCGGACCCGCCACGTGGCCGACAGAAGCCGGACCTCCCCCCTCCGCGGGGGAGAGGTCCGAAGGCTCCACGTGTCCTGTGGGGCCGGACCTCCCCCTCCTCAGAGGAGAGCTCCGGGCCCGCCACGTGTCCAGCAGACAGCGCTGCCTGCCCCCGAGCGGTAGGCAGCGGGCGTAAAGACGCCCCATACCTTGCCCGTACAAGGTATTCAAGGCCCGCGCCTTCCCAAGACGCAGAGACGTGGAGCACGCCTCTGTCAGGTGCCGTTGCGCCCAGTCGCATCAAAGACTGGCGCACGGTGTCAGAACCTGCCAGCCAATAAACGCAGCGACAAGACATCCCCTGCCGCCTCCGCCATCATCAACCACTATGACTAGCGTGCGGCATGGGCAGGGCAGCAAGACGAAGACTCAGAAGCCTTCGCCAGAGACAACTACCGGCATAACTGCGGATACGATAGTCTGCAGGAAATCTCCCCGGGACCACTCGTCGGGTCCCGGCCCCCCTTGTAAGCCACCCGAGCCTTGGACTATAAAAGACTCGGGAAGGTGACGTTAGCAAGGGTTCACACTCTAGCCATTCGCACCCTGGGTTCGCACCTCTGCGACTCATACGCTAGCCATTCACACCCAAGCTGTAACTCACCCCCAAGCTCAGGACTCCGGTTCTGAGCAGCAAGCAATACAGCGAGCTCCATAGCTCGCCGTGGACGTAGGGTTTAACGCTCCGGCGGCCTGAACCACGTAAAACTCACCGTGTCAAGCTCTTACTAACTCGTCCATCCGCGCAAGCTCTCCGCAAGGGACTAGCCCCACCGAAAAAAGAACCTCCGCGGGCTTCCCAGTGCAGGCCCGGGGGAAGTGTCGACCGAACACTTCGACATTTGGCGCACCATGTAGGGGGCTTTTCCCCTTGCGCGACGAGTTTCCGCCGACGAAGATGACCAAGCTTCCCTCAGCGGCAAACTCTCCCCCTCCACGTTCATGGCAAACCGTGACCAGTGGGGAGTACATATCGACGCACTCAGGACGGAGTGTGTCGGCACAAGCTGGTAGCCAGCAGCCGACTCCGGCAACGCCGACTCCGGCGATGCAGGCTCCGACCAGTGTGAGATCTTCTGTGGCGCTGAGCGTACACCATGGGGGTGCGCTAGCTGCAGCAAGAGCACTGCTGCGCAACCCACCTGCTGGGGATGCGCCCCATTCTGCGACCCAACAATGGGTCTGCGAGGTGGACCACCTCATCGTCGCCGCCGCGAACCCTCGGTTTTGGCGAGGGCGACACCCTGGTCAACCGGCTGTGTCGCTGACGCGCACGCCCACGGTTGACGGGCAAACGGCGGATTCCAGCTCCTCCAGGCTCCCGTCGACGGACCTGAGCAGAGAGCTGGAACGGTGCCACTTGGGCCAAGATGCCCGATTGTTCCTCGAGCGACGTCGAGAAAGGCGTCGCACTCAAGAGGCTGGCGACAACATGACGTCGGCCTCGACCCAGCCTGGAGGGCAGACCTTCGCTACGCGAGCTCTGCCCCAGGCGTATGCCGCACAGCATAAGCCACAACCATGTGCTCTGCAAGCGGCGTCCCCGGCCTATGGCGCAACCTTGCCCATACCGGGGTACACTGTGCCAGGCGCAACCAAGCGTTCGCGGCACCAGTACCTGCACTGGGAGCCAGCAACCGGCTCTGGCAGCGCTGACACCGGCAATGCAGGCTCCAACCAGCGTCAGGTCTTCAGTAGCGCTGGGCGTACCCGGCGGGGGTGCGCTAGCCGCAACAAGAGCGCTACTGCACAATCCGCCTGCTGGGGACGCGCCTCAGGCAGCGACCCAGCAGTGGATTCGCGAGGTAGACCGTCTTGTCGTCGCCGCCGCAAACCCTTGACTTCGGCGGGGACGACGCTCCGGCAACCGGCTGTGTCGCTGACGCGCACGCCAACGGTTGACGGATAGACGACGGATTCCAGCTCCACCAGGCTTCCGTCGACAGACATGAGGACTGAGCTGGAATGATGCCACCTGGGCCAAGACGCCCGAGTGTTCCTCGAGCAGCGACGAGAAAGGCGTCGCAGCCAAGAGGCCGGCGTCAGCATGACGACTGCGTCGACCCTGCCTGAGGCGCAGACTTTCGCCACGCGAACTCTGCCCCAGACATACGCCACGCAGCATATGCCACAGCCATATGTCCTGCAAACGGCGCCACCGGTCTATGGCGCAGCCTTGCCCATACCGGGGTACACTGTGCCAGCGGCGAACCAAGCGTTCGCGGCACCAACACCTGCAGCAACAGGGGCAGGATGTACGGCCCTGGAGCCCCACCTCCGCTTCACGAGGTGGCCGCGCAAGTTTCGGCCGCACCTGCCCGGGAAGTACGACGGCAGCGTCGACCCGGCGGGGTTCCTCCAGATCCACTCCACCGCGGTACTTGCCGCAGGAGGGGATGAGGCCGTCATGGCCAAACTACTTCCCCGTCGCCTTGACCGGCCCAGCCCGGTCTTGGCTAATGAACCTCCCTCAGGGTTCCATAACTTCCTGGGGAGAGCTCTGCCGGCAGTTCATCGCCAACTTTGGCAGCTCCTACACCCGTCCCGGCACTGAGCTTGACCTCCAAGCCATAAAGCAACAACCTGGGGAGTCGCTGCGCTCCTTCATCCAGCGGTTCTCCCAGGTACGCAACACCATTCCGCATATTCAAAGTGCTTCTGTGGTGGCGGCACTTCGACAGTGTCCAGGACAAGAAGATGCTTGAGAGGCTTGCAACCAGAGAGGTCTGCGATGCCTCCGAGCTCTTCAGCCTGGCGGACAAGTGCGCCAGAGCAGCCGGAAGGCGGGGCTGGCACTCACTGCCAGCTTCCGAAGCCAGAAGACAGCCCGAAGACGGCAGAGTTCAAGCTGAGCTCCCGACCACATCAGACAGCCAAGCGCCAAGCACTGGCTGACTTCGTGGCTGAGTAGACGCCAACGAAGGCTGACCCAGGGGGCCGCGAAGACGGTGAACCAAAGTACCGAGCTCCGGTCTTCACCGGGCCTCACTGGACGCTCTTCTTCGACGGCTCCTCGCCAAAACAGGGGGCCGGTGCCGCCGTACTGCTTCTCATGCCATCGGGGGAGCAGTCTGGGTACATGGTGCGTCTCAATTCCAAGGCAACCAACAACTTGGCAGAGTATGAAGCACTCATCTTTGGCCTAAAAGACAGTCCTGTCTCTGGGTGCTCGCCAGTTGTTGGCGCAAGGCGACTGTCGGTACCTGAGATATGGGGTACCCCCGCGCACAGGGGAAAATGCCTAAGAAACTCACCCTTCTCCGCAGGGAGAGCTCCGAAGGCGCCACGCGTCCGGCGGGGCCGGACCTCCCTCTCCTCAGAGGAGAGCTCCGGGCCCGCCACGTGGCAAACAGGAGCCGGACCTCCCCCTCCGCGGGAGAGAGGTCCGAAGGCGCCACGTGTCCAGTGGGGCCGGACCTCCCTGTCCTCAGAGGAGAGCTCCGGGCTCGCCACGTGGCCGACAGAAGCCGAGCCTCCCCCTCCGCGGGGAGAGGTCCGGAGGCTCCACGTGCCCCGCAGGCCGGACCCTCCTCTCCTCTGAAAAGGGCTCCGGGCCCGCCACGTGGCCAGAAGAACGGTGCTGCCTGCCCCCGAGAGATAGGCAGCGGGCGTAAAGACGCCCCATACCTTGCCCGTACAAGGTATTCAAGGCCCGCGTCTTCCCAAGACACAGAGACGCGGAGCACGCCACTGTCAGGTGCTGTTGCACCCAGTCGCATCACAGACTGGCGCGCGGTGTCAGAAATTGCCAGCCAATAAACACCGTGACAAGACATCCCATGCCGCCTGCGCCGTCATCAACCACTACGACTAGCATGCGTCATGGGCAGGGCGGCAAGATGAAGACTCAGAAGCCTTCGACCAGAGATAACTACCGGCATAACTGCAGATACGGTAGATAATAGACAATCTTCCCGGGACCACCTGTTGGGTCCCGGCTCCCCTTGTAAGCCGCCCGAGTCTTGGACTATAAAAGGCTCGGGTAGACGACGATAGCAAGGGTTCGCACTTTGCAACTCATACGCTAGCCATACACTCCCAAGCTGTAACTCACCCCCAAGCTCAGGACTCCGGCCCTGAGCAGCAAGCAATACAGCGAGCTCCATAGCTCGCCGTGGACGTAGGGTTTTACGCTCCGGCGGCCTGAACCACGTAAAACTCACCGCGTCAAGCTCTTACTAACTCGTCCATCCACGCAAGCTCTCCGCAAGGGACTAGCCCCACCGAAAAAAGAACCTCCGTGGGCTGCCCAGTGCAGGCCCGGGGGAAGTGTCGACCGAACACTTCGACATTTGGCGCGCCAGGAAGGGGGCTTTTCTCCTAGCGCGACGAGTTTCCGCCGATGAAGATGACCAAGCTTCCTTCAGCGGCAAACTCTCCCCCTCTGCGTTCACGGTGAACCGTGACCAGTGGGGAGTACATGTCGACACACTCAGGACGGAGTGTGTCGGCACAAGCCGGTAGCCAGCAGCCGACTCCGGCAACGCCGACTCCGGCGATGCAGGCTCCGACCAGTGTGAGATCTTCTGCAGCGCTGAGCGTACACCATGAGGGTGCGCTAGCTGCAGCAAGAGCACTGTTGCGCAACCCACCTGCTGGGGATGCGCCCCATTCAGCGACCCAGCAATGGGTCCGCGAGGTGGACCGCCTCGTCGTCGCCGCCGCGAACCCTCGGTTCCGGCGAGGACGGCGCCACGGAAAACCGGCTGTGTCGCTGACGCGCACGCCCACAGTTGACAGGCAAACGGCGGATTCCAGCTCCTCCAGGCTCCCGTCAACGGACCTGAGAAGGGAGCTGGAACGGTGCCACTTGGGACAGGATGCCCGGGTGTACCTCGAGCGACGTCGAGAAAGGCGTCGCAACCATGAGGCTGCCGACAGCATGTCGTCGGCCTCGACGCAACCTGGAGGGTAGGTCTTCGCCACACGAGTCCTGCCTCAGGCATTCGCTACGCAGCATATGCCACAACCGTATGCGCCGCAAGCAGCACCCCCGGTCTATGGTGCAGCCTTGCCCATGCCGGGATACACGGTCCCAAGTGCGAACCAAGCGTTCGCAGTGCCAATACCTGCGGCAGCAGGAGCGGTATGTGCAGCCCTTGCACCCCACCTTCGCTTCGCGAGGTGGCCACGCAAGTTTCGCCCGCACCTGCCTGAGAAGTACGATGGTAGCGTCAACCCGGCGGAGTTCCTCCAGATCTACTCCACCGCCGTACTTGCCGCAGGAGGGGACGAGGCTGTCATGGCCAACTACTTCCCCGTCGCCCTGACCGGCCCAGCTCGGTCTTGGCTCATGAACCTACCTCAGGGGGTCCATAACTTCCTGGGGAGAGCACTGCCGGCAGTTCGTTGCCAACTTCGGCAGCTCCTACACCCGTCCCGGCACGGAGCTTGACCTCCACGCCGTCAAGCAACAACCTGGGGAGTCGCGGCGCTCTTTCATCCAGCGGTTCTCCCAGGTACGCAACACCATCCCGCATATTCAAAGTGCTTCTGTGGTGGTGGCATTCCGACAGGGTGTCCGGGACGAGAAAATGCTTGAGAAGCTCGCGACCAGAGAGGTCCGCGACGTCTCTGAGCTCTTCAGCCTGGTGGACAAATGCGCCAGAGCAGCTGAAGGGCGGAACTGGCACGCTCTGCCGACCTCCGAGCCAGGTGGACATCCCGGGTCCGGCTCTGCTGCCTATGGGGGTGGCAAGAAGGCCAAGAACCGGGGGAGTGGCAAGATGAAGTCATCGTTCACGGTTCCCGTCGCCGCAACAGCGACGGCTAGTGGAGCTCGGGGGCCACGCCCCGACAAAAGGCAGCGGCAGTCACCGGCCCCAGATAGTGACCAGGGCGGGCTATGCCCCGTGCATGGCGCCGGCAACCATACTGCTACTGAGTGCTGGGATATCCAGAGGCTCGCAGAGCGCTTCCGCAAAGGAAGACAGCAGAGAGCTGAAGCACCGCCCTACCCTCAGAGGGATGGCAAACAGAAGGTCGATGCCCCAGTCACCGCCGCTCATCAGGTGGGGTTCCAGGAGCCTCAGTGTGTCATAAAGACAGTGCATAACGGCGAGGACTCCAGCTCCGACGGTGACGGGCCAGGGCGGTAGCCAACTGCAGCACGCCTCCGTGCTTCGAACATACCTCCCGGGGGCCGCCCAAGATCTGTCAACCCCTTGAAGGCCTTGCCAGAAGGGGAAGACGCCTTGGGTCATCCAAGGCGAGCTCGAGTCCACCTACCCCTTGAAGGCCTTAGCCAGAAGGGGAGAACTCCCCGGGGGCCCCCAGGAGAAGCCGCGCAGGACCTGATCCAGCGCGAAGATGACAACCTCGTCGATGAGACTCGGCTGCAGGTAACACCCCACAACGCGCGGTCTCGGCTGATGCTCTGAGCACTACCGCCAAAGAACCGAACGCATCGGGGGCCTGCAGGAGGGCTACCTGGTGTCGCGGCATGCTCTATTCCAAGAAGGACCCATAAGCTCCCCCCAGCAGGGAAGGTCCCTTCCGAATCGTGAAAGCTGCCGCCCCAGGTACACATGCCTTTCAACCGAGGGTGGGATCCGTTCCCAAAAATCATTGCCATGAAGCAACACTGTAAGTCCTATTTCCAGAGCATCAGTAGAACAGGGTTATCCTCTTCTGTAATGAATCCCATAGGATTTAGGAACAGAGCTTGGGGCAGCTAAGTCTCAAGGGACGGTACAGGACTACATCCAGTTTAGCCTGGTTCCGACCCTAAGCGCGTAGAGTCTTGCTTCCCTTGTAGACGAGGCGGAATATTGCCTCCATGTACAGCCAGAATTCCATCTATGGGCACGAATACAGAGACCTGTTCTACTTAGCTCCCTCTCATGCGCTCATTTAAATTATGCATTAATTTTTATGACCGCACTATCTTTGTATGTTCATCGTACATCTAGCTCCCCCTCTCCTGCACTCATCCATAGTCGGCATTCGCTATCCTACCGAAGGCAGCTGCGCTTGAGGCACCTGCCGAAGGCCGAGTGAGTCTCTCGGGCCTCCCCCAGTCAGGTGTTGCGGTGTCAGTTGGTCACCTCCAGGAAAGGCCTGTGTTGTGCATGGGAGGTCCAGGGTGCTGTATCCAGCTTAGCAGGCCATGAGCCCGAAGCATGCGCATCCTGCCCCCCGGAGGTACAGGGGAGTACAACCGCTTTGCCTGGTCATGAACCCAAAGCACGTGCACTCTGCTTCCCCAGCGCATGGCCCGGTACTAGGGATCGGACGACCGTACCCGGACCTCGGAGGGAGCCGGAGCTCCGGCGCCTCGAGCACAGAATTGTCCAAGCCCCGTATAACGGATCAGGATCATAAGACGAATAAGACTAGGAGACGGGAGGGGAGGACCCCCCGAGGAGAATTACGTTTCCTCTGCCTGTGTGCAGGACCTCTAGGTTACGGCAACAGGGACTGCATGAAGCGGGGGTAAAGGAGCTATCAACTACTCCAGCCTAGGACTGGAAGGACCGGGTCCTGCCCCTTCAGCAGGGGCGGGGCCCGATGGCCCCACGTGTCCAGCGGACCCGGAGCTCTCGCCTCCTCTGAGGAGGGCTCCGGGCTCGCCACGTGGCAGGCGGAAACCGGACCTCCCCCCCCCCCCCCCCCCCCCGGTGGGAGGGCTCCGAAAGCCCTACGTGTCCAGCATGGCCGGAGCTCCCGCCTCTTAAGGAGGGGCTCCGGACCCGCCACGTGGCAGGCAGATTTGGAGCTCCCCATGGGGCGAGATCCGGAGACCCCCGGGGGCCCCTAACACGGTTAGGACCCGGGGAAGGTGTCTATGCGGAGCTCCGAGATTGGAGATGGCCTCTGAGTACCTTGCGGAGCTAAGGACTCAGTCAGGCAAAACCAAGAAGGAGAGAAAAAGCATCACACACACAAATATCTAAAAGAGTCGAACTAAGCGAGGCTCCATGAGCTGGACTACAGACTTGATAAAAAGGGAGAAACAAGTCCTAAGGACCTCCCGGCTCCCGCCGGAACCTTGCGGCTACAAGGGCGGCCACATCCTCGGCTTCTGCCCTGGCAGCTTCCTCCCGCTCCGCGGCTGGGCCCTCTCTCGCTGGTTCTAGCGAGAAAGAGGGGTCACGGCTCTTAAAGCATGCCAGCACATGTGAGGCGACCTCTAAGGCTAGGCCGCGTCCCTCGGCCTCAAGCTCGCTGGCGACCACCGAGTCTAGCCTGTCCAGCTTGGCGCCGATCGACTCCAGCGCGGGATCACCTCCGCCACCTTCAACGCAGGGGCCGCGGCCCTCACCGGACTGAAGCGAAGAGGGATCAGGGCGGACCCCGCTCGATCCACGAAGCTCGAGACCGCAAGAACCTCGGAGGACCGCAAGGCCGAAAGCTCCTCCACCTAGCGGCGGGCCGCCTGCAGAGCCTCCAGGTTCCTCTCGGAGAATTCCTTCTCCTTGGCCGCCAGGGAGCTCTCCCGAAGATGGAGAGTCTTGGCGAGCCGCTCCAACTCAGCAGCCTTGAAGTCGGCGGCCAACTCCCTGTCCAAGACCGCCCGGCGTTCACGGGAGACCTGTTCCTCCCTCATGTCGAGGTCTGCCTTCAGAATCTCCAGCTCCTCGATCCGAGCTCGAAGGTCATCCTCGCCCGCCGCCAGCTGCGCGGTGACCCTCTCCGCCTCAGCTGCCGTGGAACGCTCCCGTTCCTCAACGGCGAGTTTACGGCGCTCCAACTGCTGCCGTATCTCCACAGCGGCAGAGAGGCTCTCCTCGGCCCGGGCGTGTGCCTCCAGGGCCTCCTTGTTGATCCGCCGCGATTCAGCGTCCATGCGGTCGACAGCCCGCTTCATCCGGTCGAGGAGCACTTCCCTGAAGTCGAGCAACTCCCGCCTGGAGTCGAGCTCGCTCTTAACCTTCGCGGTCCTCTCCCGCAAAAGGTTCCCCCAGGTGAGGAGGCGATCCCGTTCAACCGTATACTCCTCCCGCTCGCGACCTAGTGCTGCCAGGACCTGCCGAACGCTCGTCTCGGCAAGCGCGAAGGCATCCGCCAGGGGCAATGGAGCAACAGAGGTCGGGGCAGTCCCCCCGACCTCCTCCATTACCTCATCCTCGAGAGGAGTCGACGCACCAGCAACCGAGACGAGACGCCGATCAGGAGAAGCTGGCTCCGAAGCTCTGGCAGCCGGACCTGCCGAGCTCTCTTCAACTTCTGGCTCCTTGACCTGTGGAGAGAGGCGAGCCGGGGAAGGCGGCGCTGGAGTAAAGGCCGGGCCGCCTGGTGCAGGGTCGACCTGCGCTGGCTTGGGGGCCGCGGTGGCTGTCTCGGCAGGAAGAGACGACGCCGCCGCGGAGTCCGGGCACACCGGAACAGGAGAAGTTCACGCTGGCCTGGGGGCCGCGGCAGTTGCCCCTGGCTCCGAGCGCAACGGCACAGACTCCCCGCAAGTTGGAGATGGCCGGGAAGCGCGGACACTCCAGCGGGCTCTGAACCCCGACTTCCGAGCCGGGGTAGGACTCCCAGAGCCCGCTACCGTCACTGACGGCCGCTCCGCAGTCGCTTGAACTGGCGGAACAGAGGACGCCCCAAAAGCTTCCCTCAACGCATCAGCCCGGGGCCTCTTCGAGTCGTCACCGGAGGGAGTGCCAGGCACCCCAGATTCCCGACTTGGCGCCGACGCCGCCGCTGGAGGAGATCGAGCGCGCTTCTTCTCTGGTGGCGGGTTGGAGGCCATGGCGAGGGAGAACTCAAGGGCAAGGGAGCAAAAGCACAAGAGTCCGAGAAGAAACGCAGAGAAGTGCGAAGGGAAGCCGCAATGTGGGTAAGATCCCCTCTATAAACTTCCCGGGTGCAATTCCAAGCGATTCGGAACTCTTCGAATACACCGCATCGGCAACCGCGTCGGCTCCTAAACCGAGTGCCGATGACGGGTGGACCCAAGCCGCCCAACTGAAGCGGTGGGTCAAGGAGTCAGTCTCCTGAGAAGATGAGCTGGCAAGGCACTTCAGCGGTTCCCGAAGAAAGCGCCGCAACGTGCAGAAGTGGCAGTCTTGGGAACCGCCGCGGTAAAAGCAACCATCAAGTGAGCGCACGCTCCCAGGATCCCGCGGCCGTTCGTGCTCCGGCAGCGGTCAATTCGGGACTTAGAGAAAGTGCGCGGATCGGAAGAGACGGAGGTCCCACCTCGGGCTCGCTATCTCCCCCGAGATGGGCCCGGGGGCCACTGTCGGTACATGAGATATGGGGTACCCCCGCGCATAGGGGAAAATGCCAAAGGAACTCGCCCTTCTCCGCAGGGAGTGCTCCGAAGGCGCCACGCGTCCGGTGGGGCCGGACCTCCCTCTCCTCAGAGGAGAGCTCCAGGCCCGCCACGTGGCATACAGGAGCCGGACCTCCCCCTCCGAGGGAGAGAGGTCCGAAGGCGCCACGCGTCCAGCGGGGCGGGACCTCCCTCTCCTAAGAGGAGAGCTCCGGGCCTGCCACGTGGCCGACAGAAGCCGAGCCTCCCCCTCCGCGGGGAGAGGTCCGGAGGCTCCACGTGCCCCGCAGGCCGGACCCTCCTCTCCTCTGAGAAGGGCTCCGGGCCCGCCATGTGGCCAGAAGATAGGCAGCGGGCGTAAAGACGCCCCATACCTTGCCCATACAAGGTATTCAAGGCCCACGTCTTCCTAAGACGCGGAGACGCGGAGCACGCCTCTGTCAGGTGCCGTTGCGCCTAGTCGCATCACAGACTGGCGCGCGGTGTCAGAACCTGCCAGCCAATAAACACCGCGACAAGACATCCCATGCCGCCTGCGCTGTCATCAACCACTACGACTAGCATGCGGCATGGGCAGGGTGGCAAGATGAAGACTCAGAAGCCTTCGACCAGAGACAACTACCGGCATAACTGCAGATACGGTAGATAATAGACAATCTTCCCGGGACCACCTGTCGGGTCCCGGCTCCCCTTGTAAGCCGCCCGAGTCTTGGACTATAAAAGGCTCGGGTAGGCGACGATAGCAAGGGTTCGCACTTTGCAACTCATACGCTAGCCATACACTCCCAAGCTGTAACTCACTCCCAAGCTCAGGACTCCTGCCCTGAGCAGCAAGCAATACAGCGAGCTCCATAGCTCGCCGTGGACGTAGGGTTTTACGCTCCGGCGGCCTGAACCACGTAAAACTCACCGCGTCAAGCTCTTACTAACTCGTCCATCCGGGCAAGCTCTCCGCAAGGGACTAGCCCCACTGAAAAAAGAACCTCCGCGGGCTGCCCAGTGCAGGCCCGGGGGAAATGTCGACCGAAAGCTTCGACAGCGACCCTCAGCTAGTTATCAAGCAAGTTAAGGGTGAATGCCCCTGCAATGATCCACATCTAGCTGCTTATCTGCTTCACGTGCGGATGTTGGAGAAAGAATTCCTCGCCTTGGAACTGCGCCATGCACCGCGCGCTTGCACGGCCGCAGCTGTCAACCTCTCAATGAAAGCCTCCATCGGAGCCCCTGCGCACAAAGGAGTCTTCGAGAGGACGTTGCTGCGGTCCACAGCCCGGCCCGCCGAGCCGGGCGAATGTAAAGGTCCCAAAATTATGAATACAAAGAAACACTTGTTTGCAAAGTTTTGTTTCATGTGTATGAAATTTGGGACTTGTTAAAACTTTTTCCCACATTTGATAACACACATGAGGGCTTTCTTCACACAAGTCAAATGTTCATTTGAGAACTTGGAACCCTAGAGGGGTCTAAAAAAAGGATGGGAAGTTCCCATATGTGTGAGAAAACAAAAATCAGATTTGAAACAATTTGTTCAAACAAAAATTCAAATGAGAAAAACACAATGGAATTCAAAACTGTTGTGCTAGAAATCTCATTTGCAGCAGCCAAAATAAAAATCAGACTTCATATTTGAATTCCTTGAGTCCAAATTAGGGGGTGTGCAAAGTTTCATGATTTATAGAAATAGTTTGCAACCCATCTTGCAAAATGGGCTTTAAAAGACAAAGAATTCAAATACCTATTTGAATTTGGATGAAACTTGCCCAATTATCCAATTGCATGCCAGATTTGAATTCCCACAATTGAATTCACTCAACATTCAAACTTGGGAGATATTTGGAGAGGGGATAAGGAGGACTGATCAGTGGGTCCCACATGTCATTGTGTGAACTGAAAACTTGCAAAAGATCTCAGTGTTGGGTCTCTGTTTTGTCTCCCCGGGTGATCGACACCGAGAGCAGCACCGGTCGACACCGGGCAGCGCCGATGCCACCACCTGCTTCGCCGGTGGGCGCCTGGCGAGCTGCTTGCTTCTCCTTATCACCTCGGCCGAGTTCCCTTGCCACAACCACGAGGAGCCGCTCTGTTCTTCTTTCACCCCCGCACCCTAAACAGAGCTGCTGCCGCCACACTCCTTCGATCGGCAGCCGGCTTGGGTGATCACGAACCAAGGCCAGTGAGTAGCAAAACGGCACCAGGGCCTCACCCTCGTCCTCCACGACGCGCCATCGACCGAGCTCGACCCTCCTACCCCGGGGACACCGCGTCCGCGCGGCGGCCGAACAAGGACCGATTAGGAGGCGTCCGTGGACAGCTCCACCTGGTGAGGGTCACGACCAAGTACCGGCGCTCCTGGACGTGCCAAGGCACCGTGCTGCTCTCCTTCCAGGCTCAGCCCATGCCATGCACCGCAGGGAGTGAATTTTGAAAAGTTGCTCCGGCGTACTCCATCTGACCTTCCGGCACGGTAATCCCGAATTCCTTCCCAATTCTCAATCTTTGTTCGTCAAAGTTTGCACGAAGGGCCCAAAGCGATAGGCGATCCTTTGCCCTTCACGGTTCTAGCCTAAAACTGCACATAGACCGAGTATTTCATGGGTTTCTAACGGCGACCGAACCAGGGGACCGCGGTCGCACGGTGAAAGCATGTTTACCATCATTCTCGAACATTTTTGAGGCTAGGCCGAGCTTCCCCATCGTTCACTGGTGCTGTAGCACCATTTTGTTGAACTGTTGGTGCACTAGGATGGCCGACCGACGTCGCCGATGAAGTGCCGGGCTGCCGCAGCGTCGCTAGCTACCATAGAGGTTTTGCCGGCTCGGGGAAACCTTACCATCGTGCTCAGCAGGGCAGGTTAGGCTCTGGCGGCGAGCAAGGGCTCGAGCAGAGGCCGGGAGATCGAGTTCCGGCGATCTCCGGCGAGGGCGGCGGCGCGGGCACCCGGAGCGCGAGAACTGACCCGAGGTAGAAGAAGGGGTCGGCGGGCCCAGTCGTTAGTGAGAGAGAGTTTAAAACCCTGATCCTCTGTGGCTGTGGGATCCCGTATGACTGCACAGAGGAATATGTGTGGCCCCATTCTTTGATTCTGTAAGTGACACGTGCCCCATGGCCCACAGTCAGGTTTAAACTTTTCCCCGGATTTATTCAAATCCCAGATTTTTCCCCAAACTTTAGAAGAGCATAACTTTTGCTAGGAACCTCCAAATTTAGTGATTCAAATTGGGTTAGATTCAGATTGACAAACTCTATCCAATTATGCAACCCAATTTGTATGAAAGTCATTATTTAATTCTGGAAAATTCTTTAAAGCTTTTCAGCAAAAGAATTTTAGAGGGAGTTTGGTTAATCCAAAAATCCTCAAATTTGCCAGAATATTCCCTAGGGTGTTATTAGACTCCTGTAAAAGTTTCAGCTCATTTGGAGTGGAATTGATCAGGGTAATTCAGATTGTAAGTTCCTGTATTAAAATGAATACAGAAACATTTTCAGAGAATTTCCAAAACTTGTAAATTCAGTTCTGGGAAATTCTTAGCTCCAAAAATCCTAGGAAAATTCATGTAGACTCTATAAACTATAATTGAAATTGTGGTTCACTGAGTTTGACATGAACATGGATTTTAATTCAGAATTAATTCATCTTTGACTGAACACTTAGAGAATTATTCTGAATAAACCATTCCATGAAATGTGCTAAATTATGGTCCAGAGGACTTTCTTGTGACAAGGAACTCACATGAAAATTCTCAGCTCCATTAGAGCTCTGGATCACCACTGTCATGTGTGATCTCTTAAGGTGATCAACACTTAAGTGGGAAGAAACACTCAACACTTGATCTTAGTGTTTAAGCCCAACCCAAACCACTAGCACCAGTGTCATTTTAAATTCTTAAACAAAGTTCCAGTTTTAAAATGGTCATTAGATCTTATTAACAAAAGCTTTTCAATTAAATACATATGCATGATTATATCGTGTAGTATATACCTAAGAGAGGAAGGGTAGAATAGCAACTCCTCGAGGGAATTTGGCTACGCTAATGTTAGTAGGAAAGGTCCAGTAGAAGACGAGTAGTTGGAATCTACTCGCGAGTTTAGGGCTGGTTTACTCGGAACGGGTCCGAATTAGAAAAGATGAGGAAAGTTCACACATAAGAAATGGAGACCGGGCAGGGAGGTTTAGATGCAGCAGGTTGCAGGCCGTGCGTGCATAGCCCTGCCTGTGTCGGTTAAGGCCCGTCCGTGCTTGGCCCTGTTGGACAAGTTTGAGTTGTGTACCGGGCACATACTGGCTATATGGGACCCAGGAAACCGATGTACCTTGGGAGATCCATAGTGGAACTTTTCCAACTGCCTTAGGCTTTCGGCGTCAGGGTAGCAGGAGGTAACTCGCTCAAGAACATACCACAGCGGGTATGTACCTTGAGGGAACTTGCGTACTCAGGGCAGTTGGACTGCGTCCACTGTGGAAGATCTTGGGAAAGGTGGCCGCGTACAACGTCAGTCGAGGTTGCTTCCGGCAACTCGGAGTACGGGTGTACATGTCGTGTAGTCCGGGCGTGTACTAATTCGAATCACCGTCGCTCGCGGTTATATGAGCATACTTGCCCACTGCGTCTTGACGTAGTAACAACTGGAATTATTCTTTTGAACTTGATAAGGCTGTGCTATAACTTGTATTGCAACCATGATTGAATTAGAGATAGGCTCATTAAACTTTACTTTCACTTTGTGCAAGGAGCATCGTAACAAAGCGTTTCTTGTTTGATTGTGGAGTTGCGATGCTTTTTGGCTCAAGGTCTGCACAATGAGGCTAAAAACCTGAAAGTTAAGGATCAACTTTAGGCGAGTCCTTTATGCAAATGTAGCCGACCCAATTGCAACCGTCGTGCATGTAGAGTTTCTTGTTTAGGAGAGACGGGTCAGACTTGCTGAGCCTATGTGCTCACGCTTGCTATATAAGTGGTTTTGCAGGTTAACAACGATGCTGAAAGAAGGTTGTCCGGTGAGACTGGGGGACTTCCGAGTCAGGTAACACATGGAGAACCCAGCCGCTGCTGCTTGTCTTCGTGTTGCTAGCGAGAGGAGTCCGCGGGCTGGACTTCATCTCGGGTGCTCTTAGTTATTCGACGTGAGTTGATAAAGACTTCCGCTGTAGTTACTTGATGTAAAGTATTTACAAAGAAAAACTTGTAAGCTTCCGCTATTGTTTTATGTAATACATTGTTCCTCATATGTGTGTTGTTGGGTGCCGCATAACACGGCACCACCCAATGCGATTCCCGGGCGAGTGGCCTGTCTCGGTTGAGCGGGTCGCGTCAGCGTGGTATCAGAGCTGTTTCAGCGTGGTATCAGAGCTGTGTCAGCGTGGTATCAGAGCTGTGTCAGCGTGGTATCAGAGCCGCATTGGTAATAGCACACGGAATAAGGAAGGTATTACGACAAAAATTTAGGTTACGGTGAGGATACGGTACTAGGCCCACATAAGGATTACTATTAGCTTAATATAAAGGTGGCAACCTAACTTATTTGTTATGTCGGAAAATCGTGCATCTCGGGACGAATTATGTCTTGGGGGTGCACGTAAGCGCTGTCCACCAGTGCGCACAAGCTGAAGGGTGGAGCCCCACGGGTGGCAGGTAACCCGATCCGCTTTAATATCCTCTACGACTCCTCATGTCGTTTGGGGTACTCGAGCAACATCTGTCCCAGGCGTGCATGGTGCAATTTGGGAAACCCCGTCACGTGGTTAGTAACGTGAACACGTAGCTCAAGGCGTGTTTGGCTTGAGAACACCTGTGCGAGTGATGACGGACGGGTGTAAGAAATGTATGGATACCGGGTTTGGTGTGCAGCCGGACCTGATGATTGAGTGTGACTTATGCAGGATTAACCACGAAACCGTAGTACGAATAGTACACGTTTGCGAGTGACCGTTTTAGTGCCACCTAAGATACGTTATACCGGTATAATACGGTTAGGATTTTCTTTTGGTGAGGCTACGTAGTACCGACATGCTTCTTACGGTGCATCGACGCCGTACTAAACATAATAACCCCTTTCCTTTGAAGAAATGACTCATGAACTAACTTTCAAATAAAAATGGAAGTTTGAACCAAATATTAGTTACTGAACTCTTATTTTGAGCTAAGATTCAAATGAGAGAAAGATTAGACTTCAAAGATTTCAAAAAACAGAGTGCTCTGTTCTCGGCAGGAATTTGTGCTGGATTTCAACAGAGCATAACTCTGAGTAGCTTGACCCAATTAAAGTGTAAGATACAGCTATGGAAATTTTTTCAAGTGATCTACAACTTCTTTGTAGACCTCGAGAGCTAAATCACATGCTAAATGGGTAGAAAGTTCAGAGTAAGGTAAACTGTCCAGAACCAGGGCAGCAAAAAACCTCTCTGGACCTTTCTGTTTTTAAGCAATAACTTTCTGTAGATAAACCCTTAAGAAGCCTATGATACACCATTGGAAAGATTATGAATGTGCAACATTGTTGTAGTTCAAAGTTTGTTCAGGTTCTTATTGTATTTACATATACAACTGTGATAAAATCAGCCATGTACAAAGGAGGTGCTGGCAAATTTTATCCAGGAATTCTGTCAATATTGGAAGAATCATAACTTTTAATCCGGATATGATCTGGCGGCATATGAGTACTCGTTGGAAAGATACTGAAGTTATCTTTAACTTTGGTATTCAACTTAAGTTATGAAAATGCTCTTAATTAGATCAAAATCTGGAGATAGTGCATAAAGGTCTGTCCTGTACAGATAGGCTGAATAGCTATGCCTACTAAGGAGTTTTGTAAACATGAATTTTGTTACTGCTTTCATAAAGTTTTGACATAATCATGTTTCCATTAGTCTCACATACTGCTGAGTTCTTGCTTAACTCATCTCAACTACATTTTGCAGTATGGTTCGTAATCGCTCTAGGAGTAGGGCCGGAAGTTCTCGTCGAGGTGGTGATGCTTCTATCCCAGCATCGGAACCACCATCTACGGGATGGATGGATCTTATGACTCGAGTTGTCGAGTCTAATCAAGAGAATACTAGGCTACTCCAAGAAGCAACACAAGAACACACACGCTTACTCCAAGCTTTGGTACAGCAAGGCGTACTCCAGAACACGCAACAAGTCGTTCCACCTCGGAACGCTTATCTGGACTTCTTGGCGACTCAACCGCCTATCTTTACTGAAGCCACCGAACCTGTGGAAGCAGATCAATGGCTTCGTGTCATGGAGTCTAAATTTGGAGTATTCAAGTGTGATGAATACCAGAAGACAAAGTTTGCCGCTCAACAACTCCATGGAGCCGCCGGAAACTGGTGGGGGGATTATGTTGCCACCATTCCGGAGGGCCATCAAGTAACATGGAGAGAGTTTTGTGAAGCCTTTCGTACTCGATACATACCACTAGGTATTGTCAAGGCAAAGCGGGAGGAATTTTTGGGCTTGAAGCAAGGGGACATGAGTGTCCTCGAGTATGTCAGGAAATTTAATCTTTTGGCCCAATATGCTCCCGAATATGTGGCGAAAGAAGAGGCACGGTGTGACCTATTTTTCCATGGCCTGAGTGCCATATTACGGGAGAAGCTGGCCGTACATAATAACGGCAGTTACACCGACATGGTCAATGCGGCTTTCATTCAAGAGAAGCCGACACTTGAGTGGCAAGCAGAGAAGAGAAAGATGAGTAAGATCGAGCAGGCTAGCACAAGTCATGTGCCTCAGAAGTACCGTTTGGTGTATCAAACGCCACCTGGTGAAAGACGGAGGCCACCTGTACGATCAACTCCTCAGAGATTGATTACTGGTCAAGTTTTACAACTTGCACCACCTCCACTGCCGCAGCATCAGACGGTGGTTTGTGCTCCATCGCTGCAGCCATATGTACCTAGCAGTCCACCGCAAGTCAACCAAGAACCGGAGAGGCATCCGTGTCTTACTTGTGGGCGTAAGGGCCATTATGCTAGGCAATGTTCGGAGGGAATTCAAGGTTACGGGTCATCATATTTACAACAATATGATCCGTACCTTAATCTGCAGATAGGAGGGCAGATAAGGGGCAACATTCACTATACTGTGATTGATGATGTTCCGGAAGGAGAAGCTGCTTTAGCAGGGATCTTTTCTCTGAATCAGCTACCGGTTTTAGTTCTCTTTGATTCCGGTGCCACCCACAACTTCATTAGCCAATCTTTTGTGGCTCAACATCAGCTCCAAACCGTTTATACAAAGAGGCAATACCTCATATCTTCGCCCGGGGGCAGCAGTACCGCAAGCGAGGTTGTCTCCCGAGCACCTCTTTGTTTGGGGGGTAAAATATACCCTACGACTCTCATTATCCTTGAGGGTCTGAAGATCGACATCATTTTGGGGATGTCGTGGTTGAATTACCACAGAGCGGTTCTTAACATCAGCTCCAGGACCGTTGAGCTCAACTCCCCACAGCACGGTCTTCATATATTAATTCTGGGCGCCAGACGGCAGCAGATTGCAACAGTGAACCACACGGAAGCTGTCAAGATAGAGGACATTCCGGTGGTACGTGAGTATCCGGATGTGTTTCCCGACGATTTACCGGGCATGCCGCCCGAGCGAGACGTTGAGTTCAAGATTGAACTTATACCGGGAACCACAGCGATATCACGAAGGCCGTACAAGATGGCACCCAATGAACTGGCAGAATTGAAGACACAGCTGAATGACCTAATGAGCAAGGGATTTATACGACCGAGTTCGTCACCTTGGGGTTGTTCAGCGTTGTTTGTCAAAAAAAAAGGACGGAACACTACGACTTTGTGTTGATTATCGTCCTTTAAACACCGTTACCATCAAGAACAAGTATCCACTACCTCGCATCGATATGCTCTTCGATCAATTAGTGGGTGCGAAGGTATTTTCAAAGATGGATCTTCGGTCCGGATATCACCAGATTAAAATCCGGGCAGAAGATATTCCGAAGACGGCATTCTCAACGAGATACGGGCTGTATGAGTATCTCGTTATGTCTTTTGGTTTGACCAACGCTCCGGCACACTTTATGTACCTGATGAATTCAGTGTTCATGCCGGAGTTGGATAAATTCGTCGTGGTCTTCATCGACGATATCTTGGTGTACTCCAAGTCAGAGGAAGAACATGCTGAACATCTGCATATTGTGCTACAAAGATTGCGAGATCATCAGCTCTATGCAAAATTCAGCAAGTGTGAATTCTGGATTAATCAAGTACCTTTTCTCGGACACATTATTTCAGCAGAGGGCATCGCTGTAGATCCGAGTAAGATTGTCCAAGTGCAGAAGTGGGAGTCACCAAAGTCAGTACATGAAATCCGAAGCTTCCTCGGTTTAGCGGGTTACTACCAGAGGTTTATTCCGAGTTTTTCCAAGATTGCTAAACCGATGACGGAATTATTAAAGAAGAATACCAGATTTGTGTGGGGTGCTGCGTGTGAACAAGCTTTCAAGACTTTAGTGAAGCATCTCACAACAGCCCCAGTTCTTGCTCAGCCGGATACAACGAAGCCATTCGACGTTTATTGCGATGCATCTGGCATCGGTCTTGGCTGCGTGCTGATGCAAGAAAGACGAGTGGTCGCTTATGGATCTCGTCAACTCAGAACTCACGAGCAGCATTATCCAACTCATGATCTTGAGTTAGCTGCCGTGGTCCTTGCTTTGAAGATGTGGAGGTATTACTTGCTCGGAAATCTTGTACACCTCTACACCGACCACAAGAGCTTGAAGTACATCTTCACTCAGAAAGAATTGAACATGAGGCAACGAAGATGGCTAGAGCTCATTACGGATTATGAACTAGAGATTCATTATCATCCAGGAAAGGCGAATGTGGTCGCCGATGCGCTCAGTCGTAAGGCGCATATTCATCACCTGACTATTGCCGAAATGGATGATGAAGAACCAAGCCTCCGTGTCATCCCGTATGGAGCTCTCTATAATCTCGCTCTCATTCCTACTATCCGAGAGGAGATCATTGAGGCTCAACGAAAAGACAAGGGTATGTCTCACATACGGCGAAGATTAGATAACGGAGAAATGAAGTGCTTCCGGAAGGACGATGAAGGTACCTTGTGGTTCAACGACCGGATTGTAGTACCACGGGATATGGGGCTACGGAAGAAAATTTTGGATGAAGCTCATTTGTCCAAGTTTTCCATTCATCCGGGCAGTAATAAAATGTACCAAGACTCCGGAAGAAGTTTTGTTGGACACGTATGAAACGTGAAGTTGCAAAGTACGTTTCAGAGTGTGATACGTGTCGAAGAGTCAAGGCCGACCATATGAAGAAGTCAGGCCTGTTGCAGCCATTGCAAGTACCGGCATGGAAGTGGGAAGACTTGAGTATGGACTTCATCGTCGGGTTGCCGATGACCTCCCACAACCATGATTCGATTTGGGTAATTGTGGATCGATTAACCAAATCAGCACATTTCATCCCTGTGCATACTAGGTACAATGCAAAGCAGTATGCAGAGCTGTACATAGCACGGATCTTGTGCTTACATGGAGTTCCCCGTACAATTGTGTCAGATAGAGGATCGCTATTCGTAGCCCGTTTCTGGGAGCAGCTACATGCATCCTTGGGGACAAAGTTGATTAGAAGCTCTGCATATCACCCTCAAACCGATGGACAAACTGAGAGGGTGAATCAAATACTAGAGGATATGCTGAGAGCATGTGCCATCCACCACGGTAAGAGCTGGGATGATCACTTACCGCTGGCGGAGTTCTCATACAACAACAGATATCAGACGAGCATCAAAATGGCACCATATGAAGCTCTATACGGCCGGAAGTGCCGTACACCATTGAATTGGTGCGAATCCGGTGAACGAGTAACATTCAGGGTTGATCTTGTCAATGAAGCCAAAGAGAGAGTTCGGATAATACAAGAAAACCTCAAAGCTGCCCAATCTCGTCAAAAGAGCTACGCGGACCAGAGACGTCGACCGCTGCATTTCGCAGTCGGAGAGCACGTGTATCTTCGTGTGTCTCCGATGAAGGGGATTCATCGGTTCGGTGTCAAGGGGAAACTTGCTCCCCGATTCATCGGTCCGTTTGCTATAACGGAGAAGTGCGGAAACGTAGCATACCGGCTGGAACTACCGGCAAGCCTTGCCGGTATTCACGACATATTTCTTGTGTCCCAGCTGCGGAAGTGTCTCAAGTTTACCGCTGCCATCCGCACTGAAGACATTGACGAGTTGAAGCCGGATCTCACCTATGTCGAGCAACCTGTACAGATTATCGAAGAAAAGACCCGGACCACCAGGAACCGGACTTTGAAATTTTACAAAGACCTGTGGAGTAATCATACCCCGGAAGAGGCGACGTGGGAATCCGAAGATTACATCCACAAGAATTATCCGGAGCTTTTGTCATAAACCTTGTAATTACCTCCCACCTCGTTCTTCTTTTGAATCTCGGGACGAGATTCCTTTTAAGGGGGGAGGAATGTAAAGGTCCCAAAATTATGAATACAAAGAAACACTTGTTTGCAAAGTTTTGTTTCATGTGTATGAAATTTGGGACTTGTTAAAACTTTTTCCCACATGTGATAACACACATGAGGGCTTTCTTCACACAAGTCAAATGTTCATTTGAGAACTTGGAACCCTAGAGGGGTCTAAAACAAGGATGGGAAGTTCCCATATGTGTGAGAAAACAAAAATCAGATTTGAAACAATTTGTTCAAACAAAAATTCAAATGAGAAAAACACAATGGAATTCAAAACTGTTGTGCTAGAAATCTCATTTGCAGCAGCCAAAATAAAAATCAGACTTCATATTTGAATTCCTTGAGTCCAAATTAGGGGGTGTGCAAAGTTTCATGATTTATAGAAATAGTTTGCAACCCATCTTGCAAAATGGACTTTAAAAGACAAAGAATTCAAATACCTATTTGAATTTGGATGAAACTTGCCCAATTATCCAATTGCATGCCAGATTTGAATTCCCACAATTGAATTCACTCAACATTCAAACTTGGGAGATATTTGGAGAGGGGATAAGGAGGACTGATCAGTGGGTCCCACATGTCATTGTGTGAACTGAAAACTTGCAAAAGATCTCAGTGTTGGGTCTCTGTTTTGTCTCCCCGGGTGATCGACACCGAGGGCAGCACCGGTCGACACCGGGCAGCGCCGATGCCACCACCTGCTTCGCCGGTGGGTGCCTGGCGAGCTGCTTGCTTCTCCTTATCACCTCGGCTGAGTTCCCTTGCCACAACCACGAGGAGCCGCTCTGTTCTTCTTTCACCCCCGCACCCTAAACAGAGCTGCTGCCGCCACACTCCTTCGATCGGCAGCCGGCTCGGGTGATCACGAACCAAGGCCAGTGAGTAGCAAAACGGCACCAGGGCCTCACCCTCGTCCTCCACGACGCGCCATCGACCGAGCTCGACCCTCCTACCCCGGGGACACCGCGTCCGCGCGGCGGCCGAACAAGGACCGATTAGGAGGCGTCCGTGGACAGCTCCACCTGGTGAGGGTCACGACCAAGTACCGGCGCTCCTGGACGTGCCAAGGCACCGTGCTGCTCTCCTTCCAGGCTCAGCCCATGACATGCACCGCCGGGAGTGAATTTTGAAAAGTTGCTCCGGCGTACTCCATCTGACCTTCCGGCACGGTAATCCCGAATTCCTTCCCAATTCTCAATCTTTGTTCGTCAAAGTTTGCACGAAGGGCCCAAAGCGATAGGCGATCCTTTGCCCTTCACGGTTCTAGCCTAAAACTGCACATAGACCGAGTATTTCATGGGTTTCTACCGGCGACCGAACCAGGGGACCGCGGTCGCACGGTGAAAGCATGTTTACCATCATTCTCGAACATTCTTGAGGCTAGGCCGAGCTTCCCCATCGTTCACTGGTGCTGTAGCACCATTTTGTTGAACTGTTGGTGCACTAGGATGGCCGACCGACGTCACCGATGAAGTGCCGGGCTGCCGCAGCGTCGCTAGCTACCATAGAGGTTTTGCCGGCTCGGGGAAACCTTACCATCGTGCTCAGCAGGGCAGGTTAGGCTCTGGCGGCGAGCAAGGGCTCGAGCAGAGGCCGGGAGGTCGAGTTCCGGCGATCTCCGGCGAGGGCGGCGGCGCGGGCACCCGGAGCGCGGGAACTGACCCGAGGTAGAAGAAGGGGTCGGCGGGCCCAGTCGTCAGTGAGAGAGAGTTTAAAACCCTGATCCTCTGTGGCTGTGGGATCCCGTATGACTGCACAGAGGAATATGTGTGGCCCCTTGTGCCTTTGATTCTGTATGTGACACGTGCCCCATGGCCCACAGTCAGGTTTAAACTTTTCCCCGGATTTATTCAAATCCCAGATTTTTCCCCAAACTTTAGAAGAGCATAACTTTTGCTAGGAACCTCCAAATTTAGTGATTCAAATTGGGTTAGATTCAGATTGACAAACTCTATCCAATTATGCAACCCAATTTGTATGAAAGTCTTTATTTAATTCTGGAAAATGCTTTAAAGCTTTTCAGCAAAAGAATTTTAGAGGGAGTTTGGTTTATCCAAAAATCCTCAAATTTTGCCAGAATATTCCCTAGGGTGTTATTAGACTCCTGTAAAAGTTTCAGCTCATTTGGAGTGGAATTGATCAGGGTAATTCAGATTGTAAGTTCCTGTATTAAAATGAATACAGAAACATTTTCAGAGAATTTCCAAAACTTGTAAATTCAGTTCTGGGAAATTTTTAGCTCCAAAAATCCTAGTAAAATTCATGTAGACTCTATAAACTATAATTGAAATTGTGGTTCACTGAGTATGACATGAACATGGATGTTACCTCAGAATTAATTCATCTTTGACTGAACACTTAGAGAATTATTCTGAATAAACCATTCCATGAAATGTGCTAAATTTTGGTCCAGAGGACTTTCATGTGACAAGGATTTCACATGAAAATTCTCAGCTCCATTAGAGCTGTGGACCACCACTGTCATGTGTGATCTCTTAAGGTGATCAACACTTAAGTGGGAAGAAGCACTCAACACTTGATCTTAGTGTTTAAGCCCAACCCAAACCACTAGCACCAGTGTCATTTTAAATTCTTAAACAAAGTTCCAGTTTTAAAATGGTCATTAGATCTTATGAACAAAAGCTTTTCAATTAAATACATATGCATGATTATATCGTGTAGTATATACGTGAAGAAGGTGAGGAGGACTTGAAGTGAAGATCAAGGAGGAAGGAGAACAAGTGATCAAGCTCCAAGTGATCATCACTAACTGATTGTAAAAGTAGTCACCTGAAAAACAGGCAAGCCCCGGTTTGCATTTGAACCGTTTTATAAAGCATTTTCATTTGTAGAGATCATAGCTTTGCATCGTTGATTGCATTACGTCTAGATGATATTGAAAACCCCACTTGCATGACCAGAAATACCTAAGAGAGGAAGGGTAGAATAGCAACTCCTCGAGGGAATTTGGCTACGCTAATGTTAGTAGGAAAGGTCCGGTAGAAGACGAGTAGTTGGAATCTACTCGCGAGTTTAGGGCTGGTTTACTCGGAACGGGTCCGAATTAGAAAAGATGAGGAAAGTTCACACATAAGAAATGGAGACCGGGCAGGGAGGTTTAGATGCAGCAGGTTGCAGGCCGTGCGTGCATAGCCCTGCCTGTGTCGGTTAAGGCCCGTCCGTGCTTGTCCCTGTTGGACAAGTTTGAGTTGTGTACCGGGCACATACTGGCTATATGGGACCCAGGAAACCAATGTACCTTGGGAGATCCATAGTGGAACTTTTCCAACTGCCTTAGGCTTTCGGCATCAGGGTAGCAGGAGGTAACTCGCTCAAGAACATACCACAGCAGGTATGTACCTTGAGGGAACTTGTGTACTCGGGGCAGTTGGACTGCGTCCAATGTGGAAGATCTTGGGAAAGGTGGCCGCGTACAACGTCAGTCGAGGTTGCTGCCGGCAACTCGGAGTACGGGTGTACGTGTCGTGTAGTCCGGGCGTGTACTGATTCGAATCACCGTCGCTCGTGGTTATATGAGCATACTTGCCCACTGCGTCTTGACATATTAACAACTGGAATTATTCTTTTGAACTTGATAAGGCTGTGCTATAACTTGTATTGCAACCATGATTGAATTAGAGATAGGCTCATTAAACTTTACTTTCACTTTGTGCAAGGAGCATCGTAACAAAGCGTTTCTTGTTTGATTGTGGAGTTGCGATGCTTTTCGGCTCAAGGTCTGCACAATGAGGCTAAAAACCTGAAAGTTAAGGATCAACTTTAGGCGAGTCCTTTATGCAAATGTAGCCGACCCAATTGCAACCGTCGTGCATGTAGAGTTTCTTGTTTAGGAGAGACGGGTCAGACTTGCTGAGCCTATGTGCTCACGCTTGCTATATAAGTAGTTTTGCAGGTTAACAACGATGCTGAAAGAAGGTTGTCCGGTGAGACTCGGGGACTTCCGAGTCAGGTAACACATGGAGAACCCAGCCGCTGCTGCTTGTCTTCGTGTTGCTAGCGAGAGGAGTCCGCGGGCTGGACTTCATCTCGGGTGCTCTTAGTTATTCGACGTGAGTTGATAAAGACTTCCGCTGTAGTTACTTGATGTAAAGTATTTACAAAGAAAAACTTGTAAGCTTCCGCTATTGTTTTATGTAATACATTGTTCCTCATATGTGTGTTGTTGGGTGCCGCATAACACGGCACCACCCAATGCGATTCCCGGGCGAGTGGCCTGTCTCGGTTGAGCGGGTCGCGTCAGCGAAGGGGGCTGAACCAGTGCCTTGAAGCTAGGCAGTCCCAGCGGCCCTGGATGCCGCCAAAGGATCGTAAGAGTCACTGGGGACTACGTGGAACCCAGCGCTCAAGATCCAGAAGCTCAAGTAGTCCCGATGCATGGACCACGGAGGTCCGGGACTCCTTGAAGGACATCCTTCCTGATGAACGTGCATCCGCTGAACGGGTGGTGCGGATGGCTAAGTGTTACGCGCTGGTATCTCTACTGGCGTGGCGCCACGACATCCTATTGCGGTGCATAACCCAGGAGGAAGGCTGCGATTAGCTCGCAGTAGTCCAAGGAGGCGAGTGCTGGGAACGCTCATCGTCCCGCACGTTGGTCGGTTAAGCCACCCGGCATGGCTCCTACTGACCGAGAGCCACCTGGACGCCGTCAAACTGGTTAGGGATGCAATGCGTGCCAGGTCCACCCCAAGCAGACCCACACAACCGGTGCAGACGCGCACCCAGAGCCGTCGGGGGATACCGGCTCCTCCATGTCGAGGGCCAGCCGGACTTCCCAGGGCCGGTTCACGGGAACTACCCTTCCACATGGTATGCGGGGCCGAAGCCATGCTTCCCCCTGATATAGCCATGGGGGTCCCCCCGTGTCCGGTGTACGACGAAGCCACACATGACCAGCTCTGCGTGAAGACAGGCGCTCCGATGCCACCCCAGTAAGTTCACCATGCTTACTTAGGTGTTTATTTAAATTACACATTAATTTATATGAGCACCTCCCCACGCTCTAGACAGTGTGCGTCCATTGTACACTCGGTTCCTCTTTCCTGCTCTCATGCATAGTCGATATTTGCCGTCCTGCCGAAGGCGGTAGTGCTTGGGGTACCTGCCAGAGGCCCGGTGGCCTTTTGTATCTCCCCCTGTAAGGGTACTGTCGAAGTGTTCGGTCGACACTTCCCCCGGGCCTGCACTGGGCAGCCCGCGGAGGTTCTTTTTTCGGTGGGTCTAGACCCTTGCGGAGAGCATGCGCGGATGGAAGAGTTAGTAAGAGCTTGACACTGTGAGTTTTACGTGGTTCAGGCCGCCGGAGCGTAAAACCCTACGTCCACGGCGAGCTATGGAGCTCGCTGTATTGCTTGCTGCTCAGGGCCGGAGTCCTGAGCTTGGGGGTGAGTTACAGCTTGGGTGTGAATGGCTAGCTATGAGTTGCAGAGGTGCGAACCCTTGCTATCGTCGCCTACCCGAGCCTTTTATAGTCCAAGACTCGGGTGGCTTACAAGGGGGGCCCGGGACCCGACAGGTGGTCCCGGGGAGATTGACTGTTATCTACCGTATCTGCAGTTATGCCGGTAGTTGTCTCTGGCGAAGGCTTCCGAGTCTCCGTGTTGCCGCCCTGCCCATGCCGCATGCTAGTCGTAGTGGTTGATGACGGCGCAATCGGCATGCGATGTCTTGTCACGGTGTTTATTGGCTGGCAGGATCTGACACCGCGCGCCAGTCTGTGATGTGACTGGGCGTAACGGCACCTGGCAGAGGCGTGCTCCGCGTCTTGGGAAGACGTGGGCCTTGAATACCTTGTACGGGCAAGGTATGGCGCGTCTTTACGCCCGCTGCCTATCGCTCGGGGGCAGGCAGCGCCGTTCCGTTGGCCACGTGGCAGGCTCGGAGCCCTTCTCAGAGGAGAGGAGGGTCCGGCCCCGCGGGGCACATGAAGCCTTCGGACCTCTCCCCGCGGAGGGGGAGGTTCGGCTTCTGTCGGCCATGTGGCGGGTCCGGAGCTCCTCTCTGAGGAGAGGGAGGTCCGGCCCCGCCAGATACGTGGCACCTTCGGACCTCTCTCCCGCGGAGGGGGAGGTCCGGCCTCTGTATGCCACATGGCGGGCCCGGAGCTCTCCTCTGAGGAGTGGGAGGTCCGGCCCCGCCGGACGCGTGGCGCCTTCGGAGCTCTCCCTGAGGAGAAGGGCGAGTTCCTTAGGCATTTTCCCCTGTGCGAGGGGATACCCCATATCGCAGGTACCGACAGTGGCCCCCGGGCCCATCTCGGGGGAGATAGCGAGCCCGAGGTGGGACCTCCGTCTCTTCTGATCCGTGCACTTTCTCTAAGTCCCGCATTGACCGCTGCTGGAGCACGAACTGTCGCAGGATCGTGGGAGCGTGCGCCCACTTGATGTCTGCTTTTACTGTGGCGGTTCCCAAGACTGCCACTTCTGCACGTTGCGGCGCTTTCTTCGGGAACCGCCGAAGTGCCTTGCCGGCTCATCTTCTCAGGAGACTGACTCCTTGGCCCACCGCTTCAGTTGGGCGGCTTGGGTCCACCTGTCATCGGCGCTCGGTCTAGGAGCCGAAGCGGTTGCTGATGCGGTGTCTTCGAAGAGTTCCGAATCGCCTGGAATTGCACCTGGGAAGGTTTTTAGAGGGGATCTTACCCGCATTGTGGCTTCCCTTCACACCTCCCCGCGTTTCTTCTTGGACTCTTGTGCTTTTGCCCTCTTGCCCTTGAGTCCTCCCTCGCCATGGCCTCCAACCCTCCACCAGAGAAGAAGCGCGCTCGATCTCCTCCAGCGGCGGCGTCTGTGCCAAGTAAGGAATCTGGGGTGCCTGGCACTCCTTCCGGTGGTGACTAAAAGAGGCCCCGGGCTGATGCGTTGAGGGGACCTTCTGGGGCGTCCCCTGCTCCGCCAGTTCAAGCGACTGCAGAGCGGCCGTCAGTGACGGCAGCGGGCTCTGGGAGTCCTACCCCGGCTCGGAAGTCGGGGTTCAGAGCCCGCTGGAGTGTCCGCACTTCCCGGCCATCCCCGACTAGAGGGGAGTCTGTGCCGTTGCGCTCGGAGCCAGGGACAACTGCCGCGGCCCCCAAGACAGCGCGGGCTTCTCCTGTTCCGGTGTGCCTCGACTCCACGGCGGCGTCATCTCTTCCTGCCGAGACGGCCGCCGCGGCCCCCAAGCCGGCGCAGGTCGACCCTGCACCAGGCGGCCCGGCCTTTATTCCAGTGCCGCCTTCCCCGGCTCGCCCCTCTCCACAGGTCAAGAAGCCAGAAGCTAAAGAGGGCCCGGCAGGTCCTGCTGCCCGAGCCCCGGCGCCAGCTTCTCCTGACCGGCGTCTCGTCTTGGTTGCTGGCGCATCGACTCCTCTTGAGGACGAGGTGATGGAGGAGGTCGGGGGAACTGCCCTGGCCTCTGTTGCTCCGTTGCCCCTGGCAGATGCCTTCACGCATGCCGAGATGAGCGTCCGGTAGGTCTTGGCTGCACTAGGTTGTGAGCGGGAGGAGTACACAGTTGAACGGGATCGCCTCCTCACCTGGGGGAACCTTTTGCGGGAGCGGACCGCGAAGGTCAAGAGCGAGCTCGACTCCAGACAGGAGTTGCTCGACTTCAGGGAAGTGCTCCTCGACCGGCTGAAGCGGGCTGTCAACCGTATGGACGCCGAATCGCGGTGGATCAACAGGGAGGCCCTGGAGGCACACGCCCGGGCCGAGGAGAGCCTCTCTGCCGCTTAGGAGATACGGCAGCGGATGGAGCGCCGTAGACTCGCCATTGAGGAACGGGAGCGTTCCACGGTGGCCGAGGCGGAGAGGGTCGCCGCGCAGCTGGCAGCGGGTGAGGATGACCTTCGAGCTCGGATCGAGGAGCTAGAGATTCTGAAGGCAGACCTCGACCTGAGGGAGGAACAGGTCTCCCGCGAACACCGGGCGGTCTTGGAACGGGAGTTGGCCGCCGACTTCAAGGCTTTTGAGTTGGAGCGGCTCGCCAAGACTCTCCACCTTCGGGAGAGCTCCCTGGCGGCCAAGGAGAAGGAATTCTCCGAGAGAAACCTAGGGGCCCTGCAGGCAGCCAGCCGCGAGGTGGAGGAGCTCTCGGCCTTGCGGTCCTCCGAGGCTCTTGCGGTCTCGAGCTTCGTGGATCGAGCGGGGTCCGCCCTGATCCCTCTTGGCTTCAGTCCGGTGAGGGCAGCGGCTCCTGCGTTGAAGGTAGCGGAGGTGATCCCCACGCTGGAGTCGATCGGCGCCAAGCTAGACAGGCTAGACTCGGTGGTTGCCAGCGAGCTTGAGGCCGAGGGACGCGGCTTGGCCTTAGAGGTCGCCTCACATGTGCTGGCATGCTTCAAGAGCCGCGGCCCTTCTTTCTCCCTGGAGCCAGCGAGAGAGGGCCCAGCCGCGGAGCGGGAGGAAGCTGCCAGGGCTGAAGTCGAGGACGTGGCCGCCCTTGTAGCCGCTAGGTTCCGGCGTGAGCCGGGAGGACCCTAGGACTTGTTTCTCCTTTTTTATCGAGTCTGTAGTCCAGCTCATGGAGCCTTGCATAAATAGACTCTCTTGAATGTTTGTGTCTGTGATGCCTTTTCTCTCCTTCTTGGCTTTGCCTGGCTGAGTCCTTAGCTCCGCAAGGTGCTCAGAGGCCTTCACCAATCTCGGAGCTCTGCACAGACACCTTCCCCGGGATCCTAACTGTATTAGGGGCCCCCGGGGGTCTCCGAATCTCGCCCTATGGGGAGGTCCAGATCTGCCGGCCACGTGGCGGGTCCGGAGCCCCTCCTGAGGAGGCGGGGGCTCTGGCCCTGCTGGACACGTGGGGCTTTCGGAGCCCCCCCTCCGCCGAGGGGGAGGTCCGGTTTCCGCCTGCCACGTGGCAAGTCCGGAGCACCCCTCAGGGGAGGCGGGAGCTCCGGGCCCGCTGGACACGTGGGGCCTTCGGGCCTCGCCCCTGCTGAAGCGGTGAGGTCTAGTTCTTTGATCTTACCTTGGGGTTTCGGTCTTGCGCGATCCCGTAGCGCCCCCCTGGTAGGTGCGTTCCATTGGATGGATGTGCCTACCATACTCCTGCGGGGAGCTGAGGCCGAGAGGTCCTGCACACAAGTAAGGGAAACGTAATTCTCTTGGGGGCTCCCCCTCCTCTATCTCGTAGTCTTATTTGGCTTACGGTCCCCGTCCACTTATACGGTGCTTGGGAACTACCGTGCGCGAAGTGCCGGGGGCTCGGGGCCCCCCTGGCTATCGGCCGGTACCTCCAACGCAACCGCCTTTGATAGGGCAGCAAATGCTGACTAAAGGTGAGGCTGAGAAGAGGGAGCTGAGCGCATGGTGAGCACGCGCTAGTAGTGCAGTCATAAAAATTTAATAAGTAAATTAAATGAGCACCAAAGAAGAGCAACATACGACAGGTTTCTTTTCATATAAATTTCCATAGGAGGAAGGCAGGCTGAGTATGGAGGCCACGACCCGCATCAAGGGAAGCAAGACTCTACGCGCTTGGGGTCGGAACCAGGCGAAGCTGAATGTAGTCCTGGACCATCCCCTGAGGCTTAGCTGCTCCGATCACTGTTCCTGAACTTTATGGAATTTATTATAAAAAGAAGAGTCTGTCCTATTGTTGCTCTAGGGGTAGAACTTACGGAGGTGTTCTGTGTGCCGAGGGTTCGGGAGCGGGTCCCCATCCTTGTTTCTGGGGAATGGTCCCAGGTCCCAGGATGTCCAGCCCCCGTACGGCAAATGGCCATGTGGGCTGGATCATCTGTACCGTTCAAGCCGGTGTATGGATCTGCTTGGCGTGGAACAGGCACGCCTTGCAGTTCTCGACCAGCTTGACGGCATCCTGGAGTATTGTCGGCTAGTAGAAGCCATGCCGAAAGGCTTTACCGACAAGCGTGCATGAGGAAGAGTGGCTCCCACATTCGCCTCTGTCGAAGTGTTCGGTCGACACTTCCCCCGGGCCTGCACTGGGCAGCCCGCGGAGGTTCTTTTTTTGGTGGGGCTAGTCCTTTGCGGAGAGCTTGCGCGGATGGACGAGTTAGTAAGAGCTTGACGCGGTGAGTTTTACGTGGTTCAGGCCGCCGGAGCGTAAAACCCTACGTCCACGGCGAGCTATGGAGCTCGCTGTATTCCTTGCTGCTCAGGGCCGGAGTCCTGAGCTTGGGGGTGAGTTACAGCTTGGGAGTGTATGGCTAGCGTATGAGTTGCAGAGTGCAAACCCTTGCTATCGTCGCCTACCCGAGCCTTTTATAGTCCAAGACTCGGGCGGCTTACAAGGGGAGCCGGGACCCGACAGGTGGTCCCGGGAAGATTGTCTATTATCTACCGTATCTGCAGTTATGCCGGTAGTTGTCTCTGGTCGAAGGCTTCTGAGTCTTCATCTTGCCGCCCTGCCCATGCCGCATGCTAGTCGTAGTGGTTGATGACGGCGCAGGCGGCATGGGATGTCTTGTCGCGGTGTTTATTGGCTGGCAGGTTCTGACACCGAGCGCAAGTCTGTGATGCGACTGGGCGCAACGGCACCTGACAGAGGCGTGCTCCGCGTTTCCGCGTCATGGGAAGACGTGGGCCTTGAATACCTTGTACGGGCAAGGTATGGGGTGTCTTTACGCCCGCTGCCTATCTCTCGGGGGCAGGCTGCACCGTTCTCCTGGCCACGTGGCGGGCCCGGAGTCCTTCTCAGAGGAGAAGAGGGTCCGGCCTGCGGGGCACGTGGAGCCTCCGGACCTCTCCCCACGGAGGGGGAGGCTCGGCTTCTGTCGGCCACGTGGCGGGCCCGGAGCTCTCCTCTGAGGAGAGGGAGGTCCGGCCCCGCTGGACGCGTGGCGCCTTCGGACCTCTCTCCCACGGAGGGGGAGGTCCGGCTTCTGTATGCCACGTGGCGGGCCCGAACCTCTCCTCTGAGGAGAGGGAGGTCCGGCCCCGCCGGACGCGTGGCGCCTTCGGAGCTCTCCCTGCGGAGAAGGGCGAGTTCCTTAGGCATTTTCCCCTGTGTGCAGGGGACCCCATATCTCAGGTACCGACAGTGGCCCCTGGGCCCATCTCGGGGGAGATAGCGAGCCCGAGGTGGGACCTTCGTCTCTTCCGATCCGCGCACTTTCTCTAAGTCCCGAATTGACCGCTGCCGGAGCACGAACGGCCGCGGGATCATGGGAGCGTGCGCTCACTTGATGGTTGCTTTTACTGCGGCGGTTCCCAAGACTGCCACTTCTGCACGTTGCGGCGCTTTCTTCGGGAACCGCCGAAGTGCCTTGCCGGCTCATCTTCTCAGGAGACTGACTCCTTGACCTACCACTTCAGTTGCGTGGCTTGGGTCCACCCGTCATCGGCCTTCGGTCTAGGGGCCGAAGCGGTTGCCGAGACGGTGTATTCGAAGAGTTCCGAATCGCTTGGAATTGCACCCGGGAAGTTTTTAGAGGGGATCTTACCCACATTGCGGCTTCCCTTCGCACTTCTCTGCGTTTCTTCTCGGACTCCTGTACTTTTGCTCCCTTGCCCTTGAGTTCTCCCTCGCCATGGCCTCCAACCCGCCACCAGAGAAGAAGCGCGCTCGATCTTCTCCAGCGGCGGCGTCAGCGCCAAGTCGGGAATCTGGGGTGCCTGGCACTCCCTCCGGTGGCGACTCGAAGAGGCCCCGGGCTGATGCGTTGAGGGAAGCTTCTGGGGCGTCCTCTGTTCCGCCAGTTCAAGTGGCTGCGGAGCGGCCGTCAGTGACGGTAGCGGGCTCTGGGAGTCCTACCCCAGCTCAGAAGTCGGGGTTCAGAGCCCGCTGGAGTGTCCGCACTTCCCGGCCATCCCCGACTTGCGGGGAGTCTGTGCCGTTGCGCTCGGAGCCAAGGGCAACTACCGCGGCCCCCAGGCCAGTGTGAACTTCTCCTGTTCCGGTGTGCCCGGACTCCGCGGCGGCGTCGTCTCTTCCTGCCGAGACGGCCACCGCGGCCCCCAAGCCAGCGCAGGTCGACCCTGCACCAGGCGGCCCGGCCTTTACTCCAGCACCGCCTTCCCCAGCTCGCCCCTCTCCACAGGTCAAGGAGCCAGAAGCTGAAGAGAGCCCGGCAGGTCCGGCTGCCAGAGCCTCGGAGCCAGCTTCTCCTGATCGGCGTCTCGTCTCAGTTGCTGGTGCGTCGACTCCTCTTGAGGATGAGGTAATGGAGGAGGTCGGGGGGACTGCCCCGGCCTCTGTTGCTCCATTGACCCTGGCGGATGCCTTCGCGCATGCCGAGACGAGCGTTCGGCAGGTCTTGGCTGCACTAGGTCGCGAGCGGGAGGAGTATACGGTTGAACGGGATCGCCTCCTCACCTGGGGGAACCTTTTGCGGGAGAGGACCGCGAAGGTTAAGAGCGAGCTCGACTCCAGGCGGGAGTTGCTCGACTTCAGGGAAGTGCTCCTCGACCGGATGAAGCGGGCTGTCGACCGCATGGACACCCAATCGCGGCGGATCGACAGGGAGGCCCTGGAGGCACACGCCCGGGCCGGAGAGAGACTCTGCTGTGGAGATACGGCAGCAGTTGGAGCGCCGTGAACTCGCCATTGAGGAACGAAAGTGTCGAAGTGTTCGGTCGACACTTCCCCCGGGCATGCACTGGGCAGCCCGCAGAGGTTCTTTTTTCGGTGGGGCTAGTCCCTAGCGGAGAGCTTGCGCAGATGGACGAGTTAGTGAGAGCTTGACACGGCGAGTTTTACGTGGTTCAGGCCGCCGGAGCGTAAAACCCTACGTCCACGGCGAGCTATGGAGCTCGCTGTATTGCTTGCTGCTTAGGGCTGGAGGCCTGAGCTTGGGGGTGAGTTACAGCTTGAGAGTGTATGGCTAGCGTATGGGTTGCAAAGTGCGAACCCAGGGTGCGAGTGGCTAAAGTGCGAACCCTCGCTAACGTTGCCTACCCGAGACTTTTATAGTCCAAGGCTCGGGTGGCTTACAAGGGGGGCCCGGGACCCGACAGGTGGTCCCGGGGAGATTGCCTACAGACTACCGTATCCGCAGTTATGTCGGTAGTTGTCTCTGGCAAAGGCTTCTGAGTCTTCGTCTTGCCGCCCTGCCCATGCCGCATGCTAGTCGTAGTGGTTTATGACGGCGCAGGCGGCATGGGATGTCTTGTCGCGGTGTTTATTGGCTGGCAGGTTCTGACACCGCGCGCCAGTCTGTGATGCGACTGGGCGCAACGGCACCTGACAGAAGCGTGCTCCGCGTCTCCGCGTCTCGGGAAGACGCGGGCCATGAATACCTTGTACGGGCAAGGTATGGGACGTCTTTATGCCCGCTGCCTATCGCTCGGGGGCGGGAAGCGCCGTTCTGCTGCCATGTGGCGGGCCTGGAGCCCTTCTCAGAGGAGAGGAGGGTCCGTTCCATGGGGCACGTGGAGCCTCCGGACCTCTCCCCACGGAGGGATAGGCTCGGCTTCTGTTGGCCACGTGGCGGGCTCGGAGCTCTCCTCTGAGGAGAGGGAGGTCCGGTCCCGCTGGACGCGTGGCGCCTTCGGACCTCTCTCCCGCGGAGGGGAAGGTCCGGCTTCTGTATGCCACGTGACGGCCCCGGAGCTCTCCTCTGAGGAGAGGGAGGTCCGGCCCCGCCGGACGCGTGGCGCCTTCAGAGCTCTCCCTGCGGAGAAGGGCGAGTTCCTTAGGCATTTTACCATGTGTGCGGGGGTACCCCATATCTCAGGTACCGACAGTGGCCCCCGGGCTCACCTTGGGGGAGGTAACGAGCCCGAGGTGAGGCCTTCTACTACCCGCGCACTTTCTTGTCTTGAGTACTCCCTGTGCTGGCAGGGTCTTGACGGCTTCGGAGTTCAGCCTCTTAGGAGAGGGTGAAGCCTGGCATCGGAGCTCGGCCCGGCTGTGGGGGCAGAGGTCCGGAAGTCATCGGAGCACAGGTCCACGAAGGGCGTGAGGTCCGGCATTAGGGCTCGCCTCTAAAAGGAGGGCAAGGGCTGGCATCGGAGCTCGGCCCAGCTGCGGGGGCGGAGGTCCGGAAGTCGTTGGAGCTCAGGCCAGCGAGGGGCGTGAGGTCCGGAGGTCATCGGAGCTCAGGCCAGCGAAGTGCGTGAGGTCCGGCATCAGCTCTCGCCTCTGAAAAGAGGGCGAGGGCTGGCCTCGGAACTTGGCCCAGACGTGGGGGCGAAGGTCCGGAAGTCATCGGAGCTCAGGCCAGCAAAGGGCGTGAGGTCCGGCATCAGCGCTCGCCTCTGAAAGAAGGGCGAGGGCTGGCCTCAGAGCTCGGCCTGGCTGTGGAGGCGGAGTCCGGAAGTCATCGGAGCTCAGGCCAATGAAGGGCGTGAGGTCCGGCATAAGCGCTCGCCTCTGAAAGGAGGGCGAGGGCTGACCTCGGAGCTCGGCCCAGCTGCGGGGGTGGAGGTCCGGAAGTCATCGGAGCTCGTGCCAGTGAAGGGCGTGAGGTCCGGCATCAGCGCTCGCCTCTGAAAGGAGGGCGAATGCTGGCATCAGAGCTCGACCCAGCTGTGGGGACGAAGTCCGGCACTGCTCAGTGGTCCCCCTTTCCTGTCCCTTAGTCTCATTTGGCTTACTGTCCCAGGCCAGAATACGGGGCTCGAGTAATCCAATGCACTTGGTCCCGGAGATCTGGCCCCAGCCCCAGTCAGGGTGTAACCGTCCGGCCCCCTGGTACTAGACCGTAGCGCTGGGGGGCAGAGTGCGCATTCTTTGGGTGCAAGACCGGGCAAAGCAAGGCTCCTGACCCCCGGTCTAGCGTAGGTTTTTTCTCGGATGAGACCAACTGGCGGTACAGTACCCTCACAGGGGGAGATCCAAAACGCCACCGGGCCTTTGGCAGGTACCCCAAGCACTACCGTTTTCGGCAGGACGGCAAATGTCGACTATGCATGAGAGCAGGAAAGAGGAACCAAGTGTACAATGGACGCACACTTTCTAGAGCGTGGGGAGGTGTTCATATAAATTAATGCGTAATTTAAATGAACACCTAAGTAAGCATGGTGAACTTACTGGGGTAGCGTCGGAGCGCCTGTCTTCACGCAGAGCGGGTCATGCGTGGCTTCGTCGTACGCCGGAGACGGGGGGACCCCCATGGCGATCTCAGGGGGAAGCATGGCTTCGGCCCCGCATACCATGTGGAAGGGTAGATCCCGTGACCCGGCCCTGGGAAGTCCGGCTTGCCCTCGACATGGAGGAGCCGGTATCCCCCGACGGCTCTGGGTGCGCGTCTGCACCGGTTGTGTGGGTCTGCTTGGCATGGACCTGGCACGCATTGCATCCCTAACCGGTTTGACGGCGTCCATGTGGCTCTCGGTCAGTAGGAGCCATGCCGGGTGGCTTAACTGACCAACGTGCGGGACGATGAGCGTTCCCAGCACTCGCCTCCTTGGACTACTGCAAGCTAATCGCAGCCTTCCTCCTGGGTTATGCACCGCAATAGGATGTCGTGGCGCCACGCCAGTAAAGATACTGGCGCGTAGCACTTAGCCATCCGCACCACCCGTTCAGCGGATGCACGTTCATCAGGAAGGATGTCCTTCGAGGAGTCCTGGACCTCCGTGGTCCATGCGTCGGGACTACTTGAGCTTCTGGATCTTGAGCGCTGGGTTGCACGGAGTCCCCAGTGACTCTTACGATCCTTTGGCGGCATCCAGGGCCGCCGGGACTGCCTAGCTTCGAGGCACTGGTTCAGCCCCCTTCGCCCGGCTCGGCGGGCCGGGCTTTGGACCGCAGCAACGTCCTCTCGAAGACTCCTTCGTGCCAGGGGCTCTGATGGAGGCTTTCGTTGAGAGGTCGTCAGCTGCGGCCGTGCAAGCGCGCGGTACATGGCGCAGGTCCAAGGCGAGGAATTCTTTCTCCAACATCCGCATGTGAAGCAGATAAGCAGCTAGCTGTGGGTCATTGCAGGGGCATTCACCCTTAACTTGCTTGATAACTAGCTGGGAGTCACCCTGCGCCAACAACTGGCAAGCGCCCAGAGACAGGACTGTCTTTTAGGCCAAAGATGAGTGCTTCATACTCTGCCAAGTTGTTGGTTGCCTTGGAATTGAGACGCACCATGTACCCAGACTGCTCCCCCGATGGCATGAGAAGCAGTACGCCGGCACCGGCCCCCTGCTTTTGCGAGGAGCCATCGAAGAAGAGCGTCCAGTGAGGCCCGGTGAAGACCGGAGCTCGGTACTTTGGTTCACCGTCTTCGCGGCCCCCTGGGTCAGCCTTCGTTGGCGTCCACTCGGCCACGAAGTCAGCCAGTGCTTGGCTCTTGGCTGTCTGACGTGGTCGGGAGCTCAGCTTGAACTCCGCCGTCTTCGGGCTGTCTTCCGGCTTCGGAAGCTGGCAGTGAGTGCCAGCTCCGCCCTCCGGCTGCTCTGGCGCACTTGTCCGCCAGGCTGAAGGGCTCGGAGGCATCGCAGACCTCTCTGGTTGCAAGCCTCTCAAGCATCTTCTTGTCCTGGACACTGTCGAAGTGCCGCCACCACAGAAGCACTTTGAATATGTGGAATGGTGTTGCGTACCTGGGAGAACCGCTGGATGAAGGAGCGCAGCGACTCCCCAGGTTGTTGCTTGATGGCTTCGAGGTCAAACTCCGTGCCGGGACGGGTGTAGGAGCTGCTGAAGTTGGCGATGAACTGCCGGCAGAGCTCTCCCCAGGAAGTTATGGAACCCCGAGGGAGGTTCATTAGCCAAGACCGGGCAGGGCCGGTCAAGGCGACGGGGAAGTAGTTTGGCCATGACGGCCTCATCCCCTCCTGCGGCAAGTACGGCGGTGGAGTAGATCTGGAGGAACCCCGCCGGATTGACGCTGCCGTCGTACTTCTCAGGCAGGTGCGGCCGAAACTTGCGCGGCCACCCCGTGAAGCGGAGGTGGGGCTCCAGGGCCGTACATCCTGCCCATGTTGCTGCAGATGTTGGTGCCGCGAACGCTTGGTTCGCCGCTGGCACAGTGTACCCCGCTATGGACAAGGTTGCGCCATAGACCGGGGGCGCCGTTTGGAGGACATATGGCTGTGGCATATGCTGCGTGGCGTATGTCTGGGGCAGAGTTCACGTGGCAAAAGTCTGCGCCTCAGGCAGGGTTGAGGCAATCGTCATGCTGACGCCGGCCTCTTGGCTGCGACGCCTTTCTCGTCGCCGCTCGAGGAACATTCGGGCGTCTTGGCCCAGGTGGCATCGTTCCAGCTCAGTCCTCAGGTCCGTCGACGGAAGCCTGGTGGAGCTGGAATCCGCCGTCTGTCCGTCAACCGTTGGCGTGCGCGTCAGCGACACAGCCGGTTGGCCGGAGCGTCGTCCCCACCGAAGTCAAGGGTTTGCAGCGGCGACGACAAGACGGTCTACCTCGCGAATCCACTGCTGGGTGGCATCCCCGGCAAATCGTCCGGGAATACATCCGGGAACTCTCGGACCACTGGAATGTCTTCCAATCTGATAGTTGTGGCTTGATAGACACTTGGAAGTTTTATTTCTGGACTGTCCAGAAATAATGAGTGAGAACCGTGCACTTCTGAGTTTAGGTGCACGACTCGAAGGACGGTGTCTAAAACAGCGCCGTGGCGGGTTAACCACGACATCCCTAGGATGACATCAACCTTTTGTCCCTCTAAGATAATGAGAGACGGGAAGTACACTCTACCCGCTAAGCATAATGGTGCTTTGGAGACCATTACGCTTGCTGAAATCTTCCCACCCGGTGAACAAATTAAATATGGACTATCGGTGGGTAGTATTGGCAAACTGTGTTTAGCAAGGAAAGCTTGGCTAATAAAATTATGCGTGGCGCCTGAATCAAATAGTACTGTAGCGGGATGCTGGTGGAGTTGGAACATACCCGCAAGGATTGGCTCGCCCTCCGGCACGTCCTCAATGGCAAGCTGGTGGACAGCGCCGGGCCTAGGGTTTGCCCGCCGCGCATTAGTAGGGTTCCGGGGTTGATTCCTCCCCGGAAACTGTGGTGCCACTCCGCCGCCTTGCCTCTCCGGGCAACTGCTCGCGAAGTGTCCTGGACGACCACACTTGTAACATGTGGCCGCTGCTGGTGGAGTACTTGGTGGACGAAAGCCCGGCATGCGTTGCGGAGGTGCAAACGCACGCGGCATCGCCCGCTGCTGCTGTTGTTGTTGCGGTGGTACTGGCAGTGCCGGCCGGAATGCCGGTGAAGAGTACGGCCGACTGCAGAACGACATCGACCGCTGTGGTGGCTGCCAGCGTGGGCCTGATGGTGGGCGATTCACCATCCGAAACTTCTGAGAAGGACCGCCTCCTTCTCCGCTGCTCTGCGGCGCGCTTCGCTTTCGCTCTGCCGCCGCCAACTCCTTGCTGGAGTCCTCCTGAACAATAGCAGCATCAATGATGTCGTTGAGGCTGCCGCGATTGAACATCGCCAACTTGTCCTTCAGGAGCGGGTTAAGCCCCTGGTAAAAGTGGTCCCGCCGCTTCTCGTCCGTATCTGCGTGATACGACGCGTAGAGCGCGAGATCGTTGAACGCCCTGGAATATTCCAGCGCGTTTCGGCTCCCTTGTTGCAGGTGTAAGAACTCCTGCGTCTTCCTCTTCATCAGACCTGGCGGTATATGATAGGCCCTGAAGGCCATCCGGAACTCCGCCCAGGTCATCACTCGGTCGGTGGGCTGGGAAGCACAGAAGTTGGCCCACCACGCGCTCGCGGATCCTTGGAGCTGCTGGACCGCGAACTGAGTCTTGCGCTGCTCGCTGATTTGGAGCAGCCCGAACTTCATCTCTATGGCGCGGAGCCAGTTGTCCGCGTCAAGTGGTTCATCCGCCCTTGAGAATACAGGGGGATGAGTCGCCAGGAAATCAGAGTAGGAGCTCTGTTGGCGCTCCTCACGATCTTGACGTCTCTCTGGGCGAGACGTATTGGCGATGAGAGTCTGCAGCAACTCTGTGTGCTGCTGGTGCGAGCCCGCCATTGCCGCGACAATGTCGGCCAATGTAACCGTTGGCAGTGGCGGTGGCGGTGTTTTCTGTTGCTGTTGCTGCTGCTGTCCCGAGGAGTCCTCGGGAGGTGGTTGGGAGGCCTCTCCCCCTTGACTGGTACCCCCAACGTCAGGGTTGGCACGAGTACGCGTCATTCTGAAATTCAAAACAGCAGCAATTAGCACATGTCTCACTTAAAATGCCATACGCAACAGTAAGTATTGAAGTGACACATGATCAATTTGCACAACATTCACATATATTGATAAAGCATAAACTTTATACAAGATACATTATTCTCGGGTCTCCGAGAAGTCGTGCTCATGTCGTCACTACCTATACATACGCTACTGTCTATACGACATGTCACCGATTACAAAAGTTGGGTTATGCTACCCTAGCTGCCCTACTTGGCAACCGTAACCCCCTACTCGGAGTAGAACTCGACCTCCTGTGGGTCGTCCTCCTTCGGTACCTCGGCTGGTGGTTCTGGATCTACCACCTCTTCTCCCATTCCGGGTTCTCCCATTGCTGGAAGACCCAAGACTACCGGTATGCCTAACACCGGGGGCACGAGGTCCTGCAATGCATGCACCTCGTCCATAGCCTGGTTGTAGTCCTCTTCCCAGCCTTGTCCTTCCTCAATAGCGTCGTCCCGCTCTTGAGCAAGGTCCTCATTTTGCTGGGTTAGGGTCTGCACCAGCTCTTGCAACGCCGCGATGTCAACACGGCTCTTCTTCTTTGCCTTCATCAGACGACGCAACTGATTGTGTTGTTCATTCAGTCGCTTGATCGTCGGAAGGAGCACATTGCGGAGTGCGCTGTGAGCACTCTCGAAATGATCTCCACGGCTTGTGCTCTCCTTGAGCTTGGTGGCGAGATGCTCCGCATGAACAGCTTGGCTGTCCATCACAGCGTTTGCCGCCCTCATTTGGAGGCTGAGGTTTGCCTCCGCGGGGTTGTACCTTGGGCAACTCGGGTCTGTTGCCTCCAGGTACCTTTCTTCCCACACATGCTGAGCTCGCCCCTCCACCGGAACGAGTGCGTATGGTGTGCCCTCCATAGCCTGCACGTGTAGTTGGCAGAAACGTGACATAGTGTCACGGGCTGCCACTTGCCACATCCCTTCCGGTTGTCTTCCTCTCACCGTGACGGTGAACGGCACCCAACCGGGTGGCATAGGTCCTGCAGGAACCTCGACATGGATCGTCCACGTCCTGTTCCCCTCTTCGCCTTCTTCCTTGGCGAAGTATTGCGGCATCTGGTTATACCCGAAATATTGGAGCATTTGCCCCAATGCTTCCGGGTAGCCGCTACGGTCAGAGCAGTGGGAAACTACCCACCCGTTCTCCAACCGTTTATCTGCTGCCATCTGTAAAAATATATTTGAGAATTGTCAAATATTTATTTAAACAGTAAACCATTGAGTTATAACATAAGATATGTTATTGAACCCATAACACTTGGAAACATAGTTCAAATTTCTAAACAAATTTGACTGCTGATCTGCTGTTACCATGACAGCCCTGACCAGTTTCCATATCAATCTGATTTAGGCCAGGTTAAAAGCAAAATCAGTCCTGGAGCTCAACATCAAAGTTAAAGTTAACTTCAATAGCTTTCCAGAAAATATTTGGTTGGCCTAAGATCTGTCCTGGTTCAAATATTATGAGATGTCAAAGTTAACAGAATTTCTGGAGAAAATTGGGCAGCACCTCCCTGCCTTAGGTACTGATTTGATCCAAGAATCCCAGTTAATTCTGTTCCTAATCTGACAAAACTTTCTGTTACAAAGTTGTAACCCATCTCATAAGCTTTCCAGAACTACCTCATTTCCTATTTTTGGATTTTTAAGCAGGAAGTTATGCTTAATTTACAGAGAGTTTACAGAGAGTCTTTGCTCTGTCCTGTTTTCTGGACAGTTTCAACTCTACTGCATTTTTCGAGTGGTTACGGGATGAAACACCTCTGGACCTCAACAGAATGTAAGGGCCTCAGTTTTTGACACACATTTGCATTGTTCATCACCACACCACACACCTCATTTGAGGAAGAATGATGAACACAAATGAAGAGCAAGTAACAATTATCAACATGCTCATTAGAGAACAAACTCACACATTGCAAAAGTGGTATTTCCCACATGTGATATAGATGGGCTGGGCATAGGAAAAACTCCTACACTTTGCTAAGGTTGTCCATGCCAAGTTTCACCCAAATTCAGGACCTTTTTGAGATCATCTTGGGTATAGATAGGAAGAGGGCAGTTTGAAAACATATTCAAATTCAAACTGTGTTTATCCCATGAATTTAAAAGTGGAAGGCATATTCTTACTCAGCACATTTTTGTGAGCTCACACACCAATTTTCACTCCATTTGGAGTTGATCTTGACATGAGCTAAGTGGGAGAAATTCAAACTTTATTTGAATTTCAAACTGAACTTGTGCTGAAATTCATTCAAACCAAACCTCATTTGAACTTTGATCAATTCAAATGGCTCATGGGTGAATAATTTGAATTGCCAAGGGTAGTATGGGGTTCACTGTTTACAACAGTGATTAGAAGTAAATTTCAGAGGTTAAAAGGAAGGGTGGGACCCACATGTCAGCCTCTACTTCAACACAAACCGACTGAGACTTTCTCACTCGGGTCGCCGAGCCGCAGCGGTGATCGCCACCGAGGCCAGCCACCGCGCCACCAGCTGCTTAGCCACGCGCGGGCATGAGGCGGTGCAGAGCCTTCTTAAGGCGCCTGCCCCCTCCTCGGCCGAGGCACCACAGTTCTCTCCCACAAGAACTCAGCGCCGGCCGAAAACTTCCGCAGCTCGGACTTGATCGGAGGACGCCGATCGCAGCTCCCTCCTTCCACTCCAGAGTCCCAGCAAGGTACTAGAGACCTTCCTCCATCCTCCCCATTGCTAGAAGTCGATTGAAACCGAGTGATATCGGCTGTGCCGAAAGATCAAAATCGGAACTGGAAACCGCCGCACCTCGGGCTCTCGTGGACAGCCCAACCTGGGCGTTGTCACGCCCGAGCCAAGGCACCCTTGGACGCGCGGGTGACCGGTGCTGCTCATCCCCGAGCCACAGCTCGAGTGGTTGCTCACCGGCGGCGAATTTCCACTTTTCCCCTTTCTGTGTGCAGAACGACCTTCGGGTATGAATATGTTTAATTCGTGCTCTAGAAAGGATTAGAGGGCCTCAGGCCACTCCCACACGAGCTAGACACGGTAACGCACAAGTTGCCTTCACAACTCTGGGCCGGAGAACCTCTGTGCCCGGCGTAATTTAAGGTCTACTAATGGCGGAACGAACGGGGGGTATCGGGCACACGGTGAGGACCTATTTCGGGCCTTCCCCGAGCTGCCTCGAGCTCATGTCGACCTTCTCTGAGGTCCACTGATGCTCCCCGACCGATTTCCCAAGTAGCTGAGGTGTTAGAGAAGTCAGCCGACATGGCCGAAGTCATTCCGAGGTGGCGGCTCGTCGCCGACCATGCTCCGGCCATTGTCATGAGCAGCTGACCCTAGAATCCGGTTCCCCAAGTAAAAGTAGGCAGGGGCGGCCAGAATCAAGAAGTTTGGAGCTGTACAGCAGCCGGCGGCGAGCTCTCCGGCGAGGTCCCTCGGCGGCGGAGCGCGGGTGTCGCGAGGTTGAAGAAGGGGGGTCAGCTGTCAGCGGCCGATATTTTGAATCGGGATCCGGCTGCGGCCAGGATCGGGTGTGCTGGCGCGCAAAATCCTTGTGGGCCGCGATGTGCCGTCGCCTAGGCGTGCGACGCGTGTCCCCTGGGCCCACGCGCGAGTTTAAACTTTTCCCCGATTTTCAGATTTCCTTCAAACTTCAAATCCTCATAACTTTGGCTAGAAAGCTCCAAATTGAGTGAACCAAATTTTGCTGGATTCAGCTCTCTGAGTACTTTCCAGAAAATCAAGTTTAACTTTATGAAATTCCTTATTTCTCCAGAATTAATTCCTCAAAATTTAAACTGTTAGGAATTTTAACTGGAGAATCCTTTGGAGGAAAATCCTGAAATTTTGCTGAGATGTTCACCAACATATCCTTGAACTACCAAAAAAATTTCAGATCCATTTGAGCTCATTTAATCCACCTAATGGTGTGATTAGTGATACTGTTCCAGAGAAAATAGAAAATGTTCAGAAACATTTTCAGAACTTTCTCTGAAATTGTTTAGCTCATATCATTAGTTAGAGACTTCCAAATTAAGTGAGACCAACTCCATTAGAACCCTCTGAAAATCTAGTTTTCAGAAAGTCATAGTTTGTTTCATGAAAATTCTTAGAACACCCTAAAAGCCTTTAATTAAGGTCAAGGACATAATTAATTGTGGAGGGCTCAATTGAGCTTTGCTGCAACTAAAACTTGACCAAGTCCCTGTTTAGGTTGTAACCAAGCCACAGTAAAAGTTTCACAGTCCTTAGGTCTGTCTAGCAAGGGTTATAGGCTTCACAACTTCAAAGTTAATACAAAGGCATTTAAATTGATACACATGTTTCTTATATCATGTAGTCGCTAAGGTCGAGGAGGAACCCGAAGTCCTAGACTTCGTTACTCCGGAGGAACAGCTAGCCTACGACCAAGAGCAGCAAGGCAAGCTCCGGTTTGCATTAACCTTTTTACAAATTTTTATTGTTTTGAGCACGTACTTGTTTCCTTTATTCTGTGCATTAGAGTCTTGTTTGGAAATCCAACTGCATGACCAAGAAAACCACGGGTTGGGTTTAGGATTGCAAACCTCGTTAGCCACTGCATTGCTAGGATAGAGTAGGATTCGGTACAAGTCGAGTAGTTGGAACTACTCGCGAGAATAGGCTAGAGGCACATTGCTCGGGTAGAGATAGCACATGATACACATGGCAAGAAAATGAGACCGAGCGGAGAGTAAGGGCAGCAGGACTTTGGGGCCTGTGTGCTGTAGCTCCGTTTGTGTCGGTTGAGGACCGAGCCGTGTGCGGGCCTGTTGAACAAGCTAGAACAGTACCGAAGACCTACCGGCTATATGGGAACCGGGAAACTGATGTAACTCGGGTAGCTGGGTATTGAGGCATTGCCCGTCGTTCAGAGGGTAGGTTGAGAGCTTGAGATGTAAATCGGCTGGCGGCACGGAGATGCGCGTGCAGAGACCTCTTGCTCGGGACGATGGGACCGGTTCAATATTTGGCTAACGGGCGAAAGGTAGTTGCGTACGGCGTCCGTGATGGTTGTTGTAGGCAACATCGAGTACGGGCGTACGTGACGGGTTGTTCGGGTAACCCTGCAGGTGTAAATCGATTATAATCGCCGTCCCTCGCGGTCAGTGAGTACCACTTGTTCACTGTACCGTGACGTAGAAAGAACAGGCTAGTTACATGTTAAAATGTTGCTGATTGAAAGTTGGACATTGATTGTTAATGATATGCTGTAGCTTAGAGCTAACTAAAGTTCTTTTCAACTTTGGGCAAAGTACATGAGAGAAATGCGTTTCTTGTTTGATTGCGGCTCTCTCATGTACCTTAGCGTAAGGTTTCCACAACCTGCTGCTAAAACTTGAAAGTAAGGTTCTACTAATTAGGCGAGTCCTTGCAAATGATTTTTACCTCATGTAACCCATTACCCTCATGTAGAAGTTCCATGTTTAGGTGAGACGGGTCAGACATGCTGAGCCTTCGTGCTCACTGCTTGTGTTTGAAGCTTTTGCAGGGTTCTATGAGGAAGGGACTCCCGAAGAGGAGACGGAACCCCAGGAGGGGAACCCCGTCGAGTGGGAGTCGTGCACGCCGCAGAGTTAGTGTGCGTGTGTGCTAGCAAGGACACGTTCAAGGGCTGAACGTACACTTGATGCTTAGTCTACGCCCGCGAGTGTAGACTGAACTTATTTTGATGTAAACATGTTCATAAACTTGTTTATGTAATAAAACTTCCGCTTCCGCTTTGCACCTTTGACGTGTGTTATACGGTGCTGTGCAACGCAGCACCCCTCAGCGTGATCCTGGCTTGACAGGACCAATGGGGTCGTGTCAGCATGGTATCAGAGCTCGCTTGAGGTTTAACACAGTACAAAGGTCTTCGTTTTTAAAAATCCAGTGAGGAACGAGTTAGTAGCCCGTATAAGGATGTTATTAGTATATAGAAAGTGGCTTATTAACCTATTTGTTATGTCGGAAAATCGTGCATCTCGGGACGTTCATGTCTTGGGGGGTGCACGTAAGCGCTGTCCACCAGTGCGCACAAGCTGAAGGGTGGAGCCCCACGGGTGGCAGGTAACCCGACCCGCTTTAGTATCCTCTACGACTCTTCATGTCGTTTGGGGTATTCGAGCAACGTCTGTCCCTGGCGTGCGTGGTGCAATATGGGAGACACCGTCACGTGGTCTGAAACGTGAACACTTAACTCAAGGCGTGGTTGGCTTGAGAACATCCGGGCGAGTGATGACGGCCGGGTGTACTAACTGTATGTATTCCGGGCTCGGTGTGCAGCCGAGTCTGATGATTGTTTGAGTTTCTGCAGGTAGCCTTACCACGAAACGGTAGACGTGTAGTATCCGTGTGCGAGTGACGAGTAGTGCCACTGAACTAACGAAACCGGCTAAGTCCGGTATAGGTTTTTCCTTTGTGAGGACGTAGTACCGACATAAGCTGGTGACGCATCGACGTCACATCCAACTAAATGAACAACTTCATTTAAAAAGTTGAAGGTTTTGATCCAAAGTAGTAAAACTTGATGTAACTCCTTCCCTTGAACAGGATATTCAAAGTTAACAAGCTTTCAACTTATAGGATGTTAAGGACAGAGCACTCTGTTTTCAGCTGAATCAAGGCTGAAGTTAATCAGAGGTTAGAGGTTGAGTTCTTTCGAGGTTGGGGGTCGTATGATACATTTCTGGAAAGCGTTGGAAGAGCTTTACGTACTTGCGATATCCAAAACTCGCATTTGCTGAATTTTGCGTATAACTTGTGATCCCGCAGCCGTTGCAAGACTATACGCAGATGTTTCTTGTGATCTTCCTCCGACTTGGAGTATACTAGGATGTCGTCGATGAAGACCACGACAAACTTGTCCAGCTCCGGCATGAACACCGAGTTCATTAAGTACATGAAGTGAGCTGGAGCATTGGTGAGGCCAAAGGACATGACCAGGTACTCATAAAGTCCGTACCTTGTTGAGAAAGCTGTCTTTGGGATGTCCTCCGCCCTTATCTTAATCTGATGGTACCCGGATCTTAAATCCATCTTGGAAAAGATCTTTGCTTCGACCAACTGATCAAACAACATGTCGATCCGTGGCAACGGGTACTTGTTCTTGATGGTTACGGCATTTAATGGACGGTAGTCCACGCAAAGCCGCAACGTTTCATCCTTCTTTTTGACAAATAATGCCGAACAGCCCCATGGCGAGGAGCTCGGCCTAATAAAACCCTTCTCCAGAAGGTCCGTGAGCTGAGTCTTCAGTTCAGCCAACTCCTTGGGCGCCATCTTGTACGGCCTTCGGGATATTGGCATGGTCCCCGGTGCGAGTTCAATCTTGAACTCCACCTCTCTATCGGGTGGCATCCCCGGCAAATCGTCCGGGAATACATCCGGGAACTCTCGGACCACTGGAATGTCTTCCAATCTGATAGTTGTGGCTTGATAGACACTTGGAAGTTTTATTTCTGGACTGTCCAGAAATAATGAGTGAGAACCGTGCACTTCTGAGTTTAGGTGCACGACTCGAAGGACGGTGTCTAAAACAGCGCCGTGGCGGGTTAACCACGACATCCCTAGGATGACATCAACCTTTTGTCCCTCTAAGATAATGAGAGACGTGGGGTACACTCTACCCGCTAAGCATAATGGTGCTTTGGAGACCATTACGCTTGCTGAAATCTTCCCACCCGGTGAACAAATTAAATATGGACTATCGGTGGGTAGTATTGGCAAACTGTGTTTAGCAAGGAAAGCTTGGCTAATAAAATTATGCGTGGCGCCTGAATCAAATAGTACTGTAGCGGGATGCTGGTGGAGTTGGAACATACCCGCAAGGATTGGCTCGCCCTCCGGCACGTCCTCAATGGCAAGCTGGTGGACAGTGCCGGGCCTAGGGTTTGCCCGCCGCGCATTAGTAGGGTTCCGGGGTTGATTCCTCCCCGGAAACTGTGGTGCCACTCCGCCGCCTTGCCTCTCCGGGCAACTGCTCGCGAAGTGTCCTGGACGACCACACTTGTAACATGTGGCCGCTGCTGGTGGAGTACTTGGTGGACGAAAGCCCGGCATGCGTTGCGGAGGTGCAAACGCACGCGGCATCGCCCGCTGCTGCTGTTGTTGTTGCGGTGGTACTGGCAGTGCCGGCCGGAATGCCGGTGAAGAGTACGGCCGACTGCAGAACGACATCGACCGCTGTGGTGGCTGCCAGCGTGGGCCTGATGGTGGGCGATTCACCATCCGAAACTTCTGAGAAGGACCGCCTCCTTCTCCGCTGCTCTGCGGCGCGCTTCGCTTTCGCTCTGCCGCCGCCAACTCCTTGCTGGAGTCCTCCTGAACAATAGCAGCATCAATGATGTCGTTGAGGCTGCCGCGATTGAACATCGCCAACTTGTCCTTCAGGAGCGGGTTAAGCCCCTGGTAAAAGTGGTCCCGCCGCTTCTCGTCCGTATCTGCGTGATACGACGCGTAGAGCGCGAGATCGTTGAACGCCCTGGAATATTCCAGCGCGTTTCGGCTCCCTTGTTGCAGGTGTAAGAACTCCTGCGTCTTCCTCTTCATCAGACCTGGCGGTATATGATAGGCCCTGAAGGCCATCCGGAACTCCGCCCAGGTCATCACTCGGTCGGTGGGCTGGGAAGCACAGAAGTTGGCCCACCACGCGCTCGCGGATCCTTGGAGCTGCTGGACCGCGAACTGAGTCTTGCGCTGCTCGCTGATTTGGAGCAGCCCGAACTTCATCTCTATGGCGCGGAGCCAGTTGTCCGCGTCAAGTGGTTCATCCGCCCTTGAGAATACAGGGGGATGAGTCGCCAGTAAATCAGAGTAGGAGCTCTGTTGGCACTCCTCACGATCTTGACGTCTCTCTGGGCGAGACGTATTGGCGATGAGAGTCTGCAGCAACTCTGTGTGCTGCTGGTGCGAGCCCGCCATTGCCGCGACAATGTCGGCCAATGTAACCGTTGGCAGTGGCGGTGGCGGTGTTTTCTGTTGCTGTTGCTGCTGCTGTCCCGAGGAGTCCTCGGGAGGTGGTTGGGAGGCCTCTCCCCCTTGACTGGTACCCCCAACGTCAGGGTTGGCACGAGTACGCGTCATTCTGAAATTCAAAACAGCAGCAATTAGCACATGTCTCACTTAAAATGCCATACGCAACAGTAAGTATTGAAGTGACACATGATCAATTTGCACAACATTCACATATATTGATAAAGCATAAACTTTATACAAGATACATTATTCTCGGGTCTCCGAGAAGTCGTGCTCATGTCGTCACTACCTATACATACGCTACTGTCTATACGACATGTCACCGATTACAAAAGTTGGGTTATGCTACCCTAGCTGCCCTACTTGGCAACCGTAACCCCCTACTCGGAGTAGAACTCGACCTCCTGTGGGTCGTCCTCCTTCGGTACCTCGGCTGGTGGTTCTGGATCTACCACCTCTTCTCCCATTCCGGGTTCTCCCATTGCTGGAAGACCCAAGACTACCGGTATGCCTAACACCGGGGGCACGAGGTCCTGCAATGCATGCACCTCGTCCATAGCCTGGTTGTAGTCCTCTTCCCAGCCTTGTCCTTCCTCAATAGCGTCGTCCCGCTCTTGAGCAAGGTCCTCATTTTGCTGGGTTAGGGTCTGCACCAGCTCTTGCAACGCCGCGATGTCAACACGGCTCTTCTTCTTTGCCTTCTTCAGACGACGCAACTGATTGTGTTGTTCATTCAGTCGCTTGATCGTCGGAAGGAGCACATTGCGGAGTGCGCTGTGAGCACTCTCGAAATGATCTCCACGGCTTGTGCTCTCCTTGAGCTTGGTGGCGAGATGCTCCGCATGAACAGCTTGGCTGTCCATCACAGCGTTTGCCGCCCTCATTTGGAGGCTGAGGTTTGCCTCCGCGGGGTTGTACCTTGGGCAACTCGGGTCTGTTGCCTCCAGGTACCTTTCTTCCCACACATGCTGAGCTCGCCCCTCCACCGGAACGAGTGCGTATGGTGTGCCCTCCATAGCCTGCACGTGTAGTTGGCAGAAACGTGACATAGTGTCACGGGCTGCCACTTGCCACATCCCTTCCGGTTGTCTTCCTCTCACCGTGACGGTGAACGGCACCCAACCGGGTGGCATAGGTCCTGCAGGAACCTCGACATGGATCGTCCACGTCCTGTTCCCCTCTTCGCCTTCTTCCTTGGCGAAGTATTGCGGCATCTGGTTATACCCGAAATATTGGAGCATTTGCCCCAATGCTTCCGGGTAGCCGCTACGGTCAGAGCAGTGGGAAACTACCCACCCGTTCTCCAACCGTTTATCTGCTGCCATCTGTAAAAATATATTTGAGAATTGTCAAATATTTATTTAAACAGTAAACCATTGAGTTATAACATAAGATATGTTATTGAACCCATAACACTTGGAAACATAGTTCAAATTTCTAAACAAATTTGACTGCTGATCTGCTGTTACCATGACAGCCCTGACCAGTTTCCATATCAATCTGATTTAGGCCAGGTTAAAAGCAAAATCAGTCCTGGAGCTCAACATCAAAGTTAAAGTTAACTTCAATAGCTTTCCAGAAAATATTTGGTTGGCCTAAGATCTGTCCTGGTTCAAATATTATGAGATGTCAAAGTTAACAGAATTTCTGGAGAAAATTGGGCAGCACCTCCCTGCCTTAGGTACTGATTTGATCCAAGAATCCCAGTTAATTCTGTTCCTAATCTGACAAAACTTTCTGTTACAAAGTTGTAACCCATCTCATAAGCTTTCCAGAACTACCTCATTTCCTATTTTTGGATTTTTAAGCAGGAAGTTATGCTTAATTTACAGAGAGTTTACAGAGAGTCTTTGCTCTGTCCTGTTTTCTGGACAGTTTCAACTCTACTGCATTTTTCGAGTGGTTACGGGATGAAACACCTCTGGACCTCAACAGAATGTAAGGGCCTCAGTTTTTGACACACATTTGCAGTGTTCATCACCACACCACACACCTCATTTGAGGAAGAATGATGAACACAAATGAAGAGCAAGTAACAATTATCAACATGCTCATTAGAGAACAAACTCACACATTGCAAAAGTGGTATTTCCCACATGTGATATAGATGGGCTGGGCATAGGAAAAACTCCTACACTTTGCTAAGGTTGTCCATGCCAAGTTTCACCCAAATTCAGGACCTTTTTGAGATCATCTTGGGTATAGATAGGAAGAGGGCAGTTTGAAAAGATATTCAAATTCAAACTGTGTTTATCCCATGAATTTAAAAGTGGAAGGCATATTCTTACTCAGCACATTTTTGTGAGCTCACACACCAATTTTCGCTCCATTTGGAGTTGATCTTGACATGAGCTAAGTGGGAGAAATTCAAACTTTATTTGAATTTCAAACTGAACTTGTGCTGAAATTCATTCAAACCAAACCTCATTTGAACTTTGATCAATTCAAATGGCTCATGGGTGAATAATTTGAATTGCCAAGGGTAGTATGGGGTTCACTGTTTACAACAGTGATTAGAAGTAAATTTCAGAGGTTAAAAGGAAGGGTGGGACCCACATGTCAGCCTCTACTTCAACACAAACCGACTGAGACTTTCTCACTCGGGTCGCCGAGCCGCAGCGGTGATCGCCACCGAGGCCAGCCACCGCGCCACCAGCTGCTTAGCCACGCGCGGGCATGAGGCGGTGCAGAGCCTTCTTAAGGCGCCTGCCCCCTCCTCGGCCGAGGCACCACAGTTCTCTCCCACAAGAACTCAGCGCCGGCCGAAAACTTCCGCAGCTCGGACTTGATCGGTGGACGCCGATCGCAGCTCCCTCCTTCCACTCCAGAGTCCCAGCAAGGTACTAGAGACCTTCCTCCATCCTCCCCATTGCTAGAAGTCGATTGAAACCGAGTGATATCGGCTGTGCCGAAAGATCAAAATCGGAACTGGAAACCGCCGCACCTCGGGCTCTCGTGGACAGCCCAACCTGGGCGTTGTCACGCCCGAGCCAAGGCACCCTTGGACGCGCGGGTGACCGGTGCTGCTCATCCCCGAGCCACAGCTCGAGTGGTTGCTCACCGGCGGCGAATTTCCACTTTTCCCCTTTCTGTGTGCAGAACGACCTTCGGGTATGAATCTGTTTAATTCGTGCTCTAGAAAGGATTAGAGGGCCTCAGGCCACTCCCACACGAGCTAGACACGGTAACGCACAAGTTGCCTTCACAACTCTGGGCCGGAGAACCTCTGTGCCCGGCGTAATTTAAGGTCTACTAATGGCGGAACGAACAGGGGGTATCGGGCACACGGTGAGGACCTATTTCGGGCCTTCCCCGAGCTGCCTCGAGCTCATGTCGACCTTCTCTGAGGTCCACTGATGCTCCCCGACTGATTTCCCAAGTAGCTGAGGTGTTAGAGAAGTCAGCCGACATGGCCGAAGTCATTCCGAGGTGGCGGCTCGTCGCCGACCATGCTCCGGCCATTGTCATGAGCAGCTGACCCTAGAATCCGGTTCCCCAAGTAAAAGTAGGCAGGGGCGGCCAGAATCAAGAAGTTTGGAGCTGTACAGCAGCCGGCGGCGAGCTCTCCGGCGAGGTCCCTCGGCGGCGGAGCGCGGGTGTCGCGAGGTTGAAGAAGGGGGTGGACCCCAGCTGTCAGCGGCCGATATTTTGAATCGGGATCCGGCTGCGGCCAGGATCGGGTGTGCTGGCGCGCAAAATCCTTGTGGGCCGCGATGTGCCGTCGCCTAGGCGTGCGACGCGTGTCCCCTGGGCCCACGCGCGAGTTTAAACTTTTCCCCGATTTTCAGATTTCCTTCAAACTTCAAATCCTCATAACTTTGGCTAGAAAGCTCCAAATTGAGTGAACCAAATTTTGATGGATTCAGCTCTCTGAGTACTTTCCAGAAAATCAAGTTTCACTTTATGAAATTCCTTATTTCTCCAGAATTAATTCCTCAAAATTTAAACTGTTAGGAATTTTAACTGGAGAATCCTTTGGAGGAAAATCCTGAAATTTTGCTGAGATGTTCACCAAAATATCCTTGAACTACCATAAAAATTTCAGATCCATTTGAGCTCATTTAATCTACCTAATGGTGTGATTAGTGAAACTGTTCCAGAGAAAATAGAAAATGTTCAGAAACATTTTCAGAACTTTCTCTGAAATTGTTTAGCTCATATCTTTAGTTAGAGACTTCCAAATTAAGTGAGACCAACTCCATTAGAACCCTCTGAAAATCTAGTTTTCAGAAAGTCATAGTTTGTTTCATGAAAATTCTTAGAACACCCTAAAAGCCTTTAATTAAGGTCAAGGACATAATTAATTGTGGAGGGCTCAATTGAGCTTTGCTGCAACTAAAACTTGACCAAGTCCCTGTTTAGGTTGTAACCAAGCCACAGTAAAAGTTTCACAGTCCTTAGGTCTGTCTAGCAAGGGTTATAGGCTTCACAACTTCAAAGTTAATACAAAGGCATTTAAATTGATACACATGTTTCTTATATCATGTAGTCGCTAAGGTCGAGGAGGAACCCGAAGTCCTAGACTTCGTTACTCCGGAGGAACAGCTAGCCTACGACCAAGAGCAGCAAGGCAAGCTCCGGTTTGCATTAACCTTTTTAAAAATTTTTATTGTTTTGAGCACATACTTGTTTCCTTTATTCTGTGCATTAGAGTCTTGTTTGGAAATCCAACTGCATGACCAAGAAAACCACGGGTTGGGTTTAGGATTGCAAACCTCGTTAGCCACTGCATTGCTAGGATAGAGTAGGATTTGGTACAAGTCAAGTAGTTGGAACTACTCGCGAGAATAGGCTAGAGGCACATTGCTCGGGTAGAGATAGCACATGATACACATGGCAAGAAAATGAGACCGAGCGGAGAGTAAGGGCAGCAGGACTTTGGGGCCTGTGTGCTGTAGCTCCGTTTGTGTCGGTTGAGGACCGAGCCGTGTGCGGGCCTGTTGAACAAGCTAGAACAGTACCGAAGACCTACCGGCTATATGGGAACCGGGAAACTGATGTAACTCGGGTAGCTGGGTATTGAGGCATTGCCCGTCGTTCAGAGGGTAGGTTGAGAGCTTGAGGTGTAAATCGGCTGGCGGCACGGAGATGCGCGTGCAGAGACCTCTTGCTCGGGACGATGGGACCGGTTCAATATTTGGCTAACGGGCGAAAGGTAGTTGCGTACGGCGTCCGTGATGGTTGTTGTAGGCAACATCGAGTACGGGCGTACGTGATGGGTTGTTCGGGTAACCCTGCAGGTGTAAATCGATTATAATCGCCGTCCCTCGCGGTCAGTGAGTACCACTTGTTCACTGTACCGTGACGTAGAAAGAACAGGCTAGTTACATGTTAAAATGTTGCTGATTGAAAGCTGGACATTGATTGTTAATGATATGCTGTAGCTTAGAGCTAACTAAAGTTCTTTTCAACTTTGGGCAAAGTACATGAGAGAAATGCGTTTCTTGTTTGATTGCGGCTCTCTCATGTGCCTTAGCGTAAGGTTCTCCACAACCTGCTGCTAAAACTTGAAAGTAAGGTTCTACTAATTAGGCGAGTCCTTGCAAATGATTTTTGCCTCATGCAACCCATTACCCTCATGTAGAAGTTCCATGTTTAGGTGAGACGGGTCAGACTTGCTGAGCCTTCGTGCTCACTGCTTGTGTTTGAAGCTTTTGCAGGGTTCTATGAGGAAGGGACTCCCGAAGAGGAGACGGAACCCCAGGAGGGGAATCCCGTCGAGTGGGAGTCGTGCACGCCGCAGAGTTAGTGTGCGTGTGTGCTAGCAAGGACACGTTCGAGGGCTGAACGTGCACTTGATGCTTAGTCTACGCCCGTGAGTGTAGAATGAACTTATTTTGATGTAAACATGTTCATAAACCTGTTTATGTAATAAAGCTTCCGCTTCCGCTTTGCACCTTTGACGTGTGTTATACGGTGCTGTGCAACGCAGCACCCCTCAGCGTGATCCTGGCTCGACAGGACCAATGGGGTCGTGTCATCATCTTGGGCTGATAATTTACATGTGAGTTCTTGATCACATGAGAGTCATCTGGTCCAAAATTCAGCCCTTTTACTTGGGTAGTTCTCCTAGAACAATTCTTTAAGCATTTGTACTCAATAGAATTAATTCTGTAGTAATGTGCATTTTCATGCCCAACTAAGTGAACTACAATTCCAAGTATGTCCCAGAGAGCTTGCCTAAATTTTCCTATGATGTTTGGAGCTATGGATTGCTCAGAACAGATTTTTGAAGTGGGAAACATTTTCTGAAAATTTTTCTGGACTTTTATGAACACAGCAGATTGTTTTTAGCAAATTCCTACTCAAATGATCTGCAAATGAGCTGAAAATTTGCTATAAGGTCAACAATATGCTAAAGAATATTCTGGCAAAATTTGGTTATTTTTGGATAATCCAAACTCCCTCAATAATTCTTTTTCAGAAAACACTCAAAGAATTTTCCAGAATATAATATTGACTTTCATAAAATCTGAGTTCATATTTGGATAGAACTCAGAGAGATGAATCCAACCCAATTGGAATCACTCAATTTGGAGTTTTCTACAGGGAGATATGAATTTCTAAAGATTAAGCTAAGTCTGGAATTATTTTCCTATTGAAAATCCCACTGGGCCCGCTTATTTGAATTCCACCCAATCACAACTGGGCCACACCGGGGCCACGGGGTTTTTCGCGCCTGCACATGGGATCCCGGCCACACCTGATCCCGGATTTGAATTCTGAGCTGCTGACACGCGGGGCCCACGCTCCGTCTTCTTCCTCCGGCTTCCTCCCCGCGCCCGCGCTCTCCCCCTCGCCGGAGTAACCGGAAGCTCGCCGGACCGGCCTTCCCGGCCACCGCCGGAGCTACAACTCGCCGCCAGGGGGTTTAGGGCCTCGAGGAACAGGGCTGTGGGGTTTGCTAGGGCCGCCGACGACCGAAACATGGCCGGCGACGTGTAACTGCCTCTGTGGAAGTCCGGCAGCGTCGCCCGGGGTCTCCAGCCCTCAAAAGCTTGTGCCGAAGAGCCCTACAGCACCAGCGTACCTCTAGGAGGATCGACACGACCTCAAAATGGCTCGGGAGCGGCTGTAAATAGGTTGTCGCCGTGCGACCGAACGGGTCCGCCATGAACACCTCTAGTCGAGCTCGAATTCCGTCGTGCTGAGGTGTTTTCATGCGCTGGATCCTAAGGGAGATATGACCGCCAGCTAATCCAGCGTCTATGTGCCAAATTTGATGAGCTAAGAATGAATAGAAGTGGAGAATTTTGGATTTCCATACCGGATGCTCGGTTTGACGTCGCCGGAACAAAACTTTGAAATTCGCCGGCGATGCTTTACGGTATGCCCTGAGCTTGGGCTGAGAGCAGCACCGCACCCGTGCGCGTCCGTAGGTGTGATCACTTGGCCGTGAAACCCGTTGTGGAGGGCTGTCCACGAGCGCCCGATCACTTTCTCGGCTTAGGTCGCCGCGGCGGCGGTCGTTCTCGGGCGCCGGAGGCCACAACTCGCTGGCTTGCAGGTCAGGGAGGTGGAGGCCGAGCTCGCGGTGATGTTTAGCAGGTCAGGGAAGAAAGAGCGTGGTGGTTTCACCGTTCTTCCGATCGGACCGAGAGGCGGAGGGAAAAACGGTCGCTGGCCGAGCGCTCGCGAGGAGAGAAGAAGGGACGGCCTTTGCTTCGTCCAGGGGGGGTTTATCAGGTCGCAGAACCGCCACTGGGCGCCGTGTGTGGGAAAATGCAGCAGCTGGTGGCGCTGCCGATCGCCCCCGTGGCTCCACGGTGGGAGCAGCTCTTAGCCCACGTGCTGCTCGACGATTTTCCCCACTGGGGCTGAGACTTAAGGTGCAAGGCTCCTCTTTTAGCTCTATGACATGTGGGTCCCACTCCACATTTCCTCCCCAAATATCTTCTCAAGCTGATCCTCTTAATTCCCCCAATCCTGAGTTTAAAGTGTGGGTTAGAATTTGCATCCTTCCAATTCAGTTTGAATTTGCTTTCCAAATTTGAATTTGGTTGAAGTTTGCAAATCCTCCTCTTTAACTCTCTTTTGAGCCCACCCTATAAATGAAAAGTTTACGAACAAACTTTTCCTTATAATCCCAACTATAGGGCTGCATGTTTATTCAAAGTTTTTGGTCACTACATGTGTGAACTTGAATTTAAAATCTGATTTTTAAACTTACATGCAAGGAGGTATTTAACTCCTTATTGGTCCAACACTTTTCAATAAAAAGGTGAACCTCATGTTGGATATTCATCCATGTTTTACCTTGCATGAAGAAAAATTTTAGCAAGTCCCATTTTTCCTGTCATTGCCACACATATGAACTCAAACCATAGTTTTTATTCATACACATTTTTGGGACTTTTACATTCCTCCCCCCTTAAAAGAATCTCGTCCCGAGATTACAAAAGAGAAACGCGACGGGAGAGGTAATTACAAACTGTACAAAGATAAAAGTTCCGGGTAGTTGGTGCGGAGATAATCTTCACTTTCCCACGTCGCCTCTTCCGCGGTGTGATTACTCCACAGCACCTTGAAAAATCGGATCGTTCGGTTCCAGGTTACCCGGGTCTTTTCATCCAAAATCTGAACCGGTCGCTCGGTGTAGGTCAGGTCCGGTTTCAATTCGTCGATGTCCTCAGTGCGAACAGCAGCGGTGAATTTGAGGCACTTCCGCAGCTGTGAAACATGAAATACATCATGAACACCCACTAGACTTGCCGGTAATTCCAGCCGGTAGGCTACGGGTCCGCACTTCTCCGTGATAGCAAAAGGACCAATAAAACGGGGAGCGAGTTTCCCCTTTACACCGAACCGGTGAATTCCCTTCATCGGAGATACCCGAAGGTACACATGCTCTCCGACGTCAAAATGCAAAGGCCTACGCCGTTGATCAGCGTAGCTCTTCTGTCGGGATTGTGCAGCCTTTAAGTTCTCTTGTATCAACCGAACTCGGTCTTCGGTTTCGTTGACAAGATCAATCCCAAACAGAACTCTTTCGCCGGACTCACACCAATTTAGTGGTGTGCGACACTTCCGGCCGTAGAGAGCTTCATACGGTGCCATTTTAATACTCACTTGATAACTGTTGTTGTATGAAAACTCCGCCAGCGGTAGGTGATCGTCCCAATTCCTACCGTGGTGGATGGCACACGCTCTCAACATATCCTCAAGTACTTGATTCACCCTCTCAGTTTGTCCATCGGTTTGAGGGTGATATGCGGAGCTCCTAATCAGCTTAGTGCCCAACGACGCGTGCAGCTGCTCCCAAAAAACGTGCAACAAACAGCGCACCTCGATCTGAAATGATGGTCTTCGGGACACCATGTGAGCAAATAATTCTGGAGTTGAATAACTCCGCATATTGCCTTGCTCGATAATGAGTGTTCACCGGTATGAAATGCACCGACTTTGTTAACCGGTCGACGATCACCCATATCGAGTCGTGCTTCCTGGATGTGAGCGGTAATCCGACGATGAAGTCCATACTCACATCCTCCCATTTCCACGCCGGAATCTTTAAAGGTTGTAGCGGTCCGGCTTTCCGCATATGATCAGCCTTGACCCGTCTACACGTATCGCATTCGGATACGTATTTAGCAATCTCCCTCTTCATCCTCGTCCACCAAAATTTCTGTTTCAAATCTTGGTACATCTTGTTACTTCCGGGATGAATGGAAAACTTTGACAGGTGGGCTTCATCCAAGATTTTCTTCCGGAGTTTCATATTGCGCGGTACCACTATACGGTCGTTAAACCATATTGTACCGTTCTCATCCTTCCGGAAACATTTCACCTCTCCGTTGTCCAGTCTTCTCCGTATGTGAGACATACCTCTGTCTCTTCTTTGAGCCTCAACAATCTCTTCATGGATTGTTGGAATGAGCGCAAGATTATAAATCGCGCCATACGGAATAACACGGAGGCTTGGTTCTTCATTTTCCAACTCAGCAACCGCTAAGTTGTGAAGGTGGGCTTTCCGACTAAGCGCGTCGGCAACCACGTTGGCTTTTCCCGGGTGATAGTGGATCCCAATTTCATAATCTTTTATGAGCTCCAACCATCTCCGTTGTCTCATATTCAGCTCCTTCTGCGTGAAGATATACTTCAGGCTTTTATGGTCGGTGTAGAGGTGAACAAGATTACCAAGTAGGTAATGCCTCCACATCTTTAACACCAACACCACTGCAGCAAGCTCAAGATCGTGAGTTGGATAATGCTGCTCGTGGTTTCGCAGTTGACGAGACCCATAGGCGACCACACGCCCTTCTTGCATCAGAACGCAGCCGAGACCGATGCCGGATGCATCACAGTATACGTCGAATGGCTTCGTCGTGTCCGGCTGAGCAAGAACTGGAGCCGTTGTGAGATGTTTCACCAAAGTCTTGAATGCAGATTCACATGCTGTATTCCACATGTATTTAGTGCCCTTCTTCAGTAGCTCCGTCATTGGTTTAGCAATCTTTGAGAAGCTCGGAATAAACCTCCGATAATACCCTGCTAAACCTAGGAAACTTCGGACCTCGTGGACTGATTTGGGAGATTCCCACTTCAGCACTTGTTCAATCTTGCTGGGGTCCACGGCGATACCTTCTGCTGAAATAATATGGCCTAGGAAAGGCACTTGATCAATCCAAAATTCGCACTTGCTGAACTTGGCATATAATTGGTGCTCCCGCAACCGTTGTAGCACAATGCGCAGATGTTCAGCATGCTCTTCTTCAGATTTGGAGTAAACCAATATGTCGTCGATGAATACCATGACGAACTTGTCTAACTCCGGCATGAACACAGAATTCATCAAGTACATGAAGTGTGCCAGAGCGTTGGTTAATCCAAATGACATGACGAGGTACTCATAGAGTCCGTATCTCGTCGAGAAAGCTGTCTTCTGTATGTCCTCTGGACGGATCTTGATTTGATGATAGCCTGACCGAAGATCCATCTTCGAAAATACCTTTGCACCCACAAGTTGATCAAACAGGATGCCAATGCGGGGCAATGGATACTTGTTCTTTATTGTGACAGCATTGAGAGGACGGTAATCAACACATAGCCGTAGTGTTTCGTCCTTCTTCTTAACGAACAGCGCTGAGCAACACCAAGGTGAAGAACTTGGTCGTATGAAACCCTTGCTCATGAGTTCATTCAGTTGCTCTTTCAACTCCGCTAGCTCGTTAGGTGCCATCTTGTAAGGCCTTCGTGAAATAGGCGTCGTTCCCGGCGCCAGTTCAATTTTGATCTCGACGTCCCGCTCTGGTGGCATGCCCGGTAAGTCATCGGGAAATACGTCGGGATAATCACGTACCACCGGAATATCTTCAAGCTTCAGCGCTTCTGTGTGGTAGGCCTCTACCATATCTGGATCTTCGCTGTCTAAAAACAGCGTGTGCTGTCCGTGAATCGGCGAGTCAATCTGGACAGTCCGGTTACCGATATTGAGAACGGCACCGTGACGATTTAACCAAGACATCCCCAATATAATGTCTATCTTCTGCCTATCCAACATAATCAGCGATGTTGGGTATATTTTTCCGCCCAAACACAAAGCTGCTCGGGACACAATCTGATTGGCAGAGATATTTCCTCCCGGTGAACGTATGAGAAAACTCGTTGTGGGAGTATTGGTGGATAATCGGTGCTGATCCACGCATGTTTCGCTGATAAAATTATGGGTTGCACCGGAATCAAAAAGTATGAGCACGGGCACGTCTTTGAGAGTGAACATGCCCGCTAACACCGGTGCTCCCTCCTGGACATCCTCAATCGCAAGATGTTGCACACTCCCGGATTGCAATGCTGTTATGTTGACTGGAGCAGGTGGCGGCATACCACCTGATGATGATGGCTGTCTGGTGTTTACCAACTTCTCCCGGCATTCCTGCCTAAAATGCCCAAAACGGTGGCAATAAGAACACGGAGGTTTCCCCGGTTCTTCGTTGACTTGTGGTTGAGAAGTTGAGGCACTTGGCTGCAGCAATGATGCAACAGATGTCATTCGTTGCTGAGGCAAAGGTGTCGCTTCAAGACATGATTCTTGAGCAGGAAATCTGTACGGAGTTGATCTCCCTGGTGCTGGCCATATCTCATCGGATGGTGTGTGATACACCACACGGTATTTACGAGGAACGATTGGTGTGTCTTCTTGCACATCCTCCCGGTCCCTCTTCTCTGCTTGACACTCAAGTGTCGCTTGTTCTTGCAGCAGAGCAGCACTGATGAACTCGGTGTAACTGCCTTGATTGAACAAAGCTAACTTCTCTTTTAGTATGGCACTCAAGCCATAGAAAAAGTAGTCACACATTGCAGCTTCGCTCGTCACATAAGCAGGAGCATATTGTGCCAGAAGGTTGAATCTTCGGACATAATTGAGGACACTCATGTCCCCCTGCTTCAAGTTTCTGAATTCTTGCTGTTGGGCCTTGATAAAACCCATAGGAATGTGACGAGCACGGAATACTTCACGAAATTCCGTCCACTCCAGTTGATGGCCTTCCGGAATGGTGGCGAGATACGCAAACCACCAATTTCCGGCGGCTCCATGGAGCTGTTGAGCTGCAAATAATGTCTTCTGATACTCATCACACTAAAACACTCCAAACTTGGACTCCATAACTCGAAGCCACTGATCAGCTTCCACTGGTTCATTGGCTTCCGTGAAAATTGGCGGTTGTGTCGCCAAGATGTCCAAATAGGCGTTCCGAGGTGGAACGTCCTGTTGTGCACGTTGGAGTAAGCCCTGTTGTACCAAGGCTTGGAGTAGTCTTGTGTTCTCTTGACTTGACTCGACCATCTGAGCCATGACATCCGCCCATACCGTTGATGGCGGTGCCCGTGGTGGAGTTGAGTCATCACCGTCTTGGCGAGAACTTTCAGCCCTACTCGGAGACTGCGTACGCACCATACTGCAAAAAAGATAATTTTTGAGGGGAGTCAAAACATGATCTCAGCAGTCTGTGAAAGTATGTAAAACATGAACATGCTAAAACTTTATGAAAGCATAACAAAATTTCATGTTTACACATCTTTCTAAAGCCAACATATTCAGTCCCTCATTCTGTACAGAACAGACCCTTCTGTACTTAACCCAGAAATTGATCCAGTTACTAGCATTTTCATAACTCAAGTTGAATACCAAAGTTGAAGTTAACTTCAGTATCTTTCCATCGAGTACCCACATGCCTCCGGATCATCTCTGGAACAAAAGTTAGGATTGTTCAAAGTTGACAGAATTTTCTGGCTAAATTTTGCCAGCACCTCCTTTGTATGTGGCTATTTTCATCACAGTTTTACATACAAATGAAGTACAATTCTGAACACACTATGAACTACAAAATCGTTTCAAATTTCCTAACCTTTCCAACGGTGTATCATATGACCCTTAGAAATTTTTCTACAGACTGTGACGGCTAATTTACAGCAACATCCAGAGAAGTTTGTAGCTGCTCTGTTTTCTGAACAGCTTGCATTCATCTGGACGTTCAACCAAGTTGGTGTCAGATTTGGCTCTGGAGTTCTACAGAAAAGTTGTAGAGCAATTAGTAACCTTTCCAGAACGGTATCAAACACCTCCATTAGTTCAAGCTAATCAGAGTTACTCTCTGTTAAAGACCAGAAAAATTTCTGTCTGAACAGAGCACTCTGTCTTTGAGATCAAAAGAAGCCTAACAAGTCTCGTCTTTGAAACTTAGTTCAAATGAAGAGCTCAGTAACTAATATGTGCTTTATCACATCCATTTTTAGTTCGGAAGTTAGTCATGAATGATTTCTTCATAGATAAGAATACTATCCAGTGTAGTACGGTGGCGATGCACCGTAAGACATATGCCGGTACTACGTGGCCTCACCAAAGAAAAACCTAACCGGATTACACCGGCATACACGTATCATTAGGTGGCACTAAAACGATCACTCGCAAACGTGTTCTACACGTACTAAGGTTTTCGTGGTTAGTACCTACATAAAACACACTCAATCATCAGGTTCGGCTGCACACCGAACCCGGTATCCATAACAGTTGGTACACCCGGCCGTCATCACTCGCCCCGGTGTTCTCAAGCCAAACACGCCTTGAGCTACGTGTTCACGTTACTGACCACGTGACGGGGTCTTCCAAATTGCACCACGCACGCCAGGGAAGACGTTGCTCGAATACCCCAAACGACATGAAGAGTCGTAGAGGATACTAAAGCGGGTCGGGTTACCTGCCACCCGTGAGGCTCCACCCTTCAGCTTGTGCGCACTGGTGGACAGCGCATACGTGCACCCCCGAAGACATAGACGTCCCGAGATGCACGATTTTCTGACATAACACATAAGTTATCTTGCCACCTTCATAATATGCTAATAGTAGTCCTTATGTGGGCCTAGTACCGATATCTCACCGTACCCTAAGTTTGTGACATAATATGATGCTCAATCCGTGCTCTGTTCCCAACGCAGCTCTGATACCACGCGTAACAGCTCTTATGCCACGCTGAGACGGCCCCACGGGACCTCGTTGGGTGGTGCCGTGTTATGCGGCACCCAACAGCACACGGGTCGATGAACACACATCATATTACATAAATAGTTTGCGGAAGCGTACAAGATTGTTTTACAAATAAATATATATCAGAGTAAACTACAGCGGAAGACTATCACTCTCACGATTCATATCTAAACTAGCAACAAAGAAACGGTCCAGCCCGTGGACGTTTCTTACTAGCAACACGAAGATCAATCTGCAGCGGCGAGGATGCTCTTTGAGTAAGCACTCGGAGGTTCCCGAGTCTCATCGGCACCCCTTCTCATAAGCATCGAGTCAATTACCTGCAAAACAACTCGGATAGCATCCGTGAGCATAACGCTCAGCAAGGCTTAACCGTCACCCTAAACATGAAACTCTAAGTGAGGTTATGAACCTAACATAGGATGGCATAAGCATAATTAAACTCGCGTAAAAGTGCATCCTTACTTTCAGGTATTAATTGCAGCATTTTAAGTAACCCTGGGCACGCCACATCAGGAGTCCACAATCAAACAAGAAACGCTTTCCCCCGATGTAAATTGCTCATGGCATCAAAGAATCGAGTTTGCACTAGCCTACTCATCGAGATCCAATACAACACTAGTATAATACTTCACATCAATATGATTAATTCCTTTCTCATGCAAGTTCTTACTACGTCACGACTGTGAGAACAAGTATGCTTGGTCCATTCCGCGAGCGACGGTGATTCGAATCAATAACACCCGGACTACACGACACGTACGCCCGTACTCGACGTTGCCTACAACAACCATCACTGACGTCGTACGTGGCAGCCTTTCCCCCGTTTCACCCCCGCTGAATCGATCAAGTCGCCGCGTACAGTAGCTACTCTCATGGTGCACCTTCCGACTTGAGATGTCATGAGAATATTCCCCACATACTGCACACCGGCCGTCCGCCTGAGGCGACCCGAAAAGTCCCAACGACAGCTTCCCGAGGTACATCGGTTTACTGGGTCCCATATAGCCAGCATGAGTCCGGTACACAACTCAAACTTGTTCAACAGGGCCGCATACGGATCGGTCCTTGACCGACACGGACAGGTCTACAGCACCCAGGCCCCTATGTCCTGCTGCTCCTACAACCTTCCGGTCTCAACTTTAACTTGCTAATTCAATTACGAACCAATCCCGTATGCCCCTGTTGTTCCTAAATCTGCGAGTAGCATCTCACCACTCGACTTCTACCGAACCGTACTTAAGTATGGCAGTTCTACACGGTGAAAGACACCTACCCAATACTCCATGGGTCATTTGGCTATGCAAGAGGAGTATCAATCACTAGACCTAATGCACCGTTCATATCCTGACCGAAAGTGAGTACAAAATAAAAACTTAACAGCTGTTAAATGCAAACCGGAGCTTGCCTGTTTTGCAGGGTAGTCGTATATAAGCAGTTAGTATCCTTGCAGAACCACCCTTGACTCTCCGGAGCTTGATGCACTTCGATGAATCACTCCTTTGAGTCCCCTTCGTTGTGGTTCCTATTGAGATGCATATGCACATATTTTATAGAATGTAATGGAAAGAAGTTATAGAATTACTTTCTTAAGAACAGAGGTTGTGTGGAAAAGCCAAGCATGGCTTGGTTTGCCTCTGTCGTGCAAAGAACAGAATTAAACTAATTTGACCTTAAGGCCCTTAGCTATACACTAACCCTTTTCTCTAATGAACATAATAGATAAGCTGAAAAGATTTGAGTGCAACTGAAGAACAAGAACTCCAATGGCCTCAAAACTTTTACAGCAGGTTCTATACTACCTAAGGATTTAGCTTGCCAAATTGCAGCTAATGTGGAGTCATATTGTGTCCTCCATAATTCTCACAATATCTCTTACGTATTTTCCCTTATACATAAGTATGGAGAACAAGAACAGGGAGTTCCAGGACTCATCTTGGGCTGATAATTTACATGTGAGTTCTTGATCACATGAGAGTCATCTGGTCCAAAATTCAGCCCTTTTACTTGGGTAGTTCTCCCAGAACAATTCTTTAAGCATTTGTACTCAATAGAATTAATTCTGTAGTAATGTGCATTTTCATGACCAACTAAGTGAACTACAATTCCAAGTATGTCCCAGAGAGCTTGCCTAAATTTTCCTATGAGGTTTGGAGCTATGGATTGCTCAGAACAGATTTTTGAAGTGGGAAACATTTTCTGAAAATGTTTCTGGACTTTTATGAACACAGCAGATTGTTTTTAGCAAATTCCTACTCAAATGATCTGCAAATGAGCTGAAAATTTGCTATAAGGTCAACAATATGCTAAAGAATATTCTGGCAAAATTTGGTTATTTTTGGATAATCCAAACTCCCTCAATAATTCTTTTTCAGAAAACATTCAAAGAATTTTCCATAATATAATATTGACTTTCATAAAATCTGAGTTCATATTTGGATAGAACTCAGAGAGATGAATCCAACCCAATTGGAATCACTCAATTTGGAGTTTTCTACAGGGAGATATGAATTTCTAAAGATTAAGCTAAGTCTAGAATTATTTTCCTATTGAAAATCCCACTGGGCCCGCTTATTTGAATTCCACCCAATCACAACTGGGCCACACCGTGGCCACGGGGTTTTTCGCGCCAGCACATGGGATCCCGGCAACACCTGATCCCGGATTTGAATTCTGAGCTGCTGACACGCGGGGCCCACGCTCCGTCTTCTTCCTCCGGCTTCCTCCCCGCGCCCGCGCTCTCCCCCTCGCCGGAGTAACCGGAAGCTCGCCGGACCGGCCTTCCCGGCCACCGCCGGAGCTACAACTCGCCGCCAGGGGGTTTAGGGCCTCGAGGAACAGGGCTGTGGGGTTTGCTAGGGCCGCCGACGACCGAAACATGGCCGGCGACGTGTAACTGCCTCTGTGGAAGTCCGGCAGCGTCGCCCGGGGTCTCCAGCCCTCAAAAGCTTGTGCCGAAGAGCCCTACAGCACCAGCGTACCTCTAGGAGGATCGACACGACCTCAAAATGGCTCGGGAGCGGCTGTAAATAGGTTGTCGCCGTGCGACCGAACGGGTCCGCCATGAACACCTCTAGTCGAGCTCGAATTCCGTCGTGCTGAGGTGTTTTCATGCGCTGGATCCTAAGGGAGATATGACCGCCAGCTAATCCAGCGTCTATGTGCCAAATTTGATGAGCTAAGAACGAATAGAAGTGGAGAATTTTGGATTTCCATACCGGATGCTCGGTTTGACGTCGCCGGAACAAAACTTTGAAATTCGCCGGCGATGCTTTACGGTATGCCCAGAGCTTGGGCTGAGAGCAGCACCGCACCCGTGCGCGTCTGTAGGTGTGATCACTTGGCCGTGAAACCCGTTGTGGAGGGCTGTCCACGAGCGCCCGATCACTTTCTCGGCTTAGGTCGCCGCGGCGGCGGTCGTTCTCGGGTGCCGGAGGCCACAACTCGCTGGCTTGCAGGTCAGGGAGGTGGAGGCCGAGCTCGCGGTGATGTTTAGCAGGTCAGGGAAGAAAGAGCGTGGTGGTTTCCCCGTTCTTCCGATCGGACCGAGAGGCGGAGGGAAAAACGGTCGCTGGCCGAGCGCTCGTGAGGAGAGAAGAAGGGACGGCCTTTGCTTCGTCCAGGGGGGGTTTATCAGGTCGCAGAACCGCCTCTGGGCGCCGTGTATGGGGAAATGCAGCAGCTGGTGGCGCTGCCGATCGCCCCCGTGGCTCCACGGTGGGAGCAGCTCTTAGCCCACGTGCTGCTCGACGATTTTCCCCACTGGGGCTGAGACTTAAGGTGCAAGGCTCCTCTTTTAGCTCTATGACATGTGGGTCCCACTCCACATTTCCTCCCCAAATATCTTCTCAAGCTGATCCTCTTAATTCCCCCAATCCTGAGTTTAAAGTGTGGGTTAGAATTTGCATCCTTCCAATTCAGTTTGAATTTGCTTTCCAAATTTGAATTTGGTTGAAGTTTGCAAATCCTCCTCTTTAACTCTCTTTTGAGCCCACCCTATAAATGAAAAGTTTGTGAACAAACTTTTCCTTATAATCCCAACTATAGGGCTGCATGTTTATTCAAAGTTTTTGGTCACTACATGTGTGAACTTGAATTTAAAATCTGATTTTTAAACTTACATGCAAGGAGGTATTTAACTCCTTATTGGTCCAACACTTTTCAATAAAAAGGTGAACCTCATGTTGGATATTCATATATGTTTTACCTTGCATGAAGAAAAATTTTAGCAAGTCCCATTTTTCCTGTCATTGCCACACATATGAACTCAAACCATAGTTTTTATTCATACACATTTTTGGGACTTTTACATTCCTCCCCCCTTAAAAGAATCTCGTCCCGAGATTACAAAAGAGAAACGCGACGGGAGAGGTAATTACAAACTGTACAAAGACAAAAGTTCCGGGTAGTTGGTGCGGAGATAATCTTCACTTTCCCACGTCGCCTCTTCCGCGGTGTGATTACTCCACAGCACCTTGAAAAATCGGATCGTTCGGTTCCGGGTTACCCGGGTCTTTTCATCCAAAATCTGAACCGGTCGCTCGGTGTAGGTCAGGTCCGGTTTCAATTCGTCGATGTCCTCAGTGCGAACAGCAGCGGTGAATTTGAGGCACTTCCGCAGCTGTGAAACATGAAATACATCATGAACACCCACTAGACTTGCCGGTAATTCCAGCCGGTAGGCTACGGGTCCGCACTTCTCCGTGATAGCAAAAGGACCAATAAAACGGGGAGCGAGTTTCCCCTTTACACCGAACCGGTGAATTCCCTTCATCGGAGATACCCGAAGGTACACATGCTCTCCGACATCAAAATGCAAAGGCCTACGCCGTTGATCAGCGTAGCTCTTCTGTCGGGATTGTGCAGCCTTTAAGTTCTCTTGTATTAACCGAACTCGGTCTTCGGTTTCGTTGACAAGATCAATCCCAAACAGAACTCTTTCGCCGGACTCACACCAATTTAGTGGTGTGCGACACTTCCGGCCATAGAGAGCTTCATACGGTGCCATTTTAATACTCGCTTGATAACTGTTGTTGTATGAAAACTCCGCCAGCGGTAGGTGATCGTCCCAATTCCTACCGTGGTGGATGGCACACGCTCTCAACATATCCTCAAGTACTTGATTCACCCTCTCAGTTTGTCCATCGGTTTGAGGGTGATATGCGGAGCTCCTAATCAGCTTAGTGCCCAACGAGGCGTGCAGCTGCTCCCAGAAACGAGCAACAAACAGCGCACCTCGATCTGAAATGATGGTCTTCGGGACACCATGTGAGCAAATAATTCTGGAGATGAATAACTCCGCATATTGCCTTGCTCGATAATGAGTGTTCACCGGTATGAAATGCACCGACTTTGTTAACCGGTCGACGATCACCCATATCGAGTTGTGCTTCCTGGATGTGAGCGGTAATCCGACGATGAAGTCCATACTCACATCCTCCCATTTCCACGCCGGAATCTTTAAAGGTTGTAGCGGTCCGGCTTTCCGCATATGATCAGCCTTGACCCGTCTACACGTATCGCATTCGGATACGTATTTAGCAATCTCCCTCTTCATCCTCGTCCACCAAAATTTTTGTTTCAAATCTTGGTACATCTTGTTACTTCCGGGATGAATGGAAAACTTTGACAGGTGGGCTTCATCCAAGATTTTCTTCCGGAGTTTCATATTGCGCGGTACCACTATACGGTCGTTAAACCATATTGTACCGTTCTCATCCTTCCGGAAACATTTCACCTCTCCGTTGTCCAGTCTTCTCCGTTTGTGAGACATACCTCGGTCTCTTCTTTGAGCCTCAACAATCTCTTCATGGATTGTTGGAATGAGCGCGATATTATAAAGCGCGCCATACGGAATAACACGGAGGCTTGGTTCTTCATTTTCCAACTCAGCAACCGCTAAGTTGTGAAGGTGGGCTTTCCGACTAAGCGTGTCGGCAACCACGTTGGCTTTTCCCGGGTGATAGTGGATCTCAATTTCATAATATTTTATGAGCTCCAACCATCTCCGTTGTCTCATATTCAGCTCCTTCTGCGTGAAGATATACTTCAGGCTTTTATGGTCGGTGTAGAGGTGAACAAGATTACCATGTAGGTAATGCCTCCACATCTTTAACACCAACACCACTGCAGGAAGCTCAAGATCGTGAGTAGGATAATGCTGCTCGTGGTTTCGCAGTTGACGAGACCCATAGGGGACCACACGCCCTTCTTGCATCAGAACGCAGCCGAGACCGCGGATGCATCACAGTATACGTCGAATGGCTTCGTCGTGTCCGGCTGAGCAAGAACTGGAGCCGTTGTGAGATGTTTCACCAAAGTCTTGAATGCAGATTCACATGCTGTATTCCACATGTATTTAGTGCCCTTCTTCAGTAGCTCCGTCATTGGTTTAGCAATCTTTGAGAAGCTCGGAATAAACCTCCGATAATACCCTGCTAAACCTAGGAAACTTCGGACCTCGTGGACTGATTTGGGAGATTCCCACTTCAGCACTTGTTCAATCTTGCTGGGGTCCACGGCGATACCTTCTGCTGAAATAATATGGCCTAGGAAAGGCACTTGATCAATCCAAAATTCGCACTTGCTGAACTTGGCATATAATTGGTGCTCCCGCAACCGTTGTAGCACAATGCGCAGATGTTCAGCATGCTCTTCTTCAGATTTGGAGTAAACCAATATGTCGTCGATGAATACCACGACGAACTTGTCTAACTCCGGCATGAACACAGAATTCATCAAGTACATGAAGTGTGCCGGAGCGTTGGTTAATCCAAATGACATGACGAGGTACTCGTAGAGTCCGTATCTCGTCGAGAAAGCTGTCTTCTGTATGTCCTCCGGACGGATCTTGATTTGATGATAGCCCGACCGAAGATCCATCTTCGAAAATACCTTTGCACCCACAAGTTGATCAAACAGGATGTCAATGCGGGGCAACGGATACTTGTTCTTTATTGTGACAGCATTGAGAGGACGGTAATCAACACATAGCCGTAGTGTTTCGTCCTTCTTCTTAACGAACAGCGCTGAGCAACCCCAAGGTGAAGAACTTGGTCGTATGAAACCCTTGCTCATGAGTTCATTCAGTTGCTCTTTCAACTCCGCTAGCTCGTTAGGTGCCATCTTGTAAGGCCTTCGTGAAATAGGCGTCGTTCCCGGCGCCAGTTCAATTTTGAACTCGACGTCCCGCTCGGGCGGCATGCCCGGTAAGTCATCGGGAAATACGTCGGGATAATCACGTACCACCGGAATATCTTCAAGCTTCAGCGCTTCTGTGTGGTAGGCCTCTACCATATCTGGATCTTCGCTGTCTAAAAACAAAGTGTGCTGTCCGTGAATCGGCGAGTCAATCTGGACAGTCTGGTTACCGATATTGAGAACGGCACCATGACAATTTAACCAAGACATCCCCAATATAATGTCTATCTTCTGCCTATCCAACATAATCAGCGATGTTGGGTATATTTTTCCGCCCAAACACAAAGCTGCTCGGGACACAATCTGATTGGCAGAGATATTTCCTCCCAGTGAACGTATGAGAAAACTCGTTGTGGGAGTATTGGTGGATAATCGGTGCTGATCCACGCATGTTTCGCTGATAAAATTATGGGTTGCACCGGAATCAAAAAGTATGAGCACGGGCACGTCTTTGAGAGTGAACATGCCCGCTAACACCGGTGCTCCCTCCGGGACATCCTCAATCGCAAGATGTTGCACACTCCCGGATTGCAATGCTGTTATGTTGACTGGAGCAGGTGGCGGCATACCACCTGATGATGATGGCTGTCTGGTGTTTACCAACTTCTCCCGGCATTCCTGCCTAAAATACCCAAAACGGTGGCAATAAGAACACGGAGGTTTCCCCGGTTCTTCGTTGACTTGTGGTTGAGAAGTTGAGGCACTTGGCTGCAGCAATGATGCAACAGATGTCATTCGTTGCTGAGGCAAAGGTGTCGCTTCAAGACATGATTCTTGAGCAGGAAATCTGTACGGAGTTGATCTCCCTGGTGCTGGCCATATCTCATCGGATGGTGTGTGATACACCACACGGTATTTACGAGGAACGATTGGTGTGTCTTCTTGCACATCCTCCCGGTCCCTCTTCTCTGCTTGACACTCAAGTGTCGCTTGTTCTTGCAGCAGAGCAGCACTGATCAACTCGGTGTAACTGCCTTGATTGAACAAAGCTAACTTCTCTTTTAGTATGGCACTCAAGCCATAGAAAAAGTAGTCACACATTGCAGCTTCGCTCGTCACATAAGCAGGAGCATATTGTGCCAGAAGGTTGAATCTTCGGACATAATTGAGGACACTCATGTCCCCCTGCTTTAAGTTTCTGCATTCTTGCTGTTGGGCCTTGATAAAACCCATAGGAATGTGACGAGCACGGAATACTTCACGAAATTTCGTCCACTCCACTTGATGGCCTTCCGGAATGGTGGCGAGATAGGCAAACCACCAATTTCCGACGGCTCCATGGAGCTGTTGAGCTGCAAATAATGTCTTCTGATACTCATCACACTAAAACACTCCAAACTTGGACTCCATAACTCGAAGCCACTGATCAGCTTCCACTGGTTCATTGGCTTCCGTGAAAATTGGCGGTTGTGTCGCCAAGAAGTCCAAATAGGCGTTCCGAGGTGGAACGTCCTGTTGTGCACGTTGGAGTAAGCCCTGTTGTACCAAGACTTGGAGTAGTCTTGTGTTTTATAGAATGTAATGGAAAGAAGTTATAGAATTACTTTCTTAAGAACAGAGGTTGTGTGGAAAAGCCAAGCATGGCTTGGTTTGCCTCTGTTGTGCAAAGAACAGAATTAAACTAATTTGACCTTAAGGCCCTTAGCTATACACTAACCCTTTTCTCTAATGAACATAATAGATAAGCTGAAAAGATTTGAGTGCAACTGAAGAACAAGAACTCCAATGGCCTCAAAACTTTTACAGCAGGTTCTATACTACCTAAGGATTTAGCTTACCAAATTGCAGCTAATGTGGAGTCATATTGTGTCCTCCATAATTCTCACAATATCTCTTACGTATTTTCCCTTATACATAAGTATGGAGAACAAGAACAGGGAGTTCCAGGACTCATCTTGGGCTGATAATTTACATGTGAGTTCTTGATCACATGAGAGTCATCTGGTCCAAAATTCAGCCCTTTTACTTGGGTAGTTCTCCCAGAACAATTCTTTAAGCATTTGTACTCAATAGAATTAATTCTGTAGTAATGTGCATTTTCATGCCCAACTAAGTGAACTACAATTCCAAGTATGTCCCAGAGAGCTTGCCTAAATTTTCCTATGATGTTTGGAGCTATGGATTGCTCAGAACAGATTTTTGAAGTGGGAAACATTTTCTGAAAATGTTTCTGGACTTTTATGAACACAGCAGATTGTTTTTAGCAAATTCCTACTCAAATGATCTGCAAATGTGCTGAAAATTTGCTATAAGGTAAACAATATGCTAAAGAATATTCTGGCAAAATTTGGTTATTTTTGGATAATCCAAACTCCCTCAATAATTCTTTTTCAGAAAATATTCAAAGAATTTTCCAGAATATAATATTGACTTTCATAAAATATGAGTTCATATTTGGATAGAACTCAGAGAGATGAATCCAACCCAATTGGAATCACTCAATTTGGAATTTTCTACAGGGAGATATGGATTTCTAAAGATTAAGCTAAGTCTGGAATTATTTTCCTATTGAAAATCCCACTGGGCCCGCTTATTTGAATTCCACCCAATCACAACTGGGCCACACCGGCGCCACGGGGTTTTTCGCGCCAGCACATGGGATCCCGGCCACACCTGATCCCGGATTTGAATTCTGAGCTGCTGACACGTGGGGCCCACGCTCCGTCTTCTTCCTCCGGCTTCCTCCCCGCGCCCGCGCTCTCCCCCTCGCTGGAGTAACCGGAAGCTCGCTGGACCGGCCTTCCCGGCCACCGCCGGAGCTACAACTCGCCGCCAGGGGGTTTAGGGCCTAGAGGAACAGGGCTGTGGGGTTTGCTAGGGCCGCCGACGACCGAAACATGGCCGGCGACGTGTAACTGCCTCTGTGGAAGTCTGGCAGCGTCGCCCGGGGTCTCCAGCCCTCAAAAGCTTGTGCCGAAGATCCCTACAGCACCAGCGTACCTCTAGGAGGATCGACACGACCTCAAAATGGCTCGGGAGCGGCTGTAAATAGGTTGTCGCCGTGCGACCGAACGGGTCCGCCATGAACACCTCTAGTCGAGCTCGAATTCCGTCGTGCTGAGGTGTTTTCATGCGCTGGATCCTAAGGGAGAAATGACCGCCGGCTACTCCAGCGTCTATGTGCCAAATTTGATGAGCTAAGAATGAATAGAAGTGGAGAATTTTGGATTTCCATACCGGATGCTCGGTTTGACGTCGCCGGAACAAAACTTTGAAATTTGCCGGCGATGCTTTACGGTATGCCCTGAGCTTGGGCTGAGAGCAGCACCGCACCCGTGCGCGTCCGTAGGTGTGATCACTTGGCCGTGAAACCCGTTGTGGAGGGCTGTCCATGAGCGCCCGATCACTTTCTCGGCTTAGGTTGCCGCGGCGGCGGTCGTTCTCGGGTGCCGGAGGCCGCAGCTCGCTGGCTTGCAGGTCAGGAAGGTGGAGGCCGAGCTCGCGGTGATGTTTAGCAGGTCAGGGAAGAAAGAGCGTGGTGGTTTCGCCGTTCTTCCAAACGGACCGAGAGGCGGAGGGAAAAACGGTCGCTGGCCGAGCGCTCGCGAGGAGAGAAGAAGGGAAGGCCTTTGCTTCGGCCAGGGGGGGGTTTATCAGGTCACAGAACCGCCTCTGGGCGCCGTGTGTGGGGAAATGCAGCAGCTGGTGGCGCTGCCGATCGCCCCCGTGGCTCCACGGTGGGAGCAGCTCTTAGCCCACGTGCTGCTCGAAGATTTTCCCCACTGGGGCTGAGACTTAAGGTGCAAGGCTTCTCTTTTAGCTCTATGACATGTGGGTCCCACTCCACATTTCCTCCCCAAATATCTTCTCAAGCTGATCCTCTTAATTCCCCCAATCCTGAGTTTAAAGTGTGGGTTAGAATTTGCATCCTTCCAATTCAGTTTGAATTTGCTTTCCAAATTTGAATTTGGTTGAAGTTTGCAAATCCTCCTCTTTAACTCTCTTTTGAGCCCACCCTATAAATGAAAAGTTTGTGAACAAACTTTTCCTTATAATCCCAACTATAGGGCTGCATGTTTATTCAAAGTTTTTGGTCACTACATGTGTGAACTTGAATTTAAAATCTGATTTTTAAACTTACATGCAAGGAGGTATTTAACTCCTTATTGGTCCAACACTTTTCAATAAAAAGGTGAACCTCATGTTGGATATTCATCCATGTTTTACCTTGCATGAAGAAAAATTTTAGCAAGTCCCATTTTTCCTGTCATTGCCACACATATGAACTCAAACCATAGTTTTTATTCATACACATTTTTGGGACTTTTACACTCTGCAGGCGGCCTGCCGCGAGGTGGAGGAGCTTTCGGCCTTGTGGTCCTCCGAGGCTCTTGCGGTCTCGAGCTTCGTGGATCGAGCGCGGTCCGCCCTGATCCCTCTTGGCTTCAGTCCGGTGAGGGCCGCGGCCCCTGCGTTGGAGGTGATCCCCGCGCTGGAGTTGATCGGCGCCAAGCTGGACAGGCTAGACTCGGTGGTCGCCAGCGAGCTTGAGGCCGAGGGACGCGGCCTAGCCTTAGAGGTCGCCTCACATGTGCTGGCATGCTTTAAGAGCCGCGACCCCTCTTTCTCGCTAGAACCAGCGAGAGAGGGCCCAGCCTCGGAGCGGGAGAAAGCTGCCACGGCAGAAGTCGAGGATGTGGCCACCCTTGTAGCCGCAAGGTTCCGGCGGGAGCCGGGAGGCCCTTAGGACTTGTTTCTCCCTTTTTATCGAGTCTATAGTCCAGCTCATGGAGCCTCGCTTAGTTCGACTCTTTTAGATATTTGTGTCTGTGATGCTTTTTCTCTCCTTCTTGGCTTTGCCTGACTGAGTCCTTAGCTCCGCAAGGTACTCAGAGGCCATCTCCAATCTCGGAGCTCCGCATAGACACCTTCCCCGGGTCCTAACCGTGTTAGGGGCCCCCGGGGGTCTCCGGATCTCGCCCCATGGGGAGCTCCAAATATGCCTGCCACGTGGCGGGTCCGGAGCCCCTCCTTAAGAGGTGGGAGCTCCGGCCATGCTGGACACGTAGGGCTTTCGGAGCCCTCCCACCGGGGGGGGGGGGGGGGAGGCCCGGTTTCCGCCTGCCACATGGCGAGCCCGGAGCCCTCCTCTGGGGAGGCGAGAGCTCCGGGCCCGCTGGACACGTGGGGCCCTCGGGTCCCGCTCCTGCTGAAGGGGCAGGACCCGGTCCTTCCAGTCCTAGGCCGGAGTAGTTGGTAGCTCCTTTCCCCCTGCTTCATGCAGTCCCTGTTGCCGTAACCTGGAGGTCCTGCACACAGGCAGAGGAAACGTAATTCTCCTCGGGGGGTCCTCCCCACCTGTCTCCTAGTCTTATCCATCTTACGATCCTGATCCGTTATCCGGGGCTTGGGCAATTCTGTGCACGAGGCGCCGGAGCTCCGGCTCCCTCTGAGGTCCGGGTACGGCCGTCCGATCCCTAGTACCGGGTCATGCGCTGGGGAAGCAGAGTGCATGTGCTTTGGGTTCATGACCGGGCAAAGCGGTTGTACTCCCCTGTACCTCCGGAGGGCAGGATGCGCATGCTTTGGGCTCATGGCCTGCTAAGATGGATACGCACCCTGGACCCCCCATGCACAACGCAGGCCTTTCCTGGAGGTAACCAACTGGCACCGCAACACCTGACTAGGGGAGGCCCGAGAGACTCACTCGGCCATCGGCAGGTGTCTCAAGCGCAGCCGCCTTCGGTATGATAGCGAATGCCGACTATGGATGAGCGCAGGAGAGGGGTTGCTAGATGTACGATGAACATACAAAGATAGTGCGGTCATAAAAATTAATGCATAATTTAAATGAGTGCATGAGAGGGAGCTAAGTAGAACAGGTTTCTGTATTCATGCCCATAGGTGAAATTCTGGCTGTACATGGAGGCAATATTCCGCCTCGTCTTCAAGGAAAGCAAGACTCTACGCGCTTAGGGTCGAAACCAGGCTAAACTGGACGTAGTCCTGTACCGTCCGTTGAGACTTAGCTGCCCCAAGCTCTGTTCCTAAATTCTATGGGATTCATTACAGAAGGGAATAACCCTGTTCTACTTATGCTCGGGAAGTAGGACTTACAGTGTTGCTTCATGGCAAGGATTTTTGGGAACGGATCCCACACTCGGTTGAAAGGCATGTGTACCTGGGGCGGCAGCTTTCATGATTCGGAAGGGACCTTCCCTGCTGGGGGAGAGCTTATGGGTCCTTCTTGGAATAGAGCGTGCCGCGATACCAGGTTGCCCTCCTGCAGGCCCCCGATGCGTTCGGTTCTTTGGCGGTAGTGCTTAGAGCATCAGCCGAGACCGCGGGTTGTGGGGTGTTACCTGCAGCCGAGTCTCGTCGACGAGGTTGTCATCTTCGCGCTGGATCAGGTCCTGCGCTGCTTCTCCTGGGGGCCCCCGGGGAGTTCTTGTAAAGGTCCCAAAATATGCATACAAAGAAACTCTTGTGTGTACAAAGTTGGTTTCACATGTATGAAAAATGGGACTTGTTAAAACTTTTTCCACATGTGATAATACACATGAAAGCCTTCTTCACACAAGCGGAAACATTTGTTTGAAGACTTGGAACCCAAGTGGGATCTAAAAACAAGTTGGGATGTTTTCCCATAAGTGTGAGGAAGCCAAAGTCAGATTTTGAGAACCAATGGTGCCATTCAAAAATGCAAATGAGAGTAACACAAGAGTTTTCAAACTGTTGTATTAAAAACCTCATTTGCAGCAGCAAAATCAATGATCAGAGCTCATATTTAGATTCCTTAGGTCCAAATTAGTGGGGAGGCAAAGTTTCATTAATTTTTGAAAAGGTTTGCTACCCATTTTTACAAATGGAGTCAAATATGCAAAGAATTCAAATAAACATTTGAATTTGGATGGAACTTGTCCAAACTATTCAAATGAGCTCAGTTTCCAACTTTCAAACATTTGGGTTGGATAATTGCCAAAGTATGGAGATATTTGTGAGAAAAATGAGAGGGGATAAGAAGGGGCAGTGGCACCCACATGTCATTGGGGGAAATGAGTGTGCAAAAGATCTTCAGCTCAGGCGGTGCACGGTCTCTGTTTTTCTCCTCCTCGCGAAGTTATCGCGCCAGCGAGACCGCCTCGGTCCTTCTCACCGTGCGACACCGGGGCAAGGCCGATGCCACCTCTCCCTCGTGACCTCTGTGCTGGCGAGCTGGTTTTCCCCCTCCTTATCACGCAGCTCGCGCGTTGTCCTCGGTTCCCACTCTCGCGCACACAACAGGAACCTCCCGGCGCCGTTTCTCGTTCTGCCTGTTGCAAACCGCGTCGCCCCCTCCACTGCCCGAGTGATCCACGGAAGAAGTGAGCGCCAGCGTGTGCTCTAGCGACCCATCGCTCTACTCCGTGGCGTTGCCCCATCGTTTGATCATAATTTGACGAATTCCACCGGGCACCGAGGCTCACCATCGGGAAACCGAGCTGGTCTCACGTGGACAGCCCCACCGAGAGCTTCTCAAGCCCGAGCTAGAGCGCCCTCGGATGCGCTGGGAGCCCCTGATGCTCATCCCCGAAGCTCAAGCCATGAGATGATCTACCGGGCTCGAATTTGGGAAAAGATCGCCGTCGGGCACCATCCGACCTTCTGATACGGTAATACCAAATTCGATTGTCCCTCTCATTCTTAGGCCGTCAAATCTTGCACACACGAGCTGGGCTAGCCAGCGATCTTTTGCCCTTTTGCAACCAATGCCTGAAAACCATTGTGCACGACGTATTTCACACTTTTTCCACGGCGGTTATGGTGGGGCGGTTCGGGCTCCCGATGAGAGCTAGGTTAGGGCCATTTGCAGGCTGCTTCACCACCCGGACGATCCTCCCTGGCGTCCACTGGTGCTGTAGCACCGTTCCACCGAGGTCTGGGCAGGCTAGGATGACCAGGCGACGTTGCCGAACCGGTCCAGAGCCGCCGCGCCGTGGCCAGCTAGGTTAGAGCCATCGCCGGCCGGGGAAGAGGGTTCCATCGTGTTCAGCAATTGAAATAAGGCCCTAGCGGCGAGGGAGGGCTCGGGGGATGGCCGGGAGGCCGGGATCCGTCGAACTCCGGCGAGCACGGTGGCGCGCGGGCGCGGGGGCCGGAGGTAGAAGACGACCCGGTGGGTCCCGCCCATCAGCGACAGTTTTTTTAAATATTTGATTGGCTGTGGCGCAGGGATCTGGTGTGGTGGCGCGGGAAATACCCTGTAGCCCCGTGTGGCTTGCCTCAGCGAGTGACACCTGTCCCTGGACCCACTGACATTATTTGAACATTTTGGGGAATTTCAGTTTTCAGTTCAAACTTTGAATAGCCACAACTTTGGGTAGGAGAATCCAAAAATTGTCAAACAAATTTTATTGGATTCCTCTGATAGGGTACTATCCAAATATGGAACCCAATTTGTATGAAACCCTTTATTTAATTCTGTAAAATTCTTTAAATCGTTTTAGCAAAAAAAATTTAGAGGGAGTTTGGTTAATCCAAAAATCCTCAAATTTTGCCAGAATGGTCTTTAGGGTATTAGTGAACCCCTATAAAAGTTTCAGATCAACTTGAGTTGATTTGATCAGGGAAATTTAGATTTGAAGATGCTGTATTCAAATAATACAGAAACAATTTCAGAGAATTTCCAAAACTTGGAAATTCAGTTCTGGGCAGATCTTAGCTCCAAAAATGCTAGGAAAATTCATGCAAACTCTATGAGCTATAATTGAAATTGTAGTTCACTAAGTTTTGCATGAACATGGGTGGGATCTCAGAATTAATTCTTCTTTGCTTAATTGCTTAGAAAATTATTCTGAACAAACCACTCAATGAAAAGTGCTAATTTTTGGTCCATAGGACTTTCTTGTGACAAGGAACTCACATGAAAATTCTCAGCTCCATTGGAGCCCTGGGTCACCCCTGTTCTTTTTAACCTCCTTAAGTGATCAATATAGAAGAGGGGGAAAACCACTTAGCCTTTAATCATATGCTTAGATCCAAACCTAGACCACTAGCAACAATGTCATTTTAAATTCTTAAACAGAGTTCCAGTTTTTGAAAAACTGTTATTAGGACTTGTAGCAAAGTCTTTACAATTAAACGATATGCATAATCATCACGTGTAGTATCTACGTGGAGGAGTTGAAGTCATCGGAGTAGAAATCAAGGAAAGAGGAAAGAGGTTGATCAAGCACCATGTGGTCTTCACTAACTGCATATATATATAAGTCACCTGCAAAACAAAGGCAAGCCCCGGTTTGCATCAAATTTACAAGTTTTTATTTGTATTCACTTCATACGTCTAGCATTTTATTTATTGCATTACGTCTAGATGGTATGAAACTCCAAATGCATGCCCCAGAAAAAACCGGAGTTTAATGTAGGATTATGTTATCAATTAATTATAACTGCTGTTCTCAATAAAAGTTGATTAAAAGAGGCATAACTCGAGTAGGCAGATTCCTACTCGTGAAATGGGATTAAGGGGGATCAATCGGAAGAGTTGGGAATTGATCCTCATAGTGGGAATGGAGACCGGGCAGTGGATGGAAGGTCAAGGACGTGGTCCTGTGAGCCTAGTCTATGTATGAGTCGATTAAGGCCCGTTCTCGTGTGCGGCCCCGCTGGACAAGTTTGAGATGTGTACCGGATGCATACTGGCAATATGGGACCCAGGAAACCGATGTAACATGTTAACCTGGGTGTCGAGGCATACCTCACCGTCTGATGCCGATGCTGAAAGGATAGAGAAGTCGGCTCTACGAGGGTTTGCCGTAGAGAGACTTAATCCCAGTCGGTGGGACCGGTTCGACATTTGGGTGTCGTGTGAAAGGTGGCCACATACGGCATCAGTGACGGTTGCTGTGTGCAACGTCGAGTACGGGCGTACGTGTCGTGTCAGCCGGGTGTTTTTGATTGCAATCACCGTCGCTCGCGGTAGTGAGCATACTTGTACACTGAGTGGTGACGTAGTAATAAACTGGGAAACGTTTAATATGCTCCGTGAGTAATCCTCATAATGGAGATGAGGAACGATCAACACTTCAGTAAATTTAATTTCCACCTTGGGCTAGTAGCGTCGAGACAAAGCGTTTCTTGTTTGATTGTGGAGTCTCGACGGTAATGGCGCAAGGTCTATATGAGTCTAGGGTAGCTCACTAAAGATTACTTTCACCTGGCAAGTGACATCGAGATGAAGTGTTTCTTGTTTGATTGTGGAGTCTCGATGTAAATTGCGCGAGGGCTATAAAAGTTGCTTAAAACTTGAAGTAAGGACTCCCCTTTAGCTCAAGTTGGTCGTTTGTGCAAATTTCTATAATCAGCCCTCCATTTCCATCATATAGAGTTTCATGACTAGGGTGACGAGTCAGTCTTGCTGAGCTTCGTGCTCACAGATACTGCACAAGTTGTTTTGCAGGTAATAACTGTACGCTGTGACGTACGGGTGCCCGATGAGACTTGGAACTCCCCGAGTGGTGAACTCATGGCAACCCCTGCCGCTGCTATCATGACAGTGTTGCTAGCGAGAAGGGTCCGCGGGCTGGACACCTCTCTGTCGCTTAGCATAGGTATGAGACGTGAGTTGTAATAGTCTTCCGCTGTAGCATATTTTTGAGAAGTATTTGTAAAATCAACACTTTGTAAGCTTCCGCTTATCTTATGTAATATGATGCTTTATTATGTGTGCTGTTGGGTGCCGCATCGCACGGCACCACCCAATGCGATTCCCAGGCGAGGTATCCCGTCCCCGTGAGTGATCGGGACGGCGGGGTCCCCACAGCGTGGTATCAGAGCCGCATTGGTAATAGCACACGGAATAAGGATTGTATTACGACAAAAACTTAGGATACAGTGAGGAAACGATAGTAGGCCCACATAAGGACTATAGTAGTATAGTTACTTAAGGTGGCAGTACTAACATACTTGTTATAATTCTGAATTTTAATTATGTAACGACGCACCTACGTTCAGGTAAGAATGGTAAGGAACGCCACCGAAAGCGGTTCAATTTCGGTTAGCTCCCCTGACGAGGAAAGTGGTTCAGGGAAAGGTCTCACAGCTTGGTGTGAGACGTTAATATGAACTCTTGGACTCTTCATGTTCCTGAGTTCATATGAAACGCTGATCCCTAGCGTGCATTAGGAAAGTAAGTGGAGACCCCATCGTGTGGTCAGTAACGCGATAGCATGGTCCGCTGGGAAATAGCCCAGGAGGACATACACAGCGCTTGCCATCGGCGTGCCCTGCAGGGCAGTAGGTGGTATCCGTTGGGTTGATGACATTCCCAACCGTGACGACCCGTTCATGATATACTCGGGTTCCCCGTCGTGTGGTGTTGAAACACGATCACGTACCCTGAGACGTGACTTAACTCAAGGACGGCCGTATGACAATGATACGGGCGTTTGTATTTACTTTCAATTATAGAACTGCCTGAAATGAGAAAAACTTTGAGTGCACCACTATTGAGTGATCTTCTGCAGGTACTAACCACGTACGTATCCTGTGTAGTACACGTGTGCGAGAGACCGTCTTAGTGCCACTGATCATACGTATATGCCGGTATAAGCCGGTTTAGGATTTTCTTTTGGAGAGGCAACGTAGTACCGACATGTTTCTTACGGTGCATCGACACCGTACTACACTTAATAACCTCTTCCCTATGAAGAAATGATTCATGAGCTAACTTTCAACTAAAAATGGAAGTTTGAAATAAGTATTAGTTACTGAACTCTTATTTTGAGCTAATATTCAAATAAGAGAAGGTTTAGGTTTCAAAGATTTCAAAAACAGAGTGCTCTGTTTCTAGCAGGAATTCTTGCTGGACTTTTACAGAGCATAACTCTGAGTAGTTTTAACCAATTAAGGTGTATGATACAGTTCTGGAAAGATTTTCAAGTTCTCTACAACTTTCTTGTAGACTTCCAGAGCAAAATCACACGTTAAATTGGTGAAAAGTCCAGTTGAAGGCAAACTGTTCAGAACCAGGACAACAGCAAAACCTCTCTGGAACCTTCTATTTTTAAGCCCTAACCTGTTGTAGAAAAATCCCTAATTAGCCTGTGATACACCGTTGGAAAGGTTATGAGATATGCAACCTTGTTGTAGTGCAAGGGTTGTTCAGATTCTTGTTGTATTTTCATATACAACTGTGATAAAGTCAGCCACATACAAAGGAGATGCTGGCAAATTTTATCCAGAAAGTCTGTCAACTTTGTGAAATCATAACTTTTGATCCAGAAGTGATATGGAGGCATTTGGATACTCGTTGGAATGATATTAAAGTTAACTTTAACTTTGGTATTCAACATGTGTTATGAAAATGCTTCTAAATGAATCAAAATCTGGGTTAGGACAGAAGAGTCTGTTCTTCACAGCAAAGAGAATGGTTGAAGGAGCAACTAAGTGAACTCATGAGTAAATGAGTTATACGACCAAGCTCATGATCTTGGGGTTGCTCTGCGCTGTGTAGTAGGAAGAAGGATGAGACACTACGGCTTAGTGTAAATTTTTTCCGCTTAACATTGTGTCAATCAAGAATAAGTACCCGTTACCACAGATCGACTTATTGTTTGATCAGTTAGTCAAAGCAAGGATCTTTTTCAGGATGGAATTAGGATCAGGGTACCATCAGATTGAGATAAGGGCTGAGGCCATTCTGAAGACAGTTTGTCGACGAGGTACGGAGTTTATGAGTACCTGTCATATTCCTTGGCCTTAACAACACTCCAGCTCAGTCCATGTACTTAAGGAACTCGGTATTCATGCCGGAGCTGGACATGTTTGTCGTGGTCTTCATCGACGACCTACTGGTTTATTCCAAGTCGGAGGAAGAACACGAGAAGCACATGCGTATAGTCTTGCAACGGCTGCGAGATCACAAGCTATACGTGAAATTCAGCAAGTGTGAATTTTAGATATCACAAGTACTTTGTCTCGGGCATATCACTTCAGCGAAGGGCATCGCTGTGAGCCCGAGTAATATCGCACCTGTGCTGCATTGGAAGTCCCCGAGAACTGCTCACGAGGTACGGAGTTTCCTCGGACTCGCGGGATATTATCGGAGGTTCATTTCGAACTCCTCGAAGATTGCCAAGCCTATGACATAGCTGCTGAAGGAGGCTACCAACTAGGTTTGGAGTCCAACTTGTAAGGCAGCGTTCAAGGCATTAATAAAACACTTAACATCAGCACCGGTTTTGGCGCAGCCAAACACAACAAGACCGTTCGTTGTGTACTGCGATGCATCTGGCATTGAGCTAGGATGTGTGCTGATGCAAAACTGAAGTGCGGTCGTGTATGGATCACGGCAAACTTAGGAATCATGAGCAATACTACCCGACTCATGACTTAGGACTCACTGGCGTGGTGCTCGCAATGAAAATGTAGAGGTACTACCTACTCGGTAACCTCGTGCATTTATATACTGACCCCACGCCTCAAGTACATATTCACTCAGAAGGAGTGTAACATGAGGCAGCAAAGATGGTTGGAGATGATAAAAGATTACGAAATAGAGATCCAGTATCGCCCCGGCAAGGTTAACGTGGGCGAATGAGGGAGTCGCAAGTCACACATTTGTAATCCAACCATCACCCCGTTGGAAGAGAGCGAGCCATCATTACGTATGGTTCACCCTAGAGCTCTCTACAATTTAGCTTTCATCCCCACCATCCGCGAAGAAAAGGTGGCAGCCCAGAAACGTGATAAGGGCATGTCACATTTGCGGAGATGTATAGACAGTGGGGGAAATGGAAGTATTTCCGGAAAGGCGGAGACGGCATCCTGCAGTTAAGGACACAATCGTCGTACCCCATAACCCGGAGTCAGAGGAGAAAGATTTTTGACGAGGTTCACTTGTCATAGTTTCTATCCATCTCGATTCGTTGGTCCATTCCAGGCTATGGAAAGATGTAGACCCGTGGCATACCGGCTGGAAGTATCACCGGTGTGTACGACATCTTCCACATTTTCTCAGCTGAGGAAGTGCCTCAAGTGTTCAATCACCATTAAGCTGGAGAATATCGAAGGACTGAACCACACGCGACGGTACGTTGTGGTTCTATACAGTGTTAGGGAGTAATTACTCCAAGATTGAAGCGACAGGGGAAAGCGAAGGATTTCTTCGCACCAATTATCCTAACTCTTGACGTCGCATGTTAGTTAAGTTTCCACCATCCTTCCTCTCATTTTTACCCTGTAATCTCGGGACGAGATTCTTTTAAGGGGGGAGGATTGTAAAGGTCCCAAAATATGCATACAAAGAAACTCTTGTGTGTACAAAGTTGGTTTCACATGTATGAAAAATGGGACTTGTTAAAACTTTTTCCACATGTGATAATACACATGAAAGCCTTCTTCACACAAGCGGAAACATTTGTTTGAAGACTTGGAACCCAAGTGGGATCTAAAACCATGTTGGGATGTTTTCCCATAAGTGTGAGGAAGCCAAATTCAGATTTTGAGAACCAATGGTGCCATTCAAAAATGCAAATGAGAGTAACACAAGAGTTTTCAAACTGTTGTATTAAAAACCTCATTTGCAGCAGCAAAATCAATGATCAGAGCTCATATTTAGATTCCTTAGGTCCAAATTAGTGGGGAGGCAAAGTTTCATTAATTTTTGAAAAGGTTTGCTACCCATTTTTACAAATGGAGTCAAATATGCAAAGAATTCAAATAAACATTTGAATTTGGATGGAACTTGTCCAAACTATTCAAATGAGCTCAGTTTCCAACTTTCAAACATTTGGGTTGGATAATTGCCAAAGTATGGAGATATTTGTGAGAAAAATGAGAGGGGATAAGAAGGGGCAGTGGGACCCACATGTCATTGGGGGAAATGAGTGTGCAAAAGATCTTCAGCTCAGGCGGTGCACGGTCTCTGTTTTTCTCCTCCTCGCGAAGTCATCGCGCCAGCGAGACCGCCTCGGTCCTTCTCACTGTGCGACACCGGGGCAAGGCCGACGCCACCTCTCCCTCGTGACCTCTGTGCTGGCGAGCTGGTTTTCCCCCTCCTTATCACGCAGCTCGCGCGTTGTCCTCGGTTCCCACTCTCGCGCACACAACAGGAACCTCCCGGCGCCGTTTCTCGTTCTGCCTGTTGCAAACCGCGTCGCCCCCTCCACTGCCCGAGTGATCCACGGGAGAAGTGAGCGCCAGCGTGTGCTCTAGCGACCCATCGCTCTACTCCGTGGCGTTGCCCCATCGTTTGATCACAATTTGACGAATTCCACCGGGCACCGAGGCTCACCATCGGGAAACCGAGCTGGTCTCACGTGGACAGCCCCACCGAGAGCTTCTCAGGCCCGAGCTAGAGCGCCCTCGGATGCGCTGGGAGCCCCTGATGCTCATCCCCGAAGCTCAAGCCATGAGATGATCTACCGGGCTCGAATTTGGGAAAAGATCGCCGTCGGGCACCATCCGACCTTCTGATACGGTAATACCAAATTCGATTGTCCCTCTCATTCTTAGGCTGTCAAATCTTGCACACACGAGCTGGGCTAGCCGGCGATCTTTTGCCCTTTTGCAACCAATGCCTGAAAACCATTGTGCACGACGTATTTCACACTTTTTCCACGGCGGTTATTGTGGGGCGGTTCGGGCTCCCGATGAGAGCTAGGTTAGGGCCATTTGCAGGCTGCTTCACCACCCGGACGATCCTCCCTGGCGTCCACTGGTGCTGTAGCGCCGTTCCACCGAGGTCTAGGCAGGCTAGGATGACCAGGCGACGTTGCCGAACCGGTCCAGAGCCGCCGCGCCGTGGCCAGCTAGGTTAGAGCCATCGCCGGCCGGGGAAGAGGGTTCCATCGTGTTCAGCACATGAAATAAGGCCCTAATGGCGAGGGAGGGCTCGGGGGATGGCCGGGAGGCCAGGATCCGGCGAGCACGGTGGCGCGCGGGCGCGGGGGCCGGAGGTAGAAGACGACCCGGTGAGTCCCGCCCGTCAGCGACAGTTTTTTTCAAATATTTGATCGGCTGTGGCGCAGGGATCTGGTGTGGTGGCGCGGGAAATACCCTGTAGCCCCGTGTGGCTTGCCTCAGCGAGTGACACCTGTCCCTGGACCCACTGACATTATTTGAACATTTTGGGGAATTTCAGTTTTCAGTTCAAACTTTGAATAGCCACAACTTTGGGTAGGAGAATCCAAAAATTGTCAAACAAATTTTATTGGATTCCTCTGATAGGGTACTATCCAAATATGGAACCCAATTTGTATGAAACCCTTTATTTAATTCTGTAAAATTCTTTAAATCTTTTTAGCAAAAGAATTTTAGAGGGAGTTTGGTTAATCCAAAATCCTCAAATTTTGCCAGAATGGTCTTTATGGTATTAGTGAACCCCTATAAAAGTTTCAGATCAACTTGAGTTGATTTGATCAGGGAAATTTAGATTTGAAGATGCTGTATTCAAATAATACAGAAACAATTTCAGAGAATTTCCAAAACTTGGAAATTCAGTTCTGGGCAGATCTTAGCTCCAAAAATGCTAGGAAAATTCATGCAAACTCTATGAGCTATAATTGAAATTGTAGTTCACTAAGTTTTGCATGAACATGGGTGGGATCTCAGAATTAATTCTTCTTTGCTTAATTGCTTAGAAAATTATTCTGAACAAACCACTCAATGAAAAGTGCTAATTTTTGGTCCATAGGACTTTCTTGTGACAAGGAACTCACATGAAAATTCTCAGCTCCATTGGAGCCCTGGGTCACCCCTGTTCTTTTTAACCTCCTTAAGTGATCAATATAGAAGAGGGGGAAAACCACTTAGCCTTTAATCATATGCTTAGATCCAAACCTAGACCACTAGCACCAGTGTCATTTTAAATTCTTAAACAGAGTTCCAGTTTTTGAAAAACTGTTATTAGGACTTGTAGCAAAGTCTTTACAATTAAACGATATGCATATTCATCACGTGTAGTATCTACGTGGAGGAGTTGAAGTCATCGGAGTAGAAATCAAGGAAAGAGGAAAGAGGTTGATCAAGCACCAAGTGGTCTTCACTAACTGCATATATATATAAGTCACCTGCAAAACAAAGGCAAGCCCCGGTTTGCATCAAATTTACAAGTTTTTATTTGTATTCACTTCATACGTCTAGCATTTTATTTATTGCATTACGTCTAGATGGTATGAAACTCCAAATGCATGCCCCAGAAAACCCCGGAGTTTAATGTAGGATTATGTTATCAATTAATTATAACTGCTGTTCTCAATAAAAGTGGATTAAAAGAGGCATAACTCGAGTAGGCAGATTCCTACTCGTGAAATGGGATTAAGGGGGATCAATCGGAAGAGTTGGGAATTGATCCTCATAGTGGGAATGGAGACCGGGCAGTGGATGGAAGGTCAAGGACGTGGTCCTGTGAGCCTAGTCTATGTCTGAGTTGATTAAGGCCCGTTCTCGTGTGCGGCCCCGCTGGACAAGTTTGAGATGTGTACCGGATGCATACTGGCAATATGGGACCCAGAAAACCGATGTAACATGTTAACCTGGGTGTCGAGGCATACCTCACCGTCTGATGCCGATGCTGAAAGGATAGAGAAGTCGGCTCTACGAGGGTTTGCCGTAGAGAGACTTAATCCCAGTCGGTGGGACCAGTTCGACATTTGGGTGTCGTGTGAAAGGTGGCCACGTACGGCGTCAGTGACGGTTGCTGTGTGCAACGTTGAGTACGGGCGTACGTGTCGTGTCAGCCGGGTGTTTTTGATTGCAATCACCGTCGCTCGCAGTAGTGAGCATACTTGTACACTGAGTCGTGACGTAGTAATAAACTGGGAAACGTTTAATATGCTCCGTGAGTAATCCTCATAATGGAGATGAGGAACGATCAACACTTCACTAAATTTAATTTCCACCTTGGGCTAGTAGCGTCGAGACAAAGCATTTCTTGTTTGATTGTGGAGTCTCGACGGTAATGGCGCAAGGTCTGTATGAGTCTAGGGTAGCTCACTAAAGATTACTTTCACCTCGGGCAAGTGACATCGAGATGAAGCGTTTCTTGTTTGATTGTGGAGTCTCGATGTAAATTGCGCGAGGGCTATAATAGTTGCTTAAAACTTGAAGTAAGGACTCCCCTTTAGCTCAAGTTGGTCGTTTATGCAAATTTCTATAATCAGCCCTCCATTTCCATCATATAGAGTTTCATGACTAGGGTGATGGGTCAGTCTTGCTGAGCTTCGTCCTCACAGATACTGCACAAGTTGTTTTGCAGGTAATAACTGTACGCTGTGACGTACGAGTGCCCGATGAGACTCGGAACTCCCTTAGTGGTGAACTCATGGCAACCCCTGCCGCTGCTATCATGACAGTGTTGCTAGCGAGAAGGGTCCGCGGGCTGGACACCTTCTCTGTCGCTTAGCATAGGTATGAGACGTGAGTTGTAATAGTCTTCCGCTGTAGCATATTTTTGAGAAGTATTTGTAAAATCAACACTTTGTAAGCTTCCGCTTATCTTATGTAATATGATGCTTTATTATGTGTGCTGTTGGGTGCCGCATCGCACGGCACCACCCAATGCGATTCCCGGGCGAGGTATCCCGTCCCCGTGAGTGATCGGGACGGCGGGGTCCCCACAGTTCTCCCCTTCTGGCTAAGGCCTTCAAGGGGTAGGTGGACCCGGGCTCGTCTTGGATGACCCAAGGCGTCTTCCCCTTCTGGCAAGGCCTTCAAGGGGTTGACAGATCTTGGGCGGCCCCCGGGAGGTACGTCCGAAGCACGGAGGCGTGCCGCAGTTGGCTTCCGCCCTGGCCCGTCACCGTCGGAGCTGGAGTCCTCGCCGTTATGCACTGCCTTCATGACACGCTGAGGCTCCTGGAACCCCACCTGATGAGCAGCGGTGACTGGGGCATCGACCTTCTGCTTGCCATCCCTCTGAGGGTAGGGCGGTGCTTCAGCTCTCTGCTGTCTTCCTTTGCGGAAGCGCTCTGCGAGCCTCTGGATATCCCAGCACTCAGCAGAAGTATGGTTGTCGGCACCATGCACGGGGCATAGCCAGCCCTGGTCACTATCTGGGGCCGGTGACTGCCGCTGCCTTTTGTCGGGACGTGGCCCCTGAGCTCCACTAGCCGTCGCTGCTGCGGCGACGGGAGCCGTGAACGATGACTTCATCTTGCCACTCCCCCGGTTCTTGGCCTTCTTGCCACCCCCATAGGCAGCAGCGCCGGACCCGGGTTGTCCACCTGGCTCGGAGGTCGGCAGAGCGTGCCAGTTCCGCCCTTCAGCTGCTCTGGCGCATTTGTCCGCCAGGCTGAAGAGCTCAGAGACGTCACAGACGTCTCTGGTCGCGAGCTTCTCAAGCATTTTCTCGTCCCGGACACCCTGTCGGAACGCCACCACCACAGAAACACTTTGAATATGCGGGATGGTGTTGCGTACCTGGGAGAACCGCTGGATGAAAGAGCGCAGCGACTCCCCAGGTTGTTGCTTGACGGCGTGGAGGTCAAGCTCCGTGCCGGGACGGGTGTAGGAGCTGCCGAAGTTGGCAACGAACTGCCGGCAGAGCTCTCCCCAGGAAGTTATGGACCCCTGAGGTAGGTTCATGAGCCAAGACCGAGCTGGGCCGGTCAGGGCGACGGGGAAGTAGTTGGCCATGACAGCCTCGTCCCCTCCTGCGGCAAGTACGGCGGTGGAGTAGATCTGGAGGAACTCCGCCGGGTTGACGCTACCATCGTACTTCTCAGGCAGGTGCGAGCGAAACTTGCGTGGCCACCTCGCAAAGCGAAGGTGGGGTGCAAGAGCTGCACATCCCGCTCCTGCTGCCGCAGGAATTGGCACTGCGAACGCCTGGTTCGCACTTGGGACCGCGTATCCCGGCATGGGCAAGGCTGCTCCATAGACCGGGGGCGCTGCTTGCGGCGCATACGGTTGTGGCATATGTTGCGTGCCGAATGCCTGAGGCAGGACTCGCGTGGCGAAGACCTGCCCTCCAGGTTGTGCCGAGGCCGACGTCATGCTGTCGCCAGCCTCATGGTTGCGGCGCCTTTCTCGACGTCGCTCGAGGTACACCCGGGCATCCTGGCCCAAGTGGCACCGCTCCAGCTCCCTTCTCAGGTCCGTCGACGGGAGCCTGGAGGAGCTGGAATCCGCCGTTTGTCCGTCAACCGTGGGTGTGCGCGTCAGCGACACAGCCGGTTGTCCAGGGCGCCACCCTCGCCGAAACCGAGGGTTCGCGGCGGCGACGACGAGGCGGTCCACCTCGCGGACCCACTGTTGGGTCGCAGAATGGGGCGCATCCCCAGCAGGTGGGTTGCACAGCAGTGCTCTTGCTGCATCTAGCACACCCCATGGTGTACGCTCAGCGCTGCAGAAGATCTCACACTGGTCGGAGCCTGCATCGCCGGAGTCGGCGTTGCCGGAGTCGGCTGCTGGCTACCAGCTTGTGCCGACACACTCCGTCCTGAGTGTGTCGACATGTACTCCCCACTGGTCACGGTTCGTCGTGAACGTGGGGGAGGAGAGTTTGCCGCTGAAGGAAGCTTGGTCATCTTCGTCGGCGGAAACTCGTCGCGCTAGGAGAAAAGCCCCCTACCTGGCGCGCCAAATGTCGAAGTGTTCGGTCGACACTTCCCCCGGGCCTGCACCGGGCAGCCCACGGAGGTTCTTTTTTTGGTGGGGCTAGTCCCTTGCGGAGGGCTTGCGCGGATGGACGAGTTAGTAAGAGCTTGACGCGGTGAGTTTTACGTGGTTCAGGCCGCCGGAGCGTAAAACCCTACGTCCACGGCGAGCTATGGAGCTTGCTGTATTGCTTGCTGCTCAGGGCCGGAGTCCTGAGCTTGGGGGTGAGTTAAGCTTGGAAGTGTATGGCTAGAGTATGAGTTGCAGAGTGTGAACCCTTGCTATCGTCGCCTACCCGAGCCTTTTATAGTCCAAGACTCGGGTGGCTTACAAGGGGAGCCGGGACCCGACAGGTGGTCCCGGGAAGATTGTCTATTATCTACCGTATCTGCAGTTATGCCGGTAGTTGTCTCTGGTCGAAGGCTTCTGAGTCTTCATCTTGCCGCCCTGCCCATGCCGCATGCTAGTCGTAGTGGTTGATGACGGCGCAGGTGGCATGGGATGTCTTGTCGCGGTGTTTATTGGCTGGCAGGTTCTGACACCACGCGCCAGTCTGTGATGCGACTGGGCGCAACGGCACCTGACAGAGGCGTGCTCCGCGGTTCCGCATCTTGGGAAGACGCGGGCCTTGAATACCTTGTACGGGCAAGGTATGGGGCGTCTTTACGCCCGCTGCCTATCTCTCGGGGGCAGGCAGCACCGTTCTCCTGGCCACGTGGCGGGCCCGGAGTCCTTCTCAGAGGAGAAGAGGGTCCGGCCTGCGGGGCACGTGGAGCCTCCGGACCTCTCCCCGCGGAGGGGGAGGCCCGGCTTCTGTTGGCCACATGGCGGGCCTGGAGCTCTCCTCTGAGGAGAGGGAGGTCCGGCCCCGCTGGACCCGTGGCGCCTTCGGACCTCTCTCCCGCGGAGGGGGAGGTCCGGCTTCTGTATGCCACGTGGCGGCCCCGGAGCTCTCCTATGAGGAGAGGGAGGTCCGGCCCTGCCGGACGCGTGGCGCCTTCGGAGCTCTCCCTCGGAGAATGGCGAGTTCCTTAGGCATTTTCCCCTGTGCGCGGGGGTACCCCATATCTCAGGTACCGACAGCCTCCATGGATCTCAGCGAGCAAGTCGCAGCCTTCACCCTGGGTTATGCACCGCAATAGGACGCGGTTGGCGCCGCGTCGGTAGAGATCCCCTTCTACCATCACATGTATCTTAGCGATCCGTTCAGAGGATACACGTTCATCAGGGAGGATATTGTCTTTCAAGTAGTCCCGGATATCCGTGATCCATGCATCGGGTCTGACTTGAGCATCTGGATCTTGAGCGCTGGGTTGCACGGAGTCCCCAGTGACGCTTACGATCCTTGGCGGCATCCATGGCCGCCGGGACCGCCAGCTTCGAGGTGCTGGTCTAGCCCCCTTTGCCCGGCTCGGCGGGCCGGGCTGTGGGCCGCGGCAACGTCCTCTCGAAGCCCCCTTCGGGCACAGGTGCTCCGGTGGGGGTCTTCGTCGAGAGGTCGTCAGCTGCAGCCTTGCTGGCGCGCGGTACGTGGCGCAGGTCCAAGGCGAGGAAGTCTTTCTCCACCATCTTGCTTGATAGCTAGCTGGGTCGCCCTGTGCCAAAGATTGGCGAGCGCCTAGAGACAGGGTTGTCTTTAGGCCAAGGATGAGTGCTTCATACTCTGCCATGTTGCTGGTTGCCTTGGAGTTGAGACGCACCATATACCCAGACTGCTCCCCCTATGGCATGAGGAACAGTATGCTAGCACCGGCCCCCTGCTTTCGCAAGGAGCCGTCGAAGAAGAGCATCCAGTGAGGCCCGGTGAAGGCCAGAGCTCGGGGTCCTGGTTCACCTTCTTCATGGCCCCCTGGGTCAACCTGCGTTGGCGTCCACTTCAGCCACGAAGTCAGCTAGTGCTTGGCTGTTGCCTGCGTGACGAGGAAGGAAGCCTAGCTCAAACTCCAGTAGCTCCGCTGCCCATTTGGGTTGGGCAGCAGTGGCGGAGATTCCTGGACGCCATGAGCACTGCATACAGCAGCTTATGTACCTCCAGGTACCTTGTCTTGGCGTCATGGGGGACCTCGCTGATGAAGTAGACAGAACCTCCCGCGGGCCCGAGGAGGCCACCGGGAGCTGATACTCGGAGGTCCCCAGGCTGTCTTGGACCTCCGGGAGGTCCCGCTGATTTCCCGGGAGCTCCGGGGGGGTCCCGTTGGACGTCCGGGAGGTTCTGTTGGGCCTCCGGAGGGGGGGGGGGTTGCCTCGGAGACCCGGGGGGTCGTCTCAGACCTCCGGGGTTTCCTAGCGCTTGTTTCCCGATACCGGAGCAGGTTGCGGCGATGAGGGGTCCGGCCGCTCTGCGGCGAGGACCATACTCACCACTGCAGCCGTCGCCGCGATGTAGAGCATCATATGCTCTTCGGGCTCGGGGGCTACCATTACAGGTAGGGTAATCAGGAGCTGGTTCAGCTCCTGGGGAGCTTCCTCCACTTCGTCGGTCCAAGCGAATGGCCCGGATTTGCGTAGGAGCTTAGAGAAGTGGAGCGTTCGCTTTGCTAACCTCGGTATAAACCGACTCAGCGCAGCTAGGCATCCCGCAAATTTCTGGACTCCCTTTTTTTTGATGCGGGCGGGAGGCCGCCTCGAGCCGATGGCTTTGATCTTCTCTGGGTTAGCCTCAGCTCCTCGGCGTGAGGCCAGGAATTCTATGTGTTTTCCAGAGGATACACTGAACTCACACTTGTCGGAAGGACGAAGACTAAGGCCAGATTATCTAGTAGGGATGAACTGTGCCTGACCTTAACAACAATGTCTTTGACACACACCTCAACTGAGTCACTCATTAGCTCTCCTAAGGTCTTGTGCATTGCATGTACGAAGGTAGGTAGAGCGTTCCATAGGCCATAAGGCATAGAGGCATAACAGTACAGACTGACTACTATGACGAAGGAGGTGTGCTCTTCATCTTCTCTAGACATAGGGGTCTGGTGGAAACCCGAGTAAGCATCTAGGAAGCACAGCATATCGCAGCCTGGCATTGAGTCTACTATTTGATCTATCATAGGGAGAGAAAATAGATCTTTAGGACATGCCTTATTGAGACTGGTGTAGTCGATGCACTTCCGGAGCTTCCCGCCGGCCTTTGGGACAACAACAGGGTTCACCAAGCACCGGGGGTGGCGGACTTTCCGTATGGAGCCAGCTCCCAGCAGCTTCTTGGTTTCGTCGCGGATGGGGCTTTACTGCTCGGTGGACTGCTTGAGAGGCTCCTGTCGGACTGGCCGGACGTCGGGGAAGACCTTTAAATAGTGCCCAATCACCTCCCTCGGGATCTCTGGCATCCGCGACGGCTGTTGTCGGTACCTGCGATATGGGGTACCCCCGCGCACAGGGGAAAATGCCTAAGGAACTCGCCCTTCTCCATAGGGAGAGCTCCGAAGGCGCCACGCGTCCGGCGGGGCCGGACCTCCCTCTCCTCAGAGGAGAGCTCCGGGCCCGCCACGTGGCATACAGAAGCCGAACCTCCCCCTCTGCGGGGAGAGGTCCGAAGGCTCCACGTGCCCCGTGGGGCCGGACCCTCCTCTCCTCTGAGGAGGGCTCCGGGCCCGCCACGTGGCCAGCAAAACGGCGCTGCCTACCCCCGAGCGATAGGCAGCGGGCGTTAAGACGCCCCATACCTTGCCCGTACAAGGTATTCAAGGCCCGCGTCTTCCTAAGACGCGAAGACGCGGAGCACGCCTCTGTCAAGTGCTGTTGCGCCCAGTCGCATTACAGACTGGCGCGCAGTGTCAGAGCCTGCCAGCCAATAAACGCAGCGACAAGACATCCCATGCCGCCCGCGCCGTCATCAACCACTACGACTAGCATGCGGCATGGGTAGGGCTGCAAGACGAGGACTCAGAAGCCTTCGCCAGAGACAACTACCGGCATAACTGCAGATACGGTAGATGATAGACAATCTCCCCGGGACCACCTGTCGGGTCCCGGGCCCCCCTTGTAAGCCACCCGAGTCTTGGAATATAAAAGACTCGGGTAGGCTACGATAGCAAGGGTTCGCACCTCTGCAACTCATGCGCTAGCCAGTCACACCCAAGCTGTAACTCACCCCCAAGCTCAGGACTCTGGTTCTGAGCAGCAAGCAATACAGCGAGCTCCATAGCTCGCCGTGGACGTAGGGTTTTACGCTCCGGCGGCCTGAACAACGTAAAACTCACCGTGTCAAGCTCTTACTAACTCGTCCATACGCGCAAGCTCTCCGCAAGGGACTAGCCCCACCGAAAAAAGAACCTCCGCGGGCTGCCCAGTGCAGGCCCTGGGGAAGTGTCGACCGAACACTTTGACATTTGGCGCGCCAGGTAGGGGGTCTTTCCCCTGCACGACGAGTTTCCGCCGACGAAGATCACTAAGCTTCCTTCAGCGGCAAACTCTCCTCCCCCGCCTCCGCGGCGAACCGGGACCAGGGGGGAGTACATGTCAACACACTCGGGACGGAGTGTGTCGGTACAAGCTGGAAGCCAGCAACCGGCTCTGGCAGCGCCGACCCCGGCAATGCAGGCTCCAACCAGCGTCAGGTCTTCAGTAGCGCTGGGCGTACCCGGTGGGGGTGCGCTAGCTGCAGCAAGAGCGCTACTGCACAATCCGCCCGCTGGGGACGCGCCTCAGGCAGCGACCCAGCAGTGGATTCACGAGGTAGACCGTCTCGTCGTCACCGCCGCAAACCCTCGACTTCGGCGGGGACGACGCTCTGGCCAACCGGCCGTGTCTCTGATGCGCACGCCAATGGTTGATGAGCAGACGGCAGATTCCAGCTCTACCAGGCTCCAGTCGACGGATCTGAGGTCAGAGCTGGAGCGGTGTCGCTTGGGTCAAGATGCCCGGGTATACCTCGAGCAACACCGAGAAAGGCGTCGCAACCAAGAGGCTGACGACAGCATGACGTCGGCCTCGACCCAGCCTGAAGAGCAGACCTTCGCCACGCGATCTCTGCCCCAGGACTACGCCGTGCAGAATATGCCACAGTCATATGTCCTGCAGATGGCGCCCCCGGCCTATGGCGCAGCCTCGCCCGTACCGGGGTACACTGTGCCCGGTGCGAACCGAGCGTTCGCGGTACCAGAACCTTCCACGACAGAAGCAGGGTATGCGGCCCTCGTGCCCCACCTTCGCTTCGCGAGGTGGCCATGCAAGTTTCGGCCGCACCTGCCCGAGAAGTACAACGGCAGCGTCAACCCGGCGGAGTTCCTCCAGATCTACTCCACCGCCGTACTTGCCGCAGGAGGGAATGAAGCCGTCATGGCCAATTACTTCCCTGTCGCCTTGACCGGTCCAGCCCGGTCTTGGCTCATGAACCTCCCCCAGGGTTCCATAACTTCCTGGGGAGAGCTCTGCCGGCAGTTCATCACCAACTTCGGCAGTTCCTACACCCGGCCTGGCATGGAGCTCGACCTCCACGCCATCCAGCAACAACCTGGGGAGTCGCTGCGCTCCTTCATCCAGCGGTTCTCCCAGGTGCGGAACACCATCCCACACATTCAAAATGCTTCTGTGGTGGTGGCGTTCCGGCAAGGCGTGGGGGACAAGAAGATGCTCGAGAAGCTCACGATCAGAGAGGTCCGCGATGTCTCCGAGCTCTTCAGCCTGGCAGACAAGTGCGCCAGGGCAGCCGAAGGGCGAAACTGGCACTCACTGCCGTCCTCCGAGTCAGGAGGACAGCCCGGATCTGGTCCTACTCCCTATGGAGGCAGCAGGAAGGCCAAGAACCGGGGCAGAGGCAAGATAGAATCACTGACCACAGCTCCAGTCGTCACTGCAGCGACGCTCAGTGGGGCTCGGGGGCCGCACCCCAACAAGAGACAGCGAAGATCACCAATCCCAGAAGGTGATCAAGACAATATATGCCCCGTGCACGGCAGCTGTCGCCACACTACTGCCGAGTGCCGGGAGATCCGAAAGCTCGCAGAGCGCTTCCGCAAAGGGAAGCAGCAGCGGGCTGATGCCCCACCCTTCCGTCCAAAGGAGGGCAAACAGAGGGTCGATGTCCCAGACAGCATCGACCACCCAGAGGAGATCCAGGAGCCTCAGCGCGCCGTGAAGGCGGTACGCAATCATGAGGACTCCAGCTCCAGCGACGATGAGCGTCAAAAGAAGCTCTACGTCATATACGGCGGGTCCACCGACCCCTCGTCCCGAAGCGCAGTCAAGACTCTGCGCCGAGCGGTAGCGTCGGTGGCGCCACTCCCAAGTGCCGCACCGCACCTTAAGTGGATGGGGACCCCCATCAGCTTTGACACCACCGACTGCCCCAGGAACATGGCTGGGGCCGGACAACTACCGCTCTTGGTAGCTCCGACCATCGCCAACGTGAGAATGTACCACGTTTTGGTAGATGGTGGAGCTGGGCTGAACCTCATCAGTCGTGCAGCTTTCCAGAAGCTGCAGATCCTGATGGCCAAGCTCACCCCGTCGAGCCCGTTCTCAGGGGTAGGGCCGGGACAGGTCATTCCCTACGGCAACATTAGCCTCCCGGTGACCTTCGGAGCTCCGGACAGCTATCGGACAGAGTACATTCTGTTCGACGTAGCGGATATAGACCTCCCCTTCAACGCCATAATCAGCAGGCCAGCCATGTATTGATTCATGGCAGTAGCCCACTACGGCTACCTCGTCCCTAATATGCCAACACCGACGGGCGTCCTCAGGATTCATGGAGACCGCACTGTTGCAGTGTCGGCCTTAGAGAAACTCCAAGCGCTCGCAACAGCTGGGGCATCAGCCCCCGGCAGTGCAGAGCCGGACCAGCTCCGCCCGAGCGCACGCCACCGTGCCTCCGCCACAGCACCCCAGGTGAAACCTCTCGACGAGAGCGGCATCCCTGTAAAGCTCGTCCAAGTCGGCGCCGAAGCCACCCAAACCACCCGGGTAGCCGGGGGCCTGGATAGCAAAAAGGAAGGCGCGCTCGTCACCTTCCTCCGGCACAACGTTGATGTGTTTGCATGGCAGCCGTCACAGATGCCGGGGATCCCCAGGGAGGTGATCGAGCACCAATTAAAAGTCTTCCCCGACGCCGGCCGGTTCAACAGAAGCCCCGCAAGCAGTCCATCGAGCGGCAAAACTTCATTCGTGAAGAAGTCAAGAAGCTGCTGGACGCTGGCTTCATACGGGAGGTCCACCACCCCCGGTGGTTGGCGAACCCCGTCGTTGTCCCGAAGGCCGGCGGGAAGCTCCGGATGTGCATCGACTACACCAGTCTCAATAAGGCATGTCCCAAAGATCCATTCCCTCTCCCTAGAATAGATCAAATAGTAGACTCAACATCAGGCAGTGATATGCTGTGCTTCCTAGACGCCTACTCGGGTTTCCATCAGATCCCCATGTCTAGGGAGGATGAGGGGCACACCTCCTTCATCACAGTAGATGGCTGTCGAAGTATTCAGTCGACACTTCCCCCGGGCCTGCACTGGGCAGCCCGCGGAGGTTCTTTTTTCGGTGGGGCTAGTCCCTAGCGGAGAGCTTGCGCAGATGGACGAGTTAGTAAGAGCTTGACACGGAGAGTTTTACGTGGTTCAGGCCGCCGGAGCGTAAAACCCTACGTCCACGGTGAGCTATGGAGCTCGCTGTATTGCTTGCTGCTCAGGACCGGAGGCCTGAGCTTGGGGGTGAGTTACAGCTTGAGAGTGTATGGCTAGCGTATGAGTTGCAAAGTGCGAACCCTTGCTATCGACGCCTACCCGAGCTTTTTATAGTCCAAGGCTCGGGCAGCTTACAAAGGGGGGCCGGGACCCGACAGGTGGTCCCGGGAAGATTGTCTATCATCTACCATATCTGTAGTTATGCCGGTAGTTGTTTCTGGTCGAAGGCTTCTGAGTCTTCATCTTGCCGCCCTGCCCATGCCGCATGCTAGTCGTAGTGGTTGATGACGGCGCAGGCGGCATGGGATGTCTTGTCGCGGCGTTTATTGGCTGGCAGGTTCTGACACCGCGCGCCAGTCTGTGATGCGACTGGGCGCAACGGCACCTGACAGACGCGTGCTCCGCGTCTCCGCGTATTGGGAAGACGTGGGCCTTGAATACCTTGTATGGGCAAGGTATGGGGCGCCTTTACGCCCGCTGCCTACCGCTCGGGGGTAGGCAGCACCGTTCTTCTGGCCACGTGGCGGGTCCGGAGCCCTTCCCTGAGGGGAGAAGGGTCCGGCCTGCGGGGCACGTGGAGCCTCCGGACCTCTCCCCGTGGAGGGGGAGGCTCGGCTTCTGTCGGCCACAAGGCGGGCCCGGAGCTCTCCTCTGAGGAGAGGGAGGTCCGGCCCCGCCGGACGCGTGGCACCTTCGGAGCTCTCCCTGCGGAGAAGGGCGAGTTCCTTAGGCATTTTCCCCTGTGCGCGGGGGTACCCCATATCTCAGGTACCGACAGTGGCCCCCGGGCCCATCTCGGGGGAGATAGCGAGCCAGAGGTGGGACCTCCGTCTCTTCCGATCCGCGCGCTTTCTCTAAGTCCCGAATTGACCGCTGCCGGAGCACGAACGGCCGCGGGATCGTGGGAGCGTGCGCTCACTTGATGGTTGCTTTTACTGCGGCGGTTCCCAAGACCACTACTTCTGCATGTTGCGGCTCTTTCTTCGGGAACCGCCGGAGTGCCTTGCCGGCTTGCCTTCTGGGGCGTCTGACTCCTTGACCCACCGCTTCAGTTGGGCGGCTTGGGTCCACCTTTCATTGGCGCCCGGTCTCGGAGCCAACGAGGTCGCCGACGCGATGTTTCCGGAGGTTTTTGAATTACCTCGAACCATCCCTGGAAAGTTTTAAAAGGGGATCTCACCCGCATCGTGGCTTCCCTTCATATTGCGCTCGTACTTCCCTTGAACTCTTGCGCCCCGGCTCTCCTGCCCTTGCGCCCTCTTTTGCCATGGCTTCCAACTTGCTCCCGACGCGCCTCGTTCGCTCTTCCGAGCTCGGGCCAGTGCGCAGGCTGCTGGGCAGGCGCTCAGAGGAGCAGAAACATCAGCTTCGCCGAGGATCCCTCCCACTGGTCCTGGAAAAGGGGGAGATAGTCTTCTTCACCGCTTATGCTCTAGCGGGGTTCGTTCCGCCGATTTCTTCCTTCTTTGTCACCCTGCTTGAGACATACGGTCTCCAGCTCCACCATCTTTCCCCCGATTCCTTCGCAATGGCTGCTGTTTTTGTCCACTTCTGCGAGATGTTCGTGGGGGTGCACGCCTCCGTGATGCTCTTCCGCCACTTCTTTGTGCTGCGGACGACTGGGCGCGGCTCAAAGACTCAGATGGGGGCATACTACTTCCAGCATCGCTGCAAAGACCCCAAGGTCTCCGGATACCTCCTGCCCTTCAGCGCATCAAGGTGGGAGAACTGGAGGGAGAGCTGGGTGGTAGTGCAGAACGACGAGCACGATCGCCTACAACTCCCAACCGCCAGCCCAACCACCGATCGCCGCTTCTGGGAGGAGATCCCTGAGCTGGAGCAGGAGTACACCCCGGTCTTGGAGCGTATCCGGTTCTTGGCCAACGAGGGGCTGATGTCTCTAATGGTGCTGATGGACTTTGTGTCGCGCCGTATTGCTCCCTTGCAGCAGCGTAGCTGCCCAGCGTGGTACTACACCGGCGAGCAGGACTGTACCAGGCTGGAGAGAGGCCCCGGCTCTGACCCTTTCGACGAGGAGCTGAACGAGATGGTGAGCAAGGTGAGCGGTGACTACATTCCCAGTGGCGACCCCGCCCTTCCGCCCTCTGCCACCCCCCTCTTCTTGGAGCCTCAGAGGAGGTCAGAGCTCCTGCGGAAGATGCCGAACCTTGATGATATCGGGATCGCCGTCCGGCAGGTCGGGGATGCCTTCCGGGGTATCACCATTCCAGGAACCGAGCACCCCGGGTCAGGGCATGAGGCATCCGCTGCTGTCAAACCCTCCCCCAGAGCCGACGGAACCCAAGCCGCCGACAAAGGGAAAGGAAAAGAGCCGGCCCCCGGGCATCTAGAGAAGAAACGCGCCCGGTCTCCTCCGAGGGTGCCGCCTGTGTCGAGTCAGGGTGCCGGAGCTACTTTGCTCCCATCTCCCGGAGGTGCTGGTCCATCGGGTGGCGACCCGAAGAGGTCCCGAGTGTCCCTCCCCGGCGGGTCTCTCCCCAGACAGCAGCCGTCCGAATCAGTCCAAGTACCTCGTCATCCTTCCTCAAGCGGAGGGGCTCCCAGGACAGATGTTGGTGGGGCGACGCCGGCGAGTGCGCCAGGGATCCAGGCGTCCCATTCCGCGACCGTTCCAGCCGCTGGTCCTGGTGGTTCAGCTACAGCCCAGAGGCCAGTGCTGCAAGCTCGCTGGAGCGCTCATGCCGCCCAGTAAGTGTTATTCTTTCTGGCTTATAGGAGCAGAGCTCTTGCCTCTTCTCTTATTCTGAGGGCTTCTTCTTCTTTGCACGGACCGACCGGCTGCCAGGGGCGGGCCTCTTATCCGGCCGCCTTCAACCAGCGGAAGCTCCGCGCCTCAGCACCTGGGGACCGTGGCGGCTACCATGGCTCCCAAATCGACGGGGGCACCCTCTGCACCAGCGGGTTCATTTTCCGCGGTGGCCGCATCTGCTCCTACCTGCCCCCCTTCACCAGTCCAGAAGCCAAGTCTTGAGACCGGGAGGGCTGCTGTAGGTGCGCCTGCTGGCCCCCTGGCCTGCTTAGGACAGCGCCCCACCGTGGCTGCTGAGGCGCCGGCGCCCCCGCCGGTCTTAGACTCGTCAGGGGGGTCCAGCGGCGCAACTCCTATCCCCCCTGCTCCGGCGCCCGTGTGGGACGCCCTGGGGCGTGTCCAGACCACCGCCCGGCAGCTCCAATCTGCCTTTGAGCAGGAGCGGAAGGCATTGGCCGGCGAGAGAGAACGCCTTCTCAGCTGGCAGCAGCGGGCCCGGGCGGACCTTGACTCAAGGCAGTCAAGGCTTGAGGCCATGAGTGCTCTGCTTGGCACTCAGAAGAAGGCCATTAGCCGCTTGGAGTCAGAGGCCCAGCGGGTTCGTGCCACCTACCGCGAGGCTCTGGCCCAAGCTGAAGCCAAAGCCAAGGAGTGTTCCGCCGCCGTGGAGGAGTTGCAGCTGCAGGTAGCCTGTCGGGAGCACGCCGTCGCTGATCGGGAACACGCCGCTGCGGCCGAGGAGGAGAAGACCACCACCCGGCTGAGGGCCAAGGTGGAGGAGCTAAGGGCTCGGTCCGAGGAGCTGGAGCTCCGTGAGTCGTCTGTCGCCGCGAGGGAGGAGCAGTTCTCCAAGGAGCGTCAGGCGGCGATGGATCGCGAGCTAGCGGCTCGCCAAGAGGTAGAGAGGCTCCAGTCCTTGCGGACTGCCGAGGCCCAGGCGGTCTGGTGCTTCATTGCCAAGGCGGGATCCGCCTTGGCTCCTCTTGGTTTCAGCCCTGTGCAGGTGGAGACCCCAACGCGGCCGATGTCCGAAGCGGCCCCGGCCCTTGAGTCTCTCGGCGACGAGCTAGGTCGGCTCGAATTAGTGATCGCCGACGAGCTGGAAGCGGAAGGTCGGGGCCTCGCGAAGGAGGTTGCTATGCACGTTCTGTCGTGCTTCGTTAGCCGAGACCCTTCCTTTTCTCTGGGGCCGGTTCGTCTAGGACCCGTCGCCGATCGGGAGGAAGCTGCCCGGGCCGAAGTCGAGGACTTAGCTGCCCTCGTGGCCTCTAGGTTTCATCGGGAGTCCGGGGACTCCTAGGCATCTGCCCTCGTGTCCACAAGGCCCTGTACATCCTTTTTTATTTTTGTTGAGTCTGTAGCCCAGCTCGTGGAGCCTTCGTATGAACAGACTCCTGTTTCTTTCTGCGTCTGCATGTCCTAGTCTTCTTCTTGACTTTTCCTGACCGAGTCCTTAGCTCCGCAAGGACTCGGAGGCCTTGACCAATCTCGAAGCTCTGCATAGACACCTTCTCCGGGTCCTCACTGTGTACTAAGGGTTCCGGAGGTCTCCAGGACCCGCCTCACGAGATTGGAGGGTGGTCCGGGCCTGTTGGTCACGTGGCGGGCCCGGAGCTCCTGCCTGAGGAGATCCGGTCTTGCAGGGCACGTGGAGTCCTCGGGCCTCTCCCCGCAGAGGGGGGAGGTCCGACTTCTGTAGACCACGCGGCGGTCCCGGAGCTCCCCTCAAGGAGGTGGGAGGTCTGGCCCTGCTGGACACGTGGGGCCTTCGGGCCTCGCTCCTGTGAGGTCTAGCTCTTTGATCTTACCTTGGGGTTTTTGGCCTTGCGCGATCCCGTAGCGGCCCCCTGGTAGGTGCATTCTATTGGATGGATGCGCCTACCATACTCCTGCGGGGAGCTGAGGCTGAGAGGTCCTGCACACAAGTAAGGAAAAAGTAATTCTCCTTGGGGGCTCCCCCCTCTATCTCTTAGTCTTATCTGGCTTACGGTCCCCGTCCACTTATATGGTGCTTGGGAACTACCGTGCGCGAAGTGCCGGGGCTTGGGGGCCCCCTGGCTTTCGACCGGTACCTCCCGCGCAACCGCCTTTGGCAGGGCAGTAAATTCCGACTAAAGATGAGAATGAGAAGAGGGAGTTGAACGCATAGTGAGCACGCGTTAGTAGGGTAATCATAAAAATTTAATAAGTAAATTAAATAAGTACCAAAGAAGAGCAACGTAGGGCAGGTTTCTTATCATATAAATTTCCATGTGGGGGAAGGCGGGCCGAATATGTAGGCCACGACGCACCTCAAGGGAAGCAAGACTCTACGTGCTTGGGGTCGGAACCAGGCGAAGCTGAACGTAGTCCTGGACCGTCCCCTGAGGCTTAGCTGCTCCAAGCCCTGTTCTTGGACTTTTTATGGAATTTATTATAAAAAGAAGGGTCTGTCCCATTGTTGCTCTAGGGGTAGAACTTACAGCGGTGTTCCGTGTTCCGAAGGTTCGGGAGCGGGTCCCCGTCCTCGGTTCTGGGGAATGGTCCCAGGCCCGGGATGTCCAGCCCCAGTATGGCAAATGGCCATGTGGGTTGGATCATCTGTACCGTCCAAGCCGGTGTATGGATCTGCTTGGCGTGGAACAGGCACGCCTAGCAGCTCTCGACCAGCTCGACGGCATCCTGGAGTGTTGCCGGCTAGTAGAAGCCATGCCGAAAGGCTTTACCGACAAGCGTGCGTGAGGAAGAGTGACTCCCACATTCGCCTCCATGGATCTCAGCGAACAAGTCGCAGCCTTCCCCCTGGGTTATGCACCGCAATAGGATGTGGTCGGCGCCACGTCGGTAGAGATCCCCCTCTACCGCCATGTGTCTCTTAGCCATACGCACAATCCGTTCAGCGGATACACGTTCATCAGGGAGGATATTGTTTTTCAAGTAGTCCCGGACCTCCGTGATCCATGCATCGGGTCTGACTTGAGCATCTGGATCTTGAGCGCTGGTTTGCACGGAGTCCCCAGTGACGCTTGTGATCCTTGGCGGCGTCCATTGCCACCGGGACCGCCAGCTTCGAGGTGCTGGTCTAGCCCCCTTCGTCCGGCTCGGTGGGCCGGGCTGTGGGCCGCGGCAACGTCCTCTCAGAGCCCCCTTTGGGCACAGTGGCTCCGGTGGGGGTCTTCGTTGAAAGGTCGTCAGCTGTGGCCTTGCTAACGCGCGGTACGTGGTGCTGGTCCAAGGCGAGGAGGTCTGTCTCCACCATCTTGGTCGATAACCAGACTGGGAGTTGCCCTGAGCCAACGACTAGCAAGAAGGATGAGCTCTTCATACTTTGCTATGTTGCTGGCTGCCTTGGAATTGAAACGCGCCACATACCCAGACTGCTCCCCCGATGGCGTGAGGAACAGTACGCTAGCATCGGCCCCCTGCTTTCGCAAGGAGCCGTCGACGAACATCATTCGGTAAGGCCTGGTGAAGGTCAGGGCTCAGGGTCCTGTTTCATCGTCTTCGTGGCCCCCTGAGCGTGCGTCTACTTCAGCCATCAGTCAACTAGTGCTCGGTTAATGTCTGCATGACGGGAAAGGGAGCCTTGGTCAAACTTCAGTAGCTCCGCCGCCCATTCGGCGGCATTGTCCGCCGCGTGGGGGCTGTGGAGGATAGCTTTTAGCCTGGGGAGACCGCCGGATGCTCGATACTCGGAGGTCCCCAGACTGCTTTGGACCTTCCGGGAAGCTCCGCTGATGTCCCGGGAGCTCCGGGGGGTCCTGCTGGGCCTCCGGGGAGGGGTCCCATTGCACCTCGGGGAGGTCCTGCTGGTCCTCCGGGAGGTTGTGTCGGGGATCCGAGGTCTGGTTTGGGCCTCCAGGGTTTTTTGGTGCTTGCTTCTTGGTGGCGAAACAGGTTACGGCGGTATGGGGTTAAAGCCATTGGCGCGAAGACCAGAAATTTGCGGGAATCCTAGCTACGCCGAGTCGGTTTATGCCGGGATTAGCAGGTAAAGGGTGCCCTTCAACTACTCCAGACACAGGGGTCTGATGGGAGCCCTAGCAAGCATTTGGGAAGCGCAGCATGTCACAGCCTGGCATCGAGTCTACTATTTGGTCTATCATAGGGAGAGAAAATAGGTCTTTAGGGCATGCCTTATTGAGGCTGGTGTAGTGGATGCGCTTCCGGAGCTTCTCGCTGGCCTTCGGGATAACAACACGATTTGCCAAGCGCCGGGAGCGGTGGACTCTCCGTCTTGTCGGATGGCTGGACGTCGGGAAAGACCTTTAAGTAGTGCTCAATCACCTCCCTAGGGATCTCTGGCCTCGGCGACGGCTGTCATGCAGCACATCGACATTGTGCCGGAGGGGGGCAACGAGCGCGCCTTCCTATTTGCTATCCAGGCCCCCGGCTACCCGGGTGGTCTGGGTGGCATCGGCGCTGATTCGGACGAGCCCTGTGGGGATGTCGTCCTCATCGAGGGGTTGCACGCGGGGTGCTGTGGTAGAGGCACGGTGGCGTGCACTTGGGTGGAGCTGGTTTGGTTCTGTGCTGCCGAGGGTTGGCGCTCTAGTCGCTGTAAGCGCCTGAAGCTTTTCCAAGGCTAACACTGCGGCAGCACGGTCTCCACAAACCTTGAGGACGCCTGTTGGTGTAGGCATCTTCAAGACAAGGTAGCCGTAGTGGGCTACTGCCATGAATCGGTATAGGGCTGGCCTGCCGATTATGGCGTTGAAGGGGAGGTCAATCTCGGCCACGTCGAACAGAACGTACTCTGTCCGGTAGCAGTCCGGTGCCCCAAAGGTCACCGGGAGGCTGATGTGGCTGTAGAGAACGACCTATCCCAGTCCCACCCCTGAGAACGGGCTCGATGGGGCGAGCTTGGCCATCGGGATCTGCAGCTTCTGGAAGGCTGTGCGACTGATGAGGTTCAGCCCAGCCCCGCCATCCACCAAAACGTGGTACATCTTCATGTTGGCGATGCTGGGGGCCACCACGAGCGGCAGTTGGCCGGCCCCAGCCATGTTCCTAGGGCAGTCGGTGTCATCGAAGCTGATGGGGGTTCCCATCCACCTGAGGTGCGGTGCTGCACCTGGGAGGGGAGCCACCGACGCTACCGCTCGACGCAAGGCCTTAGCCGTGCTCCGGGACGGGGGGTCAGCGGACCCGCCGAAGATGACATAGAGCATTTCCGGTGCTCATCATCACTGGAGCTGGAGCTCCCATGACTGCGCACTGCCTTTACGGCGTGCTGAAGCTCCTGGAACTCCACCTAGCGGTCGACGCCGTCTCGGGCCTTGACCTTCTGCTTGCCGCCCCTTTGATCGTTGGGTGGGGCATCAGTTAGAGGCTGCTTCCCTTTCCGGAAGCGCTCCGCGAGCTTCTGGATTTCCCGGCATTCGGTAGCGGTATGATAGCTGGTGCCATGCACAGGGCATAATTCATCCTGGCCCCCGTCTGGGGCCGGTGATTGTCGCGGCCTCTTGTCAGGGCGCGGCCCCCAAGCTCCACTGGGCGCCGCCGTTGCAACAACAGGGACCGCGGCTGATGTTTTTACGCTACTTCCGTACGAAGCGCCGCCGGATCCCGGCTGACCCCCTGGCTTGGGGGCCGGCAGAGAGTGCCAGTTCCGCCCTTCGGCTGCCCTGGCACACTTGTCCGCCAGGTTGAAGAGTTCTGAGGCATCGCGGACCTCTCTGGTCGCGAGCTTCTCGAGCATCTTCCTGTCCCGAACGCCTTGCCGGAACGCCACCACCACCGAAGCGTTCTGAATATGCGGGATGGTGTTGCGTACCAGGGAGAACCGCTGGATGAAAGAGCGCAGCGACTCCCCAGGCTGTTGCTTGACGGCGTGGAGGTCAAGCTCTGTGCCGGGGCGGGTGTAGGAGCTGCCGAAGTTGGCGATGAATTGCCGGCAGAGCTCTCCCCAGGAGGTTATGGACCCCTGAGGTAGATTCATGAGCCAAGACCGAGTTGGGCCGGTCAAGGTGACGGGGAAGTAGTTGGCCATGACAGCCTCGTCCCCTCCTGCGGCAAGTACGGCGGAGGAGTAGATCTGGAGGAACTCCGCTGGGTTGACGCTGCCGTCGTACTTCTCGGGCAGGTGCGGGTGAAACTTGCGTGGCCACCTTGCGAAGCGAAGGTGGGGTGCAAGGGCCACACATCCTGCACCTGCTGCTGCAGGTACTGGCGCTGCGAACGCTTGGTTCGCACTTGGGACCGCGTATCCCGGCATGGGCAAGGCTGCACCATAGACCGGGGCCGCTACTTGCGGCGCATATGGTTGTGGCATATGCTGTGCAGCGTATGACTGAGGCAGGGCTCGCGTGGCGAAGACCTGCCCTTCAGGTTGTGTCGAGGCCGACGACATGCTGTCGCCAGCCTCATGGTTGCGACGCCTTTCTCGGCGTCGCTCGAGGTACACCCGGGCATCCTGGCCCAAGTGGCACCATTCCAGTTCCCTTCGCAGGTCCGTCGACAGGAGCCTGGAGGAGCTGGAATCCGCCGTTAGCCCGTCAACCGTGGGTGTGCGCGTCAGCGACACAGCCGGTTGTCCTGGGCGCCGTCCTCGCCGAAACCGAGGGTTCGCGGCGGCGACGACGAGCCGGTCCACCTCGCGGACCCATTGCTGGGTCGCTGAATGGGGCGCATCCCCCGCAGGTGGGTTGCGCAGGAGTGCTCTTGCTGCAGCTAGCGCACCTCCATGGTGTACGCTCAGCGCTGCAGAAGATCTCACACTTGTCGGGGCCTGCATAGCCGGAGTCGGCGTTGCCGGAGTCGGCTGCTGGCTAGCAGCTTGTGCCGACACACTCCGTCCTGAGTGTGTCGACATGTACTCCCCAGTGGTCACGGTTCGCCGTGAAGGCGGAGGGGGAGAGTTTGCCGCTGAAGGAAGCTTGGTCATCTTCGTTGGCGGAAACTTGTCGTGCTAGGAGAAAAGCCCCTACCTGGCGCGCCAAATGTCGAAGTGTTCAGTCGACACTTCCCCCGGGCCTGCACTGGGCAGCCCGCGGAGGTTCTTTTTTCTGTGGGGCTAGTCCCTAGCGGAGAGCTTGCGCAGATGGACGAGTTAGTAAGAGCTTGACACGGCGAGTTTTACGTGGTTCAGGCCGCCGGAGCGTAAAACCCTACGTCCACGGCGAGCTATGGAGGTCGCTGTATTGCTTGCTGCTCAGGACCGGAGGCCTGAGCTTGGGGATGAGTTACAGCTTGAGAGTGTATGGCTAGCGTATGAGTTGCAAAATGCGAACCCTTGCTATCGATGCCTACCCGAGCCTTTTATAGTCCAAGACTCGGGCGGCTTACAAGGGGAGCCGGGACCCGACAGGTGGTCCCGGGAAGATTGTCTATTATCTACCGTATCAGCAGTTATGCCGGTAGTTGTCTCTGGCCGAAGGCTTCTGAGTCTTCACCTTGCCGCCCTGCCCATGCCGCATGCCAGTCGTAGCGGTTGATGACGGCGCAGGCTGCATGGGTTGTCTTGGCGCGATGTTTATTGGCTGACAGGTTCTGACACCGCGCGCCAGTCTGTGATGCGACTGGGCGCAACGGCACCTGACAGAAGCGTGCTCCGCGTCTCCGCGTCTTGGGAAGACGCGGGCCTTGAATACCCTGTACGGGCAAGTTATGGGGCATATTTATGCCCGCTGCCTACCGCTCGGGGCAGGCTGCGTCGTCCTGCTGCCACATGGCGGGCCCGGAGCCCTTCTCAGAGGAGAGGAGGGTCAGTCCCGCGGTGCACGTGGAGCCTCCGGACCTCTCCCCGCGGAGGGGGAGGTCCAGCTTCTGTATGCCATGTGGCGGGCCCGGAGCTCTCCTCTGAGGAGAGGGAGGTCCGGCCCCGCTGGACGCGTGGCGTCTTCGGACCTTCCTCCCGCGGAGGAGGAGGTCCGGCTTCTGTATGCCACGTGGCAGGCCCGGAGCTCTCCTCTGAGGAGAGGGAGGTCCGGCCCCGCCGGACACGTGGCGCCTTCGGAGCTCTCCCTGCGGAGAAGGGCGAGTACCTTAGGCATTTTACTCTGTGCGCGGGGGTACCCCATATCTGAGGTACCGACAGTGGCCCCCGGGCCCATCTCGGGGGAGATAGCGAGCCCGAGGTGGGACCTCCGTCTCTTCCAATCCGCGCACTTCCTCTAAGTCCCGAATTGACCGCTGCCGGAGCACGAACGGCCACGGGATCGTGGGAGCGTGCGCTCACTTGATGGTTGCTTTTACTGCGGCGGTTCCCAAGACTGCCACTTTTGCGGCGCTTTCTTCGGGAACTGCCGAAGTGCCTCGCCGGCTCATCTTCTCAGGAGACTGACTCCTTGACCCACCGCTTCAGTTTGGCGGCTAGGGTCCACCTTTCATCGGCGCCCGGTCTCGGAGCCAGCGAGGTCGCCGACGCGATGATTCTGGAGGTTTTCGAATTACCCCGGACCATCCCTGCAAAGTTTTAAAAGGGGATCTCACCTGCATCGCTGCTTCCCTTCGCATTGCGCTCGTACTTCCCTTGAACTCTTGCGCCCCGGCTCTCCTGCCCTTGCGTCCTCTTTCGCCATGGCTTCCAACTTGCTCCCGACGCGCCTCGTCCGCTCTTCCGAGCTCGAACCAGTGCGCAGGCTGCTGGGCTGGCGCTCAGAAGAGCAGAAACATCGACTTCGCCGAGGATCTCTCCCCCTGGTCCTGGAAAAGGGGGAGATAGTCTTCTTCACGGCTTATGCTCTGGCGGGGTTCGTTCCGCCGATTTCTTCCTTCTTTGTCACCCTGCTGGAGACATACGGTCTCCAGCTTTACCATCTTTCCCCCAATTCCTTCGCAATGGCTGCTGTTTTTGTCCATTTCTGTGAGATGTTCGTGGGGGTGCATGCCTCCGTGATGCTCTTCCGCCACTTCTTTGTGCTGCGGACGACTGGGCGTGGCTCAAAGACTCAGATGGGAGCATACTACTTCCAGCATCGCTGCAAAGACCCCAAGATCTCCGGATACCTCATGCCCTTCAGCGCATCAAGGTGGGAAAACTGGAGGGAGAGCTGGGTGGTACTGAAGACCGACGAGCACGATCGCCTACAACTCCCAACCGCCAGCCCAACCACCGATCGCCGCTTCTGGGAGGAGATCCCTGAGCTGGAGCATGAGTACACCCCGGTCTTGGAGTGGATCCGGTTCTTGGCCAACGAGGGGCTGACGTCTCTAATGGTGCTGATAGACTTCGTGTCGCGCTGTATTGCTCCCTTGCAGCAGCGTAGCCGCCCAGCATGGTACTACACCGGCGAGCAGGACTGTACCAGGCTGGAGAGAGGCCCAGGCTCAGACCCTTCCGACGAGGAGCTGATCGAGATGGTGAGCAAGGTGAGCGGTGACTACATTTCCAGTGGTGACCCCGCTCTTCCGCCCTCTGCCACCCCCCTCTTCTTGGAGCCTCAGAGGAGGTCAGAGCTCCTGCGGAAGATGCCGAACCTTGATGATATCGGGATCGCCGTCCGACAGGTCGGGGATGCCTTCCGGGGTATCACCATTCCAGGAACCGAGCACCCCGGGTCAGGGCATGAGGCATCCGCTGCTGTCAAACCCTCCCCCAGAGCCGATGGAACCCAAGCCGCCAACAAAGGGAAAGGAAAAGAGCCGGCCCCGGGCATCTAGAGAAGAAACGCGCCTGGTCTCCTCCGAGGGTGCCGCCTGTGCCGAATCAGGGTGCCGGAGCTGCTTTGCTCCCATCTCCCGGAGGTGCTGGTCCATCGGGTGGCGACCCGAAGAGGTCCCGAGTGTCCCTCCCCGGCGGGTCTCTCCCCAGACAGCAGCCGTCCGAATCAGCCCAGGTACCTCGCCATCCTCCCTCAAGCGGAGGGGCTCCCAGGACGGATGTTGGTGGGGCTACGCCGGCGAGTGCGCCGGGGATCCAGGCGTTCCATTCCGCGACCGTTCCAGCCGCTGGTCCTGGCGGTTCAGCTACAGCCCAGAGGCCAGTGCTGCAAGCTCGCTGGAGCGCTCATGCCGCCCAGTAAGTGTTATTCTTTCCGGCTTATAAGAGCAGAGCTCTTGCCTCTTCTCTTATTCTTAGGGCTTCTTCTTCTTTGCAGGGACCAACCGGCCACCAGGGGCGGGCCTCTTATCCGGCCGCCTTCAACCAGCGGAAGCTCCGTGCCTCAGCACCTGGGGACCGTGGCGGCCCCCATGGCTCCCAAATCGACGGGGGCACCCTCTGCACCAGCGGGTTCTTTTTCCACGGTGGCCACATATGCTCCTACCCGCCCTCCTTCACCAGTCCAGAAGCCAGATCCTGAGACCGGGAGGGCTGCTGTAGGTGCGCCTGCTGGCCCCCTGGCCTGCTTAGGACAGCGCCCCACCGTGGCTGCTGAGGCGCCGGCGCCCCCGCCGGTCTTAGACTCGTCAGGGGGTCCAGCAGCGCAACTCCTATCTCCCCTGCTCCAGCGCCCTTGTGGGACGCCCTGGGGCATGCCCAGACCAGCGCCCGGCAGCTCCAATCCGCCTTTGAGCAGGAGCGGAAGGCATTGGCCGGCGAGAGGGAACGCCTTCTCAGCTGACAGCAGCGGGCCCGGGCGGACCTTGACTCAAGGCAGTCAAGGCTTGAGGCCATGAGTGCTCTGCTTGGCACTCAGAAGAAGGCCATTAGCCGCTTGGAGTCAGAGGCCCAGCGGGTTCGTGTCACCTACCGCGAGGCTCTGGCCCAAGCTGAAGCCAAAGCCAAGGAGTGTTCCGCCGCCGCGGAGGAGCTGCAGCTGCAGGTAGCCCGTCGGGAGCACGCCGTCGCTGATCGGGAATGCGCCGTTGCGGCCGAGGAGGAGAAGACCACCGCTCGGCTGAGGGCCAAGGTGGAGGAGCTAAGGGCTCGGTCCGAGGAGCTGGGGCTCCGTGAGTCGGCTGTCGCCGCGAGGGAGGAGCAGTTCTCCAAGGAGCGTCAGGCGGCGATGGATCGCGAGCTAGCGGCTCGCCAAGAGGTAGAGAGACTCCAGTCCCTGCGGACTGCCGAGGCCCAGGCGGTCTGGCGCTTCATTGCCAAGGCGGGATCCGCCTTGGCTCCTCTTGGTTTCAGCCCTGTGCAGGTGGAGACCCCAGCGCGGCCGATGTCCGAAGCAGCCCCGGCCCTTGAGTCTCTTGGCGACGAGCTAGGTCGGCTCGAATCAGTGATCGCCGACGAGCTGGAAGCGGAAGGTCGGGGCCTCGCGAAGGAGGTTGCGATGCACGTTCTGTCGTGCTTCGTTAGCCGAGACCCTTCCTTTTCTCTGGGGCCGGTTTGTCTAGGACCCGTCGCCGATCGGGAGGAAGCTGCCAGGGCCGAAGTCGAGGACTTAGCTGCCCTCGTGGCCTCTAGGTTTCATCGGGAGTCCGGGGACCCCTAGGCATCTGCCCTCGTGTCCACAAGGCCCTGTACTTCCTTTTTTATTTTTGTTGAGTCTGTAGCCCAGCTCGCGGAGCCTTCGTATGGACAGACTTCTGTTTCTTTCTGTGTCTGCAAGTCCTAGTCTTCTTCTTGGCCTTTCCTGACCGAGTCCTTAGCTCCGCAAGGACTAGGAGGCCTTGACCAATCTCGAAGCTCTGCATAGACACCTTCTCCGGGTCCTTACTGGATACTAAGGGTTCCGGAGGTCTCAAGGACCTGCCTCACGAGATCGGAGGGGGGTCCGGGCCTGTTGGTCACGTGGCGGGCCCGGAGCTCTCGCCTGAGGGGAGGTCCGGGCTTGCAGGGCACGTGGAGCCCTCGGGCCTCTCCCCGCAGAGGGGGGAGGTCCGACTTCTGTAGACCACGTGGCGGTCCTGGAGCTCCCACTCTCAAAGAGGTGGGAGGTCCGGCCCTGCTGGACACGTGGGGCCTTCGGGCCTTGCCCCTGTGAGGTCTAGCTCTTTGATCTTACCTTGGGGTTTTTTGGCCTTGCGCGATCCCGTAGCGGCCCCCTGGTAGGTGCGTTCTATTGGATGGATGCGCCTACCATACTCCTGCGGGGAGCTGAGGCTGAGAGGTCCTGCACACAAGTAAGGAAAAAGTAATTCTCCTTGGGGGCTCCCCCCTCTATCTCTTAGTCTTATCTGGCTTACGGTCCCCGTCCACTTATATGGTGCTTGGGAACTACCGCGCGCGAAGTGCCGGGGGCTTGGGGCCCCCCTGGCTTTCGGCCGGTACCTCCCGCGCAACCGTCTTTGGCAGGGCAGCAAATTCCGACTAAAGATGAGAATGAGAAGAGGGAGTTGAACGCATAGTGAGCGTGCGTTAGTAGGGTAATCATAAAAATTTAATAAGTAAATTAAATGAGTACCAAAGGAGAGCAACGTAGGGTAGGTTTCTTTTCATATAAATTTCCATACGGGGGAAGGCGGGCCGAATATGTAGGCCACGACCCACGTCAAGGGAAGCAAGACTCTACGCGCTTGAGGTCGGAACCAGGCGAAGCTGAACGTAGTCCTGGACCGTCCCCTGAGGCTTAGTTGCTCCAAGCCCTGTTCTTGGACTTTATGGAATTTATTATAAAAAGAAGGGCCTATCCTATTGTTGCTCTAGGGGTAGAACTTACAGTGGTGTTCCATGTTCCGAAGGTTCGGGAGCGGGTTGTAACACCCCAAATTTTGATTCAAAACCCTAAACCATGTTCAGAGGGGAATTTAGAATTTTTTGGACGTGTTGCATGTTTTGCAAAAATTCAAATTCAAACTGGAATTCAAATTATACTCAAAACAGAAAAGAAATGGAAAAAGAAAAAGAGAAAACGGGAAAAAACTGGCCAGTGGGCCGAAACCCGCCAGCCGGCCCAGCTACTCCCGCACAGCCCGCCTCCGCGCGCGCCGCGCTGCCTCTCACCGACGGGTGGGACCCACATGTCATCCCTAACCCCGCGACCCCGGACTCTCTCCCGCGCGCGCGATCGCAACCGATAGGGAAACCCGTCCCGTCGCCCGAATTCTGGACCCAGAGGACTCCAACTCGATCACAACAGACCCACCGCCCTCCCCCGGCTATAAAAACCCCCGATCCGATCAGTTTTTCCCACGCGATCGCCGATTTTTACTCCGGTGAGCACCGAGACTTCGTCGGTGAATTCTGGCCGATCTAAGCTCGGAAACTCTGATCTAACTCACTGGTCTTGATCCACCGCCTCCGGGGAGCTTTGCAGGTGCAGAAAACTCGGAGAATTACGGTGTAAACACAGCGCCGACGAGCTTCGCCGTGGTTTTGCCTCGGACCTCGCCGCCGAGCACTTTCCAGGATCCCCGAGCTCGAGAAAACCCCCGAGGTGAGATCCCTGACCTCCCCTCTACCGATCTATGCCATAAGATCACAGTTCTAGGCAGAATTCTCGAGGATCCGAAACTTTCCGGCGAGATCGCCGCTTCCCGCCGCCGTGCGCCGCCGGCAGCGCCGCCCGCGCTCGATCAGAGCGACGTGGCCGCTTGTGCGCCGTTTATTTTAAATCGCACGGTAGACTTTAAAACCCCGCGTACCGGTTCGATGTTATAATCTCAGCCGTCGGTTTAAAATCGGACGGTCCACGTCGACCCCGCGTTATAAAGACTGGAATTCTTACGTGCTACCCCCTGGGGTTCTCTGGAATTGAGAGCTAGCCCCGGAAACTTCAGATCTAGCCCCTGGAACTCCAGAAAATCATGTAAATCCATTTAAAAATCAGTTTTAACCCCTGGACTTAATAGAAATTAGGAAAAACACCTCTGATAAGTGTAGATAGACCCCTGGAAATTATGAAAATAATATTATAGACCCTGTAATGGGGTGAATTCATTATTTTAGCCTTGTTTAGTATTTAATTTAGAAAATTGAATATGTAACTAGTGTTTAAAGATTAAAAGGGGGACAAACATAATTGTCAAAATTAATTAAAAACTTTCTCAGTACTTAGAAAACTTTGGAGTGAGATAAAAATATATTTTTGGGCTGAAATAAATCTGTTTTATCTATTATTCACATTTATTAGTATAGGGACACATTTTTAAGTAAAGAATAGTTAAAGAAAAATAGGGAAAATAATTATGAAATAGTATACATCATAAGCCATGGTCAAAATATGATTTTAAATTATTTAGGACCAGAACCTAATCTGTTTAGGTGATGTGTATTACTAATTTAATAATAAAATACACAATTATGCATAGGAATATAAATCTGAAAATATAGCAACTAGTAAATGATAAATGGAGTTTCTAAAATACAAAGAATTCAGTTTAGGGTTGATAGAAATTGTGAAGGCACATTGTATGCAAGTATAAATGTGGACACCAAAAATAGGAATCATATATATACATGGTTAAAAGTGCATGCAAGCCACAACTTAACACACATAAAGTAACCACAACACATATAATGGTAAAGAACTTTTATAAATATGAATGTGTGGTTTGTATGAAGTAGAGGTGTGAACTATGTCTTATGATTGTTGTTTTCCTTTTGCTATGTGTGATGGTATGAAGTAGAACCTGTTCAAGAGCAAGTTATTCCTTTCCAAGATCAGGACTACCCATTTCAAGAGCAGCAAGAAGGAGGCAAGTGTCCTTGACCACTTTGATCCTATGCTAGGATGTGTAGATAGAATTATTTGCATTGTCAAGTTAAATATGAAACCCATGCTAGGAAGTTTCCCTAGAATTGCATTACCTTGTTTCCTTGAAGCTTGGGTTGGGATTTATTTTGTCATGCCATTTATACACATGCATATGCTTAGCCATGCTTAGAATGGGATATTTGGGATATGAGATCATCAGTTTATATTACCATACTCTTGAGTGAGACATTGTGAGTTATGTAGAGGTAGAGATCAAGGCAAGTTGGATGTTTTGGTTGTGTGCTGGGTGCACGAGACTTGGGTTTGTGTTTAGTACTTGCCTGGATCCTAAGGACCGGTTCATGGAGCATGTAACCCGGCTTTACAGTGCCAACCACATGCTGAGATGGGGCAGCTTAGCCAATTAATTAGGTGTATCCCCGGCGTAGTATGGGTGTGTTGGATGGTGCGGGGAGTAGGTGTCAGCTGGACTACCATATGAACCGCAAGGCTCAAGAGGGGGTCACTGCAGCGGGGTTGGAGCCTCTTGTATGCTGTTAGGGGTGAAACCTCAGTGGGCCCACGCTCGTCGGGAATCCCTTTGTAAAGGCTTCGTAGTGATCTCTTGGCCGCACACCTAGGAAGTGTGAATGTGGATCGTAGCCACTGGCATAATGGAGGTTCTTTTAGTCCACCCGGCAACGGGGGATGAAATCACTACTTGTGGGTACAGTGGTACAAACTCTGCAGAGTCAAAACTGTCTTGACAGCCGTGCTCACGGTTAAGAGCGGCCTGGACTTATTCATGATTAGAGGATTGATGGTTTTGGAAGTTAAGCGGGGAGCTTAACATTGGAAATGATGGTTATGGTTATTGGATTATGATGATGGGATGGGAGATTGGGACCATTTCACCTGTGTAGTAATGTAGGTGCTTAATAAGCTAAGGTGATAGGTATTAATTGCGTAGTGCTTTAACCATGAGTTCAACCTCTCCTTGTTCTAGCCATGCATGATATAATTTTCCCACACTTGCTGAGTACCATTGGTACTCAACCTTGCATATTTGTTGGTTTATATTGCTGCTCAGGTCAAGATAATGAGGTGGTGTATAATGACCAAGATTTTGGACCCGAGGAAGGCTTTTAGGTTCATGAAGACCCCGGGCAACGCCTGTGATGGAGCCCTAAAAGAATAATAGTCCGCTGCTAGTTTATTTACTTGTGATGAACTTATTATTGTCCATCGAGACATTTACTATGTAAGACTTACTTATATTCGACACCTGGCTTGTAATAAATGATGCTTCACTATTTGTCATCACATGTATGAGAAAATGATCCTGGCATATATGTGATATTCACTTGGTTGTTTCTTCGGAAAAACCGGGTGTGACAGAGGTGGTATCAGAGCCAAGGTTGCCCGTAGGAACGTGGACCTAGGTAGAAATGGACGTATTTAAGGGCCCTATTTTCTTAAAAACTATTTTCCAAGGTGTGGGTGGAAAAGTGTTATTAAAGGAGTCATTTTCTTCATCTTACCCCAACTTTCATTCAAAACAGGGTTTTTGTTTGAGAATTTATCTAACCTAATTTTAAATTCTTTTGTTTTTAGATGGTTCGCATGATTCGCACCGCTCGTAAGTCCACAGGAGGGAGAGTTCCCGTAGTTGCCCTTGCCGAAAGAGAGGAGAGTCGCCCAGTGACGTACCTTTCCTACGGATTGGCAGTAGGAGATTTGTTGCGCCGTCTTCGACGTATGCTCGAAGCCGCCGGCAATACGGGCAAGCTAATCATCCACTATAACTCCACCAGGACCATCCGTGAGAAGAGGGAAGAATGGAGTTCAGAGATGAGGATTATACACGAGAATCAACTGCTTAAGATTCACCATTCTCCAGCTTGTCGAGCAACACAAGTTGACGCGGAGAAAGATGTCACCTGGGAGGCCATCACCTGCCAGAGTCACATCTATCGTCGCCACTTGGACAAAACTGAGTACATGTATGTCCTCCAACGTGAGAGTGGTACCACGGAGTACAAGTACCCACCGGTGCAGCAAGGGACTTCCCATGAGCACATGGACTTGTGCTTGGAGGATGCTGCTATGCTCAGCACTCGACTGCAGGAGTGTCAACAAGAGCTTCAGGATGTCCAAGACACCCTGAAGGAAACGGAGGCGTTGCTGCGAGCTTGCTTAAAGGCGAGAGAAAGAGGAGAAGGGAATGAACTGTGTGTCACCGTGAATGATACATGGACTCCTGACTCCCTGGATCGCCGAGCGATCAAGCGTTGTCGCACTTCTCCACCAGCAGCCTCCCCACCCAAAGCAGAGTCAGAAGGCAGCCGAAATGAGGAGGAAGATCCCGAGGAGCCAGCTCAAAAGGACGAGTAGTGTAGAGTCTTTCCCCTAGCTAGCAAGAGGTCGAGTAGTCGAGTCGTTACGTAGTTAATGGTGTGATGATGCTTGGTGTGTGACGTGAGTTGTGGAAGCCATGAGCAATTGTCCACAGCCTCTTCTTCAGATTGTTTTGCTTTGGTGTGTGAAACCACAGGAAATAATAGTGCATTTATTTGGTGTGGGATATAAACCCTCATAAAATTTTAACAAAGCCTCAACACCTCAAAGCACCAACAAATGAAAGTAGTAAGATGATACTAAATGATATCAAATTAACATTAGTTGATTCTGCCAGATGGCAGGAAGAGGAAAAGGACGTGCTGCCAACCCCGCCAACAACAATGATGAGGCATGCAACCCTCATCTTTCTGGAGGCCAGGACAGGGGTGGTCGCCGTGAAGAAGTTGATTCTCTCCACCAAATGCTGGAGAATCAAAATCAACTCATCCAGAACTTGACTCAAGTGGTGGCCAATTTGCATCAAGTTCCACCTCCACAAGCTGCACCACGCCAACCAAGGTTGAGTGAGTTTCTAGGAACTCAACCTCCAAAGTTTGCAAGTGCTGCTGAACCTCTGGAGGCAGATGATTGGCTGAAGACCATTGAAAGTAAGATGAGGATAATACAATGCCAAGGGTATGAGAGGGTGCTGTTTGCCTCTCATCAATTGCATGGACCTGCTGCTGATTGGTGGACCGCCTACGTGGCCGCCCATCATGACCCTGAGAGCATCACTTGGGAAGAGTTCAAGCGTAGCTTCTGCAACCACTACATCCCAAGAGGTGAACTCGAAAACAAGAGGAAGGAGTTTTTGGGACTGCAGCAGGGAAACATGACGGTGAGGGAATACCTCACTAAATTTACTCAACTATCCCGTTATGCTCCACGAGACATAGAGACTGATGAGCAGAAACAAGATTGTTTCGAGGAAGGACTTACCGCAGAGATGCAGTGTGCAATGTCCTCCAATGAGTATGAAAGCTTTCAAAAGATGGTGGACAGAGCATTTGTGGTGGAAAGTAAGCTAAAGGCCCTGGAAAATGAGAATAAGAGGAAGGCGGGGTGGTCACATCAGGCCTCAGGGAGCAACACCCGCCCACGTATGATGCAACAACCTACGGGGCAAACGAACCGTGCTGCGGTACCCTATTCAGCACCAAGAGGGTACAACCCAAACTACAGTCCACCCGCGGCACCAGCACAGCCGCCACGTCAGTTTGTGCAGCAGCCTCGCCCCGCATATCCACCTCGACCAGCAGTGCAAGGACCCCCAAACCAACCCCAAGACAACAAGGGCCAGACATCTAAGATTGGGGTGCAATGTTTCAGCTGTGGTGAAGTGGGGCACTACGCCCATAAATGCCCAAAGAAGAAGCCTGCGCCGCCACAACAGCAGAATGTAGTGAGAGGACGGGTGAACCACGTCACTATGGAGGAAGCACAAGAGGCATCCGACGTGGTAGTTGGTAAATTTCCTGCCAATTTACACCTTGCAACTCTGCTGTTTGATTCTGGTGCTACCCACTCGTTCATTGCTCAAGGGTTTGTTAAGAAGCATGACCTAGCAACCACACAAATGAACCATATGCTAGCGGTAAACTCTCCAGGTGGAGAAATAAGGACAAGACAAGTGTGTCCCAAAGTGAGCCTAGACATTAATGGGGTAGTATTTACTGCTAACCTCATAGTGATAGACTCACAAGGGATAGATATTATTTTGGGTATGGATTGGTTGACCAAACATAAAGGAATCATCCATTGTTCGACCAGAACGGTGGAACTAACTCACCCCAATGGCACAAGAGTAAAGTTCATAACGATACACGAGCCTAGGAGGGACATTAAATTAAATCAAGTGGAGGTGAAAGTTGAGGAAATCAGGACCATCAGGGATTATCCAGATGTTTTTCCGGAGGAGTTACCAGGTATGCCTCCCGACCGTGACGTGGAATTCGCAATTGAGCTAGTACCGGGAACAGCCCCGATATACAAGAGACCTTATCGAATGGACTCCAAGCAGCTAGGAGAGCTCAAGGATCATTTGAGAAAATTGACGGAGAAGGGGTATATTCGCCCTAGTTCCTCACCATGGGGAGCTCCGGTGATATTCGTGCCCAAGAAAGACGGAACCCAAAGGTTATGCGTGGATTACCGTGCCTTGAACGAGGTAACCATCAAAAACAAGTACCCATTACCCCGCATTGAAGACTTGTTTGATCAGTTGAGGGGAGCTTGTGTGTTCTCGAAAATTGATCTCAGGTCGGGGTACCACCAACTCAAGATAAGGCAATCAGATATTCCCAAGACAGCTTTCGTATCTCGGTACGGACTGTATGAATACACTGTCATGCCTTTCGGGCTAACCAATGCCCCGGCATATTTCATGTACCTCATGAACAAGGTATTCATGGAATATCTGGACAAATTTGTGGTGGTTTTCATAGATGATATTCTCGTCTTCCCCAAAGATGAAGAAGAACATGAGAAACATCTAAGGTTGGTGTTACAGAGGCTGAGAGAACACCAACTATATGCCAAGTTGAGCAAGTGTGAGTTTTGGCTGAAGAGAGTTCCCTTTTTAGGACATATAATCTCGGAGGGAGGAATCTCCGTAGATCCCGCCAAAATCGAGGATATCCAGAAGTGGAAAACCCCTGAAAATGTCGGGGAAGTTAGAAGCTTTTTGGGATTGGCTGGATACTATCGACGGTTTATTGAGGGATTCTCCAAGATCTCGAGACCTCTCACCAAACTGTTGGAAAAGGGAATCACATTCACCTGGACGCCACAGTGCGAGACGAGCTTTCAGGAGCTAAAGAAAAGATTGACTACAGCCCCAGTGCTGGTTATGCCAGATATGCAGAAGAATTTCACAGTGTACTGCGATGGCTCTGGAAATGGGTTGGGATGTGTTCTCATGCAAGAAGGACATGTCGTGGCATATGCATCCCGGCAGCTTCGGAAGCACGAGAAGAACTATCCTACACATGACCTAGAACTAGCTGCAGTGGTACACGCGTTGAAAATTTGGCGGCACTATTTGATGGGGAAGAGGACAGAGATATATACGGATCATAAGAGTTTGAAGTACATATTCACACAACCAGATCTCAACCTCAGACAAAGGAGATGGTTAGAGCTAATCAATGACTTTGATGTGGGCATCAACTATCATCCCGGGAAAGCAAACGTCGTGGCCGATGCTTTGAGTCGGAAAGTGCAGGTCAATAAGTTGAGTTTGAAGGACATGCCTGCAGAATTGAAGGACGAGGTTATAAGGCTCAATCTATGTCTAGTAAATAGTGGTGAAGCCATAGCCATGGAAGTGGACTCCACACTCGAGCAAGACATACGCGAGGGCCAAAAGAATGATGAGAAGATACAAGAGATCAGACAGCTCATCAAGGAAAATAAAGCTCCTGGTTTTAGAGAGGATGAACAGGGAACGGTGTGGCACGGGAAAAGGATCTGTGTGCCAGAAGTAAAAGAGATCCGTGAATTAATTTTGAAGGAGGCTCACGATTCCGACTATTCCATTCATCCTGGGAGTACGAAGATGTATCAGGATCTCAAAAGCAGGTATTGGTGGTATGGCATGAAGCGAGATGTCGCGGAACATGTTGCCCTATGTGACACATGTCAGTTGGTGAAAGCAGAACATCAACGACCCGCGGGATTGTTGCAACCACTCAAAGTGCCTGAATGGAAGTGGGAAGAAATCAGCACGGATTTTGTCGTGGGATTGCCTAGGACCCAATCCGGGTATGATTCAATATGGGTCATTATTGATCGGCTAACCAAGGTAGCTCATTTCATTCCTGTGAAAGAAAGCTACAGCGGATCCAAATTGGCAGAATTGTACATGTCAAGGATTGTGTGTTACCATGGAGTGCCAAAGAAGATAGTGTCGGACCGAGGGACACAGTTCACCTCGAGGTTTTGGCAGAAGTTGCATGAAACCATAGGAACCCATCTGAACTTCAGCTCTGCCTATCATCCCCAAACTGACGGGCAGACAGAGAGAACCAATCAGATCCTTGAAGATATGTTAAGGGCATGTGCACTCAAAAACAATAGGAGTTGGGACAAGAACTTACCGTATGCGGAATTTTCATATAACAACAGTTATCAAGCTAGTATGAAGATGTCACCGTTTGAAGCTTTGTATGGAAGGAAGTGCAGAACTCCCCTATTTTGGAACCAGACAGGAGAAAGCAAAGTGTTTGGTCCAGAAGTGCTACAAGAAGCCGAGGCGAAGGTGAGGGAGATTCGCAACAACTTGAGGATAGCACAAACACACCAGAAGAGTTATGCTGATGTACGAAGAAGAGAACTCGTTTTCAACGTGGGAGACTATGTTTATCTCAAGGTGTCCCCTATCAGAGGACTTCGTCGGTTCAAGGTGAAAGGGAAGTTGTCACCTCGATACATCGGACCCTTTCAAGTTTTGGAAAGAAAAGGCGAAGTGGCGTACAAACTAGAGTTACCGGTTCATCTATCGGATGTGCACGATGTATTCCATGTGTCACAACTCAAGAAATGTCTGAGGACGCCTGAGGAGGTGTTACCCATGAATGAAGTGGATGTAGCTGAAGATTTGTCTTATGCCGAGCAACCATACAAGATTTTGGAGACGATGGAACGCCTCACCAGAAATAAAAGAATCCGGATGTGCAAGGTGCAGTGGAAGCATCACTCAGAAGAGGAAGCCACCTGGGAACGGGAAGATGAGCTTAAGGCACAATTTCCGGAATTGTTTTCTTAGAAACACCAATCTCGAGGACGAGATTTCTTTTAAGGGGGGTAGAGCTGTAACACCCCAAATTTTGATTCAAAACCCTAAACCATGTTCAAAGGGGAATTTAGAAATTTTTGGACGTGTTGCATGTTTTGCAAAAATTCAAATTCAAACTGGAATTCAAATTATACTCAAAACAGAAAAGAAATGGAAAAAGAAAAAGAGAAAACGGGAAAAAACTGGCCAGTGGGCCGAAACCCGCCAGCAGGCCCAGCTACTCCCGCGCAGCCCGCCCCCGCGCGCGCCGCGCTGCCTCTCACCGACGGGTGGGACCCACATGTCATCCCTAACCACGCGACCCCGGACTCTCTCCCGCACGCGCGATCGCAACCGATCGGGAAACCCGTCCCGTCGCCCGAATTCTGGACCCAGAGGACTCCAACTCGATCACAACAGACCCACCGCCCTCCCCCGGCTATAAAAACCCCCGATCCGATCAGTTTTTCCCACGCGATCGCCGATTTTTACTCCGGTGAGCACCGAGACTTCGCCGGTGAATTCTGGCCGATCTAAGCTCGGAAACTCTGATCTAACTCGCTGGTCTTGATCCACCGCCTCCGGGGAGCTTTGCAGGTGCAGAAAACTCGGAGAATTACGGTGTAAACACAGCGCCGACGAGCTTCGCCGTGGTTTTGCCTCGGACCTCGCCGCCGAGCACTTTCCAGGATCCCCGAGCTCGAGAAAACCCCCTAGGTGAGATCCCTGACCTCCCCTCTACCGATCTATGCCATAAGATCACAGTTCTAGGCAGAATTCTCGAGGATCCGAAACATTCCGGCGAGATCGCCGCTTCCCGCCGCCGTGCGCTGCCGGCAGCGCCGCCCGCGCTCGATCAGAGCGACGTGGCCGCTTGTGCGCCGTTTATTTTAAATCGCACGGTAGACTTTAAAACCCCGCGTACCGGTTCGATGTTATAATCTCAGCCGTTGGTTTAAAATCGGACGGTCCACGTCGACCCCGCGTTATAAAGACTGGAATTCTTACGTGCTACCCCCTGAGGTTCTCTGGAATTGAGAGCTAGCCCCGGAAACTTCAGATCTAGCCCCTGGAACTCCAGAAAATCATGTAAATCCATTTAAAAATCAGTTTTAACCCCTGGACTTAATAGAAATTAGGAAAAACACCTCTGATAAGTGTAGATAGACCCCTGGAAATTATGAAAATAATATTATAGACCCTGTAATGGGGTGAATTCATTATTTTAGCCTTGTTTAGTATTTAATTTAGAAAATTGAATATGTAACTAGTGTTTAAAGATTAAAAGGGGGACAAACATAATTGTCAAAATTAATTGAAAACTTTCTCAGTACTTAGAAAACTTTGGAGTGAGATAAAAATATATTTTTGGGCTGAAATAAATCTGTTTTATCTATTATTCACATTTATTAGTATAGGGACACATTTTTAAGTAAAGAATAGTTAAAGAAAAATAGGGAAAATAATTATGAAATAGTATACATCATAAGCCATGGTCAAAATATGATTTTAAATTATTTAGGACCAGAACCTAATCTGTTTAGGTGATGTGTATTACTAATTTAATAATAAAATACACAATTATGCATAGGAATATAAATCTGAAAATATAGCAACTAGTAAATGATAAATGGAGTTTCTAAAATACAAAGAATTCAGTTTAGGGTTGATAGAAATTGTGAAGGCACATTGTATGCAAGTATAAATGTGGACACCAAAAATAGGAATCATATATATACATGGTTAAAAGTGCATGCAAGCCACAACTTAACACACATAAAGTAACCACAACACATATAATGGTAAAGAACTTTTATAAATATGAATGTGTGGTTTGTATGAAGTAGAGGTGTGAACTATGTCTTATGATTGTTGTTTTCCTTTTGCTATGTGTGATGGTATGAAGTAGAACCTGTTCAAGAGCAAGTTATTCCTTTCCAAGATCAGGACTACCCATTTCAAGAGCAGCAAGAAGGAGGCAAGTGTCCTAGACCACTTTGATCCTATGCTAGGATGTGTAGATAGAATTATTTGCATTGTCAAGTTAAATATGAAACCCATGCTAGGAAGTTTCCCTAGAATTGCATTACCTTGTTTCCTTGAAGCTTGGGTTGGGATTTATTTTGTCATGTCATTTATACACATGCATATGCTTAGCCATGCTTAGAATGGGATATTTGGGATATGAGATCATCAGTTTATATTACCATACTCTTGAGTGAGACATTGTGAGTTATGTAGAGGTAGGGATCAAGGCAAGTTGGATGTTTTGGTTGTGTGCTGGGTGCACGAGACTTGGGTTTGTGTGTAGTACTTGCCTGGATCCTAAGGGCCGGTTCATGGAGCATGTAACCCGGCTTTACAGTGCCAACCACATGCTGAGATGGGGCAGCTTAGCCAATTAATTAGGTGTATCCCCGGCGTAGTATGGGTGTGTTGGATGGTGCGGGGAGTAGGTGTCAGCTGGACTACCATATGAACCGCAAGGCTCAAGAGGGGGCCACTGCAGCGGGGTTGGAGCCTCTTGTATGCTGTTAGGGGTGAAACCTCAGTGGGCCCACGCTCGTCGGGAATCTTGTAAAGGCTTCGTAGTGATCTCTTGGCCGCACACCTGGGAAGTGTGAATGTGGATCGTAGCCACTGGCATAATGGAGGTTCTTTTAGTCCACCCGGCAACGGGGGATGAAATCACTACTTGTGGGTACAGTGGTACAAACTCTGCAGAGTCAAAACTGTCTTGACAGCCGTGCTCACGGTTAAGAGCGGCCTGGACTTATTCATGATTAGAGGATTGATGGTTTTGGAAGTTAAGCGGGGAGCTTAACATTGGAAATGATGGTTATGGTTATTGGATTATGATGATGGGATGGGAGATTGGGACCATTTCACCTGTGTAGTAATGTAGGTGCTTAATAAGCTAAGGTGATAGGTATTAATTGCGTAGTGCTTTAACCATGAGTTCAACCTCTCCTTGTTCTAGCCATGCATGATATAATTTTCCCACACTTGCTGAGTACCATTGGTACTCAACCTTGCATATTTGTTGGTTTATATTGCTGCTCAGGTCAAGATAATGAGGTGGTGTATAATGACCAAGATTTTGGACCCGAGGAAGGCTTTTAGGTTCATGAAGACCCCGGGCAACGCCTGTGATGGAGCCCTAAAAGAATAATAGTCCGCTGCTAGTTTATTTACTTGTGATGAACTTATTATTGTCCATCGAGACATTTACTATGTAAGACTTACTTATATTCGACACCTGGCTTGTAATAAATGATGCTTCACTATTTGTCATCACATGTATGAGAAAATGATCCTGGCATACATGTGATATTCACTTGGTTGTTTCTTCGGAAAAACCGGGTGTGACACGGGTCCCCGTCCTCGGTTCTGGGGGATGGTCCCAGGCCCGGGATGTCCAGCCCCAGCATGGCGAATGGCCATGTGGGCTGGATCATCTGTACCGTCCAAGCCGGTGTATGGATCTGCTTGGCGTGGAACAGGCACGCCTAGCAGCTCTCGACCAGCTCGACGGCATCCTGAAGTGTTGCCGGCTAGTAGAAGCCATGCCGAAAGGCTTTACCGACAAACGTGCGTGAGGAAGAGTGACTCCCACATTCGCCTCCATGGATCTCAGCGAACAAGTCGCAGCCTTCCCCCTGGGTTATGCACCGCAATAGGATGTGGTTGGCGCCACGTCGGTAGAGATCCCCCCTACCGCCATGTGTCTCTTAGCCATACGCACAATCCGTTCAGCGGATACACGTTCATCAGGGAGGATATTGTCTTTCAAGTAGTCCCGGACCTCCGTGATCCATGCATCGGGTCTGACTTGAGCATCTGGATCTTGAGCGCTGGGTTGCACGGAGTCCCCAGTGACGCTTATGATCCTTGGCGGCGTCCATGGCCGCCGGGACTGCCAGCTTCGAGGTGCTGGTCTAGCCCCCTTCGCCCGGCTCGGCGGGCCGGGCTGTGGGCCGCAGCAACGTCCTCTCGAGGCCCCCTTCAGGCATAGTGGCTCCGGTGGGGGTCTTCGTTGAAAGGTCGTCAGCTGCGGCCTTGCTAGCGCGTGGTACATGGTGCAGGTCCAAGGCGAGGAGGTCTGTCTCCACCGTCTTGGTTGATAACCAGACTGGGAGCTGCCCTGAGCCAACGACTAGCAAAGAGGATGAGCACTTCACACTTTGCTATGTTGTTGGCTGCCTTGGAATTGAAACGCGCCACATACCCAGACTGCTCCCTCGATGGCGTGAGGAACAGTACGCTAGCATCGGCCCCCTGCTTTAGCAAGGAGCCGTCGACGAACATCATCCGGTAAGGTCTGGTGAAGGTCAGGGCTCAGGATCCTGTTTCATTGTCTTCGTGGCCCCCTGAGCGTGCGTCTACTTCAGCCACAAGTCAACTAGTGCTCGGTTAATGTCTGTATGACGGGAAAGGGAGCCTAGGTCAAACTTCAGTGGCTCCGCCGCCCATTTGGCGGCATTGTCCACTGCGTGGGGGATAGCTTTTAGCCTGAGGTGTCCGCCGGGCGCTCGATACTCGGGGGTCCCCAGGCTGCTTTGGACCTTCCGGGAAGCTCCGCTGATGTCCCGGGAGCTCCGGGGAGGGGTCCCATTGCACCTCCGGGAGGTCCCGCTGGTCCTCCGGGAGGTTGTGTCGGGGATCCTAGGTTGCTTCTTGGTAGCAAAACAGGTTACGGTGGTATGGGGTCAAAGCTATTGGCGCGAAGACCAGAAATTCGCGGGACCCCTAGCTACGCCGAGTCGGTTTATGCTGGGATTAGTAGGTAAAGGGTGCCCTTCAACTACTTCAGGCCAAGGGGTCTGATGGGAACCTTAGCAAGCATTTGGGAAGCGCAGCACATCACAGCCCGGCATCGAGTCTACTATTTGGTCTATCATAGGGAGAGAAAATAGGTCTTTAGGGCATGCCTTATTGATACTGGTGTAGTGGATGCGCCTCCAGAGCGCCTCGCTGGCCTTCGCCAAGCGCCGGGAGCGGCGGACTCTCCGTCTTGTCGGACGGCTGGGCGTCGGGAAAGACCTTTAAGTAGTGCTCAATCACCTCCCTAGGGATCTCTGGCCTCGGTGACGGCTGTCATGCAGCACATCGACCTTGTGCCGGAGGGGGGCAACGAGCACGCCTTCCTATTTGCTATCCAGGCCCCCGGCTACCCGGGTGGTCTGGGTGGCATCGGCGCTGATTCGGACGAGCCTTGTGGGGTCGTCGTCCTCATCGAGGGGTTGCACGCGGGGTGCTGTGGTAGAGGCACGGTGGCGTGCACTTGGGTGGAGCTGGTTTGGTTCTGCGCTGCCGAGGGTTGGCGCTCTAGTCGCTGTAAGCGCCTGAAGCTTTTCCAAGGCTAACACTGCGGCAGCACGGTCTCCACAAACCTTGAGGACGCCTGTCGGTGTAGGCATCTTCAAGACAAGGTAGCCGTAATGGGCTACAGCCATGAATCGGTACAGGGCTGGCCTGCCGATTATGGCATTGAAGGGGAGGTCAATCTCGGCCACGTCAAACAGAACGTACTCTGTCCGGTAGCTGTCCGGTGCCCCAAAGGTCACCGGGAGGCTGATGTGGCCGTAGGGAATGACCTGTCCCGGTCCCACCCCTGAGAACAGGCTCGATGGGGTGAGCTTGGCCATCGGGATCTGCATCTTCTGGAAGGCTGCGCGACTGATGAGGTTCAACCCAGCCCCGCCATCCACCAAAACATGGTACATCTTCATGTTGGCGATGGTGGGGGCCACCACGAGCGGCAGTTGGCCGGCCCCAGCCATGTTCCTGGGGCAGTTGGTGTCATCAAAGCTGATGGGGGTTCCCATCCACCTGAGGTGCGGTGCTGCACCTGGGAGGGGAGCCACCGACGCTACCGCTCGACGCAAGGCCTTAGCCGTGCTCCAGGACGGGGGGTCAGCGGACCCGCCGAAGATGACATAGAGCATCTTCCGGTGGTCGTCATCACTGGAACTGGAGCTCCCATGACTGCGCACTGCCTTTGTGGCGTGCTGAAGCTCCTGGAACTCCACCTGGTGGTCGACGCCGTCTCGGGCCTCAACCTTCTGCTTGCCGCCCCTTTGATCGTTGGGTGGGGCATCAGTTAGAGGCTGCTTCCCTTTCCGGAAGCGCTCCGCGAGCTTCTGGATTTCCCGGCATTCGGTAGCGGTATGATAGCTGGTGCCATGCACAGGGCATAATCCATTCTGGCCCCCGTCCGGGGCCGGTGGTTGTCGCGGCCTCTTGTCAGGGTGCGGCCCCCGAGCTCCACTGGGCGTCGCCGTTGCGACAACAGGGACCGCGGCTGATGTTTTTACGCTTCTTCCGTACGAAGCGCCGCCGGATCCCAGCTGACCCCCCGGCTTGGGGGCCGGCAGAGAGTGCCAGTTCCGTCCTTCGGCTGCTCTGGCACACTTGTCCGCCAGGTTGAAGAGTTCTGAGGCATCGCGGACCTCCCTGGTCGCGAGCTTCTCGAGCATCTTCCTGTCCCGAATGCCTTGCCGGAACGCCACCACCACCGAAGCGTTCTGAATATGCGGGATGGTGTTGCGTACCTGGGAGAACCGCTGGATGAAAGATCGCAGCGACTCCCCAGGCTGTTGCCTGACGGCGTGGAGGTCATGCTCCGTGCCGGGGCGGGTGTAGGCGCTGCCGAAGTTGGCGAGGAACTGCCGGCAGAGCTCTCCCCAGGAGGTTATGGAACCCTGAGGTAGATTCATGAGCCAAGACCGAGCTGGGCCGGTCAAGGCGACGGGGAAGTAGTTGGCCATGACAGCCTCATCCCCTCCTGTGGCAAGTACGGCGGTGGAGTAGATCTGGAGGAACTCCGCTGGGTTGACGCTACCGTCGTACTTCTCGGGCAGATGCGGGCGAAACTTGCGTGGCCACCTTGCGAAGCTAAGGTGGGGTGCAAGGGCCGCACATCCTGCACCTGCTGCTGCAGGTACTGGCATTGCGAACGCTTGGTTCACACTTGGCACCGCGTATCCCGGCATCGGCAAGGGTGCACCATAGGCCGGGGCCGCTGCTTGCGGCGCATATAGCTGTGGCATATGCTGCGCAGCATATGCCTGAGGCAGGGCTCGCGTGGTGAAGGCCTGCCCTTCCGGTTGTGTCGAGGCCGACGACATGCTGTTGCCAGCCTCATGGCTGCGACGCCTCTCTCGGCGTCGCTCGAGGTACACCCGGGCATCCTGGCCCAAGTGGCACCGTTCCAGTTTCCTTCGCAGGTCCGTCGACAGGAGCCTGGAGGAGCTGGAATCCGCCGTTAGCCCGTCAACCGTGGGTGTGCGCGTCAGCGACACAGCCGGTTGTCCTGTGCGCCGTCCTCGCCGAAACTGAGGGTTCGCGGCGGCGATGACGAGGCGGTCCACCTCACGGACCCATTGCTGGGTCGCTGAATGGGGCGCATCCCCCGCAGGTGGGTTGCGCAGCAGCGCTCTTGCTGCAGCTAGCGCACCTCCATGGTGTACGCTCAGCGCTGCAGAAGATCTCACACTGGTCGGGGCCTGCATAGCCGGAGTCGGCGTCGCCAGAGTCGGCTGCTGGCTACCAGCTTGTGCCGACACACTCCGTCCTGAGTGTGTCGACATGTACTCCCCAGTGGTCACGGTTCGCCGTGAACGCGGAGGGGGAGAGTTTGCCGCTGAAGGAAGCTTGGTCATCTTCGTTGGCGGAAACTCGTCGCGCTAGGAGAAAAGCCCCCTTCCTGGCGCGCCAAATGTCGAAGTGTGCGGTCGACACTTCCCCCGGGCCTGCACTGGGCAGCCCGCGGAGGTTCTTTTTTCGGAGGGGCTAGTCCCTAGCGGAGAGCTTGCGCAGATGGAACGAGTTAGTAAGAGCTTGACACGGCGAGTTTTCCGTGGTTCAGGCCGCCGGAGCGTAAAACCCTACGTCCACGGCGAGCTATGGAGCTCGCTGTATTGCTTGCTGCTCAGGGCCGAAGGCCTGAGCTTGGGGATGAGTTACAGCTTGAGAGTGTATGGCTAGCGTATGAGTTGCAAAATGCGAACCCTTGCTATCGACGCCTACCCGAGCCTTTTATAGTCCAAGACTCCGGCGGCTTACAAGGGGAGCCGGGACCCGACAGGTGGTCCCGGGAAGATTGTCTATTATCTACCGTATCTGCAGTTATGCCGGTAGTTGTCTCTGGCCGAAGGCTTCTGAGTCTTCACCTTGCCGCCCTGCCCATGCCGCATGCCAGTCGTAGCGGTTGATGACGGCGCAGGCGGCATGGGTTGTCTTGTCGCGATGTTTATTGGCTGACAGGTTCTGACACCGCGCGCCAGTCTGTGATGCGACTGGGCGCAACGGCACCTGACAGAAGCGTGCTCCGCGTCTTGGGAAGACGCGGGCCTTGAATACCCTGTACGGGCAAGGTATGGGGCGTATTTATGCCCGCTGCCTACCGCTCGTGTGACGCCCTCAATTCTGTGGAAAACCACGGAACTGAGAACTAATGCATATGTGTGCCCAGGATGTTTATCACACATACACATACGTTCCACAAACTGAATTCAGATTATATATTACCACGAATAACATAGTTTATTACAACACCTCATGAGTCTTGGACTCATGCTCACAGCGGAAGTCCTTATCTCTACGCAGCGGAATCCTTATTCAAATGCGGAAGCAAAAACTAATGCGGAAGCAAAGCTAAGCAGAAGTGGCTCCATCTCTATTCCTTCCACAGGCAAGGTTGAGAACAGATCACACGCCATAATGCTCTACCCGGTCTTCATAGTAGCCTTCTCTTGCTGTTGATGAAGAAATAATAATGCAAGTTTGAGCACAATGATGTACTCAGCAAGTGCGGGAATAACACATGATATGCAGCTTATAAACAAGGTAGGTATAAAAGGCTTATTTGCAGAAAAGCAAATTTATAAAACCATTGATAAAACAGCAACTTAACTTTAGATGAATGTAGTCTCAGCATGTGTTAAATTACCAACATACCTCCATCACTTCCCGTGTTCCATCCGAATATTAACCAATCCTTTACTCATACTCACGAATACCTCCTCGTATTCGCTACCATCTCATCTCATAAAACAACCTCGTCTAGCACCGAGACCAATCTCATGTCATGACCCATTAGTCATGCAACCATCTCATCTCCCAGACTTAACAGTTCCAAACCAATAACCATAACCGAGAACCTTCCTAATAACCATTCCAATAATCATCCCAATAATCATCCCAACTAATCATCCCAACTAATCATGGCAGTTTAGCCAGGTGCTCATGACCGTAAGCTCGGCTATCATGATAGTTTTAGACTCTGCAGAGTTTGCACCTCTTTACCCACAAGTTTGTGGTTTCGTCACCCGTCGGCGACTGCAGAACCTCCATTATACCAGTACACATCCGTCGGTGTATGGTCAAGAGATCACAAAATAGCCTTTACAAAGGGGTTACTAGATGTATGGACTCACTAAGGTTTCACCGGCAGGCTAGATAGGGGTCGGACCTCTTTCCAATTGCGGAGGTGACCCCCGAGCCTGCCACGTATCCAGTTTAGCGTCGGACCTCTCCAATCTCTTTGGGGATGAGTTCCGAACACACCACGTGATCTGCTGGTCGTGAAAGTTGCCTTCGGTGCTCTCAGAAAGCTTTACTGGCTATCCTTTTGATACTTGTTTCTGTTCCCTCTTTTCTAAAAATGTTCTTCTTCTTCATAAACATGAACATATGCTGACACCCGAGATGAGGGTGTCACAAATCTACCCCCCTTAAATTGAATCTCGCCCTCGAGATTCGTTAGTAGAAAATAGATAGGGGAATTCAGCCTTAATATCCTCTTCACGCTCCCATGTGGCTTCAGCTTCAGTGTGATGGCTCCATTGTACCTTGCACCATCGAATCACTTTGTTTCGGGTGACCCTTTCTTTTACGCCCAAGATTCGGATAGGGTGTTCTGCGTAAGTCAAGTCCTCTTGAAGTTTAAGTTCTCCCATTGATACTTGTTCCTCTGGTATTCTCAAGCACTTCTTGAGCTGGGATACATGAAACACATCATGTACGTCGCAGAGGTGGTTTGGGAGCTCTAGTTGATAGGCTACTTCTCCTCGCTTGTCCAAAATCTTAAATGGTCCGATGTAGCGAGGCGCTAGTTTGCCTTTGACGTTAAAACGTCGTTGGCCTCGGATAGGCGATACCTTAAGGTATACGAAGTCTCCAACTTCGAAGGTCAACTTCCTTCGCCTGTTGTCCGCATAGCCTTTCTGTCGTGACTGAGCAGCCTTTAAGTTCTCCCGTATCGTTTGGACTTGCTTTTCAGCCTCTTGTAGTACTTCGGGTCCAAACACCTGGTTCTCTCCAGTCTCGGTCCAGAACAGTGGCGTTCTACACCGTCTACCATATAAGGCTTCGAAAGGCGACATCTTCAAGCTAGCTTGATAGCTGTTGTTATAGGAGAACTCGGCATACGGTAAACTCCTATCCCAACTACGCCCACGTTTCAAGGCGCAAGCTCTCAGCATGTCCTCCAAAATTTGTTTCGTCCTCTCGGTTTGCCCATCTGTTTGTGGGTGATAGGCGGAGCTAAAATCTAGTCGTGTACCCATGGCTCTCTGCAGTTTCCTCCAGAATCTAGAGGTAAACTGAGAACCTCGATCTGAGACTATCCTCTTCGGAACTCCATGACGGCACACGATCTGCTCCATGTACAACTCTGCCAACTGTGTAACGTTGTAACTGGTCTTCACCGGAAGAAAATGGGCGGTTTTCGTCAACTGGTCTACAATGACCCAGATGGAATCGTATCCTGACTGAGTCCTTGGCAGTCCGACGATGAAGTCCATACTGATGTCTTCCCATTTCCATTCAGGTATTTTCAAAGGTTGCAACAATCCAGCGGGTTTTTGATGTTCGACTTTTACCCGTTGGCATGTGTCGCATAGGGCAACGTATTCGGCTATATCCCTTTTCATACCATCCCACCAATAGCAAGTTTTCAAGTCCTTGTACATTTTGGTGCTCCCCGGATGTATGGAATAGGGTGAATCATGTGCCTCCTTCAATATTATGTCGCGAAGGCGTCTTAGGTTTGGCACACAAATCCTTTTTCCTAGCCAAAGCGTACCCTTTTCATCCTCTTTGAAATCCTTCTCAATCCCTTGTCGGATTCTTTCCTTGATTTCCTTGATCCCCTCGTCCGTTGCTTGTCCCTTTCTTATTTCTTGCTCCAATGAGGAGTGGATCTCCATCATTTCCATGCTATTCAAGAATCCGAGGTGTAACCGTTCGAACTCCTTTCGAAGTTCGGGTGGTAGCTCCCGAACCGTGAGTTGGTGGCATGCTCCCTTTCTGCTCAATGCGTCAGCGACCACATTGGCCTTCCCGGGGTGGTAGTTGATTCCCACATCATAATCCTTTATAAGTTCTAACCATCGACGTTGCCTCAAATTCAAGTCCGTTTGTGTAAATATGTACTTGAGGCTTTTATGATCCGTATAGATCTCACATCGATGACCAAGGATATAATGTCTCCAAATCTTCAATGCATGCACCACTGCTGCTAACTCCAAATCATGAGTAGGATAGTTAAGCTCATGCTTCTTTAATTGTCGTGAGGCATAGGCTACCACTTGTCCTTCCTGCATGAGTACACACCCGAGCCCTTGTCTGGATGCGTCACAATATATGTCAAAGCTCTTTCTTACGTCTGGCAATACCAGAACTGGTGCTGTGGTTAGCCTTTTCTTGAGTTCCTCAAAACTTTCTTGGCAGGCTTGTGTCCATTGAAAGACTTTTCCCTTCATTAGCAACTCCGTCATAGGTTTTGCTATTTTAGAGAAGTCTTTAATGAAGCGCCGATAGTATCCTGCCATCCCAAGGAAACTCCGAATATCCCTCACGCTCCTCGGTTGGTCCCATTTTAGAACATCTCTCACCTTTCCAGGATCAACTGATACCCCTTCCTTGGAGATGATGTGGCCTAGGAAAGATATTTCCTTAAGCCAAAATTGACACTTGTTGAGTTTGGCATACAACTGATGCTCACGCAACTTCTGCAATGTCAATCTCAGATGTTCTTCATGCTCCTCCTTACTTTTTGAATACACCATAATGTCGTCGATGAAAACCACGACGAACTTGTCCAAGTACTCCATGAAAACCTTATTCATAAGGTTCATGAAGTATGCGGGTGCATTCGTTAATCCAAAGGACATAACAGTATATTCATATGAACCATACCGCGTCCGAAAGGCTGTCTTAGGTATATCGGAGGGCTTAATCTTCAGCTGGAAATATCCCGACCGAAGATCAATCTTGGAGAACACTTGGGCTCCTTTCATTTGATCGAACAGGTCCTCTATACGGGGCAGAGGGTATTTATTCTTGATTGTTACCTCGTTGAGAGACCTGTAGTCCACGCACATTCTTTGGGTTCCGTCCTTCTTGTCCACGAAGAGTACCGGAGCTCCCCATGGTGACGAGCTTGTACGGATAAAACCCTTCTCCAACTGTTCTTGAATTTGCTTCTTTTGTTCAACTAACTCGTTGACGGGCATCCTATATGGTCTCTTAGCTATGGGTGCAGTTCCAGGTACCAAATCTATGGCAAACTCAATGTCCCGGTCAGGTGGTATACCTGGAAGTTCTTCCGGGAACACATCCGAAAATTCTTGAACCACTGGAATGTTGTCCAATGCTACTCCTTCAACATGGTTCAGATCCGCTCGTTCGGTCGCCTGCGGGGCTGACTCAAACTCGACACGGATACCGTGTTCGTTTGTCAACTGCACGCTTCTCTCAGCGCATTGGATTACTCCATTGTGCTTGCTTAACCAGTCCATTCCGAGTATGATGTCAATTCCATGGGAGTCCAAGACAATAAGGTTAGCAAGGAAATCTACCCCCCTAATTTTAAGGCTTACCTTAGGACATACTATACTAGTCCTCATTTCTCCTCCGGGAGAATTAACTAACATAGCAAATTCTAGGTGGGATACGGGTAGATGATGTTTGGCAACATATTTGGATGATATGAAGGAATGCGATGCTCCGGAATCAAATAAAATGGTGGCTGGGTTGGAGTTGGCAAGGAACATACCAATTGCGACGTCCTCAGCCTGTTGTGCTTCCTCAGCAGTGACATGGTTAACGTGGCCACGAGCATAGTTCTGCGGTCCACGGTTCCTTTGGTTGTCTCCTCCGTTTGGTCGCTGGTTTTGCTTGGGCACGTTACCTTGCTGTCCAGGGCCTCTCTTCGGGCACTGGTTAGCGAAGTGGCCTACTTCCCCGCATGCAAAGCATGCCCTGTTGCCTACGGCAGCAGGTACGTTGGGGCGGGGGTTTTGAACAGGAGCGCCATTGTTAGGCCGGGGCGCAGGAGGCATGGGCACACGAGGTGCCGGGGCAACGGGCCGTTGCTGTGCTGGCTGACCAGGGCGGTACGTAGGAGTGGTCGATCCATACTGCGGTGCAGGGGGCATGTATCTAGGTCGTACGTTGCTCCCTTGGGGCTGGTATGGGATCTTCCTTTTGCACTCGCGCTCGATCTCTCGGATCTTGTTTTCAACCACAATAGTCTTATCAACTAGCTTCTGGAAGCTTACATAGTCATTGTTGAGGAGCTGAACCTGAATCTCATTGTTCCACCCTCTCATGAACAGGTACTGCTTCCTCTGATCTGAGTTGACATCTTCGGGGGCATATCGGGACAGTTGTATGAACTTGTTGAGATACTCGTTCACACTTTTCTGCCCTTGGCGGAGACCTTCAAACTCCTGCCTCTTGATCATCATTACGCCAACAGGGATGTAGTGGGAGCGGAAACTTTCCTTGAACTCAGTCCAAGTGATTGTCTCCGGGTTGGCATGGGCGTTGCTCAAGGGATCCCACCAGTCAGCAGCTGCTCCCATCAGTTGGTGCGATGCAAAGAGAACCTTCTCTCGGTCGTTGCACTGAACAATGGCAAGCTTCTTCTCCATGGATTTCAACCAATCATCGGCCTCCATTGGATCGCTTGCTTGAGCAAAGGTGGCTGGTCGAGTCCTCATGAACTCTCCCAGCCTGTTATGAGCCGGTGGTGGTGGTGGCGGTGGTGCCGGAACGGGGTGTTGGTTGGCCTGCAACTGACCCAAAGTTTGGATCATGGTTTGCATAAGCTGGTTTTGCATGGCCATCAACCTTTCTAGGTTGTTTTCGCCAGCTCCGGGGTTAGCAGGAACTTCCTCGTGGTCATCTTCCTGGACGTTCCTTCGGCTGGCGTTTCCTCTCACCATCTGTGAGGGGGAACGAAATAGAATAGAAGGTTAGATAGGTCCTTTCAACTATATGCATCAAGGTGAGCTGGACTATATATATTAGCCCTTATGAGAATGTGATCAAGTGCCGAAGCATTTCACTCCTCTTTCTTCTTACGTGTGGATATGGACAACGTTTCTGAGACGTCCCACTATTCACACTAAGCACATATTCACAATTAATCATTACAAGGGCCCACTCAACTCCTATTCAAGGATGGTTCCCTATGCCAAGGTGGTTTCAAAGCCAATCTAAGTTATTCACCCTAGGATGATTCCCTTGGTCAGTGTGGCTTAGCTACCTATGACTTCTATTCAGGGGTGTAACTTGCTGTCCACCCGTGGCTCTAATATCAATCTAAGGCTTCTATCTTAGGCGTGTAACCTACTGTCAACCCGTGGCTCTGATACCAATCTGTGACGCCCTCAATTCTGTGGAAAACCACGGAACCGAGAACTAATGCATATGTGTGCCCAGGATGTTTATCACACATACACATACGTTCCACAAACTGAATTCAGATTATATATTAACACGAATAACATAGTTTATTACAACACCTCATGAGTCTTGGACTCATGCTCACAGCGGAAGTCCTTATCTCTACGCAGCGGAATCCTTATTCAAATGCGGAAGCAAAAACTAATGCGGAAGCAAAGATAAGCAGAAGTGGCTCCATCTCTATTCCTTCCACAGGCAAGGTTGAGAACAGATCACACGCCATAATGCTCTACCCGGTCTTCATAGTAGCCTTCTCTTGCTGTTGATGAAGAAATAATAATGCAAGTTTGAGCACAATGATGTACTCAGCAAGTGCGGGAATAACACATGATATGCAGCTTATAAACAAGGTAGGTATAAAAGGCTTATTTGCAGAAAAGCAAATTTATAAAACCATTGATAAAACAGCAACTTAACTTTAGATGAATGTAGTCTCAGCATGTGTTAAATTACCAACATACCTCCATCACTTCCTGTGTTTCATCCGAATATTAACCAATCCTTTACTCATACTCACGAATACCTCCTCGTATTCGCTACCATCTCATCTCATAAAACAACCTCGTCTCGCACCGAGACCAATCTCATGTCATGACCCATTAGTCATGCAACCATCTCATCTCCCAGACTTAACAGTTCCAAACCAATAACCATAACAGAGAACCTTCCTAATAACCATTCCAATAATCATCCCAATAATCATCCCAACTAATCATCCCAACTAATCATGGCAGTTTAGCCAGGTGCTCATGACCGTAAGCTCGGCTATCATGATAGTTTTAGACTCTGCAGAGTTTGCACCTCTTTACCCACAAGTTTGTGATTTCGTCACCCGTCGGCGACTGCAGAACCTCCATTATACCAGTACACATCCGTCGGTGTATGGTCAAGAGATCACAAAATAGTCTTTACAAAGGGGTTACTAGATGTATGGACTCACTAAGGTTTCACCGGCAGGCTAGAATCTCCAATTCTCCCACCCACGGGCCCCCTCTTGTGCCATGCGGTTCCCAGGGCAGTCCTCACTCGACTCCCATTCCCCGCGCCTTCACAGTCCATAACACTCTAGCAACTTACCTAATTACTCAGCTAAGCCGCACCCATACTTGGCCTTGTGGTGGCACTGTTATCCTGGCATGTGCATGCATGAACCGGTCCTTAGATCTATGGCAAGCAAAACCACCATCTCATGCTACCTCATTCACAAACCCAATCTTGCCTAGATCTCCCTCCGATCCATGTTCATTATTAACATCAGTTTTCCCCTTATTATTATGAGTGCTGTCGGTACCTGAGATATGGGGTACCCCCGCGCACAGGGTAAAATGCCTAAGGTGCTCGCCCTTCTCCGCAGGGAGAGCTCCGAAGGCGCCACGCGTCTGGCGGGGCCGGACCTCCCTCTCCTCAGAGGAGAGCTCCGGGCCCGCCACGTGGCATACAGAAGCCGGACCTCCCCCTCCGCGGGAGAGAGGTCCGAAGACGCCACGCGTCCAGCGGGGCCGGACCTCCCTCTCCTCAGAGGTGAGCTCTGGGCCCGCCACGTGGCGTGCAGAAGCCGGACCTCCCCCTCCGCGGGAGAGAGGTCCGAAGGCGCCACGCGTCCAGCGGGGCCGGACCTCCCTCTCCTCAGAGAAGAGCTCCGGACCCGCCACGTGGCTAGAAGAACGGTGCTGCCTGCCCCCCAGCGGTAGGCAGCGGGCGTAAAAGCGCTCCTCACCTTGCCCGTACAAGGTATTCAAGGCCCGCGTCTTCCCAAGACGCGGAAACGCGGAGCACGCGCCTGTCAGGTGCCGTTGCGTCCAGTCGCATCACAGACTGGCACGCGGTGTCAGAACCTGCCAGGTAATAAATGCCGCGACAAGACATCCCATGCCGCCTGCGCCGTCATCAACCACTATGACTAGTGCACGGCATAGGCAGGGCGGCAAAATGAAGACTCAGAAGCCTTCGACCAGAGGCAACCACCGGCGTAACTACAGATACGGTAGATAATAGACAATCTTCCCGTGACCACCTGTCGGGTCCCGGCTTCCCTTGTAAGCCGCCCGAGCCTTGGACTATAAAAGGCTCGGGTAGGCGTCGATAGCAAGGGTTCGCATTCTGCAACTCATACGCTAGCCATACACTCTCAAGCTGTAACTCACCCCCAAGCTCAGGCCCCCGGCCCTGAGCAGCAAGCAATACAGCGAGCTCCATAGCTCGCCGTGGACGTAGGGTTTTACGCTCCGGCGGCCTGAACCACGTAAAACTTCCTGTGTCAAGCTCTCACTAACTCGTCCATCCGCGCAAGCTCTCCGCTAGGAACTAGCCTCTCCAAAAAAAGAACCTCCGAGGGCTGCCCAGTGCAGGCCCGGGGGAAGTGTCGATCGCACACTTCGACATTTGGCGCGCCAGGTAGGGGGCTTTTCCCCTAGCGCGACGAGTTTCCGCCGACGAAGATGACCAAGCTCCCTTCAGCGGCAAACTCTCCCCCACCGCATTCACGGCGAACCGTGACCAGCGGGGAGTACATGTCGACGCACTCATGACGGAGTGTGTCGGCACAAGCGGGTAGCCAGCAGCCGACTCCGGCAACGCCGACTCCGGCTATGCAGGCCCCGACCAGCGTGAGGTCTTCTGCAGCGCTGAGCGTACACCATGGAGGTGCGCTAGCTGCAGCAAGAGCGATGCTGCGCAACCCACCTGCAGGGGATGCGCCCCATTCAGCGACCCAGCAATGGGTCCGCGAGGTGGACCGCCTCGTCGTCGCCGCCGCGAACCCTCGGTTTCGGCGAGGGCGGCGCCCGGGGCAACCGGCTGTGTCGCTGATGCGCACACCCACGGTTGACGAGCTAACGGCAGATTCCAGCTCCTCCAGGCTCCTGTCGATGGACCTGCGAAGGGAACTGGAACGGTGCCACTTGGGGCAGGACGCCCGGGTGTACCTCGAGCGACATCGAGAAAGGCGTCGCAACCATGAGGCAGGCGACAGCATGTCGTCGGCCTCGACGCAACCAGAAGGGCAGGCCTTCGCCATGCGAGCCCCGCCTCAGGCATATGCTGCGCAACATATGCCACCACCATATGCGCCGCAAGTAGCGGCCCCGGCCTACGGTGCAGCCTTGCCCATGCCGGGATACGTGGTGCCAGGTGCGAACCACCTGTTCGCAGCGCCAGTACCTGCAGCAGCAGGTGCAGGATGTGCGGCCCTTGCACCCTACCTTCGCTTCACACGGTGGCCGCGCAAGTTTCGCCCGCACTTGCCCGAGAAGTACGACGGAAGCGTCAACCCAGCGGAGTTCCTCCAGATCTACTCCACTGCCGTACTTGCTGCAGGAGGCGATGAGGCTGTCATGGCCAACTACTTTCCCGTCGCCTTGACCGGCCCAGCCCGGTCCTGGCTCATGAATCTACCCCAGGGGTCCATAACCTCCTGGGGTGAGCTCTGCCGGCAGTTCGTCGCCAACTTCGGCAGCTCCTACACCCGTCCCGGCACGGAGCTCGACCTCCACGCCGTCAAACAACAACCTGGGGAGTCGCTGCGCTCTTTCATCCAGCGGTTCTCTCAGGTGCGCAACACCATCCCACATATCCAAAGTGCCTCTGTGGTGGTGGCGTTCAGACAGGGTGTCCGGGACGAGAAAATGCTCGAGAAGCTCGCGACCAGAGAGGTCAGCGACGTCTCGGAGCTCTTTAGCCTGGCGGACAAGTGCGCCAGAGCAGCCGAAGGGCGGAACTGGCACGCACTGCCGACCTCCGAGTCAGGAGGGCAGCCCGGGTCCGGTGCTGCTGCCTATGGGGGTGGCAAGAAGACCAAGAACCGGGGGAATGGGAAGATGAAGTCACCATTCACGGCCCCCGTCACCGCAGCTGCGACAACCAGTGGAGCTCGGGGCCGCGCCCCGACAAGAGGCAGCGGCAATCACCGGCCCCAGACAGTGGCCAAGGCGGGCTATGCCCCGTTCATGGCACCTGCAACCATACAGATGCCGAGTGCTGGGAGATCCAGAGGCTCGCAGAGCGCTTCCGCAATGGAAGACAGCAGAGGGCTGAAGCACCGCCCTACCCTCAGAGGGATGGCAAACAGAAGGCCGATGCCCCAGTCACCGCTGCCCACCAGGTGGGGTTCCAGGAGCCTCAGCGTGTCATAAAGACTGTGCATGACGGTGAGGACTCCAGTTCCGACGGTGATGGGCCAAGGTGTTAGCCAGCTACGGCACGCCTCCGTGCCTCGAACATACCTCTCGGGGGCTGCCTAGGGTCCATCAACCCCTTGAAGGCCTTGCCAGAAGGGGGGGGACGCCTTAGGTCATCCAAGGCGAGCCCGGGTCCACCTACCCCTTGAAGGCCTTAGCCAGAAGGGGAGAACTCCCCGGGGGACCCCGAGAGAAGCCACGCAGGACCTGATCCAGCGTGAAGACAACAACTTCGACAAGACTCGGCTTGCGGGGAACACCCCACAACGCAAGGTCTGGGCTAATGCTCTAAACACTACCGCCAAAGAACCAAACGCGACGGGGGCCCGCAAGAGGGCAGCCTGGTGAAGTGGCACGCTATATTCCAAGAAGGACCCATAAGCTCTCCCCCAGCAGGGAAGGTCCCTTCCGAGTCATGAAAGCTGCCACCCCAGGTACACATGCCTTTCAACCGAGAGTGGGATCCATTCCCAAAAATCCTAGCCATGGAGCAACACTGTAAGTCCTACTTACTGAGCATCGGTAGAACAGGGTTATTCACTTCTGTAATAGACTCCATAGAACTTAGGAACAGAGCTCGGGGTAGCTAAGTCTCAAAGGACGGTACAGGACTACGTCCAGTTTAGCCTGGTTCCGACCCTAAGCGCGTAGAGTCTTGCTTCCCTTGTAGACGAGGCGGAACATTGCCCCCACGAACAGCCAGAATTCCACCTATGGGCGCAAATACAGAGACCTGTTCTACTTAGCTCCTTCTCATGCGATCATTTAAATTATGCATTAATTTTTATGATCGCACTATCTCTGTATGTTCATCATACGTCTAGCTCCACCTCTCCTGCGCTCATCCATAGTCGGCATTTGCTATCCCCCCGAAGGCGGCTGCGCTTGAGGCACCTGCCGATGGCCGAGTGAGTCTCTCGGGCCTCCCCCAGTCAGGTGTTGCGGTGTCAGTTGGTCACCTCCAGGAAAGGCCAGCGTTGTGCATGGGGGGTCCAGGGTGCGTATCCAGCTTAGCCGGCCCAGAGCCCAAAGCATGCGCATCCTGCTCTCCGGAGGTCCAGGGGAGTACGTCCGCTTTGCCTGGTCATGAACCCAAAGCGTGTGCACTCTGCTTCCCCAGCGCATGGCCCGGTTGACGGGCTAACGGCGGATTCCAGCTCCTCCAGGCTCCTGTCGACGGACCTGCGAAGGGAACTGGAACGGTGCCACTTGGGGCAGGACGCCCGGGTGTACCTCGAGCGACGCCGAGAAAGGCGTCACAACCAGGAGGCAGGCGACAGAATGTCGTCGGCCTCGACACAACCAGAAGGGCAGGTCTTCGCCATGCGAGCCCCGCCACAGGCATATGCTGCACAGCATATGCCACAACCATATGCGCCGCAAGTAGCGGCCCCGGTCTATGGTGCAGCCTTGCCCATGCCGGGATACGCAGCGCCAGGTGCGAACCAAGTGTTCGCAGCGCCTATACCTGCCGCAGCAGGTGCAGGATGTGCGGCCCTTGCACCCCATCTTCGCTTCGCAAGGTGGCCACGCAAGTTCCGCCCGCACCTGCCCGAGAAGTATGACGGCAGCGTCAACCCAGCGGAGTTCCTCCAGATCTACTCCACCGCCGTACTTGCCGCAGGAGGGGACGAGGCTGTCATGGCCAACTACTTCCCCGTCGCCTTGACCGGCCCAGCCCGGTCTTGGCTCATGAATCTACCTCAGGGGTCCATAACCTCCTGGGGTGAGCTCTGCCGGCAGTTCGTCGCCAACTTCGGCAGCTCCTACACCCGTCCCGGCACGGAGCTTGACCTCCACGCCGTCAAACAACAACCTGGGGAGTCGCTGCGCTCTTTCATCCAGCGGTTCTCTCAGGTGCGCAACACCATCCCACATATCCAAAGTGCTTCTGTGGTGGTGGCGTTCCGGCAGGGTGTCCGGGACGAGAAAATGCTCGAGAAGCTCGCGACCAGAGAGGTCCACGACGTCTCGGAGCTCTTCAGCCTGGTGGACAAGTGCACCAGAGCAGCTGAAGGGCGGAACTGGCACGCACTGCCGACCTCCGAGTCAGGAGGGCAGCCCGGGTCCGGTGCTGCTGCCTATGGGGGTGGCAAGAAGACCAAGAAACGGGGGTGGCAAGATGAAGTCACCATTCGCGCCCCCGTCGCCGCAACTGCGACGACCAGTGGAGCTCGGGAGCCACGCACTGACAAAAGGCAGCGGCAGTCACCGGCCCCAGACAGTGACCAAGGCGGGCTATGCCCCGTGCATGGCGCCTGCAACCATACGGCTGCCAAGTGCTGGGAGATCCAGAGGCTCGCAGAGCGCTTCCGCAAGGGAAGACAGCAGAGGGCTGAAGTACCGCCCTACCCTCAGAGGGATGGCAAACAGAAGGCCGACGCCCCAGTCACCGCTGCCCACCAGGTGGGGTTCCAGGAGCCTCAGCGTGTCATAAAGACAGTGCATGGCGGTGAGGACTCTAGTTCCGACGGTGACGGGCCTGGGCGTTAGCCAACTACAGCACGCCTCAGTGCCTCGGACATACATCTCGGGAGCCGCCTAAGGTCCGTCAACCCCTTGAAGGCCTTGCCATAAGGGGAAGACGCCTTAGGTCATGCAAGGCGAGCCCGGGTCCGCCTACCCCTTGAAGGCCTTAGCCAGAAGGGGAGAACTCCCCGGGGGCCCCCGAGAGAAGCCACGCAGGACCTGATCCAGCGTGAAGATAACAACTTCGACAAGACTCGGCTTGCAGGGAATACCCCACAACGCACGGTCTCGGCTAATGCTCTAAGCACTACCGCCAAAGAACCAAACGCGACGGGGGCCCGCAAGAGGGCAACCTGGTGAAGCGGCACGCTATATTCCAAGAAGGACCCATAAGCTCTCCCCCAGCAGGGAAGGTCCCTTCCGAATCATGAAAGCTGCCGCCCCAGGTACACATGCCTTTCAACCGAGAGTGGGATCCATTCCCAAAAAAATCCTTGCCATGAAGCAACACTGTAAGTCCTACTTACTGAGCATCGGTAGAACAGGGTTATTCACTTCTGTAATAGACCCCATAGAACTTAGGAACAGAGCTTGGGGTAGCTAAGTCTCAAGGGACGGTACAGGACTACGTCCAGTTTAGCCTGGTTCCGACCCTAAGCGCGTAGAGTCTTGCTTCCCTTGTAGACGAGGCGGAACATTGCCCCCATGTACAGCCAGAATTCCACCTATGGGCACGAATACAGAGACCTGTTCTACTTAGCTCCCTCTCATGCGCTCATTTAAATTATGCATTAATTTTTATGATCGCACTATCTCTGTATGTTCATCATACGTCTAGCTCCCCCTCTCCTGCGCTCATCCATAGTCGGCATTTGCTATCCTCCCGAAGGCGGCTGTGCTTGAGGCACCTGCCGATGGCCGAGTGAGTCTCTCGGGCCTCCCCCAGTCAGGTGTTGCGGTGTCAGTTGGTCACCTCCAGGAAAGGCCAGCGTTGTGCATGGGGGGTCCAGGGTGCGTATCCAGCTTAGCCGGCCTAGAGCCCAAAGCATGCGCATCCTGCTCTCTGGAGGTCCAGGGGAGTACGTCCGCTTTGCCTGGTCATGAACCCAAAGCGCGTGCACTCTGCTTCCCCAGCGCATGGCCCGGTACTAGGGATCGGACGGCCGTACCCGGACCTCGGAGGGAGCCGGAGCTCCGGCGCCTCGTGCACAGAATTGCCCAAGCCCTGTATAGCGGGCCAGGACCATAAGACGGATAAGACTAGGAGACAGGAGGGGAGGACCCCCCGAGGAGAATTACGTTTCCTCTACCTGTGTGCAGGACCTACAGGTTACGGCAACAGGGACTACATGAAGCGGGGGAAAGGAGCTACCAGCTACACCGGCCTGGGACTGGAAGGACCGGGACCCGCCCCTCCAGCAGGGGCGGGGCCCGGGGGCCCCGCGTGTCCAGCAGGCCCGGAACTCTCTCCTTCCTTGAGGAGGGCTCCGGGCTCGCCACGTGGCAGGCAGGAACCGGACCTCCCCCCTCAGCGGGAGGGCGCCGAAAGCCCTACGTGTCCAACATGACCGGAGCTCCCATCTCTTGAGGAGGAGCTCCGAACCCACCACGTGGCCGGCAGATTTGGAGCCCCCCATAGGGCGAGGTTCGGAGACCTCCAGGGGCCCCTAACACGGTTAGGACCCGGGGAGGTGTCTGTGCGAAGCTCCGAGATTGGAAATGACCTCTGTGTACCTTGCGGAGCTAAGGACTCAGCCAGGCAAAGCCAAGAAGGAGGGAAAAAGCATCACAGACACAAGTATCCAAGAGAGTCAAATTAAGCAAGGCTCCTTGAGCTGGACTACAGACTCGATAAAAAAGGGAGAAGCAAGTCCTAAGGACCTCCCGGCTCTCGCCGGAACCTTGCGGCTACAAGGGCGGCCACATCCTCGACCTCAGCCCTGGCAGCTTCCTCCCGCTCCGCGGCTGGGCCCTCTCTTGCAGGCTCCAGTGAGAAAGAGGGGTCGCGGCTCTTGAAGCACGCCAGCACATGCGAGGCGACCTCTAAAGCTAAGCCGCGGCCCTCGGCTTCAAGCTCGCTGGCGACCACCGAGTCGAGTCTGTCCAGCTTGGCGCCGATCGACTCCAATGCAGGGATCACCTCTGCCATCTGCGATGCGGGAGTTGCGGCCCTCACCGGACTGAAACCAAGAGGGATCAGGGCAGACCCCGCTCGATCCACGAAGCTTGAGACCGCAAGGGCCTCGGAGAACCGTAGGGCTGAGAGCTCCTCCACCTCGCGGCGGGCCGCCCGCAGAGCCTCCAGGTTCCTCTCGGAGAATTCCTTCTCCTTGGCCGCCAGGGAACTCTCCCGAAGGCGGAGAGTCTCGGCTAGCCGCTCCAACTCAGCGGCCCTGAAGCCGGCAGTCAACTCCCGGTCCAAGACCGCCCGGCGATCATGGGAGACCTGTTCATCCCTCAAGTCAAGGTCTGCCTTCAGAATCTCCAGCTCCTCCATCCGAGCTCGGAGGTCATCCTCGCCCGCAGCCAGCTGCGCGGCGACGCTCTCTGCCTCAGCTGCCACGGAACGCTCCCGCTCCTCAACGGCGAGTTCGCGGCGCTCCAACCGCTGCCGTATTTCCAAAGCAGCAGAGAGGCTCTCTTCGGCCCGGGTGTGAGCCTCCAGGGCCTCCCTGTTGATCCGCCGTGACTGGGTGTCCATGCGGTCAACAGCCCGCTTCATCCGGTCGACAAGCGTTTCCCTGAAGTCGAGCAACTCCCGCCTGGAGTCGAGCTCGCTCTTAACCTTCGCGGTCCTCTCCCGCAAAAGGTTCCCCCAGGTGAGGAGGCGGTACCGTTCAACCGTATACTCCTCCCGCTCGCGCCCTAGTGCAGCCAAGACCTGCCGGACGCTCGACTCGGCAAGCGCGAAGGCGTCCGCCAGAGGCAATGGAGCAACAGAGGCTGGGGCAGTCCCTCCGACCTCCTCCATTACCTCGTCCTCAGGAAGAGCCGACGCGCCAGCCGCCGAGACGAGACGCCGATCAGGAGAAGCTGGCTCCGCGGCGCTGGCAGCCAGGCCAGCTGGGCTCTTTTCAGCTTCTGGCTCCTTGACCTGAGGAGAGGGACGAGCCGGGGAAGACAGTGCTGAAGAAGAAGCCAGGCCGCCTAGTGCAGGATCAACCTGTGCTGGCTCGGGGGCCGCGGTGGCCGTCTCGGCAGGAAGAGACGGCACCGCCGCGGAGTCCGGGCACACCGGAACAGGAGAAGTCCGCGCTGGCCTGGGGGCCGCAGCAGTTGCCCCTGGCTCCGAGCGCATCGGCACAGATTCCCCGCAAGACGGGGAAGGCCGGGAAGTGCGGACACTCCAGTGGGCTCTAAACCCCGACTTCCGAGCTGGGGTAGGATTTCCAGAGCCCGCTACCGTCTCCGACGACCGCTCCGCAGTCGCTTGGACTGGTGGAACAGGGGACGCCACAGAGGCTTCCCCCAGCACATCAGCCCGGGGCCTCTTCGAGTCGCCACCGGAGGGAGTGTCAGGCACCCCAGAATCCCGACTTGGCACCGGCGCCGTTGCTGGAGGAGATCGAGCACGTTTCTTCTCTGGCAGCGGGTTGGAAGCCATGGCAAGGGAGAGCTCAAAGGCAAGAAAGCAAAAGCGCAAGAGTCCAAGAAGAAACGCAGAGAAGTGCGAAGGGAAGCTACAATGTGGGTGAGACCCCCTCTAAAAAGCTTCCCGGTGCAGTTCCAAGCGATTCAGAACTCTTCGAATACCCCGCACCCGCAACCGCTTTGGTTCCTAGACCGAGTGCCGATGACGGGTGGGCCCAAGCCGCTTAACTGGAGCGGTGGGGGCAAGGAGTCAGTCTCCTAAGAAGATGAGACGGCAAGGCCCTTCGGCGGTTCCCGAAGAAAGCGCCGCAACGTGCAGAAGTGGCAGCCTTGGGAACCGCCACAGTAAAAGCAATCATCAAGTGAGCGCACGCTCTCACGACCCCGCGGTCGTTCGTGCTCCGGCAGCGGCCAAGTCGGGACTTAGAGAAAGTGCGCGGATCGGAAGAGACGGAGGTCCCACCTCGGGCTCGCTATCTCCCCCGAGATGTGCCCGGGGGCCACTGTCGGTACCTGAGATATGGGGTACCCCCGCGCACAGGGTAAAATGCCTAAGGTGCTCGCCCTTCTCCGCAGGGAGAGCTCCGAAGGCGCCACGCGTCTGGCGGGGCCGGACCTCCCTCTCCTCAGAGGAGAGCTCCGGGCCCGCCACGTGGCTTACAGAAGCCGGACCTCCCCCTCCGCGGGAGAGAGGTCCGAAGATGCCACGCGTCCAGCGGGGCCGGACCTCCCTCTCCTCAGAGGTGAGCTCCGGGCCCGCCACGTGGCGTGCAGAAGCTGGACCTCCCCCTCCGCGGGAGAGAGGTCCGAAGGCGCCACGCGTCCAGCGGGGCCGGACCTCCCTCTCCTCAGAGAAGAGCTCCGGACCCGCCACGTGGCTAGAAGAACGGTGCTGCCTGCCCCCGAGCGGTAGGCAGCGGGCGTAAAAGCGCTCCTCACCTTGCCCGTACAAGGTATTCAAGGCCCGCGTCTTCCCAAGACGTGGAAACGCGGAGCACGCACCTGTCAGGTGCCGTTGCGTCCAGTCGCATCACAGACTGGCACGCGGTGTCAGAACCTGCCAGGTAATAAACGCCGCGACAAGACATCCCATGCCGCCTGCGCCGTCATTAACCACTATGACTAGTGCACGGCATGGGCAGGGCGGCAAAATGAAGACTCAGAAGCCTTCGACCAGAGGCAACCACCGGCGTAACTACAGATACGGTAGATAATAGACAATCTTCCCGGGACCACCTGTCGGGTCCCTGCTTCCCTTGTAAGCCGCCCGAGCCTTGGACTATAAAAGGCTCGGGTAGGCGTCGATAGCAAGGGTTCGCATTCTGCAACTCATACGCTAGCCATACACTCTCAAGCTGTAACTCACCCCCAAGCTCAGGCCCCCGGCCCTGAGCAGCAAGCAATACAGCGAGCTCCATAGCTCGCCGTGGACGTAGGGTTTTACGCTCCGGCGGCCTGAACCACGTAAAACTTCCCGTGTCAAGCTCTCACTAACTCGTCCATCCACGCAAGCTCTCCGCTAGGAAATAGCCCCTCCAAAAAAAGAACCTCCGCGGGCTGCCCAGTGCAGGCCCGGGGGAAGTGTCGATCGCACACTTCGACAAGTGCAGTTAGCTAGACACATCTATCTCGCTTCCCAATCCCATGGACTCAGTGAAGCATAAAACAAAAACCATACCCGACTCATAAAACTTCCCAGGTGACAAGGGTGGTTTAACCAAAACTAGTAAACTCCTATAAAAGGTTTTCCCATCATGTTTGACTCAGCACACACACCTTTTCGCAAAACAAAATAGTTTTACCCAAAACATAGGATCAACATGGTCAAGGAGCACTTGCCTTGTTCTTGCGGTTCCGGTTGTTCTTGAGTCTCAAAACCTTGTTGCTGCAGCTCGTCGTAGACAGCTTCCTGAGTTTGTCCTGCTATGTAGGATTCACGTGCATACAAATTCACAGCTATCAATATCGTGCACAAACCCTAAACTAGATGCGATGATGCACATGCATGCTATCCTATGATTAGTTAGTAGATTGATCTGGTGTTCTTGCATGGCTTGCATGGACAGAGGTATTCGGATCAAAGGTGGTCATGGCGATGATCTTGTCTTTAGATCAAACTGATCATCGAGTGATCTGCCCTCGAGAAAGCTTCTGTTCGAAAGGAATCGAAGAACAGATGCAAGAGATGAACAACATGATGCCGTAAGGTGGTATTGAAGTCCTACCTCACGCTCTTCTTGTCTTCGAGGTCCTCCTCAGACCGCTTGGTTCTTCTCCGATGATCTCCCTTATTGTGCTTCGGCGATGTTTTGCTCGGCGACTTAGGGCTAGAGCTCTAAGTCGTCGGCTCAGGAGTTGAAAGAGAAGTTCGTGATTTTGGCCAGAGGTTTTGGGTTCTATTTATAATCGGGAAGAGAAGAGTCCTAATCTGATTGGATCCCGAATAAAAGTTTTATTCAGATCTTGTTGGATCCTGACGTCTTATCTTTGGTAACATTGTGGAGTTTGGATCGGTTCCCGTTGTGTACCGGTGTCCTTACGTGTAACAGCTGCTCCAGAATTTGTTACCTCCGGGATGATGAGCTCCGGAAGCTCCACGTGTCCTCCGGGCCTGGTATCTCTTCATCCGCAGAGACGAGCTCCGGTCGTGCCGCGTGTTAATCGATCGAGACCTCCCTCTTCTTCGGAGGTGAGCTCCGCGCACGCCACGTGTGGGTGCCGGTCTTTCCGCCTTTCCTTCCCTCAGGGACGTGCCCTGAGGTCGACACGTGTTTAGCAGCGACGGACCTCCGGAGATAAGCTCCGGTGGTGACACGTGTTCAATAGATCCGGACTTCTCGGAGATGGGTTCCGAAATTAACACATATCCCATGCGACTGGTTACTTAACTTCCGCGAGGACTAGCTCCGTGGATGACACGTGTCCTATGAAAAATGCCTTTGCTTCTTCCGCAGAGGCTATCTCCGCGGGCAGTACGTGTCCCACAGGGTCGGACCTCTTTCCAATTGCGGAGGTGACCCCCGAGCCTGCCACGTATCCAGTTTAGCGTCGGACCTCTCCAATCTCTTCGGGGATGAGTTCCGAACACACCACGTGGTCTGCTGGTCGTGAAAGTTGCCTTCGGTGCTCTCAGAAAGCTTTACTGGCTATCCTTTTGATACTTGTTTCTGTTCCCTCTTTTCTAAAAATGTTCTTCTTCTTCATAAACATGAACATATGCTGACACCCGAGATGAGGGTGTCACAGCTCGGGGCAGGCTGCGTCGTCCTGCTGCCACGTGGCGGGCTCGGAGCCCTTCTCAGAGGAGAGGAGAGTCAGTCCCGTGGTGCACGTTGAGCCTCCGGACCTCTCCCCGCGGAGGGGGAGGTCCAGCTTCTGTATGCCACGTGGCGGGCCCGGAGCTCTCCTCTGAGGAGAGGGAGGTCCGGCCCTGCTGGACGCGTGGCGTCTTCGGACCTTCCTCCCGCGGAGGAGGAGGTCCGGCTTCTGTATGCCACGTGGCGGGCCCGGAGCTCTCCTCTGAGGAGAGGGAGGTCGGGCCCCACCGGACACGTGGCGCCTTCGGAGCTCTCCCTGCGGAGAAGGGCGAGTACCTTAGGCATTTTACTCTGTGCGCGGGGGTACCCCATATCTCAGGTACCGACAAATACCTTGTACGGGCAAGGTATGGGGCGCCTTTACGCCCGCTGCCTACCGCTCGGGGGCAGGCAGCACCGTTCTTCTGGCCACGTGGCGGGTCCGGAGCCCTTCTCTGAGGGGAGAAGGGTCCGGCCTGCGGGGCACGTGGAGCCTCCGGACCTCTCCCCGCGGAGGGGGAGGCTCGGCTTCTGTCGGCCACGTGGCGGGCCCGGAGCTCTCCTCTGAGGAGGGTGAGGTCAGGCCCCGCTGGACGCGTGGCGCCTTCGGACCTCTCTCCCGCGGAGGGGGAGGTCCGGCTTCTGTATGCCATGTGGCGGGCCCGGAGCTCTCCTCTGAGGAGAGGGAGGTCCAGCCCCGCCGGACGCATGGCGCCTTCGGAGCTCTCCCTGTGGAGAAGGGCGAGTTCCTTAGGCATTTTCCCCTGTGCGAGGGGGTACCCCATATCTCAGGTACCGACAATGGCCTTTATTGTTATGTGTCTATGCCTTACGGCTTAAAGAATGCACTCCCAACCTTTGTGCGAGCAATGCACAAAACCATTGGGGAGTTAATAAGAGACCTAGTTGAGGTGTACGTCGATGACATAGTTGTCAAGGTCAAGCAGGGTTCATCTTTGTTAGATAACCTAGCCTTAGTTTTTGACAAGTTGCGCTCTACGCGCACTGTCGGTACCTAAGATATGGGGTACCCCCGCGCACAGGGTAAAATGCCTAAGGTACTCGCCCTTCTCCGCAGGGAGAGCTCCGAAGGCGCCACGCGTCCGGCGGTGCCGGACCTCCCTCTCCTCAGAGGAGAGCTCCGGGCCCACCATGTGGCATACAGAAGCCGGACCTCGCCCCCCGCGGGAGAGAGGTCCGAAGACGCCACGCGTCCAGCGGGGCCGGACCTCCCTCTCCACAGAGAAGAGCTCCGGGCCCGCCACGTGGCATACAGAGGCCGGACCTCCCCCTCCGCGGGGAGAGGTCCGGAGGCTCCACGTGCCCCGCAGCCCGGGCCCTTCTCACCTCAGAGAAGGGCTCCGGATCCGCCACGTGGCCAGAAGAACGGTGCTGCCAGCCCCCGAGCGGTAAGCGGCGGGCGTAAAGGCGCTCCTCACCTTGCCCGTACAAGGTATTCAAGGCCGCGTCTTCCCAAGACGCGGAAACGCGGAGCACGCGCCTGTCAGGTGCCGTTGCGTCCAGTCGCATCACAGACTGGCGCGCGGTGTCAGAACCTGCCAGGTAATAAACGCCGCGACAAGACATCCCATGCCGCCTGCGCCGTCATCAACCACTATGACTAGTGCGCGGCATGGGCAGGGCGGCAAAATGAAGACTCAGAAGCCTTCGACCAGAGGCAACCACCGGCGTAACTACAGATACGGTAGATAATAGACAATCTTCCCGGGACCACCTGTAGGGTCCCAGCTTCACTTGTAAGCCGCCCGAGCCTTGGACTATAAAAGGCTCGGGTAGGCGTCGATAGCAAGGGTTCGCATTCTGCAACTCATACGCTAGCCATACACTCTCAAGCTGTAACTCACCCCCAAGCTCAGGCCCCCGGCCCTGAGCAGCAAGCAATACAGCGAGCTCCATAGCTCGCTGTGGACGTAGGGTTTTACGCTCCGGCGGCCTGAACCACGTAAAACTTCCCGTGTCAAGCTCTCACTAACTCGTCCATCCGCGCAAGCTCTCCGCTAGGATCTAGCCCCTCCGAAAAAAGAACCTCCGCGGGCTGCCCAGTGCAGGCCCGGGGGAAGTGTCGATCGCACACTTCGACATTTGGCGCGCCAGGTAGGGGGCTTTTCCCCTAGCGCGACGAGTTTCCGCCGACGAAGATGACCAAGCTCCCTTCGGCGGCAAGCTCACTTCCCCCGCCTCCGCGGCGAGCCGCGGCTAGGGGGGAGTACAAGCCAACACACTCAGGACGGAGTGTGTCAGTACAAGCTGGGAGCCAGCAACCGGCTCTAGCAGCGCCGACCCCGGCAATGCAGGCTCCAACCAGCGTAATATCTCCAGTAGCGCCGGGCGTACCCGGAAGGGGCGCGCTAGCTGCAGCAAGAGCGCTACTGCACAATCCGCCCGCTGGAGACGTGCCTCAGGCAGCGACCCAGCGGTGGATTCTCGAGACGGCAGATTCCAGCTCTGCTAGCCCTCAATCGATGGATCTGAGGACAGAGCTGGAGCGGTGTCGCTCGGGTCAAGATGCCCGGGTATACCTCGAGCATCGCCGAGAAAGGCGTCGCTACCAAGAAGCTGACGACAGCATGACGTCGGCCTCGACCCAGCCTGAAGAGCAGACCTTCGCCATGCGATCTCTGCCCCAGGCCTGCGCCGTGCAGAATATGCCACAGTCATATGTACTGCAGATGGCGCCCCCGGCCTATGGTGCAGCTTTGCCCGTACCGGGGTACACTGTGCCTGGTGCGAACTCAGCGTTCGCGGCACCAGAACCTGCGGTGACGGAAGCAGGGTGTGCAGCCCTCGCGCCCCATCTTCACTTTGCGAAGTGGCCGTGCAAGTTTCGGCCACACCTGCCCGAGAAGTACGACGGCAGCATCAACCCGGCGGAGTTTCTCCAGATCTACTCCACCGCCGTACTTGCCGCAGGAGGGAATGAAGCCGTCATGGCCAATTACTTCCCTGTCGCCTTGACCGGTCCAGCCCGATCTTGGCTCATGAACCTCCCCCATGGTTCCGTCACCTCCTGGGGAGAGCTTTGCCGACAGTTCGTAGCCAACTTCGGCAGCTCCTACACCCGGCCTGGCACGGAGCTCGACCTCCACGCCGTCCAGCAGCAACCTGGGGAGTCGCTGCGCTCTTTCATCCAGCGGTTCTCCCTGGTGCGGAACACCATCCCACACATTCAAAATGCTTCTGTGGTGGTGGCGTTCCGGCAAGGCGTCCGGGACAAGAAGATGCTCGAGAAGCTCGCGACCAGGGAGGTCCGCGATGTCTCAGAGCTCTTCAGCTTGGCAGACAAATGCGCCAGAGCTGCCGAAGGACGGAACTGGCACTCGCTGCCATCCTCCGAGTCACGGGGACTGCCCGGATCCAGTCCTACTCCCTGTGGAGGCAGCAGGAAGGCCAAGGACCGAGGCAGAAGCAGGATAGAGTCACCGACCGCAGCCCCAGTCGTCACTGCAGCGACGCTCGGTGGGGCTCGGGGGCCACGCCCCGACAAGAAGCAGCGAAGATCACGAATCCCAGAAGGTGATAAAGACAATATGTGCCCCGTGCACGGCAGCTGTCGCCACACTGCTGCCGAGTGCCGGGAGTTCCGAAGGCTCGCAGAGCGCTTCCGCAAGGAGAAGCGGCAGCGGGCTGATGACCTGCCCTTCCGTCCAAAGGAAGATGAGCAGAGGGTGGATGTTCCAGACAACATCGACCACCCAGAGGAGATCCAGGAGCCTCCGCGTGTCGTGAAGGCGGCACGCAATCACGAGGATTCCGACTCCAGCGGCGATGAGCGTCGGAAGAAGCTCTACGTCATATACGGCGGGTCCGCCGACCCCTCGTCCCGAAGCGCAGTCAAGACTCTGCGCCGAGCGGTAGCGTCGGTGGCGCCACTCCCAAGTGCTGCACCGCACCTAAAGTGGATGGGGACCCCCATCAGCTTTGATGCCACCGACTGCCCCAGGAACATGGCTGGGGCCGGCCAACTGCCGCTACTGGTGGCCCCTACCATCGCCAACGTGAGAATGTACCATGTTTTGGTGGATGGAGGGGCTGGGCTGAACCTCATCAGCCGTGCAGCTTTCCAGAAGCTGCAAATCCCGATGGCCAAGCTCACCCCGTCGAGTCCGTTCTCAGGGGTAGGGCCGGGACAGGTTATCCCCTACGGAAGCATTAGTCTCCCGGTGACCTTCGGGGCTCCGGACAGCTATCGAACAGAGTATGTCCTGTTCGACGTAGCGGAGATAGACCTCCCCTTCAACGCCATAATCGGCAGGCCAGCCCTGTACCGGTTCATGGCTGTAGCCCATTACGGCTACCTTGTCCTGAAGATGCCAACACCGACAGGTGTTCTCAGGATTCGTGGGGACCGCACTGCTGCAGTGTCGGCCCTGGAGAAGCTCCAAGCACTCGCGACAGCTGGGGCCTCAGCCCCCGGCAATACGGAATCGGACCAGCTCCGCCCGTGCGCACGTCACCGTGCTTCCACCACAGCACCCCGGGTGCAACCTCTCGACGAGGGCGGCGTCCCCTTAAAGGTCGTCCAAGTCGGCGCCGAAGCTACCCAGACCACCCGGGTAGCTGGGGGCCTGGATAGTAAATAGGAAGGCGCGCTCGTCACCTTCCTCCGGCACAACGTCGACGTGTTTGCATGGCAGCCGTCACAGATGCCGGGGATCCCCAGGAAGGTGATCGAGCACCACTTGAAAGTCTTCCCCGACGCCCGGCCGGTTCAACAGAAGCCCCGCAAGCAGTCCATCGAGCGGCAGAACTTCATCCGTGAAGAAGTCAAGAAGCTGCTGGACGCTGGCTTCATACGGGAGGTCCACCACCCACGATGGTTGGCGCACCCCGTCGTTGTCCCGAAGGCTGGCGGGAAGCTCCAGATGTGCATCGACTACACCAGTCTCAATAAGGCATGTCCTAAAGATCCATTCCCTCTCCCTAGAATAGATCAAATAGTAGACTCAACGTCAGGCTGTAATATGCTGTGCTTCCTAGACGCCTACTCGGGTTTCCATCAGATCCCCATGTCTAGGGAGGACGAGGAGCACACCTCCTTCATCACAGTAGACGGCCTTTATTGCTATGTGTCTATGCCTTACGGCCTAAAGAATGCACTCCCCACCTTTGTGCGGGCAATGCACAAAACCTTTGGGGAGTTAATAAGAGACCTGGTTGAGGTGTATGTCGATGACATAGTTTTCAAGGTCAAGCAGGGTCCGTCCCTGCTAGATAACCAAGCCTTAGTATTTGACAAATTGCGCTCTACGCGCACCAAGCTGAACCCAGATAAATGTGTGTTCGGCGTGTCCTCTGGGAAGCTCTTAGGGTTCCTGGTCTCGCACCGGGGGATTGAGGCCAACCCAGAGAAGATCAAGGCCATCGACTTGATGCGGCCCCCTGCCCGCGTCAAGGATTGTCCAGAAACTCACAGGATGTCTAGCCGCGCTGAGTCGGTTTATACCGAGGCTAGCAGAGCGGGCACTCCCTTTCTTTAAGCTCCTGCGCAAGTCAGGCCCCTTTGCCTGGACTGACAAAGCGGAAGAGGCTTTCCAGGAGTTGAAGCGACTCCTGACGACCCTACCAATCATGGTAGCCCCTGAGCCTGGAGATCACCTGTTGCTCTACATCGCGGCGACAACTGAAGTAGTGAGTATGGTCCTCGTCGCAGAGCGGCCGGACCCCTAATCTTCACAACCTGCTCCGGTAGCAGAAGACAGACGCCAGGAGGCCCCGCAGGACCAAGACGGTCTCCCGGGCCTCCAAGGCAACCTCCCGGAGGTCCAGGTCGGCCTCCCGGAGGTCCTGGGCAGTCTCCCGGACCTCCAAGATAAACCCCCGGGGGCCCCGCGGGACCCCCCGGGGGCCAAATGGGACCTCCCAGAGGTCCCCCAAGACCCCCCGGAGCTCCCGGACAATCAAGATAGCTTAAGGGCCTCCGGGTCCCAGCTCCCGGAGGCCCCCGTGGGTCCGCCCACCTCCAGTGGGCCAATGGACGAGGACCTCCCAGGCCTGAGAAAAAGGGTTCGAACCGTACAGAGGCCTGTCTACTACATCAGCGAAGTACTTCATGATGCCAAGACAAGGTACCTGGAAGTCCACAAGCTGTTGTATGCGGTGCTCGTTGCCTCCAGAAAGCTCCGCCATTACTTCCAGGCCCACCGGGTCTCGGTAGTCACCTCGTATCCACTGAAGACAATTCTTCACAGCCCCCATGCGACTGGCAACGTTGCTAAATGGGCGGCGGAGCTGGCGGAGTTTGAGCTGGACTTCCTCCCACGCCATGCAGTCAAGAGCCAAGCACTGGCTGACTTTGTGGCGGAGTGGACACCAACGGAGGCTGACCCAGGGGGCCATGGGGGCGGAGAACCGGAGCACCGAGCTCCGGTCTTCACCGAACCCCACTGGACACTCTTCTTCGACGGCTCCTCGCGAAAGCAGGGAGCCGGTGCCGGCGTACTGCTCCTCATGCCATCGGGGGAACAGTTTGGGTATATGGTGCGTCTCAATTTCAAGGCAACCAACAACATGGCGGAGTATGAATCTCTCATCTTTGGCCTGCAGACAGCCCTGTCTTTAGGCGCTCGCCAGTTGTTGGCACAGGGCGACTCCCAGCTGGTCATCAAGCAAGTCAAGGGCGAATGCTCCTGCAATGACCCCCAGCTAGCTGCATATCTGCTTCACGTGCAGATGTTGGAGAAAGAATTCCTCACCTTGGACCTGCACCACGTACCGCGCGCCGGTAATACCGCAGCCGATGACCTTTCAACGAAGGCTTCCACGGAGCCCCTGCGCCCGAAGGAGTCTTCGAGAGGACGTTGCTGTGGCCCACAGCCCGGCCCGCCGAGCCGGGCGAAGGGGGCTTGACCAGCACCTCGAAGCTGGCGGTCCCGGTGGCCCTACAACCGTGGGCGCCGCCAAGGATCGTAAGCGTCACTGGGGACTCCGTGCAACCCAGCGCTCAAGATCCAGAAGCTCAAGTCAGACCCGATGCATGGATCACGGAGATCCGGGACTACTTGAAGGACAATATCCTCCCTGATGAACATGCAACCGCTGAACGGATTGTGCGTATGGCTAAGAGGTACGCGCTGGTAGTGGGGGATCTCTACCAGCGTGGCGCCAACCACATCCTATTGCAGTGTATAACCCAGGGGGAAGGCTGCGACTTGCTCGCTGAGATCCATGGAGGCGAATGTGGAAGTCATTCTTCCTCACGCACGCTTGTCGGTAAAGCCTTCCGGCATGGCTTCTACTGGCCGACAGCACTCCAGGATGCCGTCAAGCTGGTCGAGAGCTGCAAGGCGTGCCAGTTCCACTCCAAGCAGATCCATACACCGGCTCAGGCGGTACAGATGATCCCGCCCTCGTGGCCGTTTGCCGTGTGGGGGCTGGACATCCTGGGACCATTCCCCAGAACCGTCGGGGGGTTCCGGTACCTCTATGTCGCCATCGACAAGTTCACCAAGTGGCCGGAAGCTACACCAGTTGTCACCATCAATAAACAATCAGCAGCAAAATTCATCAGATCCATTGTCTGCCGGTTCGGGGTCCCAAACAGGATCATCACTGACAATGGGACCCAGTTCACCAGAGCAGCGTTCCAAGACTACTGCGAGGACCTTGGCATTCAGGTATGCTATGCCTCTGTCGCTCACCCGAGGAGCAATGGGCAAGTCGAGAGGGCCAATGCGGAGATTCTCCGGGGCCTCAAGACTCGTACCTTCGCCAGCCTGAAGAAACATGGTGCCAATTGGGTAGATGAACTTCCGAGCACGCTATGGGCTAACCGGACATCCCAGAGCCGGGCCACCGGGGAGACACCCTTCTTCATGGTGTACGGGGTCGACGCTGTACTTCCTCCAGAAGTCACCATGAAGTCTCACCGTGTCCGGGCTTACGACGAGGTCCGATTACATGCGGCACTCCGTAACGCGCGGTACAGACAGGCGCTTCGGCGCTACCACCAGAGGTCTGTGCGTGCCCGGGAGCTGCAGGAAGGTGACCTGGTGTTGCGGCGCATACTTTCTCGTGAAGGGGCCCACAAACTCTCCCCTAGTTGGGAAGGCCCCTTCCGAGTCACGAAAGTATGCCGCCCCAGGTGTGTGCGCCTTTCCACCGAGGATGGGGACCTGCTCCCGAATCCTTGGAACATAGAACACCTCCGTAAGTTCTACCCCTAAGAGCAAAAATAGGTCAGTACATTCTTTTCGTAATGAACCCCATAGAGTCCAGGAGCAGCGCTCGGAGCAGCTAAACCCCAGGGGACGGTCCAGGACTACGTTCAGCTTTGCCTGGTTCCGACTCCAAGCGCGTAGAGTCTTGCTTCCCCTCTTAATGGGGTGGGTCGTGGCCTCCATGTTTAGCCTGCCTTCCTCCTATGGAAGGTTGTACGAAAAGAAGTCTGCCCTACATTGCTCTTTCCTTGTACTCATTTGAATTGCGAATTGAGTTATTTTTTATCACCCTTGCAGTACATGGCTGCCATGTGCTCAGCTCTTCCTCTCTACAAATCCCCAACCATCAAGCGTATGGTTGGGGGCTGTAAGTCAAATAAGACTGTGAGACAAGGGAGGGGGAGCCCCCAAGGAGAATTACGTTTCCTCTACCTGTGTGCAGGACTTCCAGGTTGCGGCAACGGGGACTGCATGAAGTAGGGGGAAAGGAGCTACCAACTACTTCGACCCAGGACTAGAGGGGGCGGGACCTGGGGGCCCCACGTGTCCAGCAGGCCCGGAACTCTCTCCTTCCTTGAGAGGGGCTCTGGGCTCGCCACGTGGCAGACGGAAGCCGGACCTCCCCCCGCGGTGGAAGAGCACCGAAATCCCTGCGTGCTCAACATGGCCGGGGCTCCCGTCTCCGCAGTAAAAGCAGTCATCAAGTGAGCGCACGCTCTCACGACCCCGCAGCCGTTCGTGCTCCGGCAGTGGCCAATTCGGGACTTACAGAAAGTGCGCGGATCAGAAGAGACGGAGGTCCCACCTCGGGCTCGCTATCTCCCCCGAGATGGGCCCGGGGGCCACTGTCGGTACCTGAGATATGGGGTACCCCCGCGCACAGGGTAAAATGCCTAAGGTACTCGCCCTTCTCCGCAGGGAGAGCTCCGAAGGCGCCACGCGTCCGGCGGGGCCAGACCTCCCTCTCCTCAGAGGAGAGCTCCGGGCCCGCCACGTGGCATACAGAAGCCGGACCTCGCCCCCCGCGGGAGAGAGGTCCGAAGACGCCACGCGTCCAGCGGGGCCGGACCTCCCTCTCCACAGAGGAGAGCTCCGGGCCCGCCACGTGGCATACAGAGGTCGGACCTCCCCCTCCGCGGGGAGAGGTCCGGAGGCTCCACGTGCCCCGCAGGCCGGGCCCTTCTCACCTCAGAGAAGGGCTCCGGATCCGCCACGTGGCCAGAAGAACGGTGCTGCCAGCCCCCGAGCGGTAGGCGGCGGGCGTAAAGGCGCTCCTCACCTTGCCCGTACAAGGTATTCAAGGTCGCGTCTTCCCAAGACGCGGAAACGCGGAGCACGCGCCTGTCAGGTGCCGTTGCGTCCAGTCGCATCACAGACTGGCGCGCGGTGTCAGAACCTGCCAGGTAATAAACGCCACGACAAGACATCCCATGCCACCTGCGCCGTCATCAACCACTATGACTAGTGCGCGGCATGGGCAGGGCGGCAAAATGAAGACTCAGAAGCCTTCGACCAGAGGCAACCACCGGCGTAACTACAGATACGGTAGATAATAGACAATCTTCCCGGGACCACCTGTCGGGTCCCGGCTTCCCTTGTAAGCCGCCCGAGCCTTGGACTATAAAAGGCTCGGGTAGGCGTCGATAGCAAGGGTTCGCATTCTGCAACTCATACGCTAGCCATACACTCTCAAGCTGTAACTCACCCCCAAGCTCAGGCCCCCGGCCCTGAGCAGCAAGCAATACAGCGAGCTCCATAGCTCGCCGTGGACGTAGGGTTTTACGCTCCGGCGGTCTGAACCACGTAAAACTTCCCGTGTCAAGCTCTCACTAACTCGTCCATCCGCGCAAGCTCTCCGCTAGGAACTAGCCCCTCCAAAAAAAGAACCTCCGCGGGCTGCCCAGTGCAGGCCCGGGGGAAGTGTTGATCGCACACTTCGACACGCACCAAGCTGAACCCCGACAAATGTATGTTCGGTGTGTCCTCTGGGAAGCTCTTAGGATTCCTGGTCTCGCACCGAGGGATCGAGGCCAATCCAGAGAAGATCAAGGCCATCGACTTGATGCGCCCCCCTGCCCGCGTCAAGGATGTCCAGAAACTCACGGGATGCCTAGCCGCGCTGAGTCGGTTTATACCGAGGCTAGCAGAGCGGGCACTCCCTTTCTTTAAGCTCCTGCGCAAGTCAGGCCCATTTGCCTGGACTGACGAAGCAGAAGAGGCTTTCCAGGAGTTGAAGCGACTCCTGACGACCCTACCTATCATGGTAGCCCCTGAGCCCGGAGAGCACCTGCTGCTCTACATCGCGGCGACAACTGAAGTGGTGAGTATGGTCCTCGTCGCAGAGCGGCCGGACCCCTCATCTTCACAACCTGCTCCGGTAGCAGAAGACAGACTCCAGGAGGCCCCGCAGGACCAAGGCGGTCTCCCGGACCTCCAAGGCAACCTCCCGGAGGTCCAGGTCGGCCTCCCGGAGGTCCATGGCGGTCTCCTGGACCCCCATGATAAACCCCCGGGGGTCCTGCGGGACCCCCCGGGGGCCAAATGGGACCTCCCGAAGGTCCCTCAAGACCCCCCGGAGCTCCCGGATAACCAAGATAGCTTAAGGGCCTCCCGGTCCCAGCTCCCGGAGGCCCCCGTGGGTCCACTCACCTCCAGTGGGCCAGGGCCAATGGACGAGGACCTCCCAGGCCTAAGAGAGAGGGTTCGAACCATCCAGAGGCATGTCTACTACATCAGCGAAGTACTTCATGATGCCAAGACAAGGTACCTAGAAGTCCACAAGCTGCTGTATGCGGTGCTCGTGGCCTCCAGGAAGCTCCGCCATTACTTCCAGGCCCACCGGGTCTCGGTAGTCACCTCGTATCCGCTGAAGACAATTCTTCACAGCCCCCATGCGACTGGCAACGTTGCTAAATGGGCGGCGGAGCTGGCGGAGTTTGAGCTGGACTTCCTTCCACGCCATGCAGTCAAAAGCCAAGCACTGGCTGACTTTGTGGCAGAGTGGACACCAACGAAGACTGACCCAGGGGCCATGAAGACGGTGAACCAGAGCACCAAGCTCCGGTCTTCACCGAGCCCCACTGGACACTTTTCTTCGACGGCTCCTCGCGAAAGCAGGGGGCCGGTGCCGGCGTACTGCTCCTCATGCCATCAGGGGAATAGTTTGGGTACATGGTGCGTCTCAATTTCAAGGCAACCAACAACATGGCAGAGTATGAAGTACTCATCTTTGGCCTGCAGACAGCCCTGTCTTTAGGCGCTCGCCAGTTGTTGGCACAGGGCGACTCCCAGCTGGTCATCAAACAAGTCAAGGGTGAATGCTCCTGCAATGACCCACAGCTAGCCGCGTATCTGCTTCACGTGCAGATGTTGGATAAAGAATTCCTCACCTTGAACCTGCGCCACTTACCGCGCGATGGCAATGCCGCAGCTGACAACCTTTCAACGAAGGCTTCTGTCGGTACCTGAGATATGGGGTACCCCCGCGCACAGGGGAAAATGCCTAAGGAACTCACCCTTCTCCGCAGGAAGAGCTCCGAAGGCGCCACGTGTCCGGCGGGGCCGGATCTCCCTCTCCTCAGAGGAGAGCTCCAGGCCCGCCACATGGCATACAGAAGCCGGACCTCCCCCTCCGCGGGAGAGAGGTCCGAAGGCGCCACGTGACCGGCGGGGCCGGACCTCCCCCTCCTCAGAGAAGAGCTCCGGGCCCGCCACGTGGCCGACAGAAGCCGGACCTCCCCCTCCGCGGGGAGAGGTCCGGAGGCTCCACGTGCCCCGCAGGCCGGACCCCCCTATCCTCTCAGAAGGGCTCCGGGCCCGCCACGTGGCCAGAAGAACGGTGCTGCCTGCCCCTGAGAGATAGGCAGCGGGCGTAAAGACGCCCCATACCTTGCCCGTACAAGGTATTCAAGGCCCGCGTCTTCCCAAGACGCGGAGACGCGGAGCACGCCTCTGTTAGGTGCCGTTGCGCCCAGTCGCATCACAGACTGGCGCGCGGTGTCAGAACCTGCCAGCCAATAAACACCGCGACAAGACATCCCATGCCGCCTGCGCCGTCATCAACCACTACGACTAGCATGCTGCATGGGCAGGGCGGCAAGATGAAGACTCAGAAGCCTTCGACCAGAGACAACTACCGGCATAACTGCAGATACGGTAGATAATAGACAATCTTCCCGGGACCACCTGTCGGGTCCTGGCTACCCTTGTAAGCCGCCCGAGTCTTGGACTATAAAAGGCTCGGATTGGCGACGATAGCAAGGGTTCGCACTTTGCAACTCATACGCTAGCCATACACTCCCAAGCTGTAACTCACCCCCAAGCTCAGGACTCCGGCCCTGAGCAGCAAGCAATACAGCAAGCTCCATAGCTCGCCGTGGACGTAGGGTTTTACGCTCCGGCGGCCTGAACCATGTAAAACTCACCGCGTCAAGCTCTTACTAACTCGTCCATCCGTGCAAGCTCTCCGCAAGGGACTAGCCCCACCGAAAAAAGAACCTCCGCAAGCTGCCAAGTGCAGGCCCGGGGGAAGTGTCGACCGAACACTTCGACAGCTTCCACCGGAGCCCCCGCGCCCGAAGGAGTTTTCGAGAGGACGTTGCCGCGGCCCACAGCCCGGCCCGCTGAGCCATGCGAAGGGGGCTTGACCAGCACCTCGAAGCTGGCGGTCCCGGCGGCCCTACAGCCATGGATGCCGCCAAGGATCGTAAGCGTCACTGGGGACTCCGTGCAACCCAGCGCTCAAGATCCAGAAGCTCAAGTCAGACCCGATGCATGGATCACGGAGATCCGGGACTACTTGAATGACAACATCCTCCCTGATGAACATGCAACCTCTGAACAGATTGTGCGTATGGCTAAGAGATACGCGCTGGTAGAGGGGGATCTCTACCGGCGTGGCGCCAACCACATCCTATTGCGGTGCATAACCCAGGGGGAAGGCTGCGACTTGCTCGCTGAGATCCATGGAGGCGAATGTGGAAGTCACTCTTCCTCACGCACGCTTGTCGGTAAAGCCTTCCGGCATAGCTTCTACTGGCCGACAGCACTTAAGGATGCCGTCAACCTGGTCGAGAGCTGCAAGGCGTGCCAGTTCCATGACAAGCAGATCCATACACCGGCTCAGGCGGTACATATGATCCCGCCCTTGTGGCCATTTGCCGTATGGGGGCTGGACATCTTGGGACCATTTCCTAGAACCGTCGGGGGATTCCGGTACCTCTATGTCGCCATCGATAAGTTCACCAAGTGGCCGGAAGCCACGCCAGTTGTCACCATCAACAAGCAATCCACAGTAAAGTTCATCAAGTCTATTGCCTGCCGGTTCGGGGTCCCTAACAGAATCATCACCGACAACGGGACCCAGTTCACCAGCGCAGCCTTCCAAGACTACTGCGAAGACCTCGGCATTCAGGTGTGCTATGCCTCTGTCGCCCATCCAAATAGCAATGGGCAAGTCAAGAGGGCCAACGCGGAGATTCTCCGGGGCCTTAAGACTCGAACCTACGCCAGTCTGAAGAAACATGGTGCCTGTCGGTACCTGAGATATGGGGTACCCCCGCGCACAGGGTAAAATGCCTAAGGAACTCGCCCTTCTCCGCAGGGAGAGCTCCGAAGGCGCCACGCGTCCGGTGGGGCCGGACCTCCCTCTCCTCAGAGGAGAGCTCCGGGCACGCCACGTGGCATACAGAAGCCGGACCTCCCCCTCCGCGGGAAAGAGGTCCGAAGGCGCCGCGTGTCCAGCGGGGCCGGACCTCCCTCTCCTCAGAGGAGAGCTCCGGGCCCGCCACGTGGCCAGCAGAAGCCAGACCTCCCCCTCCGTGGGAGAGAGGTCCGAAGACGCCACGTGCCCCGTGGGACTGACCCTTCTCTTCTCTGAGAAGGGCTCCGGGCCCGCCACGTGGCAGCAGAGCGACGCTGCCTGCCCCGAGTGATAGGCAGCGGGCGTAAATACGCCCCATACCTTGCCCGTACAAGGTATTCAAGGCCTGCGTCTTCCCAAGACGCGGAAACGCGGAGCACGAGTCTGTCAGGTGCCGTTGAGCCCAGTCGCATCACAGACTGGCGCACGGTGTCAGAACCTGTCAGCCAATAAACACTGCGACAAGACAACCCATGCGGCCTGCGCCGTCATCAACCGCTATGACTGGCATGCGGCATGGGCAGGGCGGCAAGATGAAGACTCAGAAGCCTTCGGCCAGAGACAACTACCGGCATAACTGCAGATACGGTAGATAGTAGACAATCTTCCCGGGACCACCTGTCGGGTCCCGGCCCCCCTTGTAAGCCGCCCGAGTCTTGGACTATAAAAGGCTCGGGTAGGCGTCGATAGAAAGGGTTCGCATTTTGCAACTCATACGCTAGCCATACACTCTCAAGCTGTAACTCACCCCCAAGGTCAGGCCTCCGGCCCTGAGCAGCAAGCAATACAGCGAGCTCCATAGCTCGCCGTGGACGTAGGGTTTTACGCTCCGGCGGCCTGAACCATGTAAAACTCGCCGTGTCAAGCTCTTACTAACTCGTTCCATCCGCGCAAGCTCTCCGCTAGGAACTAGCCCCTCCAAAAAAAGAACCTCCGCGGGCTGCCTAGTGCAGGCCCGGGGGAAGTGTCGACCGCACACTTTGACATTTGGCGCGCCAGGTAGGGGGCTTTTCTCCTAGCGCGACGAGTTTCCGCCGACGAAGATGACCAAGCTTCCTTCAGCGGCAAACTCTCCCCCTCCGCGTTCACGGCGAACCGTGACCACTGGGGAGTACATGTCGACACACTCAGGACGGAGTGTGTCGGCACAAGCTGGTAGCCAGCAGCCGACTCCGGCAACGCCGACTCCGGCTATGCAGGCCCAGACCAGTGTGAGATCTTCTGCAGCGCTGAGCGTACACCATGGAGGTGCGCTAGCTGCAGCAAGAGCGCTGCTGCGCAACCCACCTGCGGGGGATGCGCCCCATTCAGCGACCCAGCAATGGGTCCGTGAGGTGGACCGCCTCGTCGTCGCCGCCGCGAGCCCTCGGTTTCGGCGAGGACGGCGCCCAGGACAACCAGCTGTGTCGCTGATGCGCACACCCACGGTTGACGGGCTGACGGCGGATTCCAGCTCCTCCAGGCTCCTGTCGACGGACCTGCGAAGGAAACTGGAACGTTGCCACTTGGGCCAGGACGCCCGGGTGTACCTCGAGCGACGCCGAGAGAGGCGTCGCAGCCATGAGGCAGGCGACAGCATGTCGTCGGCCTCGACACAACCAGAAGAGCAGGCCTTCACCACGCGAGCCCTGCCTCAGGCATATGCTGCGTAGCATATGCCACAGATATATGCGCCGCAAGTAGCGGCCCCGGCCTATGGTGCAGCCTTGCCCATGCCGGGATACGCGGTGCCAGGTGCGAACCAAACATTCACAGTGCCAGTACCTGCACCAGGTGCAGGATGTGCGGCCCTTGCACCCCACCTTCGCTTCGCAAGGTGGCCACGCAAGTTTTGCCCGCATCTGCCCGAGAAGTACGACGGTAGCGTCAACCCAGCGGAGTTCCTCCAGATCTACTCCACCGCCGTACTTGCTGCAGGAGGGGACGAGGCTGTCATGGCCAACTACTTCCCCGTCGTCTTGACCGGCCCAGCTCGGTCTTGGCTCATGAATCTACCTCAGGGGTCCATAACATCCTGGGGTGAGCTCTGCCGGCAGTTCGTCGCCAACTTCGGCAGCTCTTACACCCGTCCCGGCATGGAGCTTGACCTCCATGCCGTCAAGCAACAACCTGGGGAGTCGCTGCGCTCTTTCATCCAGCGGTTCTCTCAGGTACGCAACACCATCCCGCATATCCAAAGTGCCTCAGTGGTGGTGGCGTTCCGACAGGGTGTCCGGGACGAGAAAATGCTTGAGAAGCTCGCGACCAGAGAGGTCCGCGACGTCTCGGAGCTCTTCAGCCTGGCGGACAAGTGCGCCAGAGCAGCTGAAGGGCGGAACTGGCATGCTCTGCCGACCTCCGAGTCAGAAGGACAGCCCGGGTCCGGTGCTGCTGCCTATGGGGGTGGCAAGAAGACCAAGAACCGGGGGGGGGGGGTGGCAAGATGAAGTCACCATTCACGGCCCCCATCGCCGCAGCAGCGATAACCAGTGGAGCTCGGGGGCCACGCCCCGACAAAAGGCAGCGGCAATCACCAGCCCCAGACAGTGGCCAAGGAGGGCTATGCCCCGTGCATGGCACCTGCAACCATACTGCTGCCGACTGCTGGGAGATCCAGAGGCTCGCAGAGCGCTTCCGCAAAGGGAGACAGCAGAGGGCTGAGGCGCCGCCCTACCCTCAGAGGGATGGCAAACAGAAGGTCGATGCCCCAGTCACTGCTACCCATCAGGTGGGGTTCCAGGAGCCTCAGCGTGTCATAAAGACAGTGCATGACGGTGAGGACTCCAGTTCCGACGGTGACAGGCCAGGGCGTTAGCCAACTGCGGCGCGCCTCCGTGCCTCGAACATACCTCTCGGGGGCCGCCTAAGGTCTGTCAACCCCTTGAAGGCCTTGCCAGAAGGGGAAGACGCCTTAGGTCATCCAAGACGAGCCCGGGCCTGCCTACCCCTTGAAGGCCTTAGCCAGAAGGGGAGAACTCCCCGGGGGCCCCCAGGAGAAGCCGCGCAGGACCTGATCCAGCGCGAAGATAACAACCTCGTCGACAAGACTCGGCTGCAGGAAACACCCCACAACGCACGGTCCCGGCTAATGCTCTAAGCACTACCGCCAAAGAACCAAATGCGTCGGGGGCCTGTAGGAGGGCAACATGGTGAAGCGGCACGCTCTATTCCAAGAAGGACCCATAAGCTCTCCCCCAGCAGGGAAGGTCCCTTCCGAATCACGAAAGCTGCCGCCCCAGGTACACATGACTTTCAACCGAGAGTGGGATCCGTTCCCAAAAATCGTTGCCATGGAGCAACACTGTAAGTCCTACTTCCTGAGCATCTGTAGGACAGGGTTATTCCCTTCTGTAAAAGATCCCATAGAATTTAGGAACAGCGCTTGGGGCAGCTAAGTCTCAAGGGACGGTACAGGACTATGTCCAGTTTAGCCTGGTTCCGACCCTAAGCGCGTAGAGTCTTGCTTCCCTTGAAGACAAGGCGGAACATTGCCTCCCTGTACAGCCAGAATTCCACCTATGGGTACGAATACAGAGCCCTGTTCTACTTAGCTCTCTCTCATGCGCTCATTTAAATTATGCATTAATTTTTATGATCGCACTATCCCTGTATGTTCATCATACATCTAGCTCCCCCTCTCCTGCGCTCATTCATAGTCGGCATTTGCTATCCTACCGAAGGCGGCTGTGCTTGAGGCACCTGCCGATGGCCGAGTGAGTCTCTCGGGCCTCCCCCAGTCAGGTGTTGCGGTGACAGTTGGTTACCTCCAGGAAGGGCCAGCGTTGTGCATGGGGGGTCCAGGGTGCGTATCCAGCTTAGCCGCCCCAGAGCCCATAGCATGCGCATCCTGCCCTCCGGAGGTCCAGGGGAGTACGTCCGCTTTGCCTGGTCATGAACCCAAAGCGCGTGCACTCTGCTTCCCCAGCGCATGGCCCGGTACTAGGGATCGGACGGCCGTACCCGGACCTCGGAGGGAGCCGGAGCTCCGGCGCCTCGTGCACAGAATTGCCCAGGCCCCGTATAGCGGATCAGGGTCATAAGACGGATAAGACTAGGAGACGGGAGGGGAGGACCCCCCCGAGGAGAATTACGTTTCCTCTGCCTGTGTGCAGGACCTCCAGGTTACGGCAACAGGGACTGCATGAAGCGGGGGGAAAGGAGCTACCAGCTACTCCGGCCTGGGACTGGAAGGACCGGGACCTGCCCCTCCAGCAGGGGCGGGACCCGGGGGCCCCACGTGTCCAGCGGGCCCGGAACTCTCTCCTCCCTTGAGGAGGGCTCCGGGCTCGCCATGTGGTGGGCGGAAGCCGGACCTCCACCATGGGAAGGAGTCGCAAAAGGTTCCCCCAGGTGAGGAGGCGGTCCCGGTCAACCGTATACTCCTCCCGCTCGCGCCCTAGTGCAGCCAAGACCTGCCGGACGCTCGACTCGGCAAGCGCGAAGGCGTCCGCCAGAGGCAATGGAGCAACAGAGGATGGGGCAGTCCCTCCGATCTCCTCCATTACCTTGTCCTCAGGAAGAGTCGACGCGCCAGCCGCCGAGACGAGACGTCGATCAAGAGAAGCTTGCTCCGCGGCGCTAGCAGCCAGGCCAACTGGGCTCTTTTCAGCTTCTGACTCCTTGACCTGAGGAGAGGGACGAGCCGGGGAAGACGGAGCTGGAGAAAAAGCCTGGCCGCCTAGTGCAGGATCAACCTGTGCTGGCTCGGGGGCACGGTAGCCGTCTCGGCAGGAAGAGACGGTGCCGCCACGGAGTCCGGGCACACCGGAACAGGTGAAGTATGCGCTGGCCTGGGGGCCGCAGCAGTTTCCCCTGGCTCCGAGCGCATCGGCACGGATTCCCCGCAAGACGGGGAAGGCCGGGAAGCGCGGACACTCCAGCGGGCTCTAAACCCCGACTTCTGAGCCGGGGTAGGATTTCCAGGGCCCGCTACCATCTCCGACGACAGCTCCGCAATCGCTTGGACTGGCGGAACGGAAGACGCCACAGAGGCTTCCCCCAGCACATCAGCCCGGGGCCTTTTCGAGTCGCCACCTGAGGTAGTGTCAGGCACCCCAGAATCCCGACTAGGCACCGGCGCCGTTGCTGGAGGGGATCGAGCGCGTTTCTTCTCTGGCAGCGGGTTGGAAGCCATGGCAAGGGAGAGCTCAAAGGCAAGAAAGCAAAAGCGCAAGAGTCCAAGAAGAAACGCAGAGAAGTGCGAAGGGAAGCTACAATGTGGGTGAGACCCCCTCTAAAAAGCTTCCCGGTGCAGTTCCAAGCGATTCGGAACTCTTCGAATACCCCACACCCGCAACCGCTTCGGTTCCAAGACCGAGTGCCAATGACGGGTGGGCCCAAGCCGCTTAACTGAGAGCGGTGGGGGCAAGGAGTCAGTCTCCTAAGAAGATGAGCCGGCAAGGCCCTTCGGCGGTTCCCGAAGAAAGCGCCGCAACGTGCAGAAGTGGCCGCCTTGGGAACCACCGCAGTAAAAGCAATCATCAAGTGGGCGCACGCTCTCACGACCCCGCGGCCGTTCGTGCTCCGGCAGCGGTCAAGTCGGGACTTAGAGAAAGTGCGCGGATCGAAAGAGACGGAGGTCCCACCTCGGGCTCGCTATCTCCCCCGAGATGGGCCCGGGGGCCACTGTCTGTACCTGAGATATGGGGTACCCCCGCGCACAGGGTAAAATGCCTAAGGTACTCGCCCTTCTCCGCAGGGAGAGCTCCAAAGGCGCCATGTGTCTGGCGGGGCCGGACCTCCCTCTCCTCAGAGGAGAGCTCCGGGCCAGCCACGTGGCATACAGAAGCCGGACCTCCCCCTCCGCGGGAGAGAGGTCCGAAGACGCCACGCGTCCAGCGGGGCCGGACCTCCCTCTCCTCAGAGGTGAGCTCCGGGCCCGCCACGTGGCGTACAGAAGCCGGACCTCCCCCTCCGCGGGGAGAGGTCCGGAGGCTCCACGTGCCCCGCAGACCGGACCCTTCTCTCCTCAGAGAAGGGCTCCGGACCCGCCACGTGGCCAGAAGAACGGTGCTGCCCGCCCCCGAGTGGTAGGCAGCGGGCGTAAAGGCGTCCCACACCTTGCCCGTACAAGGTATTCAAGGCCCTCGTCTTCCCAAGACAAGGAAACGCGGAGCACGCGCCTGTCAGGTGCCGTTGCGCCCAGTCGCATCACAGACTGGCGTGCGGTGTCAGAACCTGCAAGGTAATAAACGCCGCGACAAGACATCCCATGCCGCCTGCGCCGTCATCAACCACTATGACTAGTGCGCGGCATGGGCAGGGCGGCAAAATGAAGACTCAGAAGCCTTCGACCAGAGGCAACCACCGGCGTAACTACAGATACGGTAGATAATAGACAATTTTCCCGGGACCACCGGTCGGGTCCCGGCTTCCCTTGTAAGCCGCCCGAGCCTTGGACTATAAAAGGCTCGGGTAGGCGTCGATAGCAAGGGTTCGCATTCTGCAACTCATACGCTAGCCATACACTCTCAAGCTGTAGCTCACCCCCAAGCTCAGGCCCCCGGCCCTGAGCAGCAAGCAATACAGCGAGCTCCATAGCTCGCCGTGGACGTAGGGTTTTACGCTCCGGCGGCCTGAACCACGTAAAACTTCCCGTGTCAAGCTCTCACTAACTCGTCCATCCGCGCAAGCTCTCCGCTAGGAACTAGCCCCTCCGAAAAAAGAACCTCCGCGGGCTGCCCAGTGCAGGCCCGGGGGAAGTGTCGATCGCACACTTCGACAACGGAACTGGCACTCGCTGCCATCCTCCGAGTCAGGGGGACTGCCCGGATCCAGTCCTACTCCCTGTGGAGGCAGCAGGAAGGCCAAGGACCGAGGCAGAAGCAAGATAGAGTCACCGACCGCAGCCCCAGTCGTCACTGCAGCGACGCTCGGTGGGGCTCGGGGGCCGCGCCCCGACAAGAAGCAGCGAAGATCACCAATCCCAGAAGGTGATAAAGACAATATGTGCCCCGTGCACGGAAGCTGTCGCCACACTGCTGCCGAGTGCCGGGAGATCCGAAGGCTCGCAGAGCGCTTCCGCAAGGAGAAGCGGCAGCGGGCTGATGACCTGCCCTTCCGTCCAAAGGAAGATGAGCAGAGGGTGGATGTTCCAGACAACATCGACCACCCAGAGGAGATCCAGGAGCCTCCGCGTGTCGTGAAGGCAGCACGCAATCACGAGGATTCCGGCTCCAGCGGCGATGAGCGTCGGAAGAAGCTCTATGTCATATACGGCGGGTCCGCCGACCCCTCGTCCCGAAGCGTAGTCAAGACTCTGCGCCGAGCGGTAGCGTCGGTGGCGCCACTCCCAAGTGCTGCACCGCACCTAAAGTGGATGGGGACCCCCATCAGCTTTGATGCCACCGACTGCCCCAGGAACATGGCTGGGGCCGGCCAACTGCCGCTCCTGGTGGCCCCTACCATCGCCAACGTGAGGATGTACCACGTTTTGGTGGATGGAGGGGCTGGGCTGAACCTCATCAGCCGTGCAGCTTTCCAGAAGCTGCAAATCCCGATGGCCAAGCTCACCCCGTCGAGTCCGTTCTCAGGGGTAGGGCCGGGACAGGTTATCCCCTACGGCAGCATTAGTCTCCCGGTGACCTTCAGGGCTCCGGACAGCTATCGAACAGAGTACATTCTGTTCGACGTAGCGGAGATAGACCTCCCCTTCAACGCCATAATCGGCAGGCCAGCCCTGTACCGGTTCATGGCTGTAGCCCATTACGGCTACCTTGTCCTGAAGATGCCAACACCGACAGGTGTTCTCAGGATTCGTGGGGACCGCACTGCTGCAGTGTCGGCCCTGGAGAAGCTCCAAGCACTCTCGACAGCTGGGGCCTCAGCCCCCGGCAATACGGAACCGGACCAGCTCCGCCCGTGCGCACGTCACCGTGCTTCGACCACAGCACCCCGGGTGCAACCTCCCAACGAGGGCGGCGTCCCCTTAAAGGTCGTCCAATTCGGCGCCGAAGCTACCCAGACCACCCGGGTAGCCGGGGGCCTGGATAGTAAATAGGAAGGCGCGCTCGTCACCTTCCTCCGGCACAACGTCGACGTGTTTGCATGGCAGCCGTCACAGATGCCGGGGATCCCCAGGAAGGTGATCGAGCACCACTTGAAAGTCTTCCCCGACGCCCGGCCGGTTCAACAGAAGCCCCGCAAGCAGTCCATCGAGCGGCAGAACTTCATCCGTGAAGAAGTCAAGAAGCTGCTGGACGCTGGCTTCATACGGGAGGTCCACCACCCTCGATGGTTGGCGAACCCCGTCGTTGTCCCGAAGGCTGGTGGGAAGCTCCGGATGTGCATCGACTACACCAGTCTCAATAAGGCATGTCCTAAAGATCCATTCCCTCTCCCTAGAATAGATCAAATAGTAGACTCAACGTCAGGCTGTGATATGCTGTGCTTCCTAGACGCCTACTCGGGTTTCCAGCAGATCCCCATGTCTAGGGAGGACGAGGAGCACACCTCCTTCATCACAGTAGACGGCCTTTATTGCTATGTGTCTATGCCTTACGGCCTAAAGAATGCACTCCCCACCTTTGTGCGGGCAATGCACAAAACCTTTGGGGAGTTAATAAGAGACCTGGTTGAGGTGTATGTCGATGACATAGTTGTCAAGGTCAAGCAGGGTCCGTCCCTGCTAGATAACCTAGCCTTAGTCTTTGACAAGTTGCGCTCTACGCGCACCAAGCTGAACCCAGATAAATGTGTGTTCGGCGTGTCCTCTGGGAAGCTCTTAGGGTTCCTGGTCTCGCACCGGGGGATTGAGGCCAACCCAGAGAAGATCAAGGCCATCGACTTGATGCGGCCCCCTGCCCGCGTCAAGGATGTCCAGAAACTCACAGGATGTCTAGCCGCGCTGAGTCGGTTTATACCGAGGCTAGCAGAGCGGGCACTCCCTTTCTTTAAGCTCCTGCGCAAGTCAGGCCCTTTTGCCTGGACTGACGAAGCAGAAGAGGCTTTCCAGGAGTTGAAGCGACTCCTGACGACCCTACCAATCATGGTAGCCCCTGAGCCCGGAGAGCACCTGTTGCTCTACATCGCGGCGACAACTGAAGTAGTGAGTATGGTCCTCGTCGCAGAGCGGCCGGACCCCTCATCTTCACAACCTGCTCCAGTAGCAGAAGACAGACGCCAGGAGGCCCCGCAGGACCAAGACGGTCTCCCAGGCCTCCAAGGCAACCTCCCGGAGGTCCAGGTCGACCTCCCGGAGGTCCTGGGCAGTCTCCCGGACCTCCAAGATAAACCCCCGGGGGCCCCGCGGGACCCCCCGGGGGCCAAATGGGACCTCCCAGAGGTCGCCCAAGACCCCCCGGAGCTCCCGGACAATCAAGATAGCTTAAGGGCCTCCGGGTCCCAGCTCCCGGAGGCCCCCGTGGGTCCGCCCACCTCCAGTGGGCCAATGGACGAGGACCTCCCAGGCCTGAGAAAGAGGGTTCGAACCGTACAGAGGCCTGTCTACTACATCAGCGAAGTACTTCATGATGCCAAGACAAGGTACCTGGAAGTCCACAAGCTGCTGTACGCGGTGCTCGTTGCCTCCAGAAAGCTCCGCCATTACTTCCAGGCCCACCGGGTCTTGGTAGTCACCTCGTATCCACTGAAGACAATTCTTCACAGCCCCCATGCGACTGGCAACGTTGCTAAATGGGCGGCGGAGCTGGCGGAGTTTGAGCTGGACTTCCTCCCACGCCATGCAGTCAAGAGCCAAGCACTGGCTGACTTTGTGGCGGAGTGGACACCAACGGAGACTGACCCAGGGGGCCATGGGGGCGGAGAACCGGAGCACCAAGCTCCGGTCTTCACCGAACCCCACTGGACACTCTTCTTTGACGGCTCCTCGCGAAAGCAGGGAGCCGGTGCCGGCGTACTGCTCCTCATGCCATCGGGGGAACAGTTTGGGTATATGGTGCGTCTCAATTTCAAGGCAACCAACAACATGGCGGAGTATGAAGCACTCATCTTTGGCCTGCAGACAGCCCTGTCTTTAGGCGCTCGCCAATTGTTGGCACAGGGCGACTCCCAGCTGGTCATCAAGCAAGTCAAGGGCGAATGCTCCTGCAATGACCCCCAGCTAGCTGCATATCTGCTTCACGTGCAGATGTTGGAGAAAGAATTCCTCGCCTTGGACCTGCACCACGTACCGCGCGCCGGTAATACCGCAGCCGATGACCTTTCAACGAAGGCTTCCACCGGAGCCCCTGCGCCCGAAGGAGTCTTCGAGAGGACGTTGCTGCGGCCCACAGCCCGGCCCGCCGAGCCGGGCGAAGGGGGCTTGACCAGCACCTCGAAGCTGGCGGTCCCGGTGGCCCTACAACCGTGGGAGCCGCCAAGGATCGTAAGCGTCACTGGGGACTCCGTGCAACCCAGCGCTCAAGATCCAGAAGCTCAAGTCAGACCCGATGCATGGATCACGGAGATCCGGGACTACTTGAAGGACAATATCCTCCCTGATGAACATGCAACCGCTGAACGGATTGTGCGTATGGCTAAGAGGTACGCGCTGGTAGAGGGGGATCTCTACCGGCGTGGCGCCAACCACATCCTATTGCGTTGTATAACCCAGGGGGAAGGCTGTGACTTGCTCGCTGAGATCCATGGAGGCGAATGTGGAAGTCATTCTTCCTCACGCACGCTTGTCGGTAAAGCCTTCCGGCATGGCTTCTACTGGCCGACAGCACTCCAGGATGCCGTCAAGCTGGTCGAGAGCTGCAAGGCGTGCCAGTTCCACGCCAAGCAGATCCATACACCGGCTCAGGTGGTACAGATGATCCCGCCCTCGTGGCCGTTTGCCGTGTGGGGGCTGGACAACCTGGGACCATTCCCCAGAACCGTCGGGGGGTTCCGGTACCTCTATGTCGCTATTGACAAGTTCACCAAGTGGCCGGAAGCTATACCAGTTGTCACCATCAATAAACAATCAGCAGTAAAATTCATCAGATCCATTGTCTGCCGGTTCGGGGTACCAAACAGGATCATTACTGACAATGGGACCCAGTTCACCAGCGCAGCGTTCCAAGACTACTGTGAGGACCTTGGCATTCAGGTATGCTATGCCTCTGTCGCTCACCCAAAGAGCAATGGGCAAGTCGAGAGGGCCAATGCGGAGATTCTCCGGGGCCTCAACACTCGTACCTTCGCCAGCCTGAAGAAACATGGTGCCAATTGGGTAGATGAACTTCCGAGCACGCTATGGGCTAACCGGACATCCCAGAGCCGGGCCACCGGGGAGACACCCTTCTTCATGGTGTACGGGGCCAAAGCTGTACTTCCTCCAGAAGTCACCATGAAGTCTCACCGTGTCCGGGCTTACGACGAAGCCACGCAGGACAACCTCCGGCGTGGAGAAATCGACCTCGTCGACGAGGTCCGATTACATGCGGCACTCCGTAATGCGCGGTACAGACAGGCGCTTCGGCGCTACCACCAGAGGTCTGTGCATGCCCGGGAGCTGCAGGAAGGTGACCTGGTGTTGCGGTGCATACTTTCTCGCGAAGGGGCCCACAAACTCTCCCGTAGTTGGGAAGGCCCCTTCCGAGTCAAGAAAGTATGCCGCCCCGGGTGTGTGCGCCTTTCCACCGAGGATGGGGACCTGCTCCCGAATCCTTGGAACATAGAACACCTCCGTAAGTTCTACCCTTAAGAGCAAAAATAGGTCAGTACATTCTTTTCGTAATGAACCCCATAGAGTCCAGGAGCAGCGCTCGGAGCAGCTAAACCCCAGGGGACGGTCCAGGACTACGTTCAGCTTTGCCTGGTTCCGACTCCAAGCGCGTAGAGTCTTGCTTCCCCTCTTAATGGGGTGGGTCATGGCCTCCATGTTTAGCCTGCCTTCCTCCTATGGAAGGTTGTACGAAAAGAAGTCTGCCCTACTTTGCTCTTTCCTTGTACTCATTTGAATTGTGAATTGAGTTATTTTTTATCACCCTTGCAGTACATGGTTGCCATGTGCTCAGCTCCCCCTCTCTACAAATCCCCAAGCATCAAGCATATGGTTGGGGGCTGTAAGTCAAATAAGACTGTGAGACAAGGGAGGGGGAGCCCCCAAGAAGAATTACGTTTCCTCTACCTGTGTGCAGGACTTCCAGGTTGCGGCAACGGAGACTGCGTGAAGTAGGGGGAAAGGAGCTACCAACTACTTCGACCCGGGGCTAGAGGGGGCGGGACCCGGGGGCCCCTCGTGTCCAGCAGGCCTGGAACTCTCTCCTTCCTTGAGAGGGGCTCCGGGCTCGCCACGTGGCAGGCGGAAGCCGGACCTACCCCCGCGGTGGAAGAGCTCCGAAAGCCCTGCGTGTTCAACATGGCCAGGGCTCCCGTCGCCGCAGTAAAAGCAATCATCAAGTGAGCGCACGCTCTCACGACCCCGCGGCCGTTCGTGCTCCGGCAACGGTCAAGTCGGGACTTAGAGAAAGTGCGCGGATCGGAAGAGACGGAGGTCCCACCTCGGGCTCGCTATCTCCCCCGAGATGGGCCCGGGGGCCACTGTCGGTACCTGAGATATGTGGTACCCCCACGCACAGGGTAAAATGCCTAAGGTGCTCGCCCTTCTCCGCAGGGAGAGCTCTGAAGGCGCCACGCATCTGGCGGGGCCGGACCTCCCTCTCCTCAGAGGAGAGCTCCGGGCCCGCCACGTGGCATACAGAAGCCGGACCTCCCCCTCCGCGGGAGAGAGGTCCGAAGACGCCATGCGTCCAGCGGGGCCGGACCTCCCTCTCCTCAGAGGTGAGCTCCAGGCCCGCCACGTGGCGTGCAGAAGCCGGACCTCCCCCTCCGCGGGAGAGAGGTCCGAAGGCGCCACGCGTCCAGTGGGGCCGGACCTCCCTCTCCTCAGAGAAGAGCTCCGGACCCGCCACGTGGCTAGAAGAACGGTGCTGCCTGCCCCCGAGCGGTAGGCAGCGGGCATAAAAGCGCTCCTCACCTTGCCCGTACAAGGTATTCAAGGCCCGCGTCTTCCCAAGATGCGGAAACGCGGAGCACGCGCCTGTCAGGTGCCGTTGCGTCCAGTCGCATCACAGACTGGAACGCGGTGTCAGAACCTGCCAGGTAATAAACGCCGCGACAAGACATCCCATGCCGCCTGCGCCGTCATCAACCACTATGACTAGTGCACGACATGGGCAGGGCGGCAAAATGAAGACTCAGAAGCCTTCGACCAGAGGCAACCACCGGCGTAACTACAGATACGGTAGATAATAGACAATCTTCCCGGGACCACCTGTCGGGTCCCGGCTTCCCTTGTAAGCCGCTCGAGCCTTGGACTATAAAAGGCTCGGGTAGGCGTCGATAGCAAGGGTTCGCATTCTGCAACTCATACGCTAGCCATACACTCTCAAGCTGTAACTCACCCCCAAGCTCAGGCCCCCGGCCCTGAGCAGAAAGCAATACAGCGAGCTCCATAGCTCGCCGTGGACGTAGGGTTTTACGCTCCGGCGGCCTGAACCACGTAAAACTTCCCGTGTCAAGCTCTCACTAACTCGTCCATCCGCGCAAGCTCTCCGCTAGGAACTAGCCCCTCCGAAAAAAGAACCTCCGCGGGCTGCCCAGTGCAGGCCCGGGGGAAGTGTCGATCGCACACTTCGACAGGCTCTGAGTACCTTGCGGAGCTAAGGACTCAGCCAGGCAAAGCCAAGAAGGAGATGAAAAGCATCACAGACACAAATATCCAAGAGAGTCAAATTAAGCAAGGCTCCATGAGCTGAACTACAGACTCGATAAGAAGAAAGAAACAAGCCCCAAGGGTCTCCCGACACGACCAGAATCCAGAAGTTGCAACAACGGCCGCGTCGCCAGGCTTCAGCCCTGGCGGAACTCTCTCGCTCTATGATCAGAGCGCAGGAATCGCCTCCCTCATCACCGGCGCAAAAACCAGTGACACCACGGGGGCCCCTGAGGCCCCCTCCGCAGTATTCAGCGGTCTTCTTGGAGACTCTACCGCCTGGATTCTCCACGGTGCATCGGCGGTTTCCTTCTCCTGAAGTTCCCTCATCACCTGCGCAAAAGCCGGTGTCGTCAAGGGTGCCCCTGGAGCCCCCAACCCTCATCACCTGCGCAGAAGCTGGAGTCGTCAAGGGTGCTCCTGAGGCCCTCTCCGCGGCATTCAGCGGTGTTCTTGGAGACCCTGACGCCTGGGATTCTCTTCGATGCTTCAGCAGTTCCTTTGAAGACTCCACCACCATCAGGGGCAGGGCAGGCAGGCTCCCTGAGTCCCAGGCTTGGTGCAGACGCAACCGCTGGAGGGAGCTGAGAGCAATTCTTCCCCCAGTAAGGCGGGTTGAGAGCATGGAGGAAGACAAGACTGCAGGACCTGAGGGAAGCGCAGGGGCAGGAAGCCTTATAAGAGGAATGTACCCACATGGAGGTTCCATTTAGCAGCTTCCCGGTGCAATTCCAAGCGATTCGGAACTCTTCGAATATCCCGCACCGGCAACCGCTTTGGTTCCTAGACCGAATGCTGATGACGGGTGGGCCCAAGCCGCCTAACTGAAGAGGTGGGGGCAAGGAGTCAGTCTCCTAAGAAGATGAGCCGGCAAGGCACTTCGGCGGTTCCCGAAGAAAGCGCCGCAACGTGCAGAAGTGGCAGTCTTGGGAACCGCCGCAGTAAAAGCAACCATCAAGTGAGCGCACGCTCCCACGATCCCGTGGCTGTTCGTGCTCCGGCAGCGGTCAATTCGGGACTTAGAGAAAGTGCGCGGACCGGAAGAGACGGAGGTCCCACCTCGGGCTCGCTATCTCCCCCGAGATGGGCCGGGGGCCACTGTCGGTAACTGAGATATGGGGTACCCCCGCGCACAGGGTAAAATGCCTAAGGAACTCGCCCTTCTCCGCAGGGAGAGCTCCGAAGGCGCCACGCGTCTGGCGGGGCCGGACCTCCCTCTCCTCAGAGGAGAGCTCAGGGCCCGCCACGTGGCATACAGAAGCCGGACCTCCCCCTCCGCGGGAGAGAGGTCCGAAGGCGCCGCGTGTCCAGCGGGGCCGGACCTCCCTCTCCTCAGAGGAGAGCTCTGAGCCCGCCACGTGGCCAGCAGAAGCCGGACCTCCCCCTCCGCGGGAGAGAGGTCTGAAGACGCCACGTGCCCCGTGGGACTGACCCTTCTCTTCTCTGAGAAGGGCTCCGGGCCCGCCACGTGGCAGCAGAGCGACGCTGCCTGCCCCGAGTGATAGGCAGCGGGCGTAAATACGCCCCATACCTTGCCCGTACAAGGTATTCAAGGCCCGCCTCTTCCCAAGACGCGGAAACGCGGAGCACGCGTCTGTCAGGTGCCGTTGCGCCCAGTCGCATCATAGACTGGCGCACGGTGTCAGAACCTGTCAGCCAATAAACACTGCGACAAGACAACCCATGCCCCTGCGCCGTCATCAACCGCTACGACTGGCATGCGGCATGGGCAGGGCGGCAAGATGAAGACTCAGAAGCCTTCGGCCAGAGACAACTACCGGCATAACTGCAGATACGGTAGATAGTAGACAATCTTCCCGGGACCACCTGTCGGGTCCCGGCCCCCCTTGTAAGCCGCCCGAGTCTTGGACTATAAAAGGCTCGGGTAGGCGTCGATAGCAAGGGTTCACATTTTGCAACTCATACGCTAGCCATACAATCTCAAGCTGTAACTCACCCCCAAGCTCAGGCCTCCGGCCCTGAGCAGCAAGCAATACGGCGAGCTCCATAGCTCGCCGTGGACATAGGGTTTTACGCTCCGGTGGCCTGAACCACGTAAAACTCGCCGTGTCAAGCTCTTACTAACTCGTTCCATCCGCGCAAGCTCTCCGCTAGGAACTAGCCCCTCCGAAAAAAGAACCTCCGCGGGCTGCCCAGTGCAGGCCCGGGGGAAATGTCGACCGCACACTTTGACAGTGCCAATTGGGTAGATGAGCTTCTGAGCACACTATGGGCTAACCGGACATCCGAGAGCCGGGCCACCGGAGAGACACCCTTCTTCATGGTGTATGGGGCCGGAGCCGTACTTCCCCCAGAAATCACCATGAAGTCTCACCGTGTCCGGGCTTACGACGAAGCCGCGCAGGACAACCTCCGGCGTGGAGAAATCGACCTCGTTGACGAGGTCCGATTGCATGCAGCACTCCGTAACGCACGGTACAGACAAGCGCTTCGTCGCCACCACCAGAGATCTGTGCGTGCCCGGGAGCTGCAGGAAGGTGACCTGGTGCTGCGGCGCATACTTTCTCGCGAAGGGACCCACAAACTCTCCCCTAGTTTGGAAGGCCCTTTCCGAGTCGCGAGAGTATGTCGCCCCGGGTGTGTGCGCCTGTCCACCGAGGATGGGGACCTGCTCCCAAACCCTTGGAACATAGAACACCTCCGTAAGTTCTACCCCTAGAGCAAAGATAGGACAGTCCTTTCTTTTCATAAGAAGCTCCATAGAGTCCAGGAACAGCGCTCGGAGCGAAGACAAGACCGCAGAGACTCGAGGGAGGTGCAAGGGCTGGAAGCCTTATAAGGGGAGCACACCCACGTGGCGGTTTCTTTTCACACCTTCCAGGTACGAGTCAAAGCAATTCGAAACTCTTCGAATACGCCGCATCGGCAACTGCTTCGGCTCCGAGACTGAGCGCCAATGACAGGTGGACCCAAGCCGCCCAACTGAAGCGGTGGGTCAAGAAGTCAGTCTCCTAAGAAGACGAGCCGGCAAGGCACTTCGGCGGTTCCCGAAGAAAGCGCTGCAACGTGCAGAAGTGGCAGTCTTGGGAACCGCCGCAGTAAAAGCGACCATCAAGTGGGCGCACGCTCCCATGATCCCGCGGCCGTTCATGCTACGGCAGTGGTCAATGCGGGACTTGGAGAAAGTGCGCGGATCAGAAGAGACGGAGGTCCCACCTCGGGCTCGCTATCTCCCCCGAGATGGGCCCGGGGGCCACTGTCGGTACCTGCTATATGGGGTACCCCCGCGCACAGGGGAAAATGCCTAAGGAACTCGCCCTTCTCCGCAGGGAGAGCTCCGAAGGCGCCACGCGTCCGGCGGGGCGGACCTCCCTCTCCTCAGAGGAGAGCTCCGGGCCCGTCACATGGCATACAGAGGCCAGACCTCCCCCTCTGCGGGAGAGAGGTCCGAAGGTGCCACGTATCCGACGGGGCCGGACCTCCCTCTCCCCAGAGAGGAGCTCCGGGCCCGCCATGTGGCCGACAGAAGCCGAACCTCCCCCTCCGCGGGGAGAGGTCCGAAGGCTCCACGTGCCCCGTGGGGCCGGACCCTCCTCTCCTCTGAGGAGGGCTCCGGGCCTGCCACGTGGCCAGAAAAACGGCGCTGCATACCCCCAAGCGATAGGAAGCGGGCGTAAAGACGCCCCATACCTTGCCTGTACAAGGTATTTGTCGAAGTGTTCGGTCAACACTTCTCCCGGGCCTGCACTGGGCAGCCCGCGGAGGTTCTTTTTTCAGTGGGGCTAGTCCCTTGCGGAGAGCTTGCGCGTATGGACGAGTTAGAAAGAGCTTGACACGGTGAGTTTTACGTGGTTCAGGCCGCCGGAGTGTAAAACCCTACGTCCACGGCGAGCTATGGAGCTCGCTGTATTGCTTGCTGCTCAAAACCGGAGTCCTGAGCTTGGGGGTGAGTTACAGCTTGGGTGTGAATGGCTAGCGTCTGAGTTGCAGAGGTGCGAACCCTTGCTAATGTCGCCTACCCGAGTCTTTTATAGTCCAAGACTCGGGTGGCTTACAAGGGGGGCCTGGGACCCGACAGGTGGTCCCGGGGAGATTGACTGTTATCTACCGTATCTGCAGTTATGCCGGTAGTTGTCTCTGGCGAAGGCTTCATAGTCTTCGTCTTGCAGCCCTGCCCATGCCGCATGCTAGTCATAGTGGATGATGACGGCGGGGGCAGCATGGGATGTCTTGTCGCTGCGTTTATTGGCTGGCAGGCTCTGACACAGCGCGCTAGTCTGTGATGCGACTGGGCGCAACGGCACCTGACAGAGGCGTCCTCCGCGTCTCCGCGTCTTGGGAAGACGCGGGCCTTGAATACCTTGTACGGGCAAGGTATGGGGCGTCTTTACGCCCGCTGCCTATCACTCGGGGGCAGGCAGCGCCGTTCTGCTGGCCACGTGGCGGGCCCGGAGCCCTCCCCAGAGGAGAGGGGGGTCCGGCCCCACGGGACACGTGGAGCCTTCGGACCTCTCCCCGCGGAGGGGGAGGTCCGGCTTCTGTATTCCACGTGGCAGGCCCGGAGCTCTCCTCTGAGGAGAGGGAGGTCCGGCCCCGCCGGACGCGTGGCGCCTTCGGAGGGCGAGTTCCTTAGGCATTTTCCCTTGTGCGCGGGGGTACCCCATATCGCAGGTACCGACAGTGGCCCCCGGGCCCATCTCGGGGGAGATAGCAAGCCCGAGGTGGGACCTCCGTCTCTTCTGATCCGCGCACTTTCTCGAAGTCCCGCATTGACCGCTGCCGGAGCACGAACGGTCACAGGATCGTGGGAGCGTGCGTCCACTTGATGTTTGCTTTTACTGCGGCTGTCGAAGTGTGCGGTCGACACTTCCCCTGGGCCTGCACTGGGCAGCCCGCGGAGGTTCTTTTTTCGGAGGGGCTAGTTCCTAGCGGAGAGCTTGCATGGATGGAACGAGTTAGTAAGAGCTTGACACGGCGAGTTTTACGTGGTTCAGGCCGCCGGAGCGTAAAACCCTACGTCCACGGCGAGCTATGAAGCTCGCTGTATTGCTTGCTTCTCAGGGCCGGAGGCCTGAGCTTGGGGGTGAGTTACAGCTTGAGGGTGTATGGCTAGCGTATGAGTTGCAAAATGCGAACCCTTTCTATTGACGCCTACCCGAGCCTTTTATAGTCCAAGACTCGGGCGGCTTACAAGGGGAGCCGGGACCCGACAGGTGGTCCCGGGAAGATTGTCTATTATCTACCGTATCTGCAGTTATGCCGGTAGTTGTCTCTGGCCGAAGGCTTCTGAGTCTTCATCTTGCCGCCCTGCCCATGCCGCATGCCAGTCGTAGCGGTTGATGACGGCGCAGGCGGCATGGGTTGTCTTGTCGCAGTGTTTATTGTCTGACAGGTTCTGACACCGCGCGCCAGTCTGTGATGCGACTGGGCGCAACGGCACCTGACAGATGCGTGCTCCGCGTCTCCGCGTCTCGGGAAGACGCGGGCCTTGAATACCTTGTACGGGCAAGGTATGGGGTGTCTTTACGCCGGCTGCCTACCGCTCGGGGCAGGCAGCGCCGTTCTGCTGCCACATGGCGGGCCCGGGGCGCTTCTCAGAGGAGAGGAGGGTCAGCTCTGCGGGGCACGTGGAGCCTCCGGACCTCTCGCCGCGGAGGGGGAAACTCGGCTTCTGTTGGCCATGTGGCGGGCCCGGAGCTCTCCTCTGAGGAGAGGGAGGTCCGGCCCCGCTGGACACTCGGCGTCTTCGGACCTCTCTCCCGCGGAGGGGGAGGTCCGGCTTCTGTATGCCACGTGGCGGGCCCGGAGCTCTCCTCTGAGGAGAGGGAGGTCCGGCCCCGCCGGACGCGTGGCGCCTTCGGAGCTCTACCTGCGGAGAAGGGCGAGTTCCTTAGGCATTTTACCCTGTGCGCGGGGGTACTCCATATCTCAGGTACAGATAGTGGCCCCCAGGCCCATCTCGGGGGAGGTAGCGAGCCCGAGGTGGGACCTCCGTCTCTTTCAACCCGCGCACTTTCTCTAAGTCCCGAATTGACCGTTGCCGGAGCACGAATGGCCGTGCGGTTGTGGGAGCGTGAGCTCACTTGATGGTTGCTTTTACTGCGGCGGTTCCCAAGACTGCCACTTCTGCACGTTGCGGCACTTTCTTCGGGAACAGCCGAAGTGCCTTGCCGGCTCACCTTCTCAGGAGACTGACTCCTTGACCCACCGCCTCAGTTGGGCGGCTTGGGCCCACCCGTCATCGGCACTCGGTTTAGGAGCTGAAGCGGTTGCCGATGCAGTGTATCCGAAGAGTTCCAAGTCGCTTGGGATTGCACCCGGGGAGGTGTGAAATGAAACCCCCATGTGGGTACGCTCCCCTTATAAGGCTTCCAGCCCCTGTGCTTCCCTCGAGCCTCTGCAATCTTGTCTTCTTTCATGGCTCTCAACCCGCCTTATGGGGGGAGAATCACTCTTGATTTCCTCCAGCGATGGCGTCTGCACCAAGCCTGGGACTCAGGGAGCCTGCCTGCCATGCCTCTGAGGGTTGCGCCACCAAGGGGCCTCTGGTTCGTCCTCCTGACGGAGCCCTTCCTTGGTGACGGCAGGCACAAAGCTCCTTGGCGTTGCGTCCCTTCTCAGGTGGTGGAGTCTTCAAAGAAACCGCTAAAGCACCCAGGAGAATCCCAGGCGGCAGAGTCCCCGAGAAGGCCACTGAAGCTGCGGAGAGGGGGCTTAAGGAGCACCCTTGATGACACCGGCTTTTGCGCAGGTGATGAGGGAAGGAGGCTCCATGGGCACCCTTGATGACGCCGGCTTTTGCGCCGGTGATGGGGGAACTTTAGGAGAAGGAAGCCGCCGATGCACCATGGAGGATCCCAGACGGCAGAGTCTCCAGGAAGACCGCTGAATACTGCGGAGGGGGCCCCAGAAGCTCCCTTGGTGACACCGGCCTTTGCGCCGGTGATGAGGGAGGCGATTCCTGCGCTCGGGTCATGGAGCGGGAGAGTGCCGCCAGGGCTGAAGCCTGGTGACGCGGCCGTCCTTGCAACTTCTAGATTCTGGTCATGTCAGGAGACCCTTGGGGCTTGTTTCTTTCTTCTTATCGAGTCTGTAGTCCAGCTCAAGGAGCCTCGCATTGTTTGACTCTTTTAGATATTTGTATCTGTGACGCTCTTTCTCTCCTTCTTGGCTTTGCCTGTCTAAGTCCTTAGCTCCGCAAGGTACTCGGAGGCCATCTCCAATCTTGGAGCTCTGCGTAGACACCTTCCCCGGGTCCTAACCGTGTTAGGGGTCCCGGGGGTCTCCGGATCTCGCCCCATGGGGAGCCCCAAGTCTGCCCGCCACGTGGCGGGTCCGGAGCCCCTCCTTAAGAGGTTGGAGCTCCGGCCATGCTGGACACGTAGGGCTTTCGGAGCCCTCTCACCGGGGGGGGGGGGGGGGGGAGGTCCGGTTTCTGCCCGCCACGTGGCGAGCCCGGAGCTCTCCTCAAGGGAGGTGAGGGTTCCGAACCTGCTGGACACGTGGGGCCCTCGGGTCCCGCCCCTGCTGGAGGGGCAGGTCCCAGTCCTTCCAGTCCTAGGTCGGAGTAGTTGGTAGCTCCTTTCCCCCTGCTTCATGCAGTCCCTGTTGCCGCAACCTGGAGGTCCTGCACATAGGTAGAGGAAACGTAATTCTCCTTGGGGGCTCCCCCTCCCTTATCTCATAGTCTTATTTGACTTATAGCCCCTAACCATATGCTTGGTGCTTGGGGACTTGTAGAGAGGGGGAGCTGAGCACATGGCAACCATGCACTGCAAGGGTGATTAAAAAACTCAATTCACAATTTAAATGAGTACAAGGAAAGAGCAAAGTAGAGCAGATTTCTTTTCGTACAACTTTCCACAGGAGGAAGGCAGGCTAAACATGGAGGCCACGACCCACCCCATTAAGAGGGGAAGCAAGACTCTACGAGCTTGGAGTCGGAACCAGGCAAAGCTGAACGTAGTCCTGGACCGTCCCCTGGGGTTTAGCTGCTCCGAGCGCTGCTCCTGGACTCTATGGAGTTTATTACGAAAAGAAAGTACTGTCCTATTTTTGCTCTAGGGGTAGAACTTACGGAGGTGTTCTATGTTCCAAGGGTTCGGGAGCAGGTCCCCATCCTTGGTGGAAAGGCGCACACACCCAGGGCGGCATACTTTCACGACTCGGAAGGGGCCTTCCCAACTAGGGGAGAGTTTTTGGGTCCCTTCGCGAGAAAGTATGCGCCGCAACACCATGTCACCTTCCTGCAGCTCCCGGGCACGCACAGACCTCTGGTGGTAGCGCCGAAGCGCTTGTCTGTACCGTGCGTTACGGAGTGCCGCATGTAATCGGACCTCGTCGACGAGGTCGATTTCTCCATGCCGGGGGTTGTCCTGCGTGGCTTCGTCGTAAGCCCGGACACGGTGAGACTTCATGGTGATTTCTGGGGGAAGTACAGCTTCAGCCGCATACACCATGAAGAAGGGTGTCTCCCCGGTGACCCGGCTCTGGGATGTCCGGTTAGCCCATAGCGTGCTCGGAAGCTCATCTACCCAATTGGCACCATGTTTCTTCAGGCTGGCGAAGGTGCGAGTCTTAAGGCCCCCGAGAATCTCCACGTTGGCCCTCTCAACTTGCCCATTGCTCCTCGGGTGGGCGACAGAGGCATAGCATACCTGAATACCAAGGTCCTCGCAGTAGTCTTGGAATGCTGCGCTGGTGAACTGGGTCCCGTTGTCGGTGATGATCCTGTTTGGGACCCCGAACCGGCAGACAATAGACTTGATGAACTTTACTGCGGATTGTTTGTTGATGGTGACAACTGGTGTAGCTTCCGGCCACTTGGTGAACTTTTCGATGGCGACATAGAGGTACCGGAATCCCCCGACGGTTCTGGGAAATGGTCCCAGGATGTCCAGCCCCCATACGGCAAACGGCCACGAGGGCGGGGATCATCTGTACCGCCTGAGCCGGTGTATGGATCTGCTTGGCGTGGAACTGGCACGCCTTGCAGCTCTCAACCAGCTTGACGGCATCCTGGAGTGCTGTCGGCCAGTAGAAGCCATGCCGGAAGGCTTTACCGACAAGCGTGCGTGAGGAACAATGACTTCCACATTCGCCTCCATGGATCTCAGCGAGCAAGTCGCAGCCTTCCCCCTGGGTTATACACCGCAATAGGATGTGGTTGGCGCCACACCGGTAGAGATCCCCCTCTACCAGCACGTACCTCTTAGCCATACGCACAATCCGTTCAGCGGTTGCATGTTCATCAGGGAGGATATTGTCCTTCAAGTAGTCCCGGATCTCCGTGATCCATGCATCGGGTCTGACTTGAGCTTCTGGATCTTGAGCGCTGGGTTGCACGAAGTCCCCAGTGACGCTTACGATCCTAGGCGGCATCCATGGCTGTAGGGCCGCCGGGACCGCCAGCTTCGAGGTGCTGGTCAAGCCCCCTTCGCCCGGCTCGGCGGGCCAGGCTGTAGGCCGCAGCAACGTCCTCTCAAAAACTCCTTCAGGCGCGGGGGCTCCGGTGGAAGCCTTCGTTGAAAGGTTGTCAGCTGCGGCATTACCAGCACGCAGTACGTGATGCAGATCCAAGGCGAGGGATTCTTTCTCCAACATCTGTACGTGAAGCAGATACGCAGCTAGCTGCGGGTCATTGCAGGAGCATTCGCCCTTGACTTGCTTGATGACCAGTTGGGAGTCGCCCTGTGCCAACAACTGGCGAGCGCCTAAAGACAGGGCTGTCTGCAGGCCAAAGATGAGTGCTTCTGTCGGTACCTGAGATATGGGGTACCCCCGCGCACAGGGTAAAATGCCTAAGGTACTCGCCCTTCTCCGCAGGGAGAGCTCCGAAGGCGCCATGCGTCCGGCGGGGCCGGACCTCCCTCTCCTCAGAGGAGAGCTCCGGACCCGCCACGTGGCATACAGAAGCCGGACCTCCCCCTCCGCAGGAGAGAGGTCCGAAGACGCCACGCGTCCAGCGGGGCCGGATCTCCCTCTCCACAGAGGAGAGCTCCGGGCCCGCCACGTGGCATACAGAGGCCAGACCACCCCCTCCGCGGGGAGAGGTCCGGAGGCTCCACGTGCCCCGCAGGCCGGGCCCTTCTCACCTCAGAGAAGGGCTCCGGACCCGCCACGTGGCCAGAAGAACGGTGCTGCCTGCCCCCGAGCGGTAGGCGGCGGGCATAAAGGCGCTCCTCACCTTGCCCGTACAAGGTATTCAAGGCCCGCGTCTTCCCAAGACGCGGAAACGCGGAGCACGCGTCTGTCAGGTGCCGTTGCGCCCAGTCGCATCACAGACTGGCGCGCGGTGTCAGAACCTGCCAGCCAATAAACGCTGCGACAAGACATCCCATGCCGCCTGCGCCGTCATCAACCACTACGACTAGCGTGCGGCATGGGCAGGGCGGCAAGATGAAGACTCAGAAGCCTTCGGCCAGAGGCAACTACTGGCGTAACTACAGATACGGTAGACAATAGACAATCTTCCCGGGACCACCTGTCGGGTCCCGGCTCCCCTTGTAAGCCGCCCGAGTCTTGGACTATAAAAGGCTCGGGTAGGCGTCGATAGCAAGGGTTCGCATTTTGCAACTCATACGCTAGCCATACACTCTCAAGCTGTAACTCACCCCCAAGCTCAGGCCCCCCGGCCCTGAGCAGCAAGCAATACAGCGAGCTCCATAGCTCGCCGTGGACGTAGGGTTTTACGCTCCGGCGGCCTGAACCACGTAAAACTCTCTGTGTCAAGCTCTCACTAACTCGTCCATCTGCGCAAGCTCTCCGCTAGGAACTAGCCCCTCCGAAAAAAGAACCTCCGCGGGCTGCCCAGTGCAGGCCCGGGGGAAGTGTCGACCGAACACTTCGACATTTGGCGCGCCAGGAAGGGGGCTTTTCCCCTAGCGCGACGAGTTTCCGCCGTCGAAGATGACCAAGCTTCGCTCAGCGGCAAACTCTCCTCCCCCGCGTTCACGGCGGACTGTGACCACTGGGGAGTACATGTCGACACACTCAGGACGGAGTGTGTCGGCACAAGCGGGTAGCCAGCAGCCGACTCCGGCGACGCCGGCCCCGGCTATGCAGGCCCCAACCAGTGTGAGGTCTTCTGCAGCGCTGAGCGTACACCATGGAGGTGCGCTAGCTGCAGCAAGAGCGCTGCTGCGCAACCCACCTGCGGGGGATGCGCCCCATTCAGCGACCCAGCAATGGGTCCGCGAGGTGGACCGCCTTGTCGTCGCCACCGCGAACCCTCGGTTTCGGCGAGGACGACGCCCAGGGCAACCGGCTGTGTCGCTGACGCGCACACCCACGGTTGACGGGCTAATTGCGGATTCCAGCTCCTCCAGGCTCCTGTCGACGGACCTGCGAAGGGAACTGGAACGGTGCCACTTGGGGCAGGACGCCCGGGTGTACCTCGAGCGACGCCGAGAAAGGCGTCGCAACCAGGAGGCAGGCGACAGCATGTCGTCGGCCTCGACACAACCAGAAGGGCAGGTCTTCACCGTGCGAGCCCCGCCACAGGCATATGCTGCGCAGCATATGCCACAACCATATGCACCGCAAGTAGCGGCCCCGGTCTATGGTGCAGCCTTGCCCATGCCGGGAAACGCAGCGCCAGGTGCGAACCACCTGTTCGCAGCGCCAGCACCTGCAGCAGCAGGTGCAGGATGTGCGGCCCTTGCACCCCACCTTCGCTTCGCAAGGTGGCCGTGCAAGTTTCGCCCGCACTTGCCCGAGAAGTACGATGGTAGCATCAACCCAGCGGAGTTCCTCCAGATCTACTCCACCGCCGTACTTGCCGCAGGAGGGGACGAGGCTGTCATGGCCAACTACTTCCCCGTCGCCTTGACCGGCCCAGCCCGGTCTTGGCTCATGAATCTACCTCAGGGGTCCATAACCTCCTGGGGTGAGCTCTACCGGCAGTTCGTCGCCAACTTCGGCAGCTCCTACACCCGTCCCGGCACGGAGCTCGACCTCCATGCCGTCAAACAACAACCTGGGGAGTCGCTGCGCTCTTTCATCCAGCGGTTCTCTCAGGTGCGCAACACCATCCCACAGATCCAAAGCGCCTCTGTGGTGGTGGCGATCCGACAGTGTGTCCGGGACGAGAAAATGCTCGAGAAGCTCGCGACCAGAGAGGTCCGCGACGTCTCGGAGCTCTTCAGCCTGGCGGACAAGTGCGCCAGAGCAGCTGAAGGGCGGAACTGGCACGCACTGCCGACCTCCGAGTCAGGAGGGCAGCCCGGGTCCGGAGCTGCAGCCTATGGGGGTGGCAAGAAGACCAAGAACCGGGGGGGTGGCAAGATGAAGTCACCATTCACGGCCCCCGTCGCCGCAGCTGCGACGACCAGTGGAGCTCGGGGGCCACGCCCTGACAAAAGGCAGCGGCAGTCACCGGCCCCAGACAGTGACCAAGGCGGGCTGTGCCCCGTGCATGGCGCCTGCAATCATACAGCTGCCGAGTGCTGGGAGATCCAGAGGCTCGCAGAGCGCTTCCGCAAGGGAAGACAGCAGAGGGCTGAGGCACCGCCCTACCCTCAGAGGGATGGAAACAGAAGGCCGACGCCCCAGTCACCGCTGCCCACCAGGTGGGGTTCCAGGAGCCTCAGCGTGTCATAAAGATAGTGCATGGCGGTGAGGACTCCGGTTCTGACGGTGACGGGCCTGGGCGTTAGCCAACTGCAGCACGCCTCCGTGCCTCAGACATACCTCTCGGGAGCCGCCTAAGGTCCGTCAACCCCTTGAAGGCCTTGCCAGAAGGGGAAGACGCCTTAGGTCATCCAAGGCGAGCCCGGGTCCACCTACCCCTTGAAGGCCTTAGCCAGAAGGGGAGAACTCCCCGGGGGCCCCCGAGAGAAGCCACGCAGGACCTGATCCAGCGTGAAGATAACAACCTCGACAAGACTCGGCTTGCAGGGAACACCCCACAACGCACGGTCTCGGCTAATGCTCTAAGCACTACCGCCAAAGAACCAAACATGACGGGGGCCCGCAAGAGGGCAACCTGGTGAAGCGGCACGCTATATTCCAAGAAGGACCCATAAGATCTCCCCCAGCAGGGAAGGTCCCTTCCAAATCGTGAAAGCTGCCGCCCCAGGTACACATGCCTTTCAACCGAGAGTGGGATCCATTCCCAAAAAAAATCTATGCCATGAAGCAACACTGTAAGTCCTACTTACTGAGCATCGGTAGAACAGGGTTATTCACTTCTGTAATAGACCCCATAGAACTTAGGAACAGAGCTTGGGGTAGCTAAGTCTCAAGGGACGGTACAGGACTACGTCCTGTTTAGCCTGGTTCCGACCCTAAGCGCATAGAGTCTTGCTTCCCTTGTAGACGAGGCGGAACATTGCCCCCATGTACAGCCAGAATTCCACCTATGGGTACGAATACAGAGACCTGTTCTACTTAGCTCTCTCTTATGCGTTCATTTAAATTATGCATTGATTTTTATGATCGCACTATTTCTGTATGTTCATCGTACATCTAGCTCCCCCTCTCCTGCGCTCATCCATAGTCGGCATTTGCTATCCTCCCGAAGGCGGCTGCGCTTGAGGCACCTGCCGATGGCCGAGTGAGTCTCTCGGGCCTCCCCTAGTCAGGTGTTGCGGTGCCAGTTGGTCACCTCCAGGAAAGGCCAGCGTTGTGCATGGGGGGTCTAGGGTGCGTATCCAGCTTAGCCGGCCCAGAGCCCAAAGCATGCGCATCCTGCTCTCCGGAGGTCCAGGGGAGTACGTCCGCTTTGCCTGGTCATGAACCCAAAGCGCGTGCACTCTGCTTCCCCAGCGCATGGCCCAGTACTAGGGATCGAACGGCCGTACCCGGACCTCGGAGGGAGCCGGAGCTCCGGCGCCCCGTGCACAGAATTGCCCAAGCCCCGTATAGCGGGTCAGGACCATAAGACGGATAAGACTAGGAGACGGGAGGGGAGGACCCCCCGAGGAGAATTACGTTTCCTCTACCTATGTGCAGGACCTTCAGGTTACGGCAACAGGGACTGCATGAAGTGGGGGGAAAGGAGCTACCAGCTACACCGGCCTGGGACTGGAAGGACCGGGACCTGCCCCTCCAGCAGGGGCGGGGCCCGGGGGCCCCATGTGTCCAGCAGGCCCGGAACTCTCTCCTCCCTTGAGGAGGGCTCCGGGCTCGCCACGTGGCAGACAGGAACCGGACCTCCCCCCCCCCCCCCCTCAGCGGGAGGGCTCCGAAAGCCCTACGTGTCCAACATGACCGGAGCTCCCGTCTCTTGAGGAGGGGCTCCGGACCCACCACGTGGCCGGCAGATTTGGAGCCCCCCCCATAGGGCGAGGTTCGGAGACCTCTGGGGGCCCCTAACACGGTTAGGACCCGGGGAAGGTGTCTGTGCGAAGCTCCGAGATAGGAAATGGCCTCTGAGTACCTTGCGGAGCTAAGGACTCAGCCAGGCAAAGCCAAGAAGGAGGGAAAACGCATCACAGACACAAGTATCCAAGAGAGTCAAATTAAGCAAGGCTCCATGAGCTGGACTACAGACTCGATAAAAAAGGGAGAAACAAGTCCTAAGGACCTCCCGGCTCTCGCCGGAACCTTGCGGCTACAAGGGCGGCCACATCCTCGACTTCAGCCCTGGAAGCTTCCTCCCGCTCCGCGGCTGGCCCCTCTCTTGCTGGCTCCAGCGAGAAAGAGGGGTCGCGGCTCTTGAAGCATGCCAGCACATGCAAGGCGACCTCTAAAGCTAAGCCGCGGCCCTCGGCTTCAATCTCACTGGCGACCACCGAGTCGAGTTTGTCCAGCTTGGCGCTGATCGACTCCAATGCAGGGATCACCTCTGCCACCTACAATGCGGGAGTTGCGGCCCTCACCGGACTGAAGCCAAGAGGGATCAGGGTGGACCCCGCTCGATCCACGAAGCTTGAGACCGCAAGGGCCTCGGAGGACCGCAAGGCTGAGAGCTCCTCCACCTCGCGGCGGGCCGCCTGCAAAGCCTCCAGGTTCCTCTCGGAGAATTCCTTCTCCTTGGCCGCCAGGGAAATCTCCCGAAGGCTGAGAGTCTCGGCTAGCCGCTCCAACTCAGCGGCCTTGAAGCCGTCAGTCAACTCCCGGTCCAAGACCGCCCGGCGATCATGGGAGACCTGTTCCTCCCTCAAGTCAAGGTCCGCCTTCAGAATCTCCAGCTCCTCCATCCGAGCTCGGAGGTTATCCTCGCCCACGGCCAGCTGCGCGGCGACCCTCTCTGCCTCAGCTGCCACGGAACGCTCCCGCTCCTCAACGGCGAGTTCGCGGCGCTCCAACCGCTGCCGTATTTCCACAGCAGCAGAGAGGCTCTCTTCGGCCCGGGCGTGTGCCTCCAGGGCCTCCTTGTTGATCCTCCGCGACTGGGTGTCCATGCGGTCAACAGCCCGCTTCATCCGGTCGACGAGCGCTTCCCTGAAGTCGAGCAACTCCCGCCTGGAGTCGAGCTCGCTCTTAACCTTCGCGGTCCTCTCCCGCAAAAGGTTCCCCCAGATGAGGAGGCGGTCCCGTTCAACCGTATACTCCTTCCGCTCGCGCCCTAGCGCAGTTAAGACCTGCCGGACGCTCGACTCGGCAAGCGCGAAGGCGTCCGCCAGAGGCAATGGAGCAACAGAGGCTGGGGCAGCCCCTCCGACCTCCTCCATTACCTCGTCCTCAGGAGGAGCCGACGCACCAGCAGCCGAGACGAGACGCCGATCAGGAGAAGCTGGCTCCGCGGCTCTGGCAGCCAGGCCAGCCGGGCTCTATTCAGCATCTGGCTCCTTGACCTGAGGAGAGGGACGAGCCGGGGAAGGCGGTGCTGGAGAAGAAGCCAGGCCGCCTAGCGCAGGATCAACCTGTGCTGGCTCGGGGGCCGCGGTGGCCGTCTTGGCAGGAAGAGACGACGCCGCCGCGGAGTCCGGGCACACCGGAACAGGAGAAGTCCGCGCTGGCCTGGGGGCCGCGGCAGTTGCCCCTGGCTCCGAGCGTATCGGCACAGATTCCCCGCAAGACGGGGAAGGCCGAGAAGCGCAGACACTCCAGCGGGCTCTGAACCCCGACTTCCGAGCCGGGGTAGGATTTCCAGAGCCCGCTACCGTCTCCGACGGCCGCTCCGCAGTCGCTTGGACTGGCGGAACAGGGGACGCCCCAGAGGCTTCCCCCAGCGCATCTGCCCGGGGCCTCTTCGAGTCGCCACCGGAGGGAGTGTCAGGCACCCCAGAATCCCGACTCGGCACCGACGCCGTTGCTGGAGGAGATCGAGCGCGTTTCTTCTCTGGCAGCGGGTTGGAAGCCATGGCAAGGGAGAACTCAAAGGCAAGAGAGCAAAAGCACAAGAGTCCGGGAGGAAACGCAGAGAAGTGCGAAGGGAAGCTGCAATGTGGGTAAGACCCCCTCTAAAAAACTTCCCGGTGCAGTTCCAAGCGATTCGGAACTCTTCAAATACCCCGCACCCGCAACTGCTTCGGTTCCTAGACCGAGTGCCGATGACGGGTGGGCCCAAGCCGCTTAACTAAAGCGGTGGGGTCAAGGAGTCAGTCTCCTGAGAAGATGAGCCGCCAAGGCACTTCGGCGGTTCCCGAAGAAAGCGCCGCAACGTGCAGAAGTGGCAGCCTTGGGAACCGCCGCAGTAAAAGTGATCATCAAGTGAGCGCACGCTCTCACGATTCCGTGTCCGTTCGTGCTCCGGCAGCGGTCAATTCGGGACTTGAAGGAAGTGCGCGGATCAGAAGAGACAGAGGTCCCACCTCGGGCTCGATATCTCCCCCGAGATGGGCCCGGGGGTGTAAGGGCCTCAGTTTTTGACACCCATTTGCAGTGTTCATCCCCACACCACACACCTCATTTGAGGAAAAATGATGAACACAAATAAAGAGCAAGTAACAATTATCAACATGCTCATTAGGGAACAAACTCACACATTGCAAAAGTGGTACTTCCCACATGTGATATAGATGGGCTGGACATATGAAAACTCCTACACTTTGCCAAGGATGTCCATGCCAAGTTTCACCCAAATTCAAAACATTTTTGAGGTCATCTTGGGTGTAGATAGGAAAGGGGCAGTTTGAAAACATATTCAAATTCAAACTGTTTTCACCCACTGAATTTAAAAGTGGAAGGCATATTCTTGCTCAGCACATTTTTGTGAGCTCACACACCAATTTTCACTCCATTTGGAGTTGATCTTGACATGAGCTAAGGGGGAGAAATTCAAACTTTATTTGAATTTCAAACTGCACTTGTGCTGAAATTCATTCAAACCAAACCTCATTTGAACTTTGATCAATTCAAATGGCTCTTGGGTGAATAATTTGAGTTGCCAAGGGTAGAATAGGGTTCACTGTTTACCACAGCTGTTAGGAATAAATTTCAGAGGTTAAAAGAGGAGTGGGACCCACATGTCAGCCTCAGCCTCAAAGCAAACCGACTGAACCACAGTTCAGTCGGTTCCCGGCTGTTGTGCGCGCGCGCCACCGAAGGGGGCAGCCGGCGCCAGCTCCTGCTGCGTGCCCCAAGCCGGAGACCGGCCGACCGGCCTATTTATTCCCTCCCCGGCGTGCTTCAGTCGCCATTCCCCGAGCTGCCGACGTGCACGATCCATTTCTCCACTGCCATCACCGGCGCTCGAGTTCCTGCTGGATCGAGCTGATCGCAGCTTCCTCTTTCCACTCCAGGGTCCCAGCCAGGTACTAGCGACCATCCTCCATCCTTCCCATTGATAGAAATCGATTGAAACCGAGTGATATCGGCTGTGCCGAAAGATCAAACTCGGAACTGGAAACCGCCGCACCTCGGGCTCTCGTGGACAGCCCAACCTGGGCGTTGTCACGCCCGAGCCAAGGCACCCTTGGACGCGCAAGTGATCGGTGCTGCTCATCCCCGAGCCACAGCTCGAGTGGTTGCTCACCGGCGGCGAATTTCCACTTTTCCCCTTTCTGTGTGCAGAACGACCCTCGGGTACGATTCTGTTTAATTCGTGCTCTAGAAAGGATTAGAGGGCCTCAGGCCACTCCCACACGAACTAGACACGGTGACGCACAAGTTGCCTTCACAACTCTGGGCCGGAGAACTTCTGTGCCCGGCGTAATTCAAGGTCTACTAATGGCGGAACGCACGGGGGGTATCGGGCGCACGGTGAGGACCTATTTCGGGCCTTCCCCGAGCTGCCCCGAGTTCATGTCGACCTTCTCTGAGGTCCACTGATGCTCCCCGACCGGTTTCCCAAGTAGCTGAGGCACTAGGAGCATCAGCCGACATGGCCGAAGTCGTTCCGATATGGCGGCTCGTCGCCGACCATGCTCCGGCCGTTGTCATGAGCAGCTGACCCTCGGATCATGTTCCCCAAGTAAAAGTAGGCAGGGGCGGCCAGAATCAAGAAGTTTGAAGCTGTACAGCAGCCGGCGGCGAGCTCTCCGGCGAGGTCCCTCGGCGGCGGAGCGCGGGTGTCGCGAGGTTGAAGAAGGGGGTGGACCCCAGCTGTCAGCGGCCGATATTTTGAATCGGGATCCGGCTGCGGCCGGGATCGGGTGTGCTGGCGCGCAAAAGCCTTGTGGGCCGCGGTGTGCTGTCGCTTCGGCGTGCGACGCGTGTCCCCTGGGCCCACGCGCGAGTTTAAACTTTTCCCCGATTTTCAGATTTCCTTCAAACTTCAAATCCTTATAACTTTGGCTAGAAAGCTCCAAATTGAGTGAACCAAATTTTGCTGGATTCAGCTCTTTGAGTACTTTCCAGAAAATCAAGTGTCACTTCATGAAATTCCTTAATTCTCCAGAATTAATTCCTTAAAGTTTAAACTGTTAGGAATTTTAACTGGAGAATCCTTTGGAGAAAAATCCTGAAATTTTTCTGGGATGTTCACCAAAATATCCTTGAACTACCATAAAAATTTCAGATCCATTTGAGCTCATTTAGTCCACCTAATGGTGTGATTAGTAAAACTGTTCCAGAGAAAATAGAAAATGTTCAGAAACATTTTCAGAATTTTCTCTGAAATTGTTTAGCTCATATCTTTAGTTAGAGACTTCCAAATTAAGTGAGACCAATTCCATTAGAACCCTCTGAAAATCTAGTTTTCAGAAAGTCATAGTTTGTTTCATGAAAATACCTAGAACACCCTAAAAGCCTTTAATTAAGGTCAAGGACATAATTATTTGTGGAGGGCTCAAATGAGCTTTGCTGCAACTAAAACTTGACCAAGTCTCTGTTTAGGTTGTAACCAAGCCACAGTAAAAGTTTCACAGTCATTAGATCTATCTAGTAAAGGTTATAGACTTCACAACTTCAAAGTTAATACAAAAGCATTTAATTAATACATACATTGTTCTTATCATGTAGTCGCTAAGGTCGAGGAGGAACCCGAAGTCCTAGACTTCGTTACTCCGGAGGAACAGCTAGCCTACGACCAAGAGCAGCAAGGCAAGCCCCGGTTTGCATTAACCATTTTATAAATTTTTATTGTTTTGAGCACATACTTGTTTTCTTTATGTTGTGCATCAGAGTCTTGTTTGGAAACCCCACTGCATAGCCAAGAAAACTATGGGTTGGGGTTTAGGATTGCAAACCCCGTTAGCCACTGCATTGCTAGGATAGAGTAGGATTCGGTACAAGTCGAGTAGTTGGAACTACTCGCGAGAATAGGCTAGAGGCACATTGCTCGGGTAGAGATAGCACATGATACACATGGCAAGAAAATGAGACCGAGCGGAGAGTAAGGGCAGCAGGACTTTGGGGCCTGTGTGCTGTAGCTCCGCTTGTGTCGATTGAGGACCGAGCCGTGTGCGGGCCTGTTGAACAAGCTAGAACAGTACCGAAGACCTACCGGCTATATGGGAACCGGGAAACTGATGTAACTCGGGTAGCTGGGTATTGAGGCATTGCCCGTCGTTCAGAGGGTAGGTTGAGAGCTCGAGGTGTAAATCAGCTGGCGGCACAGAGATGCGCGTGCAGGGACCTCTTGCTCGGGACGATGGGACCGGTTCAATATTTGGCTAACGGGTGAAAGGTAGTCGCGTACGGCGTCCGTGATGGTTGTTGTAGGCAACATCGAGTACGGGCGTACGTGACGGGTTATTCGGGTAACCCTGCAGGTGTAAATCGATTATAATCGCCGTCCCTCGCGGTCAGTGAGTACCACTTGTTCACTGTACCGTGACGTAGAAAGAACAGGCTAGTTACATGTTAAAATGTTGCTGATTGAAAGTTGGATATTGATTGTTAATGATATGTTGTAGCTTAGTGCTAACTAAAGTTCTTTTCAACTTTGGGCAAAGTACATGAGAGAAATGCGTTTCTTGTTTGATTGCGGCTCTCTCATGTGCCTTAGCGTAAAGTTCTCCACAACCTGCTGCTAAAACTTGAAAGTAAGGTTCTACTAATGTAAAGGTCCCAAAATTATGAATACAAAGAAACACTTATTTGCAAAAGTTGGTTTCATATGTATGAAAATTGGGACTTGTTAAAACTTTTCCCCACATGTGATAACACACATGAGGATTTTGCTTCACACAAGTCAAAGGTTCATTTGAGAACTTGGAACCCTAGAGGGGTCAAAACCAAGGATGGGAAGTTCCCATATGTGTGAGAAAGCAAAAATCAGATTTGGAACAATTTGTTCAAACAAAAATTCAAATGAGAAAAACACAATGGAATTCAAAACTGTTGGGCTAAAAATCTCATTTGCAGCAGCCAAAATAAAAATCAGATTTCATATTTGAATTCCTTGAGTCCAAATTAGGGGGTGTGCAAAGTTTCATGATTTATGGAAATAGTTTGCAACCCATTTTGCAAAATGGACTTTAAAAGACAAAGAATTGAAATGCATGTTTGAATTTGGATGAAACTTGCCCAATTATCCAAATGCATACCAGATTTGAATTCCCACAATTGAATTCACTCAACATTCAACCTGGGAGATATTTGGAGGGGGGGATAAGGAGGACTGATCAGTGGGTCCCACATGTCATTGTGGGAACTGAAAATTTGCAAAAGATCTAAGTGTTGGGTCTCTGTTTGCCTCCTTCAGTCGGCACCCGAGACCGAGGGCGCAGCTCCGCTCGACACCGCGATCAGCCGACGCCTCCACCTCCTGCTGGATTTCGTCGCGCTGGAGGAGCCGCCCGACCGTCTTATACCCTCTGCCGTGCTCCTCTTCGCTCATTCCCGAAGACCAGCACCGCTCTGCTTCTTTCCTCGCGCGAGAAACAGCCGCAGCTGCCGACGCCGTCCGCTCGATCGGCCACCGCCGTAACTAGCGTGTGAAGCCTCGGTTGAGCAGACGAGCAACACCACCATCGTCCCCACGACCTCCTCGAGCCATCGCCAAGCGCGTTCGTGCCCTCTACGCCGAGAACATCGAGTTTCCGCGGCGGCCGAACACCCCGGCGGCAACGTGCTCCCGTGGACAGCTCCACAGAGCGGCTTTCACGATCAAGAAAGCGGTCCCTGGGACGCGCAGGAGCTCCATGCAGCTTCTACCCGAAGCACAGAGCCTGCCTCGGCCTCTCAACGACGAATTTCAAAGATCCTCTCCGGCCGGTGAAAACTGACCCGCGGGTATGAATCGACGAAATTCTCGAGTTATATTCATTTAGAGCTCTGCAAATTTCGCACATAGAATCTAGACTGGTGTAGCAACTTTTCTTCTTCACAAAACGTCGCATGAAACCGATGGTAGACGGCTTGTTTCAAGCTTTTCCCATCGGCTACCACAATAAGGGGCATCGGGTGCACGATGAAACCTAGGTTGGAGCCGTTTCCGAGCCCATATGCGGCCATGCCGAGCAGGGCAAACCTCCACTAGTGCTGTAGAACCTTTCTAGTGGACTTCTTGCCGGCTAGAGCATCGGGGCAACGTTGCCGGACTCCCTCAGAGCCGCTGCACCGGTGCGGGGTGGTTTAGGAACCTCGCCGGTCTGGGGAAGTCCCACCATCGTGTTCCTCGGGTTAAAATAGGTCCTGGCGGCGAGTTTCAGCAGTTGAGATGGCCGGACGACTAATCCCGGAGCTTCTCCGGCAAGCCCGGCGGCGCAGAAGCGCGGGGGCAGGAGGTAGACGAAGGTGCTACCGGCCCCACGCGTCAGTCGCACAGAAACAGTGGACCGGATACTCCGTGGCGCGGGATCGGCTGTGACAGCGCGGGAAACAATTCTGTGGCCCGTGTGGCGCGCTCCCGGCAGCAGACACGTGTCCCTGGTCCCACAGTCAGGTTTAAACTTTTCCCGGATTTATTCAAATCCCGGATTTTTCCCCAAACTTTAGAAGAGCATAACTTTTGCTAGGAATCTCTAAAATTAGTGATTCAAATTGGGTTAGATTCAGATTGACAAACTCTATCCAAATATGCAACCCAATTTGCATGAAAGTCTTTATTTAATTCTGGAAAATTCTTTAAAGCTTTTCAGCAAAAGAATTTTAGAGGGAGTTTGGTATATCCAAAAATCCTCAAATTTTGCCAGGATATTCTTTAGGGTGTTATTAGACTCCTGTAAAAGTTTCAGCTCATTTGGAGTTGAATTAATCAGGGTAATTCAGATTGTAAGTTCCTGTATTCAAATGAATACAAAAAACATTTTCAGGGAATTTCCAAAACTTGTAAATTCAGTTCTGGGAAATTCCTAGCTCCAAAAATCCTAGGAAAATTCATGTGGACTCTATAAACTATAATTGAAATTGTGGTTCACTGAGTTTGACATGAAAATGGATGTTACCTCAGAATTAATTCATCTTTGACTAAACACTTAGAGAATTATTCTGAATAAACCAGTCCATGAAATGTGCTAAATTTTGGTCCAGAGAACTTCTTGTGACAAGGAACTCACATGAAAATTCTCAGCTCCATTAGGGCTCTGGATCACCACTGTCATGTGTGATCTCGTAAGGTGATCAACACTTAAGTGGAAAGAAGCACTCAACACTTGATCTTAGTGTTTAAGCCCAACCCAAACCACTAGCACCAGTGTCATTTTAAATTCTTAAACAAAGTTCCAGTTTTAAATGGTCATTAGATCTTATGAGCAAAATCTTTTCAATTAAATACATATGCATGATCATAACGTGTAGTATATACGTGAAGAAGGTGAGGAGGACTTGGAGTGAAGATCAAGGAGGGAGGAGAACAAGTGATCAAGCTCCAAGTGATCATCACTAACTGATTGTAACAGTAGTCCCCTGCAAAACAGGCAAGCCCCGGTTTGCACTTGAACCATTTTATAAAACATTTTCATTTGTAGAGATCATAGCTTTGCATCGTTGATTGCATTACGTCTAGATGATATTGAAAACTCCACTTGCATGACCAGAAACACCTATGAGAGAAAGGGTAGAATAGCAACTCCTCGAGGGAATTTGGCTATGCTAATGTTAGTAGGAAAGGTCCGGTAGAAGACGAGTAGTTGGAATCTACTCGCGAGTTTAGGGCTGGTTTACTCAGAACGGGTCCGAATTAGAAAGAATGATGAAAGTTCACACTTAAGAAATGGAGACCGGGCAGGGAGGTTTAGATGCAGCAGGTTGCAGGCCGTGCGTGCATAGCCCTGCCTGTGTCGGTTAAGGCCCGTCCGTGCTTGGCCCTGTTGGACAAGTTTGAGTTGTGTACCGGGCACATACTGGCTATATGGGACCCAGGAAACCGATGTACCTTGGGAGATCCATAGTGGAACTTTTCCAACTGCCTTAGGCTTTCGGCGTCAGGGTAGCAGGAGGTAACTCGCTCAAGAACATACCACAGCGGGTATGCACCTTGAGGGAACTTGCGTACTCGGGGCAGTTGGACTGCGTCCAATGTGGAAGATCTTGGGAAAGGTGGCCGCGTACAACGTCAGTCGAGGTTGCTGCCGGCAGCTCGGAGTACGGGTGTACGTGTCGTGTAGTCCGGGCGTGTACTGATTCGAATCACCGTCGCTCGCGGTTATATGAGCATACTTGCCCACTGCGTCTTGACGTAGTAACAACTGGAATTGTTTATCTTTGAACTTGATAAGGCTGTGCTATAACTTGTATTGCAATCATGATTGAATTAGAGATAGGCTCATTAAAGTTTACTTTCACTTTGTGCAAGGAGCATCGCAACAAAGCGTTTCTTGTTTGATTGTGGAGTTGCGATGCTTTTCGGCTCAAGGTCTGCACAATGAGGCTTGAAATCTGAAAGTTAAGGATCAACTTTAGGCGAGTCCTTTATGCAAATCTAGCCAACCCAATTGCAACCGTCTTGCATGTAGAGTTTCTTGCTTAGGAGAGACGGGTCAGACTTGCTGAGCCTATGTGCTCACGCTTGCTATATAAGTGGTTTTGCAGGATAACAACGATGCTGAAAAGAAGGTTGTCCGGTGAGACTCGGGAACTCCCGAGTCAGGTAACACATGGAGAACCGAGCCGCTGCTGCTTGTCTTCGTGTCGCTAGCGAGAGGAGTCCGTGGGCTGGACTTCATCTCGAATGCTCTTAGTTATTCGACGTGAGTTGATAAAGACTTCCGCTGTAGCTACTTGATGTAAAGTATTTACAAAGAAAAACTTGTAAGCTTCCGCTATTGTTTTATGTAATACATTGTTCCTCATATGTGTGTTGTTGGGTGCCGCATAACACGGCACCACCCAATGCGATTCCCGGGCGAGTGGCCTGTCTCGGTTGAGCGGGTCGCGTCAGCGTGGTATCAGAGCCGCATTGGTAATGGCACACGGAATAAGGAAGGTATTACGACAAAAATTTAGGTTACGGTGAGGATACGGTACTAGGCCCACATAAGGATTACTATTAGCTTATTATGAAGGTGGCAACCTAACTTATTTGTTATGTCGGAAAATCGTGCATCTCGGGACCATTTATGTCTTGGGGGGTGCACGTAAGCGCTGTCCACCAGTGCGCACAAGCTGAAGGGTGGAGCCCCACGGGTGGCAGGTAACCTGATCCGCTTTAGTATCCTCTACGACTCCTCATGTCGTTTGGGGTACTCGAGCAACGTCTGTCCCAGGCGTGCGTGGTGCAATTTGGGAAACCCCGTCACGTGGTTAGTAACGTGAACACGTAGCTCAAGGCGTGTTTGGCTTGAGAACACCTGTGCGAGTGATGACGGACGGGTGTAAGAAATGTATGGATACCGGGTTCGGTGTGCAGCCGGACCTGATGATTGAGTGTGACTTATGCAGGATTAACCACGAAACCGTAGTACGAATAGTACACGTTTGCGAGTGACCGTTTTAGTGCCACCTAAGATACGATATACCGGTATAATCCGGTTAGGATTTTCTTTTGGTGAGGCTACGTAGTACCGACATGCTTCTTACGGTGCATCGACGCCGTACTAAACATAATAACCCCTTTCCTTTGAAGAAATGACTCATGAACTAACTTTCAACTAAAAATGGAAGTTTGAAACAAATATTAGTTACTGAACTCTTATTGTGAGCTAAGATTCAAATGAGAGGAAGATTAGACTTCAAAGATTTCAAAAACAGAGTGCTCTGTTTTCAGCAGAAATTTGTGTTGGACTTCTACAGAGCATAACTCTGAGTAGCTTGACCTAATTAAGGTGTATGATAGAGTTCTGGAAGGATTTTCAAGTGATCTGCAACTTATTTGTAGAGCTCCAGAGCTAAATCACATGCTAAATGGGTAGAAAGTTCAGAGTAGAGTAAACTGTCCAGAACCAGGACGGTAACAAAACCTCTCTGGACCTTTCTGTTTTTAAGCAATAACTTTCTGTAGATAAACCCTTAAGAAGCCTATGATACACCATTGGAAAGATTATGAATGTGCAACATTGTTGTAGTTCAAAGTTTGTTCAGGTTCTTATTGTATTTACATGTACAACTGTGATAAAATCAGCCATGTACAAAGGAGGTGCTGGCAAATTTTATTCAGGAATTCTGTCAACTTTGGAAAAATCATAACTTTTAATCCGGAGATGATCTGGGGGGCATGTGAGTACTCGTTGGAAAGATACTGAAGTTGACTTTAACTTTGTTATTCAACTTGAGTTATGAAAATGCTCTTAACTAGGTCAAAATCTGGAGATAGTGCATAAAGGTCTGTTCTGTACAGATAGGCTGAATAACTATGCCTACTAAGGAGTTTTGTAAACATGAATTTTGTTACTGCTTTCATAAAGTGTTGACATAATCATGTTTCCATTAGTCTCACATACTGCTGAGTTCTTGCTTAACTCATCTCAACTACATTTTGCAGTATGGTTCGTAATCGCTCTAGGAGTAGGGCCAGAAGTTCTAGTCGAGGTGGTGATGCTTCTATCCCACCATCGGGACCACCATCCACGGGATGGATGGATCTTATGACTCGAGTTGTCGAGTCTAACCAAGAGAACGCTAGGCTACTCCAAGAAGCAACACAAGAACACACACGCTTACTCCAAGCTTTGGTACAGCAAGGCGTACTCCAGAACACGCAACAAGTCGTTCCACCTCGGGACGCTTATTTGGACTTCTTGGCGACTCAACCGCCTATCTTTACTGAAGCCACCGAACCTGTGGAAGCAGATCAATGGCTTCGTGTCATGGAGTCAAAATTTGGAGTATTCCAGTGTGATGATTACCAGAAGACAAAGTTTGCCGCTCAACAACTCCATGGAGCCGCCGGAAACTGGTGGGTGGATTATGTTGCCACCATTCCGGGGGGCCATCAAGTAACATGGAGAGAGTTTTGTGAAGCCTTTCGTACTCGTTACATACCACTAGGTATTGTCAAGGCAAAGCGGGAGGAATTTTTGGGCTTGAAGCAAGGGGACATGAGTGTCCTCGAGTATGTCAGGAGATTTAATCTCTTGGCCCAATATGCTCCCGAATATGTGGCGAAAGAAGAGGCACGGTGTGACCTATTTTTCCATGGCCTGAGTGCCATATTACGGGAAAAGCTGGCCGTACACAATAACGGCAGTTACACCGACATGGTCGATGCAGCTTTCATTCAAGAGAAGCCGACACTTGAGTGGCAAGCGGAGAAGAGAAAGATGAGTAAGATCGAGCAGGCTAGCACAAGTTATGTGCCTCAGAAGTACCGTTTGGTGTATCAAATGCCAACCAGTGAAAGATGGAGGCCACCTGTACGATCAACTCCTCAAAGATTGATTGCTGGTCAAGTTTTACAACTTGCACCACCTCCACTGCCGCAGCATCAGATGGTGGTTTGTGCTCCATCGCTGCAGCCATATGTACCTAGCAGTCCACCGCAAGTCAACGAAGAACCGGAGAGGCATCCGTGTCTTACTTGTGGGCGTAAGGGCCATTATGCTAGGCAATGTCTGGAGGGAATTCGAGGCTACGGGTCATCGTGTTTACAACAATACGACCCGTACCTCAATCTGCAGATAGGAGGGCAGATAAGGGGCAACATTCACTATACTGTGATTGATGATGTTCCGGAAGGAGAAGCCGCTTTAGCAGGGATGTTTTCTCTGAATCGGATACCGGTTTTAGTTCTCTTTGATTCCGGTGCCACACACAACTTCATTAGCCAATCTTTTGTGGCTCAACATCAGCTCCAAACCGTTTATACAAAGAGGCAATACCTCATATCTTCGCCCGGGGGCAGCAGTACCGCAAGCGAGGTTGTCTCCCGAGCACCTCTTTGTTTGGGGGGTAAAATATACCCTACGACTCTCATTATCCTTGAGGGTCTGAAGATCGACACCATTTTGGGGATGTCGTGGTTGAATTACCACAGAGCGGTCCTTAACATCAGCTCCAGGACCGTTGAGCTCAACTCCCCACAGCACGGTCTTCATGTATTAATTCTGGGCGCCAGACGGCAACAGATTGCAACAGTGAACCACACGGAAGTTGTCAAGATAGAGGACATTCCGGTGGTACGTGAGTATCCGGATGTGTTTCCCGACGAATTACCGGGCATGCCGCCCGAGCGAGACGTTGAGTTCAAGATTGAACTTATACCGGGAACCACACCAATATCACGAAGGCCGTACAAGATGGCACCCAATGAACTGGCAGAATTGAAGACACAGCTGAATGACCTAATGAGCAAGGGATTTATACGACCGAGTTCGTCACCTTGGGGTTGTTCAGCGTTGTTTGTGAAAAAGAAGGACGAAACACTACGGCTTTGTGTTGATTATCGTCCTTTGAACGCCGTTACCATCAAGAACAAGTATCCACTACCTCGCATTGATATGCTCTTCGATCAATTAGTGGGTGCGAAGGTATTCTCGAAGATGGATCTTCGGTCCGGATATCATCAGATTAAAATCCGGGCAGAAGATATTCCGAAGACGGCATTTTCAACGAGATACGGGCTGTATGAGTATCTCGTTATGTCTTTTGGTTTGACCAACGCCCCGGCACACTTTATGTACCTGATGAATTCAGTGTTCATGCCGGAGTTGGATAAATTCGTCGTGGTCTTCATCGACGATATCTTGGTGTACTCCAAGTCAGAGGAAGAACATGCTGAACATCTGCATATTGTGCTACAAAGATTGCGAGATCATCAGCTCTATGCAAAATTCAGCAAGTGTGAATTCTGGATTAATCAAGTACCTTTTCTCGGACACATTATTTCAGCGGAGGGCATCGCTGTAGATCCGAGTAAGATTATCCAAGTACAGAAATGGGAGTCACCAAAGTCAGTACATGAAATCCGAAGCTTCCTCGGTTTAGCGGGTTACTACCGGAGGTTTATTCCGAGTTTCTCCAAGATTGCTAAACCGATGACGGAATTATTAAAGAAGAATACCAGATTTGTGTGGGGTGCTGTGTGTGAACAAGCTTTCAAGACCTTAGTGAAGCATCTCACAACAGCCCCAGTTCTTGCTCAGCCGGATACAACGAAGCCATTCGACGTTTATTGCGATGCATCTGGCATCGGTCTTGGCTGCGTGCTGATGCAAGAAAGACGAGTGGTCGCTTATGGATCTCGTCAACTTAGAACTCACGAGCAGCATTATCCAACTCATGATCTTGAGTTAGCTGCCGTGGTCCTTGCTTTGAAGATGTGGAGGCATTACTTGCTCGGAAATCTTGTACACCTCTACACCGACCACAAGAGCTTGAAGTACATCTTCACTCAAAAAGAATTGAACATGAGGCAACGAAGATGGCTAGAGCTCATTAAGGACTATGAACTAGAGATTCATTATCATCCAGGAAAGGCGAATGTGGTCGCCGATGCGCTCAGTCGTAAGGCGCATATCCATCACCTAACTATTGCTGAAATGGATGATGAAGGACCAAGCCTCCGTGTCATCCCGCATGGAGCTCTCTATAATCTTGCTCTCATTCCTACCATCCGAGAGGAGATCATTGAGGCTCAGCGAAAAGACAAGGGTATGTCTCACATACGACGGAGGATAGACAACGGAGAAATGAAGTGCTTCCGGAAGGACGATGAAGGTACTTTGTGGTTCAACGACCGGATTGTAGTACCCCGGGATATGGGACTACGGAGGAAAATTTTGGATGAAGCTCATTTGTCCAAGTTTTCTATTCATCCGGGCAGTAATAAAATGTACCAAGATCTCCGGAAGAAGTTTTGGTGGACACGTATGAAACGTGAGGTTGCAAAATACGTTTCAGAGTGTGATACGTGTCGAAGAGTCAAGGCCGACCATATGAAGAAGTCAGGCCTGTTGCAGCCATTGCAAGTACCGGCATGGAAGTGGGAAGACTTGAGTATGGACTTCATCGTCGGGTTGCCGATGACCTCCCACAACCATGATTCGATTTGGGTAATCGTGGACCGATTAACCAAATCAGCACATTTCATCCCTGTGCATACTAGGTACAACGCAAAGCAGTATGCAGAGCTGTATATAGCACGGATCTTGTGCTTACATGGAGTTCCTCGCACCATTGTGTCAGATAGAGGATCGCTGTTCATAGCCCGTTTCTGGGAACAACTACACACCTCCTTGGGGACAAAGTTGATTAGAAGCTCTGCATATCACCCTCAAACCGATGGGCAAACTGAGAGGGTGAATCAAATACTAGAGGATATGCTGAGAGCATGTGCCATCCAACACGGTAAGAGCTGGGATGATCACTTACCTCTGGCAGAGTTCTCGTACAACAACGGATATCAGACGAGCATCAAAATGGCACCATATGAAGCTCTATACGGCCGGAAGTGCCGTACACCATTAAATTGGTGCGAATCCGGTGAACGAGTAACGTTCGGGGTCGATCTTGTCAATGAAGCCGAAGAGAGAGTTCGGATAATACAAGAGAACCTCAAAGCTGCCCAATCTCGTCAAAAGAGCTACGCGGACCAGAGACGTCGACCACTGCATTTCAAAGTCGGAGAGCACGTGTATCTTCGTGTGTCTCCGATGAAGGGGATTCATCGGTTCGGTGTCAAGGGTAAACTTGCTCCCCGATTTATCGGTCCGTTTACTATCACGGAGAAGTGCGGGACTGTAGCCTACCGGTTGGAACTACCGGCAAGCCTTGCCGGTATTCACGACATATTTCACGTATCCCAGCTGCGGAAATGTCTCAAGTTTACAGCTGCCATCCGCACGGAAGACATCGACGAGTTGAAACCGGATCTCACCTATGTCGAGCAACCTGTACAGATTATCGACGAAAAGACCCGGACCACCAGGAACCGGACTTTAAAATTTTACAAAGTCCTGTGGAGTAATCATACCCCGGAAGAGGCGACGTGGGAAACCGAAGATTATATCCACAAGAACTATCCGGAGCTTTTGTCATAAACCTTGTAATTACCTTCCACCCCGTTCTTCTTTTGAATCTCGGGACGAGATTCCTTTTAAGGGGGGGAGGAATGTAAAGGTCCCAAAATTATGAATACAAAGAAACACTTCTTTGCAAAAGTTGGTTTCATATGTATGAAAATTGGGACTTGTTAAAACTTTTCCCCACATGTGATAACACACATGAGGATTTTGCTTCACACAAGTCAAAGGTTCATTTGAGAACTTGGAACCCTAGAGGGGTCAAAACCAAGGATGGGAAGTTCCCATATGTGTGAGAAAGCAAAAATCAGATTTGGAACAATTTGTTCAAACAAAAATTCAAATGAGAAAAACACAATGGAATTCAAAACTGTTGGGCTAAAAATCTCATTTGCAGCAGCCAAAATAAAAATCAGATTTCATATTTGAATTCCTTGAGTCCAAATTAGGGGGTGTGCAAAGTTTCATGATTTATGGAAATAGTTTGCAACCCATTTTGCAAAATGGACTTTAAAAGACAAAGAATTGAAATGCATGTTTGAATTTGGATGAAACTTGCCCAATTATCCAAATGCATACCAGATTTGAATTCCCACAATTGAATTCACTCAACATTCAACCTGGGAGATATTTGGAGGGGGGGATAAGGAGGACTGATCAGTGGGTCCCACATGTCATTGTGGGAACTGAAAATTTGCAAAAGATCTAAGTGTTGGGTCTCTGTTTGCCTCCTTCAGTCGGCACCCGAGACCGAGGGCGCAGCTCCGCTCGACACCGCGATCAGCCGACGCCTCCACCTCCTGCTGGATTTCGTCGCGCTGGAGGAGCCGCCCGACCGTCTTATACCCTCTGCCGTGCTCCTCTTCGCTCATTCCCGAAGACCAGCACCGCTCTGCTTCTTTCCTCGCGCGAGAAACAGCCGCAGCTGCCGACGCCGTCCGCTCGATCGGCCACCGCCGTAACTAGCGTGTGAAGCCTCGGTTGAGCAGACGAGCAACACCACCATCGTCCCCACGACCTCCTCGAGCCATCGCCAAGCGCGTTCGTGCCCTCTACGCCGAGAACATCGAGTTTCCGCGGCGGCCGAACACCCCGGCGGCAACGTGCTCCCGTGGACAGCTCCACAGAGCGGCTTTCACGATCAAGAAAGCGGTCCCTGGGACGCGCAGGAGCTCCATGCAGCTTCTACCCGAAGCACAGAGCCTGCCTCGGCCTCTCAACGACGAATTTCAAAGATCCTCTCCGGCCGGTGAAAACTGACCCGCGGGTATGAATCGACGAAATTCTCGAGTTATATTCATTTAGAGCTCTGCAAATTTCGCACATAGAATCTAGACTGGTGTAGCAACTTTTCTTCTTCACAAAACGTCGCATGAAACCGATGGTAGACGGCTTGTTTCAAGCTTTTCCCATCGGCTACCACAATAAGGGGCATCGGGTGCACGATGAAACCTAGGTTGGAGCCGTTTCCGAGCCCATATGCGGCCATGCCGAGCAGGGCAAACCTCCACTAGTGCTGTAGAACCTTTCTAGTGGACTTCTTGCCGGCTAGAGCATCGGGGCAACGTTGCCGGACTCCCTCAGAGCCGCTGCACCGGTGCGGGGTGGTTTAGGAACCTCGCCGGTCTGGGGAAGTCCCACCATCGTGTTCCTCGGGTTAAAATAGGTCCTGGCGGCGAGTTTCAGCAGTTGAGATGGCCGGACGACTAATCCCGGAGCTTCTCCGGCAAGCCCGGCGGCGCAGAAGCGCGGGGGCAGGAGGTAGACGAAGGTGCTACCGGCCCCACGCGTCAGTCGCACAGAAACAGTGGACCGGATACTCCGTGGCGCGGGATCGGCTGTGACAGCGCGGGAAACAATTCTGTGGCCCGTGTGGCGCGCTCCCGGCAGCAGACACGTGTCCCTGGTCCCACAGTCAGGTTTAAACTTTTCCCGGATTTATTCAAATCCCGGATTTTTCCCCAAACTTTAGAAGAGCATAACTTTTGCTAGGAATCTCTAAAATTAGTGATTCAAATTGGGTTAGATTCAGATTGACAAACTCTATCCAAATATGCAACCCAATTTGCATGAAAGTCTTTATTTAATTCTGGAAAATTCTTTAAAGCTTTTCAGCAAAAGAATTTTAGAGGGAGTTTGGTATATCCAAAAATCCTCAAATTTTGCCAGGATATTCTTTAGGGTGTTATTAGACTCCTGTAAAAGTTTCAGCTCATTTGGAGTTGAATTAATCAGGGTAATTCAGATTGTAAGTTCCTGTATTCAAATGAATACAAAAAACATTTTCAGGGAATTTCCAAAACTTGTAAATTCAGTTCTGGGAAATTCCTAGCTCCAAAAATCCTAGGAAAATTCATGTGGACTCTATAAACTATAATTGAAATTGTGGTTCACTGAGTTTGACATGAAAATGGATGTTACCTCAGAATTAATTCATCTTTGACTAAACACTTAGAGAATTATTCTGAATAAACCAGTCCATGAAATGTGCTAAATTTTGGTCCAGAGAACTTCTTGTGACAAGGAACTCACATGAAAATTCTCAGCTCCATTAGGGCTCTGGATCACCACTGTCATGTGTGATCTCGTAAGGTGATCAACACTTAAGTGGAAAGAAGCACTCAACACTTGATCTTAGTGTTTAAGCCCAACCCAAACCACTAGCACCAGTGTCATTTTAAATTCTTAAACAAAGTTCCAGTTTTAAATGGTCATTAGATCTTATGAGCAAAATCTTTTCAATTAAATACATATGCATGATCATAACGTGTAGTATATACGTGAAGAAGGTGAGGAGGACTTGGAGTGAAGATCAAGGAGGGAGGAGAACAAGTGATCAAGCTCCAAGTGATCATCACTAACTGATTGTAACAGTAGTCCCCTGCAAAACAGGCAAGCCCCGGTTTGCACTTGAACCATTTTATAAAACATTTTCATTTGTAGAGATCATAGCTTTGCATCGTTGATTGCATTACGTCTAGATGATATTGAAAACTCCACTTGCATGACCAGAAACACCTATGAGAGAAAGGGTAGAATAGCAACTCCTCGAGGGAATTTGGCTATGCTAATGTTAGTAGGAAAGGTCCGGTAGAAGACGAGTAGTTGGAATCTACTCGCGAGTTTAGGGCTGGTTTACTCAGAACGGGTCCGAATTAGAAAGAATGATGAAAGTTCACACTTAAGAAATGGAGACCGGGCAGGGAGGTTTAGATGCAGCAGGTTGCAGGCCGTGCGTGCATAGCCCTGCCTGTGTCGGTTAAGGCCCGTCCGTGCTTGGCCCTGTTGGACAAGTTTGAGTTGTGTACCGGGCACATACTGGCTATATGGGACCCAGGAAACCGATGTACCTTGGGAGATCCATAGTGGAACTTTTCCAACTGCCTTAGGCTTTCGGCGTCAGGGTAGCAGGAGGTAACTCGCTCAAGAACATACCACAGCGGGTATGCACCTTGAGGGAACTTGCGTACTCGGGGCAGTTGGACTGCGTCCAATGTGGAAGATCTTGGGAAAGGTGGCCGCGTACAACGTCAGTCGAGGTTGCTGCCGGCAGCTCGGAGTACGGGTGTACGTGTCGTGTAGTCCGGGCGTGTACTGATTCGAATCACCGTCGCTCGCGGTTATATGAGCATACTTGCCCACTGCGTCTTGACGTAGTAACAACTGGAATTGTTTATCTTTGAACTTGATAAGGCTGTGCTATAACTTGTATTGCAATCATGATTGAATTAGAGATAGGCTCATTAAAGTTTACTTTCACTTTGTGCAAGGAGCATCGCAACAAAGCGTTTCTTGTTTGATTGTGGAGTTGCGATGCTTTTCGGCTCAAGGTCTGCACAATGAGGCTTGAAATCTGAAAGTTAAGGATCAACTTTAGGCGAGTCCTTTATGCAAATCTAGCCAACCCAATTGCAACCGTCTTGCATGTAGAGTTTCTTGCTTAGGAGAGACGGGTCAGACTTGCTGAGCCTATGTGCTCACGCTTGCTATATAAGTGGTTTTGCAGGATAACAACGATGCTGAAAAGAAGGTTGTCCGGTGAGACTCGGGAACTCCCGAGTCAGGTAACACATGGAGAACCGAGCCGCTGCTGCTTGTCTTCGTGTCGCTAGCGAGAGGAGTCCGTGGGCTGGACTTCATCTCGAATGCTCTTAGTTATTCGACGTGAGTTGATAAAGACTTCCGCTGTAGCTACTTGATGTAAAGTATTTACAAAGAAAAACTTGTAAGCTTCCGCTATTGTTTTATGTAATACATTGTTCCTCATATGTGTGTTGTTGGGTGCCGCATAACACGGCACCACCCAATGCGATTCCCGGGCGAGTGGCCTGTCTCGGTTGAGCGGGTCGCGTCAACTAATTAGGCGAGTCCTTGCAAATGATTTTTACCTCATGCAACCCATCACCCTCATGTAGAAGTTTCATGTTTAGGTGAGACGGGTCAGACTTGCTGAGCCTTCGTGCTCACTGCTTGTGTTTGAAGCTTTTGCAGGGTTCTATGAGGAAGGGACTCCCGAAGAGGAGACGGAACCCCAGGAGGGGAACCCCGTCGAGTGGGAGTCGTGCACGCCGCAGAGTTAGTGTGCGTGTGTGCTAGCAAGGACACGTTCGAGGGCTGAACGTGCACTTGATGCTTAGTCTACGCCCGCGAGTGTGGACTAAACTTATTTTGATGTAAACATGTTGATAAACTTGTTTATGTAATAAAGCTTCCGCTTCCGCTTTGTACCTTTGACGTGTGTTATGCGGTGCTGTGCAACGCAGCACCCCTCAGCGTGATCCTGGCTCGACAGGACCAGTGGGGTCGTGTCAGCGTGGTATCAGAGCTCGCTTGAGGTTTAACACAGTACAAAGGTCTTCTTTTTCAAAAATCCAGTGAGGAACGAGTTAGTAGCCCGTATAAGGATGTTATTAGCATATAGAAAGTGGCATATTAACCTATTTGTTATGTCGGAAAATCGTGCATCTCGGGACGTTCATGTCTTGGGGGGTGCACGTAAGCGCTGTCCACCAGTGCGCACAAGCTGAAGGGTGGAGCCCCACGGGTGGCAGGTAACCCGACCCGCTTTGATATCCTCTACGACTCTTCATGTCGTTTGGGGTATTCGAGCAACGTCTGTCCCTGGCGTGCGTGGTGCAACATGGGAGACCCCGTCACGTGGTCTGAAACGTGAACACGTAACTCAAGGCGTGTTTGGCTTGAGAACATCCGGGCGAGTGATGACGGCCGGGTGTACAAACTGTATGGATTCCGGGCTCGGTGTGCAGCCGAGTCTGATGATTGTTTGAGTTTCTGCAGGTAGCCTTACCACGAAACGGTAGACGTGTAGCATCCGTGTGCGAGTGACGAGTAGTGCCACTGAACTAACGAAGCCGGCTAAATCCGGTATAGGTTTTTCCTTTGTGAGGACGTAGTACCGACATAATCTGGTGACGCCTCGACGTCACACCCAACTAAATGAACAACTTCATTTAAAAACTTGAAGGTTTTGATCCAAAGTAGTAAAACTTGATGTAACTCCTTCCCTTGAACAGGATATTCAAAGTTAATAAATTTTCAACTTATAGGATGTTAAGGACAGAGCACTCTGTTTTCAGCTAAATCAAGGCTGAAGTTAATCAGAGGTTAGAGGTTGAGTTCTTTCGAGGTTGGGGTCGTATGATACATTTCTGGAAAGCTTTGGAGGAGCTTTACAACTTTTCTGTTGAGTTCCAGAGGTGTTTCATCCCTTAACCACTCGAAAAATGCAGTAGAGTTGAAACTGTCCAGAAAACAGGACGGAGCAAAGACTCTCTGTAGACTCTCTGTAAATTAAGCATAACTTCCTGCATAAAAATCCAAAAATAGAAAATGAGGTGGTTCTGGGAAGCTTATGAGATGGGTTACAACTTTGTAACAGAAAGTTTTGTCAGATTAGGAACAGAATTAACTGGAATTCTTGGATCAAATCAGTACCTAAGGCAGGGAGGTGCTGTCCAATTGTTCCCAGAAATTCTGTTAACTTTGACATCTCATAACTTTTGAACCAGAGCAGATCTTAGGCCAACCAAATACTTTCTGGAAAGCTATTGAAGTTAACTTTAACTTTGATGTTGAGCTCCAGGACTGGTTTTGCTTTTAACCTGGCCTAAATCAGATTGATATGGAAACTGGTCAGGGCTGTCATGGGAACAGCAGATCAGCAGTCAAATTTGTTTAAAAATTTGAACTAGGTTTCCAAGTGTTAAGGGTTCAATGACATATCTTATGTTATAACTCAATGGTTTACTGTTTAAATAAATATTTGACATTTCTCAAATATATTTTTACAGATGGCAGCAGATAAACGGTTGGAGAACGGGTGGGTAGTTTCCCACTGCTCTGACCGTAGCGGCTACCCGGGAGCATTGTGGCTAATGCTCCAATATTTCGGGTACAACCAGATGCCGCAATACTTCGCCAAGGAAGAAGGCGAAGAGGGGAACAAGACGTGGACGATCCATGTCGAGGTTCCTGCAGGGCCTACGCCACCCGGTTGGGTGCCATTCACCGTCACGGTGAGAGGAAGACAACCGGAAGGGATGTGGCAAGTGGCAGCCCGTGACACTATGTCACGTTTCTGCCAACTACACGTACAGGCTATGGAGGGAACTCCATACGCACTCGTTCCGGTGGAGGGACGAGCTCAGCATGTGTGGGAAGAGAGGTACCTAGAGGCAACAAACCCGAGTTGCCCAAGGTACAACCCCGCGGAGGCAAATCTCAGCCTCCAAATGAGGGCGGGAAACGCTGTGATGGACAGCCAAGCTGTTCATACGGAGCATCTCGCCACCAAGCTCAAGGAGAGCACAAGCCGTGGAGATCATTTTGAGAGTGCTCACAGTGCACTCCGCAATGTGCTCCTTCCGACGATCAAGCGACTGAATGAACAACACAATCAGTTGCGTCGTCTGAAGAAGGCAAAGAAGAAGAGCCGTGTTGACATTGCGGCGTTGCAAGAGCTGGTGCAGACCCTAACCCAGCAGAATGAGGACCTTGCTCAAGAGCGGGACGACGCTATTGAGGAAGGACAAGGCTGGGAAGAGGACTACAACCAGGCTATGGACGAGGTGCATGCATTGCAGGACCTCGTGCCCCCGGTATTGGGCGTACCGGTAGTCTTGGGTCTTCCAGCCATGGGAGAACCTGGAATGGGAGAAGAGGTGGTAGACCCCGAGCCACCAGCAGAGGTACCGGAGGAGGACGACCCACAGGAGGTCGAGTTCTACTCCGAGTAGGGGGTTACGGTTGCCAAGTAGGGCAGCTAGGGTAGCGTAACCCAACTTTTGTAATCGGTGACATGTCGTGTAGACAGTAGCGTATGTATAGGTAGTGACGACATGAGCACGACTTCTCGGAGATCCGAGAATAATGTATCTTGTATAAAGTTTATGCTTTATCAATATATGTGAATGTTGTGCAAGTTAATCATGCGTCGCTTCAATACTTACTCCTGTTTATGGAATTTTGAGTAAGACATGTGCTAATTGCTGCTGTGTTGAATTTCAGAATGACGCGTACTCGTGCCAACCCCGATGTTGGAGGTACTAGCCAAGGGGGAGAGACCTCCCAACCACCTCCCGAGGACTCCTCGGGACAGCAGCAGCAACAGCAACAGCAAACACCGCCACCGCCACTGCCAACGGTTACATTGGCCGACATTGTCGCGGCAATGGCGGGTTCACATCAGCAGCATACAGAGCTGCTGCAAACGTTAATTGCGAATACGTCTCGCCCAGAGAGACGTCAAGATCGTGAGGAGCGCCAACAGAGCTCCTACTCTGACTTCCTGGCGACTCATCCCCCTGTATTCTCAAGGGCGGATGAACCACTTGACGCGGACAACTGGCTCCGCGCCATAGAGATGAAGTTCGGGCTGCTCCAAATCAGCGAGCAGCGCAAGACTCAGTTCGCGGTCCAGCAGCTCCAAGGATTCGCGAGCGCGTGGTGGGCCAACTTTTGTGCTTCACAACCCACCGACCGAGTGATGACCTGGGCGGAGTTCCGGACGGCCTTCCGGGCCTATCATATACCGCCCGGTTTGATGAAGAGGAAGACGCAGGAATTCCTACACCTGCAACAAGGGAGCCGGAACGCGCTGGAGTACTCCAGAGCGTTCAACGATCTCGCACTCTACGCGTCGTATCACGCAGATACGGACGAGAAGCGGCGGGACCACTTTTACCAGGGGCTTAACCCGCTCCTGAAGGACAAGCTGGCGATGTTCAATCGCGGCAGCCTCAACGACATAATTGATGCTGCGATTGTTCAGGAAGACTCCGGCAAGGAGTTGGCGGCGGCAGAGCGAAAGCGAAGCGCGCCGCAGAGCAGCGGAGAAGGAGGCGGTCCTTCTCAGAAGTTTCGGATGGTGAATCGCCCACCATCAGGTCCGCGCTGGCAGCCACCACAGCGGTCGATGCCGTTCCGCGGTCGGCCGTATTCTTCACCGGCATTCCGGCCGGCACTGCCAGCACCACCGCAACAACAACAGCAGCAGCGGGCGATGCCGCGTGCGTTTGCACCTCCGCAACGCATGCCGGGCTTTCGTCCACCAAGTACTCCACCAGCAGCGGCCACATGTTACAAGTGTGGTCGTCCAGGACACTTCGCGAGCAGTTGCCCGGAGAGGCAAGGCGGCGGAGTGGTACCACAGTTTCCGGGGAGGAATCAACCCCGGAACCCTACTAATGCGCGGCGGGCAAACCCTAGGCCCGGTACTGTCCACCAGCTTGCCATTGAGGACGTGCCGGAGGGCGAGCCAATCCTTGCGGGTATGTTCCAACTCCACCAGCATCCCGCTATAGTACTATTTGATTCAGGCGCCACGCATAATTTTATTAGCCAAGCTTTCATTGCTAAACACAGCTTGCCAATACTACCCACCGATAGTCCATATTTAATTTGTTCACCGGGTGGGAAGATTTCAGCAAGCGTAATGGTCTCCAAAGCACCATTATGCTTAGCGGGTAGAGTGTACCCCACGTCTCTCATTATCTTAGAGGGACAGAAGGTCGATGTCATCCTAGGGATGTCGTGGTTAAACCGCCACGGCGCTGTTTTAGACACCGTCCTCCGAGTCGTGCACTTAAACTCAGGAGTGCACGGTTCTCACTCATTATTTCTGGACAGTCCAGAAATAAAACTTCCAAGTGTCTATCAAGCCACAACCATCAGATTGGAAGACATTCCAGTGGTCCGAGAATTCCCTGATGTATTCCCGGATGATTTGCCGGGGATGCCACCCGATAGAGAGGTGGAGTTCAAGATTGAACTTGCACCGGGAACCATGCCAATATCCCGAAGGCCGTACAAGATGGCGCCCAAGGAGTTGGCTGAACTGAAGACTCAGCTCACGGACCTTCTGGAGAAGGGTTTTATTAGGCCGAGCTCCTCGCCATGGGGCTGTTCGGCATTATTTGTCAAAAAGAAGGATGAAACGTTGCGGCTTTGCGTGGACTACCGTCCATTAAATGCCGTAACCATCAAGAACAAGTACCCGTTGCCACGGATCGACATGTTGTTTGATCAGTTGGTCGAAGCAAAGGTCTTTTCCAAGATGGATTTAAGATCCGGGTACCATCAGATTAAGATCAGGGCTGAGGACATTCCAAAGACAGCTTTTTCGACAAGGTACGGACTTTATGAGTACCTGGTCATGTCCTTTGGCCTCACCAATGCTCCAGCTCACTTCATGTACTTAATGAACTCGGTGTTCATGCCGGAGCTGGACAAGTTTGTCGTGGTCTTCATCGACGACATCCTGGTATATTCCAAGTCGGAGGAAGATCACAAGAAACATCTGCGTATAGTCTTGCAACGGCTGCGGGATCACAAGTTATACGCAAAGTTCAGCAAATGCGAGTTTTGGATATCGCAAGTGCCTTTCCTCGGGCATATCATCTCAGCGGAGGGTATCGCTGTGGACCCGAGCAAAATCACGCAAGTGCTGAATTGGAAATCCCCGAGAACTGTTCATGAGGTACGGAGTTTCCTCGGACTCGCGGGATATTATCGGAGGTTCATTCCGAACTTCTCGAAGATTGCCAAGCCAATGACAGAGCTGCTGAAGAAGGCTACCAAATATGTTTGGAGTCCAGCATGTGAAGCAGCATTCAAGGCTTTAGTCAAGCACCTGACATCAGCACCGGTTTTGGCGCAGCCAGACACAACAAAACCGTTCGATGTGTACTGCGATGCATCCGGCATTGGGCTCGGATGTGTGTTGATGCAAGACCGAAGGGTGGTCGCGTATGGGTCACGGCAGCTTAGGAATCATGAGCAAAATTATCCAACTCACGACTTGGAGCTCGCTGCCGTGGTACTTGCACTAAAAATGTGGAGGCACTACCTACTCGGTAACCTCGTACATTTATATACCGACCACAAAAGCCTCAAGTACATATTCACTCAGAAGGAGCTGAACATGAGGCAACGAAGATGGTTAGAACTGATAAAGGATTACGAGATAGAGATCCATTATCATCCGGGCAAGGCAAACGTTGTGGCAGACGCGCTAAGCCGCAAGTCACACGTCAATAATCTGACCATCACACCGTTGGGAGAGAGCGAACCACCACTCCATGTGATTCCACACGGAGCTCTCTACAACCTAGCTTTGATCCCCACCATCCGTGAAGAGATAGCGGCAGCCCAGAAGAATGACAAGGGCATATCACATTTGCGGAGACGTGTAGACAGTGGGGAGTTGAAATGTTTCCGGAAGGACGGAGACGGCGTCCTATGGTTCAAGGACCGGATCGTCGTACCCCGAAACCCGGAGTTACGGAAGAAAATCTTTGATGAGGCTCACTTATCAAAGTTTTCTATTCACCCCGGCAGCAACAAGATGTATCAAGAACTCAGAAGCAAGTTTTGGTGGACACGGATGAAGCGAGAGACTGCAAAATACGTGTCCGAGTGTGATACATGTCGACGGGTGAAGGCAGACCACATGCGGAAACCGGGACTGCTGCAACCACTGGGCATTCCTGCCTGGAAGTGGGAGGACGTGAGCATGGATTTCGTCGTCGGTTTACCCACCACCTTACAGAAACATGATTCTGTGTGGGTGATCGTCGATCGGCTCACCAAAGTTGCCCATTTCATCCCGGTCAACACCAACTACAACGCCAAGAAGTACGCTGAACTGTACATCTCACGGATCCTATGCTTATACGGCGTACCCCGTACCATCATCTCGGACCGAGGCACTTTATTTGTGTCCCGTTTTTGGGAGCAGCTCCACGCTGCCTTGGGGACGAAGCTGATCCGTAGTTCAGCCTACCACCCGCAGACGGATGGGCAAACGGAGCGGGTAAATCAAATCTTAGAAGACATGCTACGAGCTTGCGCTATCGACCACGGCAAGAACTGGGATGATCACTTGCCGTTAGCCGAGTTCTCGTACAACAATGGGTACCAAGCCAGCATCAAGATGGCGCCCTACGAGGCGCTATACGGGAGAAAATGCCGCACACCATTGAATTGGTGTGAGTCTGGCGAGAGGGTTACCTTCGGGATTGATCTTGTCAACAACGCGGAAGAAAAGGTTCGATTAATTCAAGCGAACCTAAAAGCCGCTCAATCCCGACAGAAACAGTATGCGGACCGGAGAAGGCGTCCGTTACAATTCGAAGCTGGAGACCACGTATATCTACGAGTGTCTCCAATGAAGGGCGTAAACAGATTTGGGGTGAGAGGAAAGTTAGCACCCCGATTCATCGGTCCATTCCAGATTACCGAAAGATGTGGATCGGTGGCATACCGGCTAAGATTACCAGAAGCACTTTCCGGTGTGCACGACGTCTTTCACATTTCCCAGCTGAGGAAGTGTCTCAAGCTATCAACTACCGTTCAGCTGGAAGACATTGAAGAACTGCAACCGGATCTCACCTATCGGGAGGAACCGGTGCAGATTATTGATGAAAAGGCCCGAACCACACGCAACCGTACGTTGTGGTTCTACAAGGTTCTGTGGAGTAATCACTCCATGGATGAAGCGACATGGGAGAGCGAAGAATTCCTTCGCACTAACTACCCCGACTTTCTCACGTCGCATATCCGGTAATTTTTCCACCGTCCTCTCTCTCATTTTCACCTTATAATCTCGGGACGAGATTCTTTTAAGGGGGGAGGAATGTAAGGGCCTCAGTTTTTGACACCCATTTGCAGTGTTCATCCCCACACCACACACCTCATTTGAGGAAAAATGATGAACACAAATAAAGAGCAAGTAACAATTATCAACATGCTCATTAGGGAACAAACTCACACATTGCAAAAGTGGTACTTCCCACATGTGATATAGATGGGCTGGACATATGAAAACTCCTACACTTTGCCAAGGATGTCCATGCCAAGTTTCACCCAAATTCAAAACATTTTTGAGGTCATCTTGGGTGTAGATAGGAAAGGGGCAGTTTGAAAACATATTCAAATTCAAACTGTTTTCACCCACTGAATTTAAAAGTGGAAGGCATATTCTTGCTCAGCACATTTTTGTGAGCTCACACACCAATTTTCACTCCATTTGGAGTTGATCTTGACATGAGCTAAGGGGGAGAAATTCAAACTTTATTTGAATTTCAAACTGCACTTGTGCTGAAATTCATTCAAACCAAACCTCATTTGAACTTTGATCAATTCAAATGGCTCTTGGGTGAATAATTTGAGTTGCCAAGGGTAGAATAGGGTTCACTGTTTACCACAGCTGTTAGGAATAAATTTCAGAGGTTAAAAGAGGAGTGGGACCCACATGTCAGCCTCAGCCTCAAAGCAAACCGACTGAACCACAGTTCAGTCGGTTCCCGGCTGTTGTGCGCGCGCGCCACCGAAGGGGGCAGCCGGCGCCAGCTCCTGCTGCGTGCCCCAAGCCGGAGACCGGCCGACCGGCCTATTTATTCCCTCCCCGGCGTGCTTCAGTCGCCATTCCCCGAGCTGCCGACGTGCACGATCCATTTCTCCACTGCCATCACCGGCGCTCGAGTTCCTGCTGGATCGAGCTGATCGCAGCTTCCTCTTTCCACTCCAGGGTCCCAGCCAGGTACTAGCGACCATCCTCCATCCTTCCCATTGATAGAAATCGATTGAAACCGAGTGATATCGGCTGTGCCGAAAGATCAAACTCGGAACTGGAAACCGCCGCACCTCGGGCTCTCGTGGACAGCCCAACCTGGGCGTTGTCACGCCCGAGCCAAGGCACCCTTGGACGCGCAAGTGATCGGTGCTGCTCATCCCCGAGCCACAGCTCGAGTGGTTGCTCACCGGCGGCGAATTTCCACTTTTCCCCTTTCTGTGTGCAGAACGACCCTCGGGTACGATTCTGTTTAATTCGTGCTCTAGAAAGGATTAGAGGGCCTCAGGCCACTCCCACACGAACTAGACACGGTGACGCACAAGTTGCCTTCACAACTCTGGGCCGGAGAACTTCTGTGCCCGGCGTAATTCAAGGTCTACTAATGGCGGAACGCACGGGGGGTATCGGGCGCACGGTGAGGACCTATTTCGGGCCTTCCCCGAGCTGCCCCGAGTTCATGTCGACCTTCTCTGAGGTCCACTGATGCTCCCCGACCGGTTTCCCAAGTAGCTGAGGCACTAGGAGCATCAGCCGACATGGCCGAAGTCGTTCCGATATGGCGGCTCGTCGCCGACCATGCTCCGGCCGTTGTCATGAGCAGCTGACCCTCGGATCATGTTCCCCAAGTAAAAGTAGGCAGGGGCGGCCAGAATCAAGAAGTTTGAAGCTGTACAGCAGCCGGCGGCGAGCTCTCCGGCGAGGTCCCTCGGCGGCGGAGCGCGGGTGTCGCGAGGTTGAAGAAGGGGGTGGACCCCAGCTGTCAGCGGCCGATATTTTGAATCGGGATCCGGCTGCGGCCGGGATCGGGTGTGCTGGCGCGCAAAAGCCTTGTGGGCCGCGGTGTGCTGTCGCTTCGGCGTGCGACGCGTGTCCCCTGGGCCCACGCGCGAGTTTAAACTTTTCCCCGATTTTCAGATTTCCTTCAAACTTCAAATCCTTATAACTTTGGCTAGAAAGCTCCAAATTGAGTGAACCAAATTTTGCTGGATTCAGCTCTTTGAGTACTTTCCAGAAAATCAAGTGTCACTTCATGAAATTCCTTAATTCTCCAGAATTAATTCCTTAAAGTTTAAACTGTTAGGAATTTTAACTGGAGAATCCTTTGGAGAAAAATCCTGAAATTTTTCTGGGATGTTCACCAAAATATCCTTGAACTACCATAAAAATTTCAGATCCATTTGAGCTCATTTAGTCCACCTAATGGTGTGATTAGTAAAACTGTTCCAGAGAAAATAGAAAATGTTCAGAAACATTTTCAGAATTTTCTCTGAAATTGTTTAGCTCATATCTTTAGTTAGAGACTTCCAAATTAAGTGAGACCAATTCCATTAGAACCCTCTGAAAATCTAGTTTTCAGAAAGTCATAGTTTGTTTCATGAAAATACCTAGAACACCCTAAAAGCCTTTAATTAAGGTCAAGGACATAATTATTTGTGGAGGGCTCAAATGAGCTTTGCTGCAACTAAAACTTGACCAAGTCTCTGTTTAGGTTGTAACCAAGCCACAGTAAAAGTTTCACAGTCATTAGATCTATCTAGTAAAGGTTATAGACTTCACAACTTCAAAGTTAATACAAAAGCATTTAATTAATACATACATTGTTCTTATCATGTAGTCGCTAAGGTCGAGGAGGAACCCGAAGTCCTAGACTTCGTTACTCCGGAGGAACAGCTAGCCTACGACCAAGAGCAGCAAGGCAAGCCCCGGTTTGCATTAACCATTTTATAAATTTTTATTGTTTTGAGCACATACTTGTTTTCTTTATGTTGTGCATCAGAGTCTTGTTTGGAAACCCCACTGCATAGCCAAGAAAACTATGGGTTGGGGTTTAGGATTGCAAACCCCGTTAGCCACTGCATTGCTAGGATAGAGTAGGATTCGGTACAAGTCGAGTAGTTGGAACTACTCGCGAGAATAGGCTAGAGGCACATTGCTCGGGTAGAGATAGCACATGATACACATGGCAAGAAAATGAGACCGAGCGGAGAGTAAGGGCAGCAGGACTTTGGGGCCTGTGTGCTGTAGCTCCGCTTGTGTCGATTGAGGACCGAGCCGTGTGCGGGCCTGTTGAACAAGCTAGAACAGTACCGAAGACCTACCGGCTATATGGGAACCGGGAAACTGATGTAACTCGGGTAGCTGGGTATTGAGGCATTGCCCGTCGTTCAGAGGGTAGGTTGAGAGCTCGAGGTGTAAATCAGCTGGCGGCACAGAGATGCGCGTGCAGGGACCTCTTGCTCGGGACGATGGGACCGGTTCAATATTTGGCTAACGGGTGAAAGGTAGTCGCGTACGGCGTCCGTGATGGTTGTTGTAGGCAACATCGAGTACGGGCGTACGTGACGGGTTATTCGGGTAACCCTGCAGGTGTAAATCGATTATAATCGCCGTCCCTCGCGGTCAGTGAGTACCACTTGTTCACTGTACCGTGACGTAGAAAGAACAGGCTAGTTACATGTTAAAATGTTGCTGATTGAAAGTTGGATATTGATTGTTAATGATATGTTGTAGCTTAGTGCTAACTAAAGTTCTTTTCAACTTTGGGCAAAGTACATGAGAGAAATGCGTTTCTTGTTTGATTGCGGCTCTCTCATGTGCCTTAGCGTAAAGTTCTCCACAACCTGCTGCTAAAACTTGAAAGTAAGGTTCTACTAATTAGGCGAGTCCTTGCAAATGATTTTTACCTCATGCAACCCATCACCCTCATGTAGAAGTTTCATGTTTAGGTGAGACGGGTCAGACTTGCTGAGCCTTCGTGCTCACTGCTTGTGTTTGAAGCTTTTGCAGGGTTCTATGAGGAAGGGACTCCCGAAGAGGAGACGGAACCCCAGGAGGGGAACCCCGTCGAGTGGGAGTCGTGCACGCCGCAGAGTTAGTGTGCGTGTGTGCTAGCAAGGACACGTTCGAGGGCTGAACGTGCACTTGATGCTTAGTCTACGCCCGCGAGTGTGGACTAAACTTATTTTGATGTAAACATGTTGATAAACTTGTTTATGTAATAAAGCTTCCGCTTCCGCTTTGTACCTTTGACGTGTGTTATGCGGTGCTGTGCAACGCAGCACCCCTCAGCGTGATCCTGGCTCGACAGGACCAGTGGGGTCGTGTCAGGGGGCCACTGTCGGTACCTGAGATATGGGGTACCCCCGCGCACAGGGTAAAATGCCTAAGGTACTCGCCCTTCTCCGCAGGGAAAGCTCCGAAGGCGCCACACGTCCGGCGGGGCCGGACCTCCCTCTCCTCAGAGGAGAGCTCCGGACCCGCCACGTGGCATACAGAAGCCGGACCTCCCCCTCCGCGGGAGAGAGGTCCGAAGACGCCAGGCGTCCAGCGGGGCCGGATCTCCCTCTCCACAGAGGAGAGCTCCGGGCCCGCCACGTGGCATACAGAGGCCGGACCACCCCCTCCGCGGGGAGAGGTCCGGAGGCTCCACGTGCCCCGCAGGCCGGGCCCTTCTCACCTCAGAGAAGGGCTCTGGACCCACCACGTGGCCAGAAGAACGGTGCTGCCTGCCCCCGAGCGGTAGGCGGCGGGCATAAAAGCGCTCCTCACCTTGCCCGTACAAGGTATTCAAGGCCCGCGTCTTCCCAAGACGCGGAAACGTGGAGCACGCGTCTGTCAGGTGCCGTTGCGCCCAGTCGCATCACAGACTGGAGCGCGGTGTCAGAACCTGCCAGCCAATAAACGCTGCGACAAGACATCCCATGCCGCCTGCGCCGTCATCAACCACTACGACTAGCGTGCGGCATGGGCAGGGCGGCAAGATGAAGACTCAGAAGCCTTCGGCCAGAGGCAACTACCGGCGTAACTACAGATACAGTAGACAATAGACAATCTTCCCGGGACCACCTGTCGGGTCCCAGCTCCCCTTGTAAGCCGCCCGAGTCTTGGACTATAAAAGGATTGGGTAGGCGTCGATAGCAAGGGTTCGCATTTTGCAACTCATACGCTAGCCATACACTCTCAAGCTGTAACTCACCCCCAAGCTCAGGCCCCCCAGCGCTGAGCAGCAAGCAATACAGCGAGCTCCATAGCTCGCCGTGGACGTAGGGTTTTACGCTCCGGCGGCCTGAACCACGTAAAACTCTCTGTGTCAAGCTCTCACTAACTCGTCCATCTGCGCAAGCTCTCCGCTAGGAACTAGCCGCTCCGAAAAAAGAACCTCCACGGGCTGCCCAGTGCAGGCCCGGGGGAAGTGTCGACCGAACACTTCGACAGCTTCATACTCCACCATGTTGTTGGTTGCCTTGAAATTTAGACGCACCATATACCCAAACTGTTCCCCCGATGGCATGAGGAGCAGTACGCCGGCACCGGCCCCCTGCTTCCGCGAGGAGCCGTTGAAGAAAAGTGTCCAGTGAGGTTCGGTGAAGACCGGAGCTTGGGGCTCTGGCTCACCGCCTTCATGGCCCCCTGGGTCAGTCTTCGTTGGTGTCCACTCCGCCACAAAGTCAGCCAGTGCTTGGCTCTTGACTGCATGGCGTGGGAGGAAGTCCAGCTCAAACTCCGCCAGCTCCGCCGCCCATTTAGCAACGTTGCCAGTCGCATGGGGGCTGTGAAGAATTGTCTTCAGCGGATACGAGGTGACTACCGAGACCCGGTGGGCCTGGAAGTAATGGCGGAGCTTCCTGGAGGCCACGAGCACCGCATACAGCAGCTTGTGGACTTCTAGGTACCTTGTTTTGGCATCATGAAGTACTTCGCTGATGTAGTAGACAGGCGTCTGTATGGTTCGAACCCTCTCTCTTAGGCTTGGTAATATAGATTTAAAAAAGTTATTTATATAATTTATGTAATTAATTATTCTTTACCTGTCGTGACCGCTCTCGTGACCCCTGGCCTCTGTCGAGGCCCAACAGCTGAGACAGCCTACCATTGCTAGACTGACAGCCTTGGAAAACAGAGTCTGCTCTCGGGGGCAGAAAGCCCCGCGTCCCCCGTCGTCTACTGCTCGATGACATCCTGATGAAAGGAAATTTGATAATGAATTTAAAGGAAAATATAGAAGACGAAAGAAGAGATGAAAGAAACGATACTTGTACTTAATTTCAAAATTCATCAGTATCACGATCATGTACTCTACTTCGTAAACCGGACCATCGATCTTTTGTCATGGTTGTTCGCCGTTTTTGTTTTTTCACATTATGAGTCTGTACATCTTGTGCATCTCCAACTAATTCATCGAGTCGTAGACCAGGCTCAACGACAAAAGAATCCGGCAACTCTTCTTATTGGTAAACAACATCTGCCTCATCAATGTAACCAGTATTGTCCGGTGTATATAACCGCTCACGAGGATTCACCTTTTGTACAACCCACCATGCACTAAGTTTTTCGCATGGATATTGTAGATAGTACACTTGTTCGACTTGGTGTGCAAGGACAAAGGTGTCGTAGCCTCGTAGTCGGTCCTTGTGTTTGACTTCTACCATGCCAAATTGGTTTTGTCGAGTTCCATTGTTATTATCAAACCAATCACAGTCAAAGAAGACTACTTTAAGGTCTTTATTCCCGGCAAAACTAAATTCTAGGATTTTCTTTATGATCCCATAGAAATTAGTTTCATGTCCTTCGGCATCGGCGGCCCTTGTCACAACTCCGGTGTTTGATGTTGCCCTTAGAGGATGTTGAGCTTCAAATTGAGTTGAACGGAATCGGAACCTGTAAGGGCCTCAGTTTTTTGACACTCATTTGCAGTGTTCATCACCACACCACACACCTCATTTGAGCAAGAATGATGAACACAAATGAAGAGCAAGTAACAACTATCAACATGCTCATTAGAGAACAAACTCACACATTGCAAAAGTGGTATTTCCCACATGTGATATAGATGGGTTGGGCATATGAAAACTCCTAAACTTTGCTAAGGATGTCCATGCCAAGTTTCACCCAAATTCAAAACCTTTTTGAGGTTATTTTGGGTATAAATAGGAAGAGGGCAGTTTGAAACCATATTCAAATTCAAACTGTTTTCACCCACTGAATTTAAAAGTGGAAGGCATATTCTTACTCAGCACATTTTTGTGAGCTCACACACCAATTTTCACTCCATTTGGAGTTGATCTTGACATGAGCTAAGGGGGAGAAATTCAAACTTTATTTGAATTTCAAACTGAACTTGTGCTGAAATTCATTCAAACCAAACCTCATTTGAACTTTGATCAATTCAAATGGCTCTTGGGTGAATAATTTGAATTGCCAAGGGTACAATAGGGTTCACTGTTTACCACAGCTGTTAGGAATAAATTTCAGAGGTTAAAAGAGGAGTGGGACCCACATGTCAGCCTCTGCCTCAAAGCAAACCGACTGAACCACAGTTCAGTCGGTTCCCGGCAGCTGTGCGCGCGCGCCACCGAAGGGGGCAGCCGGCGCCAGCTCCTGCTGCGTGCCCCAAGCCGGAGACCAGCCGGTCGGGCTATTTGTTCCATCCCCGGCGTGCTTCAGTCCCCATTTCCCCGAGCTACCGACGTGCACGACTGTTTCTCCCACTGCCATCACCGGCGCTCGAGTTCCTGCTTGATCAAGCCGATCGCAGCTCCCTCTTTCCATTCCAAGATCCCAGCAAGGTACTAGCGACCATCCTACATCCTTCCCATTGATAGAGATCGATTGAAACCGAGTGATATCGGCTGTGCCGAAAGATCAAACTCGGAACTGGAAACCGCCGCACCTCGGGCTCTCGTGGACAGCCCAACCTGGGCGTTGTCACACCCGAGCCAAGACACCCTTGGACGCGCAGGTGACCGGTGCTGCTCATCCCCGAGCCACAGCTCGAGTGGTTGCTCACCGGCGGCGAATTTCCACTTTTCCCCTTTCTGTGTGCAGAACGACCTTCGGGTACGATTCTGTTTAATTCGTGCTCTAGAAAGGATTAGAGGGCCTCAGGCCACTCCCACACGAGCTAGACACGGTGACGCACAAGTTGCCTTCACAACTCTGGGCTGGAGAACCTCTGTGCCCGGCGTAATTCAAGGTCTACTAATGGCGGAACGAACGGGGGGTATCGGGCGCACGGTGAGGACCTGTTTCGGGCCTTCCCCGAGCTGCCTCGAGTTCATGTCGACCTTCTCTGAGGTCCACTGATGCTCCCCGACCGATTTCCCAAGTAGCTGAGGTACTAGGAGAGGCAGCCGACATGGCCGAAGTCATTCCGATATGGCGGCTCGTCGCCGACCATACTCCGGCCGTTGTCATGAGCAGCTGACCCTCGGATCATGTTCCCCAAGTAAAAGTAGGCAGGGGCGGCCAGAATCAAGGAGTTTGGAGCTACACAGCAGCCAGCGGCGAGCTCTCCGGCGAGGTCCCTCGGCGGCGGAGCGCGGGTGTCGCGAGGTTGAAGAAGGGGGTGGACCCCAGCTGTCAGCGGCCGATATTTTGAATCGGGATCCGGCTGCGGCCGGGATCGGGTGTGCTGGCGCGCAAAAGCCTTGTGGGCCGCGGTGTGCTGTCGCTTCGGCGTGCGACGCGTGTCCCCTGGGCCCACGCGCGAGTTTAAACTTTTCCCCGATTTTTAGATTTCCTTCAAACTTCAAATCCTCATAACTTTGGCTAGAAAGCTCCAAATCGAGTGAACCAAATTTTGCTGGATTCAGCTCTCTGAGTACTTTCCAGAAAATCAAGTTTCACTTCATGAAATTCCTTAATTCTCCAGAATTAATTCCTTAAAGTTTAAACTGTTAGGAATTTTAACTGGAGAATCCTTTGGAGGAAAATGCTGAAATTTTGCTGAGATGTTCACCAAAATATCCTTGAACTACCATAAAAATTTCAGATCCATTTGAGCTCATTTAATCCACCTAATGATGTGATTAGTGAAACTGTTCCAGAGAAAATAGAAAATGTTCAGAAACATTTTCAGAATTTTCTCTGAAATTGTTTAGCTCATATCTTTAGCTAGAGACTTCCAAATTAAGTGAGACCAACTCCATTAGAACCCTCTGAAAATCTAGTTTTCAGAAAGTCATAGTTTGTCTCATGAAAATTCCTAGAACACCCTAAGAGTTCCAATTAAGGTCAAGGACATAATTATTTGTGGAGGGCTCAAATGAGCTTTGCTGCAACTAAAACTTGACCAAGTCTTTGTTTAGGTTGTAACCAAGCCACAGTAAAAGTTTCACAGTCCTTAGGTCTGTCTAGCAAGGGTTGTAGACTTCACAACTTCGAACTTAATAACAAATGCATTTAAATTAATACATACATTGTTCTTATCATGTAGTCGCTAAGGTCGAGGAGGAACCCGAAGTCCTAGACTTCGTCACTCCGGAGGAACAGCTAGCCTACGACCAAGAGCAGCAAGGCAAGCCCCGGTTTGCATTAACCTTTTTACAAATTTTTATTGTTTTGAGCACATATTTGCTTCCATTGTCTTTGCATTAGAGTCTTGATTGAAAACCCAACTGCACAGCCAATAAAACCATGGGTTGGGTTTAGGATGGAAAACCTCGTTAGCCACTGCATGGCTAGGATAGAGTAGGATTCGGTACAAGTCGAGTAGTTGGAACTACTCGCGAGAATAGGCTAGAGGCACATTGCTCGGGTAGAGATAGCACATGAAACACATGGCAAGAAAATGAGACCGAGCGGAGAGTAAGGGCAGCAGGACTTTGGGGCCTGTGTGCTGTAGCTCCGCTTGTGTCGATTGAGGACCGAGCCGTGTGCGGGCCTGTTGAACAAGCTAGAACAGTACCGAAGACCTACCGGCTATATGGGAACCGGGAAACTGACGTAACTCGGGTAGCTGGGTATTGAGGCATTGCCCGTCGTTCAGAGGGTAGGTTGAGAGCTCGAGGTGTAAATCAGCTGGCGGCACAGAGATGCGCGTGCAGGGACCTCTTGCTCGGGACGATGGGACCGGTTCAATATTTGGCTAACGGGTGAAAGGTAGTCGCGTACGGCGTCCGTGATGGTTGTTGTAGGCAACATCGAGTACGGGCGTACGTGACGGGTTGTTCGGGTAATCCCTGCAGGTGTAAATCGATTATAATCGCCGTCCCTCGCGGTCAGTGAGTACCACTTGTTCACTGTACCGTGACGTAGAATGAACAGGCTAGTTACATGTTAAAATGTTGCTGATTGAAAGATGGACATTGATTGTTAATGATATGATGTAGCTTAGAGCTAACTAAAGTTCTTTTCAACTTTGGGCAAAGTACATGAGAGAAATGCGTTTCTTGTTTGATTGCGGCTCTCTCATGTACCTTCGCGTAAGGTTCTCCACAACCTGCTGCTAAAACTTGAAAGTAAGGTTCTACTAATTAGGCGAGTCCTTGCAAATGATTTTACCTCATGTAACCCATTACCCTCATGTAGAAGTTCCATGTTTAGGTGAGACGGGTCAGACATGCTGAGCCTTCGTGCTCACTGCTTGTGTTTGAAGCTTTTGCAGGGTTCTATGAGGAAGGGACTCCCGAAGAGGAGACGGAACCCCAGGAGGGGAACCCCGTCGAGTGGGAGTCGTGCACGCCGCAGAGTTAGTGTGCGTGTGTGCTAGCAAGGACACGTTCGAGGGCTGAACGTGCACTTGATGCTTAGTCTACGCCCGCGAGTGTGGACTAAACTTATTTTGATGTAAACATGTTAATAAACTTGTTTATGTAATAAAGCTTCCGCTTCCGCTTGTACCTTTGACGTGTGTTATACGGTGCTGTGCAACGCAGCACCCCTCAGCGTGATCCTGGCTCGACAGGACCAAATGGGGTCGTGTCAGCGTGGTATCAGAGCTCGCTTGAGGTTTAACACAGTACAAAGGTCTTCTTTTTCAAAAATCCAGTGAGGAACGAGTTAGTAGCCCGTATAAGGATGTTATTAGCATATAGAAAGTGGCATATTAACCCTATTTGTTATGTCGGAAAATCGTGCATCTCGGGACGTTCATGTCTTGGGGGGTGCACGTAAGCGCTGTCCACCAGTGCGCACAAGCTGAAGGGTGGAGCCCCACGGGTGGCAGGTAACCCGACCCGCTTTAGTATCCTCTACGACTCTTCATGTCGTTTGGGGTATTCGAGCAACGTCTGTCCCTGGCGTGCGTGGTGCAACATGGGAGACCCCGTCACGTGGTCTGAAACGTGAACACGTAACTCAAGGCGTGTTTGGCTTGAGAACATCCGGGCGAGTGATGACGGCCGGGTGTACCAACTGTATGGATTCCGGGCTCGGTGTGCAGCCGAGTCTGATGATTGTTTGAGTTTCTGCAGGTAGCCTTACCACGAAACGGTAGACGTGTAGCATCCGTGTGCGAGTGACGAGTAGTGCCACTGAACTAACGAAGCCGGCTAAGTCCGGTATAGGTTTTTCTTTGTGAGGACGTAGTACCGACATAATCTGGTGATGCATCGACGTCACACCCAACTAAATGAACAACTTCATTTAAAAACTTGAAGGTTTTGATCCAAAGTAGTAAAACTTGATGTAACTCCTTCCCTTGAACAGGATATTCAAAGCTAACAAGTTTTCAACTTATAGGATGTTAAGGACAGAGCACTCTGTTTTCAGCTGGATCAAGGCTGAATTTAATCAGAGGTTAGAGGTTGAGTTCTTTCGAGGTTGGGGTCGTATGATACATTTCTGGAAAGCTTTGGAGGAGCTTTACAACTTTTCTGTTGAGTTCCAGAGGTGTTTCATCCCTTAACCACTCGAAAAATGCAGTAGAGTTGAAACTGTCCAGGAAACAGGACAGAGCAAGGACTCTCTGTAAACTCTCTGTAAATTAAGCATAACTTCCTGCTTAAAAAGCCAAAAATAGGAAATGAGGTAGTTCTGGAAAGCTTATGAGATGGGTTACAACTTTGTAACAGAAAGTTTTGTCAGGTTAGGAATAGAATTAACTGGGATTCTTGGATCAAAGCAGTACCTAAAGCAGGGAGGTGCTGTCCAATTTTTTTCCAGAAATTCTGTTAACTTTGACATCTCATAACTTTTGAACCAGGACAGATCATAGGCCAAGCAAATGCTTTCTGGAAAGCTATTGAAGTTAGCTTTAACTTTGATGTTGAGCTCCAGAATTAGTTTTGCTGTTAACCTGGCCTAAATCAGGTTGATATGGAAACTGGTCAGGGCTGTCATGGTAACAGCAGATCAGCAGTCAAATTTGTTTAAAAATTTGAACTATGTTTCCAAGTGTTATGGGTTCAATGACATATCTTATGTTATAACTCAATAGTTTACTGTTTAAATAAATATTTGACATTTCTCAAATATATTTTTACAGATGGCAGCAGATAAACGGTTGGAGAACGGGTGGGTAGTTTCCCACTGCTCTGACCGTAGCGGCTACCCGGAAGCATTGTGGCAAATGCTCCAATATTTCGGGTACAACCAGATGCCGCAATACTTCGCCAAGGAAGAAGGCGAAGAGGGGAACAAGACGTGGACGATCCATGTCGAGGTTCCTGCAGGACCTATGCCACCCGGTTGGGTGCCATTCACCGTCACGGTGAGGGGAAGACAACCGGAAGGGATGTGGCAAGTGGCAGCCCGTGACACTATGTCACGTTTCTGCCAACTACACGTGCAGGCTATGGAGGGTACTCCATATGCACTCGTTCCGGTGGAGGGGCGAGCTCAGCATGTGTGGGGAGAGAGGTACCTGGAGGCAACAGACCCGAATTGCCCAAGGTACAACCCCGCGGAGGCAAACCTCAGCCTCCAAATGAGGGCGGGAAACGCTGTGATGGACAGCCAAGCTGTTCATACGGAGCATCTCGCCAACAAGCTCAAGGAGAGCACAAGCCGTGGAGACCACTTCGAGGGTGCTCACAGCGCACTCCGCAATGTGCTCCTTCCGACGATCAAGCGACTGAATGAACAACACAATCAGTTGCGTCGTCTGAAGAAGGCAAAGAAGAAGGGCCGTGTTGACATCGCGGCGTTGCAAGAGCTGGTGCAGACCCTAACCCAGCAGAATGCGGACCTTGCTCAAGAGCGGGACGACGCTATTGAGGAAGGACAAGGCTGGGAAGAGGATTACAACCAGGCTATGGACGAGGTGCATGCATTGCAGGACCTCGTGCCCCCGGTATTGGGCGTACCGGTAGTCTTGGGTCTTCCAGCCATGGGAGAACCTGGAATGGGAGAAGAGGTGGTAGACCCCGAGCCACCAGCAGAGGTACCGGAGGAGGACGACCCACAGGAGGTCGACTTCTACTCCGAGTAGGGGGTTACGGTTGCCAAGTAGGGCAGCTAGGGTAGCGTAACCCAACTTTTGTAATCGGTGACATGTCGTGTAGACGGTAGCGTATGTATAGGTAGTGACGACATGAGCACGACTTCTCGGAGATTCGAGAATAATGTATCTTGTATAAAGTTTATGCTTTATCAATATATGTGAATGTTGTGCAAGTTAATCATGCGTCGCTTCAATACCTACTGCTGTTATGGAATTTAGGGAAGACATGTGCTAATTGCTGCTATTTTGAATTTCAGAATGACGCGTACTCGTGCCAACCCTGACGTTGGGGGTACCAGTCAAGGGGGAGAGACCTCCCAACCACCTCCCGAGGACTCCTCGGGACAACAGCAGCAACAGCAACAGCAAACACCGCCACCGCCACTGCCAACGGTTACATTGGCCGACATTGTCGCGGCAATGGCGGGTTCACATCAGCAGCATACAGAGCTGCTGCAAAAGTTAATTGCGAATACGTCTCGCCCAGAGAGACGTCAAGATCGCGAGGAGCGCCAACAGAGCTCCTACTCCGACTTCCTGGCGACTCATCCCCCTGTATTCTCAAGGGCGGATGAACCACTTGACGCGGACAACTGGCTCCGCGCCATAGAGATGAAGTTCGGGCTGCTCCAAATCAGCGAGCAGCGCAAGACTCAGTTCGCGGTCCAGCAGCTCCAAGGATCCGCGAGCGCGTGGTGGGCCAACTTCTGTGCTTCACAGCCCACCGACCGAGTGATGACCTGGGCGGAGTTCCGGACGGCCTTCAGGGCCTATCATATACCGCCCGGTTTGATGAAGAGGAAGATGCAGGAGTTCCTACACCTGCAACAAGGGAGCCGAAACGCGCTGGAATATTCCAGGGCGTTCAACGATCTCGCGCTCTACGCGTCGTATCACGCAGATACGGACGAGAAGCGGCGGGACCACTTTTACCAGGGGCTTAACCCGCTCCTGAAGGACAAGCTGGCGATGTTCAATCGCGGCAGCCTCAACGACATAATTGATGCTGCGATTGTTCAGGAGGACTCCGGCAAGGAGTTGGCGGCGGCAGAGCGAAAGCGAAGCGCGCCGCAGAGCAGCGGAGAAGGAGGCGGTCCTTCTCAAAAGTTTCGGATGGTGAATCGCCCACCATCAGGTTCACGGTGGCAGCCACCACAGCGGTCGATGCCATTCCGCAGTCGGCCGTACTCTTCACCGGCGTTCCGGCCGGCACTGCCAGCACCACCGCAACAACAGCAGCAGCAGCGGGCGATGCCGCGTGCGTTTGCACCTCCGCAACGCATGCCGGGCTTTCGTCCACCAAGTACTCCACCAGCAGCGGCCACATGTTACAAGTGTGGTCGTCCAGGACACTTCGCGAGCAGTTGCCCGGAGAGGCAAGGCGGCGGAGTGGCACCACAGTTTCCGGGGAGGAATCAACCCCGGAACCCTACTAATGCGCGGCGGGCAAACCCTAGGCCCGGTACTGTCCACCAGCTTGCCATTGAGGACGTGCCGGAGGGTGAGCCAATCCTTGCGGGTATGTTCCAACTCCACCAGCATCCCGCTATAGTACTATTTGATTCAGGCGCCACGCATAATTTTATTAGCCAAGCTTTCATTGCTAAACACAGTTTGCCAATACTACCCACCGATAGTCCATATTTAATTTGTTCACCGGGTGGGAAGATTTCAGCAAGCGTAATGGTCTCCAAAGCACCATTATGCTTAGCGGGTAGAGTGTACCCCACGTCTCTCATTATCTTAGAGGGACAGAAGGTCGATGTCATCCTATGGATGTCGTGGTTAACCCGCCACGACGCTGTTTTAGACACCGTCCTTCGAGTCGTGCACTTAAACTCAGAGGTGCACGGTTCTCACTCATTATTTCTGGACAGTCCAGAAATAAAACTTCCAAGTGTCTATCAAGCCACAACCATCAGATTGGAAGACATTCCAGTGGTCCGAGAGTTCCCGGATGTGTTCCCGGACGATTTGCCGGGGATGCCACCCGATAGAGAGGTGGAGTTCAAGATTGAACTTGCACCGGGAACCATGCCAATATCCCGAAGGCCGTACAAGATGGCGCCCAAGGAGTTGGCTGAACTGAAGACTCAGCTCACGGATCTTCTGGAGAAGGGTTTTATTAGGCCGAGCTCCTCACCATGGGGCTGTTCGGCATTATTTGTCAAGAAGAAGGATGAAACGTTGCGGCTTTGCGTGGACTACCGTCCATTAAATGCCGTAACCATCAAGAACAAGTACCCGTTGCCACGGATCGACATGTTGTTTGATCAGTTGGTCGAAGCAAAGATCTTTTCCAAGATGGATTTAAGATCCGGGTACCATCAGATTAAGATAAGGGCGGAGGACATTCCAAAGACAGCTTTTTCGACAAGGTACGGACTTTATGAGTATCTGGTCATGTCCTTCGGCCTCACCAATGCTCCAGCTCATTTCATGTACTTAATGAACTCGGTATTCATGCCGGAGCTGGACAAGTTTGTCGTGGTCTTCATCGACGACATCCTGGTATATTCCAAGTCGGAGGAAGATCACAAGAAACATCTGCGTATAGTCTTGCAACGGCTGCGGGATCACAAGTTATACGCAAAATTCAGCAAATGCGAGTTTTGGATATCGCAAGTGCCTTTCCTCGGGCATATCATCTCAGCGGAGGGTATCGCTGTGGACCCGAGCAAGATCACGCAAGTGCTGAATTGGAAATCCCCGAGAACCGTTCATGAGGTACGGAGTTTCCTCGGACTCGCGGGATATTATCGGAGGTTCATTCCGAACTTCTCGAAGATTGCCAAGCCAATGACAGAGCTGCTGAAGAAGGCCACCAAATATGTGTGGAGTCCAACATGTGAAGCAGCATTCAAGGCTTTAGTCAAGCACCTGACATCAGCACCGGTTTTGGCGCAGCCAGACACAACAAAACCGTTCGATGTGTACTGCGATGCATCCGGCATTGGGCTCGGATGTGTGCTGATGCAAGACCGAAGAGTGGTCGCGTATGGATCACGGCAGCTTAGGAACCATGAGCAAAATTATCCGACTCACGACTTGGAGCTCGCTGCCGTGGTACTTGCACTAAAAATGTGGAGGCACTACCTACTCGGTAACCTCGTACATTTATATACCGACCACAAAAGCCTCAAGTACATATTCACTCAGAAGGAGCTGAACATGAGGCAACGAAGATGGTTAGAACTGATAAAGGATTACGAGATAGAGATCCATTATCATCCGGGCAAGGCAAACGTTGTGGCAGATGCGCTGAGCCGCAAGTCACACGTCAATACTCTGACCATCACACCGTTGGAAGAGAGCGAACCACCACTACATGTGATTCCACATGGAGCTCTCTACAACCTAGCTTTGATCCCCACCATCCGTGAAGAGATAGCGGCAGCCCAGAAGAATGACAAGGGCATGTCACATTTGCGGAGGCGTATAGACAGTGGGGAGTTGAAATGCTTCCGGAAGGACGGAGACGGCGTCCTATGGTTCAAGGACCGGATCGTCGTACCCCGAAACCCGGAGTTACGGAAGAAAATCTTTGATGAGGCTCACTTACCAAAATTTTCTATTCACCCCGGCAGCAACAAAATGTATCAAGAACTCAGAAGAAAGTTTTGGTGGACACGGATGAAACGAGAGACTGCAAAGTACGTGTCCGAGTGTGATACATGTCGAAGGGTGAAGGCAGACCACATGCGGAAACCGGGACTGCTGCAACCACTGGGCATTCCTGCCTGGAAGTGGGAGGACGTGAGCATGGATTTCGTCGTCGGTTTACCCACCACCTCACAGAAACATGATTCTGTGTGGGTGATCGTCGATCGACTCACCAAAGTTGCCCATTTCATCCCGGTCAACACCAACTACAACGCCAAGAAGTACGCTGAACTGTACATCTCACGGATCCTATGCTTATACGGCGTACCCCGTACCATCATATCGGATCGAGGCACTTTATTTGTGTCCCGTTTTTGGGAGCAGCTACACGCTGCCTTGGGGACGAAGCTGATCCGTAGTTCAGCCTACCACCCGCAGACAGATGGGCAAACTGAGCGGGTAAATCAAATCCTAGAAGACATGCTACGAGCTTGCGCTATCGACCACGGCAAGAATTGGGATGATCACTTGCCATTAGCCGAGTTCTCGTACAACAATGGGTACCAGGCCAGCATCAAGATGGCGCCCTACGAGGCGCTATACGGCAGGAAATGCCGCACACCACTGAACTGGTGTGAGTCTGGCGAGAGGGTTACCTTCGGGATTGACCTTGTCAACAACGCGGAAGAAAAGGTTCGACTGATTCAAGCGAACCTAAAAGCCGCTCAATCCCGACAGAAACAGTATGCGGACCGGAGGAGGCGCCCGTTACAATTCGAAGTTGGAGATCACGTATACCTACGAGTGTCTCCAATGAAGGGCGTAAACAGATTTGGGGTGAGAGGAAAGTTGGCACCCCGATTCATCGGTCCATTCCAGATTACCGAAAGATGTGGATCGGTAGCATACCGGCTGCAATTACCAGAAGCACTTTCCGGTGTGCACGACGTCTTTCACATTTCCCAGCTGAGGAAGTGTCTTAAGCTATCAACTACCGTTCAGCTGGAAGACATTGAAGAACTGCAACCGGATCTCACCTATCGGGAGGAGCCGGTGCAGATTATTGATGAAAAGGCCCGAACCACACGCAACCGTACGTTGTGGTTCTACAAGGTTCTATGGAATAATCACTCCATGGACGAAGCGACATGGGAGAGCGAAGAATTCCTTCGCACTAACTACCCCGACTTTTTCACGTCGCATATCCGGTAATTTTCCACCGTCCTCTCTCTCATTTTCACCTTATAATCTCGGGACGAGATTCTTTTAAGGGGGGAGGAATGTAAGGGCCTCAGTTTTTTGACACTCATTTGCAGTGTTCATCACCACACCACACACCTCATTTGAGCAAGAATGATGAACACAAATGAAGAGCAAGTAACAACTATCAACATGCTCATTAGAGAACAAACTCACACATTGCAAAAGTGGTATTTCCCACATGTGATATAGATGGGTTGGGCATATGAAAACTCCTACACTTTGCTAAGGATGTCCATGCCAAGTTTCACCCAAATTCAAAACCTTTTTGAGGTTATTTTGGGTATAAATAGGAAGAGGGCAGTTTGAAACCATATTCAAATTCAAACTGTTTTCACCCACTGAATTTAAAAGTGGAAGGCATATTCTTACTCAGCACATTTTTGTGAGCTCACACACCAATTTTCACTCCATTTGGAGTTGATCTTGACATGAGCTAAGGGGGAGAAATTCAAACTTTATTTGAATTTCAAACTGAACTTGTGCTGAAATTCATTCAAACCAAACCTCATTTGAACTTTGATCAATTCAAATGGCTCTTGGGTGAATAATTTGAATTGCCAAGGGTACAATAGGGTTCACTGTTTACCACAGCTGTTAGGAATAAATTTCAGAGGTTAAAAGAGGAGTGGGACCCACATGTCAGCCTCTGCCTCAAAGCAAACAGACTGAACCACAGTTCAGTCGGTTCCCGGCAGCTGTGCGCGCGCGCCACCGAAGGGGGCAGCCGGCGCCAGCTCCTGCTGCGTGCCCCAAGCCGGAGACCAGCCGGTCGGGCTATTTGTTCCCTCCCCGGCGTGCTTCAGTCCCCATTTCCCCGAGCTACCGACGTGCACGACTGTTTCTCCCACTGCCATCACCGGCGCTCGAGTTCCTGCTTGATCAAGCCGATCGCAGCTCCCTCTTTCCATTCCAAGATCCCAGCAAGGTACTAGCGACCATCCTCCATCCTTCCCATTGATAGAGATCGATTGAAACCGAGTGATATCGGCTGTGCCGAAAGATCAAACTCGGAACTGGAAACCGCCGCACCTCGGGCTCTCTTGGACAGCCCAACCTGGGCGTTGTCACACCCGAGCCAAGACACCCTTGGACGCGCAGGTGACCGGTGCTGCTCATCCCCGAGCCACAGCTCGAGTGGTTGCTCACCGGCGGCGAATTTCCACTTTTCCCCTTTCTGTGTGCAGAACGACCTTCGGGTAAGATTCTGTTTAATTCGTGCTCTAGAAAGGATTAGAGGGCCTCAGGCCACTCCCACACGAGCTAGACACGGTGACGCACAAGTTGCCTTCACAACTCTGGGCCGGAGAACCTCTGTGCCCGGCGTAATTCAAGGTCTACTAATGGCGGAACGAACGGGGGGTATCGGGCGCACGGTGAGGACCTGTTTCGGGCCTTCCCCGAGCTGCCTCGAGTTCATGTCGACCTTCTCTGAGGTCCACTGATGCTCCCCGACCGATTTCCCAAGTAGCTGAGGTACTAGGAGAGGCAGCCGACATGGCCGAAGTCATTCCGATATGGCGGCTCGTCGCCGACCATACTCCGGCCGTTGTCATGAGCAGCTGACCCTCGGATCATGTTCCCCAAGTAAAAGTAGGCAGGGGCGGCCAGAATCAAGGAGTTTGGAGCTACACAGCAGCCAGCGGCGAGCTCTCCGGCGAGGTCCCTCGGCGGCGGAGCGCGGGTGTCGCGAGGTTGAAGAAGGGGGTGGACCCCAGCTGTCAGCGGCCGATATTTTGAATCGGGATCCGGCTGCGGCCGGGATCGGGTGTGCTGGCGCGCAAAAGCCTTGTGGGCCGCGGTGTGCTGTCGCTTCGGCGTGCGACGCGTGTCCCCTGGGCCCACGCGCGAGTTTAAACTTTTCCCCGATTTTTAGATTTCCTTCAAACTTCAAATCCTCATAACTTTGGCTAGAAAGCTCCAAATCGAGTGAACCAAATTTTGCTGGATTCAGCTCTCTGAGCACTTTCCAGAAAATCAAGTTTCACTTCATGAAATTCCTTAATTCTCCAGAATTAATTCCTTAAAGTTTAAACTGTTAGGAATTTTAACTGGAGAATCCTTTGGAGGAAAATGCTGAAATTTTGCTGAGATGTTCACCAAAATATCCTTGAACTACCATAAAAATTTCAGATCCATTTGAGCTCATTTAATCCACCTAATGGTGTGATTAGTGAAACTGTTCCAGAGAAAATAGAAAATGTTCAGAAACATTTTCAGAATTTTCTCTGAAATTGTTTAGCTCATATCTTTAGCTAGAGACTTCCAAATTAAGTGAGACCAACTCCATTAGAACCCTCTGAAAATCTAGTTTTCAGAAAGTCATAGTTTGTCTCATGAAAATTCCTAGAACACCCTAAGAGTTCCAATTAAGGTCAAGGACATAATTATTTGTGGAGGGCTCAAATGAGCTTTGCTGCAACTAAAACTTGACCAAGTCTTTGTTTAGGTTGTAACCAAGCCACAGTAAAAGTTTCACAGTCCTTAGGTCTGTCTAGCAAGGGTTGTAGACTTCACAACTTCGAACTTAATAACAAATGCATTTAAATTAATACATACATTGTTCTTATCATGTAGTCGCTAAGGTCGAGGAGGAACCCGAAGTCCTAGACTTCGTCACTCCGGAGGAACAGCTAGCCTACGACCAAGAGCAGCAAGGCAAGCCCCGGTTTGCATTAACCTTTTTACAAATTTTTATTGTTTTGAGCACATATTTGCTTCCATTGTCTTTGCATTAGAGTCTTGATTGAAAACCCAACTGCACAGCCAATAAAACCATGGGTTGGGTTTAGGATGGAAAACCTCGTTAGCCACTGCATGGCTAGGATAGAGTAGGATTCGGTACAAGTCGAGTAGTTGGAACTACTCGCGAGAATAGGCTAGAGGCACATTGCTCGGGTAGAGATAGCACATGAAACACATGGCAAGAAAATGAGACCGAGCGGAGAGTAAGGGCAGCAGGACTTTGGGGCCTGTGTGCTGTAGCTCCGCTTGTGTCGATTGAGGACCGAGCCGTGTGCGGGCCTGTTGAACAAGCTAGAACAGTACCGAAGACCTACCGGCTATATGGGAACCGGGAAACTGACGTAACTCGGGTAGCTGGGTATTGAGGCATTGCCCGTCGTTCAGAGGGTAGGTTGAGAGCTCGAGGTGTAAATCAGCTGGCGGCACAGAGATGCGCGTGCAGGGACCTCTTGCTCGGGACGATGGGACCGGTTCAATATTTGGCTAACGGGTGAAAGGTAGTCGCGTACGGCGTCCGTGATGGTTGTTGTAGGCAACATCGAGTACGGGCGTACGTGACGGGTTGTTCGGGTAATCCCTGCAGGTGTAAATCGATTATAATCGCCGTCCCTCGCGGTCAGTGAGTACCACTTGTTCACTGTACCGTGACGTAGAATGAACAGGCTAGTTACATGTTAAAATGTTGCTGATTGAAAGATGGACATTGATTGTTAATGATATGATGTAGCTTAGAGCTAACTAAAGTTCTTTTCAACTTTGGGCAAAGTACATGAGAGAAATGCGTTTCTTGTTTGATTGCGGCTCTCTCATGTACCTTCGCGTAAGGTTCTCCACAACCTGCTGCTAAAACTTGAAAGTAAGGTTCTACTAATTAGGCGAGTCCTTGCAAATGATTTTACCTCATGTAACCCATTACCCTCATGTAGAAGTTCCATGTTTAGGTGAGACGGGTCAGACTTGCTGAGCCTTCGTGCTCACTGCTTGTGTTTGAAGCTTTTGCAGGGTTCTATGAGGAAGGGACTCCCGAAGAGGAGACGGAACCCCAGGAGGGGAACCCCGTCGAGTGGGAGTCGTGCACGCCGCAGAGTTAGTGTGCGTGTGTGCTAGCAAGGACACGTTCGAGGGCTGAACGTGCACTTGATGCTTAGTCTACGCCCGCGAGTGTGGACTGAACTTATTTTGATGTAAACATGTTAATAAACTTGTTTATGTAATAAAGCTTCCGCTTCCGCTTGTACCTTTGACGTGTGTTATACGGTGCTGTGCAACGCAGCACCCCTCAGCGTGATCCTGGCTCGACAGGACCAAATGGGGTCGTGTCAGAACCCATTGACATCATATCGACCGAAGAGTTTAACTTTAATGGATCCATTGGACAGTTGTCGCAAATCTTCATGAACACCGACTTGTGTCTTGCACTGTCCAACATATGAAGTAAGAAGACTATTTTATGCTATGAACATAATTACTAAGAGGAACAAGACAAGGAAAACGTTACATGATTTCGAAACCACGTTTGGAAGTTAGGTCCTCCATTTACTCCATAGTGTCGCATTGTTTGTATTTGCTTGCTAGTAGGTTGCTGCTTAGACTTCCAATTTTGTCGATCGAACTCACTAAATCAGGACAAAAAAGAATTATTGGTGTAGATGTATAACACACCACACAAATTAGTATAGATGTTGAACAACCACTTACTGAAAAAAATTGTCCATCCCATCTATGTTAGCGTACATGTATAACAAAGCAGCTGTCTTTTCATCTGCTGAAGCATCATAGCTCGTGCCACTACCAACAGTGGTGCCTCTCGTTTGAAAAAGTGAGAGTTCGCTACAAGAGGTTGCTTCAGCCATATTATACCGTAACACCGATGCATTAACATTGTGTTCTTCTGCAAAGTAGACACTTGAAAAGTATCGTATCTCCTGAAGTGTAAATGCTTCGGCGATGCATCCTTCAACCCTTGCCCTATTACGAACCATCGGTTTTAGACATCTGAGTGCTCTTTCAATGTGGTACATCCACCTATATTGAACAGGGCCACCTACTTTAGCTTCATATGGAAGATGGATTAGAAGGTGTTGCATTGGATTGAAGAACCCTAGAGGAAATACTTTTTCCATCTTACATAAAAGCACGGGTATCTCTTTTTCCAACTTCTCCATCATCTCCCTTTTGATTTCTTTAGCACAAAGCTGTCTATAAAAATAGCTAAGCTCGGCTAACACCTTCCAAACCTCATCGTCAAGATAGCCTCGAAACATAACCGGCAGAAGTCTTTCCATGATTATGTGATAATCATGGCTCTTCAAACCAGTAAGATTTCCAGTCTTAACATTAACGGCTCTTCTCAGGCTAGCAGCAAAACCGTCTGGGAACTTCAACTGTTTCAACCACTTGAAGACTTCTTTCTTTTCTTTTGGTCGAAGGCAGAAACAAGCTCGTGGTTTGCCACCAGCTTCGGAGAGCTCAAGACTTGGTCGGTTACAAACCTCTGCCAAATCCTTCCGAGCTTTTATATTGTCTTTTGTTTTTCCCGTCATATCCAAGCACGTGCTTATGATGCATTCGCCCATGTTACGTTCCTGGTGCATGACATCAATGTTATGCATTAGAATTAAAGACTTCATATACGGTAACTCCCATAGTGCACATATATGAGTCCAATTGTAATCCTCTCCGTAACCAACAAAATATCCAGGACGACCTTCATCTGGCACTAGATTATTGAGCTGTTTAACAATTTCCGACCCGTTCAGACGTTGTGGTGGTCCCTTTTTTACAATGGTACCCTTCCTGAAGGCATTTCTCTGTTGCCTAAACACGTGATTTGGCGGTAACCAACGTCTATGACAATCAAAGTAGCATATCTTGCCACCATGAATTAGACGAAAACAATCCGTGTCCGAAGCACATATTGGACATGTCAATCGACCATGAGTGCTCCAGCCAGAAAACATGCCGTAAGCTGGAAAATCATGAACAGACCACAAGTACGCAGCTCGAAGGTTGAATTTCTGTTTTCTATAACAGTCGTACGCTTCGACTCCTGTCCATAACATTTTGAACTCTTCAATCAATGGCTGCATAATCACGTTCAGTCGTGAACCAGGATGATCCGGTCCAGGTACAATAAGGCATAGGAACATGAACTCATACTTCATACAAAGCGATGGTGGTAAGTTGTACGGAATAGCGAACACGGGCCAACATGAGTATGGTGTGGCGTTTGTACTAAACGGTGAGAAGCCATCTGTCGCCAACCCAAAGCGAATATTTCTCGCGTCATTGGCGAAATCTAGATCGAAGTGGTCAAGCGCCTTCCATGCCTCACCGTCCGACGGGTGCACCATCATGCTGTTGTTCTCACGTACACCTTCTTTATGCCACCTCATGTGTCTAGCTGTTTTTTTAGATAGAAACAAACGCTTGAACCTAGGTGTGACAGGCAAGTAGCGAAGCTGCTTCTGTGCGATTTGAGTCATTACTTTTGAACCGTTGTCATTAACAACTTCGACAAATCTCGCTTTACCACATTTTAAGCACTTGTTCTCGTTGGCATGCTCTCTCCAAAAAAGCATGCAATTGTCTAGACACATATCAATCTTCTCATATTTCATACCTAGACCAGAAATCAACTTCTTAGACTGATACATATCTTTAGGCACTTTATGTGGTTGTGGAAGGATATCGCTGATCAATTTGATAAGATCGTTGTAGCAGTTATTGGAGAAGAAATACTTAGACTTAATGGCCATAAATCTAGTCATGAAAGTAAGGAGCGTCACTTCGGTGTGTTCATGCAACGGCTCTTCTGAAGCTTTGAGAAGCGTGAAAAACGCTTCAACCTCCGTTGGAGGAGGATCCTCCATCAATTCAGGATTTATAGCATCAAGCATCTCGTCCATCCTATCGACCCCCGTGTTGTCATCCTCATCTGAAACTTGTAAGGGTTGAGAAGATGTCTCACCATGAAAGGTCCACACCTCATAATCTTGCATGAAACCGTATCGACATAAGTGAAACGCCAAATTCACTTTGTCCCAACACTTTGCACCTTGACACTTCGTACATGGGCACCGCACCTTATCGATCTTTGACAATGAAAACGCTCGATCTACAAAAGCATCTGTCTTTGCGAACCACTCATCCGAGTGACCACCAGAACTGTTCTTCCAACCGGTATACATCCAACTACGATCCTCACCCATGTTTGAATCTGCAGTTTAATGTCAAGGAAATTATAGTTACTTTATAATTTATTTATGTCACGGCCCTACATCTATTGGAAAGGATAGGTCCTAAACCCACCCAAGAGTGATCGAGCGGAGCGTGCTCACGACGAGACGCGTGGTATGGATCCGAACGAAATTTCGGCAGCATAACCCCGCTGTTCTCCACTGCACGCCCGAAAATGGTGCAGCAGAGAACAACAGGGTTATGCCGTCGAAATCTCGTCTAGATCTAAACCCGCGTTTCATCACATGCCACGCCCCCTCGGTCACTCCCAGGCTGTCCAAAAAGGGACAATTCCGAACGTACACGCCTCACATGCGCAACACATGTGAGACGGGCCCGTTCGAAACGGGTGACGCATGTTGTATAGGTTTACGTCAATCTTTCGTTTTTGAGTCATTTAAAAGAGAGAGAGGAAAGAACGAGAGAGAAGGAAAAAAGGAGAGACAAAGAAGTGGGTCATCCGTCCTAAGTTATGCCCCGTTGGGGCCTGCCATTATCTTACGACACCTTTAGGGTTAGCCGTCGTACGTTATACCCCGTTGTAAGTGGTTCAAAGATGAAACCCCACCGTTGGGGCCCGCCGTCCACGCGCGGGAGCTTGCCGTCCTCCGTGCCTGTCTCGACTAATACATTACCACTAACTGAGCCGTGACAGACCCTAAATGGGTCGTGTCAGGCCGGACCGGGCCGAAACCCATTTATTTACATATAGTAACTAATCACACAATCAATCAAAGTATTAATTAAACAATAATCAATTACAATACTAATTAAACAATTAATCAACTAAGGTCGGACGGCGCGGCAGGGCGGGGCTTGGGGCGGGGCCGGGCGGCACAGCAGGGCGTGGCTCGGGGCGCGGCGTGGCGAACCATGTTAAAAAGACCAGGGGCAATGGAAGCATATTACTAAGGTGTTGCCTCGCCTTATGCCTTATCGCTTAAAAGGTAAAAAGGGGTAGGTCGCCTTATGTCGCCTTACCGCCTTAATAACTATGATGTCATGCCATCCTGAAATGCTCATATTTAGGATGTGTTCTAGGCACAGTATCATTTGTGCTATTCCTGTGCCTTAAAAAGTTACATTTTGGATGACATCAACTTGTATCAGCTAGAATAAACTTTAGATATCCAGTAGGGTGCAATATAAGTGGTTTCATGATGGAGTTTTTGTTTCAGGATCCACTAGGGTGCGTATGGGTGGCCCTGGAGCCATGCCACTAGAAGAGCCGGGGAAGCGGAATTCGGCGTCGTGTGTATTATGTGTCTAGCTAGAGTGTTGACACGAGGCCAGTTACCTGCAGGAAGCATCCCTCGGTGGGCATGGCAGTGCTGTCCCAATCGGTGGATGAGTTCATCATCATGGCCGAGGCGCCGCCATTCCCGTTGTACATGCCCAAGGTGGAAGAGGGAGACGTCGCGCCTGCCGAAGCCCAGATGTACGCATCATCATCATCGTTATTTGCAATCGATGCGAGTTTGTGGGAAGCAAGCGGAAGGCTAAACCATGCATGAGCGATGCAAATAAACCTGACGGCGACAGAGAGAGGACGCCGAGGTGGTTGACGTCGGCGCCGGCGGCGGGAGCGGCGTTGACGTCGAGGTTGGTGAGGCGCTTCTTCTGCCGCTCGCGCGCCTTGTGGTTCTGGAACCAGTAGAAGACGTTCTTCCCCTCGATTTTGCCGTGCTGGCACAGCATGCCGGTGATGTGCTGGATCTGCTCCGCCGTGGGTGACCGGACGCCGCAGCCGTAGTAGAGCTCCTTCAGCATCCTTAGCTGCTCCGGCGTCGGCGTCCACCGCGACCCGCTCGGCCGGCACACGGACACGCTGCCGCCACCGCCACCGCCTGCTCCTCCTCCGCCACCGCCGCTCCTCACGCCCGCGTTGGCGGCGGCGATGCCTTCGCCCACACTCACCTGCTTCTGCTGCTGCATTGCTCTTGTGCTTGCCAGTACAATTGTGATCTCGGGAAAGGACGGGGGAGGGTTTGGCTTGAGCCTGGAGAAGAAGAAGAAGAAGAGGCATGAGGGGTATATAGGGAGGTGGCAGCAGCTGGGGGGCTAGGAGAGCTAGTAGCATAATGCACCATGCAGGAGTAGGAGGCTAGGAGAGTGAAGCTGCTAGTGCATGGCTGCATGGTGATACAGGTCGGAGCTGAGAAGATCACGGCGATATCTTTTGGAGAGGGACAAGTGAAGTTGACACACGAGGGGGCTTTGAATTGGGAACAAGTAAAGACAGACAGAGAGGGAGAGAGAGAGAGAGAGAGGGCCGGACAGCATTTTTAACCGTGGGATCGATCGAGAACCAAGGCTCTGATCGAGCGTGTAGGAAATGACATGAGTTCGCTATATGACCAGGTTAGCAGAGAGGACCAGATTAGCTGCTTGCATAGTCACAGTCCTGCATATGCGCCGCCCTTGCACAGTGATATCATTCACATCAACAGTACTGCCACAGTACCACGCCGGAACCCCGTCGCAACAAGCAAGCTACGTATCGTTTAAAAAAAGGATAGCTATCCCATATACTTTAGGTTACCTAAAGAGGAGTAGAGTTTTTTTTTGACGAAAAGGAGTAGCGTTTTTCTTGAGCAGAAGCAGATCGCGAGATCACCACATTACATGACATATATGGATAACCTCTACAGAATAAGGAAACATCTCGTCGGTCAAGATTAGCATGCAGATAAGCGGACCCAAATCAAGGTATATTAAACATCTCCTTCTCATGCAGGTCCTCCTTTTTATTTGACAGCATCAAAATATTTCATGTGTGCGTAACATGAATACAGTATATAGTATGGGAGGCCGGAGGGGGAGGGGTAGGGAAATTTACCTCGGGCCAGAGACGGGCGGCGACGGCGGCGGCGGGGACGGGCGGCGGCGGCGGGGGGAAGGGCGGCGGCGAGGCCGGAGGGGGAGGGGGAGGGAGATTTACCTCGGGCCAGAGACGGGCGGCGGCGGCGGCGGCGGAGGGAAGGGCGGCGGCGACGAGCGGGGACGGGCGGCGGCGGCGGGGGGAAGGGCGGCGGCGACGAGAGGTCCGGCGCGAGTCGGGAGGCGGCACTGGCCGCCTCCCGGCTCGCGCACGGGTTATATGTCCCATTATTGACGACGGTGCTAAGAAACTGTCATCAATAAGGACCTTGTTGACGACGGTGCTAGGTCACCGTCGTCAATAACTCCTCTGGTGGACCCGGATTAAGTTAAAGACGACGGCCACCGTCGTCAATAATTTATTGACAACGGTGCTCGTCTAGCCGTCGTCAATAACTAAGTTATTGACGACGGTGCTAAGAAACTGTCGTCAATAAGGAACTTGTTGACGACGGTGCTAGGTCACCGTCGTCAATAACTCCTCGGGTGGACCCGAATTAAGTTAAAGACGACGGCCGCCGTCGTCAATAACTTATTGACGACGGTGCTCGTCTAGCCGTCGTCAATAACTAAGTTATTGACGAGGGCTAGATAAAGCCATCGTCAATAACATTAAAGACGACGGCCCCGTCGTCAATAAATTTGGCCGTCGTTAATGATCGTTTTTCCTGTAGTGCTCGTCCATTGGCCCCGGCCCGCCGGAGGTGGGTGGACCCACGGGGGCCTCCGGAAACTGGGACCCGGAGGCCCTTAAGCTTTCTTGATCATCCGGGAGCTCCGGGGGGTCTTGAGGGACCTCCGGGAGATCCCAATTGGACCCTGGAGATTTATCTTGGGGGTCCAGGAGGCCGTCCTGGGCCTCCGGGAGTTCGACTTGGACCTCCAGGGGGTCCGGGAGACCGTCTTGGCCCTGCGGGGCCCCCTGGCATCTGTCTTCTGCTACCGGAGCAGGTTGGGAGGGTGAGGGGTCTGGCTGCTCCGCGACAAGGAACATACTCACCACTTCTGTTGTCGCCGCAATGTAGAGCAGCAAGTACTCCCTGGGCTCAGAGGCTACCATGATAGGTAGGGTCGTCAGGAGTCGCTTCAACTCCTGGAAAGCCTCTTCTGCTTCATCAGTCCAGGCAAAGGGGCCTGACTTGCGCAGGAGCTTAAAGAAAGGGAGTTCCCGCTCTGCTAGCCTCGGTATAAACCGACTCAGCACGGCTAGACATCCCGTGAGTCTCTGAACATCCTTGACGCGGACAGGGGGCCGCATCAAGTCGATGGCCTTGATCTTCTCTGGGTTGGCCTCAATCCCTCGGTGCGAGACCAGGAACCCTAAGAGCTTCCCAGGGGACACGCCGAACACACATTTATCTGGGTTCAGCTTGGTGCGCGTAGAGCGCAACTTGTCAAAGACTAAAGCTAGGTTATCTAGTAGGGATGAACCCTGCTTGACCTTGACAACTATGTCATCGACATACACCTCAACTAGGTCTCTTATCAGCTCCCCAAAGGTTTTGTGCATCGCCCGCACAAAGGTGGGGAGTGCATTCTTTAGGCCGTAAGGCATAGACACATAGCAATAAAGGCCGTCTACTGTGATGAAGGAGGTGTGCTCCTCGTCCTCCCTAGACATGGGGATCTGATAGAAACCCGAGTAGGCGTCTAGGAAGCACATCATATCACACCCTGACGTTGAGTCTACTATTTGATCTATTCTAGGGAGAGGGAATTGATCATTGGGACATGCCTTATTGAGACTGGTGTAGTCGATGCACATCCGGAGCTTCCCGCCGGCCTTCGGGACAACGACGGGGTTTGCCAACCATCGGGGGTGGTGGACCTCCCGTATGAAGCCAGCGTCCAGCAGCTTTTTGACTTCTTCACGGATGAAGTTTTGCCGCTCGATGGACTGCTTGCGGGGCTTCTGTTGAACCGGCCGGGCATCGGGGAAGACTTTCAAGTGGTGCTCGATCACCTCCCGGGGTATCCCCGGCATCTGTGACGGCTGCCATGCAAACACGTCGACGTTGTGCCGGAGGAAGGTGACGAGCACGCCTTCCTATTTTCTATCCAGGCCCCCGGCTACCCGGGTGATCTGGGTAGCTTCGGCGCCGACTTGGACGACCTTTAAGGGGACGCCGCCCTCGTCGAGAGGTTGCACCCGGGGTGCTGTGGTGGAAGCACGGTGACGTGCGCTCCGGCGGAGCTGGTCTGGCTCCGCATTGCCGGGGGCTGATGCCCCAGCTGTTGCGAGCGCTTGGAGCTTCTCCAGGGCCGACACTGCAGCAGTGCGGTCCCCATGAATCCTGAGAACGCCCGTCGGTGTTGGCATCTTCAGGACGAGGTAGCCGTAGTGGGCTACAGCCATGAACCGGTACAGGGCTGGCCTGCCGATTATGGCGTTGAAGGGGAGGTCTATCTCCGCTACGTCGAACAGAATGTACTCTGTTCGATAGCTGTCCGGAGCCCCGAAGGTCACCGGGAGACTAATGTTGCCGTAGGGGATAACCTGTCCCGGCCCTACCCCTGAGAACGGGCTCGACGGGGTGAGCTTGGCCATCGGGACCTGCAGCTTCTGGAAAGCTGCACGGCTGATGAGGTTCAGCCCAGCTCCTCCATTTACCAAAACGTGGTACATTCTCACGTTGGCGATGGTAGGGGCCACCAGGAGCGGTAGTTGGCCGGCCCCAGCCATGTTCCTGGGGCAGTCGGTGGCGTCAAAGCTGATGGGGGTCCCCATCCACTTAAGGTGCGGTGCAGCACTTGGGAGTGGCGCCACCGATGCTACCGCTCGGCGCAGAGTCTTGACTGCGCTTCGGGACGAGGGGTCGGCGGACCCGCCGTATATGACGTAGAGCTTCTTCCGACGCTCATCGTCACTGGAGCAATAGTCCTTATGATTGCGTGCCGCCTTCACGACACGCTGAGACTCCTGGATCTCCTCTGGGTGGTCGATGTTGTCTGGAACATCCACCCCCTGCTCGTCTTCCTTTGGACGGAAGGGCAGGGCATCAGCCCACTGCCGCTTCCCCTTGCGGAAGCACTCTGCGAGCCTTCGGATCTCCCGGCACTCGGCAGTAGTGTGGCGACAGCTGCCATGCACGGGGCACATGTTGTCCTGGCTATCTTCCGGGATCGGTGACTTTCGCTGCCTCTTGTCAGGGCGTGGCCGCCGAGCCCCACTGAGCGTCGCTGCAGTGACGACCGGGGTCGCGGCCGGCGGTCTTATCTTGCTTCTGCCTCGGCTCTTGGTCTTCCTGCTACCTCCATAGGGAGTAGGACCAGATCCGGGCAGCCCTCCTGACTCGGAGGATGGCTGTGAGTGCCAGTTCCGTCCTTCGGCTGCTCTGGCGCACTTGTCCGCCAAGCTGAAGAGCTCTGAGGCATCGCGGACCTCCCTGGTCGCGAGTTTCTCAAGCATCTTCTTGTCTCGGACGCCTTGCCGGAACGCCACCACCACAGAAGCATTTTGAATGTGTGGGATGGTGTTCTGCACCTGGGAGAACCGCTGGATGAAAGAGCGCAGCGACTCCCCAGGTTGTTGTTGGATGGCGTGGAGGTCGAGCTCCATGCCAGGCCGGGTGTAGGAACTGCCAAAGTTGGCTATGAACTGTCGGCAAAGCTCTCCCCAGGAAGTTACGGAACCCTGGGGAGGTTCATGAGCCAAGACCGAGCTGGGCCAGTCAAGGCGACAGGGAAGTAATTGGCCATGACGGCTTCATCCCCTCCTGAGGCAAGTACGGCGGTGGAGTAGATCTGGAGGAACTCTGCCGGGTTGATGCTGCCGTCGTACTTCTCGTGCAGGAGCGGCCCAAACTTGCACGGCCACTTTGCGAAGCGAAGGTGGGGCGCGAGGGCCGCACACCCTGCTTCTGTCGCCGCAGGTTCTGATGCCGCGAACGCTTGGTTCGCACTGAGCACCGCGTGCCCCGGCATGGGCAAGGCTGCACCATAGGCCGGGGGCACCATATGCAGGACATATAACTGTGGCATATTCTGCACGGCACAGGCCTGGGGCAGAGATCGTGTGGCGAAGGTCTGCTCTTCAGGCTGGGTCGAGGCCGACGTCATGCTGTTGTCAGCCTCTTGGTGGCGACGCCTTTCTCGGCGCCGCTCGAGGTATACCCGGGCATCTTGACCCAGGTGACACTGCTCCAGCTCTGTCCTCAGATCTGTTGATTGGGGGCTGGTAGAGCTGGAGTCTGCCGTCTGCTCGTCATACAATGGTGCGCGCATCAGCGACACGACCGATTGGCCAGAGCGTCGTCCCCGCCGAGGTTGAAGGTTTGCGGCGGCGACGACGAGACGGTCTACCTCGCGGATCCACTGCTGGGTCGCTGCCTGAGGCGCGTCCCCAGCGGGCGGATTGTACAGTAGCGCTCTCGCCGCAGCTAACGCACCCCCACTGGGCACGCCCAGCGCTACTGAAGACTTGAAGCTGGTTGGAGCCTGCATTGCCGGGGTCGGCGCTGCCAGAGCCGGTTGCTGGATCCCAGCTCGTACCGACACACTCCGTCCCGAGTGTGTCGACATGTACTCCCCCCTGGTCGCGGTCTGCCGCAGAGGCGGGGGGGGGACGACTACACGCTACACTTAGCCTGCGGCATGGGTAGGGCGGCAGGACGAGGACTTCGACAGCAGCGCCAAGACATAATAGCTGGTAGGAAATCACCCCGGGGCCACCTGTCGGGTCCCGGGCCCCCCTTGTAAGCCACTCGAGTCTTGGACTATAAAAGACTCGGGTAGGCGACGTTAGCAGGGGGTCGGACTCTAGCCATCCGCACCCCTGGTTCGCATTCTGCAACTCATACGCTAGCCATACACTCTCAAGCTGTAACTCACCCCCAAGCTCAGGCCCCCGGCCCTGAGCAGCAAGCAATACAGCGAGCTCCATAGCTCGCCGTGGACGTAGGGTTTTACGCTCCGGCGGCCTGAACCACGTAAAACTTCCCGTGTCAAGCTCTCACTAACTCGTCCATCCGCGCAAGCTCTCCGCTAGGAACTAGCCCCTCCGAAAAAAGAACCTCCGCGGGCTGCCCAGTGCAGGCCCGGGGGAAGTGTCGATCGCAGACTTCGACAGACGCCTACCCGAGCCTTTTATAGTCCAAGGCTCGGGCAGCTTACAAGGGGGGCCGGGACCCGACAGATGGTCCCAGGAAGATTGTCTATCATCTACCGTATCCGCAGTTATGCCGGTAGTTGCCTCTTGTCGAAGGCTTCTGTATCTTCATCTTGCCGCCCTGCCCATGCCGCATGCTAGTCGTAGTGGTTGATGGCGGCGCAGGCGGCATGAGATGTCTTGTCGCGGTGTTTATTGGCTGGCAGGTTCTGACACCGCGCGCCAGTCTGTGATGCGACTGGGCGCAACGGCACCTGACAGACGCGTGCTCCGCGTCTCCGCGTCTCGGGAAGACGCGGGCCTTGAATACCTTGTACGGGCAAGGTATGGGGTGTCTTTACGCCCGCTGCCTACTGCTCGGGGCAGGCAGCGCCGTTCTGCTGCCACGTGGTGGGCCCGGGGCCCTTCTCAGAGGAGAGGAGGGTCAGCTCCACGGGCACGTGGAGCCTCCGGACCTCTCCCCGCGGAGGGGGAGACTCGGCTTCTGTTGGCCACGTGGCGGGCCCGGAGCTCTCCTCTGAGGAGAGGGAGGTCCGGCCCCGCTGGACACGCGGCGTCTTCGGACCTCTCTCCCGCGGAGGGGGAGGTCCGGCTTCTGTATGCCACGTGGCAGGCCCGGAGCTCTCCTCTGAGGAGAGGGAGGTCCGGCCCCGCCGGACGCGTGGCGCCTTCGGAGCTCTCCCTGCGGAGAAGGGCGAGTTCCTTAGGCATTTTACCCTGTTCGCGGGGGTACCCCATATCTCAGGTACCGACAACCATGAAGAAGGGTGTCTCTCCGGTGGCCCGGCTCTGGGATGTCCGGTTAGCCCATAGTGTGCTCGGAAGCTCATCTACCCAATTGGCACCATGTTTCTTCAGGCTGGCGTAGGTGCGAGTCTTAAGGCCCCGGAGGATCTCCGCGTTGGCCCTCTCGACTTGCCCCTTGCTCTTTGGGTGGGCGATAGAGGCATAGCACACCTGAATGATGAGGTCTTCGCAGTAGTCTTGGAAGGCTGCGCTGGTGAACTGGGTCCCGTTGTCGGTGATGATTCTGTTTGGGACCCCGAACCGGCATACAATAGACTTGATGAATTTTACTGCGGATTGTTTGTTGATGGTGATAACTGGTGTAGCTTCTGGCCACTTGGTGAACTTGTCGATGGCGACATAGAGGTACCAGAATCCCCCAACGGTTCTGGGAAATAGTCCCAAAATGTCCAGCCCCCATACGGCAAATGGCCACGAGGGCGGGATCATCTGTACCGCCTGAGCCGGTGTATGGATCTGCTTGGCGTGGAACTGGCACGCCTTACAGCTCTCGACAAGCTTGACGGCATCCTGGAGTGCTGTCGGCCAGTAGAAGCCATGCCGGAAGGCTTTACCAACAAGCGTGTGTGAGGAAGAGTGACTTCCACATTCGCCTCCATGGATCTCAGCGAGCAAGTCGCAGCCTTCCCCCTGGGTTATGCACCGCAATAGGATGTGGTTGGCGCCACGCCGGTAGATATCCCCCTCTACCAGCTCGTATCTCTTAGCCATACGCACTGTCGAAGTGTTCGGTCGACACTTCCCCCGTGTCTGCACTGGGCAGCCCGCGGAGGTTCTTTTTTCGGTGGGGCTAGTCCCTTGCGGAGAGCTTGCGCGGATGGACGAGTTAGTAAGAGCTTGACACTGTGAGTTTTACGTGGTTCAGGCCACCGGAGCGTAATACCCTACGTCCACGGCGAGCTATGGAGCTCGCTGTATTGCTTGCTGCTCAGGGCCGGAGTCCTGAGCTTGGGGGTGAGTTACAGCTTGGGCGTGAATGGCTAGCGTATGAGTTGCAGAAATGCGAACCCTTGCTATTGTCGCCTACCCGAGCCTTTTATAGTCCAAGACTCGGGTGGCTTACAAGGGGGGCCCGGGACCCGACAGGTGGTCCCAGGCAGATTGACTGTTATCTACCGTATCTGCAGTTATGCCGGTAGTTGTCTCTGGTGAAGGATTCCGAGTCTCCGTCTTGCCTCCCTGCCCATGCCGCACGCTAGTCGTAGTGGTTGATGACGGCGCAGGCGGCATGGGATGTCTTGTCGTGGTGTTTATTGGCTGGCAGGTTCTGACACCGCGCGCCAGTCTGTGATGCGACTGGGCACAACGGCACCTGACAGAGGCGTGCTCCGCGTCTCCGCGTCTTGGGAAGACGCGGGCCTTGAATACCTTGTACGGGCAAGGTATGGGGCGTCTTTACGCCCGCTGCCTATCGCTCGGGGGCAGGCAGCGCTGTTCTGCTGGCCACGTGGCGGGCCCGGAGCCCTTCTCAGAGGAGAGGAGGGTCCGGCCCCACAGGGCACGTGGGGCCTTCGGACCTCTCCCCGCGGAGGGGGAGGTTCGGCTTCTGTCGGCCACGTGGCAGGCCCGGAGCTCCTCTCTGAGGAGAGGGAGGTCCGGCCCCGCCGGATACGTGGCACCTTCGGACCCGTCGCCCGCGGAGGGGGAGGTCCGGCTTTTGTATGCCACATGGTGGGCCCGGAGCTCTCCTCTGAGGAGAGGGAGGTCCGGCCCCGCCGGACGCGTGGCGCTTTCGGAGCTCTCCCTGCGGAGAAGGGCGAGTTCCTTAGGCATTTTCCCCCTGTGCGCGGGGGTACCCCATATCTCAGGTACCGGCAGTGGCCCCCGGGCCCATCTCGGTGGAGATAGCGAGCCCGAGGTGGGACCTCCGTCTCTTCTGATCCGCGCACTTTCTCTAAGTCCTGCATTGACCGCTGCCGGAGCACGAACGGTCGCAGGATCGTGGGAGCGTGCGCCCACTTGATGGTTGCTTTTACTGTGGCGGTTCCCAAGACTGCCACTTCTGCATGTTGCGGCGCTTTCTTCGGGAACCACCGAAGTGCCTTGCCGGCTTGTCTTCTTAGGAGACTGACTCCTTGACCCACCGCTTCAGTCGAGCGGCTTGGGTCCACCTATCATCGGCGCTCGGCCTCGGAGCCGAAGCGGTTGCCGATGCGGCGTACTCGAAGAGTTCCAAATCACTTGGTGTCGAAGTGTTCTGTCGACACTTCCCCCGGGTCTGCACTGAGCAGCCCGCGGAGATTCTTTTTTCGGTGGGGCTAGTTCCTAGCGGAGAGCTTGCGCAGATGGACGAGTTAGTAAGAGCTTGACACGGTGAGTTTTACGTGGTTCAGGCCGCCGGAGCGTAAAACCCTACGTCCACGGCGAGCTATGGAGCTCGCTGTATTGCTTGCTGCTCAGGGCCGGAGTCCTGAGCTTGGGGGTAAGTTACAGCTTAAGAGTGTATGGCTAGCGTATGAGTATCAAAGTGCGAACCCTTGCTATCGTCGTCTACCCGAGCCTTTTATAGTCCAAGACTCGGGCGGCTTACAAGGGGAGCCGGGACCCGACAGGTGGTCCCGGGAAGATTGTCTACTATCTACCGTATCTGCAGTTATGCCGGTAGTTGTCTCTGGTCGAAGGCTTCTGCGTCTTCATCTTGCCGCCCTGCCCATGCCGCATGCCAGTCGTAGTGGTTGATGACGGCGCAGGTGGCATGGGATGTCTTGTCGCGGAGTTTATTGGCTGGCAGGTTCTGACACCGCGCGCCAGTCTGTGATGCGACTGGTTGCAACGGCACCTGACAGAGGCGTGCTCCGCGTCTCCGCGTCTTGGGAAGACGCGGGCCTTGAATACCTTGTACGGGCAAGGTATGGGGCGTCTTTACGCCCGCTGCCTATCTCTCGGGGGCAGACAGCACCGTTCTTCTGGCCACGTGGCGGGCCTGGAGCCCTTCTCTGAGGAGAGAAGGGTCCGTCCTGCGGGGCTCGTGGAGCCTCAGGACCTCTCCCCGCGGAGGGGGAGGCTCAGCTTCTGTCGGCCACGCGGCGGGCCTGGAGCTCTCCTCTAGGGAGAGGGAGATCTGGCCCCGCTGGACGCGTGGCGCCTTCGGACCACTCTCCCACGGAGGGGGAGGTCCGGCTTCTGTATGCCACGTGGCGGGCCCGGAGCTCTCCTCTGAGGAGAGGGAGGTCCGGCCCCGCCGGACGCGTGGCGCCTTCGGAGCTCTCCTTGCAGAGAAGGGTGAGTTCCTTAGGCATTTCTTCCTGTGTGCAGGGGTACCCCATATCTCAGGTACCGTCAGTGGCCCCCGGGCCCATCTCAGGGGAGATAGCAAGCCCGAGGTGGGAGCTCCGTCTCTTCCGATCCGCGCACTTTCTCTAAGTCCCGAATTGACCGCTGCCGGAGCACGAACGGCCACGGGATCGTGGGAGCGTGCGCTCACTTGATGGTTGCTTTTACTGCGGCGGTTCCCAAGGCTGCCACTTCTGCATGATGCGGCGCTTTCTTCGGGAACCGCCGAAGAGCCTTGCCGGCTTGTCTTCTTAGCAGACTGACAGACTGACTCCTTGGCCCACCGCTCTGGTCGGGCGGCTTGGGCCCACCTGTCATTGGCGCTCGGTCTAGGAGCCGAAGCGGTTGCCGACGCGGTGTATTCGAAGAGTTCCGAATCGCTTGGGATTGCACCCGGGAAGGTCTTTAGAGGGGATCTTACTCGCATTGCGGTTTCCCTTCGCACCTCCCCGCGTTTCTTCTCGGACTCTTGTGCTTTTGTCCTCCCTAGCCGTGGCCTCCAACCCGCCACCAGAGAAGAAGCGTGCTCGATCTCCTCCAGCGACGGCGTCGGCGCCAAGTCAGGAATCTGGGGTGCCTGGCACTCCCTCCGGTGGCGACTCGAAGAGGCCCCGGGCTGATGCGTTGAGCGAAGCTTCTGGGGCGTCCTCTGTTCCGCCAGTTCAGGCGACTGCGGAGCGGCCGTCAGTGACGGTAGCGGGCTCTGGGAGTCCTACCCCGGCTCGGAAGTCGGGGTTCAGAGCCCGCTGGAGTGTCCGCGCTTCCCGGACATCCCTGACTTGCGGAGAGTCCGTGCCGTTGCGCTCGGAACCAGGGGCAACTGCCGCGGCCCCCTGGCCAGCGCAAACTTCTCCTGTTCCGGTGTGCCCGGATTCCGCGGCAGCGTCGTCTCTTCCTGCCGAGACGGCCACCACGGCCCCCAAGCCAGCGCAGGTCGACCCTGCACCAGGCGACCCGGTCTTTACTCCAGCACCGCCTTCCCCAGCTCGCCCCTCTCCACAGGTCAAGGAGCCAGAAGCTGAAGAGAGCCCGGCAGGTCCGGCCACCAGAGCCTCGGAGCCAGCTTCTCCTGATCGGCGTCTCGTCTCGGTTACTGGTGCGTCAACTCCTCTTGAGGATGAGGTAATGGAGGAGGTCGGGGGGACTGCCCCGACCTCTGTTGCTCCATTGCCCCTGGCGGATACCTTCGCGCTTGCCGAGACGAGCATTCGGCAGGTCTTGGCTGCACTAGGTCGCGAGCGGGAGGAGTATACGGTTGAATGGGATCGCCTCCTCACCTGGGGGAACCTTTTGCGGGAGAGGACCGTGAAGGTCAAGAGCGAGCTCGACTCTAGGCGGGAGTTGCTCGACTTCAGGGAAGTGCTCCTCGACCGGATGAAGCGGGCTGTCGACCGCATGGACACCCAATCGCGGCGGATCAACAGGGAGGCTCTGGAGGCACACGCCCGGGCCGAAGAGAGCCTATCTGCTGCTGTGGAGATACGGCAGCAGCTGGAGCGCCGTGAACTCACCGTTGAGGAACGAGAGCGTTCCATGGCAGCTGAGGCGGAGAGGGTCGCCACGCAGCTGGCGGCTGGCGAGGATGACCTTCGAGCTCGGATCGAGGAGCTGGAGATCCTGAAGGCAGACCTCGACTTGAGGGAGGAACAGGTCTCCCGTGATCGATGGGCGGTCTTGGATCGGGAGTTGACCGCGGACTTCAAGGCTGCTGAGTTGGAGCGGCTCGCCAAGACTCTCCATCTTCGGGAGAGTTCCCTGGCGGCCAAGGAGAAGGAATTCTCCAAGAGGAACCTGGAGGCTCTGCAGGCAGCCCGCCGCGAGGTGGAGGAGCTTTCGGCCTTGCGGTCCTCCGAGGCTCTTGCGGTCTCGAGCTTCGTGGATTGAGCGGGGTCCGCTCTGATCCCTCTTGGCTTCAGCCCGGTGAGGGCCGCGGCCCCTGCGTTGAAGGTGGCGGAGGTGATCCCCGCGCTGGAGTCGATCGGCGCCAAGCTGGACAGGCTAGACTCGGTGGTCACGAGCGAGCTTGAGGCCGAGGGGCGTGGCCTAGCCTTAGAGGTCGCCTCACATGTGCTGGCATGCTTTAAGAGCCGCGACCCCTCTTTCTCGCTAGAACCAGCGAGAGAGGGCCCAGCCGCAGTGCGGGGACAAGCTGCCAGGGCAGAAGTCGAGGATGTGGCCGCCCTTGTAGCCGCAAGATTCCGGCGGGAGCCGGGAGATCCTTAGGAATTGTTTCTCACTTTTTATCGAGTCTGTAGTCCAGCTCATGGAGCCTCGCTTAGTTCGACTCTTTTAGATATCTGTGTCTGTGATGCTTTTTCTCTCCTTCTTGGCTTTGCCTGACTGAGTCCTTAGCTCCGCAAGGTACTCAGAGGACATCTCCAATCTCGGAGCTCCGCATAGACACCTTCCCCGCGTCCTAACCCTGTTAGGGGCCCCCGGGGGTCTCCGGATCTCGCCCCATGGGGAGCTCCAAATCTGCCTGCCACGTGGCGGGTCCGGAGCCCCTCCTCAAGGGGCGGGAGCTCCGGCCATGCTGGACACGTAGGGCTTTCGGAGCCCTCCCACCGGGGGGGGGGGGGGGGGGGGGGGAAGGTCCGGTTTCTGCCTGCCACGTGGTGAGCTCGGAGCCCTCCTAAGGGGAGGCGAGAGCTCCGGGCCCGCTGGACACGTGGGGCCCCCGGGTCCTGCCCCTGCTGAAGGGGCAGGGCCCGGTCCTTCCAGTCCTAGGCCGGAGTAGATGGTAGCACCATTCCCCCCGCTTCATGCAGTCCCTGCTGCCATAACCTAGAGGTCCTGCACACAGGTAGAGGAAACGTAATTCTCCTCGGGGGGTCCTCCCCTCCCATCTCCTAGTCTTATTCGTCTTACGATCCTGATCCGTTATACGGGGCTTGGGCAATTCTGTGCTCGGGGCGCCGGAGCTCCGGCTCCCTCCGAGGTCCGGGTACGGTCGTCCGATCCCTAGTACCGGGCCATGCGCTGGGGAAGCAGGGTGCACGTGCTTTGGGTTCATGACCAGGCAAAGCGGTTGTACTCCCCTGTACCTCCGGTGGGCAGGATGCGCATGCTTTGGGCTCATGGCCTGCTAAGCTGGATACGCACCCTGGACCCCCCATGCACAACGCAGGCCTTTCCTGGAGGTGACCAACTGACACCGCAACACCTGACTGGGGGAGGCCCGAGAGACTCACTCGGCCATCGGCAGGTGCCTCAAGCGCGGCCGCCTTCGGTAGGATAGCGAATGCCGACTATGGATGAGCGCGGGAGAGGGGGAGCTAGATGTACGATGAACATACATAGGTAGTGCGATCATAAAAATTAATGCATAATTTAAATGAGCGCATGAGAGGGAGCTAAGTAGAACAGGTTTCTGTATTCATGCCCATAGGTGGAATTCTGGCTGTACATGGAGGCAATATTCCGCCTCGTCTGCAAGGGAAGCAAGACTCTACGCGCTTAGGGTCGGAACCAGGCCAAACTGGACGTAGTCCTGTACCGTCCCTTGAGACTTAGCTGCCCCAAGCTCTGTTCCTAAATTCTATGGGATCCATTACAGAAGGGAATAACCCTGTTCTACTGATGCTAGGGAAGTAGGACTTACAGTGTTGCTTCATGGCAAGGATTTGTGGGAACGGATCCCACTCTCGGTTGAAAGGCATGTGTACCTGGGGCGGCAGCTTTCATAATTCAGAAGGGACCTTCCCTGCTGGGGGAGAGCTTATGGGTCCTTCTTGGAATAGAGCGTGCCGCTACAACAGGTTGCCCTCCTGCAGGCCCCCGACGCGTTCGGTTCTTTGGCGGTAGTGCTTAGAGCATCAGCCGAGACCGCGCGTTGTGGGGTGTTACCTGCAGCCGAGTCTTGTCGACGAGGTTGTTATCTTCGCGCTGGATCAGGTCCTGCGCGGCTTCTCCTGGGGGCCCCCGGGGAGTTCTCCCCTTCTGGCTAAGGCCTTCAAGGGGTAGGTGGGCCCGGGCTAATCTTGGATGACCTAAGGCGTCTTCCCCTTCTGGCAAGGCCTTCAAGGGGTTGACAGACCATGGGCGGCTCCCGAGAGGTATGTTCGAGGCACGGAGGCGCGCCGCAGTTGGCTAACGCCCTGGCCCGTCACCGTCGGAACTGGAGTCCTCACCGTTATGCACTGTCTTTATGACACGCTGAGGCTCCTGGAACCCCACCTGATGGGCAGCGGTGACTGGGCATCGACCTTCTGTTTGCCATCCCTCTGAGGGTAGGACGGTGCTTCAGCCCTCTGCTGTCTTCCTTTGCGGAAGCGCTCTGCGAGCCTCTGGATATCCCAGCACTCGGCAGCAGTATGGTTGCCGGTGCCATGCACGGGGCATAGCCCGCCCTGGTCACTGTCTGGGGCCGGTGATTGCCGCTGCCTTTTGTCGGGGCGTGGCCCCCGAGCTCCACTAGTCGTCGCAGCTGGGGCGACGGGGGCCGTGAACGGTGAACGGGGGCCGCTCCAGCTCTGTCCCCAGATATGTCGATTGGGGCCTGGTAGAGCTGGAGTCTGCCGTCTGCTCGTCAACCAATGGTGCGCGCATCAGCGACATGACCGGTTGGCCAGAGCGTCGTCCCCGCCGAAGTCGAGGGTTTGCAGCGGCAATGACGAGACGGTCTACCTCGCGGATCCACTGCCGGGTCGCTGCCTGAGGCGCGTCCCCAGCGGGCGGATTGTACAGTAGCGCTCTCGCTGCAGCTAGCGCACCCCCACTGGGTACGCCCAGCGCTACTGAAGACTTGATGCTGGTTGGAGCCTGCATTGCCGGGGTCGGCGCTGCCAGAGCCGGTTGCTGGCTCCCAGCTTGTACCGACACACTCCGTCCCGAGTGTGTCGACATGTACTCCCCCCTGGTCGCGGTTGGCCGCAGAGGCGAGGGGGGAGAGTTCGCCGCTGAAGGAAGCTTGGTCATCTTCGTCGGCGGAAACTTGTCGCGCTAGGAGAAAAGCCCGCCTTCCTGGCGCGCCAAATGTCAAAGTGTTCTGTCGACACTTCCCCCGGGCCTGCACTGAGCAGCCCGCGGAGGTTCTTTTTTCGGTGGGGCTAGTTCCTAGCGGAGAGCTTGCGCAGATGGACGAGTTCGTAAGAGCATGACACGGTAAGTTTTACGTGGTTCAGGCCGCCGGAGCGTAAAACCCTACGTCCACGGCGAGCTATGGAGCTTGCTGTATTGCTTGCTGCTCAGGGCCGGAGTCCTGAGCTTGGGGGTGAGTTACAGCTTGAGAGTGTTTGGCTAGCGTATGAGTTGCAAAGTGCGAACCCTTGCTATCGTCGCCTACCCGAGCCTTTTATAGTCCAAGACTCGGGCGGCTTACAAGGGGTGCCGGGACCCGACAGGTGGTCCCGGGAAGATTGTCTACTATCTACCGTATCTGCAGTTATGCCGGTAGTTGTCTCTGGTCGAAGGATTCTGAGTCTTCATCTTGCCGCCCTGCCCATGCCGCATGCCAGTCGTAGTGGTTGATGACGGCGCAGGCGGCATGGGATGTCTTGTCGCGGAGTTTATTGGCTGGCTGGTTCTTACACCGCGCGCCAGTCTGTGATGCGACTGGTCGCAACGGCACCTAACAGAGGCGTGCTCCGCGTCTCCGCGTCTTGGGAAGACGCGGGCCTTGAATACCTTGTACGGGCAAGGTATGGGGCGTTTTTACGCCCGCTGCCTATCTTTCGGGGGCAGGCAGCACCATTCTTCTGGCCACGTGGCGGGCCCGGAGCCCTTCTCTGAGGAGAGAAGGGTCCTGCCTGCGGGGCACGTGGAGCCTCCGGACCTCTCCCCGCGGAGGGGGAGGCTCGGCTTCTGTCGGCCACACGGTGGGCCCGGAGCTCTCCTCTGAGGAGAGGGAGGTCCGGCCCCGCTGGATGCGTGGCGTCTTCGGACCTCTCTCCCACGGAGGGGGAGGTCCGGCTTCTGTATGCCACGTGGCAGGCCCGGAGCTCTCCTCTGAGGAGAGGGAGGTCCGGCCCCGCTGGACGCGTGGCGCCTTCGGAGCTCTCCCTCCGGAGAAGGGTGAGTTCCTTAGGAATTTCTTCCTGTGCGCGGGGGTACCCCATATCTCAGGTACCGACACTTGGGATTGCACCCGGAAAGGTGTGAAAAGAAACCGCCACGTGGGTACGCTCCCCTTATAAGGCTTCCAGCCCTTGCGCCTCCCTCGAGTCTCTGCAGTCTTGTCTTCTTCAATGGCTCTTAACCCGCCTTATGGGGGGAGAACCGCTCTCGATTTCCTCCAGCGACGGCGTCTGCACTAAGTCTGGGACCCAGGGAGCCTGCCTGCCTTGCCTCTGGAGGTGGCACCTCCAAGGGGTCTCTTGTTTGTCCTCCCGACGAGGCCCTTCCTTGGTGACGGCAGGCAGAAAGCTCCCTGGCATTGCGTCCCTTCTCAGATGGTGGAGTCTTCAAAGAAACCGCTGAAGCACCAAGGAGAATTCCAGGCAGCAGAGTCTCCGAGAAGACCGCTGAAGCTGCGGAGGGGGCCTCAGGAGCACCCTTGATGACATCGGCTTTTGTGCCGGTGATGAGGGAACTTCAGGAGAAGGAAACGGCCGATGCACCAAGGAGGATCCCAGGCGGCAGAGTCTCCAAGAAGACCGTCGAAGCTGCGGAGGGGGCCTCAGGAGCACCCATGATGACACCGGCCTTTGCGCTGGTGATGAGGGAGGCGATTTCTTCGCTCGGGTCATGGAGCGGGAGAGCGCCGCCAGGGCTGAAACCTGGTGACGCGGCCGTTCTTGCAACTTCTAGACTCTGGTCTCGTCAGGTGAATCTTGGGGCTTGTTTCTTTCTTCTTCATCGAGTTTGCATCCCAGCTCATGGAGCCATGAATACATGAACTCTTATGACCCTTCGTGCCTGTGATGTTTTCCGTCTTCTTCCTGGTTTTGCCTGAACGAGCCCTTAGTTCCGCAAGGCGCTCAGAGGCCTTCACCAATCTCGACGTTCTGCTCCGGCACCTTCCCCGGGTTCCCATTATATTAAGGGCCCCGGAGGTCCTCAGGCCCCGCCTCATGAGTAGGGGGAGGCCCGGATCAGCCAGCCACATGGCGGATCCGGAGCTCTCCTCTGAGGAGAGGGAGGTCCGGAGCCGCGGTACACGTGGGGTCTCCGGGCCCTTCCCCTCAGAGGAGCGGAGGTCCGGTCTCGCTGGAGCCGTGGATCCTTCGGTCTTGCCTTGGAGTTCTGGTCTCGCATGATTCTGTAGTGGCTCCTGGCAGGGGCGTCCCATTGGTCAGGCGCTCCTACCACACTCCTGTAGGGATCTGAGGCCGAGAGGTCCTGCACACAAGTAGGGAAAAAGTAATTCTCCTTGGGAGCTCCCCCTCCCTTATCCCATAGTCTTATTCGACTTATGGCCCCTAACCATATGCTCGGTGCTTGGGGACAGCAGTGCGCGAAGCGTTCGGGGGCTCAGGACCCCTCTCGACTATCGGCAGGCACCCCCGATGCAACCGCCTCTGGTAGGGCAGCGAATGCCGACTAGTGGTGACAATGAGAAGGGGGAGCTGAGCACATGGCAGCCATGCACCGCAAGGGTAGTCATAAAAAACTTAGAACACAATTTAAATGAGTACGAGGAAAGAGCAAAGTAGAACAGATTTCTTTTCGTATAACTTTCCACAGGAGGAAGGCAGGCTATACATGGAGGCAACGACCCGCCCCATTAAGAGGGGAAGCAAGACTCTACGCGCTTGGAGTCGAAACCAGGCAAAGCTGAACGTAGTCCTGTACCGTCCCCTGGGGCTTAGCTGCTCCGAGCGCTGTTCCTGGACTCTATGGAGTTTATTACGGAAAGAAAGTACTGTCCTATCTTTGCTCTAGGGGTAGAACTTACGGAGGTGTTCTATGTTCCAAGGGTTTGGGAGCAGGTCCCTATCCTCGGTGGAAAGGCGCACACACCCGGGGCGGCATACTTTCGCGACTCGGAAGGGACCTTCCCAACTAGGGGAGAGTTTGTGGGCCCCTTCACGAGAAAGTATGCGCCGCAACACCAGGTCACGTTCCTGCAGCTCCCGGGCACGCACAGATCTCTGGTGATAGCGCCAAAGCGCTTGTCTGTACCGCACGTTACGTAGTGCTGCATGTAATCGGACCTCGTCGACAAGGTCAATTTCTCCACGCCGGAGGTTGTCCTGCGCGGCTTCGTTGTAAGCCCGGACACGGTGAGACTTCATGGTGATTTTTGGGGGAAGTACAGCTTCGGCCCCATACACCATGAAGAAGGGTGTCTCCCCGGTGGCCCGGCTCTGGGATGTACGGTTAGCCCATAGTGTGCTCGGAAGCTCATCTACCCAATTGGCACCATGTTTCTTCAGGCTGGCGAAGGTGCGAGTCTTAAGGCCCCGGAGAATCTCCGCGTTGGGCCTTTCAACATGCCCATTGCTCTTTGGGTGGGCAACAGAGGCATAGTACACCTGAATGCCGAGGTCCTCGCAGTAGTTTTGGAATGCTGCGCTGGTGAACTGGGTCCCGTTGTCGGTGATGAACTTTACTGCGGATTGTTTGTTGATGGTGACAACTGGTGTAGCTTCCGGCCACTTGGTGAACTTGTCGATGGCGACATAGAGGTACCGGAATCCCCCGACGGTTCTGGGAAATGGTCCCAAGATGTCCAGCCCCCATACGGCAAATGGCCACGAGGGCGGGATCATCTGTACCGCCTGAGCCGGTGTATGGATCTGCTTGGCATGGAACTGGCACGCCTTGCAGCTCTCGACCAGCTTGACGGCATCCTGGAGTGCTGTCGGCCAGTAGAAGCCATGCCGGAAGGCTTTACCGACAAGCGTGCATGAGGAAGAGTGACTTCCACATTCGCCTCCATGGATCTCAGCGAGCAAGTCACAGCCTTCCCCCTGGGTTATGCACCGCAATAGGATGTGGTTGGTGCCACGCCGGTAGAGATCCCCCTCTACCAGCGCGTATCTCTTAGCCATACGCACAATCCGTTCAGCGGTTGCATGTTCATCAGGGAGGATGTTGTCCTTCAAGTAGTCCCGGATCTCCGTGATCCATGCATCGGGTCTGACTTGAGCTTCTGGATCTTGAGCGCTGGGTTGCACGGAGTCCCCAGTGATGCTTACGATCCTTGGCGCCATCCATGGCTGTAGGGCCGCCGGGACCGCCAGCTTTGAGGTGCTGGTCAAGCCCCCTTCGCCCGGCTCGGCGGGCAGGGCTGTAGGCCGCAGCAACGTCCTCTCAAAAACTCCTTCGGGCGCAGGGGCTCCAGTGGAAGCTGTCGGTACCTGAGATATGGGGTACCCCCGCGCACAGGGTAAAATGTCTAAGGTACTCGCCCTTCTCTTCAGGGAGAGCTCCGAAGGCGCCACGCGTCCGGCGGGGCCGGACCTCCCTCTCCTCAGAGGAGAGCTCCGGGCTCGCCACGTGGCATACAGAAGCCGGACCTCCCCCTCCGCGGGAGAGAGGTCCGAAGACGCCACGCGTCCAGCGGGGCCGGACCTCCCTCTCCGCAGAGGAGAGATCCGGGCCCGCCACGTGGCATACAGAAGCTGGACCTCCGCCTCCGCAGGGAGAGGTCCGGAGGCTCCACGTGCCCCGCAGGCCGGACCCTTCCCGCCTCAGAGAAGGGCTCCGGACCCGCCACGTGGCCAGAAGAACGGTGCCGCCTGCTCCCGAGCGGTAGGCAGTGGGCGTAAAGGCGCCCCACACCTTGCCTGTACAAGGTATTCAAGGCCCGCGTCTTCCCAAGACGCGAAACGCGGAGCATGCGTCTGTCAGGTGCCGTTGCGCCCAGTCGCATCACAGACTGGCGCGCGGTGTCAGAACCTGCCAGCTAATAAACGCTGCGACAAGACATCCCATGCCGCCTGCGCCATCATCAACCACTACGACTAGCGTGCGGCATGGGCAGGGTGGCAAGATGAAGACTCAGAAGCCTTCAACCAGAGGCAGCGACCGGCGTAACTACAGATACGGTAGATAATAGACAATCTTCCCGGGACCACCTGTCGGGTCCCGGCTCCCCTTGTAAGCCACCCGAGTATTGGACTATAAAAGGCTCGGGTAGGCGTTGATAGCAGGGGTTCGCATTTTGCAACTCATACACTAGCCATACACTCTTAAGCTGTAGCTCACCCCCAAGCTCAGGCCCCCGGCCCTGAGCAGCAAGCAATACAGCGAGCTCCATAGCTCGCCGTGGACGTAGGGTTTTACGCTCCGGCGGCCTGAACCACGTAAAACTCCCCGTGTCAAGCTCTCACTAACTCGTCCATCTGCGCAAGCTCTCCGCTAGGAACTAGCCCCTCCGAAAAAAGAACCTCCGCGGGCTGCCCAGTGCAGGCCCGGGGGAAGTGTCGACCGAACACTTCGACATTTGGCGCGCCAGGAAGGGGGCTTTTCCCCTAGCGCGACGAGTTTCCGCCGACGAAGATGACCAAGCTTCCTTCAGCGGCAAACTCTCCTCCCCCGCGTTCACGGCGGACCGTGACCACTGGGGAGTACATGTCGACACACTCAGGACGGAGTGTGTCGGCACAAGCGGGTAGCCAGCAGCCGACTCCGGCAACGCCGACTCCGGCTATGCAGGCCCCGACCAGTGTGAGGTCTTCTGCAGCGCTGAGCGTACACCATGGAGGTGCGATAGCTGCAGCAAGAGCGCTGTTGCGCAACCCAACTGCGGGGGATGCACCCCATTCAGCGACCCAGCAATGGGTCCGCGAGGTGGACCGCCTCGTCGTCGCCGCCGCGAACCCTAGGTTTCGGCGAGGACGGCGCCCAGGGCAACCGGCTGTGTCGCTGACGCGCACACCCACGGTTGACGGGCTAACGGCGGATTCCAGCTCCTCCAGGCTCCTGTCGACGGACCTGCGAAGGGAACTGGAACGGTGCCACTTGGGGCAGGACGCCCGGGTGTACCTCGAGTGACGTCGAGAAAGGCGTCGCAACCATGAGGCAGGCGACAGCATGTCGTCGGCCTCGACACAACCAGAAGGGCAGGCCTTCGCCATGCGAACCCGCCTCAGGCATATGCTGCGCAGCATATGCCACCACCATATGCGCCGCAAGTAGCGGCCCCGGTTTATGGTGCAGCCTTGCCCATGCCAGGATACACGGTGCCAGGTGCGAACCACATGTTCGCAGCGCCAGTACCTGCAGCAGAAGGTGCAGGATGTGCGGCCCTTGCACCCCACCTTCGCTTCGCAAGGTGGCCGCGCAAGTTTCGCCCGCACTTGCCCGAGAAGTACGACGGTAGCGTCAACCCAGCGGAGTTCCTCCAGATCTACTCCACCACCGTACTTGCTGCAGGAGGCGACGAGGCTGTCATGGCCAACTACTTCCCCGTCGCCTTGACCGGCCCAGCCCGGTCCTGGCTCATGAATCTACCTCAGGGGTCCATAACCTCCTGGGGTGAGCTCTGCCGGCAGTTCGTCGCCAACTTCGGCAGCTCCTACACCCGTCCCGGCACGGAGCTCGACCTCCACGCCGTCAAACAACAACCTGGGGAGTCGCTGTGCTCTTTCATCCAGCGGTTCTCTCAGGTGCGCAACACCATCCCACATATCCAAAGCGCCTCTGTGGTGGTGGCGTTCCGACAGGGTGTCCGGGACGAGAAAATGCTTGAGAAGCTCGCGACCAGAGTGGTCCGCTACGTCTCGGAGCTCTTTAGCCTGGCAGACAAGTGCGCCAGAGCGGCTGAAGGGCGGAACTGGCACGCACTACCGACCTCCGAGTCAGGAGGGCAGCCCGGGTCCGGTGCTGCTGCCTATGGGGGTGGCAAGAAGACCAAGAACCGGGGGAGTGGAAAGATGAAGTCACCATTCACGGCCCCCGTCGCCGCAGCTGCGACAACCAGTGGAGCTCGGGGGCCACGCCCCGACAAGAGGCAGCGGCAATCACCGGCCCCAGACAGTGGCCAAGGCGGGCTATGCCCCGTGCATGGCACCTGCAACCATACTGCTGCCGAGTGCTGGGAGATCCAGAGGCTCGCAGAGCGCTTCCGCAATGGAAGACAGCAGAGGGCTGAAGCACCGCCCTACCCTCAGAGGGATGGCAAACAGAAGGCCGATGCCCCAGTCACCGCTGCCAACCAGGTGGGGTTCCAGGAGCCTCAGCATGTCATAAAGACAGTGCATGACGGTGAGGACTCCAGTTCCGACGATGACGGGCCAGGGCGTTAGCCAGCTACAGCACGCCTCCGTGCCTCGAACATACCTCTCGGGGGCCGCCTAAGGTCTGTCAACCCCTTGAAGGCCTTGCCAGAAGGGGAAGACGCCTTAGGTCATCCAAGGCGAGCCCGGGTCCACCTACCCCTTGAAGGCCTTAGCCAGAAGGGGAGAACTCCCCGGGGGCCCCCGAGAGAAGCCACGCAGGACCTGATCCAGCGTGAAGATAACAACTTCGACAAGACTCGGCTTGCAGGGAACACCCCACAACGCACGGTCTCGGCTAATGCTCTAAGCACTACCGCCAAAGAACCAAACGCGACGGGGGCCCGCAAGAGGGCAACCTGGTGAAGCGGCACGCTATATTCCAAGAAGGACCCATAAGCTCTCCCCCAGCAGGGAAGGTCCCTTCCGAATCATGAAAGCTGCCGCCCCAGGTACACATGCCTTTCAACCGAGAGTGAGATCCATTCCCAAAAAATCCTTGCCATGAAGCAACACTGTAAGTCCTACTTACTGAGCATCGGTAGAACAGGGTTATTCACTTCTGTAATAGACCCCATAGAATTTAGGAACAGAGCTTGGGGTAGCTAAGTTTCAAGGGACGGTACAGGACTACGTCCAGTTTAGCCTGGTTCCAACCCTAAGCGCGTAGAGTCTTGCTTCCCTTGTAGACGAGGCGGAACATTGCCCCCATGTACAGCCAGAATTCCACCTATGGGCACGAATACCGAGACCTGTTCTACTTAGCTCTCTCTCATGCGCTCATTTAAATTATGCATTAATTTTTATGATCGCACTATCTCTGTATGTTCATCGTACATCTAGCTCCCCCTCTCCTGCGCTCATCCATAGTCGGCATTTGCTATCCTACCGAAGGCGGCTGCGCTTGAGGCACCTGCCGATGGCCGAGTGAGTCTCTCGGGCCTCCCCCAGTCAGGTGTTGCGGTGCCAGTTGGTCACCTCCAAGAAAGGCTAGCGTTGTGCATGGGGGGTCCAGGGTGCGTATCCAGCTTAGCCGGCCCAGAGCCCAAAGCATGCGCATCCTGCTCTCCGGAGGTCCAGGGGAGTACGTCCGCTTTGCCTGGTCATGAACCAAAAGCGCGTGCACTCTGCTTCCCCAGCGCATGGCCCGGTACTAGGGATCGGGCGGCCGTACCCGGACCTCGGAGGGAGCCGGAGCTCCGGCGCCTCGTGCACAGAGTTGCCCAAGCCCAGTATAGCGGGTCAGGACCATAAGACGGATAAGACTAGGAGACGGGAGGGGAGGACCCCCCGAGGAGAATTACGTTTCCTCTGCCTGTGTGCAGGACCTTCAGGTTACGGCAACAGGGACTGCATGAAGCGGGGGGAAAGGAGCTACCAGCTACTCCGGCCTGGGACTGGAAGGACCGGGACCTGCCCCTCCAGCAGGGGCAGGGCCCGGGGGCCCCACGTGTCCAGCGGGTCCGGAACTCTCTCCTTCCTTGAGGAGGGCTCCGGGATCGCCATGTGGCAGGCAGGAACCGGACCTCCCCCCTCAGCGGGAGGGCTCCGAAAGCCCTACATGTCCAACATGACCGGAGCTCCCATCTCTTGAGGAGGAGCTCCGGACCCGCCACGTGGCAGGCAGATTTGGAGCCCCCCATAGGGCGAGGTTCGGAGACCTCCGGGGGCCCCTAACACGGTTAGGACCCGGGGAGGGTGTCTGTGCGAAGCTCCGAGATTGGAAATGGCCTCTGAGTACCTTGCGGAGGTAAGGACTCAGCCAGGCAAAGCCAAGAAGGAGGGAAAAAGCATCACAGACACAAGTATCCAAGAGAGTCAAATTAAGCAAGGCTCCATGAGCTGGACTACAGACTCGATAAAAAAAGGGAGAAACAAGTCCTAAGGACCTCCCGGCTCTCGCCAGAACCTTGCGGCTACAAGGGCGGCCACATCCTTGACTTCAGCCCTGGCACCTTCCTCCCGCTCCGCGGCTGGGCCCTCTCTCGCTGGCTCTAGCGAAAAAGTGGGGTCGCGGCTCTTGAAGCATGCCAGCACATGCGAGGCGACCTCTAAAGCTAAGCCGCGGCCCTCGGCCTCAAGCTCGCTGGCGACCACCGAGTCGAGTCTGTCCAGCTTGGCGCCGATCGACTCCAACGCAGGGATCACCTCTGCCACCTTCAATGCGGGAGTTGCGGCCCTCACCGGACTGAAGCCAAGAGGGATCAGGGCGGACCCCGCTCGATCCACGAAGCTTGAGACCGCAAGAGCCTCGGAGGACCGCAAGGCTGAGAGCTCCTCCACCTCGCTGCGGGCCGCCTGCAGAGCCTCCAGGTTCCTCTCGGAGAATTCCTTCTCCTTGGCCGCCAGGGAACTCTCCCGAAGGTGGAGAGTCTTTGCTAGCCGCTCCAACTCAGCGGCCTTGAAGCCGGTAGTCAACTCCCGGTCCAAGACCGCCCGGCGATCATGGGAGACCTGTTCCTCCCTCAAGTCAATGTCTGCCTTCAGAATCTCCAGCTCCTCCATCCGAGCTCAGAGGTCATCCTCGCCCGCGGCCAGCTGCGTGGCGACTCTCTCTGCCTCAGCTGCCACGGAACGCTCCCGCTCCTCGACGGTGAGTTTACGGTGCTCCAACCGCTGCCGTATTTCCACAGCAGCAGAGAGGCTCTCTTCGGACCGGGCGTGTGCCTCCAGGGCCTCCCTGTTGATCCGCCGTGACTGGGTGTCCATGCGGTCAACAGCCCGCTTCATCCGGTCGACGAGCGCTTCCCTGAAGTCGAGCAACTCCTGCCTGGAGTCGAGCTCGCTCTTAACCTTCGCGGTCCTCTCCCGCAAAAGGTTCCCCCAGATGAGGAGGTGGTCCCGTTCAACCGTATACTCCTCCCGCTCGCACCCTAGCGCAGCCAAGACCTGCCGGACGCTCGACTCGGCAAGCGCGAAGGCGTCCGCCAGAGGCAATGGAGCAACAGAGGCTGGGGCAGACCCCCCGACCTCCTCCATTACCTCGTCCTCAGGAAGAGCCGACGCACCAGCAGCCGAGACGAGACGCCGATCAGGAGAAGCTGGCTCCGCGGCTCTGGCAGCCAGGCCAGCCGGGCTCTTTTCAGCTTCTGGCTCCTTGACCTGAGGAGAGGGACGAGCCGGGGAAGGCGGTGCTGGAGAATAAGCCAGGCCGCCTAGTGCAGGATCAACCTGTGCTGGCTCGGGGGCCGCGGTGGCCGTCTCGGCAGGAAGAGACGACGCCGCCGCGGAGTCCGGGCACACCGGAACAGGAGAAGTCCGCACTGGCCAGGGGGCCGCGGCAGTTGCCCCTGGCTCCGAGCGCATCGGCACAGGTTCCCCGCACGACGGGGAAGGCCAGGAAGCGCCGACACTCCAGCGGGCTCTGAACCCCGACTTCCGAGCCGGTGTAGGATTTCCAGAGCCCGCTACCGTCTCCGACGGCCGCTCCGCAGTCACTTGGACTGGCGGAACAGGGGACGCCCCAGAGGCTTCCCCCAGCGCATCAGCCCGGGGCCTCTTCGAGTCGCCACCGGAGGGAGTGTCAGGCACCCCAGAATCCCGACTTGGCACCGACGCCGTTGCTGGAGGAGATCGAGCGCGTTTCTTCTCTGGCAGCAGGTTGGAAGCCATGGCAAGGGAGAACTCAAAGGCAAGAGAGCAAAAGCACAAGAGTCCGAGAAGAAACGCAGAGAAGTGCGAAGGGAAGCTGCAATGTGGGTAAGACCCCCTCTAAAAAGCTTCCCGGTGCAGTTCCAAGCGATTCGGAACTCTTCGAATACCCCGCATCCACAACAGCTTCGATTCCTAGACCGAGTGCCGATGACGGGTGGGCCCAAGCCGCTTAACTAAAGCGGTGGGGTCAAGGAGTCAGTCTCCTGAGAAGATGAGCCGGCAAGGCACTTCGGCGGTTCCCGAAGAAAGCGCCGCAACGTGCAGAAGTGGCAGCCTTGGGAACCGCCGCAGTAAAAGCAATCATCAAGTCAGCGCACGCTCTCACGATCCCGTGGCCGTTCTTGCTCCGGCAGCGGTCAATTCGGGACTTAGAGAAAGTGCGTGGATCGGAAGAGACGGAGGTCCCACCTCGAGCTCGCTATCTCCCCCGAGATGGGCCCGGGGGCCACTGTCGGTACCTGAGATATGGGGTACCCCCGCGCACAGGGTAAAATGCCTAAGGTACTCGCCCTTCTCCGCAGGGAGAGCTCCGAAGGCGCCATGCGTCGGGCGGGGCCGGACCTCCCTCTCCACAGAGGAGAGCTCCGGGCCCGCCACGTGGCATACAGAAGCCGGACCTCCCCCTCCGCGGGAGAGAGGTCCGAAGACGCCACGCGTCAAGCGGGGCCGGACCTCCCTCTCCGCAGAGGAGAGCTCCGGGCCCGCCACGTGGCATACAGAATCTGGACCTCCCCCTCCGCGGGGAGAGGTCCGGAGGCTCCACGTGCCCCTTAGGCCGGACCCTTCCCGCCTCAGAGAAGGGCTCCGGACCCACCACGTGGCCAGAAGAACGGTGCCTCCTGCTCCCGAGCGGTAGGCAGCGGGCGTAAAGGCGCCCCACACCTTGCCCGTACAAGGTATTCAAGGCCCGCGTCTTCCCAAGACGCGGAAACGCGGAGCACGCGTCTGTCTGGTGCCGTTGCGCCCAGTCGCATCACAGACTGGCGCGCGGTGTCAGAACGTGCCAGCTAATAAACGCTGCGACAAGACATCCCATGCCGCCTGCGCCGTCATCAACCACTACGACTAGCGTGCGGCATGGGCAGGGCGGCAAGATGAAGACTCAGAAGCCTTCAACCAGAGGCAGCGACCGGCGTAACTACAGATACGGTAGATAATAGACAATCTTCCCGGGACCACCTGTCGGCTCCCGGCTCCCCTTGTAAGCCACCCGAGTCTTGGACTATAAAAGGCTTGGGTAGGCGTCGATAGCAGGGGTTCGCATTTTGCAACTCATACGCTAGCCATACACTCTCAAGCTGTAGCTCACCCCCAAGCTCAGGCCCCCGGCCCTGAGCAGCAAGCAATACAGCGAGCTCCATAGCTCGCCGTGGACGTAGGGTTTTACGCTCCGGCAGCCTGAACCACGTAAAACTCCCCGTGTCAAGCTCTCACTAACTCGTCCATCTGCGCAATCTCTCCGCTAGGAACTAGCCCCTCCGAAAAAAGAACCTCCGCGGGCTGCCCAGTGCAGGCCCGGGGGAAGTGTCGACCGAACACTTCGACAGAAGCCTTCGTTGAAAGGTTGTCAGCTGCAGCATTGCCAGCGCGCGGTACGTGGTGCAGGTCCAAGGCGAGGAATTCTTTCTCCAACATCTGCACGTGAAGCAGATACGCAGCTCGCTGTGGGTCATTGCAGGAGCATTCGCCCTTGACTTGCTTGATGACCAGCTGGGAGTCGCCCTGTGCCAACAACTGGCGAGTGCCTAAAGACAGGGCTGTCTGCAGGCCAAAGATGAGTGCTTCATACTCCGCCATGTTGTTGGTTGCCTTGAAATTGAGACGCACCATGTACCCAAACTGTTCCCCCGATGGCATGAGGAGCAGTACGCCGGCACCGGCCCCCTGCTTTCGCGAGAGCCGTCGAAGAAAAGTGTCCAGTGGGGTTCGGTGAAGACCGGACCTTGGTGCTCTGGTTCACCGCCTTCATGGTCCACTCCGCCACAAAGTCAGCCAGTGCTTGGCTCTTGACCGCATGGCGTGGGAGGAAGTCCAGCTCAAACTCCGCCAGCTCCGCCGCCCATTTAGCAACGTTGCCAGTCGCATGGGGGCTGTGAAGAATTGTCTTCAGCGGATACGAGGTGACTACCGAGACCTGGTGGGCCTGGAAGTAATGGCGGAGCTTCCTGGAGGCCACGAGCACCGCATACAGCAGCTTGTGGACTTGTAGGTACCTTGTCTTGGCGTCATGAAGTACTTCGCTGATGTAGTAGACAGGCCTCTGGATGGTTCGAACCCTCTCTCTTAGGCTTGGGAGGTCCTCATCCATTGGCCCTGGCCCGCCGGAGGTGAGTGGACCCACGGGGGCCTCCGGGAGCTGGGACCCGGAGGCCCTTAAGCTCTCTTGATTATCCGGGAGCTCCGGGGGGTCTTGAGGGACCTCCGGGAGGTCCCATTTGGCCCCCAGGGGGTCCCGCAGGACCCCTGGGGTTTATCTTGGGGGTCCGGGAGACCGCCCTGGACCTCCGGGAGGCCAACCTGGACCTCCGGGTGGTTGCCTTGGAGGTCTGGGAAACCGCCTTGGTCCTGCGGGGCCTCCTGGCATCTGTCTTCTGCTACCGGAGTAGGTTGTGAAGATGAGGGGTCTGGCCGCTCTGCGACGAGGACCATACTCACCACTTCAGTTGTCGCCGCGATGTAGAGCAGCAGGTGCTCTCCGGGCTCAGGGGCTACCATGATAGGTAGGGTCATCAGGAGTCGCTTCAACTCCTGAAAAGCCTCTTCTGCTTCGTCAGTCCAGGCAAAACGGGCCTGACTTGCGCAGGAGCTTAAAGAAAGGGAGTGCCCGCTCTGCTAGCCTCGGTATAAACCGACTCAGCGCGGCTAGACATCCCGTGAGTTTCTGGACATCCTTGATGCGGGCAGGGGGCCGCATCAAGTCGATGGCCTTGATCTTCTCTGGGTTGGCCTCAATCCCTCGGTGCGGGACCAGGAATCCTAACAGCTTCCCAGAGGACACACCGAACACACATTTATCGGGGTTCAGCTTGGTGCGCGTAGAGCGCAACTTGTCAAAGACTAAGGCTAGGTTATCTAACAAAGATGAACCCTGCTTGACCTTGACAACTATGTCATCGACGTACACCTCAACTAGGTCTCTTATTAACTCCCCAAAGGTTTTGTGCATTGCTCGCACAAAGGTGGGGAGTGCATTCTTTAGGCTGTAAGGCATAGACACATAGCAATAAAGGCCGTCTACTGTGATGAAGGAGGTGTGCTCCTCGTCCTCCCTAGACATGGGGATCTGATGGAAACCCGAGTAGGCGTCTAGGAAGCACAGCATATCACAGCCTGACGTTGAGTCTACTATTTGATCTATTCTAGGGAGAGGGAATGGATCTTTGGGACATGCCTTATTGAGACTGGTGTAGTCGATGCACATCCGGAGCTTCCCGCCGGCCTTCGGGACAACGACAAGGTTCGCCAACCACCGGGGGTGGTGGACCTCCCGTATGAAGCCAGCGTTCAGCAGCTTCTTGACTTCTTCACGAATGAAGTTTTGCCGCTCGATGGACTGCTTGCGGGGCTTCTGTTGAACCGGCCGGGCGTCGGGGAAGACTTTCAAGTGGTGCTCGATCACCTCCCTGGGGATCCCCGGCATCTGTGACGGTTGCCATGCAAACACGTCGACGTTGTGCCGGAGGAAGGTGACGAGCGCGCCTTCCTATTTGCTATCCAGGCCCCCGGCTACCCGGGTGGTCTGGGTGGCTTCGGCGCCGACTTGGACGACCTTTAAGGGGACGCCGCCCTCGTCGAGAGGTTGCACCCGGGGTGCTGTGGCGGAAGCACGGTGGCGTGCGCTCGGGCGGAGCTGGTCCGGCTCTGTACTGCCAGGGGCTGATGCCCCAGCTGTTGCGAGCGCTTGGAGTTTCTCTAAGGCCGACACTGCAGCAGTGCGGTCTCCATGAATCCTGAGGACGCCCGTCGGTGTTTGCATCTTCAGGACGAGGTAGCCGTAGTGGGATACTGCCATGAACCGGTACAGGTCTGGCCTGCCGATTATGGCGTTGAAGGGGAGGTCTATCTCCGCTACGCAGAACAGAATGTACTCTGTCCGATAGCTGTCCGGAGCCCCGAAGGTCACCGGGAGGCTAATGTTGCCGTAGGGAATGACCTGTCCCGGCCCTACCCCTGAGAACGGGCTCGACGGGATGAGCTTGGCCATCGGGATCTGCAGCTTCTGGAAAGCTGCACGGCTGATGAGGTTCAGCCCAGCTCCACCATCTACCAAAACGTGGTACATTCTCACGTTGGCGATGGTAGGAGCTACCAAGAGCGGTAGTTGGCCGGCCCCAGCCATGTTCCTGGGCAGTCGGTGGCGTCAAAGCTGATGGGGGTCCCCATCCACTTAAGGTGCGGTGCGGCACTTGGGAGTGGCGCCACCGACGCTACCGCTCGGCGCAGAGTCTTGACTGCGCTTCGGGACGAGGGGTCAGTGGATCCGCCGTATATGACGTAGAGCTTCTTTCGACGCTCATCGTCGCTGGAGCTGGAGTCCTCATGATTGTGTGCCGCCTTCATGGCGCGCTGAGGCTCCTGGATCTCCTCTGGGTGGTCGATGCTGTCTGGGACATCCACCCTCTGTTCGCCTTCCTTTGGACGGAAGGGTGGGGCATCAGCCCGCTGCCGCTTCCCCTTGCGGAAGTGCTCTGCGAGCTTTCGGATCTCCCGGCACTCGGCAGTAGTGTGGCGACAGCTGCCGTGCACGGGGCACATATTGTCTTGATCACCTTCTGGGATTCGTGATCTTCGCTGCTTCTTGTCGGGGCGCGGCCCCCGAGCCCCACTGAGCGTCGCTGCAGTGACGACTGGGGCTGTGGTCGGTGATTCTATCTTGCTTCTGCCTCGGTTCTTGGCCTTCCTGCTGCCTCCACAGGGAGTAGGACCAGATCCGGGCAGTCCTCCTGACTCGGAGGACGGCAGTGAGTGCCAGTTCCGTCCTTCGGCTGCTCTGGCGCACTTGTCTGCCAAGCTGAAGAGCTCTGAGGCATCGCGGACCTCCCTGGTCGCGAGCTTCTCGAGCATCTTCTTGTCCCGGACGCCTTGCCGGAACGCCACCACCACAGAAGCATTTTGAATGTGTGGGATGGTGTTCCGCACCTGGGAGAACCGCTGGATGAAAGAGCGCAGCTGTCAAAGTGTTCGGTCGACACTTCCCCCGGGCCTGCACTGGGCAGCCCCCGGAGGTTCTTTTTTCGGTGGGGCTAGTCCCTTGCGGAGAGCTTGCGCGGATGGACAAGTTAGTAAGAGCTTGACACTGTGAGTTTTACGTGGTTCAGGCCGCCGGAGCATACCTACGTCCACGGCGGCCTGAACCACGTAAAACTCACAGTGTCAAGCTCTTACTAACTCGTCGATCCGTGCAAGCTCTCCGCAAGGGACTAGCCCCACCGAAAAAAGAACCTCCGCGTGCTGTCCAGTGCAGGCCCGGGGGAAGTGTCGACCGAACACTTCGACATTTGGCGCGCCAGGTAGGGGGCTTTTCCCCTTGCGCGACGAGTTTCTGCCGACGAAGATGACCAAGCTCCCTTCAGCGGCAAACTCTCCCCCTCCGCGTTCACGGCGAACCGTGACCAGCGGGGAGTACATGTTGACACGCTCAGGGCGGAGTGTGTCGAAACGAGCTGGGAGCCAGCAACCGGCTCTGGCAGCGCCGACCCCGGCAATGCAGGCTCCAACCAGCATCAGGTCTTCAGTAGCACTAGGCGTACCCAGTGGGGGTGCGCTAGCCGCAGCAAGAGCACTACTGCACAATCCACCTGCTGGGGACGTGCCTCAGGCAGCGACCCAGCAGTGGATTCGCGAGGTAGACCGTCTCGTCGTCGCCGCCGCAAACCCTCGACTTCGGCGGGGACGACGCTCCAGTCAACCGGCAGTGTCGCTGACGCGCACGCCCACGGTTGACGGGCAAACAGCGGATTCCAGCTCCTCCTGGCTCCCGTCGACGGAACTGAGAAGGGAGCTGGAACGGTGCCACTTGGGCCAGGATGCCCGGGTGTACCTCGAGCGACGTTGAGAAAGGCATCGCAACCATGAGGCTGGCGACAGCATGTCGTCTGCCTCGACACAACCTGGAGGGCAGATCTTCGCCACGTGAGTCCTGCCTCAGGCACACGCTGCGCAGAATATGCCACAACCATATGCACCGCAAGCAGCGCCCCCGGTCTATGGTGCAGCCTTGCCCATGCCGGGATACACGGTGCCAAGTGCGAACCAGGCGTTCGTAGCGCCAATACCTGCGGCAGCAGGAGCAGGATGTGCAGCTCTTGCACCCCACCTTCGCTTCGCGAAGTGGCCGCGCAAGTTTCGGCCGCACCTACCCGAAAAGTACGACGGCAGTGTCAACCCGGCGGAGTTCCTCCAGATCTACTCCACTGCCGTACTCGCCGCAGGAGGGGATGAGGCTGTTATGGTCAACTATTTCCCCGTCGCCTTAACCGGCCCTGCCAGGTCTTGGCTCATGAACATACCCCAGGATTTCATAACCTCCGTGGGAGAGCTCAGCCGGCAGTTCGTCTCCAACTTCGGCAGTTCCTACACCCGGCCTGGCACGGAGCTCGACCTCCACGCCATCCAGCAACAACCAGGGGAGTCGCTGCGCTCCTTCATCCAGCGGTTCTCCCAGGTGCGGAACACCATCGCACACGTCCAGAACGCTTCTGTGGTGGTGGCGTTCCGGCAAGGCGTTCGGGACAAGAAGATGCTCGAGAAGCTCGCGACTAGGGAGGTCCGCGATGTCTCAGAACTCTTCAGCCTGGCGGACAAGTGTGCCAGAGCAGCCGAAGGGCGGAACTGGCACTCTCTGCCGGCCTCCGAGCCAGGGGGTCAGCCAGGATCCGTCGACGCTTTATACGGAAGCAGCAGGAAGATCAAGAACGGAGGCGGAAGCAAGATAAAGTCGTCAGCCGCGGTCCCCGTTGCCACAACGGCGGCGCCCAGTGGAGCTCGGGGGCCGCGCCCCGACAAGAGGCCGCGACAATCACCGGCCCCAGACGGGGGCCAGGAAGAATTATGCCCTGTGCATGGCACCAGTTATCATACCGCTGCCGAATGCTGGGAAATCCAGAAGCTCGTGGAGCGCTTCTGTCGAAGTGTGCGATCGACACTTCCCCCGGGCCTGCACTGGGCAGCCCGCGGAGGTTCTTTTTTCGGAGAGGCTAGTTCCTAGCGGAGAGCTTGCGCGAATGGACGAGTTAGTGAGAGCTTGACACGGGGAGTTTTACGTGGTTCAGGCCGCCGGAGCGTAAAACCCTACGTCCACGGCGAGCTACGGAGCTCGCTGTATTGCTTGCTGCTCAGGGCCGGGGGCCTGAGCTCAGGGGTGAGTTACAGCTTGAGAGTGTATGGCTAGCGTATGAGTTGCAGAATGCGAACCCTTGCTATCGACGCCTGCCCAAGCCTTTTATAGCCCAAGGCTCGGGCGGCTTACAAGGGAAGCCGGGACCCGACAGGTGGTCCCGGGGAGATTGTCTATTATCTACCGTATCCGTAGTTATGCCGGTGGTTGCCTCCGGTCGAAGGCTTCTGAGTCTTCCTTTTGCCGCCCTGCCCATGCCGCGTAGTGTTTATGACGGCGTGGGCGGCATGGGTTGTCTTGTCGCGGCGTTTATTACCTGGCAGGTTCTGACACCGCGCGCCAGTCTGTGATGCGACTGGACGCAACGGCACCTGACAGGCGCGTGCTCCGCGTTTCCGCGTCTTGGGAAGACGCGGGCCTTGAATACCTTGTACGGGCAAGGTGAGGGGCGCCTTTACGCCCGCTTCCTACCGCTTGGGGGCAGGTAGCCACGTGGCGGGCCCGGAGCTCACCTCTGAGGAGAGGGAGGTCCGGCCCCGCTGGACGCGTGGCGCCTTCGGACCTCTCTCCCGCGGAGGGGGAGGCCCTGCTTCTGCATGCCACGTGGCGGGCCCGGGGCTCGCCTCTGAGGAGAGGGAGGTCCGGCCCCGCTGGACGCGTGGCGCCTTCGGACCTCTCTCCCGCGGAGGGGGAGGTCCGGCTTCTGTATGCCACGTGGCGGGCCCGGAGCTCTCCTCTGAGGAGAGGGAGGTCCGGCCCCGCCGAACGCGTGGCGCCTTCGGAGCTCTCCCTGCGGAGAAGGGCGAGCACCTTAGGCATTTTACCCTGTGCGTGGGGGTACCCCATATCTCAGGTACCGACAGTGGCCCCGGGCCCATCTCGGGGGAGATATCGAGCCCGAGGTGGGACCTCCATCTCTTCCGATCCGCGCACTTTCTCTAAGTCCCGACTTGGCCGCTGCCGGAGCACGAACGGCCGCGGGGTCGTGCGAGCGTGCGCTCACTTGATGATTGCTTTTACTGCGGCGGTTCCCATGGCTGCCACTTCTGCACGTTGTGGCGCTTTCTTCGGGAACCGCCAATGGGCCTTGCCGGCTCATCTTCTTAGGAGACTGACTCCTTGCCCCCACCGCTCTAGTTAAGCAGCTTGGGCCCACCCGTCATCGGCACTCGGTCTAGGAACCGAAGCAGTTGCGGGTGCGGGGTATTCGAAGAGTTCCGAATCGCTTTGAACTGCACCGGGAAGCTTTTTAGAGAGGGGGTCTCACCCACATTGTAGCTTCCCTTCGCACTTCTCTGCGTTTCTTCTTGGACTCTTGCGCTTTTGCTCTCTTGCCTTTGAGCTCTCCCTTGCCATGGCTTCCAACCCGCTGCCAGAGAAGAAGCGCGCTCGATCTCCTCCAGCAATGGCGCCGGTGCCAAGTCGGGATTCTGGGGTGCCTGGCACTCCCTCCGGCGGCGACTCGAAGAGGCCCCGGGCTGATGTGTTGGGGGAAGCCTCCGGGGCGTCCCCTGTTCCGCCAGTCCAAGCGACTGCGGAGTGGTCGTCGGAGACGGTAGCGGGCTCTGGAAATCCTACCCCGGCTCGGAAGTCAAGGTTTAGAGCCCACTGGAGTGTCCGCGTTTCCCGGCCTTCCCCGGCTTGCGGGGAATCTGTGCCGACGCGCTCGGAGCCAGGGGCAACTGCTGCGGCCCCCAGGCCAGCACGGACTTCTCCTGCTCCGATGTGCCCGGACTCCGCGGCGGCGTCGTCTCTTCCTGCCGAGACAGCCACCGCGGCCCCCGAGCCAGCACAGGTTGATCCTGCACTAGGTGGCCTGGCTTCTTCTCCAGCACCGTCTTCCCCGGCTCGTCCCTCTCCTCAGGTCAAGGAGCCTGAAGCTGAAGAGAGCCCGGCCAGCCTGGCTGCCAGAGCCGCGGAGCCAGCTTCTCCTGATCGGCGTCTTGTCTTGGCGGCTGGCGCGTCGGCTCTTCCTGAGGATGAGGTAATGGAGGAGGTCGGAAGGACTGCCCCAGCCTCTGCTGCTCCATTACCTCTGGCGGACGCCTTCGCGCTTGCCGAGTCGAGCGTCCGGCAGGTCTTGGCTGCACTAGGGCGCGAGCGGGAGGAGTATACGGTTGAACGGGACCGCCTCCTCACCTGGGGGAACCTTTTGCAGGAGAGGACCGCGAAGGTTAAGAGCGAGCTCGACTCCAGGCGGGAGTTGCTCGACTTCAGGGAAACGCTCGTCGACCGGATGAAGCGGGCTGTTGACCGCATGGACACCCAGTCGCGGCGGATCAACAGGGAGGCCCTGGAGGCCCACGCCCGGGCCAAAGAGAGCCTCACTGCTGCTGTGGAAATACGGCAGCGGTTGGAGCGCCACGATCTCGCCGTCGAGGAGCGGGAGCGTTCCGTGGCAGCTGAGGCAGAGAGGGTCGCCGCGCAGCTGGCCGCGGGCGAGGATGACCTCCGTGCTCGGATGGAGGAGCTGGAGATTCTGAAGGCGGACCTTGACTTGAGGGACGAACAGGTCTCCCATGATCGCGGGGCGGTCTTGGATCGGGAGTTGACTGCCGGTTTCAAGGCCGCTGAGTTGGAGCGGCTCGCCGAGACTCTCCGCCTTCGGGAGAGTTCCCTGGTGGCCAAGGAGAAAGAATTCTCCGAGAGGAACCTGGAGGCTCTGCGGGCGGCCCGCCGCGAGGTGGAGGAGCTCTCAGCTCTACGGTCCTCCGAGGCCTTTGCGGTCTCAAGCTTCGTGGATGGAGCGGGGTCCGCTCTGATCCCTCTTGGCTTCAGTCCGGTAAGGGCCGCAACTTCCGCATTGCAGGTGGTAGAGGTGATCCCTGCATTGGAGTCGTTCGGCGCCAAGCTGGACAGCCTCGACTCGGTGGTCGCCAGCGAGCTTGAAGCCGAGGGCCGCGGCTTAGCTTTAGAGGTCGCCTCGCATGTGCTGGCATGCTTCAAGAGCCGCGACCCCTCTTTCTCACTGGAGCCAGCAAGAGAGGGCCCAGCTGCGGAGCGGGAGGAGGCTGCCAGAGCTGAAGTCAAGGATGTGGCCGCCCTTGTAGCCGCAAGGTTCCGGCGAGAGCCGGGAGGTCCTTAGGACTTGCTTCTCCCCCCTTCTTTTCTTTTTATCGAGTCTGTAGTCCAGCTCAAGGAGCCTTACTTAACTTGACTCTCTTGGATACTTGTGTCTGTGATGCTTTTTCCCTCCTTCTTGGCTTTGCCTGGCTGAGTCCTTAGCTCCGCAAGGTACTCAGAGGCCATTTCCAATCTTAGAGCTTCGCACAGACACCCTCCCCGGGTCCTAACCGTGTTAGGGGTCCCCGGAGGTCTCCGAACCTCGCCCTATGGGGGGCTCCAAGTCTGCCGGCCACGTGGTGGGTCCGGAGCTCCTCCTCAAGAGACGGGAGCTCCGGTCATGTTGGACACGTAGGGCTTTCGGAGCCCTCCCGCTGAGGGGGGAGGTCCGGCTCCTGCCTGCCACGTGGCGAGCCCGGAGCCCTCCTCAAGGAAGGAGAGAGTTCCGGGCCTGCTGGACACGTGGGGCCCCCGGGCCCCGCCCCTGCTGGAGGGGCGGGTCCCGGTCCTTCCAGCCCCTGCCCGGTGTAGCTGGTAGCTCCTTTCCCCCCGCTTCATGCAGTTCCTGTTGCCGTAACCTGAAGGTCCTGCACACAGGTAGAGGAAACGTAATTCTCCTCGGGGGGTCCTCCCCTCCTGTCTCCTAGTCTTATCCGTCTTATGGTCCTGACCCGCTATACGGGGCTTGGGCAATTCTGTGCACGAGGCGCCGGAGCTCCGGCTCCCTCCGAGGTCCGGGTACGGCCGTCCGATCCCTAGTACCGGGCCACGCGTTGGGGAAGCAGAGTGCACGCGCTTTGGGTTCATGACCAGGCAAAGCGGACGTACTCCCCCGGAGCTCCGGAGAGCAGGATGCGCATGCTTTGGGCTCTGGGCCGGCTAAGCTGGATACGCACCCTGGACCCCCCATGTACAACGCTGACCTTTCCTGGAGGTGACCAACTGACACCGCAACACCTGACTGGGGGAGGCCCGAGAGACTCTCTCGGCCATCGGCAGGTGCCTCAAGCGCAACCGTCTTCGGGAGGATAGCAAATGCCGACTATGAATGAGCACAGGAGAGGGGGAGCTAGACGTATGATGATCATACAGAGATAGTGCGATCATAAAAATTAATGCATAATTTAAATGAGCGCATGAGAAGGAGATAAGTAGAACAGGTCTCTGTATTCGCGCCCATAGGTGGAATTCTGGCTGTACGTGGGGGCAATGTTCCGCCTCGTCTACAAGGGAAGCAAGACTCTACGCGCTTAGGGTCGGAACCAGGCTAAACTGGACGTAGTCCTGTACCGTCCCTTGAGACTTAGCTACCCCAAGCTCTGTTCCTATGTTCTATGGGGTCTATTACAGAAGTGAATAACCCTGTTCTACCGATGCTCAGTAAGTAGGACTTACAATGTTGCTCCATGGCAAGGATTTTTGGGAATGGATCCCCTCTCGGTTGAAAGGCATGCGTACCTGGGGCGGCAGCTTTCATGATTCGGAAGGGACCTTCCCTGCTGGGGGAGAGCTTATGGGTCCTTCTTGGAATACAGCGTGCCACTTCACCAGGCCGCCCTCTTGCGGGCCCCCGTCGCGTTTGGTTCTCTGGCGGTAGTGCTTAGGGCATTAGCCGAGACCGTGCGTTGTGGGGTGTTCCCTGCAAGCCGAGTCTTGTCGAAGTTGTTGTCTTCACGCTGGATCAGGTCCTGCGTGGCTTCTCTCGGGGTCCCCCAGGGAGTTCTCCCCTTCTGGCTAAGGCCTTCAAGGGGTAGGTGGACCCGGCCTCGCCTTGGATGACCTAAGGCGTCTCTCCCTTCTGGCAAGGCCTTCAAGGGGTTGACGGACCCTAGGCGGCCCCCGAGAGGTATGTTCGAGGGACGGAGGCGTGCCGTAGCTGGCTAACGCCTTGGCCCGTCACCGTCGGAACTGGAGTCCTCACCGTCATGCACTGTCTTTATGACATGCTGAGGCTCCTGGAAGCCCACCTGGTGGGCAGCGGTGACTGGGGCATTGACCTTCTGTTTGCCATCCCTCTGAGGGTAGGGCGGTGCTTCAGCCCTCTGCTGTCTTCCATTGCGGAAGCGCTCTGCGAGCCTCTGGATTTCCCAGCACTCGGCAGCTGTATGGTTGCAGGTGCCATGCACGGGGCATAGCCCGTCTTGGCCATTGTCTGGGGCCGGTGATTGCCGCTGCCTCTTGTCGGGGCGCGGCCCCCGAGCTCCGCTGGTCGTCGCAGCTGCGGCGACGGGGGCCGTGAATGGTGACTTCATCTTTCCACTCCCCCGGTTCTTGGTCTTCTTGCCACCCGCATAGGCAGCAGCAACGGACCCGGGCTGCCCTCCTGACTCGGAGGTCGGCAGTGCGTGCCAGTTCCGCCCTTCGGCTGCCTTGGCGCACTTGTCCGCCAGGCTAAAGAGCTCCGAGACATCGCGGACCTCTCTGGTCGCGAGCTTCTCGAGCATTTTCTCGTCCCGGACACCCTGTCGGAACGCCACCACCACAGAGGCGCTTTGGATATGTGGGATGGTGTTGCGCACCTGAGAGAACCGCTGGATGAAAGAGCGCAGTGACTCCCCAGGTTGTTGCTTGACGGCGTGGAGGTTGAGCTCCGTGCCGGGACGGGTGTAGGAGCTGCCGAAGTTGGCGACGAACTGCCGGCATAGCTCTCCCCAGGAGGTTATGGACCCCTGGGGTAGATTCATGAGCCAGGACCGGGCTGGGCCGGTCAAGGCGACGGGAAAGTAGTTGGCCATGACAGCCTCATCGCCTCCTGCAGCAAGTACGGCGGTGGAGTAGATCTGGAGGAACTCCGCCGGGTTGACGCTTCCGTCGTACTTCTCGGGCAAGTGCGGGCGAAACTTGCGCGGCCACCTTGCGAAGCGAAGGTGGGGTGCAAGGGCCGCACATCCTGCACCTGCTGCTGCAGGTACTGGTGCTGCGAACAGGTGGTTCGCGCCTGGCACCACGTATCCCGGCATGGGCAAGGCTGCACCATAGGCCGGGGCCGCTATTTGCGGCGCATATGGTGGTGGCATATGCTGCGCAGCATATGCCTGAGGCGGGGCTCGCATAGCGAAGGCCTGCCCCTCTGGTTGCATCGAGGCCGATGACATGCTGTCGCCTGCCTCATGGTTGCGACGCCTTTCTCGATGTCGCTCGAGGTACACTCGGGCGTCCTGCCCCAAGTGGCACCGTTCCAGTTCCCTTCGTAGGTCCGTCGACAGGAGCCTGGAGGAGCTGGAATCTGCTGTTAGTCCGTCAACCGTGGGCGTGCGCGTCAGCGACACAGCCGGTTGCCCTGGACGCCGCCCTCGCCGGAACCGAGGGTTCGCGGCAGCGACGACGAGGCGGTCCACCTCGCGGACCCATTGCTGGGTCGCTGAATGGGGCGCATCCCCTGCAGGTGGGTTGCGCAGCAGCGCTCTTGCTGCAGCTAGCGCACCTCCATGGTGTACGCTCAGCGCTGCAGAAGACCTCACGCTGGTCGGGGCCTGCATAGCCGGAGCCGGCGTTGCCGGAGTCGGCTGCTGGCTACCCGCTTGTGCCGACACACTCCGTCCTGAGTGCGTCGACATGTACTCTCCGCTGGTCACGGTTCACCGTGAATGCAGAGGGGGAGAGTTTTCCGCTGAAGGGAGCTTGGTCATCTTCGCCGGCGGAAACTCGTCGCGCTAGGGGAAAAGCCCCCTACCTGGCGCGCCAAATGTCGAAGTGTGCGATCGACACTTCCCCCGGGCCTGCACTGGGCAGCCCGCGGAGGTTCTTTTTTCGGAGGGGCTAGTTCCTAGCGGAGAGCTTGCGCGAATGGACGAGTTAGTGAGAGCTTGACACGGGGAGTTTTACGTGGTTCAGGCCGCCGGAGCGTAAAACCCTACGTCCACGGCGAGCTACGGAGCTCGCTGTATTGCTTGCTGCTCAGGGCCGGGGGCCTGAGCTCGGGGGTGAGTTACAGCTTGAGAGTGTATGGCTAGCGTATGAGTTGCAGAATGCGAACCCTTGCTATCGACGCCTGCCTGAGCCTTTTATAGCCCAAGGCTCGGGCGGCTTACAAGTGAAGCCGGGACCCGACAGGTGGTCCCGGGGAGATTGTCTATTATCTACCGTATCTGTAGTTATGCCGGTGGTTGCCTCCGGTCGAAGGCTTCTGAGTCTTCCTTTATCCGCCCTGCCCATGCCGCGTAGTGGTTGATGACGGCGTGGGCGGCATGGGTTGTCTTGTCGCGGCGTTTATTACATGGCAGGTTCTGACACCGCGCGCCAGTCTGTGATGCGACTGAACGCAACGGCACCTGACAGGCGCATGCTCCGCGTTTCCGCGTCTTGGGAAGACGCGGGCCTTGAATACCTTGTACGGGCAAGGTGAGGGGCGCCTTTACGCCCGCTGCCTACCGCTCGGGGGCAGGTAGCCACGTGGCGGGCCCGGAGCTCACCTCTGAGGAGAGGGAGGTCCGGCCCCGCTGGACGCGTGGCGCCTTCGGACCTCTCTCCCGCGGAGGGGGAGGCCCTGCTTCTGCATGCCACGTGGCGGGCCCGGGGCTCGCCTCTGAGGAGAGGGAGGTCCGGCCCCGCTGGACGCGTGGCGCCTTCGGACCTCTCTCCCGCGGAGGGGGAGGTCCGACTTCTGAATGCCACATGGCGGGCCCGGAGCTCTCCTCTGAGGAGAGGGAGGTCCGGCCCCGCCGAACGCGTGGCGCCTTCGGAGCTCTCCCTGCGGAGAAGGGCGAGCACCTTAGGCATTTTACCCTGTGCGAGGGGGTACCCCATATGTCAGGTACCGACAGCTTCCGTAAAGGGTAGCAGCCCCTGACTGATGCCCCACCCTACCATCAAAGGGAGGGCAAGCAGAAGGTCGGAACCCTAGACGGCGTCGACTGCCAGGTGGAGTTCCAGGAACTTCAGCGCGCCGTAAAGGCAGTGCGCAATCATGGGAGCTCCAGATCCAGTGATGACGAGCACCGGAAGATGCTCTATGTCATCTTCGGCGGGTCCGCTGACCCCCCGTCCCGAAGCGCGGCTAAGGCCTTGCGCCGAGCGGTAGCGTCGGTGACTCCCCTCCCAGGCGCGGCACCGCACCTCAGGTGGATGGGAACCCCCATCAGCTTCGATGACACCGACTGCCCCAGGAACATGGCTGGGGCCGGCCAACTATCGCTCGTGGTGGCCCCCACCATCGCCAATGTGAAGATGTACAACGTTTTGGTGGATGGCGGGGCTGGACTGAACCTCATCAGTCGCGCAGCCTTCCAGAGGCTGCAGATCCCGATGGCCAAGCTCACCCCATCGAGCCCGTTCTCAGGGGTAGGGCTGGGAAGGGTCGTTCCCTACGGCCACACCAGCCTCCCGGTGACCTTTGGGGCACCAGACAGCTATCGGACAGAGTACATTCTGTTCGACGTGGCCGAGATTGACCTCCCGTTCAACGCCATAATTGGCAGGCCAGCCCTGTACCGATTCATGGCAGTAGCCCACTACGGCTACCTTGTCTTGAAGATGCCAACACCAACAGGCGTCCTCAAGGTTTGTGGAGACCGTGCTGCAGCAGTGTTAGCCTTGGAAAAGCTCCAGGCACTTACAGCAGCTGGAGCACCAACACCGGGCGGTACTGAACCAAACCGGCTCCACCCAAGTGCACGCCACCGTGCCACTACCACAGCACCCCATGTGCAACCCCTCGACGAGGACGATGTCCCCTTGAGGCTCGTCCGAATCAGCACCGATGCCACCCAGACCACCCAGGTAGCCGGGGGTCTGGATAGCTGATAGGAAGGCGCGCTCGTTACCTCCCTCCGGCACAATGCCGATGTGCTGCATGACAGCCGTCGCGGATGCCAGAGATCCCTAGGGAGGTGATTGGGCACTAACTAAAGGTCTCCCCCAACGCCAGGACAGTCAGACAGGAGCCCCTCAGGAAGCCCACCGAGCAGTAAAAAGTTTCATTCGGGAAGAAACCAAGAAGCTGCTGAGCGCTGGCTCCATATGGAAAGTCCGCCACCCCCGGTGCTTCGTTGATTGCTCCAAAGGCCGGCGGGAAGCTCCGGAAGTGCATCGACTACACCAGTCTCGATAAGGCATGTCTCAAAGATCTATTTTCTCTCCCTATAATAGATCAAATAGTAGGCTTGACGTCAGGCTGCAATATACTGTGCTTCCTAGATGCTTGCTCGGGTTTCCACCAGACCCCTATGTCTAGAGAAGTTGAAGGGCACCCTTTACCACAGTAGTCGGCCTGCACTGTTATGCCTCTATGCCTTATGGCATAAGGAACGCTCTCCCTACCTTCGTACGTGCAATGCACAAGACCTTAGGAGAGCTAATGAGAGACTCAGTTGAGGTGTGTGTCGAAGACATTGTTGTCAAGATCAGGCAGGGTTCGTCCCTACTAGATAACCTGGCCTTAGTCTTCGTCCGTCCGGCAAATGTGAGCTCGGTATACCCTCTGGAAAACCCTTAGAATACCTGGCCTCACGCCGAGGGACTGAGCCTAACCGAGAGAGGGTCAAAGCCATTGGCTCGAAGACCAGAAATTCGCGGGATGCCTAGCTGCGCTGAGTCGGTTTATACCGAGGTTAGCAAAGCGAAACTTCTCTAAAGCTCCTACGTAAATCCGGCCCATTCGCTTAGGCCGACGAAGCGGAGGAAGCTCCCCTGGAGCTGAACCAGCTCCTGATGACCCTACCCGTAATAGGAGTCCCCAAGCCCAAAGAGCATCTGCTGCTCTACATCGCGGCGACGGCTGCAGAAGTGAGTATGGTCCTCACCGTAGCATGGCTGGACCCCATACCACCGTAACCTGTTTCGCTGTCAAGAAACAAGTGCCAAGAAACCCCGGAGGCCCAAAACGGACCCCGGATCCCCGACAGAACCTCCCAGAGGACCAGCAGGACCTCCCGGAGGTGCAACGGGACCCCCTGGAGGCTCAACAGAACCTCCCGGACGTCCAACGGGACCCCCCGGAGCTCCCAGGAAATCAGTGGGGCTCCCCGGAGGTCCAAGACAGCCTGGGGGACCTCCGAGTATCAGCACCCGGCGGTCTCCCCAGGCTGAAAGCTATCCTCCACAGCCCCCACGCGACGGACAATGTCGCCAAAGGGGCGGCGGAGCTACTGGAGTTTGAGCTAGGCTTCCTTCCCCGTCACGCAGACAACAGCCAAGCACTAGCTGACTTCGTGGCTGAAGTAGACGCCAATGCAGGCTAACTCAGGGGGCCATGGAGACGGTGAACCAGGACCCTGAGCCCTGGCCTTCACCGGGCCTTACTAAATGCTGTTCGTAGACGGCTCCTTGCGAAAGCAGGGGGCCGGTGCTAGCGTACTGTTCCTCACACCATCGGGGGGGGCAGTCTGGGTATCTGGTGCGTTTCAATTCCAAGGCAACCAACAACATAGCAGAGTATGAAGCACCCATCCTTGGCCTAAAGACAGCCCGGTCTCTAGACGCTCGCCAGTCGTTGGCTCAGGGCGACTCCCAGCTGGTTATCAAACAAGATGGTGGAGACAGACTTCCTCGCCTTGGACCTGCACCACGTACCGCGCGCTAGCAAGGCCGCAGCTGACGACCTCTCAACAAAGACCCCCACCGGAGCCCCTGTACCTGAAGGGGGCTTCGAGAGGACGTTGCCGCGGCCCACAGCCCGGGTCACCGAGCCTGGCGAAGGGGGCTAGACCAGCACCTCGAACCTGGCGGTCCTGGCGGCCATGGACGCCGCCAAGGATCATAAGCGTCACTGGGGACTCCGTGCAACCCAGCGCTCAAGATCCCGATGCTCAAGTCAGACCCGACGCATGGACCACGGAGGTCCGGGACTACTTGAAAGACAATATCCTCCCTGATGAACGTGTATCCGCTGAACAGATCGTGCGTATGGCTAAAAGACACATGGCGGTAGAGGGGGATCTCTACCGACGCGGCGCCAACCACATCCTATTGCGGTGCATAACCCAGGGGGAAGGCTGCGACTTGTTCGCTGAGATCCATGGAGGCGAATGTGGGAGTCACTCTTCCTCACGCACGCTTGTCGGTAAAGCCTTTCGGCATGGCTTCAACTAGCCGGCAGCACTCCAGGATGCCGTCAAGCTGGTCGAGAGCTGCAAGGCGTGCCTGTTCCACGCCAAGCAGATCCATACACCGGCTTGGACAGTACAGATGATCCAGCCCACATGGCCATTTGCCATACTAGGGGCTGGACATCCTGGGCCTGGGACCATTCCCCAGAACCGAGGATGGGGACCCGCTCCCGAACCTTCGGAACACAGAACACCGCTGTAAGTTCTACCCCTAGAGCAACAATAGGACAGACCCTTATTTTTATAATAAATTCCATAAAGTCCAGGAACAGTGCTTGGTGCAGCTAAGCCTCAGGGGATGGTCCAGGACTACGTTCAGCTTCGCCTGGTTCCGACCCCAAGCGCGTAGAGTCTTGCTTCCCTTGAGGCGGGTCGTGGCCTCCATATTCAGCCTGCCTTCCCCCTATGGAAATTTATATGAAAAGAAACCTGTCCTACGTTGCTCTTCTTTGGTGCTCATTTAGTTTACTTATTAAATTTTTATGATTGCCCTGCTAGCGCGTGCTCACCATGCGTTCAGCTCCCTCTTCTCATTCTCATCTTTAGTCGGCATTTGCTGCCCTACTGTCGAAGTGTTCGGTCGACACTTCCCCCGGGCCTGCACTGGGCAGCCCGCGGAGGTTCTTTTTTCGGTGGGGCTAGTCCCTTGCGGAGAGCTTGCGCGGATGGACGAGTTAGTAAGAGCTTGACACTGTGAGTTTTACGTGGTTCAGGATGCCGGAGCGTAAAACCCTACGTCCACGGCGAGCTATGGAGCTCGCTGTATTGCTTGCTGCTCAGGGCCGGAGTCCTGAGCTTGGGGGTGAGTTACAGCTTGGGCGTGAATGGCTAGTGTATGAGTTGCAGAAATGCGAACCCTTTCTATCGTCACCTACCCGAGCCTTTTATAGTCCAAGACTCGGGTGGCTTACATGGGGGGGCCGGGACCCGACAGGTGGTCCCGGGGAGATTGACTGTTATCTACCGTATCTGCAGTTATGCCGGTAGTTGTCTCTGGCGAAGGCTTCCGAGTCTCCATCTTGCCGCCCTGCCCATGCCGCACGCTAGTCGTAGTGGTTGATGACAGCGCAGGCGGCATGGGATGTCTTGTCGCGGTGTTTATTGGCTGGCAGGTTCTGACACCGCGCGCCAGTCCGTGATGTGACTGGGCGCAACGGCACCTGACAGAGGCGTGCTCTGCGTCTCCGCGTCTTGGGAAGACGCGGGCCTTGAATACCTTGTACGGGCAAGGTATGGGGCGTCTTTACGCCCGCTGCCTATCGCTCGGGGGCAGGCAGCGCCGTTCTGCTGGCCACGTGGCTGGCCCGGAGCCCTTCTCAGAGGAGAGGAGGGTCCGGCCAGTGGGGCACGTGGAGCCTCCAGACCTCTCCCCATGGAGGGGGAGTGTCGGTACCTGAGATATGGGGTACCCCCGCGCACAGGGTAAAATGCCTAAGGTGCTCGCCCTTCTCCGCAGGGAGAGCTCCGAAGGCGCCACGCGTCTGGCGGGGCCGGACCTCCCTCTCCTCAGAGGAAAGCTCCGGGCCCGCCACGTGGCATACAGAAGCCGGACCTCCCCTCCGCGGGAGAGAGGTCCGAAGACGCCACGCGTCTAGCGGGGCCGGACCTCCCTCTCCTCAGAGGTGAGCTCCGGGCCCGCCACGTGGCATGCAGAAGCGGGACCTCCCCCTCCGCGGGAGAAAGGTCCGAAGGCACCACGCGTCCAGCGGGGCCGGACCTCCCTCTCCTCAGAGAAGAGCTCCGGACCCGCCACGTGGCTAGAAGAACGGTGCTGCCTGCCCCCGGGCGGTAGGCAGCGGGCGTAAAGGCGCCCCTCACCTTGCCCGTACAAGGTATTCGAGGCCCGCGTCTTCCCAAGATGCGGAAACACGGAGCACGCGCCTGTCAGGTGCCGTTGCGTCCAGTCGCATCACAGACTGGCGCGTGGTGTCAGAACCTGACAGGAAATAAACGCCGCGACAAGACATCCCATGCCGCCTGCGCCGTCATCAACCACTACGACTAGCGCACGGCATGGGCAGGGCGGCAAAAGGAAGACTCAGAAGCCTTCGACCGGAGGCAACCACCGGCATAACTACAGATACGGTAGATAATAGACAATCTTCCCGGGACCACCTGTCGGGTCCCGGCTTCCCTTGTAAGCCGCCCGAGCCTTGGATTATAAAAGGCTCGGGTAGGCATCGATAGCAAGGGTTCGCATTCTGCAACTCATACGCTAGCCATACACTCTCAAGCTGTAACTCACCCCCAAGCTCAGGCCCCCGGCCCTGAGCAGCAAGCAATACAGCGAGCTCCATAGCTCGCCGTGGACGTAGGGTTTTACGCTCCGGCGGCCTGAACCACGTAAAACTCCCCGTGTCAAGCTCTCACTAACTCGTCCATCTGCGCAAGCTCTCCGCTAGGAACTAGCCCCTCCGAAAAAATAACCTCCGCGGGCTGCCCAGTGCAGGCCCGGGGGAAGTGTCGATCGCACACTTCGACATTTGGCGCGCTAGGTAGGGGGCTTTTCCCCTAGCGCGACGAGTTTCCGCCAACGAAGATGACCAAGCTCCCTTCAGCGGCAAGCTCTCCCCCTCCGCATTCACGGCGAACCGTGACCAGCGGAGAGTACATGTCGACGCACTCAGGACGGAGTGTGTCGGCACAAGCGGGTAGCCAGCAGCCGACTCCGGCAACGCCGACTCCGGCTATGCAGGCCCCGACCAGCGTGAGGTCTTCTGCAGCGCTGAGCGTACACCATGGAGGTGCGCTAGCTGCAGGAAGGGCGCTGCTGCGCAACCCACCTGCAGGGGATGTGCCCCATTCAGCAACCCAGCAATGGGTCCGCGAGGTGGACCGCCTCGTCGTCGCCGCCGCGAACCCTCGGTTTCGGCGAGGGCGGCGCCCAGGGCAACCGGCTGTGTCGCTGACGCGCACACCCACGGTTGACGGGCTAACGGCGGATTCCAGCTCCTCCAGGCTCCTGTCGACGGACCTGCGAAGGGAACTGGAACGGTGCCACTTGGGGCAGGACGCCCGAGTGTACCTCGAGCGACGTCGAGAAAGGCGTCGCAACTATGAGGCAGGCGACAGCATGTCATCAGCCTCGACGCAACCAGAAGGGCAGGCCTTCGCCATGCGAGCCCCGCCTCAGGCATATGCTGCGCAACATATGCCACCACCATATGCGCCGCAAGTAGCGGCCCCGGCCTATGGTGCAACCTTGCCCATGCCAGGATACGTGGTGCCAGGTGTGAACCACCTGCTCGAAGCACCAGTACCTGCAGCAGCAGGTGCAGGATGTGCGGCCCTTGCACCCCACCTTCGCTTCGCAAGGTGGCCGCGCAAGTTTCGCCCGCACTTGCCCGAGAAGTACGACGGAAGCGTCAACCCGGCGGAGTTCCTCCAGATCTACTCCACCGCCGTACTTGCTGCAGGAGGCGATGAGGCTGTCATGGCCAACTACTTTCCCGTCGCCTTGACCGGCCCAGCCCGGTCCTGGCTCATGAATCTACCCCAGGGGTCCATAACCTCCTGGGGTGAGCTCTGCCGGCAGTTCGTCGCCAACTTCGGCAGCTCCTACACCCGTCCCGGCACGGAGCTCGACCTCCACGCCGTCAAGCAACAACCTGGGGAGTCGTTGCGCTCTTTCATCCAGCGGTTCTCTCAGGTGCACAACACCATCCCACATATCCAAAGCGCCTCTGTGGTGGTGGCGTTCCGACAGGGTGTCCGGGACGAGAAAATGCTCGAGAAGCTCGCGACCAGAGAGGTCCGCGACGTCTCGGAGCTCTTTAGCCTGGAGGACAAGTGCGCCAGGGCAGCCGAAGGGCGGAACTGGCACGCACTACCGACCTCCGAGTCAGGAGGGCAGCACGGGTCCGGTGCTGCTGCCTATGGGGGTGGCAAGAAGGCCAAGAACCGGGGGAGTGGGAAGATGAAGTCACCATTCACGGCCCCCGTCGCCGCAGCTGCGACAACCAGCGGAGCTCGGGGGCCGCGCCCCGACAAGAGGCAGCGGCAATCACCGGCCCCAGACAGTGGCCAAGGCGGGCTATGCCCCGTGCATGGCACCTGCAGCCATTCAGCTGCCGAGTGCTGGGAGATCCAGAGGCTCGCAGAGCGCTTCCGCAATGGAAGACAGCAGAGGGCTGAAGCACCGCCCTACCCTCAGAGGGATGGCAAACAGAAGGCCGATGCCCCAGTCACCGCCGCCCACCAAGTGGGGTTCCAGGAGCCTCAGCGTGTCATAAAGACAGTGCATGACGGTGAGGACTCCAGTTCTGACGGAGATGGGCCAAGGCGTTAGCCAGCTGCGGCACGCCTCCGTGCCTCGAACATACCTCTCGGGGGCCGCCTAGGGTCCGTCAACCCCTTGAAGGCCTTGCTAGAAGGGGGAGACGCCTTAGGTCATCCAAGACGAGCCCGGGTCCACCTACCCCTTGAAGGTCTTAGCCAGAAGGGGAGAACTCCCCGGGGGCCCCGGAGAGAAGCCACGCAGGACCTGATCCAGCGTGAAGACAACAACTTCGACAAGACTCGGCTTGCAGGGAACACCCCACAACGCACGGTCTCGGCTAATGCTCTAAGCACTACCGCCAAAGAACCAAACGCGACGGGGGCCCGCAAGAGGGCAGCCTGGTGAAGCGGCACGCTATATTCCAAGAAGGACCCATGAGCTCTCCCCCAGCAGGGAAGGTCCCTTCCGAATCACGAAAGCTGCCGCCCCAGGTACACATGCCTTTCAACCGAGAGTGGGAACCATTCACAAAAATCCTTGCCACGGAGCAACACTGTAAGTCCTACTTACTGAGCATTGGTAGAACAGGGTTATTCACTTCTGTAATAGACCCCATAGAACTTAGGAACAGAGCTTGGGGTAGCTAAGTCTCAAGGGACGGTACAGGACTACGTCCAGTTTAGTCTGGTTCCGACCCTAAGCGCGTAGAGTCTTGCTTCCCTTGTAGACGAGGCAGAACATTGCCCCCACGTACAGCCAAAATTCCACCTATGGGCGCGAATACAGAGACCTGTTCTACTTAGCTCCTTCTCATGCGCTCATTTAAATTATGCATTAATTTTTATGATCGCACTATCTCTGTATGTTCATCATACGTCTAGCTCCCACTCTCCTGCGCTCATCCATAGTCGGCATTTGCTATCCTCCCGAAGGCGGTTGCGCTTGAGGCACCTGCCGATGGCCGAGTGAGTCTCTCGGGCCTCCCCCAGTCAGGTGTTGCGGTGTCAGTTGGTCACCTCCAGGGAAGGCCAGCATTGTGCATGGGGGGTCCAGGGTGAGTATCCATCTTAACCGGCCCAGAGCCCAAAGCATGCACATCCTGCTCTCCAGAGGTCCAGGGGAGTACGTCCGCTTTGCCTGGTCATGAACCCAAAGCGCGTGCACTCTGCTTCCCCAACGCATGGCCTGGTACTAGGGATCGGACGGCCGTACCCAAAACTCGGAGGGAGCCGGAGCTCCGGCGCCTCGTGCACAGAATTGCCCAAGCCCCGTATAGCGGGTCAGGACCATAAGACGGATAAGACTAGGAGACAGGAGAGGAGGACCCCCCGAGGAGAATTACGTTTCCTCTACCTGTGTGCAGGACCTCCAGGTTACGGCAACAGGGACTGCATGAAGCGGGGGGAAAGGAGCTACCAGCTACACCGGCCTGGGACTGGGAGGACCGGGACCCGCCCCTCCAGCAGGGGCGGGGCCCGGGGGCCCCACGTGTCCAGCAGGCGCGGAACTCTCTCCTTCCTTGAGGAGGGCTCCGGGCTCGCCACGTGGCAGGCAGGGACCGGACCTCCCCCCTCAGCGGGAGGGCTCCGAAAGCCCTACGTGTCCAACATGGCCGGAGCTCCCGTCTATTGAGGAGGAGCTCCGGACCCGCCACGTGGCCGGCAGACTTGGGGCCCCCCATAGGGCGAGGTTCGGAGACCTCCGGGGGCCCCTAACACGGTTAGGACCCGGGGAGGGTGTCTGTGCGAAGCTCCGAGATTGGAAATGGCCTCTGAGTACCTTGCGGAGCTAAGGACTCAGCCAGGCAAAACCAAGAAGGAGGGAGAAAGCATCATAGACACAAGTATCCAAGATAGTCAAATTAAGCAAGGCTCCTTGAGCTGGACTACAAACTTGATAAAAAGGAAGAAGCAAGTCCTAAGGACCTCCCGGCTCTCGCCGGAACCTTGCGGCTACAAGGGCGGCCACATCCTCGACTTCAGCCCGGGCAGCTTCCTCCCGCTCCGTGGCTGGGCCCTCTCTTGCTGGCTCCAGTGAGAAAGAGGGGTCGCAACTCTTGAAGCATGCCAGCACATGCGAGGCGACCTCTAAAGCTAAGCCGCGGCCCTCGGCTTCAAGCTCGCTGGCTACCACCGAGTCGAGTCTGTCCAGCTTGGCGCCGATCGACTCCAATGCAGGGATCACCTCTGCCACCTGCAATGCGGGAGTTGCGGCCCTCACCGGACTGAAGCCAAGAGGGATCAGGGCGGACCCCGCTCGATCCATGAAGCTTGAGACCGCAAGGGCCTCGGAGGACCGTAGGGCTGAGAGCTCCTCCACCTCGCGCGGGCCGCCCGCAGAGCCTCCAGGTTCCTCTCGGAGAATTCCTTCTCCTTGGCCGTCAGGGAACTCTCCCAAAGACGGAGAGTCTCGGCTAGCCGCTCCAACTCAGCGGCCTTGAAGCCGGCAGTCAACTCCCGGTCCAAGACCGCCCGGCGATCATGGGAGACCTGTTCATCCCTCAAGTCAAGGTCTGCCTTCAGAATCTCCAGCTCCTCCATCCGAGCTCGGAGGTCATCCTCGCCCGCGGCCAGCTGCACGGCGACCCTCTCTGCCTCAGGTGCCACGGAACGCTCCCGCTCCTCAACGGCGAGTTCGCGGCGCTCCAACTGCTGCCGTATTTCCGCAGCAGCAGAGAGGCTCTCTTCGGCCCGGGCGTGAGCCTCCAGGGCCTCCCTGTTGATCCTCCGCGACTGGGTGTCCATGCGGTCAACAGCCTGCTTCATCCGGTCGACGAGCGTTTCCCGGAAGTCGAGCAACTCCCGCCTGGAGTCGAGCTCGCTCTTAACCTTCGCGGTCCTCTCCCGCAAAAGGTTCCCCCAGGTGATGAGGCGGTCCCGTTCAACCGTATACTCCTCCCGCTCGCGCCCTAGCGCAGCCAAGACCTGCCGGACACTCGACTCGGCAAGCGCGAAGGCGTCCGCCAGAGGCAATGGAGCAACAGAAGCTGGGGCAGTCCCTCCGACCTCCTCCATTACCTCGTCCTCGGGAAGAGCCGACGCGCCAGCCGCCGAGACGAGGCGCCGATCAGGAGAAACTGGCCCAGCGGCCCTGGCAGCCGGGCCAGCCAGGCTCTCTTCAGCTTCAGGCTCCTTGACCTGAGGAGAGGGACGAGCCGGGGAAGACGGTGCTGGAGAAGAAGCCAGGCCGCCTAGTGCAGGATCAACCTGTGCTGGCTCGGGGGCCGCGGTGGCTGTCTCGGCAGGAAGAGACGACGCCGCCTCGGAGTCCGGGCACACCGGAACAGGGGAAGTCCGCGCTGGCCTGGGGGCCGCAGCAGTTGCCCCTGGCTCCGAGCGCATCGGCACAGATTCCCCGCAAGACGGGGAAGGCCGGGAAGCGCGGACACTCCAGCGGGCTCTAAACCCCGACTTCCGAGCCGGGGTAGGATTTCCAGAGCCCGCTACCGTCTCCGACGACCGCTCTGCAGTCGTTTGGACTGGTGGAACAGGGGATGCCTCAGAGGCTTCCCCCAGAACATCAGCCCGGGGCCTCTTCGAGTCGCCACTGGAGGGAGTGTCAGGCACCCCAGAATCCCGACTTGGCACCGGCGCCGTTGCTGGAGGAGATCGAGCGCGTTTCTTCTCTGGCAGCGGGTTGGAAGCCATGGCAAGGGAGAGCTCAATGGAAATAGAGCAAAAGCGCAAGAATCCAAGAAGAAACGCAGAGAAGTGCGAAGGGAAGCTACAATGTGGGTGAGATCCCCTCTAAAAAGCTTCCCGGCACAGTTCCAGGCGATTCGGAACTCTTCGGATACCCCGCCCCCGCAGCTGCTTCGGTTCCTAGACCGAGTGCAGATGACGGGTGGGCCCAAGCCGCTTAACTGGAGCGGTGGGGGCAAGGAGTCAGTCTCCTAAGAAGATGAGCCGGCAAGGCCCTTCAGCGGTTCCCGAAGAAAGCGCCGCAACGTGCAGAAGTGGCAGCTTTGGGAACCGCCGCAGTAAAAGCAGTCATGAAGTGAGCACACGCTCTCACGACCCCGCGGCCGTTCGTGCTACGGCAGCGGCCAAGTCGGGACTTAGAGAAAGTGCACAGATCGGAAGAGACGGAGGTCCCACCTCAGGCTCGCTATCTCCCCCGAGATGGGCCCGGAGGCCACTATCGGTACCTGAGATATGGGGTACCCCCGCGCACAGGGTAAAATGCCTAAGGTGCTCGCCCTTCTCCGCAGGGAGAGCTCCGAAGGCGCCACGCGTCTGGCGGGGCCGGACCTCCCTCTCCTCAGAGGAAAGCTCCGGGCCCGCCACGTGGCATACAGAAGCCGGACCTCCCCTCCGCGGGAGAGAGGTCCGAAGACGCCACGCGTCTAGCGGGGCCGGACCTCCCTCTCCTCAGAGGTGAGCTCCGGGCCCGCCACGTGTCATGCAGAAGCGGGACCTTCCCCTCCGCGGGAGAAAGGTCCGAAGGCGCCACGCGTCCAGCGGGGCCGGACCTCCCTCTCCTCAGAGAAGAGCACCGGACCCGCCACGTGGCTAGAAGAACGGTGCTGCCTGCCCCCGGGCGGTAGGCAGCGGGCGTAAAGGCGCCCCTCACCTTGCTCGTACAAGGTATTCAAGACCCGCGTCTTCCCAAGACGCGGAAACGTGGAGCACGCGCCTGTCAGGTGCCGTTGCGTCCAGTCGCATCACAGACTGGCGCGTGGTGTCAGAACCTGACAGGAAATAAACGCCGCGACAAGACATCCCATGCCGCCTGCGCCGTCATCAACCACTACGACTAGAGCACGGCATGGGCAGGGCGGCAAAAGGAAGACTCAGAAGCCTTCGACCGGAGGCAACCACCGGCATAACTACAGATACGGTAGATAATAGACAATCTTCCCGGGACCACCTGTCGGGTCCCGGCTTCCCTTGTAAGCCGCCCGAGCCTTGGATTATAAAAGGCTCGGGTAGGCGTCGATAGCAAGGGTTCGCATTCTGCAACTCATACGCTAGCCATACACTCTCAAGCTGTAACTCACCCCCAAGCTCAGGCCCCCGGCCCTGAGCAGCAAGCAATACAGCGAGCTCCATAGCTCGCCGTGGACGTAGGGTTTTACGCTCCGGTGGCCTGAACCACGTAAAACTCCCCGTGTCAAGCTCTCACTAACTCGTCCATCTGCGCAAGCTCTCCGCTAGGAACTAGCCCCTCCGAAAAAAGAACCTCCACGGGCTGCCCAGTGCAGGCCCGGGGGAAGTGTCGATCGCACACTTCGACAGGGAGGTTCGGCTTCTGTCGGCCACGTGGCGGGTCCGGAGCTCCTCTCTGAGGAGAGGGAGGTCCGGCCCCGCCAGATACGTGGCACCTTCGGACCTCTCTCCCACGGAGGGGGAGGTCCGGCCTCTGTATGCCACGTGGCGGGCCCGGAGCTCTCCTCTGAGGAGAGGGAGGTCCGGCCCCGCCGGATGCGTGGCGCCTTCGGAGCTCTCCCTGCGGAGAAGGGCAAGTTCCTTAGGCATTTTCCCCTGTGCGCGGGGGTACCCCATATCGCAGGTACCGACAGTGGCCCCCGGGCCCATCTCGGGGGAGTTAGTGAGCCCGAGGTGGGACCACCGTTTCTTCTGATCCGCGCACTTTCTCTAAGTCTCGCATCGACCGCAGCCGGAGCGCGAACGGCCACGGGATCATGGGAGCGTGCGCCCACTTGATGGTTGCTTTTATTGCGGCGGTTCCCAAGGCTGCCACTTCTGCACGCTACGGTGCTTTCTTCCGGAACCGACGAAGCGCCTTGCCGGTTTGTCTTCTGGGGCGACTGACCCCTCGACCCACCGCTTCAGTTGGGCGGCTTGGGTACACCTGTCATCGGCGCCCGGTCCCAGAGCCAACGCGGTCACCGGTGCGATGTTCTCGAAGGTTTCCGAGTCACCTTGAATCATCCCTGGAAAGTTTTAAAAGGGGATCTCACCCGCATCGTGGCTTCCCTTCGCCTTTCCTGGTACTCGTACTTCCCTTGAACTCTCGCGCCCTGGCTTTCCTGCCCTCTTTCGCCATGGCTTCCAACTTGCTCCCGACGCGCCCCGTTCATTCTTCCGAGCTTGGGCCAGTGCGCAGGCTGCTGGGCTGGCGCTCAGAAGACCAGAAACACCGGCTTCGCCGAGGATCTCTCCCCCTGATCCTGGAAAAGGGGGAGATGGTTTTCTTCACGGCTTATGCTCTGGCGGGGTTCGTCCCACCGATTTCTTCCTTCTTTGTCACCCTGCTGGAGACATATGGCCTCCAGCTCCACCATCTTTCCCCCAACTCTTTCGCAATGGCTGCTGTTTTTGTCCACTTCTGCGAGATGTTCGTGGGGGTGCATGCTTCCGTGACGCTCTTCCGTTACTTCTTTGTGTTGCGGACGACTGGGCACGGCTCGAAGACTCAGATGGGGGCATACTACTTTCAGCATCGCTGCAAGGACCCCAAGGTCTCTGGATACCTTCTGCCCTTCAGCGCGTCAAGGTGGGAAAACTGGAGGGAGAGCTGGGTGGTAGTGCAGACCGACGAGCACGATCGCCTACAACTCCCAACCGCCAGCCCAACCACCGATCGTCGCTTCTGGGAGGAGATCCCTGAGCTGGAGCAGGAGTACTCCCCGTTCTTGGAGCGGATCTGGTTCCTGGCCAACGGGGGGTTGACGTCTCTGATGGTGCTGATGGACTTTATGTCGCGCCGTATTGCACCCTTGCAGCAGCGTAGTCGCCCAGCGTGGTACTACACCGGTGAGCAGGACTGTTCCAGGCTGGAGAGGGGCCCCGGCTCTGACCCTTCCGACGAGGAGCTGAACGAGATGGTGGGTGTCGGTACCTGAGATATGGGGTACCCCCACGCACAGGGTAAAATGCCTAAGGTGCTCGCCCTTCTCCGCAGGGAGAGCTCCGAAGGCGCCACGCGTCTGGCGGGGCCGGACCACCCTCTCCTCAGAGGAGAGCTACGGGCCCGCCACGTGGCATACGGAAGCCGGACCTCCCCCTCCGCGGGAGAGAGGTCCGAAGACGCCACGCGTCCAGCGGGGCCGGACCTCCCTCTCCGTAGAGGAGAGCTCCGGGCCCGACACATGGCATACAGAAGCCGGACCTCCCCCTCCGCGGGAGAGAGGTTCGGAGGCTCCACGTGCCCCGCAGGCCGGACCCTTCTCACCTCAAAGAAGGGCTCCGGACCCGCCACGTGGCCAGAAGAACGGTGCTGCCTGCCCCCGAGCGGTAGGCGGCGGGCGTAAAGGCGCTCCTCACCTTGCCCGTACAAGGTATTCAAGGCCCGCGTCTTCCCGAGACGCGGAAACGCGGAGCACGCGTCTGTCAGGTGCCGTTGCGCCCAGTCGCATCACAGGCTGGCGCGCGGTGTCAGAACCTGCCAGGTAATAAACGCTGCGACAAGACATCCCATGCCGCCTGCGCCGTCATCAACCACTACGACTAGCGTGCGGCATGGGCAGGGCGGCAAGATGAAGACTCAGAAGCCTTCGACCAGAGGCAACGACCGGCGTAACTACAGATACGGTAGACAATAGACAATCTTCCCGGGACCACCTGTCGGGTCCTGGCTCCCCTTGTAAGCTGCCCGAGTCTTGGACTATAAAAGGCTCAGGCAGGCGTCGATAGCAGGGGTTCGCATTTTGCAACTCATACGCTAGCCATACACTCTCAAGCTGTAACTCACCCCCAAGCTCAGGCCCCCCGGCCCTGAGCAGCAAGCAATACAGCGAGCTCCATAGCTCGCCGTGGACGTAGGGTTTTACGCTCCGGCGGCCTGAACCACGTAAAACTCTCTGTGTCAAGCTCTCACTAACTCATCCATGTGCGCAAGCTCTCCGCTAGGATCTAGCCCCCCCGAAAAAAGATCCTCCGTGGGCTGCCCAGTGCAGGCCCGGGGGAAGTGTCGACCGAACACTTCGACATTTGGCGCGCCAGGTAGGGTGCTTTTCCCCTAGTGCAACGAGTTTCCGCCGACGAAGATGACCAAGCTTCCTTCAGCGGCAAACTCTCCCCCTCCGCGTTCACGGCGAACCGTGACCACTGGGGAGTACATGTCGACACACTCAGGACGGAGTGTGTCGGCACAAGCGGGCAGCCAGCAGCCGACTCCGGCAACGCCGACTCCGGCTATGCAGGCCCCAACCAGTGTGAGGTCTTCTGCAGCACTGAGCGTACACCATGGAGGTGCGCTAGCTGCAGCAAGAGCGCTGCTGCACAACCCACCTGCGGGGGATGCGCCCCATTCAGCGTCCCAGCAATGGGTCCGCGAGGTGGACCGCCTCGTCGTCGCCGCCGCGAACCCTCGGTTTCGACGAGGACGACGCCCAGGGCAACCGGCTGTGTCGCTGACGCGCACACCCACGGTTGACGGGCTAACGGCGGATTCCAGCTCCTCCAGGCTCCTGTCGACGGACCTGCGAAGGGAACTGGAACGGTGCCACTTGGGGCAGGACGCCCGGGTGTACCTCAAGTGACGCCGAGAAAGGCGTCGCAACCAGGAGGCAGGCGACAGCATGTCGTCGGCCTCGACACAACCAGAAGGGCAGGTCTTCGCCATGCGAGCCCCGCCACAGGCATATGCTGCGCAGCATATGCCACAACCATATGCGCCGCAAGTAGCGGCCCCAGTCTATGGTGCAGCCTTGCCCATGCCGGGATACGCAGCGCCAGGTGCGAACCAAGTGTTCGCAGCGCCTGTCGGTACCTGAGATATGGGATACCCCCGCGCACAGGGTAAAATGCCTAAGGTACTCGCCCTTCTCCGCAGGGAGGGCTCCGAAGGCGCCACGCGTCCGGCGGGGTCGGACCTCCCTCTCCTAAGAAGAGAGCTCCGGGCCCGCCACGTGGCATACAGAAGCCGGACCTCACCCCCCGCGGGAGAGAGGTCCGAAGACGCCACGCGTCCAGCGGGGCCGGACCTCCCTCTCCACAGAGGAGAGCTCCGGGCCTGCCACGTGGCATACAGAGGCCGGACCTCCCCCTCCGCGGGGAGAGGTCTGGAGGCTCCACGTGCACCGCAGGCCGGGCCCTTCTCACCTCAAAGAAGGGCCCCGGATCCGCCACGTGGCCAGAAGAACGGTGCTGCCAGCCCCCGAGCGGTAGGCGGCGGGCGTAAAGGCGCTCCTCACCTTGCCCGTACAAGGTATTCAAGGCCGCGTCTTCCCAAGACGCGGAAACACGGAGCACGCGCCTGTCAGGTGCTGTTGCATCCAGTCACATCACAGACTGGCGCGTGGTGTCAGAACCTGCCAGGTAATAAACGCCGCGACAAGACATCCCATGCCGCCTGCGCCGTCATCAACCACTATGACTAGTGCACGGCATGGGCAGGGCGGCAAAATGAAGACTCAGAAGCCTTCGACCAGAGGCAACCACCGGCGTAACTACAGATACGGTAGATAATAGACGATCTTCCCGGGGACCACCTGTCGGGTCCCGGCTTCCCTTGTAAGCCACCCGAGCCTTGGACTATAAAAGGCTCAGGTAGGCGTCGATAGCAAGGGTTCGCATTCGGCAACTCATACGCTAGCCATACACTCTCAAGCTGTAACTCACCCCCAATCTCAGGCCCCCGGCCTTGAGCAGCAAGCAATACAGCGAGCCCCATAGCTCGCCGTGGACGTAGGGTTTTACGCTCCGGCGGCCTGAACCACGTAAAACTTCCCGTGTCAAGCTCTCACTAACTCGTCCATCCGCACAAGCTCTCCGCTAGGAACTAGCCCCTTCGAAAAAAGAACCTCTGCGGGCTGCCCAGTGCAGGCCCGGGGGAAGTGTCGATCGCACACTTCGACATTTGGCGCGCCAGGTAGGGGGGCTTTTCCCCTAGCGCGACGAGTTTCCGCCAACGAAGATGACCAAGCTCCCTTCGGCGGCAAGCTCACCTCCCCCGCCTCCGCGGCGAGCCGCGGCTAGGGGGGAGTACAAGCCAACACACTAAGGACGGAGTGTGTCAGTACAAGCTGGGAGCCAGCAACCGGCTCTGGCAGCGCCGACCCCAGCAATGCAGGCTTCAACCAGCGTCATATCTCCAGTAGCGCCGGGCATACCCGGAAGGGGCGCGCTAGCTGCAGCAAGAGCTCTACTGCACAATCCGCCCGCTGGAGACGCGCCTCAGGCAGCGACCCAGCGGTGGATTCTCGAGGTAGACCGTCTTGTCGTCGCTGCCGCAAGCCCGCGACTCTGGCGGAGACGACACTCTAACCAGCCGGCCGTGTCGTTGATACGCACGCCGATGGTTGATGAACAGACGGCAGATTCCAGCTCTGCCAGCCCTCAATCGATGGATCTGAGGACAGAGCTGGAGCGGTGTCGCTCGGGTCAAGATGCCCGGGTATACCTCGAGCAACGCCGAGAAAGGTGTCGCTACCAAGAAGCTGATGACAGCATGACGTCGGCCTCGACACAGCCTGAAGAGCAGACCTTCGCCATGCGATCTCTGCCCCAGGCCTGCGCCGTGCAGAATATGCCACAGTCATATGTACTGCAGATGGCGCCCCCGGCCTATGGTGCAGCTTTGCCCGTACCGGGGTACACTGTGCCTGGTGCGAACTCAGCGTTCGCGGCACCAGAACCTGCGGTGACGGAAGCAGGGTGTGCAGCCCTCGCGCCCCATCTTCGCTTTGCGAAGTGGCCGCGCAAGTTTCGGCCACACCTGCCCGAGAAGTACGACGGCAGCATCAACCCGGCGGAGTTTCTCCAGATCTACTCCACCACCGTACTTGCCGCAGGAGGGAATGAAGCCGTCATGGCCAATTACTTAACTGTCGCCTTGACCGGTCCAGCCCGGTCTTGGCTCATGAACCTCCCCCAAGGTTCCGTCACCTCCTGGGGAGAGCTTTGCCGACAGTTTGTAGCCAACTTCGGCAGCTCCTACACCCGGCCTGGCACGGAGCTCGACCTCCACGCCGTCCAGCAGCAACCTGGGGAGTCGCTGCGCTCTTTCATCCAGAGGTTCTCCCAGGTGCGGAACACCATCCCACACATTCAAAATGCTTCTGTGGTAGTGGCGTTCCGGCAAGGCGTCCGGGACAAGAAGATGCTCGAGAAGCTCGCGACCAGGGAGGTCCGCGACGTCTTAGAGCTCTTCAGCTTGGCAGACAAATGCGCCAGAGCTGCCGAAGGACGGAACTGGCACTCGCTGCCATCCTCCGAGTCAGGGGGACTGCCCGGATCCAGTCCTACTCCCTGTGGAGGCAGCAGGAAGGCCAAGGACCGAGGCAGAAGCAAGATAGATTCACCGACCGCAGCCCCAGTCGTCACTGCAGCGACGCTCGGTGGGGCTCGGGGGCCGCGCCCCGACAAGAAGCAGCGAAGATCACCAATCCAAGAAGGTGATAAAGACAATATGTGCCCCGTGCACGGCAGCTGTCGCCACACTGCTGCCGAGTGCCGGGAGATCCGAAGACTCGCAGAGCGCTTCCGCAAGGAGAAGCGGCAGCGGGCTGATGACCTGCCCTTCCGTCCAAAGGAAGATGAGCAGAGGGTGGATGTTCCAGACAACATCGACCACCCAGAGGAGATCCAGGAGCGTCCTCGTGTCGTGAAGGCGGCACGCAATCACGAGGATTCTGACTCCAGCGGCGATGAGCGTAGGAAGAAGCTCTACGTCATATACGGCGGGTCCGCCGACCCCTCGTCCCGAAGCGCAGTCAAGACTCTGCGCCGAGCGGTAGCGTCGGTGGCGCCACTCCCAAGTGCTGCACCGCACCTAAAGTGGATGGGGACCCCCATCAGCTTTGATGCCACCGACTGCCCCAGGAACATGGCTGGGGCCGGCCAACTGCCGCTCCTGGTGGCCCCTACCATCGCCAACGTGAGAATGTACCACGTTTTGGTGGATGGAGGGGCTGGGATGAACCTCATCAGCCGTGCAGCTTTCCAGAAGCTGCAAATCCCGATGGCCAAGCTCACCCCGTCGAGTCCGTTCTCAGGGGTAGGGCCGGGACAGGTTATGCCCTACGGCAGAATTAGTCTCCCGGTGACCTTCGGGGCTCCGGACAGCTATCGAACAGAGTACATCCTGTTCGACGTAGCGGAGATAGACCTCCCCTTCAACGCCATAATCGGCAGGCCAGCCCTGTACCGGTTCATGGCTGTAGCCCATTACGGCTACCTTGTCCTGAAGATGCCAACACCGACAGGTGTTCTCAGGATTCGTGGGGACCGCACTGCTGCAGTGTTGGCCCTGGAGAAGCTCCAAGCACTCGCAACAGCTGGGGCCTCAGCCCCTGGCAATACGGAATCAGACCAGCTCCGCCCGTGCGCACGTCACCGTGCTTCCACCACAGCACCCCGGGTGCAACCTCTTGACGAGGGTGGCGTCCCCTTAAAGGTCGTCCAAGTCGGCGCCGAAGCTACCCAGACCACCCGGGTAGCCGGGGGCCTGGATAGTAAATAGGAAGGCGCGCTCGTCACCTTCCTCCGGCACAACGTCGACGTGTTTGCATGGCAGCCGTCACAGATGCCGGGGATCCCCAGGAAGGTGATCGAGCACCAATTGAAAGTCTTCCCCGACGCCCGGCCGGTTCAATAGGAGCCCCGCAAGCAGTCCATCGAGCGGCAGAACTTCATCCGTGAAGAAGTCAAGAAGCTGCTGGACGCTGGCTTCATACGGGAGGTCCACCACCCACGATGGTTGGCGAACCCCGTCGTTGTCCCGAAGGCTGGCGGGAAGCTCCGGATGTGCATCGACTACACCAGTCTCAATAAGGCATGTCCTAAAGATCCATTCCCTCTCCCTAGAATAGATCAAATAGTAGACTCAACGTCAGGCTGTGATATGCTGTGCTTCCTAGACGCCTACTCGGGTTTCCATCAGATCCCCATGTCTAGGGAGGACGAGGAGCACACCTCCTTCGTCACAGTAGACGGCCTTTATTGCTATGTGTCTATGCCTTACGGCCTAAAGAATGCACTCCCCACCTTTGTGCGGGCAATGCACAAAACCTTTGGGGAGTTAATAAGAGACCTGGTTGAGGTGTATGTTGATGACATAGTTGTCAAGGTCAAGCAGGGTCCGTCCCTGCTAGATAACCTAGCCTTAGTCTTTGAAAAATTGCGCTCTACGCGCACCAAGCTGAACCCAGATAAATGTGTGTTCGGCGTGTCCTCTGGGAAGCTCTTAGGGTTCCTGGTCTCGTACCGGGTGATTGAGGCCAACCCAGAGAAGATCAAGGCCATCGACTTGATGCGGCCCCCTGCCCGCGTCAAGGATGTCCAGAAACTCACAGGATGTCTAGCCGCGCTGAGTCGGTTTATACCAAGGCTAGCAGAGCGGGCACTCCCATTCTTTAAGCTCCTGCGCAAGTCAGGCCCCTTTGCCTGGACTGACGAAGCGGAAGAGGCTTTCCAGGAGTTGAAGCGACTCCTAACGACCCTACCAATCATGGTAGCCCCTGAGCCCGGAGAGCACCTGTTGCTCTACATCGCGGCGACAACTGAAGTAGTGAGTATGGTCCTCGTCGCAGAGCGGCCGGACCCCTCATCTTCACAACCTGCTCCGGTAGCAGAAGACAGACGCCAGGAGGCCCCGCAGGACCAAGACGGTCTCCCGGGCCTCCAAGGCAACCTCCCGGAGGTCCAGGTCGGCCTCCGGGAGGTCCTGGGCAGTCTCCCGGACAATCAAGATAGCTTAAGGGCCTCCGGGTCCCAGCTCCCGGAGGCCCCCGTGGGTCCGCCCACCTCCAGTGGGCCAATGGACGAGGACCTCCCAGGCCTGAGAAAGAGGGTTCGAACCGTACAGAGGCCTGTCTACTACATCAGCAAAGTAATTCATGATGCCAAGACAAGGTACCTGGAAGTCCACAAGCTGCTGTATGCGGTGCTCGTTGCCTCCAGAAAGCTCCGCCATTACTTCCAGGCCCACCGGGTCTCGGTAGTCACCTCGTATCCACTGAAGACAATTCTTCACAGCCCCCATGCGACTGGCAACGTTGCTAAATGGGTGGCGGAGCTGGCGGAGTTTGAGCTGGACTTCGTCCCACGCCATGCAGTCAAGAGCCAAGCACTGGCTGACTTTGTGGCGGAGTGGACACCAACGGAGGCTGACCCAGGGGGCCATGGGGGCGGAGAACCGGAGCACCGAGCTCCGGTCTTCACCGAACCCCACTGGACACTCTTCTTCGACGGCTCCTCGAGAAAGCAGGGAGCCGGTGCCGGCGTACTGCTCCTCATGCCATCGGGGGAACAGTTTGGGTATATGGTGCGTCTCAATTTCAAGGCAACCAACAACATGGCGGAGTATGAAGCACTCATCTTTGGCCTGCAGACAGCCCTGTCTTTAGGCGCTCGGCAGTTGTTGGCACAGGGCGACTCCCAGCTGGTCACCAAGCAAGTCAAGGGCGAATGCTCCTGCAATGACCCCCAGCTAGCTGCATATCTGCTTCACGTGCAGATGTTGGAGAAAGAATTCCTCGCCTTGGACCTGCACCACGTACCGCGCGCCGGTAATACCGCAGCCGATGACCTTTCAATGAAGGCTTCCACCGGAGCCCCTGCGCCCAAAGGAGTCTTCGAGAGGACGTTGCTGCGGCCCACAGCCCGGCAAGCCGAGCCGGGCTAAGGGGGCTTGACCAGCACCTCGAAGCTGGCGGTCCCGGTGGCCCTACAACCGTGGGCACCGCCAAGGATCGTAAGCGTCACTGGGGACTCCGTGCAACCCAGCGCTCAAGATCCAGAAGCTCAAGTCAGACCCGATGCATGGATCACGGAGATCCGGGACTACTTGAAGGACAATATCCTCCCTGATGAACATGCAACCGCTGAATGGATTGTGCGTATGGCTAAGAGGTACGCGCTCGTAGAGGGGGATCTCTACCGGCGTGGCGCCAACCACATCCTATTGTGGTGTATAACCCAGGGGGAAGGCTGCGACTTGCTCGCTGAGATCCATGGAGGCGAATGTGGAAGTCATTCTTCCTCACGCACGCTTGTCGGTAAAGCCTTCAGGCATGGCTTCTACTGGCCGACAGCACTCCAGGATGCCGTCAAGCTGGTCGAGAGCTGCAAGGCGTGCCAGTTCCACGCCAAGCAGATCCATACACCGGCTCAGGCGGTACAGATGATCCCGCCCTCGTTTCCATTTGCCGTGTGGGGGCTGGACATCCTAGGACCATTCCCCAGAACCGTCGAGGGGTTCCGGTACCTCTATGTCGCCATCGAAAAGTTCACCAAGTGGCCGGAAGCTACACCAGTTGTCACCATCAATAAACAATCAGCAGTAAAATTCATCAGATCCATTGTCTGCCGGTTCGGGGTACCAAACAGGATCATCACTGACAATGGGACCCAGTTCACCAGCGCAGCGTTCCATGACTACTGCGAGGACCTTGGCATTCAGGTATGCTATGCCTCTGTCGCTCACCCGAGGAGCAATGGGCAAGTCGAGAGGGCCAATGCGGAGATTCTCCGGGGCCTCAAGACTCGTACCTTCGCCAGCCTAAAGAAACATGGTGCCAATTGGGTAGATGAACTTCCGAGCACGCTATGGGCTAACCGGACATCCCAGAGCCGGGCCACCGGGGAGACACCCTTCTTCATGGTGTACGGGGCCGAAGCTGTACTTCCTCCGGAAGTCACCATGAAGTCTCACCGTGTCCAGGCTTACGACGAAGCCACGCAGGACAACCTCCGGCGTGGAGAAATCGACCTCGTCGACGAGGTCCGATTACATGCGGCACTCCGTAACGCGCGGTACAGACAGGCGCTTCGGCGCTACCACCAGAGGTCTGTGCGTGCCCGGGAGCTGCAGGAAGGTGACATGGTGTTGCAGCGCATACATTCTCGCGAAGGGGCCCACAAACTCTCCCCTTGTTGGGAAGGCCCCTTCCGAGTCACGAAAGTATGCTGCCCCGGGTGTGTGCGCCTTTCCACCGAGGATGGGGACCTGCTCCCGAATCCTTGGAACATAGAACACCTCCGTAAGTTCTACCCCTAAGAGCAAAAATAGGTCAGTACTTTCTTTTTGTAATGAACCCCATAGAGTCCAGGAGCTGCGCTCGGAGCAGCTAAACCCCAGGGGACGGTCCAGGACTACGTTCAGCTTTGCCTGGTTCCGACTCCAAGCGCGTAGAGCCTTGCTTCCCCTCTTAATGGGGTGGGTCGTGGCCTCCATGTTTAGCCTGCCTTCCTCCTATGGAAGGTTGTACGAAAAGAAGTCTGCCCTACTTTGCTCTTTCCTTGTACTCATTTGAATTGTGAATTGAGTTATTTTTTATCACCCTTGCAGTACATGGCTGCCATGTGCTCAGCTCCCCCTCTCTACAAATCCCCAAGCATCAAGCGTATGGTTGGGGGCTGTAAGTCAAATAAGACTGTGAGACAAGGGAGGGGGAGCCCCCAAGGAGAATTACGTTTCCTCTACCTGTGTGCAGGACATCCAGGTTGCGGCAACGGGGACTGCGTGAAGTAGGGGAAAAGGAGCTACCAACTACTTCGACCCAGGGCTAGTGGGGGCGGGACCCGGGGGCCCCACGTGTCCAGCAGGCCCGGAACTCTCTCCTTCCTTGAGAGGGGCTCCGGGCTCGCCATGTGGCAGACGGAAGCCGGACCTCCCCCCGCGGTGGAAGAGCTCCGAAAGCCCTGCGTGCTCAACATGGCCGGCGCTCCCGTCTCCGCAGTAAAAGCAGTCATCAAGTGAGCGCACGCTCTCACGACCCCGCGGCCGTTCGTGCTCCGGCAGCGGCCAATTCGGGACTTAGAGAAAGTGCGCGGATCGGAAGAGACGGAGGTCCCACCTCGGGCTCGCTATTCTCCCCCGAGATGGGCCCGGGGGCCACTGTCGGTACCTGAGATATGGGGTACCCCCGCGCACAGGGTAAAATGCCTAAGGTACTCGCCCTTCTCCGCAGGGAGGGCTCCGAAGGCGCCACGCGTCTGGCGGGGCCGGACCTCCCTCTCCTCAGAAGAGAGCTCCGGGCTCGCCACGTGGCATACAGAAACCGGAGCTCGCCCCCCGCGGGAGAGAGGTCCGAAGACGCCACGCGTCCAGCGGGGCCGGACCTCCCTCTCCACAGAGGAGAGCTCTGGGCCCGCCACGTGGCATACAGAGGCCGGACCTCCCCCTCCGCGGGGAGAGGTCCGGAGGCTCCACGTGCCCCGCAGGCCGGGCCCTTCTCACATCAGAGAAGGGCTCCGGATCCGCCACGTGGCCAGAAGAACGGTGCTGCCAGCCCCCGAGCGGTAGGCGGCGGGCGTAAAGGCGCTCCTCACCTTGCCCGTACAAGGTATTCAAGGCCGCGTCTTCCCAAGACGCGGAAACACGGAGCACGCGCCTGTCAGGTGCCGTTGCGTCCAGTCGCATCACAGACTGGCGCGCGGTGTCAGAACCTGCCAGGTAATAAACGCCGCGACAAGACATCCCATGCCGCCTGCGCCGTCATCAACCACTATGACTAGTGCGCGGCATGGGCAGGGCGGCAAAATGAAGACTCAGAAGCCTTCGACCAGAGGCAACCACCGGCGTAACTACAGATACGGTAGATAATAGACGATCTTCCCGGGGACCACCTGTCGGGTCCCGGCTTCCCTTGTAAGCCGCCCGAGCCTTGGACTATAAAAAGCTCGGGTAGGCGTCGATAGCAAGGGTTCGCATTCTGCAACTCATACGCTAGCCATACACTCTCAAGCTGTAACTCACCCCCAAGCTCAGGCCCCCGGCCTTGAGCAGCAAGCAATACAGCGAGCCCCATAGCTCGCCATGGACGTAGGATTTTACGCTCCGGCGGCCTGAATCACGTAAAACTTCCCGCGTCAAGCTCTCACTAACTCGTCCATCCGCGCAAGCTCTCCGCTAGGAACTAGCCCCTCCGAAAAAAGAACCTCCGCGGGCTGCCCAGTGCAGGTCCGGGGGAAGTGTCGATCGCACACTTCGACAGCGCCTATACCTGCCGCAGCAGGTGCAGGATGTGCGGCCCTTGCACCCCATCTTCGCTTCGCAAGGTGGCCACACAAGTTCCGCCCGCACCTGCCCGAGAAGTACGACGGCAGCGTCAACCCAGCGGAGTTCCTCCAGATCTACTCCACCGCCGTACTTGCCGCAGGAGGGGACGAGGCTATCATGGACAACTACTTCCCCGTCGCCTTGACCGGCCCAGCCCGGTCTTGGCTCATGAATCTACCTCAGGGGTCCATAACCTCCTGGGGTGAGCTCTGCCGGCAGTTCGTCGCCAACTTCGGCAGCTCCTACACCCGTCCCGGCACGGAGCTCGACCTCCACGCCGTCAAATAACAACCTGGGGAGTCGCTGCGCTCTTTCATCCAGCGGTTCTCTCAGGTGCGCAACACCATCCCACATATCCAAAGCGCCTCTGTGGTGGTGGCGTTCCGACAGGGTGTCCTGGACGAGAAAATGCTCGAGAAGCTCGCGACCAGAGAGGTCCGCGACGTCTCGGAGCTCTTCAGCCTGGCGGACAAGTGCGCCAGTGCAGCTGAAGGGCGGAACTGGCACGCACTGCCGACCTCCGAGTCAGGAGGGCAGCCCGGGTCCTGTGCTGCTGCCTATGGGGGTGGCAAGAAGACCAAGAACCGGGGGGGGGGGGGGGTGGCAAGATGAAGTCACCATTCACGGCCCCCGTCGCCGCAGCTGTGAGGACCAGTGGAGCTCGGGGGCCACGCCCTGACAAAAGGCAGCGGCAGTCACCGGCCCCAGACAGTGACCAAGGCGGGCTATGCCCCGTGCATGGCGCCTGCAACCATACGGCTGCCGAGTGCTGGGAGATCCAGAGGCTCGCAGAACGCTTCCGCAAGGGAAGACAGCAGAGGGCTGAAGCACCGCCCTACCCTCAGAGGGATGGCAAACAGAAGGCCGACGCCCCAGTCACCGCTGCCCACCAGGTGGGGTTCCAGGAGCCTCAGCGTGTCATCAAGACAGTGCATGGCGGTGAGGACTCCAGTTCCGACGGTGACGGGCCTGGGCGTTAGTCAACTACAGCACGCCTCCGTGCCTCGGACATACATCTCGGGAGCCGCCTAAGGTCCGTCAACCCCTTGAAGGCATTGCCAGAAGGGGAAGACGCCTTAGGTCATCCAAGGCGAGCCCGGGTCCACCTACCCCTTGAAGGCCTTAGTCAGAAGGGGAGAACTCCCCGGGGGCCCCCGAGAGAAGCCACGCAGGACCTGATCCAGCGTGAAGATAACAACTTCGACAAGACTCGGCTTGCAGGGAACACCCCACAACGCACGGTCTCGGCTAGTGCTCTAAGCACTACCGCCAAAGAACCAAACGCGACGGAGGCCCGCAAGAGGGCAACCTGGTGAAGCGGCACGCTATATTCCAAGAAGGACCCATAAGCTCTCCCCCAGCAGGGAAGGTCCCTTCCGAATCATGAAAGCTGCCGCCCCAGGTACACATGCCTTTCAACCAAGAGTGGGATCCATTCCCAAAAAAATCCTTGCCATGAAGCAACACTGTAAGCCCTACTTACTGAGCATCGGTAGAACAGGGTTATTCACTTCTGTAATAGACCCCATAGAACTTAGGAACAGAGCTTGGGGTAGCTAAGTCTCAAGGGACGGTACAGGACTACGTCCAGTTTAGCCTGGTTCCGACCCTAAGCGCGTAGAGTCTTGCTTCCCTTGTAGACGAGGCGGAACATTGCCCCCATGTACAGCCAGAATTCCACCTATGGGCACGAATACAGAGACCTGTTCTACTTAGCTCCCTCTCATGCGCTCATTTAAATTATGCATTAATTTTTATGATCACACTATCTCTGTATGTTCATCATACGTCTAGCTCCCCGTCTCCTGCACTCATCCATAGTCGGCATTTGCTATCCTCCCGAAGGCGGCTGCGCTTGAGGCACCTGCCGATGGCCGAGTGAGTCTCTCGGGCCTCCCCCAGTCAGGTGTTGCGGTGTCAGTTGGTCACCTCCAGGAAAGGCCAGCGTTGTGCATGGGGGTCCAGGGTGCGTATCCAGCTTAGCCGGCGCAGAGCCCAAAGCATGCGCATCCTGCTCTCCGGAGGTCCAGGGGAGTACGTCCGCTTTGCCTGGTCATGAACGCAAAGCGCGTGCACTCTGCTTCCCCAGCGCATGGCCCGGTACTAGGGATCGGACGGCCGTACCCGGACCTCAGAGGGAGCCGGAGCTCCGGCGCCTCGTGCACAGAATTGCCCAAGTCCCGTATAGCGGGTCAGGACCATAAGACGGATAAGACTAGGAGACGGGAGGGGAGGACCCCCCGAGGAGAATTACGTTTCCTCTACCTGTGTGCTGGACCTTCAGGTTACGGCAACAGGGACTGCATGAAGCGGGGGGAAAGGAGCTACCAGCTACACCGGCCTGGGACTGGAAGGACCGGGACCTGCCCCTCCAGCAGGGGCGGGGCCCGGGGGCCCCACGTGTCCAGCAGGCCCGGAACTCTCTCCTCCCTTGAGGAGGGCTTCGGGCTTGCCACGTGGAAGGCAGGAACCGGACCTCCCCCCTCAGCGGGAGGGCTCCGAAAGCCCTACGTGTCCAAAATGACCGGAGCTCCCGTCTCTTGAGGAGGAGCTCCGGACCCACCACGTGGCTGGCAGATTTGGAGCCCCCCATAGGGCGAGGTTGGGATACCTCCGGGGGCCCCTAACACGGTTAGGACCCGTGGAAGGTGTCTGTGCGAAGCTCCGAGATTGGAAATGGCCTCTGAGTACCTTGCGGAGCTAAGGACTCGGCCAGGCAAAGCCAAGAAGGAGGGAAAAAGCATCACAGACACAAGTATCCAAGAGTCAAATTAAGTAAGGCTCCATGAGCTGGACTACAGACTCGATAAAAAAGGGAGAAACAAGTCCTAAGGACCTCCCGGCTCTCGCCGGAACTATGCGGCTACAAGGGCGGCCACATCCTCGACTTCAGCCCTGGCAGCTTCCTCCCGCTCCGCGGCTGGGCCCTCTCTTGCTGGCTCCAGCGAGAAAGAGGGGTCGCGGCTCTTGAAGCATGCCAGCACATGCGAGGCGACCTCTAAAGCTAAGCCGCGGCCCTCGGCTTCAAGCTAACTGGCGACCACCGAGTCGAGTCTGTCCAGCTTGGCGCCGATCGACTCCAATGCAGGGATCACCTCTGCCACCTTCAATGCGGGAGTTGCGGCCCTCACCGGACTGAAGCCAAGAGGGATCAGGGCGGACCCCGCTCGATCCACGAAGCTTGAGACCGCAAGGGCCTCGGAGGACCGCAAGGCTGAGAGCTCCTCCACCTCGCGGCGGGCCGCCTGCAGAGCCTCCAGGTTCCTCTCGGAGAATTCCTTCTCCTTGGCCGCCAGGGAACTCTCCCAAAGGCGGAGAGTCTCGGCTAGCCGCTCCAACTCAGCGGCCTTGAAGCCGGCAGTCAACTCCCGGTCCAAGACTGCCTGGCGATCATGGGAGACCTGTTCCTCCCTCAAGTCAAGGTCTGCCTTCAGAATCTCCAGCTCCTCCATCCGAGCTCGGAGGTCATCCTCGCCCGCGGCCAGCTGCGCGGCGACCCTCTCTGCCTCGGCTGCCACGGAACACTCCCGCTCCTCAACGTCGAGTTCGCGGCGCTCCAACCGCTGCCGTATTTCCACAGCAGCAGAGAGGCTCTCTTCGGCCCGGGCGTGTGCCTCCAGGGCCTCCCTATTGATCCGCCACGACTGGGTGTCCATGCGGTCAACAGCCCGCTTCATCCGGTCGACGAGCGCTTCCCTGAAGTCGAGCAACTCCCGCCTGGAGTCGAGCTCGCTCTTAACCTTCGTGGTCCTCTCCCGCAAAAGGTTCCCCCAGATGAGGAGGCGGTCCCGTTCAACCGTATACTCCTCCCGCTCGCGCCCTAGCGCAGTCAAGACCTGCCGGACGCTCGACTCGGTAAGCGCGAAGGCGTCCGCCAGAGGCAATGGAGCAACAGAGGCTGGGGCAGCCCCTCCGACCTCCTCCATTACCTCGTCCTCAGGAGGAGCCGACGCACCAGCAGCCGAGACGAGACGCCGATCAGAGAAGCTGGCTCCGCGGCTCTGGCAGCCAGGCCAGCCGGGCTCTTTTCAGCTTCTGGCTCCTTGACCTGAGGAGAGGGACGAGCCGGGGAAGGCGGTGCTGGAGAAGAAGCCATGCTGCCTAGCGCAGGATCAACCCGTGCTGGCTCGGGGGCCGCGGTGGCCGTCTCAGCAGGAAGAGACGACGCCGCCGCGGAGTCCGGGCACACCGGAACAGGAGAAGTCCGCGCTGGCCTGGGGGCCGTGGCAGTTGCCCCTGGCTCCGAGCGCATCGGCACAGATTCCCCGCAAGACTGGGAAGGCCGAGAAGCGCGGACACTCCAGTGGGCTCTGAACCCCGACTTCCGAGCCGGGGTAGGACTTCCATAGCCCGCTACCGTCTCCGACGGCCGCTCCGCAGTCGCTTGGACTGGCGGAACAGGGGACACCCCCGAGGCTTCCCCCAGCGCATCAGCCCGGGGCCTCTTCGAGTCGCCACCGGAGGGAGTGTCAGGCACCCCAGAATCCCGACTTGGCACCGACGCCGTTGCTGGAGGAGATCGAGCGCGTTTCTTCTCTGGCAGCGGGTTGGAAGCCATGGCAAGGGAGAACTCAAAGGCAAGAGAGCAAAAGCACAAGGGTCCGGGAGGAAACGCAGAGAAGTGCGAAGGGAAGCTGCAATGCGGGTAAGACCCCCTCTAAAAAGCTTCCCGGTGCAGTTCCAAGCGATTCGGAACTCTTCGAATACCCCGCACCCGCAACTGCTTCGGTTCCTAGACCGAGTGCTGGTGACGGGTGGGCCCAAGCCGCTTAACTAAAGCGGTGGGGTCAAGGAGTCAGTCTCCTGAGAAGATGAGCCGGCAAGGCACTTCGGCGGTTCCCGAAGAAAGCGCCGCAACGTGCAGAAGTGGCAGCCTTGGGAACCGCCGCAGTAAAAGCAATAATCAAGTGAGCGCACGCTCTCACGATCCCGTGGCCGTTCGTGCTCCGGCAGCGGTCAATTCGGGACTTAAAGGAAGTGAGCGGATCAGAAGAGACGGAGGTCCCACCTCGGGCTCGATATCTCCCCCGAGATGGGCCCGGGGGCCACTGTCGGTACCTGAGATATGGGGTACCCCCGCGCACAGGGTAAAATGCCTAAGGTGCTCGCCCTTGTCCGCAGGGAGAGCTCCGAAGGCGCCACGCGTCCGGCGGGGCCGGACCTCCCTCTCCTCAGAGGAGAGCTCCGGCCCCCCACGTGGCATACGGAAGCCGGACCTCCCCCTCCGCGGGAGAGAGGTCCCAAGACGCCACGCGTCCAGCGGGGCCGGACCTCCCTCTCCGCAGAGGAGAGCTCCGGGCCCGACACATGGCATACAGAAGCCGGACCTCCCCCTCCGCGGGAGAGAGGTCCGGAGGCTCCACGTGCCCCGCAGGCCGGACCCTTCTCACTTCAGAGAAGGGCTCTGGACCCGCCACGTGGCCAGAAGAACGGTGCTGCCTGCCCCCGAGCGGTAGGCGGCGGGCGTAAAGGCGCTCCTCACCTTGCCCGTACAAGGTAATCAAGGCCCGCGTCTTCCCGAGACACGGAAACACGGAGCACGCGTCTACCAGGTGCCGTTGCGCCCAGTCGCATCACAGGCTGGCGCGAGGTGTCAGAACCTGCCAGGTAATAAACGCTGCGACAAGACATCCCATGCCGCCTGCGCCGTCATCAACCACTACGACTAGCGTGCGGCATGGGCAGGGCGGCAAGATGAAGACTCAGAAGCCTTCGACCAGAGGCAACGACCAGCGTAACTACAGATACGGTAGACAATAGACAATCTTCCCGGGACCACCTGTCAGGTCCCGGCTCCCCTTGTAAGCCGCCCGAGTCTTGGACTATAAAAGGCTCGGGCAGGCGTCGATAGCAGGGGTTCGCATTTTGCAACTCATACGCTAGCCATACACTCTCAAGCTGTAACTCACCCCCAAGCTCAGGCCCCCCGGCCCTGAGCAGCAAGCAATACAGCGAGCTCCATAGCTCGCCGTGGACGTAGGGTTTTACGCTCCGGCGGCCTGAACCACGTAAAACTCTCTGTGTCAAGCTCTCACTAACTCGTCCATCTGCGCAAGCTCTCCGCTAGGATCTAGCCCCTCCAAAAAAAGAACCTCCGCGGGCTGCCCAGTGCAGGCCCGGGGGAAGTGTCGACCGAACACTTCGAGAGTGGGCAAGGTGAGCGGTGACTACATCCCCAGTGGCGACCCCGACCTTCCGCCCTGTGCCACTCCCCTCTTCATGGAGCCACAGAGGAGGTCAGAGCTTCTGCAGAAGATGCCGAACCTTTACGACATCGGGATCGCCGTCCGGCAGGTCGGGGATGCCTTCCGTGGTATCAGCATCCCAGGAACCGAGCACTCCGGGTCAGGGCTCGAGGCGTCTGCTGCTGTCAAACCCTCCCCCAGAGCTGACGGAACTCAAGCCGCCGACAAAGGGAAGGGAAAGGAGCCGGCCCCCGGACATCCAGAGAAGAGACGCGCCCGGTCTCCTCCGAGGGCACCGCCTGCGCCGAGTCATGGTGCCGGAGCTACCTTGCTCCCATCTCCCGGGGGTGCTGGCCCATCGGGTGGCGACCCAAAGAGGCCCCGGGTGTCCCCCCTCGGCGGGTCTCTCCCGAGACAGCGGCCGTCCGAGTCAGCCCAAGTACCTCGTCACCCTTCCTCAAGCGGAGGGGTCTCCAGGACGGATGCTGGTGGGGCCACGCTGGCGAGTGTGCCGGGGACCCAGGCGTCACGCTCCGTGACCGTTCCAGCTGCCGGTCCCGGTTGTTCAGCTACAGCCCAGAGGACAGTGCTGCAAGCCCGTTGGAGCGCTCATGCCGCCCAGTAAGTGTTGCTCTTTCTGGCTTGTAGGAGCAGAGCTCTTGTCCCCTCTTCTTTGCCTGAGGGTTTTCTCTTCTTGCAGGGACTGACCCGCTACTAGGGGCGGGCCTCTTACCCGGCCGCCTTCAACCGACGGAGGCTCCGTGCCTCAGCACCTGGGGACCGTGGTGGCTCCCATGGTCCCTGTCGAAGTGTTCGGTCGACACTTCCCCCGGGCCTGCACTGGGCAGCCCGCGGAGGTTCTTTTTTCGGTGGGGCTAGTCCCTTGCGGAGAGCTTGCGCGGATGGACGAGTTAGTAAGAGCTTGACGTGGTGAGTTTTACGTGGTTCAGGCTGCCGGAGCGTAAAACCCTACGTCCACGGCGAGCTATGGAGCTCGCTGTATTGCTTGCTGCTCAGGGCCGGAGTCCTGAGCTTGGGGGTGAGTTACAGCTTGGGAGTGTATGACTAGCGTATGAGTTGCAAAGTGCGAAACCAGGGTGTGAATGGCTAGAGCGCGAACCCCTGCTATCGTCGCCTACCCGAGCCTTTTATAGTCCAAGACTCGGGTGGCTTACAAGGGGAGCCGGGACCCGACAGGTGGTCCCGGGAAGATTGTCTATTATCTACCGTATCTGCAATTATGCCGGTAGTTGTCTCTGGTCGAAGGCTTCTGAGTCTTCATCTTTCCGCCCTGCCCATGCTGCATGCTAGTCGTAGTGGTTGATGACGGCGCCGGCGGCATGGGATGTCTTGTCGCGGTGTTTATTGGCTGGCAAGTTCTGACACCGCGCGCCAGTCTGTGATGTGACTGGGCGCAACGGCACCTGACAGAGTTGTGCTCCGCGTCTCCGCATCTTGGGAAGGCGCGGGCCTTGAATACCTTGTATGGGCAAGGTATGGGGCGTATTTACGCCCGCTGCCTACCGCTCGGGGGCAGGCAGCGCTGTTCTGCTGGACACGTGGCGGGCCCGGAGCTCTCCTCTGAGGAGGGGGAGGTCCGGCCCTGCAGGACACGTGGAGCCTTCGGACCTCTCCCCCGCGGAGGGGGGGGGTCCTGCTTCTGTCGGCCACGTGGCAGGTCCGGAGCTCTCCTCTAAGGAGGGGGTGGTCCGGCCCCGCGGGACATGTGGCACCTTCGGAGCTCTCCCCACGGAGGGGGGAGGTCTGACTGCTGTAGGCCACGTGGCGAGCCCGGAGCTCTCCTCTGAGGGGAGGGAGGTCCGGCCCCACTGGACACGTGGCGCCTCCGGAGCTTTCCCACTGCGGAGAAGGGCGAGACCCTTAGGCATTTCCCCTGTGCGCGGGGGTACCCCATATCGCGGGTACCGACAGTGGCCCCCGGGCTCACCTCGGGGGAGGTAACGAGCCCGAGGTGAGGCATTCTCCTACCCGCGCACTTTCTTGTCTTGAGTACTCCCTGTGCTTGCAGGGTCTTGACGGTTTCGGAGTTCAGCCTCTTAGGAGAGGGTGAAGCCTGGCATCGGAGCTCGGCCCGGCTGTGGGGGCGGAGGTCCGGAAGTCATCGGAGCACAGGTCCACGAAGGGCGTGAGGTCCGGCATCAGGGCTCGCCTCTGAAAGGAGGGCAAGGGCTGGCATCGGAGCTCGGCCCAGCTGCGGGGGCGGAGGTCCAGAAGTCATCGGAGCTCAGGCCAGCGAAGGGCGTGAGGTCCGGCATCAGCGCTCGCCTCTGAAAGGAGGGCGAGGGCTGGCCTCGGAGCTCGGCCTGGCTGTGGAGGCGGAGTCCGGAAGTCATCGGAGCTCAGGCCAACGAAGGGCGTGAGGTCCGGCATCAGCGCTCGCCTCTGAAAGGAGGGCGAGGGCTGACCTCAGAGCTCGGCCCAGCTGCGGGGGCGGAGGTCCGGAAGTCATCGGAGCTCGTGCCAGCGAAGGGCGTGAGGTCCGGCATCAGCGCTCGCCTCTGAAAGGAGGGCGAGGGTTGGCCTCGGAGCTCGGCCTGGCTGTGGAGGCGGAGTCCGGAAGTCATCGGAGCTCAGGCCAGCGAAGGGCGTGAGGTCCGGCATCAGCGCTCGCCTCTGAAAGGAGGGCGAGGGCTGGCCTCGGAGCTCTGCCTGGCTGTGGAGGCGGAGTCCGAAAGTCATCGGAACTCAGGCCAGCGAAGGGCGTGAGGCCCGGCATCAGCGCTCGCCTCTGAAAGGAGGGCGAATGCTGGCATCAGAGCTCGGCCCAGCTGTGGGGGCGAAGTCCGGCACTGCTCAGTGGTCCGCCTTTCCTGTCCCTTAGTCTCATTTGGCTTACTGTCCCGGGCCGGAATACGGGCCTCGGGTAATCCAATGCACTTGGTCCCGGAGGTCTGGCCCCAGCCCCAGTCAGGGTGTAACCGTCCGGCCCCCTGGTACTCAGACCGTAGCGCTGGGGGGCAGAGTGCGCATGCTTTGGGTGCAAGACCGGACAAAGCAAGGCTCCTGACCCCCCGGTCTAGCGTAGGTCTTTTCTCGGAGGAGACCAACTGGCGGTACAGTACCCTCAGAGGGGGAGATCCAAAAGGCCACCGGGCCTTTGGCAGGTACCCCAAGCACTACCGTTTTCGGCAGGACGGCAAATATCGACTATGCATGAGAGCAGGAAAGAGGAACCAAGTGTACAATGGACGCACACTTTCTAGAGCGTGGGGAGGTGTTCATATAAATTAATGCGTAATTTAAATGAACACCTAAGTAAGCATGGTGAACTTACTGGGGTAGCGTTGGAGCGCCTGTCTTCACGCAGAGCGGGTCATGCGTGGCTTCGTCGTACGCTGGACACGGGGGGACCCCCATGGCGATCTCAGGGGGAAGCATGGCTTCGGCCCCGCATACCATGTGGAAGGGTAGTTCCCGTGACCCGGCCCTGGGAAGTCCGGCTGGCCCTCGACATGGAGGAGCCGATATCCCCTGACGGCTCTGGGTGCGCGTCTGCACCGGTTGTGTGGGTCTGCTTGGCATGGACCTGGCATGCATTGCATCCCTAACCAGTTTGACGGCGTCCAGGTGGCTCTCGGTCAGTAGGAGCCATGCCGGGTGGCTTAACTGACCAACGTGCGGGACGAGGAGCGTTCCCAGCACTCGCCTCCTTGGACTACTGCGAGCTAATCGCAGCCTTCCTCCTGGGTTATGCACCGCAATAGGATGTCGTGGCGCCACGCCAGTAAAGATACCAGCGCGTAGCACTTAGCCATCCGCACCACCCGTTCAGCGGATGCACGTTCATCAGGAAGGATGTCCTTCAAGGAGTCCCGGACATCTGTGGTCCATGCATCGGGACTACTTGAGCTTCTGGATCTTGAGCGCTGGGTTGCACGGAGTCCCCAGTGACTCTTACGATCCTTTAGCAGCATCCAGGGCCGCCGGGACTGCCTAGCTTCGAGGCACTGGTTCAGCCACCTTCGCCCAGCTTGGCGGGCCGGGCTGTGGACTGCAGCAACGTCCTCTCAATGACTCCTTCGTGCGCAGGGGCTCCGATGGAGGCTTTCGTTGAGAGGTCGTAAGCTGCGGCCGTGCAAGCGCGCGGTACATGGCGCAGGTCCAAGGCGAGGAATTCTTTCTCCAACATCCGCATGTGAAGCAGATAAGCAGCTAGCTGTGGGTCATTGCAGGGGCATTCACCCTTAACATGCTTGATAACTACCTGGGAGTCGCCCTGCGCCAACAACTGGCGAGCGCCCAGAGACAGGACTGTCTTTTAGGCCAAAGATGAGTGCATCATACTCTGCCAAGTTGTTGGTTGCCTTGGAATTGAGACGCACCATGTACCCAGACTGCTCCCCCGATGGCATGAGAAGCAGTACGCCGGCACCGGCCCCCTGCTTTCGCGAGGAGCCGTCGAAGAAGAGCGTCCAGTGAGGCCCGGTGAAGACCGGAGCTCGGTACTTTGGTTCACCGTCTTCGCGGCCCCCTGGGTCAGCCTTCGTTGACGTCCACTCAGCCACGAAGTCACCAATGCTTGGCTCTTGGCTGTGTGACGTGGTCGGGAGCTCAGCTTGAACTCCGCCGTCTTCGGGCTGTCTTCCGGCTTCGGAAGCTGGCAGTGAGTGCCAGCTCCGCCCTCCGGCTGCTCTGGCGCACTTGTCCGCCAGGCTGAAGGGCTCGGAGGCATCGCAGACCTCTCTGGTTGCAAGCCTCTCAAGCATCTTCTTGTCCTGGACACTGTCGAAGTGCCGCCACCACAGAAGCACTTTGAATATGTGGAATGGTGTTGCGTACTTGGGAGAACCGCTGGATGAAGGAGCGCAGCGACTCCCCAGGTTGTCGCTTGATGGCTTGGAGGTCAAGCTCCGTGCCGTGACGGGTGTAGGAGCTGCCGAAGTTGGCGATGAACTGCCGGCAGAGCTCTCCGCAGGAAGTTATGGAACCCCGAGGGAGGTTCATTAGGCAAGACCGGGCAGGGCCGGTCAAGGCGACGGGGAAGTAGTTTGGCCATGACGGCCTCATCCCCTCCTGCGGCAAGTACGGCGGTGGAGTAGATCTGGAGGAACCCCGCCGGATTGACGCTGCCGTCGTACTTCTCGGGCAGGTGCGGCCGAAACTTGCGCGGCCACCTCGTGAAGCGGAGGTGGGGCTCCAGGGCCGTACATCCTGCCCCTGTTGCTGCAGATGTTGGTGCCGCGAACGATTGGTTCGCCGCTGGCACAGTGTACCCCGGAATGGACAAGGTTGCGCCGTAGACCGGGGGCGCCGTTCGGAGGACATATGGCTGTGGCATATGCTGCGTGGCGTATGTCTGGGGCAGAGTTCGCGTGACGAAAGTCTGCGCCTCAGGCAGGGTTGAGGCAATCGTCATGCTGACGCCGGCCTCTTGGCTGCGACGCCTTTCTCGTCGCCGCTCGAGGAACATTCGGGCATCTTGGCCCAGGTGGCATCGTTCCAGCTCAGTCCTCAGGTCCGTCGACGGAAGCCTGGTGGAGCTGGAATCCGCCGTCTGTCCGTCAACCGTTGGCGTGCGTGTCAGCGACACAGCCGGTTGGCCGGAGCGTCGTCCCCGCCGAAGTCAAGGGTTTGCAGCGGCGACGACAAGACGGTCTACCTCGCGAATCCACTGCTGGGTCGCTGCCTGAGGAGCATCCCCAGAGGTGGATTGTGCAGTAGCGCTCTTGTTGCGGCTAGCGCACCCCCGCCGGGTACGCCCAGCGCTACTGAAGACCTGACGCTGGTTGGAGCCTGCATTGCCGGGGTCGGCGCTGCCAGAGCCGGTTGCTGGCTCCCAGTGCATGTACTGGTGCCGCGAACGCTTGGTTGCGCTTGGCACAGTGTACCCCAGTATGGGCAAGGTTGCACCATAGGCCGGGGACGCCGCTTGCAGAGCACATGGTTGTGGCTTATGCTGTGCGGCGTACGCCTGGGGCAGAGCTCGCGTAGCGAAGGTCTGCCCTCCAGGCTGGGTCGAGGCCGATGTCATGTTGTCACCAGCCTCTTGAGTGCGACGCCTTTCTCGACGTTGCTCGAGGAACACTCCGGCATCTTGGCCCAAGTGGCACCGTTCCAGCTCTGTCCTCAGGTCCGTTGACGGAAGTTTGGTGGAGCTGGAACCCGCCGTCTGCCCGTCAACCGTTGGCGTGCGCGTCAGCGACACAGCCGTTTGGCCGGAGTGTCGTCCCCGCCGAAGTCGAGGGTTTGCGGCGGCGACGACGAGACGGTCTACCTCGCGAATCCACTGCTGGGTTGCTGCCTGAGGCGCGTCCCCAGCAGGCGGATTGTGCAGTAGCGCCCTTGCTGCTGCTAGCGCACCCCCACCGGGTACGCCCGGCGCTACTGAAGGCCTGACGCTGGTTGGAGACTGCATTGCCGGGGTCGGCGCTGCCAGAGCCGGTTGCTGGCTCCCAGCTTGCCCTGACACACTTCGTCCTGAGTGTGTCATCATGTACTCTCCCCTGGTCATGGTTTGCCGCGGACGCAGGGGGGGAGAGTTTGCCGCTGAAGGAAGCTTGGTCATCTTCGTCGGCGGAAACTCGTCGCGCAAGGGGAAAAGCCCCCTACCTGGCACGCCAAATGTCAAAGTGTTCGGTCGATACTTCCCCCAGCCTGCACTGGGCAGCCCGCGGAGGTTCTTTTTTCGGTGGGGCTAGTCCCTTGCGGAGAGCTTGCGCGGATGGACGAGTTAGTAAGAGCTTGACGCGGTGAGTTTTACGTGGTTCAGGCCGCCGGAGCGTAAAACCCTACGTCCACGGCGAGCTATGGAGCAAGCTGTATTGCTTGCTGCTCAGGGCCGGAGTCCTGAGCTTGGCGGTGAGTTACAGCTTGGGAGTGTATGACTAGCGTATGAGTTGCAAAGTGCGAACCCAGGGTGTGAATGGCTAGAGCGCGAACCCCTGCTATCGTCACCTACCCGAGCCTTTTATAGTCAAGGACTCGGGTGGCTTACAAGGGGAGCCGTGACCCGACAGGTGGTCCCGGAAAGATTGTCTATTATCTACCGTATCTGCAATTATGCCGGTAGTTGTCTCTGGTCGAAGGCTTCTGAGTCTTCATCTTGCCGCCCTGCCCATGCCGCATGCTAGTCGTAGTGGTTGATGACGGCGCCGGCGGCATGGGATGTCTTGTTGCGGTGTTTATTGGCTGGCAGGTTCTGACACCGCGCGCCAGTCTGTGATGCGACTGGGCGCAACGGCACCTGACAGAGGTGTTGTCGGTACCTGAGATATGGGGTACCCCCGCGCACAGGAAGAAATGCCTAAGGAACTCGCCCTTCTCCGCAGGGAGAACTCCGAAGGCGCCGCGCGTCCGGCAGGGCCGGACCTCCCTCTCCTCAGAGAAAAGCTCCGGGCCCGCCACGTGGCATACAGAAGCCGGACCTCCCCCTCCGCGGGAGAGAGGTCCAAAGGTGCCACGCGTCCAGCGGGGCCGGACCTCCCTCTCCTCAGAGGAGAGCTCCGGGCCTGCCGCGTGGCCGACAGAAGCCGAGCCTCCCCCTCCGCGGGGAGGGGTCCAGAGGCTCCACGTGCCCCGCAGGCCGGACCCTCCTCTCCTCAGAGACCGTCTCGTCGTCGCCGCTGCAAACCCTCGACTTTGGCGGGGACGACGCTCTGGCCAACCGGTCATGTCGCTGATGCGCGCACCATTGGATGATGAGCAGACGGCAGACTCCAGCTCTATCAGGCCCCAATCGACAGATCTGGGGACAGAGCTGGAGCGGTGTCGCCTGGGTCAAGATGCCCGGGTATACCTCGAGCAGCGCCGAGAAAGACGCCGTTCCCAAGAGGCTGACGACAGCATGACGTCGGCCTCAACCCAGCCTAAAGAGCAGACCTTCGCCACGCGATCTCTGCCCCAGGCCTACGCCGTGCAGAGTATGCCACAGTCATATGTCCTGCAGATGGCACCCCCGGCCTATGGTGCAGCCTTGCCCATACCAGGGCACGCGGTGCTCAGTGCGAACCAAGCGTTCGCGGCGCCAGAACCTGCGGCGACAGAAGCAGGATGTGCGGCCCTCGCGCCCCACCTTTCCTTCGCAAAGTGGCCGCGCAAGTTTCGGCCGCACCTGCCCGAGAAGTACGACGGCAGCGTCAACCCGTCGGAGTTCCTCCAGATCTACTCCACCACCGTACTTGCCGCAGGAGGGAATGAAGCCGTCATAGCCAATTACTTCCCCGTCGCCTTGACTGGCCCAGCCCGGTCTTGGCTCATGAACCTCCCCCAGGGTTCCGTAACTTCCTGGGGAGAGCTTTGCCGGCAGTTCATAGCCAACTTTGGCAGTTCCTACACCCGGCCTGGCACGGAGCTCAACCTCCACGCCATCCAGCAACAACCTGGGGAGTCGCTGCGTTCTTTCATCCAGCGGTTCTCCCAGGTGCGGAACACCATCCCACACATTCAAAATGCTTCTGTGGTGGTGGCGTTCCGGCAAGGCGTCCGAGACAAGAAGATGCTTGAGAAACTCGCGACTAGGGAGGTCAGCGATGCCTCAGAGCTCTTCAGCTTGGCGGACAAGTGCTCCAGAGCAGCCGAAGGACGGAACTGGCACTCACAGTCGTCCTCCGAGTCAGCAGGAAGACCAAGAGCCGAGGCAGAAGCAGGATAAGATCACTGGCCGCAGCCCCAGTCGTCACTACAGCGACGCTCAGTGGGGCTCGGGGGCCGCGCCCCGACAAGAGGCAGCGAAGGTCACCGATCCCAGAAGGTAATCAAAACAATATGTGCCCCGTGCACGGCAGCTGTCACCACACTACTGCTGAGTGCCGGGAGATCCGAAGGCTCGCAGAGCGTTTCCGCAAGGGGAAGCGGCAGCGGGCTGATGCCCTGCCCTTCCGTCCAAAGGAAGACGAACAGAGGGTGGATGTTCCAGACAACATCGACCACCCAGAGGAGAGCCAGGAGCCTCAGCGTGTCGTGAAGGCGGCACGCAATCATGAGGACTCCAGCTCCAGTGATGATGAGCGTCGGAAGAAGCTCTACGTCATATACGGCAGGTCCACCGACCCCTCGTCCCAAAGCGCAGTCAAGACTCTACGTCGAGCGGTAGCGTCGGTGGTGCCACTCCCAAGTGCTGCAGCGCACCTTAAGTGGATGGGGACCCCCATCAGCTTTGACGCCACCGACTGCCCCAGGAACATGGCTGGGGCCGGCCAACTACCGCTCCTGGTAGCCCCTACCATCACCAACGTGAGAATGTACCACGTTTTGGTAGATGGAGGAGCTGGGCTGAACCTCATCAGCCGTGCAGCTTTCCAGAAGCTGCAGGTCCCGATGGCCAAGATCACCCTGTCGAGCCCGTTCTCAGGGGTAGGGCCGGGACAGGTCATCCCCTACGGCAACATTAGCCTCCCGGTGACCTTCGGGGCTCCAGACAGCTATCGGACAGAGTACATTCTGTTCGACGTAGCGGAGATAGACCTCCCCTTCAACGCCATAATCGGCAGGCCAGCCCTGTACCGGTTCATGGCTGTAGCCCACTATGACTACCTCGTCCTGAAGATGCCAACACCGACGGGCGTCCTCAGGATTCGTGGGGACCGCACTGCTGCAGTGTCGGCACTAGAGAAGCTCCAAGCGCTCGCAACAGCTGGGGCATCAGACCCCGGCAATACGGAGCCGGACCAGCTCCGCCCGAACGCACGTCACCGTGCTTCCGCCACAGCACCCCGTGTGCAACCTCTCGACGAGGGCGGCGTCCCCTTTAAAGGTCGTCCAAGTCGGCGCCGAAGCTACCCAGACCACCCGGGTAGCCGGGGGCCTGGATAGCAAATAGGAAGGCGCGCTCGTCACCTTCCTCCGGCACAACGTCGACGTGTTTGCATGGCAGCCGTCACAGATGCCGGGGATCCCCAGGGAGGTGATCGAGCACCACTTGAAAGTCTTCCCCGATGACCGGCCGGTTCAACAGAAGCCCCGCAAGCAGTCCATCGAGCGGCAAAACTTCATCCGTGAAGAAGTCAAGAAGCTGCTGGACGCTGGCTTCATACGGAAGGTCCACCACCCCCGGTGGTTGGCGAACCCCGTCGTTGTCCCGAAGGCCGGCGGGAAGCTCCGGATGTGCATCGACTACACCAGTCTCAATAAGGCATGTCCCAAAGATCCATTCCCTCTCCCTAGAATAGATTAAATAGTAGACTCAACGTCTGGCTGTGATATGCTGTGCTTCCTAGACGCCTACTCGGGTTTCCATCAGATCCCCATGTCTAGGGAGGACGAGGAGCACACCTCCTTCATCACAGTAGACGGCCTTTATTGCTATGTGTCTATGCCTTACGGCCTAAAGAATGCACTCCCCACCTTTGAGCGGGCGATGCACAAAACCTTTGGGGAGTTAATAAGAGATCTAGTTGAGGTGTACGTCGATGACATAGTTGTCAAGGTCAAGCAGGGTTCATCTTTGCTAGATAACCTAGCCTTAGCCTTTGACAAGTTGCGCTCTATGCGCACCAAGCTGAACCCAGATAAATGTGTGTTCGGCGTGTCCTGTGGGAAGCTCTTAGGGTTCTTGGTCTCGCACCGAGGGATTGAGGCCAACCCAGAGAAGATCAAGGCCATCGACTTGATGCGGCCCCCTGCCCGCGTCAAGGATGTCCAGAGACTCACGGGATGTCTAGCCGCGCTGAGTCGGTTTATACCGAGGCTAGCAGAGCGGGCATTCCCTTTCTTTAAGCTACTGCGCAAGTCAGGCCCTTTTGCCTGGACTGACGAAGCAGAAGAGGCTTTCCAGGAGTTGAAGCGATTCCTGACGACCCTACCTATCATGGTAGCCCCTGAGCCCGGGGAGCACCTGCTGCTCTACATTGCGGCAACAACAGAAGTGGTGAGTATGGTCCTCGTCGCAGAACGGCCAGACCCCTCACCTTCGCAATTTGCTCCGGTAGCAGAAGACAGACGCTAGGAGGCCCCGCAGGGCCAAGGCGGTCTCCCGGACCCCCAGAGGTCCAGGTCGACCTCCCGGAGGTCCAGGGCTGTCTCCCGGATCCCCAAGGTAAATCCCCGGGGGCCAATTGGGACCTCCCGGAGGTCCCTCAAGACCCCCCGGAGCTCCCGAATAATCAAGATAGCTTAAGGGCCTCTGGGTCCCAGTTCCCGGAGGCCCCCTTGGGTCCACTCACCTCCAACGGACCAGGGCCAATGGACGAGGACCTCCCAAACCTAAGAGAGAGGGTTTGAACCATACAGAGGCCTGTCTACTACATCAGCGAAGTACTTCATGATGCCAAGACAAGGTACCTAGAAGTCCACAAGCTGCTGTATGCGGTGCTCGTGGCCTCCAGGAAGCTCCGCCATTACTTCCAGGCCCACCGGGTCTCGGTAGTCACCTCGTATCCGCTGAAGACAATTCTGCACAGCCCCCATGCGACTGGCAATGTTGCTAAATGGGCGGCGGAGCTGGCGTAGTTTGAGCTGGACTTCCTCCCACACCAAGCAGTCAAGAGCCAAGCACTGGCTGACTTTGTGGCGGAGTGGACACCGACGAAGACTGATCCAGGGGGCCATGAAGGCGGTGAGCCAGAGCACCAAGCTCCGGTCTTCACTGAACCCAACTGGACACTTTTCTTCGACGGCTCCTCGCGAAAGCAGGGGGCCGGTGCCGGCGTACTGCTCCTCTCGCCTCCCCCGAGGAGGGCTCCGGGCTCGCCACGTGGCAGGCGGAAACCGGACCTCCCCCCTTGGTAGGAGGGCTCCGGAAGCCCTACGTGTCCAACATGGCCGGAGCTCCCGCCTCTTAAGGAGGGGGTCCGGACCCACCACGTGGCAGGCAGATCTGGAGCTCCCCAAAGGGCGGGATCCGGAGACCCCCGGGGGCCCCTAACACGGTTAGGACCCGGGGAGGGTGTCTATGCAGAGCTCCGAGATTGGAGATGGCCTCTGAGTACCTTGCGGGGCTAAGGACTCAGTCAGGCAAAGCCGAGAAGGAGCATCACTGACGCAAATATCTTAAAGAGTCAAACTATGCGAGGCTCCATGAGCTGGACTACAGACTCGATAAAAAGAAAGAAACAAGTCCCGAGGGTCTCCTGACACAACCAGAATCCAGAAGTTACAAGAACAGCCGCATCACCAGGCTTCAGCCCTGGCGGAACTCTCTTGCTCTATGACCCGAGCAGGAATCGCCCCCCTCATCACCGGCGCAAAAGCCGGTGACACCAAGGGAGCACCTGAGGCCCCCACCTCAGTATTCAGCGGTCTTCCTGGAGACTCTGCCGTCTGGGATCCTCCATGGTGCATCGGCAGCTTCCTTCTCCTGAAGTTCCCTCACCGTTGGCGCAAAAGCCGGTGTCGTCAAGGGTGCCCCTGGATCCTCCTTCCCTCATCACCTGCGCAAAAGCTGGTGTCATCAAGGGTGCTCCTGAGTCCCCCCTCCGCAGCTTCAGCGGTCTCCTAGGAGACTCTGCCACCTGGGATTCTCCTCGGTGCTTCAGCGGTTTCTTTGAAGACTCGACCACCTGGGAAGGGACGCAACGCCAAGGAGCTTTCTGCCTGCCGTCACCAAGGAAGTGCTCCGTCGGGAGGACAAACCAGAGACCCCTTGGTGGCGCCACCCACAGAGGCAGGGCAGGCAGGCTCCCTGAGTCCCAGGCTTGGTGCAGACGCCATCGCTGGAAGTAACCGAGAGCGATTCTCCCCCCATAAGGCGGGTTAAGAGCCATGGAAGAAGACAAGACTGCAGAGATTCGAGGGAGGCGCAGGGGATGGAAGCCTTATAAGGGGAGTGTCGATGTGTTCAGTCGACACTTCCCCTGGGCCTGCACTGGGCAGCCCACGGAGGTTCTTTTTTCGGTGGGGCTAATTCCTAGTGGAGAGCTTGCGCAGATGGACGAGTTAGTAAGAGCTTGACACAGCGAGTTTTACGTGGTTCAGGCCGCCGGAGCGTAAAACCCTACGTCCACGGCGACCTATGGAGCTCACTGTATTGCTTGCTGCTCGGGGCCGGAGGCCTGAGCTTGAGGGTGAGTTACAGCTTGAGAGTGTATGGCTAGCGTATGAGTTGCAAAGTGCGAACCCAGGGTGCGAATGGCTAGAGTGCGAACCCTTGCTACCGTCGCCTACCCGAGCCTTTTATAGTCCAAGGCTTGGGTGGCTTACAAGGGGGGCCGGGACTCGACAGGTGGTCCCGGGAAGATTGTCTATCATCTACCGTATCTGCAGTTATGCCGGTAGTTGTCTCTGGCGAAGGCTTCTGAGTCTTCGTCTTGCAGCCCTGCCCATGCTGCATGCTAGTCGTAGTGGATGATGACGGTGGGGGCGGCATGGGATGTCTTGTCCCTGCGTTTATTGGCTGGCAGGCTCTTACACCACGCGCCAGTCTGTGATGCGACTGGGCGCAACGGCACCTGACAGAGGCATGCTCCGCGTCTCCGCGTCTTGGGAAGACGCGGGCCTTGAATACTGTCGGTACCTGAGATATGGGGTACCCCCGCGCACAAGGTAAAATGCCTAAGGAACTCACCCTTCTCCGCAGGGAGAGCTCCGAAGGCGCCACGCGTCCGGCGGGGCCGGACCTCCCTCTCCTCAGAGGAGAGCTCCGGGCCCGCCACGTGGCATACAGAAGCCAGACCTCCCCCTCCGCGGGAGAGAGGTCCGAAGGTGCCACGTGTCTAGCAGGGCCGGACCTCCCTCTCCACATAAGAGAGCTCCGGGCCCGCCACGTGGCCAGCAGAAGCCGAGCCTCTCCCTCCGCGGAGAGAGGTCCGGAGGCTCCACGTGCCCCGCGGGACTGGCCCTTCTCTTCTCTGAGAAGGGCTCCGGGCCCGCCACGTGGCAGCAGAGCGACGCTGCCTGCCCCGAGCGATAGGCAGCGGGCGTAAATACGCCCCATACCTTGCCCGTACAAGGTATTCAAGGCCCGCGTCTTCCCTAGACGCAGAGACGCGGAGCACGCTTCTGTCAGGTGCCGTTGCGCCCAGTCGCATCACAGACTGGCACGTGGTGTCAGAACCTGTCAGCCAATAAACACCGCGACAAGACATCCCATGCCGCCTGCGCCGTCATCAACCACTACGACTAGCATGCGGCATGGGCAGGGCGGCAAGATGAAGACTCAGAAGCCTTCGGCCAGAGACAACTACCGGCATAACTGCAGATACGGTAGATAATAGACAATCTTCCCGGGACCACCTGTCGGGTCCCGGCTCCCCTTGTAAGCCGCCCGAGTCTTGGACTATAAAAGGCTCGGGTAGGCGTCGATAGCAAGGGTTCGCACTTTGCAACTCATACGCTAGCCATACACTGTCAAGCTGTAACTCACCCCCAAGCTCAGGCATCCGGCCCCGAGCAGCAAGCAATACAGCGAGCTCCATAGCTCGCCGTGGACGTAGGGTTTTATGCTCCGGCAGCCTGAACCACGTAAAACTCACTGTGTCAAGCTCTCACTAACTCGCCCATCTGCGCGAGCTCTCCGCTAGGGACTAGACCCACCGAAAAAAGAACCTGCGTGGGCTGCCCAGTGCAGGCCCGGGGGAAGTGTCGACCGAACACTTCGACATTTGGCGCGCTAGGTAGGGGGCTTTTCTCCTAGCGCGACGAGTTTCCGCCAACGAAGATGACCAAGCTTCCTTCAGCGGCAAACTCTCCGCCTCCGCGTTCACGGCAAACCGTGACCACTGGGGAGTACATGTCGACGCACTCAGGACGGAGTGTGTCGGCACAAGCTGGTAGCCAGCAGCCGACTCCGGCAATGCCGACTCCGGCTATGCAGGCCCCGACCAGTGTGAGATCTTCTGCAGCGCTGAGCGTACACCATGGAGGTGCGCTAGCTGCAGCAAGAGCGCTGCTGCGCAACCCACCTGCGGAGGATGCGCCCCATTCAGCGACCCAGCAATGGGTCCGCGAGGTGGACCGCCTCGTCTTTGCCGTCACGAACCCTCGGTTTCGGTGAGGACGGCGCCCAGGACAACCGGCTGTGTCGCTGACGCGCACACCCACGGTTGACGGGCTAACAGCGGATTCCAGCTCCTCCAGGCTCCTGTCGACGGACCTGCGAAGGGAACTGGAACGGTGCCACTTGGGCCAGGACGCCCGGGTGTACCTGGAACGACGCCGAGAAAGGCGTCGCAACCATGAGGCTGGCGACAGCATGTCGTCGGCCTCGACACAACCAGAAGGGCAGGCCTTCGCCACGCGAGCCCTGCCTCAGGCATATGCTGCGCAACATATGCCACAACTATATGCGACGCAAGCAGCGGCCCCGGTCTATGGTGCAGCCTTGCCCATGCCGGGATACGCGGTGCCAAGTGCGAACCAAGCGTTTGCAGCGCCAGTACCTGCAGCAGAAGGTGAAGGATGTGCGGCCCTTGCACCCCACCTTCGCTTCGCAAGGTGGCCACGCAAGTTTCGCCCGCACCTGCCCGAGAAGTACGACGGCAGCGTCAACCCAGCGGAGTTCCTCCAGATCTACTCCACCGCCGTACTTGCCGCAGGAGGGGACGAGGCTGTCATGGCCAACTACTTCCCCGTCGCCTTGACCGGCCCAGCTCGGTCTTGGCTCATGAATCTACCTCAGGGGTCCATAACCTCCTGGGGTGAGCTCTGCCGGCAGTTCATCGCCAACTTCGGCAGCTCCTACACCCGTCCCGGCACGGAGCTTGACCTCCACGCCGTCAAGAAACAACCTGGGGAGTCGCTGCGCTCTTTCATCCAGCGGTTCTCTCAGGTACGCAACACCATCCCACATATCCAAAGTGCCTCTGTGGTGGTGGCGTTCCGACAGGGTGTCCGGACGAGAAAATGCTTGAGAAGCTCGTGACCAGAGAGGTCCGCGACGTCTCGGAGCTCTTCAGCCTGGCGGACAAGTGCGCCAGAGCGGCTGAAGGGCGGAACTGGCACGCTCTGCCGACCTCCGAGTCAGGAGGGCAGCCTGGGTCCGGTGCTGCTGCCTATGGGGGTGGCAAGAAGACCAAGAACCGGGGAAGTGGAAAGATGAAGTCACCATTCACGGCCCCCGTCACCGCAGCTGCGACGACCAGTGGAGCTCAGGGGCCACGCCCCGACAAAAGGCAGCGGCAATCACCGGCCCCAGACAGTGACCAAGGCGGGCTATGCCCCGTGCATGGCACCTGCAACCATACTGCTGCCGAGTGCTGGGAGATCCAGAGGCTCGCAGAGCGCTTCCGCAAAGGAAGACAGCAGAGGGCTGAAGCGCCGCCCTACCCTCAGTGGGATGGCAAACAGAAGGTCGATGCCCCAGTCACTGCTGCCCACCAGGTGGGGTTCCAGGAGCCTCAGCGTGTCATAAAGACCGTGCATGACGGTGAGGACTCCAGTTCCGACGGTGACAGGCCAGGGCGTTAGCCAACTGCGGCGCGCCTCCGTGCCTCGAACATACCTCTCGGGGGCCGCCTAAGGCCTGTCAACCCCTTGAAGGCCTTGCCAGAAGGGGAAGACGCCTTAGGTCATCCAAGACGAGCCCGGGCCTACCTACCCCTTGAAGGCCTTAGCAAGAAGGGGAGATCTCCACGGGGGCCCCAGGAGAAGCCGCGCAAGACCTGATCCAGCGCGAAGATAACAACCTCGTCGACAAGACTCGGCTGCAGGAAACACCCCGCAATGCACGATCCCGGCTAATGCTCTAAGCACTACCGCCAAAGAACCAAATGCGTCGGGGGCCTGCAGGAGGGCAACATGGTGAAGCGGCACGCTCTATTCCAAGAAGGACCCATAAGCTCTCCCCCAGCAGGGAAGGTCCCTTCCGAATCATGAAAGCTGCCACCCCAAGTACACATGCCTTCCAACCGAGAGTGGGATCCGTTCCCAAAAATCCTTGCCATGGAGCAACACTGTAAGTCCTACTTCCTGAGCATCAGTAGAACAGGGTTGTCGGTACCCGCGATATGGGGTACCCCCGCGCGCAGGGGAAAATGCCTAAGGGTCTCGCCCTTCTCCGCAGGGAAAGCTCCGAAGGCGCCACGTGTCCAGTGGGGCTGGACCTCCCTCCCCTCAGAGGAGAGCTCCGGGCTCGCCACGTGGCCTACAGAAGCCGGACCTCCCCCCTCCGCGGGGGAGGGGTCCGAAGGCTCCACGTGTCCTGCGGGGCCGGACCTCCCCCTCCTCAGAGGAGAGCTCCGGGCCCGCCACGTGTCCAGCAGAACAGCGCTGCCTGCCCCCGAGCGGTAGGCAGCGGGCGTAAAGACGCCCCAAACCTTGCCCGTACAAGGTATTCAAGGCCCGCGCCTTCCCAAGACGCGGAGACGCGGAGCACACCTCTGTCAGGTGCCGTTGCGCCCAGTCACATCACAGACTGGCGCGCGGTGTCAGAGCCTGCCAGCCAATAAATACAGCGACAAGACATCTCATGCCGCCCCCGCCGTCATCAACCATTACGACTAGCATGCGGCATGGGCAGGGCTGCAAGACGAAGACTCAGAAGCCTTCGCCAGAGACAACTACCGGCATAACTGCAGATACGGTAGATAATAGACAATCTCCCCGGGACCACCTGTCGGGTCCCGGGCCCCCTTGTAAGCCACCCGAGTCTTGGACTATAAAAGGCTCGGGTAGGCAACGTTAGCAGGGGTTCGAACCCTGTGAGTTCGCACTCTAGCCATTAGCACCCTGGGTTCGCATTTTGCAACTCATACGCTAGCCATACACTCTCAAGCTGTAACTCACCCCCAAGCTCAGGCCTCGGGCCCTGAGCAGCAAGCAATACAGCGAGCTCCATAGCTTGCCGTGGACGTAGGGTTTTACGCTCCGGCGGCCTGAACCACGTAAAACTCGCCGTGTCAAGCTCTTACTAACTCGTTCCATCCGCGCAAGCTCTCTGCTAGGAACTAGCCCCTCTGAAAAAAGAACCTCCGCGGGCTGCCCAGTGCAGGCCCGGGGGAAGTGTCGACCGCACACTTCGACAAGGGTTATTCCCTTCTGTAATAGATCCCATAGAATTTAGGAACAGCGCTTGGGGCAGCTAAGTCTCAAGGGACGGTACAGGACTACGTCCAGTTTAGCCTGGTTCCGACCCTAAGCGCGTAGAGTCTTGCTTCCCTTAAAGACAAGGCGGAACATTGCCTCCCTGTACAGCCAGAATTCCACCTATGGGTACGAATACAGAGACCTGTTCTACTTAGCTCTCTTTAATGCGCCCATTTAAATTATGCATTAATTTTTATGATCGCACTATCTCTGTATGTTCATCGTACATCTAGCTCCCCCTCTCCTGCGCTCATCCATAGTCGACATTCGCTATCCTACCGAAGGCGGCTGCGCTTGAGGCACCTGCCGATGGCCGAGTGGGTCTCTCGGGCCTCCCCCAGTCAGGTGTTGCGGTGCCAGTTGGTTACCTCCAGGAAAGGCCTGCGTTGTGCATGGGGGTCCAGGGTGCGTGTCCAGCTTAGCCGGCCCAGAGCCCAAAGCATGCGCATCCTGCCCTCCGGAGGTCCAGGGGAGTACGACCGCTTTGCCTGGTCATGAACCCAAAGCGCGTGCACTCTGCTTCCCCAACGCATGGCCCGGTACTAGGGATTGGACGGTCGTACCCGGACCTCGGAGGGAGCCGGAGCTCCGGCGCCTCGTGCACAGAATTGCCCAAGCCCCGTATAGCGAATCAGGATCGTAAGACGGATAAGACTAGGAGACGGGAAGGTAGGACCCCCCGAGGAGAATTACGTTTCCTCTGCCTGTGTGCAGGACCTCCAGGTTACGGCAACAGGGACTGCATGAAGCGGGGGGAAAGGAGCTTCCAGCTACTCCGGCCTAGGACTGGAAGGACCGGGACCTGCCCCTCCAGCAGGGGCGGGACCCGGGGGCCCCATGTGTCCAGCGGGCCCGGAACTCTCTCCTCCCTTGAGGAGGGCTCCGGGCTCGCCATGTGGCAGGTGGAAACCGGACCTCCCACCCTCTGCGGGAGGGCTCCGAAAGCCCTACGTGTCCAACATGGCCGGAGCTCCCGCCTCTTAAGGAGGAGCTCCGGACCCACCACGTGGCAGGCAGATCTTGACCTCCCCGAACGGTGAGATCCGGAGACCTCCGGGGCCCCTAACACGGTTAGGACCCGGGGAGGGTGTCTATGCAAAGCTCCGGGATTGGAGATGGCCTCTGAGTACCTTGCGGAGCTAAGGACTCAGTCAGACAAAGCCAAGAAGGAGAGAAAAAGCATCACAGACACAAGTACCCAAAAGAGTCAAATTAAGCAAGGCTCCATGAGCTGGACTACAGACTCGATAAAAAGGGAGAAACAAGTCCTAAGGACCTCCCGGCTCCCGCCGGAACCTTGCGGCTATAAGGGCGGCCACATCCTCGATTTCTGCCCTGGCAGCTTGCTCCCGCTCTGCGGCTGGGCCCTCTCTCGCTGGTTCTAGCGAAAAAGAGGGGTCGCGGCTCTTAAAGCATGCCAGCACATGTGAAGCGACCTCTAAGGCTAGGCCACGCCCCTCGGCCTCAAGCTCGCTGGCGACCACCGAGTCTAGCCTGTCCAGCTTGGCGCCGATCGACTCCAGCGCGGGGATCACCTACAACGCAGGGGCCGCGATCCTCACCGGACTGAAGCCAAGAGGGATCAGGGCGGACCCCGCTCGATCCACGAAGCTCGAGACTGCAAGAGCCTCCAGGTTCCTCTCGGAGAATTCCTTCTCCTTGGCCGCCAGGGAGCTCTCCCGAAGGTGGAGAGCCTTGGCGAGCCGCTCCAACTCAGCGGCCTTGGAGTCGGCGGTCAACTCCCGGTCCAAGACCACCCGGCGATCACGGGAGACCTGTTCCTCCCTCAAGTCGAGGTCTGCCTTCAGGATCTCCAGCTCCTCCATCCGAGCTCGAAGGTCATCCTCGCCCGCAGCCAGCTGCGCGGCGACCCTCTCCTCCTCCGCTGCCATGCAACGCTCCCGTTCCTCAACGGCGAGTTCACGGCGCTCCAACCGCAGCCGTATCTCCACAGCAGTAGAGAGGCTCTCCTCGGCCCGGGCGTGTGCCTCCAGGGTCTCCCTGTTGATCCGCCGCAATTCGGTGTCCATGCGGTCGACAGCCCGCTTCATCCGGTCGAGGACCGCTTCCCTGAAGTCGAGCAACTCCCACCAGGAGTCGAGCTCACTCTTAACCTTCGCGGTCCTCTCCCGCAAAAGGTTCCCCCAGATGAGGAGGCGGTCCCGTTCAACCGTATACTCCTCCCGCTCGCGCCCTAGTGCAGCCAATACCAGCCGGACGCTCGTCTCGGCAAGCGCGAAGGCGTCCGCCAGAGGCAATAGAGCAACAGAGGTCGGGGCGCCAAGCCGCCTAACTGAAGCGGTGGGGGCAAGGAGTCAGTCTCCTGAGAAGATGAGCCGGCAAGGCACTTCGGCGGTTCCCGAAGAAAGCGCCGCAACGTGCAGAAGTGGCAGTCTTGGGAACCGCCGCAGTAAAAACAACCATCAAGTGAGCGCACGCTCCCACGATCCCGTGGCCGTTCGTGCTCCGGCAGCGGTCAATTCGGGACTTAGAGGAAGTGCGCGGATCGGAAGAGACGGAGGCCTCACCTCGGGCTCACTATCTCCCCCGAGATGGGCCCGGGGGCCACTGTCGGTACCTGAGATATGGGGTACCCCCGCGCACAAGGTAAAATGCCTAAGGAACTCACCCTTCTCCACAGGGAGAGCTCCGAAGGCACCACGCGTCCGGCGGGGCCGGACCTCCCTCTCCTCAGAGGAGAGCTCCGGGCCCGCCATGTGGCATACAGAAGCAGGACCTCCCCCTCCGCGGGAGAGAGGTCGGAAGGTGCCGCGTGTCCAGCGGGGCCGGACCTCCCTCTCCTCAGAGGAGAGCTCTGGGCCCGCCACGTGGCCAGCAGAAGCCGAGCCTCTCCCTCTACGGAGAGAGGTCCGGAGGCTCCACGTGCCCCGCGGGACTGGCCCTTCTCTTCTCTGAGAAGGGCTCCGGGCCCGCCATGTGGCAGCAGAGCGACGCTGCCTGCCCCGAGCGATAGGCAGCGGGCATAAATACGCCCCATACCTTGCCCGTACAAGGTATTCAAGGCCCGCGTCTTCCCAAGACGCGGAGACGCGGAGCACGCTTCTATCAGGTGCCGTTGCGCCCAGTCGCATCACAGACTAGCGCGCGGTATTAGAACCTGTCAGCCAATAAACACCCGACAAGACATCCCATGCCGCCTGCGCCGTCATCAACCACTACGACTAGCATGCGGCATGGGCAGGGCGGCAAGATGAAGACTCAGAAGCCTTCGGCCAGAGACAACTTCCGGCACAACTGCAGATACGGTAGATAATAGACAATCTTCCCGGGACCACCTGTCGGGTCACGGCTCCCCTTGTAAGTCGCCCGAGTCTTGGACTATAAAAGGCTCGGGTAGGCGTCGATAGCAAGGGTTCGCACTTTGCAACTCATACGCTAGCCATACACTCTCAAGCTGTAACTCACCCCCAAGCTCAGGCCTCCGGCCCCGAGCAGCAAGCAATACAGCGAGCTCCATAGCTCGCCGTGGACGTAGGGTTTTACGCTCCGGCGGCCTGAACCACGTAAAACTCGCCGTGTCAAGCTCTCACTAACTCGCCCATCTGCGCGAGCTCTCCGCTAGGGACTAGCCCCACCGAAAAAAGAACCTCCGCGGGCTGCCCAGTGCAGGCCCGGGGGAAGGGTTGACCGAACACTTCGACAAATACCTTGTACGGGCAAGGTATGGGGCGTATTTACGCCCGCTGCCTATCGCTCGGGGGCAGGCAGCACTGTTCTTCTGGCCACGTGGCGGGCCCGGAGCCCTCCTCAGAAGAGATGGGGGTACGGCCCAGCAGGACACGTGGAGCCTTCGGACCTCTCCCCGCGGAGGGGGAGGTTTGGCTTCTGTTGGCCACGCGGCGAGCCCGGAGCTCCTCTCTGAGGAGAGGGAGGTCCGGCCTCTCCGGACACACGGCACCTTCGGACCTCTCTCCCGCGGAGGGGGAGGTCCGGCTTCTGTATGCCACGTGGTGGGCCCGGAGCTCTCCTCTGAGGAGAGGGAGGTCCGGCCCGGCTGGATGCGTGGCGCCTTCGGAGCTCTCCCTGCGGAGAAGGGCGAGATCCTTAGGCATTTCCCCCTGTGCGCGGGGGTACCCCATATCGAGGGTACCGACAGTGGCCCCCGGGCCCATCTCGGGGGAGATAGCGAGCCTGAGGTGGGACCTTCGTCTCTTCTGATCCGCGCACTTTCTTGTCTTGAGTACTCCCTGTGCTGGCAGGGTCTTGACGGCTTCGGTGTTCAGCCTCTTAGGAGAGGGTGAAGCCTGGCATCGAAGCTCGGCCCGGCTGTGGGGGTCTGGAAGTCATCGGAGCTCAGGCCAGCGAAGGGCGTGAGGTCCGGCATCAGCGCTCGGCTCTGAAAGGAGGGCGAGGGCTGGCCTCGGAGCTCGGCCCAGCTATGGGGGCGGAGTCCGGAAGTCATCGGAGCTCAGGCCAGCGAAGAGCGTGAGGTCCGGCATCAGCGCTCGCCTCTGAAAGGAGGGCGAGGGCTGGTGTCGGTACCTGAGATATGGGGTACCCCCGCACACAAGGTAAAATGCCTAAGGTACTCGCCCTTCTCCGCAGGGAGAGCTCCGAAGGCGCCACGCGTCCGGCGGGGCCGGACCTCCCTCTCCGCAGAGGAGAGCTCCGGGCCCGCCACGTGGCATACAGAAGCTGGACCTCCCCCTCCGCGGGGAGAGGTCCGGAGGCTCCACGTGGCCCACAGGCCGGACCCTTCTCGCCTCAGAGAAGGGCTCCAGACCCGCCACGTGGCCAGAAGAACGATCCTGCCTGCCCCCGAGCGGTAGGCAGCGGGCGTAAAGGCGCCCCACACCTTGCCCGTACAAGGTATTCAAGGCCCGCGTCTTCCCAAGACGCGGAAACGCGGAGCACGCGTCTGTCAGGTGCCGTTGCGCCCAGTCGCATCACAGACTGGCGCGCGGTGTCAGAACTTGCCAGCTAATAAACGCCGCGACAAGACATCCCATGCCGCCTGCGCCGTCATCAACCACTACGACTAGCATGCGGCATGGGCAGGGCGGCAAGATGAAGACTCTGAAGCCTTCGACCAGAGGCAACTACCGGCGTAACTACAGATACGGTAGATAATAGACAATCTTCCCGGGGCCACCTGTTGGGTCCCGGCTCCCCTTGTAAGCCGCCTGAGTCTTGGACTATAAAAGGCTCGGGTATGCGTCGATAGCAAGGGTTCGCATTTTGCAACTCATACGCTAGCCATACGCCCTCAAGATGAACACACCCCCAAGCTCAGGCCTCCGGCCCTGAGCAGCAAGCAATACAGCGAGCTCCATAGCTCGCCGTGGACGTAGGGTTTTACGCTCCGGCGGCCTGAACCACGTAAAACTCGCCGTGTCAAGCTCTCACTAACTCGTCCATCTGCGCAAGATCTCCGCTAGGAACTAGCTCCTCCGAAAAAAGAACCTCCGCGGGCTGCCCAGTGCAGGCCCGGGGGAAGTGTCGACCGAACACTTCGACATTTGGCGCGCCAGGAAGGGGGCTTTTCCCCTAGTGCAACGAGTTTCCGTCGACGAAGATGATCGAGCTTCCTTCAGCGGCAAACTCTTCCCCCCTGCGCCCACGGCAAACCGTGACCAGGGGAGAGTACATGATGACACATTCAGGACGGAGTGTGACAGGGCAAGCTGGGAGCCAGCAACCGGCTCTGGCAGCGCCGACACCGGCAATGCAGGCTCCATCCAGCGTCAGGCCTTCAGTAGCGCCGGGCGTACCCGGTGGGGGTGCGCTAGCCGCAGCAAGGGCGCTACTGCACAATCCGCCTACAGGGGACGCGCCTCAGGCAGCGACCCAGCAGTGGATTCGCGAGGTAGACCGTCTTGTCGTCGCCGCCGCAAACCATTGACTTCGGCGGGGACGACGCTCCGACCAACCGGCTGTGTCGCTGACGCGCACGCCAACGGTTGACGCCCAGACGAGGGGGTTCCAGCTCCACCAAGCATCCGTCGACGGACCTGAGGACAGAGCTGGAACGGTGCCACTTAGGCCAAGATGCATGAGTGTTCCTCGAGCGACGTCAAGAAAGGCGTCGCACTCAAGAGGCTGGCGACAACATGACGTCGGCCTCGACCCAGCCTGAAGGGCAGATCTTCGCTACGCGAGCTCTGCCCCAGGCATACGTCGCGCAGCATATGCCACAACCATATGCCCTGCAAACGGCGTCCCCGGTCTATGGAGCGGCCTTGCCCATACCGAGGCACACTGTGCTAGCGGAGAACCAAGCATCCACGGCTCCGATACCTGCACTGGGAGCCAGCAACCGGCTCTGGCAGCGCCGACCCCGGCAATGCAGGCTCCGACCAGCGTCAGGTTTTCAGTAGCGCTGGGTGTACCTAGTGAGGGTCCGCTAGCCGCAGCGAAGAGCGCTGCTACTCAATATGCCACAGTCGTATGTCCTGCGTATGGCGGCCGGGGCATGCGGTGCTCAGAGCGAACCAAGCGTTCGCGGCATCAGAACCTGCGGCGACAGAAGCAGGGTGTGCGGCCCTCGCGCCCCGCCTTCGCTTCACAAAATGGCCGCGCAAGATTCGGCCGCTCTTGCCTGAGAAGTACGACGGCAGCATCAACCCGGCGGAATTCCTCCAGATGCCGGGAAATCCAGAAGCTCGCGAAACGCTTCCGGAAGGGGAAGCAGCCCCTAACTGAAGCCCCACCCTATAGTCAAAGGGAGGGCAAGCAGAAGGTCGAGGCCCGAGGCGGCGACGACTGCCAGGTGGAGTTCCAGGAGCTCAAGCGCGCCGTAAAGGCAATGCGCAATCATGGGAGCTCCAGCTCTAGTGACGATGATCACTGGAAGATGCCCTGTGACATCTTCGGCGGGTCCGCTGACCCCCTGTCCCGAAGCATTGCTAAGGCCTTGCGCCGAGCGGTAGCGTCGGTGGCTCCCCTCCCAGGTGCAGTACCGCACCTCAGGTGGATGGAACCCCCATCAACTTCGATGACACCGACTGCCCCAGGAACATGGCTGGGGCCGGCCAACTGCCGCTCGTGGTGGCCCTTACCATCGCCAACGTGAAGATGTACCACGTTTTGGTGGATGGTGGGGCTGGACTGAACCTCATCAGTCACGCAGCCTTCCAGAAGCTGCAGATCCCGATGGCCAAGCTCGCCCCATCAAGCCCGTTCTCAGGGGTAGGTCCGGGACAGGTCGTTCCCTATGGCCACATCAGCCTCCCGGTGACCTTTGGGGCACCGGACAGCTACCGGACAGAGTACATTCTGTTCGACGTGGCCGAGATTGACCTCCCCTTCAATGCCATAATCGGTAGGCCAGCCCTGTACCGATTCATGGCAATAGCCCACTACGGCTACCTTGTCTTGAAGATTCCTACACCAACAGGCGTCCTCAAGGTTTGTGGAGACCGTGCTGCCGCAGTATTAGCCTTGGAAAGGCTTCAGGCGCTTACAGCAACTAGAGCGCCAGCCCTCGGCAGTACAGAACCAAACCAGCTCCACCTAAGTGCACGCCACCGTGCCTCTACTACCGCACCCCGTGTGCAACCCCTTGATGAGGACGACGTCCCCACGAGGCTCGTCCGAATCAGCGCCGATGCCACCCAGACCACCCGGGTAGCCGGGGGCCTGGGTAGCATATAGGAAGGCGCGCTCGTTGCCCCCCTCCGGCATGAGGTCAATGTGCTGCATGACAGCCATCACCGAGGCCAGAGATCCCTAGGGAGGTGATGGAGCACTACTTAAAGGTCTTTCCCGACGTCCAGCCGTCCGACGAGACGGAGAGTCCGCCGCTCCCGGCGCTTGGCAAACCGTGTTATTATCCCGAAGGCCAGCGAGAAGCTCCAGAAGCGCATCCACTACACCAGTCTCAATAAGGCATGCCCTAAAGACCTATTTTCTCTTCCTATGATAGAGCAAATAGTAGACTCGATACCAGGCTGTGATATGCTGCGCTTCCCAAATGCTTGCTAGGGCTCCCATCAGACCCCTGTGTCTGAAGTAGTTGAAGGGCGCCCCTTACCTGCTAATCCCGGCGTAAACCGACTCAGCATAGCTAGGGGTCCCGCGAATTTCTGGTCTTCGCGCAATGGCTTTAACCCCATAGCACAGTAACCTGTTTCGCTACCAAGAAGCAAGCACCAGAAGACCAGACCTCGGATCCCCGACACAACCTCCCGGAGGACCAGCAGGACCTCCCGGAGCTCCCGGGACGTCAGCGGAGCTTCCCGCAAGGTCCAAAGCAGCCTGAGGACCCCCGAGTGTCGGGCACCCGGCGATCTCCCCAGGCTAAAAGCTATCCTCCACAGCTCCACGCGGTGGGCGATGCCGCCAAATGGGCAGCGGAGCTACTGAAGTTTGATCTAGGTTCCCTTTCCCGTCATACAGACATTAACAGAGCATTAGTTCACTTGTGGCTGAAGTAGATGCACGCTCAGGGGGCCACGAAGACGATGAAACAGGACCCTGAGCCCTGACCTTCACCAGGCCTTATCGAATGATGTTCGTCGACGGCTCCTCACGAAAGCAGGGGGCCGATGCTAGCGTACTGTTCCTCACGCCATCGGGGGAGCAGTCTGGGTATGTGGCGGTTTCAATTCCAAGGAAGCCAACAACATAGCAAAGTGTGGAGTGCTCATCCTTCTCGCTAGTCGTTGGCTCAGGGCAATCCCCAGTCTGGTTATCAACCAAGACGGCGGAGACAGACCCCCTTGCCTTGGACCTGCACCACGTACCGCGCGCTAGCAAGGCCGCAGCTGACGACCTTTCAACGAGGGCCCCCACTGCCACCGGAGCCACTGTGCCTGAAGGGGGCCTCGAGAGGACGTTGCCGCGACCCACAGCTCGGCCCGCCGAGCCGGGCGAAGGGGGCTAGACCAGCACCTCGAAGCTGGCGGTCCCGGCAGCCATGAGCGCCGCCAAGGATCATAAGCGTCACTGGGGACTCCGTGCAACCCAGCGCTCAAGATCCAGATGCTCAAGTCAGACCTGATGCATGGATCACGGAGGTCCGGGACTACTTGAAAGACAATATCCTCCCTGATGAACGTGTATCCGCTGAACGGATTGCGCGTATGGCTAAGAGACACATGGCGGTAGAGGGGGATCTCTACCGACGTGGCGCCAACCACATCCTATTGCGGTGCATAACCCAGGGGGAAGGCTGCGACTTGTTCGCTGAGATCCATGGAGGCGAATGTGGGAGTAATTCTTCCTCACGCACGCTTGTCGGTAAAGCCTTTTGGCATGGCTTCTACTAGCCGGCAACACTACAGGATGCCGTCGAGCTGGTCGAGAGCTGCTAGGCGTGCCTGTTCCACGCCAAGCAGATCCATACACCGGCTTGGACGGTACAGATGATCCAGCCCGCATGGCCATTTGCCGTACTGGGGCTGGACATCCCGGGCCTGGGACCATTCCCCAGAACCGAAGACAGGGACCCGCTCCCGAACCTTCGGAACACGGTACACCACTGTAAGTTCTACCCCTAGAGCAACAATAGGGCAGGCCTTTCTTTTTGTAGTAATTTCCATAAAAGTCCGTGAACAGGGCTTGGAGCAACTAAGCCTCAGGGGACGGTCCAGGACTACGTTCAGCTTCGCCTGGTTCCGACCCCAAGCGCGTAGAGTCTTGCTTCCCTTGAGGTGGGTCGTGGCCTACATATGCGGCCCGCCTTCCCCCGTATGGAATTTTATATGAAAAGAAACCTACCCTACGTTGCTCTTCTTTGGTACTCATTTAATTTACTTATTAAATTTTTATGATTACCCTACTAACGCGTGCTCACTATGCGTTCAACTCCCTCTTCTCATTTTCATCTTTAGTCGGAATTTGCTGCAGATACGACTAAGGAATAGAGGGGGGAGCCCCCAAGGTGAATTACTTTTTCCTTGTGTGCAGGACTTCTCAGCCTCAGCTCCCCGCAGGAGTATGGTAGGCGCATCCACCCAATAGAATGCTCCTACCAGGGGGCCGCTACGGGATCGCGGTAGGCCAAAAACCCTAAAGTAAGATCAAAGGGCTAGCCCTCACAGGGGCGAGATCCGAAGGCCCCACGTGTCCAGCGGGGCTGGACCTCCCACCTCTTTGAGGGGAGCTCCGGGACCGCCGCGTGGTCTACAGAAGTCGGACCTCCCCCCTCTGCGGGGAGAGGCCCGGGGCCTCCACTTTCCCTGCAAGCCCGGACCTCCTCTCAGGCGGGAGCTCCGGGCCCGCCACGTGACCAACAGGCTCGGACCCCCTCCGATCTCGTGAGGCGGGTCCTGGAGACCTCCGGAACCCTTAGTATACAGTGGGGACCCGGACAAGGTGTCTATGCAGAGCTTCGAGATTGGTCAAGGCCTCCGAGTCCTTGCGGAGCTAAGGGCTCGGTCAGGAAAGGCCAAGAAGAAGACTAGGGCATGCAGACACAGAAAGAAACAGGAGTCTGTCCATACAAAGGCTCCACGAGCTGGGCTACAGACTCAACAAAAATAAAAAAGGAAGTACAGGGCCTTGTGGACACGAGGGCAGATGCCTAGGGGTCCCCAGACTCCCGATGAAGCCTAGAGGCCACGAGGGCAGCTAAGTCCTTGACTTCGGCCCTGGCAGCTTCCTCCTGGTCGGCGATGGGTCCTAGACGGACCGGCCCCAGAGAAAAGGAAGGGTCTCGGCTAACGAAGCACGACAGAACGTGCATCGCAACCTCCTTCGCAAGGCCCCGACCTTCCGCTTCCAGCTCGTCGGCGATCACTGATTCGAGCCGACCTAGCTCGTCGCCGAGAGACTCAAGGGCTGGGGCCGCTTCGGACACCGGCCGTGCTGGGGTCTCCACCTGCACAGGGCTAAAACCAAGAGGAGCCAAGGCGGATCCCGCCTTAGCAATGAAGCACCAGACCGCCTGGGCCTCGGCAGTCCGCAAGGACTGGAGCCTCTCTACCTCTTGGCGGGCCGCTAGCTCGCGATCCACCGCCGCCTGAAGCTCCTTGGAAGACTGCTCCTTCCTCGCAGCGACAGCCGACTCACGGAGCTCCAGCTCCTCAGTCCGAGCCCTTAGCTCCTCCACCTTGGCCCTCAGCCGAGCGGTGGTCTTCTCCTCCTCGGCCGCAGCAGCGCGTTCCCGATCAGCGACGGCGTGCTCCCGACGGGCTACCTGCAGCTGCAACTCCTCCGCGGCGGTGGAACACTCCTTGGCTTTGGCTTCAGCTTTGGCCAGAGCCTCGCGGTAGGTGGCACGAACCCGCTGGGCCTCTAACTCCAAGCGGCTAATGGCCTTCTTCTGGGTGCTAAGCAGAGCACTCATGGCCTCAAGCCTTGACTGCCTTGAGTCGAGGTCCGCCCGGGCCCGCTGCTGCCAGCTGAGAAGGCGTTCCCTCTCGCCGGCCAATGCCTTCCGCTCCTGCTCAAAGGCAGATTGGAGCTGCCGGGTGCTGGTCTGGGAACGCTCCAGGTCGTCCCACACAGGCACCGGAGCAGTGGGAGCCGGAGTCGCGCCGCTGGACCCCCCAGACGAGTCCAAGACCGGCGGGAGCGCCGGCGCCTCAGCAGCTACGGTGGGGCGCTGTCCTAAGCAGGCCAGGGGGCCAGCAGGCACACCTACAGCAGCCCTTCCGGTCTCAAGACCTGGCTTCTGGGCTGGTGAAGGACGGCGGGTAGGAGCAGATGCGGCCACTGCGGCCACTGCCCCCGTCGATTTGGGAGCTATGGGGGCCGCCGCGGTCCCCAGGTGCCGAGGCGCGGAGCCCCCGCTGATTGGATGCGGCCGGATAAGAGGCCCGCTCCTGGCAGCCGGTCGGTCCCTGCAAAGAAGAAGAAGCCCTCAGAATAAGAGAAGAGGCAGGAGCTCTGCTCCTATAAGTCAGAAAGAATAATACTTACTGGGCGGCATGAGCGCTCCAGCGAGCTTGCAGCACTGGCCTCTGGGCTGTAGCTGAACTGCCAGGACCAGCGGCTTGAACGGTCGCGGAATGGGACGCCTGGACCTCCGGCGCGCTCGCCGTCGTCGCCCCACCAACATCCGTCCTGGGAGCCCCGCCGCTCGAGGGAGGATGGCGAGATACTTGGGCTGATTCGGACGGCTGCTGTCTGTGGAGAGACCCGCCGGGGAGGGACACTCGGGACCTCTTCGGGTCGCCACCCGATGGACCAGCACCTCCGGAAGATGGAAGCAAAATAGCTCCAGCACCCTGGCTTGGCACAGGCAGCACCCTCGGAGGAGACCGAGCGCGTTTTTTCTCTAGATGCCCGGGGGCCAGCTCTTTTCCTTTCCCTTTATCGGCGGCTTGGGTTCCGTCGGCTCTGGGGGAGGGTTTGGCAGCAGCGGATGCCTCATGCCCTGATCGGGGGTGCTCGGTTCCTGGAATGGTGATACCCCGGAAGGCATCCCCGACCTGACGAACGGCAATACCGATATCATCAAGGTTCGGCATCTTCCGCAGGAGCTCTGACCTCCTCTGAGGCTCCAAGAAGAGGGGGGTGGCAGAAGGCGGAAGGGCGGGGTCGCCGCTGGGAATGTAGTCACCGCTCACCTTGCTCACCATCTCCTCCAGCTCCTCGTCGGAAGGGACAGAGCCGGGGCCTCTCTCCAGCCTGGTACAGTCCTGCTCACCGGTGTAGTACCACGCTGGGCGGCTGCATTGCTGCAAGGGAGCAATGCGGCGTGACACAAAGTCCATCAGCACCATTAGAGACGTCAGCCCCTCGTTGGCCAAGAACCGGATCCGCTCCAAGACCGGAGTGTACTCCTGCTCCAGCTCAGGGATCTCCTCCCAGAAGCGGTGATCGGTGGTTGGGCTGGCGGTTGGGAGTTGTAGGCGATCGTGCTCGTCGGTCTGCACTACCACCCAGCTCTCCCTCCAGTTCTCCCACCTTGATGCGCTGAAGGGCAGGAGGTATCCGGAGACCTTGGGGTCTTTGCAGCGATGCTGGAAGTAATATGCCCCCATTTGAGTCTTTGAGCCGCGTCCAGTCGTCCGCAGCACAAAGAAGTGGCGGAAGAGCGTCACGGAGGCGTGCACCCCCACGAACATCTCGCAGAAGTGGACAAAAACTGCCGCCATTGCGAAGGAGTTGGGGGAGAGATGGTGGAGCTGGAGACCGTATGTCTCCAGCAGGGTGACAAAGAAGGAAGAAATCGGCGGAACGAACCCCGCCAGAGCATAAGTGGTGAAGAAGACTATCTCCCCCTTTTCCAGGACCAGGGGGAGAGATCCTCGGCGGAGCCGATGCTTCTGCTCTTCCGAGCGCCAGACCAGCAGCCTGCGCACTGGCCCGAGCTCGGAGGAGCGAACGAGGCGCGTCGGAAGCAAGTTGGAAGCCATATCGAAAGAAGGCGCAAGGACAGGAGAGCCGGGGCGCAAGAGTTCAAGGGAAGCACGAGCGCAATGCGAAGGGAAGCCGCGATGCGGGTGAGATCCCCTTTTAAAACTTTCCAGGGATGGTTCGAGGTAATTCGAAAACCTCCGGAAACATCGCATCGGCGACCTCGTCGGCCCCGAGACTAGGCGCCGATGAAAGCTGGGCCCAAGCCGCTTAACTAAAGCGGTGGGGTCAAGGAGTCAGTCTCCTGAGAAGATGAGCCGGCAAGGCACTTCGGCGGTTCCCGAAGAAAGCGCTGCAACGTGCAGAAGTGGCAGCCGTGGGAACCGCCGCAGTAAAAGCAATCATCAAGTGAGCACACGCTCTCACGACCCCGCGGCCGTTCGTGCTCCGGCAGCGGTCAATTCGGGACTTAGAGAAAGTGCGCGGATCGGAAGAGACGGAGGTCCCACCTCAGGCTCGCTATCTCCCCCGAGATGGGCCCGGGGGCCACTGTCGGTACCTGAGATATGGGGTACCCCCGCGCACAGGGTAAAATGCCTAAGGTACTCGCCCTTCTCCGCAGGGAGAGCTCCGAAGGCGCCACGCGTCCGGCGGGGCCGGACCTCCCTCTCCTCAGAGGAGAGCTCCGGGCCCGCCACGTGGCATACAGGAGCTGGACCTCCCCCTCCGCGGGAGAGAGGTCCGAAGACGCCACGCGTCCAGCGGGGCCGGACCTCCCTCTCCGCAGAGGAGAGCTCCGGGCCCGCCACGTGGCATACAGAAGCTGGACCTCCCCCTCTGCGGGGAGAGGTCCAGAGGCTCCACGTGCCCCGCAGGCCGGACTCTTCTCGCCTCAGAGAAGGGCTCCGGACCCGCCACGTGGCCAGAAGAACGATGCTGCCTGCCCCCGAGCGGTAGGCAGCGGGCGTAAAGGCGCCCCACACCTTGCCTGTACAAGGTATTCAAGGCCCGCGTCTTCCCAAGACGCGGAAACGCGGAGCACGCGTCTGTCAGGTGCCGTTGCGCCCAGTCGCATCATAGACTGACGCGCGGTGTCAGAACCTGCCAGCTAATAAACGCCGCGACAAGACATCCCATGCCGCCTGCGCCGTCATCAACCACTACGACTAGCATGCGGCATGGGCAGGGCGGCAAGATGAAGACTCAGAAGCCTTCGACAAGAGGCAACTACCGGCGTAACTACAGATACGGTAGATAATAGACAATCTTCCCGGGGCCACCTGTCGGGTCCCGGCTCCCCTTGTAAGCCGCCCGAGTCTTGGACTATAAAAGGCTCGGGTAGGCGTCGATAGCAAGGGTTTGCATTTTGCAACTCATACGCTAGCCATACGCCCTCAAACTGTAACACACCCCCAAGCTCAGGCCTCCGGCCCTGAGCAGCAAGCAATACAGCGAGCTCCATAGCTCGCCGTGGACGTAGGGTTTTACGCTCCGGCGGCCTGAACCACGTAAAACTCGCCGTGTCAAGCTCTCACTAACTCGTCCATCTGCGCAAGCTCTCCGCTAGGAACTAGCCCCTCCGAAAAAAGAACCTCCGCGGGCTGCCCAGTGCAGGCCCGGGGGAAGTGTCGACCGAACACTTCGACAGCTGGCCTCGGAGCTCGGCCTGGCTGTGGAGGCGGAGTCCGGAAGTCATCGGAGCTCAGGCCAGCGAAGGGCGTGAGGTCCGGCATTAGCGCTCGCCTCTGAAAGGAGGGCGAGGGCTGGCCTCGGAGCTCGGCCTGGCTGTGGAGGCGGAGTCCGGAAGTCATCGGAGCTCAGGCCAGCGAAGGGTGTGAGGTCCGGCATCAGCGCTCACCTCTGAAAGGAGGGCGCGGGCTGGCCTCGGAGCTCGGCCCAGCTGCGGGGGCGGAGGTCCGGAGCTGCTCAGTGGTCCCCCCTTTCCTGTCCCTTAGTCTCATTTGGCTTACTTTCCCTGGCCGGAATGTGGGGCTTGGGTAATCCAGTGCACTTGGTCCCGGAGGTCTGGCCCCAGCCCCAGTCAGGGTGTAACCGTCCGGCCCCCTCGTACTCAGAACGTAGCGCCGGGAGGCAGAGTGCGCATGCTTTGGGTGCAAGACCGGGCAAAGCAAGGCTCCTGACCCCCCGGTCTAGCGTAGGTCTTTTTTCGGAGGAGACCAACCGGCGGTACAGTACCATTATGGGGGGAGATCCAAAAGGCCACCGGGCCTCTGGCAGGTACCCCAAGCACTACCACCTTCGGCAGGACGGCAAATATCGACTATGCATGAGAGCCGGAAAGAGGAGCCGAGTGTACAATGGATGCACACTGCCTAGAGCGTGGGGTGGTGTTCATATAAATTAATGCATAATTTAAATAAACACCTAAGTAAGCATGGTGAACTTACTGGGTAGCGTCGGAGCGCCTGTCTTCACGCAGAGCGGGTCATGGGTGGCTTCGTCGTACGCCGGACACGGGGGGACCCCCATGGCTATATCAGGGGGAAGCATGGCTTCGTCCCCGCATACCATGTGGAAGGGTAGTTCCTGTGACCCAGCCCTGGGAAGTCCGTCTGGCCCTCGACATGGAGGAGCCGGTATCCCCCGACGGCTCTGGGTGCGCGTCTGCACCGGTTGTGTGGGTCTGCTTGGCGTGGACCTGGCACGCATTGCATCCCTAACCGGTTTGACGGCGTCCAGGTGGCTCTCGGTCAGTAGGAGCCATGCCGGGTGGCTTAACTGACCAACGTGCGGGACGATGAGCGTTCCCAGCACTCGCCTCCTTGGACTACTGCGAGCTAATCGCAGCCTTCCTCCTGGGTTATGCACCGCAATAGGATGTCGTGGCGCCACGCCAGTAAAGATACCAGCGCGTAGCACTTAGCCATCCGCACCACCCGTTCAGCGGATGCACGTTCATCAGGAAGGATGTCCTTCAAGGAGTCCCGGACCTCCGTGGTCCATGCATCGGGACTACTTGAGCTTCTGGATCTTGAGCGCTGGGTTGCACGGAGTCCCCAGTGACTCTTATGATCCTTTGGCGGCATCCAGGGCCGCCGGGACTGCCTAGCTTCGAGGCACTGGTTCAGCCCCCTTCGCCCGGCTCGGCGGGCCGGGCTGTGGACCGCAGCAACGTCCTCTCAAAGACTCCTTCGTGCGCAGGGGCTCCGATGGAGGCTTTCGTTGAGAGGTCGTCAGCTGCGGCCGTGCAAGCGCGCGGTCCATGGCGCAGGTCCAAGGCGAGGAATTCTTTCTCCAACATCCGCACGTGAAGCAGATAAGCAGCTAGCTGTGGGTCATTGCAGGGGCATTCACCCTTAACTTGCTTGATAACTAGCTGGGAGTCGCCCTGCGCCAACAACTGGCGAGCGCCCAGAGACAGGACTGTCTTTTAGGCCAAGGATGAGTGCTTCATACTCTGCCAAGTTGTTGGTTGCCTTGGAATTGAGACGCACCATGTACCCAGACTGCTCCCCCGATGGCATGAGAAGCAGTACGCCGGCACCGGCCCCCTGCTTTCGCGAGGAGCCGTCGAGGAAGAGCGTCCAGTGGGGTCCGGTAAAGACCGGAGCTCGGTACTTTGATTCACCGTCTTTGCGGCCCCCTGGGTCAGCCTTCGTTGGCGTCCACTCAGCCACGAAGTTAGCCAGTGCTTGGCTCTTGGCTGTCTGACGTGGTCGGGAGCTCAGCATGAACTCCACCGTCTTCGGGCTGTCTTCCGGCTTCGGAAGCTGGCAGTGAGTGCCAGCTCCGCCCTCCAGCTGCTCTGGTGCACTTGTTCGCTAGGCTGAAGGGCTCGGAGGCATCGCAGACCTCTCTGGTTGCAAGCCTCTCAAGCATCTTCTTGTCCTGGACACTGTCGAAGTGCCGCCACCACAGAAGCACTTTGAATATGCGGAATGGTGTTGCGTACCTGGGAGAACCGCTGGTTAAGGAGCGCAGCGACTCCCCAGGTTGTTGCTTGATGGCTTGGAGGTCAAGCTCCGTGCCGGGACGGGTGTAGGAGCTGCGTAAGTTGGTGATGAACTGCTGGCAGAGCTCTCCCCAGGAAGTTATGGAACCCTGAGGGAGGTTCATTAGCCAAGACCGGGCAGGGCCGGTCAAGGCGACGGGGAAGTAGTTTGGCCATGACGGCGGTGGAGTAGATCTGGAGGAACCCCGCCGGGTTGACGCTGCCGTCGTACTTCTCGGGCAGGTGCGGCCGAAACTTGCGCGGCCACCTCGTGAAGCGGAGGTGGGGCTCCAGGGCTGTACATCCTGCCCCTGTTGCTGCAGGCGTTGGTGCCGTGAACGCTTGGTTCGCCGCTGGCACAGTGTACCCAGGTATGGGCAAGGCTGCGCCATAGACCGGGGGCGCCATTTGCAGAACATATGGCTGTGGCATATGCTGCGTCGCGTATGTCTTGGGCAGAGTTCGCGTGGCGAAAGTCTGCGCCTCAGGCAGGGTTGAGGCAGTCGTCATGCTGACGCTGGCCTCTTGGCTGCGACGCCTTTCTCGTCGCCGCTCGAGGAGCACTCGGGCGTCTTCGCCCAGGTGACATCGTTCCAGCTCAGTCCTCAGGTCCGTCGACGGAAGCCTGGTGGAGCTGGAATCTGCCGTCTGTCCGTCAACCGTCAGCGTGCGCGTCAGCGACACAGCCGATTGGCCGGAGCGTCGTCCCCGCTGAAGTCAAGGGTTTGCGGCGGCGACGACAAGACGGTCTACCTCGCGAATACACTGCTGGGTCGCTGCCTGAGGCGCGTCCCCAGCAGGCGGATTGTGCAGTAGCGCTCTTGCTGTGGCTAGCGCACCCCCGCCGGGTACGCCCAGTGCTACTGAAGACCTGACGCTGGTTGGAGCCTGCATTGCCGGGGTCGGCGCTGCCAGAGCCGGTTGCTGGCTCCCAGCGCAGGTACTGGTGTCGCGGACGCTTGGTTGCGCCTGACACAGTGTACCCCGTTATGGGCAAGGTTGCGCCATAGGCCGGGGACGCCGCTTGCAGAGCACATGGTTGTGGCTTATGCAGCGCGGCGTATGCCTGGGGCAGAGCTCGCGTGGCGAAGGTCTGCCCTCCAGGCTGTGTCGAGGCCGACGCCATGCTGTCGCCAGCCTCTTGAGTGAGACGCCTTTCTTGACGTCGCTCAAGGAACACTTGGGCATCTTGGCCCAAGTGGCATCGCTCCAGCTCTGCCCTCAGGTCCGTCGATGGAAACCTGGTGGAGCTGGGGTCCGCCGTCTGCCCGTCAACCGTTGGCATGCGCGTCAGCGACACAGCCGGTTGACCGGAGCGTCGTCCCAGCCGAAGTCGAGGGTTTGCGGCGGCAACGACGATACGGTCTATCTCGCGAATCCACTGCTGGGTCGCTGCCTGAGGCGCGTCCCCAGCAGGCGGATTGCGCAGTAGCGCTCTTGCTGCGGCTGGCGCACCCCCGCCGGGTACGCCCAGCGCTACTGAAAACCTGACGCTGGTTGGAGCCTGCGTTGCCGGGGTCGGCGCTGCCAGAGCCGGTTGCTGGCTCCCAGCGCAGGTACTGGTGTCGCGGACGCTTGGTTGCGCCTGATACAGTGTACCCCGGTATGGGCAAGGTTGCGCCATAGGCCGGAGACGCCGCTTGCAGAGCACATGGTTGTGGCTTATGCAGCGCGGCGTACGCCTGGGGCAGAGCTCGCGTGGCGAAGGTCTGCCCTCCAGGCTGTGTCGAGGCCGACGCCATGCTGTCACCAGCCTCTTGGTTGCGACGCCTTTCTCGACGTCGCTCGAGGTACACCCGGGCCTCCTGGCCCAAGTGGCACCGTTCCAGCTCCCTTCTCAGGTCCGTCGACTGGAGCCTGGAGGAGCTGGAATCCGCCGTCTGCCCGTCAACTGTTGGCGTGCGCGTCAGCGACACAGACGGTTGACCGGGGCGTCGCCCTCGCCGAAACTGAGGGTTCGCGGCAGCGACGACGAGGCGGTCCACCTCGTGGACCCACTGTTGGGTCGCTGAATGGGGCGCATCCCCAGCTGGTGGGTTGCGCAGTAGTGCTCTTGCTGCAGCTAGCGCACCCCCATGGTGTGCGCTCAGCGCTGCAGAAGACCTCACGCTGGTCGGAGCCTGCATTGCCGGAGTCGGCGTTACCGGAGTCGGCTGCTGGCTACCAGCTTGTGCCGACACACTCCGTCCTGAGTGCGTCGACATGTACTCCCCGCTGGTCACGGTTTGCCGTGAACGCGGAGGAGGAGAGTTTGCCGCTGACGGAAGCTTCGTCATCTTCGTCGGCAGAAACTCGTCGCGCAAGGGGAAAAGCCCCCTTCCTGGCGTGCCAAATGTTGAAGTGTTCAGTCGACACTTCCCCCGGGCCTGCACTGGGCAGCCCGCGGAGGTTCTTTTTTCGGTGGGGCTAGTCCCTAGCGGAGAGCTTGCGCAGATGGATGAGTTAGTAAGAGCTTGACACGGCGAGTTTTACGTGGTTCAGGCCGCCGGAGCGTAAAACCCTACGTCCACGGCAAGCTATGGAGCTCGCTGTATTGCTTGCTGCTCGGGGCCGGAGGCCTGAGCTTGGGGGTGAGTTACAGCTTGAGAGTGTATGGCTAGCGTATGAGTTGCAAAGTGCGAACCCATGGTGCGAATGGCTAGAGTGCGAACCCTTGCTATCGTCGCCTACCCGAGCTTTTTATAGTCCAAGGCTCGGGTGGCTTACAAGGGGGGCCGGGACCCAACAGGTGGTCCCGGGAAGATTGTCTATCATCTACCGTATCTGCAGTTATGCCGGTAGTTGTCTCTGGCGAAGGCTTCTGAGTCTTTGTCTTGCAGCCCTGCCCATGCTGCATGCTAGTCGTAGTGGATGATGACGGCGGGGGCGGCATGGGATGTCTTGTCGCTGCGTTTATTGGCTGGCAGGCTCTGACACCGCGCGCCAGTCTGTGATGCGACTGGCCGCAACGGCACCTGACATAGGCGTGCTCCGCGTCTCCGCGTCTTGGGAAGACGCGGGCCTTGAATACCTTGTACGGGCAAGGTATGGGGCGTCTTTACGCCCGCTGCCTATTGCTCGGGGGCAGGCAGCACCGTTCTTCTGGCCACGTGGCGGGCCCGGAGCCCTCCTCTGAAGAGATGGGGGTCCGGCCCCGCAGGACACGTGGAGCCTTCGGACCTCTCCCCGCGGATGGGGAGGTTCGGCTTCTGTTGGCCACGCGGCGAGCCCGGAGCTCCTCTCTGAAGAGAGGGAGGTCCGGCCTCTCTGGACACGCGGCACCTTCGGACCTCTCTCCTGCGGAGGGGGAGGTCCGGCTTCTGTATGCCACGTGGTGGGCCCGGACCTCTGCTCTGAGGAGAGGGAGGTCAAGCCCGGCTGGATGCGTGGCGCCTTCGGAGCTCTCCCTGCGGAGAAGGGCGAGATCCTTAGGCATTTTCCCCTGTGCGCGGGGGTACCCCATATCGAGGGTACCGACAGAGGGGGAGCCCCCAAGGAGAATTACGTTTCCTCTACCTGTGTGCAGGGCCTCCAGGCTATGGCGACAAGGACTGCACAAAGCAGGGGAAAAGGAGCTATCAGCAGCACCGGCCCAGGACTGGAAGGACCGGGCCCCTCCCCTTCAGCAGGGGCGAGGCCCGAAGGCCCCACGTGTCCAGCGGGTCCGGAGCTCTCGCCTCCCCTGAGGAGGGCTCCGGGCTCGCCACGTGGCAGGCGGAAACCGGACCTCCCCCCTCGGTAGGAGGGCTCCGGAAGCCCTACGTGTCCAACATGGCCGGAGCTCCCGCCTCTTAAGGAGGGGGTCCGGACCCGCCACATGGCAGGCAGATCTGGAGCTCCCAAAAGGGCGGGATCCGGAGACCCCCGGGGGCCCCTAACACGGTTAGGACACGGGGAGGGTGTCTATGCAGAGCTCCGAGATTGGAGATGGCCTCTGAGTACCTTGCGGAGCTAAGGACTCTGTCAGGCAAAGCCGAGAAGGAGCATCACAGACGCAAATATCTTAAAGAGTCAAACTATGCAAAGCTCCATGAGCTGGACTACAGACTCGATAAAAAGAAAGAAACAAGTCCCGAGGGTCTCCTGACACGACCAGAATCCAGAAGTTACAAGAACAGCTGCATCACCAGGCTTCAGCCCTGGCGGAACTCTCTTGCTCTATGACCCGAGCGCAGGAATCACCCCCCTCATCACCGGCGCAAAAGCCGGTGACACCAAGGGAGCACCTGAGGCCCCCTCCGCAGTATTCAGTGGTCTTCCTGGAGACTCTGCCGTCTGGGATCCTCCATGGTGCATCGGCAGCTTCCTTCTCCTGAAGTTCCCTCACCGTCGGCGCAAAAGCCGGTGTCGTCAAGGGTGCCCCTGGATCCTCCTTCGCTCATCACCTGCGCAAAAGCTGGTGTCATCAAGGGTGCTCCTGAGGCCCCCCTCCGCAGCTTCAGCGGTCTTCTCGGAGACTCTGCCGCCTGGGATTCTCCTCGGTGCTTCAGCGGTTTCTTTGAAGACTCCACCACCTGGGAAGGGACGCAACGCCAAGGAGCTTTCTGCCTGCCGGCACCAAGGAAGTGCTCCGTCGGGAGGACAAACCAGAGACCCCTTGGTGGCGCCACCCATAGAGGCAGGGCAGGCAGGCTCCCTGAGTCCCAGGCTTGGTGCAGACGCCATCGCTGGAAGGAACCGAGAGCGATTCTCCCCCATAAGGCGGGTTAAGATCCATGGAAGAAGACAAGACTGCAGAGATTCGAGGGAGGCGCAGGGGCTGGAAGCCTTATAAGGGGAGTGTACCCACATGGGGGTTTCATTTCACACCTTCCCGGGTGCAATCCCAAGCGATTCGGAACTCTTTGAATACACTGCAACGGCCACCGCTTCGGCTCCTAGACCGAGAGCCGATGACGGGTGGACCCAAGCCGCCCAACTGGAGCGGTGGGTCAAGGAGTCAGTCTCCTGTGAAGATGAGCCGGCAAGGCACTTCGGCAGTTCCCAAAGAAAGCACCGCAATGTGCAGAAGTGGCAGTCTTGGGAACCGCCGCAGTAAAGGTAACCATCAAGTGGGTGCACGCTCCCACGATCCCGCGACTGTTCGTGTTCCGGCAGCGGTCAATTCGGGACTTAGAGAAGGTGCGCGGATCGGAAGAGACGGAGGTCCCACCTCGGGCTCGCTATCTCCCCCGAGATGGGCCCGGGGGCCACTGTCAGTACCTGAGATATGGGGTACCCCCGCGCACAGGAAGAAATGCCTAAGGAACTCGCCCTTCTCCGCAGGGAGAGCTCCGAAGGCGCCGCGCGTCCGGCAGGGCCGGACTTCCCTCTCCTCAGAGGAAAGCTCCGGGCCCGCCACGTGGCATACAGAAGCCGGACCTCCCCCTCCGCGGCAGAGAGGTCCGAAGGTGCCACGCGTCCAGTGGGGCCGGACCTCCCTCTCCTCAGAGGAGAGCTCCGGGCCCGCCGCGTGGCCGACAGAAACCGAGCCTCCCCCTCCGCGGGGAGGGGTCCAGAGGCTCCATGTGCCCCGCAGGCCGGACCCTCCTCTCCTCAGAGAAGGGCTCCGGGCTCGCCACGTGGCTAGAAGAACGGTGCTGCCTGCCCCCGAGAGATAGGCAGCGGGCGTAAAGATGCCCCACACCTTGCCCGTACAAGGTATTCAAGGCCCGCGTCTTCCCGAGACGCGGAGACGCGGAGCACGCTTCTGTCAGGTGCCGTTGCGCCCAGTCACGTCACAGACTGGCGCACGGTGTCAGAACCTGCCAGCCAATAAACTCCGCGACAAGACATCCCATGCCGCCTGCGCCGTCATCAACCACTACGACTAGCACGCGGCATGGGCAGGGAGGCAAGATGAAGACTCAGAAGCCTTCGACCAGAGACAACTACCGGCATAACTGCAGATACGGTAGATAATAGACAATCTTCCCGGGACCACATGTCGGGTCCCGGCTCCCCTTGTAAGCCGCCCGAGTCTTGGACTATAAAAGGCTCGGGTAGGCGACGATAGCAAGAGTTCGCACTTTGCAACTCATACGCTAGCCATACACTCTCAAGCTGTAACTCACCCCCAAGCTCAGGACTCCGGCCCTGAGCAGAAAGCAATACAGCGAGCTCCATAGCTCGCCGTGGACGTAGGGTTTTACGCTCCGGCGGCCTGAACCACGTAAAACTCGCCGTGTCAAGCTCTTACTAACTCGTCCATCTGCGCAAGCTCTCCGCTAGGAACTAGCCCCACCGAAAAAAGAACCTCCGCGGGCTGCTCAGTGCAGGCCCGGGGGAAGTGTCGACAGAACACTTCGACAGGTGTGCTCCACGTCTCCGCGTCTTGGGAAGGCGCGGGCCTTGAATACCTTGTACGGGCAAGGTATGGGGCGTCTTTACGCCCGCTGCCTACCGCTCGGGGGCAGGCAGCGCTGTTCTGCTGGACACGTGGTGGGCCCGGAGCTCTCCTCTGAGGAGGGGGAGGTCTGGCCCCGTAGGACACGTGGAGCCTTCGGACCTCTCCCCCGCGGAGGGGGGAGGTCCGGCTTCTGTCGGCCACGTGGCGGGTCCGGAGCTCTCCTCTAAGGAGGGGGAGGTCCGGCCCCGCGGGACATGTGGCACCTTCGGAGCTCTCCCCACGGAGGGGGGAGGTCTGACTGCTGTAGGCCACGTGGCAAGCCCGGAGCTCTCCTCTGAGGGGAGGGAGGTCCGGCCCCACTGGACACGTGGCGCCTTCGGAGCTTTCCCACTGCGGAGAAGGGCGAGACCCTTAGGCATTTTCCCCTGTGCGCGGGGTTACCCCATATCGCGGGTACCGACAGTCCCCAAATCGACGGGGGCTCCGTCTGCGCCGGCGAGTTCGCCCTTCGTGGTGGCCGCATCTGCTCCTATCCGCCATCCTTCACCGGTCCAGAAGTCCGGTCCTGAGACTGGGGGGGGGGGGCGATGTAGGTGCGCCTGCTGGCCCCCTGACCTCCCTAGGGCAGCGCCCCACCCTGGTTACTGAGGCGCCGGCGCCTCCGCCGGTCTTAGACTCGACAGGGGGGTCCAGTGGCGTGACTCCTGTCCCCCCTGCCCCGGTGCCCGTGTGGGACGCCCTGGGGCGTGTCCAGACCAGCGCCCGACAGCTCCAATCCACCTTTGAGCAGGAGCGGGGGGCGCTGGCCGGCGAGAAGGAACGTCTTCTCAGCTTGCAGCAGCGGGCCCAGGAGGCTAAGGCGTACTTTGAATCGAGGCAGTCAAGGCTTGAAGCCATGAGTGCTCTGCTTGGCACTCTGAAGAAGGCCATTAGCCACTTGGAGTTAGAGTCCCGGCGGGTTCGTGCCACCTACCGCGAGGCTCTGGCCCACGCTGAAGCCAAAGCCAAGGAGCGTTCCGCCGCCGCGGAGGAGTTGCAGCTACAGGCAGCCCGTCGGGAGTGCGCCGACGCCGATCGGGAACGCGCTGTCACGGCCGAGGAGGAGAAGACCACCGCTCGGCTGAGGACCAAAGTGGAGGAGCTAAGGGCTCGGACCGAGGAGCTGGAGCTCCGTGAGTCGGCTGTTGCTGCGAGGGAGGAGCAGTTCTCCCAGGAGCGCCAGGCGGTGATGGATCGCGAGCTGGCGGCTCGCCAAGAGGTGGAGAAGCTCCAGTCCTTGCGGTCTGCTGAGGCCCAGGCAGTCTGGGACTTTATTGCCAAGGCGGGGTCCGCCTTGGCTCCTCTTGGCTTCAGCCCTGTGCAGGTGGAGGCTCCGGCGCGGCCGATGTCCGAAGCAATCCCGGAACTTGAGTCCATCGGCGGCGAGCTGGGTCGGCTCGAAACAGTGATCACCGACGAGCTTGAAGCGGAAGGTCGGGGCCTTGCGAAGGAGGTCGCTATGCACGTTCTGTCGTGCTTCCTGAGCCGAGACCCTTCCTTTTCTCTGGGTCCAGTCCGTTTAGGACCCGTCGCCGATCGGGTGGAAGCTGCCAGGGCCGAGGCCGAGGACTTGGCCGCCCTCATGGCCTCCAGGTTTCATCGGGAGTCCGGGGACTCTTAGGCATCTGCCCCCGCGGCCACAGGGCCCTGTACTTCCTTTTTTATTTTTGTTGAGTCTGTAGCCCAGCTTATGGAGCCTTTGTATGAATAGACTCCTGTTTCTTTCTGTGTCTGTGTCGGTACCCGCGATATGGTGTACCCCCGCGCACAGGGGAAAATGCCTAAGGATCTCGCCCTTCTCCACAGGGAAAGCTCCGGAGGCGTCACGTGTATAGTGGGGCCGGACCTCTCTCCCCTCGGAGGAGAGCTCCGGGCTCGCCACGTGGCCTACAGCAGCGAGACCTCCCCCCTCCATGGGGAGAGCTCCGAAGGTGCCACATGTCCCGCGGGGCCAGACCTCCCCCTCCTCAGAGGAGAGCTCCGGACCCGCCACGTGGCCGACAGAAGCCGAACCTCCCCCCTCTGCGGGGGAGAGGTCCGAAGGCTCCATGTGTCCTGCGGGGACGGACCTCCCCCTCCTCAGAGGAGAGCTCCGGGCCCGCCACGTGTCCAGCAGACAGCGCTGCCTGCCCCCGAGCGGTAGGCAGCGGGCATAAAGACGCCCCATACCTTGCCCGTACAAGGTATTCAAGGCCCGCGCCTTCCCAAGACACGGAGACGTGGAGCACGCCTCTGTCAGGTGCCGTTGCGCCCAGTCGCATCACAGACTGGCGCGCGGTGTCAGAACCTGCCAGCCAATAAACACAGCGACAAGACATCCCCTGCCGCCTCCGCCGTCATCAACCACTATGACTAGCGTGCGGCATGGGCAGGGCAGCAAGACAAAGACTCAAAAGCCTTCGCCAGAGACAACTACCAGCATAACTGCGGATACGATAGTGTCGAAGTGTTCAGTCGACACTTCCCCCAGGCCTGCACTGGGCAGCCCACGGAGGTTCTTTTTTCGGTGGGGCTAGTCTCTAGCGGAGAGCTTGCGCAGATGTACGAGTTAGTAAGAGCTTGACACGGCGAGTTTTACGTGGTTCAGGCCGCCGGAGCATAAAACCCTACGTCCACGGCGAGCTATGGAGCTCGCTGTATTGCTTGCTGCTAAGGACCGGAGGCCTGAGCTCGGGGGTGAGTTACAGCTTGAGAGTGTATGGCTAGCGTATGAGTTGGAAAGTGCGAACCCTTGCTATCGACGCCTACCCGAGCCTTTTATAGTCCAAGGATCGGGCAGCGTACAAGGGGGGCCGGGACCCGACAGGTGGTCCTGGGAAGATTGTCTATCATGTACCGTATCTGCAGTTATGCCGGTAGTTGCCTCTGGTCGAAGGCTTCTGAGTCTTCAACTTGCCGCCCTGCCCATGCCGCATGCTAGTCGTAGTGGTTGATGACGGCGCAGGCGGCATGGGATGTCTTGTCGTGGTGTTTATTGGCTGGCAGGTTCTGACACCGCGCGCCAGTCTGTGATGCGACTGGGCGCAACGGCACCTGACAGAAGCGTGCTCCGCGTCTCCACGTATTGGGAAGACACGGGCCTTGAATACCTTGTACGGGCAAGGTATGGGGCGTCTTTACGTTCGCTGCCTATCGATCGGAGCAGGCAGCGTCGTTCTGCTGCTACGTGGCGGGCCCGGAGCCCTTCTCAGAGGAGAGAAGGGTCAGTCCCGCGGGGCACGTGGAGCCTCCGGACCTCTCCCCGCGGAGGGAGAGGCTCGGCTTCTGTTGGCCACGTGGCGGGCCCGGAGCTCTCCTCTGAGGAGAGGGAGGTCCGGCCCCGCTGGACACGCGGCGCCTTCGGACCTCTCTCCCGCGGAGGGGGAGGTCCTGCTTCTGTATGCCACGTGGCGGGCCCGGAGCTCTCCTCTGAGGAGAGGGAGGTCCGGCCCCGCCGGACGCGTGGCGACTTCGGAGCTCTCCCTGCGGAGAAGGGCGAGTTCCTTTTGCATTTTACCCTGTGCGCGGGGTACCCCATATCTCAGGTACCGACAGTGGCCCCCGGGCCCATCTCAGGGGAGATAGCGAGCCTGAGGTGGGGCCTCCGTCTCTTCCGATCCGCGCACTTTCTCTAAGTCCCGCATTGACCGCTGCCGGAGCACGAACGGCCGTGGGGTTGTGGGAGTGTGCGCTCACTTGATAGTTGCTTTTACTGCGGCGGTTCCCAAGACTGCCACTTCTGCACGTTGCGGCACTTTCTTCGGGAACCGCCGAAGTGCCTTGCCGGCTCACCTTCTCAGGAGACTGACTCCTTGACCCCACCGCTTCAGTTAGGCGGTTTGGGTCCACCCGTCATCGGCACTCGGTCTAGGAACCGAAGCGGTTGCCGATGCGGGGTATTCGAAGAGTTCCGAATCGCTTGGAATTGCACCCGGGAAGTTTTTAGACGGTGTCTTACCCACATTGCAGCTTCCCTTCGCACTTCTCTGCGTTTCTTCTCGGACTCTTGTGCTTTTGTTCTCTTGCCCTTGAGTTCTCCCTCGCCATGGCTTCCAACCCGCCACCCGAGAAGAAGCGCGCTCGATCTCCTCCAGCAGCGGCGTCTATGCCAAGTCGGGATTCTGGGGTGCCTGACACTCCCTCCGGTGGCGACTCGAAGAGGCCCCGGGCTGATGCGCTGGGGGAGCTTCTGGGGCGTCCCCTGTTCCGCCAGTTCAAGCGACCGCGGAGCGGCCGTCAGTGACGGTAGCGGGCCCTGGGAGTCCTACCCTGGCTCGGAAGTCGGGGTTCAGAGCCCGCTGGAGTATCCGCGCTTCCCGGCCATCCCCGACTTGCGGGGAATCTGTGCCGCTGTGCTCGGAGCCAGGGTCAACTGCCGCGTCCCCTAGGCCAGCGCGAACTTCTCCTGTTCCGGTGTGCCCGGACTCCGCGGCTGCGTCATCTCTTCCTGTCGAGACTGCCACCGTGGCCCCCAAGACAGTGCAGGTCGACCCTGCTCTAGGCGGCCCGGCCTTTTCTCCAGCACCGCCTTCCCCGGCTCGCCCTTCTCCTCAGATCAAGGAGCCAGAAGCTGAAGAGAGCCCGGCTGGCCCGGCTGCCGGGGCCTCGGAGCCAATTTCTCCTGATCGGCGTCTCGTCTCGGTTGCTGGTGCGTCGACTCCCCTTGAGAATGAGGTAATGGAGGAGGTCGGGGGACTGCCCCGGCCTCTGTCGCTCCATTGCCCCTGGCGGATGCCTTTGCGCTTGCCGAGATGAGCATTCGGCAGGTCTTGGCTGCACTACGTCGCGAGCGGGAGGAGTATACGGCTGAACGAGATCGCCTCCTCACCTGGGGGAACCTTTTGCGGGAGAGGACCGCGAAGGTTAAGAGCGAGCTCGACTCCAGGCGGGAGCTGCTCGACTTCAGGGAAGTGCTCCTCGACCGGATGAAGCGGGCTGTCGACCGCATGGACACCCAACCGCGGCGGATCAACAGGGAGGCTCTGGAGGCACACGCCCGGGCCGAAGAGAGCCTCTCTGCTGCTGTGGAGATACGGCAGCGGTTGGAGCGCTGTGAACTCGCCGTTGAGGAACGGGAGCGTTCCATGACAGCTGAGGCGGAGAGGGTCGCCGCGCAGCTGGCGGCGGGCGAGGATGACCTTCGAGCTCGGATCGAGGAGCTGGAGATCCTGAAGGCAGACCTCGACTTGAGGGAGGAACAGGTCTCCCGTGATCGCCGGGCGGTCTTGGACCGGGAGTTGACCGCCGACTTCAAGGCCGCTGAGTTGGAGCAGCTCGCCAAGACTCTCCACCTCCGGGAGAGCTCCCTGGCAGCCAAGGAGAAGGAATTCTCCGAGAGGAACCTGGAGGCTCTGCAGGCGGCCCGCCGCGAGGTGGGGGAGCTTTCGGTCTTGCGGTCCTCCGAGGCTCTTGCGGTCTCGAGCTTCGTGGATCGAGCGGGGTCCGCCCTGATCCCTCTTGGCTTCAGTCCGGTGAGGGCCGCGGCCCCTGCGTTGGAGGTGATCCCCACGCTGGAGTCGATCGGCGCCATGCTGGACATGCTAGACTCGGTGGTCGCCAGCGAGCTTGAGGCCGAGGGGCGCGGCCTAGCCTTAGAGATCGCCTCACATGTGCTGGCATGCTTTAAGAGCCGCGACCCCTCTTTTTCGCTAGAACCAGCGAGAGAGGGCCCAGCCGCAGAGCGGGAGCAAGCTGCCAGGGCAGAAGTCGAGGATGTGGCCGCCCTTGTAGCCGCAAGGTTCCGGTGGGAGCCGGGAGGTCCTTAGGACTTGTTTCTCCCTTTTTATCGAGTCTGTAGTCCAGCTCATGGAGCCTCGCTTAGATCGACTCTTTTAGATATCTGTGTCTGTGATGCTTTTTCTCTCCTTCTTGGATTTGCCTGACTGAGTCTTTAGCTCCGCAAGGTACTCAGAGACCATCTCCAATCTCGGAGCTCCGCATAGACACCTTCCCCGTGTCCTAACCGTGTTAGGGGCCCCCGGGGGTCTCCGGATCTCGCCCCATGGGGAGCTCCAAGTCTGCCTGCCACGTGGCGGGTCCGGAGCCCCTCCTTAAGAGGCTGGAGCTCCGGCCATGCTGGACACGTAGGGCTTTCAGAGCCCTCCCACCGGGGGGGGGGAGGTCCGGTCTCTGCCCGCCACGTGGCGAGCCCAGATCCCTCCTCAAGGGAGGTGAGAGTTCCGGGCCTGCTGGACACGTGGGGCCCCCGGGTCCTGCCCCTGCTGGAGGGGCAGGTCCCGGTCCTTCCAGTCCTAGGCCGGAGTAGTTGGTAGCTCCTTTCCCCCTGCTTCATGCAGTCCCTGTTGCCGTAACCTGGAGGTCCTGCACACAGGCAGAGGAAACGTAATTCTCCTCGGGGGGTCCTCCCCTCCCGTCTCCTAGTCTTATCCGTCTTACGATCCTGATCCACTATACGGGGCTTGGGCAATTCTGTGCACGAGGCGCCGGAGCTCCGGCTCCCTCCGAGGTCCGGGTACGGCCGTCCGATCCCTAGTACCGGGCCATGCGCTGGGGAAGCAGAGTGCACGTGCTTTGGGTTCATGACCAGGCAAAACGGTTGTACTCCCCTGTACCTCCGGAGGGCAGGATGCGCATGCTTTGGGCTCATGGCCGGCTAAGCTGGATACGCACCCTGGACCCCCCATGCACAACGCAGGCCTTTCCTCGAGGTAACCAACTGGCACCGCAACACCTGACTGGGGGAGGCCCGAGAGACTCACTCGGCCATCGGCAGGTGCCTCTAGCGCAGCCGCCTTCGGTAGGATAGCGAATGCCGACTATAGATGAGCGCAGGAGAGGGGGAGCTAGATGTACGATGAACATACATAGATAGTGCGATCATAAAAATTAATGCATAATTTAAATGAGCGCATGAGGGAGAGCTAAGTAGAACAGGTCTCTGTATTCGTGCCCATAGATGGAATTCTGGCTGTACATGGAGGCAATGTTCCGCCTCGTCTACAAGGGAAGCAAGACTCTACGCGCTTAGGGTCGGAACCAGGCTAAACTGGACGTAGTCCTGTACCGTCCCATGAGACTTAGCTGCCCCAAGCTCGATTACTAAATTCTATGGGATCCATTACAGAAGGGAATAACCCTGTTCTACTGATGCTCAGGAAGTAGGACTTACAGTGTTGCTTCATGGCAAGGTTTTTTGGGAATGGATCCCACTCTCGGTTGAAAGGCATGTGTACTTGGGGCGGCAGCTTTCATGATTCGGAAGGGACCTTCCCTGCTGGGGGAGAGCTTATGGGTCCTTCTTGGAATAGAGTGTGCCGCTACACCAGGTTGCCCTCCTGCAGGCCCCCGACGCGTTTGGTTCTTTGGCGGTAGTGCTTAGAGCATTAGCCGAGACCGCGCGTTGTGGGGTGTTCCCTGCAGCCGAGTCTTGTCGACGAGGTTATTATCTTCGCGCTGGATCAGGTCCTTCGCGGCTTCTCCTGGGGGCCCCCTGGGAGTTCTCCCCTGCTGGCTAAGGCCTTCAAGGGGTAGGTAGGCCCGGGCTCGTCATGGATGACCTAAGGCATCTTCCCCTTCTGGTGAGGCCTTCAAGGGGTTGACAGACCGTAGGCGGCTCCCGAGAGGTATGTTCGAGGCACGGAGGCGCGCCGCAGTTGGATAACGCCCTGGCCCGTCACCGTCAGAACTGGAGTCCTCACCGTCATTGTGACACCCTCATCCCGGGTGTCAGCATATGTTCATGATTTATGAAGAAGAAAAACATTTTTAGAAAAGAAGGAACAGAGACAAGTATCAAAAAGATAGCCAATAATGCTCTCCGAGAGCGCCGAAGGCAACTTCCACGACCAGCAGACCACGTGGCGCGTTCGGAGCTCATCCCCGAAGAGATTGGAGAGGTCCGACGCTAAATTGGCTACGTGGCAGGCTCGGGGGTCACCTCCGCAACTGGAAAGAGGTCCGACCCTATGAGACACGTGCTGCCGCGAAGATAAGCCTCTGCGGAAGAAGCAAAGGCATTTTTTTTAGGACACGTGTCATCCACGGAGCTAGTCCTCGCGGAAGTCAAAGGACCAGTCGCACGGGATATGTGTTAATTTCGGAACCCATCTCCGAGAAGTCCGGATCTATTGAACACGTGTCACCACCAGAGCTTATCTCCGGGGGTCCGTCGCTGCTGAACACGTGTCGACCTCGAGGCATGTCCATGAGGGAAGGAAAGGCGGAAAGACCGGCACCCACACGTGGCGTGCGCAGAGCTCACCTCGGAAGAAGAGGGAGGTCTCGATCGATTGACACGCGGCACGACCGGAGCTTGTCTCTGCGGACGAGGAGATACCAGGCCCGGAGGACACGTGGAGCTTCCGGAGCTCATCGTCACGGAGGTAACGAGTTTTGGAGCGACTGTTACGCGTAAGGACACCGGTACGCAACGGAAACCGATCTAAACTCCACGATGTTACCAAAGATAAGATGTTAGGATCCAACAAAGATCTGAATAAGACTCTTATTCGAGATACAATCAGATTAGGACTCTTCTCTTCCCGATTATAAATAGAACCCAAAACCTCTGGCCGAAACCACGAACTTCTCTTTCAACTACTGAGCCGGCGACTTAGCGCTCTAGCCCTAACTCGCCGAGCAAAACATCGCAGAAAGCACAACAAGGGAGATCATCGGAGAAGAACCAAGCGGTCTGAGGAGGGCCTCGAAGACAAGAAGAGCGTGAGGTAGGACTTCAATACCACCTTACGACATCATGTTGTTCATCTCTTTGCATCTGTTCTTCGATTCCTTTCGAACAGAAGCCTTTTCGTGGACCGATCACTCGATGATCAGTTTGATCTAAAAAAAGATCATCGCCACGACCACCTTTGATCCGAACACCTCTGACCATGCAAACCATGCAAGAATACGTACAGATCAATCTAATGAAACTAATCATAGGATAGCATGCATGTGCATCATCGCATCTAGTTTAGGATTTTGTGCATGATATTGATTGCTGTGAATCTTGTATGCACGTAAATCCTACATAGCAGGACAGGTTCAGGAAGCTGTCTACGACGAATTACAGCAACCAGGTTTTGAGAATCAAGAACAACCGGAACCGCAAGAACAAGGCAAGTGCTCCTTGACCAAGTTGATCCTATGTTTTGGGTAAAACTAATTTGTTTTTCGAAAAGGTGTGTATGCTGAGTCAAACATGATGGGAAAACCCTTCTTATAGGAGTTTACTAGTTTTGATTAAACCACCCTTGTCACCTGGAAAGTTTTATGAGTCGGGTATGGTTTTTATTTTATGCTTCGCTGAGTCCATGGGATTGGGAAGCGAGATAGATGTGTCTAGCTAACTGCACTCATAATAATAATGAGAAACTCATGTTAATAATGAACATGGATCGGAGGGGGATCTAGGCAAGCCTGGGTTGGTGTATGAGGTAGCATGAGATGGTGGTTTTGCTTGCTGTAGATCTAAGGACCGGTTCATGCTTGCACATGCCAGGATAACAGTGCCACCATAAGGCCAAGTATGGGTGCGGCTTAGCTGAGTAATTAGGTAAGTTGCTAGAGTGTTATGGACTGAGGAAGGCGCGGCGAATGGGAGTCGAGTGAGGACTGCCCTGGGAACTGCATGGCACAAGAGGGGGCACGTGGGTGGGAGAATTGGAGATTCTAGCCTGCCGGTGAAACCTTAGTGAGTCCATACATCTAGTAACCCCTTTGTAAAGGCTATTTTGTGATCTCTTGACCATACACCGACGGATGTGTACTGGTATAATGGAGGTTCTGCAGTCGCCGACGGGTGACGAAATCACAAACTTGTGGGTAAAGAGGTGCAAACTCTGCAGAGTCAAAAACTATCATGATAGCCGAGCTTACGGTTACGAGCACCTGGCTAAACTGCCATGATTAGATGGGATGATTACTGGGATGGTTATTGGAATGGTTATTGGGAAGGTTATTGGTTATGTTTATTGGTTATGGTTTGGTTTGGGACTGTTAAGTCCGGGAGATGAGATGGTTGCATGACTGATGGGTCATGACATGAGATTGGTCTCAGTGCGAGACAAGGTTGTTTTATGAGGTGAGATGGTAGTGAATACGAGGAGGTATTCGTGAGTATGAGTAAAGGATTGGTTAATGTTCGGATGGAACACGGGAAGTGATGGAGGTATGTTGGTAATTCAATACATGCTGGGACTACATTCATCTGAAGTTGAGTTGCTGTTTCATCACGGTTTTATAAATCTGCTTTTCTGCAAATAAGCCTTTTGTACCTACCTTGTTTATGAGCTGCATATCATGTGTTATTCCCGCACTTGCTGAGTACATCATTGTGCTCAAACTTGCATTATTATTTCTTCATCAACAGCAAGAGAAGACTACTATGAAGACCGAGTAGAGCATTATGGCGTGTGATCTGTTCTCAACCTTGCCTGTGGAGGGAATAGAGATGGAGCCACTTCTGCTTAGTTTTGCTTCCGCATTAGTTTTTGCTTCCGCATTTAAATAAGATTTCCGCTGCGTAGAAATAAGGACTTCCGCTGTGAGCATGAGTCCAAGACTCATGAGGTGTTGTAATAAACTATGTTATTCGTGGTAATATATAATCTGAATTCAGTTTGTGGAACGTATGTGTATGTGTGATAAATATCCTGGGCACACATATGCATTAGTTCTCGATTCCGTGGTTTTCCACAGAATTGAGGGCGTCGCAGATTGGTATCAGAGCCACGGGTTGACAGTAGGTTACACGCCTAGATAGGAACCTTAGATTGGTATTAGAATCACGGGTTAACAGCAAGTTATACCCCTAAATAGACGCTACGCGGACCAAATGAAGCATCCTAGGATGAATAGCTTAGATTGGCCTTGAAACCACCTTGACATAGGAAACCATCCTTGAATAGGAGTTGAGTGGGCCCTTGTGATGATTATTTGTGAATATGTGCTTAGTGTGAGTTGTGGGACGTCTTAAAAACGTTGTCCATATCCACACGTAAGAAGAAAGAGGAGTGAAATGCTTCGACACTTGATCACATCCTCATAGGGACTAATATATATAGCCCAACTCCCCTTGATGCATATAGTTGAAAGGACCTATCTAACCTTCTATTCTATTTCGTTCCACCTCACAGATGGTGAGAGGAAACGCCAGCCGAAGGAACGTCCAGGAAGATGACCACGAGGAAATTCCTTCTAACCCCGGAGCTGGCGAAAACAACCTAGAAAGGTTGATGGCTGTCGATGTGTTCGGTCGACACTTCCCCCAGGCCTGCACGGGGCAGCCCGCAGACGTTCTTTTTTCGGAGGGGCTAGTTCCTAGCGGAGAGCTTGCGCGGATGGACGAGTTAGTGAGAGCTTGACACGGCGAGTTTTACGTGGTTCAGGCCGCCGGAGCGTAAAACTCTACGTCCACGGCGAGCTATGGAGCTCGCTGTATTGCTTGCTGCTCAGGGCCTGGGGCCTGAGCTTGGGGTGAGTTACAGCTTGAGAGCGTATGGCTAGCGTATGAGTTGCAAAATGCGAACCCTTGCTATCGACGCCTACCCGAGCCTTTTATAGTCCAAGACTCGGGCGGCTTACAAGGGGAGCCGGGACCCGACAGGTGGTCCTGGGAAGATTGTCCGTTATCTACCGTATCTGTAGTTACGCCGGTAGTTGCCTCTGGTCGAAGGCTTCTGAGTCTTCATCTTGCCGCCCTGCCCATGCCGCATGCTAGTCGTAGTCGTTGATGACGGCGCAGGCGGCATGGGATGTCTTGTCGCGGCGTTTATTAGCTGACAGGTTCTGACACCGCGCGCCAGTCTGTGATGCGACTGGGCGCAACGGCACCTGACAGACGCGTGCTCCGCGTTTCCGCGTCTTGGGAATACGCGGGCCTTGAATACCTTGTACGGGCAAGGTATGGGGGCGCCTTTCCGCCCCCTGCCTACCACTCGGGGGCAGGCAGCGTCGCTCTGCTGCCACGTGGCGGGCCCGGAGCCCTTCTCAGAGAAGAGAAGGGTCAGTCCCGCGGGGCACGTGGCGCCTTCGGACCTCTCTCCCGCGGAGGGGGAGGTCCGGCTCCTGCTGGTCATGTGGCGGGCCCGGAGCTCTCCTCTGAGGAGAGGGAGGTCCGGCACCGCTGGACACGCGGCGCCTTCGGACCTCTCTCCCGCGGAGGGGGAGGTCCGGCTTCTGTATGCCACGTGGCAGGCCCGGAGCTCTCCTCTGAGGAGAGGGAGCTCCTGCCCCGCCGGACGCGTGGCGCCTTCGGAGCTCTCCCTGCAGAGAAGGGCGAGTACCTTAGGCATTTTACCCTGTGCGCGGGGGTACCCCATATCTCAGGTATCGACAGTGGCCCCCGGGCCCATCTCGGGGGAGATAGCGAGCCCGAGGTGGGACCTCCGTCTCTTCCGATCCGCGCACTTTCTCTAAGTCCCGAATTGACCGCTGCCGGAGCACGAACGGCCACGGGGTCGTGAGAGCGTGCGCTCACTTGATGATTGCTTTTACTGCGGCGGTTCCCAAGGCTGCCACTTCTGCACGTTGCGGCGCTTTCTTCGGGAACCGCCGAAGTGCCTTGCCGGCTCATCTTCTCAGGAGACTGACTCCTTGACCCCACCGCTTTAGTTAAGCGGCTTGGGCCCACCCGTCATCGGCATTTGGTCTAGGAACCGAAGCGGTTGCCGGTGCGGGATATTCGAAGAGTTCCGAATCGCTTGGAATTGCACCGGGAAGCTTTTTAGAGGGGGTCTTACCCACATTGCAGCTTCCCTTCGCACTTCTCAGCGTTTCTTCTTGGACTCTTGTGCTTTTGCTCTCTTGCTTTTGAGTTCTCCCTTGCCATGGCTTCCAACCCACTGCTAGAGAAGAAACGCGCTCAATCTCCTCCAGCAACGGCGTCGGTGCCATGTCGGGATTCTGAGGTGCCTGACACTCCCTCCGGTGGCGACTCGAAGAGGCCCCGGGTTGATGCGCTGGGGGAAGCCTCTGGGGCGTCCCCTGTTCCGCCAGTCCAAGCGACTGCGGAGCGGCCGTCGGCGACGGTTTCGGGCTCTGGAAGTCCTACCCCGGCTCAGAAGTCGGGGTTCAGAGCTTGCTGGAGTGTCCGCGCTTCCCGTCCTTCCCCGTCTTGCGGGGAATCTGTGCCGCAGCGTTCGGAGCCAGGGGCAACTGCCGCGGCCCCCAGGCCAGCGCGAACTTCTCCTGTTCCGGTGTGTCCGGACTCCGCGGCGGCGTCGTCTCTTCCTGCCGAGACGGCCACCACGGCCCCCAAGCCGGCGCAGGTCGACCCTGCACTAGGCGGCCCGGCCTTTTCTCCAGCACCGCCTTCCCCGGTTCACCCCTCTCCTCAGATCAAGGAGCTAGAAGCTGAAGAGAGTCCGGCAGGCCTGGCTGCCAGAGCCTCGGAGCCAGCTTCTCCTGATCGGCGTCTCGTCTCAGTTGCTGGTGCGTTGGCTCTCCCTGAGGACGAGGTAATGGAGGAGGTCGGGGGGACTGCCCCGGCCTCTGTTGCTCCATTGCCTCTGGCGGATGCCTTCGCGCTTGCCGAGACGAGCGTTCGGCAGGTCTTGGCTGCATTAGGTCGCGAGCGGGAGGAGTATACGGTTGAACGGGATCGCCTCCTCACCTGGGGGAACCTTTTGCGGGAGAGGACCGCGAAGGTTAAGAGTGAGCTCGACTCCAGGCAGGAGTTGCTCGACTTCAGGGAAGCGCTCGTCGACCGGATGAAGCGGGCTGTTGACTGCATGGACACCCAATCGAGGCGGATCAACAGGGAGGCCCTGGAGGCACGTGCCCGGGCCGAAGAGAGCCTCTCTGCTGCTGTGGAAATACGGCAGCGGTTGGAGCGCCGTGAACTCGTCGTTGAGGAGCGGGAGCGTTCCGTGGCAGCTGAGGCAGAGAGGGTCGCCGCGCAGCTGGCTGCGGGCGAGGATGACCTCCGAGCTCGGATGGAGGAGCTGGAGATTCTGAAGGCAGACCTCGACTTGAGGGAGGAACAGGTCTCCCATGATCGCCGGGCGGTCTTGGACCGGGAGTTGACCACCGGCTTCAAGGCCGCTGAGTTGGAGCGGCTAGCCAAGACTCTTCACCTTCGGGAGAGCTCCCTGGCAGCCAAGGAGAAGGAATTCTCCGAGAGGAACCTGGAGGCTCTGCAGGCGGCTCGCCGCGAGGTGGAGGAGCTCTCAGCCTTGCGGTCCTCCGAGGCTCTTGCGGTCTCAAGCTTCGTGGATCGAGCGGGGTCCGCCCTGATCCCTCTTGGCTTCAGTCCGGTGAGGGCCGCAACTCCCGCATTGAAGGTGGCGGAGGTGATCCCTGCGTTGGAGTCGATCGGCGCCAAGCTGGACAGACTCGACTCGGTGGTCGCCAGCGAGCTTGAGGCCGAGGGCCGCGGCTTAGCTTTAGAGGTCGCTTCGCATGTGATGGCATGCTTCAAGAGCCGCGATCCCTCTTTTTCGCTAGAGCCAGTGAGAGAGGGCCCAGCCACGGAGCGGGAGGAAGCTGCCAGGGCTGAAGTCGAGGATGTGGCCGCCCTTGTAACCACAAGGTTCCGGCGAGAGCCGGGAGGTCCTTAGGACTTGTTTCTCCCTTTTTATCGAGTCTGTAGTCCAGCTCATGGAGCCTTGCTTAATTTGACTCTCTTGGATACTTGTGTCTGTGATGCTTTTTCTCTCCTTCTTGGCTTTGCCTGGCTGAGTCCTTAGCTCCGCAAGGTACTCAGAGGCCATTTCCAATCTCGGAGCTTTGCACAGACACCCTCCCCGGGTCCTAACCGTGTTAGGGTCTCCCGGAGGTCTCCGGATCTCGCCCTATGGGGAGCTCCCGATCTGCCTGCCACGTGGCGGGTCCGGAGCTCCTTCCTAAGAGGCGGGAGCTCCAGCCATGTTGGGCACGTAGGGCTTTCGGAGCCCTCCCACCAAGGGGGAGGTCCGGCTTCCGCCCACCGTGTGGCGATCCCGGAGCCCTCCTCAAGGGAGGGGAGAGTTCCGGGCCTGCTTGACACGTGGGGTCCCCGGGCCCCGCCCCTGCTGGAGGGGCAGGTCCCGGTCCTTCCAGTCCCAGGCCGGAGTAGCTGGTAGCTCCTTTCCCCCTGCTTCATGCAGTCCCTGTTGCCGTAACCTGGAGGTCCTGCACACAGGCAGAGGAAACGTAATTCTCCTCGGGGGGTCCTCCCCTCCCGTCTCCTAGTCTTATCCGTTGTATGGTCCTGACCCGCTATACGGGGCTTGGGCAATTCTGTGCACGAGGCGCCGGAGCTCCGGCTCCCTCCGAGGTCCGGGTACGGCCGTCCGATCCCTAGTACCGGGCCATGCGTTGGGGAAGCAGAGTGCACGCGCTTTGGGTTCATGACCAGGCAAAGCGGACGTACTCCCCTGGACCTCCGGAGGGCAGGATGCGCATGCTTTGGGGTCTGGGCCGGCTAAGCTGGATACGCACCCTGGACCCCCCATGCACAACGCTGGCCTTTCCTGGAGGTGACCAACTGGCACCGCAACACCTGACTGGGGGAGGCCCGAGAGACTCACTCGGCCATCGGCAGGTGCCTCAAGCGCAGCCGCCTTCGGTAGGATAGCAAATGCCGACTATGGATGAGCGCAGGAGAGGGGGAGCTAGATGTACGATGAACATACAGAGATAGTGCGATCATAAAAATTAATGCATAATTTAAATGAGCGCATGAGAGAGAGCTAAGTAGAACAGGTCTCTGTATTCGTGTCCATAGGTGGAATTCTGGCTGTACATGGGGGCAATGTTCCGCCTCGTCTACAAGGGAAGCAAGACTCTACGCTCTTAGGGTCGGAACCAGGCTAAACTGGACGTAGTCCTGTACCATCCCTTAAGACTTAGCTACCCCAAGCTCTGTTCCTAAATTCTATGGGGTCTATTACAGAAGTGAATAACCCTGTTCTACCGATGCTCAGTAAGTAGGACTTACAGTGTTGCTTCATGGCAAGGATTTTTTGGGAATGGATCCCACTCTCGGTTGAAAGGCATGTGTACCTGGGGCGGCAGCTTTCATGATTCGGAAGGGACCTTCCCTGCTGGGGGAGAGCTTATGGGTCCTTCTTGGAATATAGCGTGCCGCTTCACCAGGTTGCCCTCTTGCAGGCCCCCGTCGCGTTTTGTTCTTTGGCGGTAGTGCTTAGAGCATTATCCGGAACCGTGCGTTGTGGGGTGTTCCCTGCAAGCCGAGTCTTGTCGAGGTTGTTGTCTTCACGCTGGATCAGGTCCTGCGCGGCTTCTCTCGGGGGCCCTCGGGGAGTTCTCCCCTTCTGGCTAAGGCCTTCAAGGGGTAGGTGGACCCGGGCTTGCCTTGGATGACCTAAGGCGTCTTCCCCTTCTGGCAAGGCCTTCAAGGGGTTGACGGACCTTAGGCGGCCCCCGAGAGGTATGTTCGAGGCACGGAGGCGTGCCGTAGTTGGCTAACGCCCTGGCCCGTCACCGTCGGAACTGGAGTCCTCACCGTCATGCACCGTCTTTATGACACGCTGAGGCTCCTGGAACCCCACCTGGTGGGCAGCGGTGACTGGGGCATCGGCCTTCTGTTTGCCATCCCTCTGAGGGTAGGGCGGTGCTTCAGCCCTCTGCTGTCTTCCATTGCGGAAGCGCTCTGCGAGCCTCTGGATCTCCCAGCACTCGGCAGCAGTATGGTTGCAGGTGCCATGCACGGGGCATAGCCCGCCTTGGCCACTGTCTGGGGCCGGTGATTGCCGCTGCCTCTTGTCGGGACGTGGCCCCCGAGCTCCACTGGTCGTCGCAGCTGCGGCGACGGGGGCCGTGAATGGTGACTTCATCTTTCCACTCCCCCGGTTCTTGGTCTTCTTGCCACCCCCATAGGCAGCAGCACCGGACCCGGGCAGCCCTCCTGACTCAGGCATCGGCAGTGCGTGCCAGTTCCGCCCTTCAGCCGCTCTGGCGCACTTGTCCGCCAGGCTAAAGAGCTCCGAGACGTCGCGGACCTCTCTGGTCGCGAGCTTCTCAAGCATTTTCTCGTCCCGAACACCCTGTCGGAACGCCACCACCACAGAGGCGCTTTGGATATGTGGGATGGTGTTGCGCACCTGAGAGAACCGCTGGATGAAAGAGTGCAGCGACTCCCCAGGTTGTTGTTTGATGGCGTGGAGGTCAAGCTCCGTGCCGGGGCGGGTGTAGGAGCTGCCAAAGTTGGCGACGAACTGCCGGCAGAGCTCACCCCAGGAGGTTATGGACCCCTGAGGTAGATTCATGAGCCAAGATTGGGCTGGGCCGGTCAAGGCGACCGGGAAGTAGTTGGCCATGACAGCCTCGTCGCCTCCTGCAGCAAGTACGGCGGTGGAGTAGATATGGAGGAACTCCGCTGGGTTGACGCTGCCGTCCTACTTCTCGGGCAGGTGCGGGCGAAACTTGCGTGGCCACCTTGCGAAGCGAAGGTGGGGTGCAAGGGCCGCACATCCTGCACCTGCTGCTGCAGGTAATGGCGCTGCGAACATGTGGTTCGCACCTGGCACCGCGTATCCCGGCATGGGCAAGGCTGCACCATAGACCGGGGCCGCTACTTGCGGCGCATATGGTGGTGGCATATGCTGCGCAGCATATGCCTGGGGCGGGGCTCGCATGGCGAAGACCTGCCCTTCTGGTTGTGTCGAGGCCGACGACATGCTGTCGCCTGCCTCATGGTTGCGACGCCTTTCTCGGCGTCGCTCGAGGTACACCCGGGCGTCCTGCCCCAAGTGGCACCGTTCCAGTTCCCATCGCAGGTCCGTCGACAGGAGCCTGGAGGAGCTGGAATCCGCCGTTAGCCCGTCAACCGTGGGTGTGCGCGTCAGCGACACAGCCGGTTGCCCTGGCGCCGTCCTCGCCGAAACCGAGGGTTCGCGGCGGCGACGACGAGGCGGTCCACCTCGCGGACCCATTGCTGGGTCGCTGAATGGGGCGCATCCCCTGCAGGTGGGTTGCGCAGCAGCGCTCTTGCTGCAGCTAGCGCACCTCCATGGTGTACGCTCAGCGCTGCAGAAGATCTCACACTGGTCGGGCCTGCATAGCCGGAGTCGGCGTTGCCGGAGTCGGCTGCTGGCTACCAGCTTGTGCCGACACACTCCGTCCTGAGTGTGTCGACATGTACTCCCCGGTGGTCACGGTTCGCCATGAACGTGGGGGGGGAGAGTTTGCCGCTGAAGGAAGCTTGGTCATCTTTGTTGGCGGAAACTCGTCGCGCTAGGGGAAAAGACTCTTTCCTGGCGCGCCAAATGTCGAAGTGTTCGGTCGACACTTCCCCCGGGCCTGCACGGGGCAGCCCGCGGAGGTTCTTTTTTCGGAGGGGCTAGTTCCTAGCGGAGAGCTTGCGCGGATGGACGAGTTAGTGAGAGCTTGACACGGCGAGTTTTACGTGGTTCAGGCCGCCGGAGCGTAAAACTCTACGTCCACGGCGAGCTAAGGAGCTCGCTGTATTGCTTGCTGCTCAGGGCCTGGGGCCTGAGCTTGGGGGTGAGTTACAGCTTGAGAGCGTATGGCTAGCGTATGAGTTGCAAAATGCGAACCCTTGCTATCGACGCCTACCCGAGCCTTTTATAGTCCAAGACTCGGGCGGCTTACAAGGGGAGCCGGGACCCGACAGGTGGTCCCGGGAAGATTGTCTGTTATCTACCGTATCTGTAGTTACGCCGGTAGTTGCTTCTGGTCGAAGGCTTCTGAGTCTTCATCTTGCCGCCCTGCCCATGCCGCATGCTAGTCGTAGTGGTTGATGACGGCGCAGGCGGCATGGATGTCTTGTCGCGGCGTTTATTAGCTGACAGGTTCTGACACCGCGCGCCAGTCTGTGATGCGACTGGGCGCAACGGCACCTGACAGACGCGTGCTCCGCGTTTCCGCGTCTTGGGAAGACGCGGGCCTTGAATACCTTGTACCGGCAAGGTATGGGGGCGCCTTTACGCCCGCTGCCTACCACTCGGGGGCAGGCAGCGTCGCTCTGCTGCCACGTGGTGGGCCCAGAGCCCTTCTCAGAGAAGAGAAGGGTCAGTCCCGCGGGGCACGTGGCGCCTTCGGACCTCTCTCCCGCGGAGGGGGATGTCCGGCTCCTGCTGGCCACGTGGCAGGCCCGGAGCTCTCCTCTGAGGAGAGGGAGGTCCGGCCCCGCTGGACACGTGGCGCCTTCGGACCTCTCTCCCGCGGAGGGGGAGGTCCGGCTTCTGTATGCCACGTGGCGGGCCCGGAGCTCTCCTCTGAGGAGAGGGAGGTCCGGCTTCGCCAGACGCGTGGCGCCTTCGGAGCTCTCCCTGCGGAGAAGGGCGAGTACCTTAGGCATTTTACCCTGTGCGCGGGGGTACCCCATATCTCAGGTACCGTCAATGGCCATGCAAAACCAGCTTATGCAAACCATGATCCAAACTTTGGGTCAGTTGCAGGCCAACCAACACCCCGTTCCGGCACCACCGCCACCACCACCGCCGGCTCACAACAGGCTGGGAGAGTTCATGAGGACTCGACCACCCACCTTTGCTCAAGCAAGCGATCCAATGGAGGCCGATGATTGGTTGAAATCCATGGAGAAGAAGCTTGCCATTGTTCAGTGCAACGACCGAGAGAAGGTTCTCTTTGCGTCGCACCAACTGATGGGAGCAGCTGCTGAGTGGTGGGATGCCTTGAGCAACGCCCATGCCAACCCGGAGACAATCACTTGGACTGAGTTCAAGGAAAGTTTCCGCTCCCACTACATCCCTGTTGGCGTAATGATGCTCAAGAAGCAGGAGTTTGAAGGTCTCCGCCAAGGGCAGAAAAGTGTGAACGAAATGTCAACAAGTTTATACAACTGTCCCGGTATGCCCCCGAAGATGTCAACTTAGATCAGAGGAAGCAGTACCTGTTCATGAGAGGGTTGAACAATGAGATCCAAGTTCAGCTCCTCAACAATGACTACGTAAGCTTCCAGAAGCTGATTGATAAGGCTATTGTGGTGGAAAACAAGACCCGAGAGATCGAGCGTGAGTGCAAAAGGAAGATCGCATACCAGCCCCAAGGGAGCAACGTACGACCTAGATACATGCCCCCTGCACCGCAGTATGGATCGACCACTCCTACGTACCGCCCTGGTCAGCCACCACAGCAACGGCCCGTTGCACCGGCACCTCGTGTGCCCATGCCTCCTGCGCCACGGCCTAACAATGGTGCTCCTGTTCAAAACCCCCGCCCCAACATACCTGCTGCCGTAGGCAACAGGGCATGCTGTGCATGCGGGGAAGTAGGCCACTTCGCTAACCAGTGCCCGAAGAGAGGCCCTGGACAGCAAGGTAACGTGCCCAAGCAGAACCAGCGACCAAACGGAGGGGACAACCAAGGGAACCGTGGACCGCAGAACTATGCTCGTGGCCACGTTAACCATGTCACTGCTGAGGAAGCACAACAGGCTGAGGACGTTGCAATTGGTATGTTCCTTGCCAACTCCAACCCAGCCACCATTTTATTTGATTCCGGAGCATCGCATTCCTTCATATCATCCAAATATGTTGCCAAACATCATCTACCCGTATCCCACCTAGAATGTGCTATGTTAGTTAATTCTCCCGGAGGAGAAATGAGGACTAGTATAGTATGTCCTAAGGTAAGCCTTAAAATAAGGGGGGTAGACTTCCTTGCCAACCTTATTGTATTGGACTCCCACGGAATTGACATCATACTCGGAATGGACTGGTTAAGCAAGCACAATGGAGTAATCCAATGCGCTGAGAGAAGCGTGCAATTGACGAACGAACACGGTATCCGTGTCGAGTTTGAGTCAGCAACGCAAGCGACCGAATGAGCGGATCTGAACCATGTTGAAGGGGTAGCATTGGACAACATTCCAGTGGTTCAGGAATTTTCGGATGTGTTCCCGGAAGAACTTCCAGGTATGCCACCTGACCGGGATATTGAGTTTGCCATAGATTTGGTACCTGGAACTGTACCCATAGCTAAGAGACCATATAGGATGCCTGTCGGTACCTGAGATATGGGGTACCCCCGCACACAGGATAAAATGCCTAAGGTGCTCGCCCTTCTCCGCAGGGAGAGCTCCGAAGGCGCCACGCGTCTGGCGGGGCCGGACCTCCCTCTCCTCAGAGGAGAGCTCCGGGCCCGCCACGTGGCATACAGAAGCCGGACCTCCCCCTCCGCAGGAGAGAGGTCCGAAGGCGCCACGCGTCCAGCGAGGCCGGACCTCCCTCTCCTCAGAGGTGAGCTCCGGGCCCACCACGTGGCATACAGAAGTCGGACCTCCCCCTCCGCGGGAGAGAGGTCTGAGGGCGCCACGCGTCCAGCGGGGCCGGACCTCCCTCTCCTCAGAGAAGAGCTCCGGACCCGCCACGTGGCTGGAAGAACGGTGCTGCCTGCCCCCGAGCGGTGGGCAGCGGGCGTAAAGGCGCCCCTCACCTTGCCCGTACAAGGAATTCAAGGCCCGCGTCTTCCCAAGACGCAGAAACGCGGAGCACGCGCCTGTCAGGTACCGTTGCGTCCAGTCGCATCACAGACTGGCGCGTGGTGTTAGAACCTGACAGGCAATAAACGCCGCGACAAGACATCCCATGCCGCCTGTGCCGTTATCAACCACCACGACTAGCGCACGGCATGGGCAGGGCGGCAAAAGGAAGACTCAGAAGCCTTCGACCGGAGGCAACCACCGGCATAACTACAGATACGGTAGATAACAGACAATCTTCCCGGGACCACCTGTCGGGTCCCGGCTTCCCTTGTAAGCCGCCCGAGCCATGGACTATAAAAGGCTCGGGTAGGCGTCGATAGCAAGGGTTCACATTCTGCAACTCATACGCTAGCCATACACTCTCAAACTGTAACTCAACCCAAGCTCAGTGTGGGGACCACCCCGTGGTTCACCCACTCCAGGATCGCATAGGGTGGTGCCGTGCGATGCGGCACCCAACAGCACACACGAAAAGAATAAAGGATAACATACAAACTTTTATTTGATATACAACAGCGGAAGTCTTTTTACAAAACCTATTCATACAGCGGAAGTAATATACATATAAGGCCTCTCATCCTAGCTATGCAAAAGTGCAGCCGTCCAGCCCGGGGACGCTACACACTAGCAGCATGGAACCGGAGAATCACGGCGGCGTGCAGGGCTCCAGCTCGGCCATGTACCCCGACGGGGGCATCGCCTCGTCCTCGGAACCTTCCTCATAACTCTCACCTGCACACAGCTCAAATATTGCAACCGTGAGCACGAAGGCTCAGCAAGTCTTAACCGTCAACCCTAGGCATGGAACTCTACGTGCAAGGATGTATAAGGTAGGAGAGGTTTTTGCAAGAAAGACACGCCTATAAGTTGATCCTTACTTTCAGTTTTATAGCAGCAGATTCATGTGCCTTAGACAGCTCTCACATCGGAAGTCCACAATCAAACAAGAAACGCTTTTCCCCGATGTGGAGATGCCCAAAGCGGAATATAAACTTAATTAGCTCTATATCTACAACAATCAAGGTATTCAAGACATTAAGATCAATACAGCATTTTCAGTTGGCTTATTTCACTTCTTACTACGTCACAGCGCAGTGAACGAGCGGGTACTCAAATAACCGCGAGGGACGGTGATTGCAATCAAGACACACCCGGATAACACGTTGCATACACCCACTTTCAGAAGCGTGATTCCACACCCCTTCCTACTCTGTTGTATGCAACAACCTTTCAAAGGCAACCCAAATGCCGAACCGGTCCATCCGTAACGGGTAGGAGGTCCCCGCGTGGAGCGTGACTGTGCCCACCGGCAGATTTACACCTTGCTACCCTCAACCCACTCCTATTTACGGTTGGGTAAGCCTCGACACCCAGGTTAACCAATTACATCGGTTTCCTGGTTCCCATATGCCAGTATGCATCCGGTACTGTTCGATACTTGTCCAGCAGGGCCACACACGGACGGTCCTCAACCGACACCAACAGGGCTACGCACGTGAGACCTCTGCTCACTGCTTCCTATCCCCCCTGCTGGGTCTCATTTTCATAACTCAAGCCATTATCTACCTCTTTTCTTCCCGTGTGATAAGTACTATCTCGCGAGTAGCTTCCAACCACTCGACTTCTACCGAGTTCCTATACATTAGCATGGCAATCTCTACTCGTCGGTTTGTAAACTACCCAACCCTTTATAGGATTTAAAGAGGCTATGCAAGTGGTGTTTCAATCACCCTAACTCTAATGCAAACATTCGCCCTAGACATAAATGATACAAATAAAAACTTTATAAAAGGTACTTAAGTGCAAACCGGGGCTTGCCTTGTTGCGAGTTAAAGGGAAAGTCAGCTTCTGGTGGGAGGACGTCCAACGGCTCCGGCGTATCCTCAACTTCGGTCACTATTATGAAATGTAATAAAATATATGTATAAGTATTAAGGATTTATAAGAATTAGACTTCTACTCATAGCTACTGCTATTTAAAATCCTTAATTGGCTTTGGGATTTTTACAGTGGATACTAGACTCTCTAAGGATGATTTGAGCCAAATTTGGAGATATGTCATTGCACAATGTAGTATTTAAAATTCCTACAAGTACAATGCTTCTCTAAATTTTGAGCCCAAATCAGGAGCTTTGACATAGCTAATGGGGGAAGATCTGATTAGGGTAAGTCTCCATGGTTCCAACAAAATTTGTTCCACCATTTTTGGAGCTACCATCAGAGAGAGATGAATTTTCGAACATAGACAGGAGTTCTGAAAAAGCTTCTGTTTAAATTTGAATTTTCAAATAAAGGCTGAACTTGAGAAGGTAATCTGACCTAGCAAATGACCTCCAATGAAGCCCCAAATTTTTACTGGAGATCAGTATCTATGCAGAGGATTTGCTACCCAAATTTGGAAATATTTCACAAAGAATTGCTCCTGTAATAAATCCCTAAAGGATTTACTAAAAACAATTCTACAGAAATTCCTGGGCATTTTCATAGTCAAAATTTGGTTTCTCTGTGAAGTACTCCTCATGAGGAACCCAACAAAATTGGTCTCACTCTTTTTGGAGTTTTCTACACAAAGTTATGGCCTTGTAAAGATCAGCTAATTCCTGGAATTATTTCTCTAATAGAAACTTCAAATAATTGGGCTGGGCCCACTGGTTTAATTCGGACCAGTCAGATTTTAGCAACACCGGGGGCTACGGGGTTATTCCCGCGCAGCCGCACCAGATCCGGCGCCACAAACCGATCCTCGCGCGAACCCGGAGGCTGACCGGTGGGACCGGCCCTCCTTCGTCTTCCTCGCGCTGCCCGCGCCTTCCGCGGCGGCGCACGCCGGCGAGGCTCGCCGGGACGGGATTCCTGTGGTCCAAACTTCGTCAAACTCGCCGCCTGTGAGTTCTACACCGTGCTGAACACGATGGTGGGGTCGGGAGCCGATGACAATGGCCGGAAAGGTGCTTGCACCGGCGACCATGTCGAATCTTACTTCGGCGACCTCGCTCTCCCTCAACAGTGGGTCTTTCGGGCTAGGGTTGGCTCCAAAAGCACCAGTGTCCCATGGACATCCTCGACTCATAGCTCGCTCTCCCTGAAACCCACCGGAGAGGGGACCTCACCGGCGACCCGAGCCCGCAAAACTCCGGCGGTGACAAAAACTCGATACCTGGCATCTCTACTCGATTGTTTGAGCTGCTAGGACTTCGGGGAGATGCGCAAGCATGTGCTGGAGCTACTCTAAGCTCATCTAGCGCGGAGCTACCCCGAGCACAACGAATTTTTTGTTAGACCCGGCTCTATCCATCAGTGTACAGTTTGGGGAAACGGTGAAATTCTCGCCACCGGTTCTAGCAAACGCTAAACGGCCTCCGGCTACACGACCAGGACAGGTCTACGCACCTTTCTTGTATAGGAAGTCGGGGGAGAGGGTGGCCGGTTGCTGCTGTCGACGGAGAGCCGAAACGGCGAGGTCCGGGCACCTTGAAGCTTTGGCGCCAATCTGTGTTTCTCGAGCAGTTCGGACCGGCAAACCTCGAAGGGGCTTTGGCAAGGGCTAGAGCACGTCCAGGCGATGCTATTTGCTGTGGAGCGCTCGAGCAATCGAGCTTGGAGGCTGTGGTGTGATCGGAAGGAACGACGGCGGTGTTCTGGACGAAAGGAAACGGCGGGGGCGCGAGTTATAGCAGGGGAAGAAGGCAAACAGCTCCGGCGCACCCTTTGCCGTGATCCAACCGAGCCACCGAGGCAGCAGGAGGTGGCGCGGGCTCTCCCTCGGGCGCGGGTTCAACCGGGAGCTGGCGCGCTCCCGCTGTTCGACCGCCGTCGGCTGAGGCGGCAACTCCAGTGGGTGGCTGACAAATGGGTCCCACCTCCCCTCTTTGTTTAATCAACTTTTTCTGATATTTTCTCACCAGAAACTCAACATTAAAGACTTGACTTCAACCCCAAGTCATAGTTTGAATTTGCTGAATTCAAATAGTTTGAATTTGGGTGTGAAATTTGGATGTGGTTTGATTATTTGAATTTGAAAAGGAGTTTGAATTCTCCACTTTGTATTGCCTCAAAAATATAGCAAACCAGCTCCAAAATTTCCAATTTTTGGCATGACTGCTCATTCAAGGGTGGAGAACACATTTGTGAAACCAAATTTTCAAATTGAGGGAATTGGAATTTGAAACTGAATTTGAAATTCAGATTAGAGGGCTTCTCCTTTTAATCCCAAACAAATATTAAAACTCCTCCAAATGAGCTGAAATTTGGAAGGGTGAATATTTGGGTTATGAAGATCCAAGTTATGAATTTAGATCTCCATGTTTGGAAGTTTTGGAAAGTCTAAACCCTCACTTTGGACTTATACCATTATAATTCAAAGTTTTAATTCCCCTCATTTTCCATAAGTGCACATGAGCAGAATTTTCTTGCTACCACTTTTGGGGATTTTACATCCCTCCCCCCTTAAAAAGAATCTCGTCCCGAGATTCCAAAGGAAAAGCAAAGTGGGAAAACTTTACCGGGTATAGGATGATAGCAAGTCCGGATAATACGTGCGTAGATAATCCTCGCTTTCCCATGTCGCCTCATCAGCGGTATGGTTACTCCACAAGACCTTGTAGAACCCTAAGGTCCGGTTTCTTGTGGCACGAGTCTTTTCATCGATGATCCGGATTGGATACTCCGTGTACGTGAGGTCCGGGTGAAGAACTTCTATGTCTTCCGTGCGGATTTCAGCTGAGGGTTTGAGGCACTTCCGCAGTTGAGAGATGTGGAAGACATTGTGAATGCCTGCGAGAGACGCTGGTAACTCCAGGCGATAGGCTACGGGTCCGCATCTTTCAATGACGGCGAACGGACCAATGAACCGCGGCGCAAGTTTACCCTTCACTCCGAAATGATGAACTCCCTTCATCGGAGACACACGGACATAAACATGGTCCCCGATGTCGAAGTGGAGAGGGCGGCGTCTCTTATCCGCATAGCTCTTCTGACGAGATTGAGCAGCCTTGAGATTGGCTTGTATTACTCGCACTCGTTCTTCAGCTTCATTCACAAGTTCAATGCCGTAGATGACTCGCTCGCCGGACTCGCACCAGTTGAGAGGTGTGCGGCATTTCCGGCCGTAGAGAGCTTCATACGGCGCCATCTTGATGCTAGCTTGATAGCCATTGTTGTAAGAAACTCCGCCAACGGCAAATGATCGTCCCAATTCTTGCCGTGGTGGATGGCACACGCGCGTAGCATGTCTTCAAGCACTTGATTCACCCGTTCAGTTTGACCATCTGTCTGCGGGTGATATGCGGAGCTTCGGATCAGTTTGGTCCCCAATGATGCGTGCAGCTGTTCCCAAAACCGAGAGACAAACAGCGCACCGCGATCTGAAATAATGGAGCGGGGAACACCGTGCAAGCATAAGATTCTTGCAATATAAAGCTCCGCATATTGCTTGGCCACGTACTTTGTATGTACGGGGATAAAATGAGCCGACTTGGTTAGTCGATTGACTATCACCCAAATCGAGTCATGCTTGTGAGACGTGAGAGGTAGCCCGACTATGAAGTCCATGCTGATATCCTCCCACTTCCACGCCGGGGTGTTTAATGGTTGCAGCTGTCCGGCTTTACGCATATGGTCGGCCTTCACACGCCGACACGTATCACATTCGGATACGTATTTGGCGATCTCTCTCTTCATCCGCGTCCACCAAAACCTGGTTTTCAGATCCTGGTACATCTTGTTGCTGCCCGGATGAATAGAATACTTGGACAAATGAGCCTCGTCCAAGATTTTCTTCTGAAGCTTCATGTCACGGGGTACCACTATACGGTCTTTAAACCATAGAGTGTCGTTTTCATCTCTTCGGAAGCATATCATTTCGCCATTCTCCATCCTTCTCCGAATGTGCGACATCCCCATGTCTTTCTTCTGAGCTTCCATAAGGCCGTGCTCTTCTTGGCCCTCCTATCCCCTCTCTTATGGTTGGGATGAGAGCAAGATTATATAATGCCCCGTATGGAACCAAGTACAGACTCGGCTCCCCCTCTTCAAGTGGGGTGATGGACAGATTGTTGACATGGGATTTGCGGCTTAAGGCATCGGCAACCACGTTTGCCTTACCGGGGTGGTAGTGAATCTCGATCTCATAGTCTTTGATCAGTTCTAGCCATCTCCGTTGCCGCATATTCAACTCCTTTTGAGTGAATATATATTTCAGACTTTTGTGGTCGGTGTAGAGGTGCACTAAGTTCCCAAGCAAATAGTGCCTCCACATCTTCAAGGCCAATACCACAGCAGCGAGCTCAAGATCATGAGTCGGATAGTGCTGCTCGTGGTTACGAAGTTGACGTGAGCTATAGGCGACCACTCTTCCTCCTTGCATCAATACACAGCCAAGCCCGATGCCAGACGCATCACAATATACGTCAAAGGGCTTGGTTGTATCCGGTTGAGCTAACACCGGGGCTGTTGTAAGATGCTTCACTAATGCTTGGAAAGCTTCTTCACAAGCTGAGCTCCAAACATATTTGATCCCCTTTTTCAACAGTTCAGTCATCGGCTTAGCAAGCTTGGAGAAATTTGGTATGAATCTCCGATAATATCCTGCTAACCCGAGGAAACTCCTGACTTCATGGACTGATGTGGGGGACTTCCATTTCAGCACTTGTTCAATTTTGCTTGGATCAACTGCAATGCCTTCTGCAGAAATAATGTGACCAAGGAATGGCACTTGGCTGATCCAAAACTCACACTTGCTGAACTTAGCATAAAGCTTATGGTCTCTTAATCGTTGAAGTACGATATGCAAGTGTTTGGCGTGTTCTTCTTCAGTCTTAGAGTAAACTAAGATGTCGTCTATGAAAACCACCACAAACTTGTCCAACTCCGGCATGAACACTGAGTTCATGAGATACATGAAGTGTGCCGGGGCGTTGGTGAGACCAAAGGACATGACGAGGTATTCATACAACCCATATCTCGTCGAGAAGGCCGTCTTTGGAATATCTTCCGCCCGGATCTTGATTTGATGATACCCTGAGCGAAGATCCATCTTGGAAAATACACTCGCACCCACAAGTTGATCGAAGAGAATATCGATGCGGGGCAGTGGATATTTATTCTTGATGGTGACGGCGTTGAGAGGCCGGTAGTCCACACACAACCTCAAGGTTTCATCCTTTTTCTTCACAAACAGCGCCGAGCATCCCCATGGCGAGGAACTCGGTCGAATGAAACCCTTCTTCATCAAATCGTTGAGCTGTTCCTTTAGTTCAGCCAGCTCATTTGGAGCCATCTTATATGGTCTCCGTGAGATTGGTGTCATCCCAGGTACGAGTTCAATCTTGAACTCGACATCTCTTTCAGGTGGCATGCCCGGAAGATCATCCGGAAAGACATCCGGGTATTCACGGACCATACGAATATCCTCAAGTTTCATGGCTTCCGTGTTATATGTGGCTGGGGTTTCTTGAACCGAATGGTCAAGAATAAGAACATGTGGTTCATGAAGTGGAGAGTTTAAACGAACCACACGTGGAATGATGTCAAGAACAGCACCATGGCGATGTAGCCATGACATTCCTAAAATGGCATCAAGTTTTTGGCTCTCTAGTATGATTAGAGACGTCGGATATAGATTCTCACCCAACTGTAATGGTGCTCTATAGACCATTCTATCAGCTGTTATTTTCCCACCCGGAGAACATATCAAATATGAATTATTTGTGGGAATGATAGGCAGTTGATATTTAATAACATAAGACTGACTTATGAAATTATGGGTGGCACCAGAGTCAAAAAGTATGACTACGGGATGATCTAGGTAAGAGAACGTACCCGCGAGGACGGGTTCGCCTTCCGGCACGTCTTCGAGGGCTAAGTGGTGGACGTTGCCGGGTTTTGGTGCTGGTTTCTTGGGCTGATTACGGGGCTGATTAGCACCCTGATATGGTGCTGCACCCCTGCCCTGTCGCAGCTCGGGGCAGTCCCTCGAAATGTGCCCGACACGGCCACACGTATAGCACGTGTAAGGTGTCGGGGTCCCGCCGACTTGAGGACGGAATCCCGGTGCATGCTGTTGAAACTGGGGCGCACGCGGGACCATCCTTTGCTGCTGCTGTTGCTGTTGTGGATACGTCGGTCGAAAGCCCGGCGCATTATATTGCCGGCCGCGAAACGGAGGCGGTCTCGCCGGTGGCTGCCATCTCTGACCGGATGGTGAACGATATACTACGCGGTATTTCTGTGGCATTCCACCACTGCTGCTCGTCGGCGCGCTGCGTTTCCTCTTGTCAGAACCGCGCTCGCGCTGAGCATTCTCCTGTAGAATCGCGGCATTAACTAGGTCGTTGAATGTGCCACGATTGCTCTGGGCGAGATGGACCTTCATCTTGGAGTTCAGGCCCCGGAAGAACGCATTGCGCTTGTTGTCTTCCGTGCCCACAAATCCTGGCGCATACTGCGCCAGCCGGTTGAATAACCTGGAGTACTCATGAGCACTCCTCTCGCCTTGCCGTAGCGCCAGGAACTCCTGGAGCTTCATCTCCATCACACCGGGAGGTATGTGATAGGCGCGGAACGCCTCCCGGAACTCCGTCCATGTGACAGCATGGCCAGCCGGTAAGGAGGCGGTGTAGTTCGCCCACCAGGTACCGGCTTCTCCTTGAAGCTGTTGCGCTGCGTACAGCGCCTTCTGATGTTCGGTGCATCGCAGCAGCCCGAACTTTGCCTCTAGAGTGCGGATAAAGCTGTCCGCCTCCAAAGGTTCTTCGGCCTCCGTGAAGACCGGTGGATGGGTCGCCATGAATTCTGAATACGAGCTTCGTTGGGGCTGGCGTTGCCCATTGTCTTGGCGTCCTCCCTGATGGGACGCATTCTGCTGCACCAACATCCGCAGTAACTCGGTTTGCTCATCGCGCGAGCCGAGCACTGCGGCGAGCACCTCTGCAAGATTCCTTGGAAGTTCTGGCGGTGGAGGGGGTGGTTGCTGCTGCGTTGTGGTCTGCTCCGGAGGTGGAGACTCATCACCACGAACTTGACTCGGACCTCCCTCCTCTTGCGTTGAGCGTGTCCGCACCATTCTGCATTCATACCATTCAAACGATCAGCACATGTGGGTTTAGCTCATCCAGTCTATACAATAGTAATGCGAGAATGGGATAAACAATGCGCATAACAATCACACATATGGATAAAGTATAAACTTTATGCACCATATACATCCCTTGACCGCGTCATACGATCGAGTTCCAAAGTATTGAACTTTATGGGTTAAAAGTTCATTTCGACCATCGGGGTCACCACGGGATGTTAAGTGTGTTAGCATGCGTACTTCCTCGCTATTGTATTGGACCCAAACATGTACTAACTCGAAGTGATATGTCAAATGCATAAACCATTCGACTCTAACTCGCTGTTTTACAACAGCCACTGGACGTCAAACTGTGAAACTAAGTGTTTTGGTTGAAATACAGAAAATTCCAGAGAGCTTTTGGTCTGCCCTGTTCATCTGAGATTTTCATCCATTTGGAGGGAGATTTTGTTCTGGGTCTCTACAGAAGAGTTGTAGAGGTCTTCAAAACCTTTCCAGAATGGTATCCCGCACCTCCATTGGTTCAACCAATCTTACGTTATGCCCTGTTTAAAGTTCAGGAAAATTCCTGCCAAAAACCGGGGAGATTGTTCCTAAGCTTTGAGATTGAACCTATACTCCCAATTGACTCTCAGTTCAATATAGGAGTTTAGTAACCCCTAAATGAATTCCTATACTTCATTGTGATTCTTTTCTTTGAAAATAAACTTTTATGCAGTCGGTACTACGTTTCCTCACCAAAGAAAAATCCTAAACCGGTATTCCGGCATATATGTGTCACATGGTGGAACTAAAGACGTCACTCACAAACGGTTTCTACACGTCATGCACTAACGTGGTTAATGTACCTGCAGAAGAACACACAATAATGGTGCACACAAAGGTTTTTGACATTTCAGGCAGTTCCATATCGTAGTAAAAACATACGGTCCGTATCATTGCCATACGGATCATCCTTGAGTCAAGCCACGTCTCAAGGTACATGGTCGTGTTTTCACACCACACGACGGGGAACCCGAGTAGAGCGCGAACGGGTCGTCACGGTTGGGAATTTCATCAACCCAACGGATACCACCTACTGCCTCATGACCGTTGAGGCACGCCGATGGCGAGCGCTGCGTATGGCCCTTTGAACATTGAACGTTCAAGAGTTGCATACTATCGTGTTGCTTACCACACGATGGGGTATTCTCACTTTTGCCTAAAGCACGCTGGAGATCAGCGTTTTCATATGCTCTCAGAACCATGGAGAGGTTCAGAGACTCATATTAACTACCGTGCCAAGCCACGGTATAACCTTCCATACTATTACTCGTATGGCGAGTTACCGTAATTGATCCGCCTACGGTGGCGTACCTTACCTCTTACCTGACGTCGGAGCGTCGTTACAGAATGTATAACATATAAGTTAGCTTTCCACCATCATAACTAGTACTATCATAGACCTTATGTGGGCTTAATGACTAATCCTCACTCGACTACTTCTAAGTTTTTAAAATAAGCTCTTTTCGAGTGTGCTATTCCCAATGCGGCTCTGATACCACGGCTGTGGGGACCACCCCGTGGTTCACCCACTCCAGGATCGCATAGGGTGGTGCCGTGCGATGCGGCACCCAACAGCACACACGAAAAGAATAAAGGATAACATACAAACTTTTATTTGATATACAACAGCGGAAGTCTTTTTACAAAACCTATTCATACAGCGGAAGTAATATACATATAAGGCCTCTCATCCTAGCTATGCAAAAGTGCAGCCGTCCAGCCGGGGACGCTACACACTAGCAGCATGGAACCGGAGAATCACGGCGGCGTGCAGGGCTCCACCTCGGCCATGTACCCCGACGGGGGCATCGCCTCGTCCTCGGAACCTTCCTCATAACTCTCACCTGCACACAGCTCAAATATTGCAACCGTGAGCACGAAGGCTCAGCAAGTCTTAACCGTCAACCCTAGGCATGGAACTCTACGTGCAAGGATGTATAAGGTAGGAGAGGTTTTTGCAAGAAAGACACGCCTATAAGTTGATCCTTACTTTCAGTTTTATAGCAGCAGATTCATGTGCCTTAGACAGCTCTCACATCGGAAGTCCACAATCAAACAAGAAACGCTTTTCCCCGATGTGGAGATGCCCAAAGCGGAATATAAACTTAATTAGCTCTATATCTACAACAATCAAGGTATTCAAGACATTAAGATCAATACAGCATTTTCAGTTGGCTTATTTCACTTCTTACTACGTCACAGCGCAGTGAACGAGCGGGTACTCAAATAACCGCGAGGGACGGTGATTGCAATCAAGACACACCCGGATAACACGTTGCATACACCCACTTTCAGAAGCGTGATTCCACACCCCTTCCTACTCTGTTGTATGCAACAACCTTTCAAAGGCAACCCAAATGCCGAACCGGTCAATCCGTAACGGGTAGGAGGTCCCCGCGTGGAGCGTGACTGTGCCCACCGGCAGATTTACACCTTGCTACCCTCAACCCACTCCTATTTACGGTTGGGTAAGCCTCGACACCCAGGTTAACCAATTACATCGGTTTCCTGGTTCCCATATGCCAGTATGCATCCGGTACTGTTCGATACTTGTCCAGCAGGGCCGCACACGGACGGTCCTCAACCGACACCAACAGGGCTACGCACGTGAGACCTCTGCTCACTGCTTCCTATCCCCCCTGCTCGGTCTCATTTTCATAACTCAAGCCATTATCTACCTCTTTTCTTCCCGTGTGATAAGTACTATCTCGCGAGTAGCTTCCAACCACTCGACTTCTACCGAGTTCCTATACATTAGCATGGCAATCTCTACTCGTCGGTTTGTAAACTACCCAACCCTTTATAGGATTTAAAGAGGCTATGCAAGTGGGGTTTCAATCACCCTAACTCTAATGCAAACATTCACCCTAGACATAAATGATACAAATAAAAACTTTATAAAAGGTACTTAAGTGCAAACCGGGGCTTGCCTTGTTGCGAGTTAAAGGGAAAGTCAGCTTCTTGTGGGAGGACGTCCAACGGCTCTGGCGTATCCTCAACTTCGGTCACTATTATGAAATGTAATAAAATATATGTATAAGTATTAAGGATTTATAAGAATTAGACTTCTACTCATAGCTACTGCTATTTAAAATCCTTAATTGGCTTTGGGATTTTTACAGTGGATACTAGACTCTCTAAGGATGATTTGAGCCAAATTTGGAGATATGTCATTGCACAATGTAGTATTTAAAATTCCTACAAGTACAATGCTTCTCTAAATTTTGAGCCCAAATCAGGAGCTTTGACATAGCTAATGGTGGAAGATCTGATTAGGGTAAGTCTCCATGGTTCCAACAAAATTTGTTCCACCATTTTTGGAGCTACCATCAGAGAGATATGAATTTTCGAACTTAGACAGGAGTTCTGAAAAAGCTTCTGTTTAAATTTGAATTTTCAAATAAAGGCTGAACTTGAGAAGGTAATCTGACCTAGCAAATGACCTCCAATGAAGCCCCAAATTTTTACTGGAGATCAGTATCTATGAAGAGGATTTGCTACCCAAATTTGGGAATATTTCACAAAGAATTGCTCCTGTAATAAATCCCTAAAGGATTTACTAAAAACAATTCTACAGAAATTCCTGGGCATTTTCATAGTCAAAATTTGGTTTCTCTGTGAAGTACTCCTCATGAGGAACCCAACAAAATTGGTCTCACTCTTTTTGGAGTTTTCTACACAAAGTTATGGCCTTGTAAAGATCAGCTAATTCCTGGAATTATTTCTCTAATAGAAACTTCAAATAATTGGGCTGGGCCCACTGGTTTAATTCGGACCAGTCAGATTTTATCAACACCGGGGGCTACGGGGTTATTCCCGCGCAGCCGCACCAGATCCGGCGCCACAAACCGATCCTCGCGCGAACCAGGAGGCTGACCGGTGGGACCGGCCCTCCTTCGTCTTCCTCGCGCTGCCCGCGCCTTCCGCGGCGGCGCACGCCGGCGAGGCTCGCCGGGACGGGATTCCTGTGGTCCAAACTTAGTCAAACTCGCCGCCTGTGAGTTCTACACCGTGCTGAACACGATGGTGGGGTCGGGAGCCGATGACAATGGCCGGAAAGGTGCTTGCACCGGCGACCATGTCGAATCTTACTTCGGCGACCTCGCTCTCCCTCAACAGTGGGTCTTTTGGGCTAGGGTTGGCTCCAAAAGCACCAGTGTCCCATGGACATCCTCGACCCATAGCTCGCTCTCCCTGAAACCCACCGGAGAGGGGACCTCACCGGCGACCCGAGCCCGCAAAACTCCGGCGGTGACAAAAACTCGATACCTGGCATCTCTACTCGATTGTTTGAGCTGCTAGGACTTCGGGGAGATGCGCAAGCATGTGCTGGAGCTACTCTAAGCTCATCTAGAGCGGAGCTACCCCGAGCACAACGAATTTTTGGTTAGACCCGGCTCTATCCATCGGTGTACAGTTTGGGGAAACGGTGAAATTCTCGCCACCGGTTCTAGCAAACGCTAAACGGCCTCCGGCTACACGACCAGGACAGGTCTACGCACCTTTCTTGTATAGGAAGTCGGGGGAGAGGGTGGCCGGTTGCTGCTGTCGACGGAGAGCCGAAACGGCGAGGTCCGGGCACCTTGAAGCTTTGGCGCCAATCTGCGTTTCTCGAGCAGTTCGGACCGGCAAACCTCGAAGGGGCTTTGGCAAGGGCTAGAGCACGTCCAGGCGATGCTATTTGCTGTGGAGCGCTCGAGCAATCGAGCTTGGAGGCTGTGGTGTGATCGGAAGGAACGACGGCGGTGTTCTGGACGAAAGGAAACGGCGGGGGCGCGAGTTATAGCAGGGGAAGAAGGCAAACAGCTCCGGCGCACCCTTTGCCGTGATCCAACCGAGCCACCGAGGCAGCAGGAGGTGGCGCGGGCTCTCCCTCGGGCGCGGGTTCAACCGGGAGCTGGCGCGCTCCCACTGTTCGACCGCCGTCGGCTGAGGCGGCAACTCCAGTGGGTGGCTGACAAATGGGCCCCACCTCCCCTCTTTGTTTAATCAACTTTTTCTGATATTTTCTCACCAGCAACTCAACATTAAAGACTTGACTTCAACCCCAAGTCATAGTTTGAATTTGCTGAATTCAAATAGTTTGAATTTGGGTGTGAAATTTGGATGTGGTTTGATTATTTGAATTTGAAAAGGAGTTTGAATTCTCCACTTTGTATTGCCTCAAAAATATAGCAAACCAGCTCCAAATTTTCCAATTTTTGGCATGACTGCTCATTCAAGGGTGGAGAACACATTTGTGAAACCAAATTTTCAAATTGAGGGAATTGGAATTTGAAACTGAATTTGAAATTCAGATTAGAGGGCTTCTCCTTTTAATCCCAAACAAATATTAAAACTCCTCCAAATGAGCTGAAATTTGGAAGGGTGAATATTTGGGCTATGAAGATCCAAGTTATGAATTTAGATCTCCATGTTTGGAAGTTTTGGAAAGTCTAAACCCTCACTTTGAACTTATACCATTATAATTCAAAGTTTTAATTCCCCTCATTTTCCATAAGTGCACATGAGCTGAATTTTCTTGCTACCACTTTTGGGTATTTTACACTCAGGCCCCCGGCCCTGAGCAGCAAGCAATACAGCGAGCTCCATAGCTCGCCGTGGACGTAGGGTTTTACGCTCCGGCAGCCTGAACCACGTAAAACTTCCCGTGTCAAGCTCTCACTAACTCGTCCATTCGCGCAAGCTCTCCGCTAGGAACTAGCCCCTCCGAAAAAAGAACCTCCGCGGGCTGCCCAGTGCAGGCCCGGGGGAAGTGTCGATCGCACACTTCGACATTTGGCGCCCCAGGTAGGGGGCTTTTCCCCTAGCGCGACGAGTTTCCGCCAACAAAGATGACCAAGCTCCCTTCAGCGGCAAGCTCTCCTCCTCCGCGTTCACAGCGAACCGTGACCAGCGGAGAGTACATGTCGACGCACTCAGGACGGAGTGTGTCGGCACAAGCGGGTAGCCAGCAGCCGACTCCGGCAACGCCGACTCCGTCTATGCAGGCCCCGACCAGCGTAAGGTCTTCTGCAGCGCTGAGCGTACACCATGGAGGTGCACTAGCTGCAGCAAGGGCGCTGCTGCGCAACCCACCTGCAGGGGATGCACCCCATTCAGCAACCCAGCAATGGGTCCGTGAGGTGGACCGCCTCGTCGTCGCCGCCGCGAACCCTCGGTTTTGGCGAGGGCGGCGCCCAGGGCAACCAGCTGTGTCGCTGACGCGCACACCCACGGTTGACGGGCTAACGGCGGATTCCAGCTCCTCCAGGCTCCTGTCGACGGACCTGCGAAGGGAACTGGAGCGGTGCCACTTGGGGCAGGACGCCCGAGTGTACCTCGAGCGACGTCGAGAGAGGCGTCGCAACCATGAGGCAGGCGACAGCATGTCATCGGCCTCGACACAACCGGAAGGGCAGGCCTTCGCCATGCGAGCCCCGCCTCTGGCATATGCTGCGCAACATATGCCACCACCATATGCGCCGCAAGTAGCGGCCCCGGCCTATGGTGCAGCCTTGCCCATGCCGGGATACGTGCTGCCAGGTGTGAACCACCTGCTCGCAGCACCAGTACCTACAGCAGCAGGTGCAGGATGTGCGGCCCTTGCGCCCCACCTTCGCTTCGCAAGGTGGCCGCGCAAGTTTCGCCCGCACTTGCCCGAGAAGTACGACGGAAGCGTCAACCCGGCGGAGTTCCTCCAGATCTACTCCACCGCCGTACTTGCTGCAGGAGGCGATGAGGCTGTCATGGCCAACTACTTCCCCGTCGCCTTGACCGGCCCAGCCCGTTCCTGGCTCATGAATCTACCCCAGGGGTCCATAACCTCCTGGGGTGAGCTCTGCCGGCAGCTCGTCGCCAACTTCGGCAGCTCCTACACCCGTTCCGGCACGGAGCTCGATCTCCACGCCGTCAAGCAACAACCTGGGTAGTCGCTGCGCTCTTTCATCCAGCGGTTCTCTCAGGTGCACAACACCATCCCACATATCCAAAGCGCCTCTGTGGTGGTGGCGTTCCGACAGAGTGTCCGGGACGAGAAAATGCTCGAGAAGCTCGCGACCAGAGAGGTCCGCGACGTCTCGGAGCTCTTCAGCCTGGCGGATAAGTGCGCCAGGGCAGCCGAAGGGCGGAACTGGCACGCACTACCGACCTCCGAGTCAGGAGGGCAGCCTGGGTCCGGAGCTGCTGCCTATGGGGGTGGCAAGAATACCAAGAACCGGGGGAGTGGAAAGATGAAGCCACCATTCACGGCCCCCGTCGCCGCAGCTGCGACAACCAGCGGAGCTCGGGGGCCGCGCCCCGACAAGAGGCAGTGGCAATCACCGGCCCCAGACAGCGGCCAGAGCGGGCTATGCCCCGTGCATGGCACCTGCAACCATACAGCTGCCAAGTGCTGGGAGATCCAGAGGCTCGCAGAGCGCTTCCGTAATGGAAGACAACAGAGGGCTGAAGCACCGCCCTACCCTCAGAGGGATGGCAAACAGAGGGCCGATGCCCCAGTCACCGCTGCCCACCAAGTGGGGTTCCAGGAGCCTCAGCGTGTCATAAAGACAGTGCATGACGGTGAAGACTCCTGTTCTGACGGTGACGGGCCAAGGTGTTAGCCAGCTGCGGCACGCCTCCGTGCCTCGAATATACCTCTCGGGGGCCGCTTAGGGTCCGTCAACCCCTTGAAGGCCTTGCCAGAAGGGGGAGACGCCTTAGGTCATCCAAGGCGAGCCCGGGTCCACCTACCTCTTGAAGGCCTTAGCCAGAAGGGGAGAATTCCACGGGGGCCCTGGAGAGAAGCCACGCAGGACCTGATCCAGCGTGATGTCAACAACTTCAACAAGACTCGGCTTGCAGGGAACACCCCACAACGCACGGTCTCGGCTAATGCTCTAAGCACTACCGCCAAAGAACCAGACGCGACGGGGGCCCGCAAGAAGGCGGCCTGGTGAAGCGGCACGCTATATTCCAAAAAGGACCCATATGCTCTCCCCCAGCAGGGAAGGTCCCTTCCGAATCATGAAAGCTGCCGCCCCAGGTACACTTGCCTTTCAACCGAGAGTGGGATCCATTCCCAAAAATCCTTGCCATGGAGCAACACCGTAAGTCCTACTTACTGAGCATCGGTAGAACAGGGTTATTCACTTCTGTAATAGACCCCATAGAACTTAGGAACAGAGCTTGGGGTAGCTAAGTCTCAAGGGACGGTACAGGACTACGTCCAGTTTAGCCTGGTTCCGACCCTAAGCGCGTAGAGTCTTGCTTCCCTTGTAGACGAGGCGGAACATTGCCCCCACGAACAGCCAGAATTCCACCTATGGGCGCGAACACAGAGACCTGTTCTACTTAGCTCCTTCTCATGCGCTCGTTTAAATTATGCATTAATTTTTATGATCGCACTATCTCTGTATGTTCAGCATACGTCTAGCTACCCCTCTCCTGCGCTCATCCATAGTCGGCATTTGCTATCCTCCCGAAGGCGGCTGCGCTTGAGGTACCTGCCGATGGCCGAGTGAGTCTCTCGGGCCTCCCCCAGTCAGGTGTTGCGGTGTCAGTTGGTCACCTCCAGGAAAGGCCAGCGTTGTGCATGGGGGGTCCAGGGTGCGTATCCAGCTTAGCCGGCCCAGAGCCCAAAGCATGCGCATCCTGCTCTCCGGAGGTCCAGGGGAGTACGTCCGCTTTGCCTGGTCATGAACCCAAAGCGCGTGCACCCTGCTTCCCCAACGCATGGCCCGGTACTAGGGATCGGACGGCCGTACCCGGACCTCGGAGGGAGCCGGAGCTCCGGCGCCTCGTGCACAGAATTGCCCAAGCCCCGTATAGCGGGCCAGGACCATAAGACAGATAAGACTAGGAGACAGGAGGGGAGAACCCCCAAGGAGAATTACGTTTCCTTTACCTGTGTGCAGGACCTTCAGGTTACGGCAACAGGGACTGCATGAAGCGGGGGGAAAGGAGCTACCAGCTACACCAGTCTGGGACTGGAAGGACCGGGACCTGCACCTCCAGAAGGGGCGGGGCCGGGGGGCCCCATGTGTCCAGCAGGCCCGGAACTCTCTCCTTCCTTGAGGAGGGCTCCGGGCTCGCCACGTGGCAGGCAGGAACCGGACCTCCCCCCTCAGCGGGAGGGCTCCGAAAGCCCTACGTGTCCAATATAAACCGGAGCTCCGGACCCACCACGTGGCCGGCAGATTTGGAGCCCCCCATAGGGTGAGGTTCGGAGACCTCCGGGGGGCCCTAACACGGTTAGGACCCGGGGGGGTGTCTGTGCGAAGCTCCGAGATTGGAAATGGCCTCTGAGTACCTTGCGGAGCTAAGGACTCAGCCAGGCAAAGCCAAGAAGGAGGGAAAAGCATCACAGACACAAGTATCCAAGAGAGTCAAATTAAGCAAGGCTCCTTGAGCTGGACTACAGACTCGATAAAAAATGGAAAAGCAAGTCCTAAGGATCACCCGGCTCTCGCCGGAACCTTGCTGCTACAAGGGCGGCCACATCCGCGACTTCAGCCCTGGCAGCTTCCTCCCGCTCCGCGGCTGGGCCCTCTCTTGCTGGCTCCAGTGAGAAAGAGGGGTCATGGCTCTTGAAGCATGCCAACACATGCGAGGCGACCTCTAAAGCCAAGCCGCGGCCCTCGGCTTCAAGCTCGCTGGCGACCACCGAGTCGAGTCTGTCCAGCTTGGCGCCGATCGACTCCAATGCAGGGATCACCTCTGCCACCTGCAATGCGGGAGTTGCGGCCCTCACCGGACTGAAACCAAGAGGGATCAGGGCGGACCCCGCCCGATCCACGAAGCCTGAGACCGCAAGGGCCTCGGAGGACCGTAGGGCTGAGAGTTCCTCCACCTCGCGGCGGGCCGCCCGCAGAGCCTCCAGGTTCCTCTCGGAGAATTCCTTCTCCTTGGCCGCCAGGGAACTCTCCCGAAGGCGGAGGGTCTCGGCTAGCCGCTCCAACTCAGCGGCCCTGAAGCCGGCAGTCAACTCGCGGTCCAAGACCGCCCGACGATCATGGGAGACCTGTTCATCCCTCAAGTCAAGGTCTGCCTTCAGAATCTCCAGCTCCTCCATCCGAGCTCGGAGGTCATCCTCGCCCGCAGCCAGCTGCGCGGCGACCCTCTCTGCCTCAGCTGCCACGGAACGCTCCCGCTCCTCAACGGCGAGTTCGCGGCGCTCCAACCGCTGCCGTATTTCCACAGCAGCAGAGAGGCTCTCTTCGGCCTGGGCGTGAGCCTCCAGGGTGTCACACCCGGTTTTTCCGAAGAACAACCAAGTGAATATCACATGTATGCCAGGATCATTTTCTCATACATGTGATGACAAATAGTGAAGCATCATTTATTACAAGCCAGGTATCGAATATAAGTAAGTCTTACATAGTAAATGTCTCAATGGACACTAATGCTTCATCACAAGTAAATAAACTAGCAGCGGAATATTATTCTTTAGGGCTCCATCACAGGCGTTGCCCGGGGGTCTTCATGAACCTAAAAACCTTCCTCGGGTCCAAAGTCTTGGTCATTATACACCACCTCATTATCTTGACCTGAGCAGCAATATAAACCAACAAATATGCAAGATTGAGTACCAATGGTACTCAGCAAGTGTGGGAAAATTATATCATGCATGGCTAGAACAAGGAAAGGTTGAACTCATGGTTAAAGCACTACGCAATTAATACCTATCACCTTAGCTTATTAAGCACCTACATTACTACACAGGTGAAATGGTTCCAATCTCCCATCCCATCATCATAATCCAATAACCATAACATCAGTACCAATGTTAAGCTCCCCGCTTAACATCTAAAACCATAACATTATTTCCAAAGTTAAGCTCCCCGCTCAACTTCCAAAAACTATCACTCCTCTAATCATGAATAAGTCCAGGCCGCTCTTAACCGTGAGCACGGCTGTCAAGACAGTTTTAACTCTGCAGAGTTTGTACCACTGTACCCACAAGTAGTGATTTCATCCCCCGTTGCCGGGTGGACTAAAAGAACCTCCATTATGCCAGTGGCTACGATCCACATTCACACTTCCCAGGTGTGCGGCCAAGAGATCACTACGAAGCCTTTACAAAGGGATTCCCGACGAGCATGGGCCCACTGAGGTTTCACCCCTAACAGCATACAAGAGGCTCCAACCCCGCTGCAGTGGCCCCCTCTTGAGCCTTGCGGTTCATACGGTAGTCCAGCTGACACCTACTCCCCGCACCATCCAACACACCCATACTACGCCGGAAATACACCTAATTAATTGGCTAAGCTGCCCCATCTCAGCATGTGGTTGGCACTGTAAAGCCGGGTTACATGCTCCATGAACCGGTCCTTAGGATCCAGGCAAGTACTAAACACAAACCCAAGTCTCGTGCACCCAGCACACAACCAAAACATCCAACTTGCCTTGATCCCTACCTCTACATAACTCATAATAACTCATTAAAGAGTATGGTATAATAAACTGATGATCTCATATCCCAATTATCCCATTCTAAGCATGGCTAAGCATATGCATGTAAATAAATGACATGACAAAATAAATCCCAACCCAAGCTACAAGGAAACAAGGTGATGCAATTCTAGGGAAACTTCCTAGCATGGGTTTCATATTTCAGTTGACAATGCAAATAATTCTATCTACACATCCTAGCATAGGATCAAAGTGGTCAAGGACACTTGCCTCCTTCTTGCTGCTCTTGAAATGGGTAGTCCTGATCTTGGAATGGAATAACTTGCTCTTGAGTAGGTTCTATATCACACCATCACACATAGCAAAAGAAAAACAACAATCATAAGACATAATTCACACTTCCACTTCATACAAACCACACATTCATATTTATGAAAGTTCTTTACCATTATATGTGTTGTGGTTACTTTATGTGTGTTGAGTTGTGGCTTGCATGCACTTTTAATCATGTGTTTATGATTTCTATGCATAATTGTGTATTTTATTATGAAATTAGTGATACACATCACCTAAACAGAATAGGTTCTGGTCCTAAATAATTTAATATCATATTTTGACCTTGGCTTCTGATGTATACTATTTCATAACTATTTTCCCTATTTTTCTATAACTATTCTTTACTTAAAAATGTGTCCCAATACTAATAAATGTGAATAATAGATGAAACAGATTTATTTCAGCCCAAAAATATATTTTTATCTCACTCCAAGTTTTCTAAGTACTGAGAAAGTTTTTAACTAATTTTGACAATTATGTTTGTCCCCCTTTTTAATTTTTAAACACTAGTTACATATTAAATTTTCTAAATTAAATACTAAACAGGGTTAAAAAGTAAACTCACCTCATTACATGGTCTATAATATTATTTTCATAATTTCCAGGGGTCTAGCTACACTTGTCAGAGGTGTTTTTCCTAATTTCTATTAAGTCCAGGGGCTAAAACTGATTTTTAAATGAATTTACATGATTTTCTGGAGTTCCAGGGGCTAGATCTGAAGTTTCCGGGGCTAGCTCTCAATTCCAGAGAACCCCAGGGGGTAGCACGTAAGAATTCCAGTCTTTATAACGCGGGGCTGATGTGGACCGTCCGATTTTAAATCGACGGCTGAGATTATAACATCGAACCGGTACGCGGGGTTTTAAAGTCTACCGTGCGATTTAAAATAAACGGCGCACAAGCGGCCACGTCGCTCTGATCGAACGCGGGCGGCGCTGCCGGCGGCGCACGGCGGCGGGAAGCGGCGATCTCGCCGGAAAGTTTCGGATCCTCGAGAATTCTGCCTAAAACTGTGATCTCATGGCATAGATCGGTAGAGGGGAGGTCAGGGATCTCACCTCGGGGGTTTTCTCGAGCTCGGGGGTCCTGGAAAGTGATCGGCGGCGAGGTCCGAGGCAAAACCACGGCGAAGCTCGTCGGAGCTGGATTTGCACCGTAAGTCTTCGGGTTTTCTGCACCTGCAAAGTTCCCCGGAGGCGGTGGATCAAGACCAGCGAGTTAGATCAGAGTTTCCGAGCTTAGATCGGCCAGAATTCACCGGCGGAGTCTCGGTGCTCACCGGAGTGAAACTCGGCGATCGCGTGAGAAAAACTGATCGGATCGGTGGTTTTTATAGCCGGGGGAGGGCGGTGGTTCTGTTGTGATCGAGTTGGAGTCCGCTGGGACCGGAATTCGGCTGCGGGGACGAGTTTCCAATCGGTTAAGATCGAGCGCGCGCGCGGGGAAAGAAGTCCGGGGTCGCGGGGCTCGGGTTAGGGATGACAGGTGGGTCCCACCCGTCAGCGAGGGGCAGCGCGGCGCGCGCGGGGGCGGGCTGGCGCGGGGTTAGCTGGGCCGGCTGGGGTTTCGGCCCACTGGCCAGTTTTTTTCCCGAATTCCTTTTTCTTTTTCCATTTCTTTTCTGTTTTGGGTATAATTTGAATTCCAGTTTGAATTTGAATTTTTGCAAAACATGCAACACGTCCAAAAATTTCTAAATTCCCCTCTGAACATGGTTTAGGGCTCTGAATTCAAAATTTGGGTTTTGACTAAAAATTTGGGGTGTTACACAGGGCCTCCCTGTTGATCCGCCGCGACTGGGTGTCCATGCGGTCAACAGCCCGCTTCATCCGGTCTACGAGCGTTTCCCGGAAGTCGAGCAACTCCCACCAGGAGTCGAGCTCGCTCTTAACCTTCGCGTTCCTCTCCCGCAAAAGGTTCCCCAAGGTGAGGAGGCGGTCCCGTTCAACCGTATACTCCTCCCGCTCGCGCCCTAGTGCAGCCAAGACCTGCCGGACGCTCGACTCGGCGAGCGCGAAGGCGTCCGCCAGAGGCAATGGAGCAACAGAAGCTGGGGCAGTCCCCCCGACCTCCTCCATTACCTCGTCCTCGGGAAGAGCCGGCGCGCCAGCCGCCGAGACAAGACGCCGATCAGGAGAAACTGGCCCAGCAGCCCTAGCAGCCGGGCCAGCCGGGCTCTCTTCAGCTTCAGGCTCCTTGACCTGAGGAGGGGGACGAGCCGGGGAAGACGGAGCTGGAGAAGAAGCCAGGCCGCCTAGTGCAGGATCAACCTGTGCTGGCTCGGGGGCCGCGGTAACCGTCTCGGCAGGAAGAGACGGCACCGCCGCGGAGTCCGGGCACACCGGAATAGGAGAAGTCCGCGCTGGCCTGGGGGCCGCAGCAGTCGCCCCTGGCTCCGAGCGCATCAGCACAGATTCCCCTCAAGACGGGGAAGGCCGGGAAGCGCGGACACTCCAGCGGGCTCTGAACCCTGACTTCCGAGCCGGGGTAGGATTTCCAGAGCCCGCTACCGTCTCCGACGACCGCTCCGCAGTCGCTTGGACTGGCGGAACAGGGGACGCCGCAGAGGCTTCCCCTAGCACATCAGCCCGGGGCCTCTTCAAGTCGCCACCGGAGGGAGTGTCAGGCACCCCAGAATCCCGACTTGGCACCGGCGCCGTTGCTGGAGGAGATCGGGCGCGTTTCTTCTCTGGCAGCGGGTTGGATGCCATGGCAAGGGAGAGCCCAAAGGCAAGAAAGCAAAAGCGCAAGAGCTCAAGAAGAAGCGCAGAGAAGTACGAAGGGAAGCTACAACGTGGGTGAGACCCCCTCTAAAAAGCTTCCCGGTGCAGTTCCAAGCGATTCGGAACTCTTCGAATACCCCGCACCCGCATCCGCTTCGGTTCCTAGACCGAGTGCCGATGACGGGTGGGCCCAAGCCGCTTAGCTAAAGCGGTGGGGTCATGGAGTCAGTCTCCCAAGAAGATGGGCTGGCAAGGCCCTTCGGCGGTTCCCGAAGAAAGCGCCGCAACGTGCAGAAGTGGCAGCCTTGGGAACCACCGCAGTAAAAGCAATCATCAAGTGGGCGCACGCTCTCACGACCCTGCGGCCGTTCGTGCTCCAGCAGCGGTTAAGGCGGGACTCAGAGGAAGTGCGCGGATCGGAAGAGACGGAGGTCCCACCTCGAGCTCGCTATCTCCCCCGAGATGGGCCCGGGGGCCACTGTCGGTACCTGAGATATGGGGTACCCCCGCGCACAGGGTAAAATGCCTAAGGTGCTCGCCCTTCTCCACAGGGAGAGCTCCAAAGGCGCCACGCGTCTGGCGGGGCCGGACCTCCCTCTCCTCAGAGGAGAGCTTCGGGCCCGCCACGTGGCATACAGAAGCCGGACCTCCCCCTCCGCAGGAGAGAGGTCTGAAGGCGCCACGCGTCCAGCGAGGCCGGACCTCCCTCTCCTCAGAGGTGAGCTCCGGGCCCGCCACGTGGCATGCAGAAGTCGGACCTCCCCCTCCGCGGGAGAGAGGTCCGAGGGCGCCACGCGTCCAGCGGGGCCGGACCTCCCTCTCCTCAGAGAAGAGCTCCGTACCCGCCACGTGGCTGGAAGAACGGTGCTGCCTGCCCCCGAGCGGTGGGCAGCGGGCGTAAAGGCGCCCCTCACCTTGCCCGTACAAGGAATTCAAGGCCCGCGTCTTCCCAAGACGCGGAAACGCGGAGCACGCGCCTGTCAGGTACCGTTGCGTCCAGTCGCATCACTGACTGGCGCGTGGTGTTAGAACCTGACAGGCAATAAACGCCGCGACAAGACATCCCATGCCGCCTGTGCCGTCATCAACCACCACGACTAGCGCACGGCATGGGCAGGGCGGCAAAAGGAAGACTCAGAAGCCTTCGACCGGAGGCAACCACCGGCATAACTACAGATACGGTAGATAATAGACAATCTTCCCGGGACCACCTGTCGGGTCCCGGCTTCCCTTGTAAGCCGCCCGAGCCTTGGACTATAAAAGGCTTGGGTAGGCGTCGATAGCAAGGGTTCGCATTCTGCAACTCATACGCTAGCCATACACTCTCAAACTGTAACTCACCTCAAAGCTCAGGCCCCCGGCCCTGAGCAGCAAGCAATACAGCGAGCTCCATAGCTCGCCGTGGACGTAGGGTTTTACGCTCCGGCGGCCTGAACCACGTAAAACTTCCCGTGTCAAGCTCTCACTAACTCGTCCATTCGCGCAAGCTCTCCGCTAGGAACTAGCCCCTCCGAAAAAAGAACCTCCGCGGGCTGCCCAGTGCAGGCCCGGGGGAAGTGTCGATCGCACACTTCGACAATGCCCGTCAATGAGTTAGTAGAACTTAAGAAGCAAATTCAAGAACAGTTGGAGAAGGGTTTTATCCGTCCAAGCTCGTCACCCTGGGGAGCTCCGGTACTCTTCGTGGACAAGAAGGACGGAACCCAAAGAATGTGCGTGGACTACAGGTCTCTCAACGAGGTGACCATCAAAAATAAATTCCCTCTGCCCCGTATAGAGGACCTGTTCGATCAAATGAAAGGAGCCCAAGTGTTCTCCAAGATTGATCTTCGGTCGGGATATTTCCAGCTGAAGATTAAGCCCTCCGATATACCTAAGACAGCCTTTCGGACGCGGTATGGTTCATATGAATATACTGTTATGTCTTTTGGATTGACGAATGCGCCCGCATACTTCATGTACCTTATGAATAAGGTTTTCATGGAGTACTTGGACAAGTTCGTCGTGATTTTCATCGATGACATTATGGTGTATTCAAAAAGTGAGGAGGAGCATGAAGAACATCTGAAATTGACCTTGCAGAAGTTGCGTGATCATCAATTGTATGCCAAGCTCAACAAGTGTCAATTTTGGCTAAAGAAAATATCTTTCCTAGGCCACATCATCTCCAAGGAAGGGGTATCGGTTGATCCTGGAAAGGTGAGAGATGTTCTAAAGTGGGACCAACCGAGGAGCGTGAGGGATATTCGGAGTTTCCTTGGGATGGCAGGGTACTATCGGCGCTTCATTAAAGACTTCTCTAAAATAGCAAAACCTATGACGGAGTTGCTAATGAAGGGAAAAGTCTTTCAATGGACACAAGCTTGCCAAGAAAGTTTTGAGGAACTCAAGAAAAGGCTAACCACAGCACCAGTTCTGGTATTGCGAGACGTAAGCAAGAGCTTTGACATATATTGTGACGCATCCAGACAAGGGCTCGGATGTGTGCTCATGCAGGAAGGACAAGTGGTAGCCTATGCCTCACGACAATTAAAGAAGCACGAGCTTAACTATCCTACACATGATTTGGAGTTAGCAGCAGTGGTGCATGCATTAAAGATTTGGAGACATTATATCCTTGGTCATCGATGTGAGATCTATACAGATCATAAAAGCCTCAAGTACATATTTACACAAACGGACTTGAATTTGAGGCAACGTCGATGGTTAGAACTCATCAAGGATTATGATGTGGGAATCAACTACCACCCCGGGAAGGCCAATGTGGTCGCTGACGCGCTGAGCAGAAAGGGCGCATGCCACCAACTCATGGTTCGGGAGCTACCACCCGAACTACGTAAGGAGTTCAAACGATTACACCTCGGATTCTTGAATAACATGGAAATGATGGAGATCCACTCCTCATTGGAGCAAGAAATAAGAAAGGGACAAGTAATGGACGAGGGGATCAAGGAAATCAAGGAAAGAATCCGACAAGGGATAGAGAAGGATTTCAAAGAGGATGAAAAGGGTACGCTTTGGCTAGGAAAAAGGATTTGTGTGCCAAACCTAAGACACCTTCGCGACATGATATTGAAGGAGGCACATGATTCACCCTATTCCATACATCCAGGGAGCACCAAAATGTACAAGGATTTGAAAACTTGCTATTGGTGGGATGGTATGAAGAGGGATATAGCCGAATACGTTGCCCTATGCGACACATGCCAACGGGTGAAAGCCGAACATCAAAAACCCGCTGGATTGTTGCAACCTTTGAAAATACCTGAATGGAAATGGGAGAATATCAGTATGGACTTTATTGTCGGATTGCCACGAACTCAGTCAGGATACGATTCTATCTGGGTTATTGTGGACCGGTTGACGAAAACCGCCCATTTTCTTCCGGTAAAGACCAGTTGCAACGTTACACAGTTGGCAGAGTTCTACCTGGAACAGATCGTGTGCCGTCATGGAGTTCCGAAGAGGATAGTCTCAGATCGAGGTTCTCAGTTTACCTCTAGATTCTGGAGGAAGCTGCAGAAAGCCATGGGTACACGACTAGATTTTAGCTCTGCCTATCACCCACAAACAGATGGGCAAACCGAAAGGACGAACCAAATTTTGGAGGACAGGCTGAGAGCTTGCGCCTTGAAACGTGGGCGTAGTTGGGATAGGAGTTTACCGTATGCCGAGTTCTCCTATAACAACAGCTATCAAGCTAGCTTGAAGATGTCGCCTTTCGAAGCATTATATGGTAGACGGTGTAGAACGCCACTGTTCTGGAACGAGACTGGAGAGAACCAGGTGTTTGGACCCGAAGTACTACAAGAGGCTGAAAAGCAAGTCCAAACGATACGAGAGAACCTAAAGGCTGCTCAGTCACGACAGAAAGGCTACGCGGACAATAGGCGTAGAAAGTTGACCTTTGAAGTTGGAAACTTCGTATACCTTAAGGTATCGCCTATCCGAGGCCAACGACGTTTTAACGTCAAAGGCAAACTAGCGCCTCGCTACATCGGACCATTTAAGATTTTGGACAAGCGAGGAGAAGTAGCCTATCAACTAGAGCTCCCAAACCACCTCTCCGACGTACATGACGTGTTTCATGTATCTCAGCTCAAGAAGTGCTTGAGAATACCAGAGGAACAAGTGTCAATGGGAGAACTTAAACTTCAAGAGGACCTGACTTATGCAGAACACCCTATCCGAATCTTGGACGTAAAAGAAAGGGTCACCCGAAACAAAGTGATTCGATGGTGCAAGGTACAATGGAGCCATCACACTGAAGCTGAAGCCACATGGGAGCGTGAAGAGGATATTAAGGCTGAATTCCCCTATCTATTTTCTACTAACGAATCTCGAGGGCGAGATTCAATTTAAGGGGGGTAGATTTGTGACACCCTCATCCCGGGTGTCAGCATATGTTCATGTTTTATGAAGAAGAAAAACATTTTTAGAAAAGAAGGAACAGAGACAAGTATCAAAAAGATAGCCAATAATGCTCTCCGAGAGTGCCGAAGGCAACTTCCACGACAAGCAGACAATGTGGCGCGTTCGGAGCTCATCCCCGAAGAGATTGGAGAGGTCCGACGCTAAACTGGCTACGTGGCAGGCTCGGGGGTCACCTCCGCAACTGGAAAGAGGTCCGACCCTATGAGACACGTGCTGCCGCGAAGATAAGCCTCTGCGGAAGAAGCAAAGGCATTTTTTTAGCACACGTGTCATCCACGGAGCTAGTCCTCGCGGAAGTCAAAGGACCAGTCGCACGGGATATGTGTTAATTTCGGAACCCATCTCCGAGAAGTCCGGATCTATTGAACACGTGTCGCCACCGGAGCTTATCTCCGGGGGTCCGTCACTGCTGAACACGTGTCGACCTCGGGGCATGTCCCTGAGGGAAGGAAAGGCGGAAAGACCGGCACCCACACGTGGCGTGCACGGAGCTCACCTCCGAAGAAGAGGGAGGTCTCGATCGATTGACACGCGGCACGACCGGAGCTCGTCTCTACGGACGAGGAGATACCAGGCCTGGAGGACACGTGGAGCTTCCGGAGCTCATCGTCACGGAGGTAACGAGTTTTGGAGCGGCTGTTACGCGTAAGGACACCGGTACGCAACGGAAACCGATCTAAACTCCACGATGTTACCGAAGATAAGATGTTAGGATCCAACAAAGATCTGAATAAGACTCTTATTCGAGATACAATCATATTAGGACTCTTCTCTTCCCGATTATAAATAGAACCCAAAACCTCTGGCTGAAACCAAGAACTTCTCTTTCAACTCCTGAGCCGACGACTTAGCGCTCTAGCCCTAACTCGCCGAGCAAAACATCGCCGAAAGCACAACAAGGGAGATCATCGGAGAAGAACCAAGCGGTCTGAGGAGGGCCTCGAAGACAAGAAAAACGTGAGGTAGGACTTCAATACCACCTTACGACATCATGTTGTTCATCTCTTTGCATCTGTCCTTCGATTCCTTTCGAACAGAAGCCTTTTCGTGGACCGATCACTCGATGATCAGTTTGATCTAAAAACAAGATCATCGCCACGACCACCTTTGATCCGAACACCTCTGACCATGCAAGCCATGCAAGAATACGTACAGATCAATCTAATGAAACTAATCATAGGATAGCATGCATGTGCATCATTGCATCTTATTTAGGATTTTGTGCATGATATTGATTGCTGTGAATCTTGTATGCACGTAAATCCTACATAGCAGGACAGGTTCAGGAAGCTGTCTACGACAAATTACAGCAACCAGGTTTTGAGAATCAAGAACAACCGGAACCGCAAGAACAAGGCAAGTGCTCCTTGACCATGTTGATCCTATATTTTGGGTAAAACTAATTTGTTTTGCGAAAAGGTGTGTATGCTGAGTCAAACATGATGGGAAAACCCTTCTTATAAGAGTTTACTAGTTTTGATTAAACCACCCTTGTCACCTGGGAAGTTTTATGAGTCGGGTATGGTTTTTATTTTATGCTTCGCTGAGTCCATGGGATTGGGAAGCGAGATAGATGTGTCTAGCTAACTGCACTCATAATAATAATAAGAAACTGATGTTAATAATGAACATGGATCGGAGGGGGATCTAGGCAAGCCTGGGTTGGTGTATGAGGTAGCATGAGATGGTGGTTTTGCTTGCCGTAGATCTAAGGACCGGTTCACGCATGCACATGCCAGGATAACAGTGCCACCACAAGGCCAAGTATGGGTGCGGCTTAGCTGAGTAATTAGGTATGTTGCTAGAGTGTTATGGACTGAGGAAGGCACGGGGAATGGGAGTCGAGTGAGGACTGCCCTGGGAACTGCATGGCACAAGAGGGGGCCTGTGGGTGGGAGAATTGGAGATTCTAGCCTGCCGGTGAAACCTTAGTGAGTCCATACATCTAGTAACCCCTTTGTAAAGGCTATTTTGTGATCTCTTGACCATACACCGACGGATGTGTACTGGTATAATGGAGGTTATGCAGTCGCCGACGGGTGACGAAATCACAAACTTGTGGGTAAAGAGGTGCAAACTCTGCAGAGTCAAAAACTATCATGATAGCCGAGCTTACGGTTACGAGCACCTGGCTAAACTGCCATGATTAGATGGGATGTTTACTGGGATGGTTATTGGAATAGTTATTGGGAAGGTTATTGGTTATGTATATTGGTTATGGTTTGGTTTGGGACTGTTAAGTTCGGGAGATGAGATGGTTGCATGACTGATGGGTCATGACATGAGATTGGTCTCAGTGCGAGACAAGGTTATTTTATGAGGTGAGATGGTAGCGAATACGAGGAGGTATTCGTGAGTATGGGTAAAGGATTGGTTAATGTTCGGATGGAACACGGGAAGTGATGGAGGTATGTTGGTAATTCAATACATGCTGGGACTACATTCATCTGAAGTTGAGTTGCTGTTTCATCACAGTTTTATAAATCTGCTTTTCTGCAAATAAGCCTTTTGTACCTACCTTGTTTATGAGCTGCATATCATGTGTTATTCCCGCACTTGCTGAGTACATCATTGTGCTCAAACTTGCATTATTATTTCTTCATCAACAGCAAGAGAAGACTACTATGAAGACCGAGTAGAGCATTATGGCGTGTGATCTGTTCTCAACCTTGCCTGTGGAGGGAATAGAGATGGAGCCACTTCTGCTTAGTTTTGCTTCCGCATTAGTTTTTGCTTCCGCATTTAAATAAGATTTCCGCTGCGTAGAAATAAGGACTTCCGCTGTGAGCATGAGTCCAAGACTCATGAGGTGTTGTAATAAACTATGTTATTCATGGTAATATATAATCTGAATTCAGTTTGTGGAACGTATGTGTATGTGTGATAAATATCCTGGGCACACATATGCATTAGTTCTCGATTCCGTGGTTTTCCACAGAATTGAGGGCGTCGCAGTCATACACTGTCTTTATGACACGCTGAGGCTCCTGGAACCCCACCTGATGGGCAGCGGTGACTGGGGCATCGACCTTCTGTTTGCCATCCCTCTGAGGGTAGGGCGGTGCTTCAGCCCTCTGCTGTCTTCCTTTGCGGAAGCGCTCTGCAAGCCTCTGGATCTGCCAGCATTCGGCAGCAGTATGGTTGCCGGTGCCATGCACGGGGCATAGCCCGCCCTGGTCACTGTCTGGGACCGGTGATTGCCGCTGCCTTTTGTCAGGACGTGGCCCCCGAGCCCCACTAGTCGTCGCAGCTGCAGCGACGGGGGCCGTGAATGGTGACTTCATCTTGCCACTCCCCCGGTTCTTGGCCTTCTTGCCACCCCCATAGGCAGCAGCACCGGACCCGGGCTGTCCTCCTGACTTGGAGGTCGGCAGAGCGTGCCAGTTCCGCCCTTTAGCTGCTCTGGCGCACTTGTCCGCCAGGCTGAAGAGCTCCGAGACGTCGCGGACCTCTCTGGTCGCGAGCTTCTCAAGCATTTTCTCGTCCCGGACACCCTGTCGGAACGCCACCACCACAGAGGCACTTTGGATATGTGGGATGGTGTTGCGTACCTGAGAGAACCGCTGGATGAAAGAGCGCAGCGACTCCCCAGGTTGTTGCTTGATGGCGTGGAGGTCAAGCTCCGTGCCGGGACGGGTGTAGGAGCTGCCGAAGTTGGCGACGAACTGCCGGCAGAGCTCTCCCCAGGAGGTTATGGACCCCTGAGGTAGATTCATGAGCCAAGACCGAGCTGGGCCGGTCAAGGCGACGGGGAAGTAGTTGGCCATGACAGCCTCGTCCCCTCCTGCGGCAAGTACGGTGTTGGAGTAGATCTGGAGGAACTCCGCCGGGTTGACGCTACCATCGTACTTTTCGGGCAGGTGCGGCCGGAACTTGCGCGGCCACCTCGCGAAGCAAAGGTGGCGTGCAAGGGCCGCACATCCTGCGCCTGCTGCTGCAGGTACTGGCGCTGAGAACGCTTGGTTCGCACTTGGCACCGCGTATCCCGGCATGGGCAAGGCTGCACCATAGACTGGTGCCGCTGCTTGCGGCGCATATGGTTGTGGCATATGCTGCGCAGCATATGCCTCAGGCGGGGCTCGCGTGGCGAAGACCTGCCCTTCAGGTTGTGTCGAGGCCGATGACATGCTGTCGCCAGCCTTATGGTTGCGACGCCTTTCTCGGCGTCGCTCGAGGTACACCCGGGCGTCCTGGCCGAAGTGGCACCGTTCCAGCTCCCTTCTCAGGTCCGTCCACAGGAGCGTGGAGGAGATCGAATCCGCCGTTAGCCCGTCAACCGTGGGCGTGCGCGTCAGCGACACAGCCGGTTGTCCTGGGCGCCGTCCTCGCCGAAACCGAGGGTTCGCGGCGGCGACGACAAGGCGGTCCACCTCGCAGACCCATTGCTGGGTCGCTGAATGGGGCGCATCCCCCGCAGGTGGGTTGCGCAGCAGCGCTCTTGCTGCAGCTAGCGCACCTCCATGGTGTACGCTCAGCGCTGCAGAAGACCTCACACTGGTCGGGGCCTGCATAGCCGGAGTCGGCGTTGCCGGAGTCGGCTGCTGGCTACCAGCTTGTGCCGACACACTCCATCCTGAGTGTGTTGACATGTACTCCCCAGTGGTCACGGTTCGCCGTGAATGCGGAGGGGGAGAGTTTGCCGCTGAAGGAAGCTTGGTCATCTTCGCCGGTGGAAACTCATCGCGCTAGGAGAAAAGCCCCCTACCTTGCGCGCCAAATGTCGAAGTGTTCAATCGACACTTCCCCCGGGCCTGCACTGGGCAGCCCGCGAGGTTCTTTTTTCGGTGGGGCTAGTCTCTAGCGGAGAGCTTGCGCAGATGGACGTGTTAGTAAGAGCTTGACACGGCGAGTTTTACGTGGTTCAGGCCGCCGGAGCGTAAAACCCTACGTCCACGGCGAGCTATGGAGCCCGCTGTATTGCTTGCTGCTCAGGACCGGAGGCCTGAGCTCGGGGGTGAGTTACAGCTTGAGAGTGTATGGCCAGCATATGAGTTGCAAAGTGCGAACCCTTGCTATCGACGCCTACCCGAGCCTTTTATAGTCCAAGGCTCGGGCAGCTTACAAGGGGGGCTGGGACCCGACAGGTGGTCCTGGGAAGATTGTCTATCATCTACCATATCTGCAGTTATGCCGGTAGTTGCCTCTGGTCGAAGGCTTCTGAGTCTTCAACTTGCCGCTCTGCCCATGCCGCATGCTAGTCGTAGTGGTTGATGACGGCGCATGGGATGTCTTGTCGTGGTGTTTATTGGCTGGCAGGTTCTGACACCGCGCGCCAGTCTGTGATGCGACTGGGCGCAACGGCACCTGACAGAAGCGTGCTCCGCGTCTCCGCGTCTTGGGAAGACGCGGGCCTTGAATACCTTGTACGGGCAAGGTGTGGGGCGTCTTTACGTCCGCTGCCTATCGCTCGGGGCAGGCAGCATCGTTATGCTGCTACGTGGCGGGCCCGGAGCCCTTCTCAGAGGAGAGAAGGGTCAGTCCCGCGGGGCACGTGGAGCCTCCGGACCTCTCCCCGCGGAGGGAGAGGCTCGGCTTCTGTTGGCCACGTGGCGGGCCCGGAGCTCTCCTCTGAGGAGAGGGAGGTCTGGCCCCGCTGGACACGCGGCGCCTTCGGACCTCTCTCCCGCATAGGGGGAGGTCCGGCTTCTGTATGCCACGTGGCATGCCCGGAGCTCTCCTCTGAGGAGAGGGAGGTCCGGCCCCGCCGGACGCGTGGCGCCTTCAGAGCTCTCCCTGCGGAGAAGGTCGAGTTCCTTAGGCATTTTACCCTTTGCGCGGGGGTACCCCATATCTCAGGTACCGACAGATAGTCTGCAGGAAATCTCCCCGGGACCACCTGTCGGGTCTCGGGCCCCCCTTGTAAGCCACCCGAGCCTTGGACTATAAAAGGCTCGGGTAGGCGACGTTAGCAAGGGTTCGCACTTTGCAACTCATACGCTAGCCATACACTCTCAAGCTGTAACTCACCCCCGAGCTCAGGCCTCCGGTCCTGAGCAGCAAGCAATACAGCGGGCTCCATAGCTCGCCGTGGACGTAGGGTTTTACGCTCCGGCGCCCTGAACCACGTGAAACTCGCCGTGTCAAGCTCTTACTAACTCGTCCATCTGCGCAAGCTCTCCGCTAGAGACTAGCCCCACCGAAAAAAGAACCTCCGCGGGCTGCCCAGTGCAGGCCCGGGGGAAGTGTCAACTGAACACTTCGACATTTGGCGCGCCAGGTAGGGGGCTTTTCCCCTTGCGCAACGAGTTTCCACCGATGAAGATGACCAAGCTTCCTTCAGCGGCAAACTCTCCTCCCCCGCGTCCGCGGTGAACCGCGACCAGGGGGGAGTGCATGTCAACACACTCAGGACAGAGTGTGTCGGTACAAGCTGGGAGCCAGCAACCGGCTCTGGCAGCGCCGACCCCGGCAATGCAGGCTCCAACCAGCTTCAGATCTTCAGTAGCGCTGGACGTACCCGGTGGGGGTGCGCTAGCTGCAGCAAGAGCGCTACTGCACAATCCACCTGCTGGGGACGCGCCTCAGGCAGCGACCCAGCAGTGGATTCGCGAGGTAGGCCATCTCGTCGTCGCCGCCGCAAACCCTCGACTTCAGCGGGGACGACGCTTCGGCCAACCGGCTGTGTCGCTGATGCGCACGCCAATGGTTGACGAGCAGACGGCAGATTTCAGCTCCACCAGGCTCCAGTCGACGGATATGAGGACAGAGCTGGAACGGTGTCACTTGGGCCAGGATGCCCGGGTGTACCTCGAGCGACGTCGAGAAAGGCGTCGCACTCAAGAGGCTGGCGACAACATGACGTCGGCCTCAACCCAGCCTGAAGGGCGGACCTTCACCACGCGAGCTCTGCCCCAGGCGTACGCCATGCAGCATAAGCCACAACCATGTGCTCTGCAAGCGGCGTCCCCGGCCTATGGCGCAACCTTGCCCATACCGGGTTACACTGTGTCAGGCGCAACCAAGCGTTCGCGGCACCAGTACCTGCACTGGGAGCCAGCAACCGGCTCTGGCAGCGCCAACCCCGGCAATGCAGGCTCCAACCAGCGTCAGGTCTTCAGTAGCGCTGGGCGTACCCGGCGTGGGTGCGCCAGCCGCAGCAAGAGCGCTACCGCACAATCCGCCTGTTGGGGACGCGCCTCAGGCAGCGACCCAGCAGTGGATTCGCGAGATAGACCGTCTCATCGTCGCCTCCGCAAACCCTCGACTTCGGCGGGGACGATGCTCCGGCCAACCGGCTGTGTCGCTGATGCGCACGCCAATGGTTGGCGAGAAGACGGCGGACTCCAGCTCCACCAGGCTTCCGTCGACGGACCTGAGGACTGAGCTGGAACGATGCCACCTGGGCCAAGACGCCCGAGTGTTCCTCGAGTGACGACGAGAAAGGCGTCGCAGCCAAGAGGCCGGCGTCAGCATGACGACTGCCTCAACCCTGCCAGAGGCACAGACTTTCGCCACGCGAACTCTGCCCCAGACATACGCCACGCAGCATATGCCACAGCCATATGTCCTGCAAACGGCGCCCCCGGGCTATGGCGCAGCCTTGTCCATACCGTGGTACACTGTGCCGGCGGCAAACCAAGCGTTCGCGGCACCAACGCCTGCAGCAACAGGGGCAGGACGTACGGCCCTGGAGCCCCACCTCCGCTTCGCGAGGTGGCCGCGCAAGTTTCGGCCGCACCTGCCCGAGAAGTACGATGGCAGCGTCAACCCGGCGGGGTTCCTCCAGATCTACTCCACCGCCGTGCTTGCCGCAGGAGGTGATGAGGCCGTCATGGCCAAACTACTTCCCCGTCGCCTTGACCGGCCCAACCCGGTCTTGGCTAATGAACCTCCCTCAGGGTTCCATAACTTCCTGGGGAGAGCTCTGCCGGCAGTTCATCGCCAACTTCGGCAGCTCCTACACCCATCCCGGGACGGAGCCTGACCTCCACGCCATCAAGCAACAACCTGGGGAGTCGCTGCGCTCCTTCATCCAGCGGTTCTCCCAGGTACGCAACACCATTCCGCATATTCAAAGTGCCTCTGTGGTGGCGGCACTTCGACAGTGTCCGGGACGAGAAGATGCTTGAGAGGCTTGCAACCAGAGAGGTCTTCGATGCCTCCGAGATCTTCAGCCTGGCGGACAAGTGCACCAGAGCAGCGGGAGGGCGGAGTTGGCACTCACTGTCAACTTCCGAAGCTGGAAGACAGCCCGAAGACGGCGGAGTTCAAGCTGAGCTCCCGACCACGTCAGACAGCCAAGAGCCAAGCACTGGCTGACTTCGTGGCTGAGTGGACGCCAACGAAGGCTGACCCAGGGGGCCGCGAAGACGGTGAACCAAAATACCGAGCTCCGGTCTTCACCGGGCCTCACTGGACGCTCTTCTTCGACGGCTCCTCGCCAAAGCAGGGGGCCGGTGCCGGCGTACTGCTCCTCATGCCATCGGGGGAGCAGTCTGGGTACATGGTGCGTCTCAATTCCAAGGCAACCAACAACTTGGCAGAGTATGAAGCACTCATCTTTGGCCTAAAATACAGTCCTGTCTCTGGGCGCTCGCCAGTTGTTGGCGCAGGGCGACTCCCAGCTAGTTATCAAGCAAGTTAAGGGTGAATGCCCCTGCAATGACCCACAGCTAGCTGCTTATCTGCTCCACGTGCGGATGTTGGAGAAAGACTTCCTCGCCTTGGACCTGCGCCATGTACAGCACGCTGGCACGGCCGCAGCTGATGACCTCTCAACGAAAGCCTCCATCAGAGCCCCTGCGCACGAAGGAGTCTTCGAGAGGACGTTGCTGCGGTCCACAGCCCGGCCTGCCGAGCCAGGCAAAGGGGGCTGAACCAGTGCCTCGAAGCTAGGCAGTCCCGGCGGCCCTGTATGCCGCCAGAGGATCGTAAAAGTCACTGGGGACTCCGTGCAACCCAGCGCTCAAGATCCAGAAGCTCAAGTAGTCCCGATGCATGGACCACGGAGGTCCGGGACTCCTTGAAGGACATCCTTCCTGATGAACGTGCATCCACTGAACGGGTGGTGCGGATGGATAAGTGTTACGCGCTGGTATCCTTACTGGCGTGGCGCCACGACATCCTATTGCGGTGCATAACCCAGGAGGAAGGCTGCGATTAGCTCGCAGTAGTCCAAGGAGGCGAGTGCTGGGAACGCTCATCGTCCCACACGTTGGTCGGTTAAGCCACCCGGCATGGCTCCTACTGACCGAGAGCCACCTGGACGCCGTCAAACCGGTTAGGGATGCAATGCGTGCCAGGTCCACGCCAAGCAGACCCACACAACCGGTGCAGACGCGCACCCAGAGCCGTCGGGGGATACCGGCTCCTCCATGTCGAGGGCCAGCCGGACTTCCCAGGGCCGGGTCACGGGAACTACCCTTCCACAAGGTATGCGGGGCCGAAGCCATGCTTCCCCCTGATATAGCCATGGGGGTCCCCCCGTGTCCGGCGTACGACGAAGCCACGCATGACCCGCTCTGCGTGAAGACAGGCGCTCCAACGCTACCCCAGTAAGTTCACCATGCTTACATAGGTGTTTATTTAAATTACACATTAATTTATATGAACACCTCCCCACGCTCTAGACAGTGTGCGTCCATTGTACACTGGGTTCCTCTTTCCAGTTCTCTTGCATAGTCGATATTTGCCGTCCTGCCGAAGGCGGTAGTGCTTGGGGTATGTGCCAGAGGCCACGTGGCCTTTTGGATCTCCCCCTGTAAGGTTACTGTACCGCCAGTTGGTCTCCTCCGAGAAAAGACCTACGCTAGACCGGGGGGTCAGGAGCTGTCGAAGTGTGCGGTCGACACTTCCCCCGGGCCTGCACTGGGCAGCCCGCGGAGGTTCATTTTTCGGAGGGGCTAGTTCCTAGCGGAGAGCTTGCGCGGATGGAACGAGTTAGTGAGAGCTTGACACGGAGAGTTTTACGTGGTTCAGGCCGCCGGAGCGTAAAACCCTACGTCCACGGCGAGCTATGGAGCTCGCTGTATTGCTTGCTTCTCAGGGCCGGGGGCCTGAGCTTGGGGGTGAGTTACAGCTTGAGAGTGTATGGCTAGCGTATGAGTTGCAAAATGCGAACCCTTGCTATCGACGCCTACCCGAGCCTTTTATAGTCCAAGACTCGGGCGGCTTACAAGGGGTGTCGGGACCCGACAGGTGGTCCCGGGAAGATCGTCTATCATCTACCGTATCTGTAGTTATGCCGGTAGTTGCCTCTGGCCGAAGGCTTCTGAGTCTTCATCTTGCGGCCCTAACCATGCCGCACGCTAGTCGTAGTGGTTGATGACGGTGCAGGCGGCATGGGATGTCTTGTCGCAGCGTTTATTAGCTGGCAGATTCTGACACCGCGCGCTAGTCTGTGATGCGACTGGGCGCAACGGCACCTGACAGACGCGTGCTCCGCGTTTCCGCGTCTTGGGAAGATGCGGGCCTTGAATACCTTGTACGGGCAAGGTGTGGGGCGCCTTTACGCCCGCTGCCTAGCGCTCGGGAGCAGGCAGCACCGTTCTTCTGGCCACGTGGCGGGTCTGGAGCCCTTTTCTGAGGAGAGAAGGGTCCGGCCTGCGGGGCACGTGGAGCCTCCGGACCTCTCCCCGCGGAGGGGGAGGTCCGGCTTCTGTATGCCACGTGGCGGGCCCGGAGCTCTCCTCTGCGGAGAGGGAGGTCCGGCCCCGCTGGACGCGTGGCGTCCTCGGACCTCTCTCCCGCGGAGGGGGAGGTCCGGCTTCCGTATGCCACGTGGCGGGCCCGGAGCTCTCCTTTGAGGAGAGGGAGGTCCGGCCCCGCCGGACATGTGGCGCCTTCGGAGCTCTCTCTGTGAAGAAGGGCGAGCACCTTAGGCATTTTACCCTGTGCGCTGGGTGACACGACCCCATTGGTCCTGTCGAGCCAGGATCACGCTGAGGGGTACTGCGTTGCACAGCACCGTATAACACACGTCAAAGGTACAAAGCGGAAGCGGAAGTTTTATTACATAAACAGTTTTATGAACATGTTTACATCAAAATAAGTTTAGTCCACACTCGCGGGCGTAGACTAAGCATCAAGTACACGTTCAGCCCTTGAACGTGTCCTTGCTAGCACACACGCACACTAACTCTGCGGCGTGCACGACTCCCACTCGACGGGGTTCCCCTCCTGGGGTTCCGTCTCCTCTTCGGGAGTCCCTTCCTCATAGAACCCTGCAAAAAGCTTCAAACACAAGCAGTGAGCACGAAGGCTCAGCAAGTCTGACCCGTCTCACCTAAACATGGAACTTCTACATGAGGGTAATGGGTTGCATGAGGTAAAAATCATTTGCAAGGACTCGCCTAATTAGTAGAACCTTACTTTCAAGTTTTAGCAGCAGGTTGTGGAGAACCTTACGCTAAGTCACATGAGAGAGCCGCAATCAAACAAGAAACGCATTTCTCTCATGTACTTTGCCCAAAGTTGAAAAGAACTTTAGTTAGCTCTAAGCTACAGCATATCATTAACAATCGATGTCGATCTTTCAATCAGCAACATTTTATCATGTAACTAGCCTGTTCATTCTACGTCACGGTACAGTGAACAAGTGGTACTCACTGACCGCGAGGGACGGCGATTATAATCGATTTACACCTGCAGGGTTACCCGAACAACCCGTCACGTACGCCCGTACTCGATGTTGCCTACAACAACCATCACGGACGCCGTACGCGACTACCTTTCACCCGTTAGCCAAATATTGAACCGGTCCCATCGTCCCGAGCAAGAGGTCTCTGCACGCGCATCTCCGTGCCGCCAGCCGATTTAAACCTCGAGCTCTCAACCTACCCTCTGAACGACGGGCAATGCCTCAATACCCAGCTACCCGAGTTACATCAGTTTCCCGGTTCCCATATAGCCGGTAGGTCTTCGGTACTGTTCTAGCTTGTTCAACAGGCCCGCACACGGCTCGGTCCTCAATCGACACAAGCGGAGCTACAGCACACAGGCCCCAAAGTCCTGCTGCCCTTACTCTCCGCTCGGTCTCATTTTCTTGCCATGTGTATCATGTGCTATCTCTACCCGAGCAATGTGCCTCTAGCCTATTCTCGCGAGTAGTTCCAACTACTCGACTTGTACCGAATCCTACTCTATCCTAGCAATGCAGTGGCTAACGAGGTTTGCAATCCTAAACCTAACCCATGGTTTTCTTGGCTGTGCAGTTGGGTTTCCAATCAAGACTCTAATGCAAAGAACAAAGGAAACAAGTATGTGCTCAAAACAATAAAAATTTGTAAAAAGGTTAATGCAAACCGGGGCTTGCCTTGCTGCTCTTGGTCGTAGGCTAGCTGTTCCTCCGGAGTGACGAAGTCTAAGACTTCGGGTTCCTCCTCGACCTTAGCGACTACATGATAGCAACAATACATGTATTAATTTAATGCATTTGTATTAAGTTTGAAGTTGTGAAGTCTATAACCCTTGCTAGATAGACCTAATGACTGTGAAACTTTTACTTTGGCTTGGTTACAACCTAAACAAAGACCTGGTCAAGTTTTAGTTGCAGCAAAGCTCATTTGATCCCTCCACAAATAATTATGTCCTTGACCTTAATTGGATTTCTTAGGGTGTTCTAGGAATTCTCATGAGACAAACTATGACTTTCTGAAAACTAGATTTTCAGAGGGTTCTAATGGAGTTGGTCTCACTTAATTTGTAAGTCTCTAACTAAAGATATGAGCTAAACAATTTCAGAGAAAATTCTGAAAATGTTTTTGAACATTTTCTATTTTCTCTGGAACAGTTTCACTAATCACACCATTAGGTGGATTAAATGAGCTCAAATGGATCTGAAATTTTTATGGTAGTTCAAGGATATTTTGGTGAACATCTCAGTAAAATTTCAGGATTTTCCTCCAAGGGATTCTCCAGTTAAAATTCCTAACAGTTTAAACTTTAAGGAATTAATTCTGGAGAAATAAGGAATTTCATGGAGTGAAACTTGATTTTCTGGAAAGTACTCAGAGAGCTAGATCCAGCAAAATTTGGTTCACTCGATTTGGAGCTTTCTAGCCAAAGTTATAAGGATTTGAAGTTTGAAGGAAATCTGAAAATCGGGGAAAAGTTTAAACTCGCGCGTGGGCCCAGGGGACACGCGTCGCACACCTAAGCGATGGCACACCGCGGCCCACAAGGACTTTGCGCGCCAGCACTCCCGATCCCGGCCGCAGCCGGATCCCGATTTAAAATATCGGCCGCTGACAGCTGGGGTCCACCCCCTTCTTCAACCTCGCGACACCCGCGCTCCGCCGCCGAGGGACCTCGCCGGAGAGCTCGCCGCCGGCTGCTGTACAGCTCCAAACTTCTTGATTCTGGCCGCCCCTGCCTACTTTTACTTGGGGAACATGATCCGCGGGTCAGCTGCTCATGACAACGGCCGGAGCATGGTCGGCGACGAGCCGCCATATCGGAACGACTTCGGCCATGTCGGCTGACTCTCCTAGTACCTCAGCTACTTGGGAAATCGGTCGGGAAGCATCAGTGGACCTCAGAGAAGGTCGACATGAACTCGAGGCAGCTCGGGGAAGGCCCGAAACAGGTCCTCACCGTGCGCCCGATACCCCCCGTTCGTTCCGCCATTAGTAGACCTTGAATTACGCCGGCCACAGAGGTTCTCCGGCCCAGAGTTGTGAAGGCAACTTGTGCGTTACCGTGTCTAGCTCGTGTGGGAGTGGCCTGAGGCCCTCTAATCCTTTCTAGAGCACGAATTAAACAGAATCGTACCCGAAGGTCGTTCTGCACACAGAAAGGGGAAAAGTGGAAATTCGCCGCCGGTGAGCAACCACTCGAGCTGTGGCTCGGGGATGAGCAGCACCGGTCACCCGCGCGTCCAAGGGTGCCTTGGCTCGGGCGTGACAACGCCCAGGTTGGGCTGTCCACGAGAGCCCGAGGTGCGGCGGTTTCCAGTTCCGATTTTGATCTTTCGGCACAGCCGATATCACTCGGTTTCAATCGAATTCTAGCAATGGGGAGGATGGAGGAAGGTCTCTAGTACCTTGCTGGGACTCTGGAGTGGAAGGAGGGAGCTGCGATCGGCTTGATCAAGCGGGAGCTCGAGCGCCGGCGATGGCAGTGGAAAAACAGGTCGTGTACGTCGGCAGCTCGGGGGAATGGCGACTGAAGCACGCCGGGGAGGGAATAAATAGGCCGGCGGCTGGCCTCCGGCTTGGGGCGCGCAGCAGGAGCTGGCGCCGGCTGCCCCCCTTCGGTGGCGCGCGCGCACAGCAGCCGGGAACCGACTGAACTGAGTTTCAGTCGGTTTGTTTTGAGATAGAGGCTGACATGTGGGTCCCACCCCTCTTTTAACCTCTGAAATTTACTCCTAACAGCTGTGGTAAACAGTGAACCCCATTCTACCCTTGGTAATTCAAATTATGCACCCAAGAGCCATTTGAATTGATCAAAGTTCAAATGAGGTTTGGTTTGAATGAATTTCAGCACAAGTTCAGTTTGAAATTCAACTAAAGTTTGAATTTCTCCCCCTTAGCTCATGTCAAGATCAACTCCAAATGGAGTGAAAATTGGTGTGTGAGCTCACAAAAATGTGCTGAGTAAGAATATGCCCCCCACTTTTAAATTCAGTGGATAAAAACAGTTTGAATTTGAATATGGTTTCAAACTGCCCTCTTCCTAACTATACCCAAAATGGCCTCAAAAAGGTTTTGAGTTTGGGTGAAACTTGGCATGGACACCCTTAGCAAAGTGTAGGAGTTTTCATATGTCCAGCCCATCTATATCACATGTGGGAAATACCACTTTTGCAATGTGTGAGTTTGTTCTTTAATGAGCATGTTGATAATTGTTACTTGCTCTTCATTTGTGTTCATCATTCTTCCTCAAATGAGGTGTGTGGTGTGGTGGTGAACACTGCAAATGTGTGTCAAAAACTGAGGCCCTTACATTCCTCCCCCCTTAAAAGAATCTCGTCCCGAGATTATAAGATGAAAATGAGAGAGGGGACGGTGGGAAATTACCGGATATGCGACGTGAAAAAGTCGGGGTAGTTAGCGCGAAGAAATGCTTCGCTCTCCCATGTCGCTTCGTCCATGGAGTGATTACTCCATAAAACCTTGTAGAACCACAACGTACGGTTGCGTGTGGTTCGGGCCTTTTCATCAATAATCTGCACCGGTTCCTCCCGATAGGTGAGATCCGGTTGCAGTTCTTTAATGTCTTCCAGCTGAACGGTAGTCGATAGCTTAAGACACTTCCTCAGCTGGGAAATGTGAAAGACGGCGTGCACACCGGAAAGTGCTTCTGGTAATTTCAGCCGGTATGCCACCGATCCACATCTTTCGGTAATCTGGAATGGACCGATGAAGCGGGGTGCCAACTTTCCTCTCACCCCAAATCTGTTTACACCCTTCATTGGAGACACTCGTAGATATACGTGATCTCCAACTTCGAATTGTAATGGGCGCCTTCTCCGGTCCGCATACTGTTTCTGACGGGATTGAGCGGCTTTTAGGTTCGCTTGAATTAGTCGAACCTTTTCTTCCGCGTTGTTGACAAGGTCAATCCCGAAGGTAACCCTTTCGCCAGACTCACACCAGTTCAATGGTGTGCGGCATTTTCTTCCGTATAGCGCCTCGTAGGGCGCCATCTTGATGCTGGCTTGGTACCCATTGTTGTACGAGAACTCGGCTAACGGCAAGTGATCATCCCAATTTTTGCCATGGTCGATAGCGCAAGCTCGTAGCATGTCTTCTAAAATCTGATTTACCCGCTCGGTTTGTCCATCCGTCTGCGGGTGGTAGGCTGAACTACGGATCAGCTTTGTCCCCAAGGCAGCGTGTAGCTGCTCCCAAAAACGGGACACAAATAAAGTGCCCCGATCCGATATGATAGTACGGGGTACGCCGTATAAGCATAGGATCCGTGAGATGTACAGTTCAGCGTACTTCTTGGCGTTGTAGTTGGTGTTGACCGGGATGAAATGAGCAACTTTGGTGAGCCGATCGACGATCACCCACACCGAATCATGTTTCTGTAAGGTGGTGGGTAAACCGACGACGAAATCCATGCTCACGTCCTCCCACTTCCAGGCAGGAATGCCCAGTGGTTGTAGCAGTCCCGGTTTCCGCATGTGGTCTGCCTTCACCCTTCGACATGTATCACACTCAGACACGTACTTTGCAGTCTCTCGTTTCATCCGTGTCCACCAAAACTTTCTTCTGAGTTCTTGATACATTTTGTTGCTGCCGGGGTGAATAGAAAATTTTGATAAGTGAGCCTCATCAAAGATTTTCTTCCGTAACTCCGGGTTTCGGGGTACGACAATCCGGTCCTTGAACCATAGGATGCCGTCTCCGTCCTTCCGGAAACATTTCAACTCCCCACTGTCTACACGTCTCCGTAAATGTGACATGCCCTTGTCATTCTTCTGGGCTGCCGCTATCTCTTCACGGATGGTGGGGATCAAAGCTAGGTTGTAGAGAGCCCCGTGCGGAATCACATGTAGTGGTGGTTCGCTCTCTTCCAACGGTGTGATGGTCAGAGTATTGACGTGTGACTTGCGGCTCAGCGCATCTGCCACAACGTTTGCCTTGCCCGGATGATAATGGATCTCTATCTCGTAATCCTTTATCAGTTCTAACCATCTTCGTTGCCTCATGGTCAGCTCCTTTTGAGTGAATATGTACTTGAGGCTTTTGTGGTCGGTATATAAATGTACGAGGTTACCGAGTAGGTAGTGCCTCCACATTTTTAGTGCAAGTACCACGGCAGCGAGCTCCAAGTCGTGAGTTGGATAATTTTGCTCATGGTTCCTAAGCTGCCGTGATCCATACGCGACCACTCTTCGATCTTGCATCAGCACACATCCGAGCCCAATGCCGGATGCATCGCAGTACACATCGAACGGTTTTGTTGTGTCTGGCTGCGCCAAAACCGGTGCTGATGTCAGGTGCTTGACTAAAGCCTTAAATGCTGCTTCACATGCTGGACTCCAAACATATTTGGTGGCCTTCTTCAGCAGCTCTGTCATTGGCTTGGCAATCTTCGAGAAGTTCGGAATGAACCTCCGATAATATCCCGCGAGTCCGAGGAAACTCCGTACCTCATGAACAGTTCTCGGGGATTTCCAATTCAGCACTTGCGTGATCTTGCTCGGGTCCACAGCGATACCCTCCGCTGAGATGATATGCCCGAGGAAAGGCACTTGCGATATCCAAAACTCGCATTTGCTGAATTTTGCGTATAACTTGTGATCCCGCAGCCGTTGCAAGACTATACGCAGATGTTTCTTGTGATCTTCCTCCGACTTAGAGTATACTAGGATGTCGTCGATGAAGACCACGACAAACTTGTCCAGCTCCGGCATGAACACCGAGTTCATTAAGTACATGAAGTGAGCTGGAGCATTGGTGAGGCCAAAGGACATGACCAGGTACTCATAAAGTCCGTACCTTGTCGAGAAAGCTGTTTTTGGGATGTCCTCCGCCCTTATCTTAATCTGATGGTACCCGGATCTTAAATCCATCTTGGAAAAGATCTTCGCTTCGACCAACTGATCAAACAACATGTCGATCCGTGGCAACGGGTACTTGTTTTTGATGGTTACGGCATTTAATGGGCGGTAGTCCACGCAAAGCCGCAACGTTTCATCCTTCTTCTTGACAAATAATGCCGAACAGCCCCATGGCGAGGAGCTCGGCCTAATAAAACCCTTCTCCAGAAGATCCGTGAGCTGAGTCTTCAGTTCAGCCAACTCCTTGGGCGCCATCTTGTACGGCCTTCGGGATATTGGCATGGTTACGGTGCAAGTTCAATCTTGAACTCCACCTCTCTATCGGGTGGCATCCCCGGCAAATCGTCCGGGAATACATCCGGGAACTCTCGGACCACTGGAATGTCTTCCAATCTGATAGTTGTGGCTTGATAGACACTTGGAAGTTTTATTTCTGGACTGTCCAGAAATAATGAGTGAGAACCGTGCACCTCTGAGTTTAAGTGCACGACTCGAAGGACGGTGTCTAAAACAGCGCCGTGGCGGGTTAACCACGACATCCCTAGGATGACATCGACCTTCTGTCCCTCTAAGATAATGAGAGACGTGGGGTACACTCTACCCGCTAAGCATAATGGTGCTTTGGAGACCATTACGCTTGCTGAAATTTTCCCACCCGGTGAACAAATTAAATATGGGCTATCGGTGGGTAGTATTGGCAAGCTGTGTTTAGCAATGAAAGCTTGGCTAATAAAATTATGCGTGGCGCCTGAATCAAATAGTACTATAGCGGGATGCTGGTGGAGTTGGAACATACCCGCAAGGATTGGCTCGCCCTCCGGCACGTCCTCAATGGCAAGCTGGTGGACAGTGCCGGGCCTAGGGTTTGCCCGCCGCGCATTAGTAGGGTTCCGGGGTTGATTCCTCCCCGGAAACTGTGGTGCCACTCCGCCGCCTTGCCTCTCTGGGCAACTGCTTGCGAAGTGTCCTAGACGACCACACTTGTAACATGTGGCCGCTGCTGGTGGAGTACTTGGTGGACGAAAGCCCGGCATGCGTTGCGGAGGTGCAAACGCACGCGGCATCGCCCGCTGCTGCTGTTGTTGTTGCGGTGGTGCTGGCAGTGCCGGCCGGAATGCCGGTGAAGAGTACGGCCGACTGCGGAACGGCATCGACCGCTGTGGTGGCTGCCAGCGTGGACCTGATGGTGGGCGATTCACCATCCGAAACTTCTGAGAAGGACCGCCTCCTTCTCCGCTGCTCTGCGGCGCGCTTCGCTTTCGCTCTGCCGCCGCCAACTCCTTACCGGAGTCCTCCTGAACAATCGCAGCATCAATAATGTCGTTGAGGCTGCCGCGATTGAACATCGCCAACTTGTCCTTCAGGAGCTGGTTAAGCCCCTGGTAAAAATGGTCCAGCCGCTTCTCGTCGGTATCAGCATGATACGACGCATATAGCGCGAGATCGTTAAACGCCCTGGAGTATTCCAGCGCGTTCCGGCTCCCTTGTTGCAGGTGTAAGAACTCCTGCGTCTTCCTCTTCATCAAACCGGGCGGTATATGATAGGCCCTGAAGGCCGTCCGGAACTCCGCCCAGGTCATCGCTCGGTCGGTGGGCTGGGAAACACAGAAGTTGGCCCACCATGCGCTCGCGGATCCTTGGAGTTGCTGGACCGCGAACTGAGTCTTGCGCTGCTCGCTGATTTGGAGCAGCCCGAACTTCATCTCTATGGCGCGGAGCCAGTTGTCCGCGTCAAGTGGTTCATCCGCCCTTGAGAATACAGGGGGATGAGTCGCCAGGAAGTCGGAGTAGGAGCTCTGTTGGCGCTCCTCACGATCTTGACGTCTCTCTGGGCGAGACGTATTCGCAATTAACGTTTGCAGCAGCTCTGTGTGCTGCTGATGTGAACCCGCCATTGCCGCGACAATGTCGGCCAATGTAACCGTTGGCAGTGGTGGTGGCGGTGTTTGCTGTTGCTGTTGCTGCTGCTGTCCCGAGGAATCCTCGGGAGGCGGTTGGGAGGTCTCTCCCCCTTGACTGGTACCCCCAACGTCAGGGTTGGCACGAGTACGCGTCATTCTGAAATTCAACACAGCAGTAATTAGCACATGTCTCACTCAAAATTCCATAAACAGCAGTAGGTATTGAAGCGACGCATGATTAACTTGCACAACATTCACATATATTGATAAAGCATAAACTTTATACAAGATACATCATTCTCGGATCTCCGAGAAGTCGTGCTCATGTCATCACTACCTATACATCCGCTACTGTCTACACGACATGTCACCGATTACAAAAGTTGGGTTACGCTACCCTATCTGCCCTACTTGGCAACCGTAACCCCCTACTCGGAGTAGAACTCGACCTCCTGTGGGTCGTCCTCCTCCGGTACTTCTGCTGGTGGCTCTGGATCTACCACCTCTTCTCCCATTCCGGGCTCCCCCATTGCTGGAAGACCCAAGACTACCGGTATGCCTAACACCGGGGGCACGAGGTCCTGCAATGCATGCACCTCGTCCATAGCCTGGTTGTAGTCCTCTTCCCAGCCTTGTCCTTCCTCAATAGCGTCGTCCCGCTCTTGAGCAAGGTCCTCATTCTGCTGGGTTAGGGTCTGCACCAGCTCTTGCAACGCCGCGATGTCAACACGGCTCTTCTTCTTTGCCTTCTTCAGACGACGCAACTGATTGTGTTGTTCATTCAGTCGCTTGATCGTCGGAAGGAGCACATTGCGGAGTGCGCTGTGAGCACCCTCGAAATGATCTCCACGGCTTGTGCTCTCCTTGAGCTTGGTGGCGAGATGCTCCGTATGAACAGCTTGGCTGTCCATCACAGCGTTTCCCGCCCTCATTTGGAGGCTGAGGTTTGCCTCCGCGGGGTTGTACCTTGGGCAACTCGGGTCTGTTGCCTCCAGGTACCTTTCTTCCCACACATGCTGAGCTCGCCCCTCCACCGGAACGAGTGCGTATGGAGTACCCTCCATAGCCTGCACATGTAGCTGGCAGAAACGTGACATAGTGTCACGGGCTGCCACTTGCCACATCCCTTCCGGTTGTCTTCCTCTCACCGTGACGGTGAATGGCACCCAACCGGGTGGCGTAGGTCCTGCAGGAACCTCGACATGGATCGTCCACGTCTTGTTCCCCTCTTTGCCTTCTTCCTTGGCGAAGTATTGCGGCATCTGGTTATACCCGAAATATTGGAGCATTTGCCACAATGCTTCCGGGTAGCCGCTACGGTCAGAGCAGTGGGAAACTACCCACCCGTTCTCCAACCGTTTATCTGCTGCCATCTGTAAAAATATATTTGAGAAGTGTCAAATATCTATTTAAACAGTAAACCATTGAGTTATAACATAAGATATGTCAGTGAACCCATAACACTTGGAAACATAGTTCAAATTTTTAAACAAATTTGACCGCTGGTCTGCTGTTCCCATGACAGCCTTGACCAGTTTCCATTTCAACCTGATTTAGGCCATGTTAACAGCAAAACTAATTCTGGAGCTCAACATCAAAGTTAAAGCTAACTTCAATAGATTTCCAGAAAGTGTTTGCTTGGCCTAAGATCTGTCCTCGTTCAAAAATTATGAGATGTCAAAGTTAACAGAATTTCTGGAAATAATTGGACAGCACCTCCCTGCCTTAGGTACTGAATTGATCCAAGAATCCCAGTTAATTCTGTTCCTAATCTGACAAAACTTTCTGTTACAAAGTTGTAACCCATCTCATAAGCTTTCCAGAACTACCTCATTTTCTATTTTTGGATTTTTATGCAGGAAGTTATGCTTAATTTACAGAGAGTTTACAGAGAGTCTTTGCTCTGTCCTGTTTTCTGGACAGTTTCAACTCTACTGCATTTTTCGAGTGGTTAAGGGATGAAACACCTCTGGAACTCAACAGAAAAGTTGTAAAGCTCCTCCAAAGCTTTCCAGAAATGTATCATACGACCCCAACCTCGAAAGAACTCAACCTCTAGCCTCTGATTAACTTCAGCCTTGATTCAACTGAAAACAGAGTGCTCTGTCCTTAACATCCTATAAGTTGAAAGCTTGTTAACTTCAAATATCCTGTTCAAGGGAAGGAGTTACATCAAGTTTTACTACTTTGGATCAAAACCTTCAAGTTTTTAAATGAAGTTGTTCATTTAGTTGGGTGTGACGTCGATGCATCACCAGATTATGTCGGTACTACATCCTCACAAAGAAAAACCTATACCGGACTTAGCCGGCTTCGTTAGTTCAGTGGCACTACTCGTCACTCGCACACGGATGCTACACGTCTACCGTTTCGTGGTAAGGCTACCTGCAGAAACTCAAACAATCATCAGACTCGGCTGCACACCGAGCCCGGAATACATACAGTTAGTACACCCGGCCGTCATCACTCGCCCGGATGTTCTCAAGCCAAACACGCCTTGAGTTACGTGTTCACGTTTCAGACCACGTGACGGGGTCTCCCATGTTGCACCACGCACGCCAGGGACAGACGTTGCTCGAACACCCCAAACGACATGAAGAGTCGTAGAGGATACTAAAGCGGGTCGGGTTACCTGCCACCCGTGGGGCTCCACCCTTCAGCTTGTGCGCACTGGTGGACAGCGCTTACGTGCACCCCCCCAAGACATGAACGTCCAGAGATGCACGATTTTCCGACATAACAAATAGGTTAATATGCCACTTTCTATATGCTAATAACATCCTTATACGGGCTACTAACTCGTTCCTCACTGGATTTTTGAAAAAGAAGACCTTTGTACTGTGTTAAACCTCAAGCGAGCTCTGATACCACGCTGACACGACCCCATTGGTCCTGTCGAGCCAGGATCACGCTGAGGGGTACTGCGTTGCACAGCACCGTATAACACACATCAAAGGTACAAAGCGGAAGCGGAAGTTTTATTACATAAACAGTTTTATGAACATGTTTACATCAAAATAAGTTTAGTCCACACTCGCGGGCATAGACTAAGCATCAAGTACACGTTCAGCCCTTGAACGTGTCCTTGCTAGCACACACGCACACTAACTCTGCGGCGTGCACGACTCCCACTCGACGGGGTTCCCCTCCTGGGGTTCCGTCTCCTCTTCGGGAGTCCCTTCCTCATAGAACCCTGCAAAAAGCTTCAAACACAAGCAGTGAGCACGAAGGCTCAGCAAGTCTGACCCGTCTCACCTAAACATGGAACTTCTACATGAGGGTAATGGGTTGCATGAGGTAAAAATCATTTGCAAGGACTCGCCTAATTAGTAGAACCTTACTTTCAAGTTTTAGCAGCAGGTTGTGGAGAACCTTACGCTAAGGCACATGAGAGAGCCGCAATCAAACAAGAAACGCATTTCTCTCATGTACTTTGCCCAAAGTTGAAAAGAACTTTAGTTAGCTCTAAGCTACAGCATATCATTAACAATCAATGTCCATCTTTCAATCAGCAACATTTTATCATGTAACTAGCCTGTTCATTCTACGTCACGGTACAGTGAACAAGTGGTACTCACTGACCGCGAGGGACGGCGATTATAATCGATTTACACCTGCAGGGTTACCCGAACAACCCGTCACGTACGCCCGTACTCGATGTTGCCTACAACAACCATCACGGACGCCGTACGCGACTACCTTTCACCCGTTAGCCAAATATTGAACCGGTCCCATCGTCCCGAGCAAGAGGTCTCTGCACGCGCATCTCCGTGCCGCCAGCCGATTTACACCTCGAGCTCTCAACCTACCTCTGAACGACGGGCAATGCCTCAATACCCAGCTACCCGAGTTACATCAGTTTCCCGGTTCCCATATAGCCGGTAGGTCTTCGGTACTGTTCTAGCTTGTTCAACAGGCCCGCACACGGCTCGGTCCTCAATCGACACAAGCGGAGCTACAGCACACAGGCCCCAAAGTCCTGCTGCCCTTACTCTCCGCTCGGTCTCATTTTCTTGCCATGTGTATCATGTGCTATCTCTACCCGAGCAATGTGCCTCTAGCCTATTCTCGCGAGTAGTTCCAACTACTCGACTTGTACCGAATCCTACTCTATCCTAGCAATGCAGTGGCTAACGAGGTTTGCAATCCTAAACCTAACCCATGGTTTTCTTGGCTGTGCAGTTGGGTTTCCAATCAAGACTCTAATGCAAAGAACAAAGGAAACAAGTATGTGCTCAAAACAATAAAAATTTGTAAAAAGGTTAATGCAAACCGGGGCTTGCCTTGCTGCTCTTGGTCGTAGGCTAGCTGTTCCTCCGGAGTGACGAAGTCTAAGACTTCGGGTTCCTCCTCGACCTTAGCGACTACATGATAGCAACAATACATGTATTAATTTAATGCATTTGTATTAAGTTTGAAGTTGTGAAGTCTATAACCCTTGCTAGATAGACCTAATGACTGTGAAACTTTTACTTTGGCTTGGTTACAACCTAAACAAAGACCTGGTCAAGTTTTAGTTGCAGCAAAGCTCATTTGAGCCCTCCACAAATAATTATGTCCTTGACCTTAATTGGAACTCTTAGGGTGTTCTAGGAATTCTCATGAGACAAACTATGACTTTCTGAAAACTAGATTTTCAGAGGGTTCTAATGGAGTTGGTCTCACTTAATTTGGAAGTCTCTAACTAAAGATATGAGCTAAACAATTTCAGAGAAAATTCTGAAAATGTTTTTGAACATTTTCTATTTTCTCTGGAACAGTTTCACTAATCACACCATTAGGTGGATTAAATGAGCTCAAATGGATCTGAAATTTTTATGGTAGTTCAAGGATATTTTGGTGAACATCTCAGTAAAATTTCAGGATTTTCCTCCAAGGGATTCTCCAGTTAAAATTCCTAACAGTTTAAAATTTAAGGAATTAATTCTGGAGAAATAAGGAATTTCATGGAGTGAAACTTGATTTTCTGGAAAGTACTCAGAGAGCTAAATCCAGCAAAATTTGGTTCACTCGATTTGGAGCTTTCTAGCCAAAGTTATAAGGATTTGAAGTTTGAAGGAAATCTGAAAATCGGGGAAAAGTTTAAACTCGCGCGTGGGCCCAGGGGACACGCGTCGCACGCCTAAGCGATGGCACACCGCGGCCCACAAGGACTTTGCGCGCCAGCACTCCCGATCCCGGCCGCAGCCGGATCCCGATTTAAAATATCGGCCGCTGACAGCTGGGGTCCACCCCCTTCTTCAACCTCGCGACACCCGCGCTCCGCCGCCGAGGGACCTCGCCGGAGAGCTCGCCGCCGGCTGCTGTACAGCTCCAAACTTCTTGATTCTGGCCGCCCCTGCCTACTTTTACTTGGGGAACATGATCCGCGGGTCAGCTGCTCATGACAACGGACGGAGCATGGTCGGCGACGAGCGGCCATATCGGAACGACTTCGGCCATGTCGGCTGACTCTCCTAGTACCTCAGCTACTTGGGAAATCGGTCGGGGAGCATCAGTGGACCTCAGACAAGGTCAACATGAACTCGAGGCAGCTCGGGGAAGGCCCGAAACAGGTCCTCACCGTGCGCCCGATACCCCCCGTTTGTTCCGCCATTAGTAGACCTTGAATTACGCCGGCCACAGAGGTTCTCCGGCCCAGAGTTGTGAAGGAAACTTGTGCGTTACCGTGTCTAGCTCGTGTGGGAGTGGCCTGAGGCCCTCTAATCCTTTCTAGAGCACGAATTAAACAGAATCGTACCCGAAGGTCGTTCTGCACACAGAAAGGGGAAAAGTGGAAATTCGCCGCCGGTGAGCAACCACTCGAGCTGTGGCTCGGGGATGAGCAGCACCGGTCACCCGCGCGTCCAAGGGTGCCTTGGCTCGGGCGTGACAACGCCCAGGTTGGGCTGTCCACGAGAGCCCGAGGTGCGGCGGTTTCCAGTTCCGATTTTGATCTTTCGGCACAGCCGATATCACTCGGTTTCAATCGACTTCTAGCAATGGGGAGGATGGAGGAAGGTCTCTAGTACCTTGCTGGGACTCTGGAGTGGAAGGAGGGAGCTGCGATCGGCTTGATCAAGCGGGAGCTCGAGCGCCGGCGATGGCAGTGGAAAAACAGGTCGTGTACGTCGGCAGCTCGGGGGAATGGCGACTGAAGCACGCCGGGGAGGGAATAAATAGGCCGGCGGCTGGCCTCCGGCTTGGGGCGCGCAGCAGGAGCTGGCGCCGGCTGCCCCCCTTCGGTGGCGCGCGCGCACAGCAGCCGGGAACCGACTGAACTGAGTTTCAGTCGGTTTGTTTTGAGACAGAGGCTGACATGTGGGTCCCACCCCTCTTTTAACCTCTGAAATTTACTCCTAACAGCTGTGGTAAACAGTGAACCCCATTCTACCCTTGGTAATTCAAATTATGCACCCAAGAGCCATTTGAATTGATCAAAGTTCAAATGAGGTTTGGTTTGAATGAATTTCAGCACAAGTTCAGTTTGAAATTCAACTAAAGTTTGAATTTCTCCCCCTTAGCTCATGTCAAGATCAACTCCAAATGGAGTGAAAATTGGTGTGTGAGCTCACAAAAATGTGCTGAGTAAGAATATGCCCCCCACTTTTAAATTCAGTGGATAAAAACAGTTTGAATTTGAATATGGTTTCAAACTGCCCTCTTCCTAACTATACCCAAAATGGCCTCAAAAAGGTTTTGAGTTTGGGTGAAACTTGGCATGGACACCCTTAGCAAAGTGTAGGAGTTTTCATATGTCCAGCCCATCTATATCACATGTGGGAAATACCACTTTTGCAATGTGTGAGTTTGTTCTTTAATGAGCATGTTGATAATTGTTACTTGCTCTTCATTTGTGTTCATCATTCTTCCTCAAATGAGGTGTGTGGTGTGGTGATGAACACTGCAAATGTGTGTCAAAAACTGAGGCCCTTACACTGGGGTATCCCATATCTCAGGTACCGACAGACGCCTACCTGAGCCTTTTATAGTCCAAGACTCGGGCGGCTTACAAGGGGAGCCGGGGCCCGACAGGTGGCCCCGGGAAGATTGTCTATTATCTACCGTATCTGCAGTTATGCCGGTAGTTGTCTCTGGTCGAAGGCTTCTGAGTCTTCATCTTGCCGCCCTGCCCATGCCGCATGCCAGTCGTAGCGGTTGATGACGGCGCAGGCGGCATGGGTTGTCTTGTCGCGGTGTTTATTGGCTGACAGGTTCTGACACCGCGTGTCAGTCTGTGATGCGACTGGGCGCAACGGCACCTGACAGAAGCGTGCTCCGCGTCTCCGCGCCTTGGGAAGACGCGGGCCTTGAATACCTTGTACGGGCAAGATATGGGGCGTATTTATGCCCGCTGCCTATCGCTCGGGGTGGGCAGCGTCGCTCTGCTGCCACATGGCGGGTCCGGAGCCCTTCTCAGAGAAGAGAAGGGTCAGTCCCGCGGGGCACGTGGAGCCTCCGGACCTCTCTCCACGGAGGGAGAGGCTCGGCTTCTGCTGGCCACGTGGCAGGCCCGGAGCTCTCCTCTAAGGAGAGGGAGGTCCGGCCCCGCTGGACACGCGGCGCCTTCGGACCTCTCTCCCGCGGAGGGGGAGGTCCGGCTTCTGTATGCCACGCGGCGGGCCCGGAGCTCTCCTCTGAGTGCGTGGCGCCTTCGGAGCTCTCCCTGCGGAGAAGGGCGAGTTCCTTAGGCATTTTACCCTGTGCGCGGGGGTACCCCATATCTCAGGTACCGACAGTGGCCCCCGGGCCCATCTTGGGGGAGATAGCGAGCCCGAGGTGGGACCTCCGTCTCTTCCGGTCCGCGCACTTTCTCTAAGTCCCGAATTGACCGCTGCCGGAGCACGAACAGACACGGGATCGTGGGAGCTTGCGCTCACTTGATGGTTGCTTTTACTGCGGCGGTTCCCAATACTGCCACTTCTGCATGTTGCGGCGCTTCCTTCGGGAACCACCGAAGTGCCTTGCCGGCTCATCTTCTTAGGAGACTGACTCCTTGCCCCCACCGCTTCAGTTAGGCAGCTTGGGCCCACCCATCATCGGCATTCGGTCTAGGAACCAAAGCGGTTGCCGGTGCGGGATATTTGAAGAGTTCCGAATCGCTTGGAATTGCACCGGGAAGCTTTTTAGAGGGGGTCTTACCCACATTGCGGCTTCCCTTTGCACTTCTCAGCGTTTCTTCTCGGACTCTTGTGCTTTTGCTCTCTTGCCTTTGAGTTCTCCCTTGCCATGGCTTCCAACCCGCTGCCAGAGAAGAAACGCGCTCGATCTCCTCCAGCAACGGCGTCGGTGCCAAGTTGGGATTCTGGGGTGCCTGACACTCCCTCCGGTGGCGACTCGAAGAGGCCCCGGGTTGATGCGCTGGGGGAAGCCTCTCAGGCATCCCTTGTTCCGCCAGTCCATGCGACTGCGGAGCGGCCGTCGGCGACGGTAGCGGGCTCTGGAAGTCCTACCCCGGCTCGGAAGTCGGGGTTCAGAGCCCGCTGGAGTGTCCGCGCTTCCCGGCCTTCCCCGTCTTGCGGGGAATCTGTGCCGCTGCGCTCGGAGCCAGGGGCAACTGCCGCGGCCCCCAGGCCAGCGCGAACTTCTCCTGTTCCGGTGTGCCCGGATTCCGCGGCGGCGTCGTCTCTTCCTGCCGAGACGGCCACCGCGGCCCCCGAGCCAGCGCAGGTTGACCCTGCACTAGGCGGCCTGGCCTCTTCTCCAGCACCGCCTTCCCCGGCTCGTCCCTCTCCTCAGGTCAAGGAGCCAGAAGCTGAAGAGAGCCCGGCTGGCCTGGCTGCCAGAGCCGCGGAGCCAGCTTCTCCTGATCGGCGTCTCGTCTCGGCTGCTGGTGCGTCGGCTCTTCCTGAGGACGCCTTCGCGCTTGCCGAGTCGAGCGTCCGGCAGGTCTTGGCTGCACTAGGGCGCGAACGGGTCCGCCTCCTCGTCTGGGGAACCTTTTGTGGGAGAGGACCGCGAAGGTTAAGAGTGAGCTCGACTCCAGGCGGGAGTTGCTCGACTTCAGGGAAGCGCTCGTCGACCGGATGAAGCGGGCTGTCGACCGCATGGACACCCAATCGCGGCGGATCAACAGGGAGGCCCTGGAGGCACACGCCCGGGCCGAAGAGAGCCTCTCTGCTGCTGTGGAGATACGGCAGCGATTGGAGCACCGTGAACTCGCCGTTGAGGAACGGGAGTGTTCCATGGCGGCTGAGGCGGAGAGGGTCGCCGCGCAGCTGGCTGCGGGCGAGGATGACCTTCGAGCTCGGATGGAGGAGCTCGAGATCCTGAAAGCAGACCTTGACTTGAGGGAGGAACAGGTCTCCCGTGATCGCCGGGCGGTCTTGGACCGGGAGCTGACCGCCGACTTCAAGGCCGCTGAGTTGGAGCGGCTCGCCAAGACTCTCCACCTTCAGGAGAGCTCCCTGGCGGCCAAGGAGAAGGAATTCTCCGAGAGGAACCTGGAGGCTCTGCAGGCGGCCCGCCGCGAGGTGGAGGAGCTCTCAGCCTTGTGGTCCTCCGAGGCTCTTGCGGTCTCAAGCTTCGTGGATCGAGCGGGGTCCGCCCTGATCCCTCTTGGCTTCAGTCCGGTGAGGGCCGCGACTCCCGCATTGAAGGTGGCGGAGGTGATCCCTGCGTTGGAGTCGATCGGCGCCAAGCTGGACAGACTCGACTCGGTGGTCGCCAGCGAGCTTGAGGCCGAGGGCCGCGGCTTAGCTTTGGAGGTCGCCTCGCATGTGCTGGCATGCTTCAAGAGCTGTGATCCCTCTGTTTCGCTAGAGCCAGCGAGAGAGGGCCCAGCCGCGGAGCGGGAGGAAGCTTCCAGGGCTGAAGTCGAGGATGTGGCCGCCCTTGTAGCCGCAAGGTTCCGACGAGAGCCGGGGGGTCCTTAGGACTTGTTTCTCCCTTTTTATCGAGTCTGTAGTCCAGCTCATGGAGCCTTGCTTAATTTGACGTTCTTGGATACTTGTGTCTGTGATGCTTTTTCTCTCCTTCTTGGCTTTGCCTGGCTGAGTCCTTAGCTCCGCAAGGTACTCAGAGGCCATTTCCAATCTCGGAGCTTTGCACAGACACCCTCCCCGGGTCCTAACCGTGTAAGGGGCCCCCGGAGGTCTCCGGATCTCGCCCTATGGGGAGCTCCAGATCTGCCTGCCACGTGGCGGGTGCGGAGCTCCTTCCTAAGAGGCGGGAGCTCCGGCCATGTTGGACACGTAGGGCTTTCGGAGCCCTCCCACCAAGGGGGAGGTCTGGCTTCTGCCCACCACGTGGCGAGCCCGGAGCCCTCCTCAAGGGAGGAGAGAGTTCCGGGCCCGCTGGACACGTGGGCCCCCCGGGTCCCGCCCCTGCTGGAGGGGCAGGTCCCGGTCCTTCCAGTCCCAGGCCGGAGTAGCTGGTAGCTCCTTTCCCCCCGCTTCATGCAGTCCCTGTTGCCGTAACTTGGAGGTCCTGCACACAGGCAGAGGAAACGTAATTCTCCTCGGGGGGTCCTCCCCTCCCGTCTCCTAGTCTTATCCGTCTTACGACCCTGATCCGCTATACGGGGCCTGGGCAATTCTGTGCACGAGGCGCCGGAGCTCCGGCTCCCTCCGAGGTCCGGGTACGGCCGTCTGATCCCTAGTACCGGGCCATGCGCTGGGGAAGCAGAGTGCACGCGCTTTGGGTTCATGACCAGGCAAAGCGGACGTACTCCCCTGGACCTCCGGATGGCAGGATGCGCATGCTTTGGGCTCTGGGCCGGCTAAGCTGGATACGCACCCTGGACCCCCCATGCACAACGCTGGCCTTTCCTGGAGGTAACCAACTGGCACTGCAACACCTGACTGGGGGAGGCCCGAGAGACTCACTCGGCCATCGGCAGGTGCCTCAAGCGCAGCCGTCTTCGGTAGGATAGCAAATGCCGACTATGGATGAGCGCAGTAGAGGGGGAGCTAGATGTACGATGAACATACAGAGATAGTGCGATCATAAAAATTAATGCATAATTTAAATGAGCGCATGAGAGAGAGCTAAGTAGAACAGGGCTCTGTATTCGTACCCATAGGTGGAATTCTGACTGTATAGGGAGGCAATGTTCCGCCTTGTCTTCAAGGGAAGTAAGACTCTACGCGCTTAGGGTCGGAACCAGGCTAAACTGGACGTAGTCCTGTACCGTCCTCTGAGACTTAGCTGCCCCAAGCGCTGTTCCTAAATTCTATGGGATCTTTTACAGAAGGGAATAACCCTGTCCTACTGATGCTCAGGAAGTAGGACTTACAGTGTTGCTCCATGGCAAGGATTTTTGGGAACGGATCCCACTCTCGGTTGAAAGGCATGTGTACCTGGGGCGGCAGCTTTCGTGATTCGGAAGGGACCTTACCTTCTGGGGGAGAGCTTATGGGTCCTTCTTGGAATAGAGCGTGCCGCTTCACCAAGTTGCCCTCCTGCAGGCCCCCGACGCGTTTGGTTCTTTGGCGGTAGTGCTTAGAGCATTAGCCGAGACCGTGCGTTGCGGGGTGTTCGCTGCAGCCGAGTCTTGTCGATGAGGTTGTAATCTTCGCACTGGATCAGGTCCTGCACGGCTTCTCCTGGGGGGCCCCGGGGAGTTCTCCCCTTCTGGCTAAGGCCTTCAAGGGGTAGGTAGGCCCGGGCTCGTCTTGGATGACCTAAGGCGTCTTCCCCTTCTGGCAAGGCCTTCAAGGGGTTGACAGACCTTAGGCGGCCCCCGAGAGGTATGTTCGAAGCACGGAGGCGTGCCGCAGTTGGCTAACGCCCTGGCCTGTCACCGTCGGAACTGGAGTCCTCACCGTCATGCACTGTCTTTATGACACGCTGAGGCTCCTGGAACCCCACCTGGTGGGTAGCAGTGACTGGGGCATCGACCTTATGTTTGCCATCCCTCTGAGGGTAGGGCGGCGCTTCAGCCCTCTGCTGTCTCCCTTTGCGGAAGCGCTCTGCGAGCCTCTGGATCTCCCAGCACTCGGCAGCAGTATGGTTGCAGGTGCCATGCACGGGGCATAGCCCGCCTTGGCCACTGTCTGGGGCCGGTGATTGCCGCTGCCTTTTGTCGGGGCGTGGCCCCCGAGCTCCACCGGTCGTCGCTGCTGCTGCGACGGGGGCCGTGAATGGTGACTTCATCTTGCCACCCCCCGGTTCTTGGTCTTCTTGCCACCCCCATAGGCAGCAGCACCAGACCCGGGCTGTCCTCCTGACTCGGAGGTCGGCAGAGCGTGCCAGTTCCGCCCTTCAGCTGCTCTGGCGCACTTGTCCGCCAGGCTGAAGAGCTCCGAGACGTCGCGGACCTCTCTGGTCGCGAGCTTCTCAAGCATCTTCTCGTCCCGGACATCCTGTCGGAACGCCACCACCACTGAGGCACTTTGGATATGCGGGATGGTGTTGCGTACCTGAGAGAACCGCTGGATGAAAGAGCGCAGCGACTCCCCAGGTTGTTGCTTGACGGCGTGGAGGTCAAGCTCCGTGCCGGGATGGGTGTAAGAGCTGCCGAAGTTGGCGACGAACTGCCGGCAGAGCTCTCCCCAGGAGGTTATGGACCCCTGAGGTAGATTCATGAGCCAAGACCGAGCTGGGCCGGTCAAGGCGACGGGGAAGTAGTTGGCCATGACAGCCTCGTCCCCTCCTGCAGCAAGTATGGCGGTGGAGTAGATCTGGAGGAACTCCGCTGGGTTGACGCTACCGTCGTACTTCTCGGGCAGATGCGGGCGAAACTTGCGTGGCCACCTTGCGAAGCGAAGGTGGGGTGCAAGGGCCGCACATCCTGCACCTGCTGCTGCAGGTAATGGCGCTGCGAATGTTTGGTTCGCACCTGGCACCGCGTATCCCGGCATGGGCATGGCTGCACCATAGGCCGGGGCCGCTACTTGCAGCGCATATAGCTGTGGCATATGCTGCGCAGCATATACCTGAGGCAGGGCTCGCGTGGAGAAGGCCTGCCCTTCTGGTTGTGTCGAGGCGGACGACATGCTGTCGCCTGCCTCATGGCTGTGACGCCTCTCTCGGCGTCGCTCGAGGTACACCCGGGCGTCCTGGCCCAAGTGGCACCGTTCCAGTTTCCTTCGCAGGTCCGTCGACAGGAGCCTGGAGGAGCTGGAATCCGCTGTTAGCCCGTCAACCGTGGGTGTGCGCGTTAGCGACACAGCCGGTTGTCCTGGGTGCCGTCCTCGCCAAAACCGAGGGTTCGCGGCGGCGACGACGAGGCGGTCCACCTCACGGACCCATTGCTGGGTCGCTGAATGGGGCGCATCCCCCGCAGGTGGGTTGCGCAGCAGTGCTCTTGCTGCAGCTAGCGCACCTCCATGGTGTACGCTCAGCGCTGCAGAAGATCTCACACTGGTCTGGGCCTGCATAGCCGGAGTCGGCGTTGCCGGAGTCGGCTGCTGGCTACCAGCTTGTGCCGACACACTCCGTCCTGAGTGTGTCGACATGTACTCCCCAGTGGTCACGGTTCGCCGTGAACGCGGAGGGGGAGAGTTTGCCGCTGAAGGAAGCTTGGTCATCTTTGTCCGTGGAAACTCGTCGCGCTAGGGGAAAAGCCCCCTTCCTGACGCGCCAAATGTCGAAGTGTGTGGTCGACACTTCCCCCGGGCCTGCACTGGGCAGCCCCTGGAGGTTCTTTTTTCGGAGGGGCTAGTTCCTAGCGGAGAGCTTGCGCGGATGGAACGAGTTAGTAAGAGCTTGACACGGCGAGTTTTACGTGGTTCAGGCCGCCGGAGCGTAAAACCCTACGTCCACGGCGAGCTATGGAGCTCGCTGTATTGCTTGCTGCTCAGGGCCGGAGGCCTGAGCTTGGGGTGAGTTACAGCTTGAGTGTGTATGGCTAGCGTATGAGTTGCAAAATGCGAACCCTTGCTATCGACGCCTACCCGAGCCTTTTATAGTCCAAGACTCGGGCGGCTTACAAGGGGAGCCGGGGCCCGACAGGTGGCCCCGGGAAGATTGTATATTATCTACCGTATCTGCAGTTATGCCGGTAGTTGTCTCTGGTCGAAGGCTTCTGAGTCTTCATCTTGCCGCCCTGCCCATGCCGCATGCCAGTCGTAGCGGTTGATGACGGCGCAGGCCGCATGGGTTGTCTTGTCGCGGTGTTTATTGGCTGACAGGTTCTGACACCGCGCGTCAGTCTGTGATGCGACTGGGCGCAACGGCACCTGACAGAAGCGTGATCCGCGTCTCAGCGCCTTGGGAAGATGCGGGCCTTGAAAACCTTGTACGGGCAAGGTATGGGGCGTATTTATGCCCGCTGCCTATCGCTCGGGGCAGGCAGAGTCGCTCTGCTGCCACGTGGCGGGCCCGAAGCCCTTCTCAGAGAAGAGAAGGGTCAGTCCCGCGGGGCATATGGAGCCTCCGGACCTCTCTCCGCGGAGGGAGAGGCTCGGCTTCTGCTGGCCACGTGGCGGGCCCGGAGCTCTCCTCTAAGGAGAGGGAGGTCCGGCCCCGCTGGACACGTGGCGCCTTTGGACCTCTCTCCCGCGGAGGGGGAGGTCCGGCTTCTGTATGCCACGCGGCGGGCCCGGAGCTCTCCTCTGAGGAGAGGGAGGTCTGGCCCCGCCGGACGCGTGGCGCCTTCGGAGCTCTCCCTGCGGAGAATGGCGAGTTCCTTAGGCATTTTACCCTGTGCACGGGGGTACCCCATATCTCAGGTACCGACAGGAGCCTTGCTTTGCCCGGTCTTGCACCCAAAGCATGCGCACTCTGCCCCCCGGCGCTACGGTCTGAGTACCAGGGGGCTGGAACGGTTACACCCTGACTGGGGCTGGGGCCAAACCTCCGTGACCAAGTGCACTGGATTATCCAAGCCCCGTATTCTGGCTTGGGACAGTAAGCCAAATGAGACTAAGGAATAGAAAAGGGGGGACCTCTGAGCAGTGCCGGACTCCGCCCCCACAGCTGGGCCAAGCTCCGATGACCTCCGGACCTCACGCCCTTCGCTGGCCTGAGCTCCGATGACTTCCGGACTTCGCCCCCACAGCTGGGCCAAGCTCCGAGGCCAGCCCTCACCCTCCTTTCAGAGGCGAGCGCTGATGCAGGACCTCACGCCCTTCGCTGGCCTGAGCTCCGATGACCTCCGGACCTCACGCCCTTCGCTGGCCTGAGCTCCGATGACTTCCGGACCTTCGTCCCCACGGCTGGGCCAAGCTCCGAGGCCAGCCCTCGCCCTCCTTTCAGAGGCGAGCGCTGATGCCGGACCTCACGCCCTTCGCTGGCCTGAGCTCCGATGACCTCCGGACCTCACGCCCTTCGCTGGCTGAGCTCCGATGACCTCCGGACCTCACGCCCTTCGCTGGCCTGAGCTCCGATGACTCCCGGACCTTCGCCCCCACAGTTGGGCAAGCTCCGAGGCCAGCCCTCGCCCTCCTTTCAGAGGCGAGCGCCGATGCCGGACCTCACGCCCTTCGCTGGCCTGAGCTCCGATGACTTCCGGACCTCCGCCCCCACAGCTGGGCCGAGCTCCGGGGCCAGCCCTCGCCCTCCATTCTGAGGCGAGCGCTGATGCCGGACCTCACGCCCTTCGCTGGCCTGAGTTCCGATGACTTCCGGACCTCCGCCCCCACAGCTGGGCCGAGCTCCGATGCCAGCCCTCGCCCTCCTTTCAGAGGCGAGCCCTAATGCCGGACCTCACGCCCTTCATGGACCTGAGCTCCGATGACTTCCGGACCTCCGCCCCAACAGACGGGATGAGCTCCGATGCCAGGCTTAACCCTCTCCTAAGAGGCTGAACTCCGAAGCCGTCAAGACCCTGCCAGCACAGGGAGTACTCAAGACAAGAAAGTGCGCGGGTAGGAGAAGGCCTCACCTCGGGCTCGTTACCTCCCCCGAGGTGAGCCCGGGGGCCACTGTCGGTACCCGCAATATGGGGTACCCCCGCGCACAGGGGAAAATGCCTAAGGATCTCGCCCTTCTCCACAGGGAAAGCTCCGGAGGCGTCACGTGTCTAGTGGGTCCGGACCTCTCTCCCCTCGGAGGAGAGCTCCGGGCTCGCCACGTGGCATACAGCAGCGAGACCTCCCCCCTCCATGGGGAGAGCTCCAAAGGTGCCACATGTCCCGTGGGGCCGGACCTCGCCCTCCTCAGAGGAGAGCTCCGGACCTGCCACGTGGCTGACAGAAGCCGAACCTCCCCCCTCTGCGGGGGAGAGGTCCGAAGGCTCCATGTGTCCTGCGGGGCCGGACCTCCCCCTCATCAGAGGAGAGCTCCGGGCCCGCCACGTGTCCAGCAGACAGCGCTGCCTGCCCCCGAGCGGTAGGCAGCGGGCGTAAAGACGCCGCATACCATGCCCGTACAAGGTATTCAAGGCCCGCGCCTTCCCAAGATGCGGAGACGTGGAGCATGCCTCTGTCAGGTGCCGTTGCGCCCAGTCGCATCACAGACTGGCGTGCGGTGTCAGAACCTGCCAGCCAATAAACACAGCGACAAGACATCTCCTGCCGCCTCCGCCGTCATCAACCACTACGACTAGCGTGCGGCATGGGCAGGGCAGCAAGACAAAGACTCAGAAGCCTTCGCCAGAGACAACTACCGGCATAACTGCGGATACGATAGTCTGCAGGAAATCTCCCCGGGACAACCTGTCGGGTCCCGGGCCCCCCTTGTAAGCCACCCGAGCCTTGGACTATAAAAGGCTCGGGTAGGCGACGTTAGCAAGGGTTCACACTTTGCAACTCATACGCTAGCCATACACTCTCAAGCTGTAACTCACCCCTGAGCTCAGGCCTCCGGTCCTGAGCAGCAAGCAATACAGCGAGCTCCATAGCTCGCCGTGGACGTAGGGTTTTACGCTCCGGCGGCCTGAACCACATAAAACTCGCCGTGTCAAGCTCTTACTAACTCGTCCATCTGCGCAAGCTCTCCGCTAGAGACTAGCCCCACAGAAAAAAGAATCTCCGTGGGCTGCCCAGTGCAAGCCCGGGGGAAGTGTCGACTGAACACTTCGACATTCTGCATGTCCTAGTCTTCTTCCTGGCTTTTTCCTGGCCGAGTCCTTAGCTCCGCAAGGTACTCGGAGGCCTTGACCAATATCGAAGCTCTGCATAGACACCTTCTCCGGGTCCTCACTGTATACTAAGGGCTCCGGAGGTCTCCAGGACCCGCCTCACGAGATTGGAGGGGGTCCGGGCCTCTTGGCCACGTGGCGGGCCCGGAGCTCCCCTCTGAGGGGAGGTCCGGGCTTGTGGGGCACGTGGGTCCTCGGACCTCTCCCCGCAGAGGGGGGGGGTCCGGCTTCTGTTGACCACGCGGCAGGCCGGGAGCTCCCCCTCAAGGGGGTGGAAGGTCTGGCCCCGCTGGACACGTGGGACCTTCGGGCCTCGCCCCTGAGAGGTCTAGTTCTTTGATCTTACCTTGGGGTTTCGGTCTTGCGCGATCCCGTAGCGGCCCCCTGGTAGGTGCGTTCCATTGGATGGATGTGCCTACCATATTCCTGCGGGGAGCTGAGGCTGAGAGGTCCTGCACATAAGTAAGGGAAACGTAATTCCCCTTGGGGGCTCCCCCCCTCTATCTCTTAGTTTTATTTGGCTTACGGTCCCCGTCCACCTATAAGGGGCTTGGGAACTACCGTGCGCGAAGTGCCGGGGGCTCGGGGCCCCCCTGGCTATCGGCCGGTACCTCCCACGCAACCGCCTTTGGTAGGGCAGCAAATGCCGACTAAAGATGAGAATGAGAAGAGGGAGCTGAACGCATGGTGAGCACGCGCTAGCAGGGCAATCATAAAAATTTAATAAGTAAACTAAATGAGCACCAAAGAAGAGCAACGTAGGACAGGTTTCTTTTCATATAAATTTCCATAGGGGGAAGGCAGGATGAATATGGAGGCCACGACCCGCCTCAAGGGAAGCAAGACTCTACGCGCTTGGGGTCGGAACCAGGCAAAGCTGAACGTAGTCCTGGACCGTCCCCTGAGGCTTAGCTGCACCAAGCACTGTTCCTGGACTTTATGGAATTTATTATAAAAAGAAGGGTCTGTCCTATTGTTGCTCTAGGGGTAGAACTTACAGCGGTGTTCTGTGTTCCGAAGGTTCAGGAGCGGGTCCCCGTCCTCGGTTCTGGGGAATGGTCCCAGGCCCAGGATGTCCAGCCCCTAGTATGGCAAATGGCCATGTGGGCTGGATCATCTGTACCGTCCAAGCCGTGTATGGATCTGCTTGGCGTGGAACAAGCACGCCTTGCAGCTCTCGACCAGCTTGACGGCATCCTGGAGTGCTGCCGGCTAGTAGAAGCCATGCCGAAAGGGCTCTACCGACAAGCGTGCGTGAGGAAGAGTGACTCCCACATTCGCCTCCATGGATCTCAGCGAACAAGTCGCAGCCTTCCCCTGGGTTATGCACCGCAATAGGATGTGGTTGGCGCCGCGTCGGTAGAGATCCCCCTCTACCGCCATGTGTCTCTTAGCCATACGCACGATCCGTTCATCGGATACACGTTCATCAAGGAGGATATTGTCTTTCAAGTAGTCCCGGACCTCCGTGATCCATGCATCGGGTCTGACTTGAGCATCTGGATCTTGAGCGCTGGGTTGCACGGATTCCCCAGTGACGCTTATGATCCTTGGCGGCGTCCATGGCCGCTGGGACTGCCAGCTTCGAGGTGCTGGTCTAGCCCCCTTCGCCCTGCTCGGCGGGCCGGGCTGTGGGCCGCGGCAACGTCCTCTTGAAGCCCCCTTCAGGTACAGGGGCTCCGGTGGGGGGTCTTCGTTGAGAGGTCGTCAGCTGCGGCCTTGCTAGCGCGCGGTACGTGGTGCAGGTCCATGGCGAGGAAGTCTGTCTCCACCATCTTGTTTGATAACCAGCTGGGAGTCGCCCTGAGCCAACGACTGGCGAGCGCCTAGAGACAGGGCTGTCTTTAGGCCAAGGATGAGTGCTTCATACTCTGCTATGTTGTTGGTTGCCTTGGAATTGAAACGCACCACATACCCAGACTGCCCCCCCCCCCCCCCCGATGGCGTGAGGAACAGTACGCTAGCACCGGCCCCCTGCTTTCGCAAGGAGCCATCTACGAACAGCATTCAGTAAGGACCGGTGAAGGCCAGGGCTCAGGGTCCTGGTTCACTGTCTCCATGGCCCCCTGAGTTAGCCTGCGTTGGCGTCTACTTCAGCCACGAAGTCAGCTAGTGCTTGGCTGTTGTCTGCGTGACGGGGAAGGAAGCCTAGCTCAAACTCCAGTAGCTCCGCCACCCCTTTGGCGACATTGTCCGTTGCGTGGGGGCTGTGGAGGATAGCTTTCAGCCTGGGGAGACCGCCCGGTGCTGATACTCGGAGGTCCCCCATGCTGTCTTGGACCTCCGGGGAGCCCCGCTGATTTCCCGGGAGCTCCGGGGGGTCCCGTTGGACGTCCAGGAGGTTCTGTTGGGCCTCCGGGGGGGGTCCCGTTGCACCTCCGGGAGGTCCTGCTGGTCCTCCGGGAGGTTGTGTCGGGGATCCGGGGTCCGTTTTGGGCCTCCGGGGTTTCTTGGCACTTGTTTCTTGACAGCGAAACAGGTTACGGTGGTATGGGGTCCAGCCATGCTACGGTGAGGACCATACTCACTTCTGCAGCCGTCGCCGCGATGTAGAGCAGCAGATGCTCTTCGGGCTTGGGGACTCCTATTACGGGTAGGGTCATCAGGAGCTGGTTCAGCTCCATGGGAGCTTCCTCCGCTTCGTCGGCCTAAGCGAATGGGTCGGATTTACGTAGGAGCTTTAGAGAAGTTTCGCTTTGCTAACCTCGGTATAAACCGACTCAGCGCAGCTAGGCATCCCGCGAATTTCTGGTCTTTGAGCCAATGGCTTTGATCCTCTCTGGGTTAGCCTCAGTCCCTCGGCGTGAGGCCAGGTATTCTAAGGGTTTTCCAGAGGGTATACCGAGCTCACATTTGTCGGACGGACGAAGACTAAGGCCAGGTTATCTAGTAGGGACGAACCCTGCCTGATCTTGACAACAATGTCTTCGACACACACCTCAACTGAGTCTCTCATTAGCTCTCCTAAGGTCTTTTGCATTGCACGTACGAAGGTAGGGAGAGCGTTCCTTAGGCCATAAGGCATAGAGGCATAACAGTGCAGGCCGACTACTGTGGTAAAGGGTGCCCTTCAACTTCTCTAGACATAGGGGTCTGGTGGAAACCCGAGCAAGCATCTAGGAAGCACAGTATATCGCAGCCTGACGTCAAGCCTACTATGTGATCTATCATAGGGAGAGAAAATAGATCTTTGGAACATGCCTTATCGAGACTGGTGTAGTCGATGCACTTCCGGAGCTTCCCGCCGGCCTTTGGAGCAATCAACGAAGCACCGGGGGTGGCGGACTTTCCGTATGGAGCCAGCGCTAAGCAGCTTCTTGGTTTCTTCCCGAATGAAACTGTCGAAGTGTTCGGTCGACACTTCCCCCGGGCCTGCACTAGGCAGCCCGCGGAGGTTCTTTTTTCGGTGGGGCTAGTCCCTTGCGGAGAGCATGCGCGGATGGACGAGTTAGTAAGAGCTTGGCACTGTGAGTTTTACGTGATTCAGGCTGCCGTAGCGTAAAACCCTACGTCCACGGCGAGCTATGGAGCTCGCTGTATTGCTTGCTGCTCGGGGCCGGAGTCCCGAGCTTGGGGGTGAGTTACAGCTTGGGTGTGAATGGCTAGCGTATGAGTTGCAGAAGTGTGAACCCAGGGGTGCGGATGGCTAGAGTCCGAACCCCTGCTAACGTCGCCTACCCGAGCCTTTTATAGTCCAAGACTCGGGTGGCTTACAAGGGGGGCCGGGACCCGACAGGTGGTCCCGGGGAGATTGACTGATATCTACCGTATCTGCAGTTATGCCGGTAGTTGTCTCTGCCAAAGGCTTCTGAGTCTTTGTCTTGTAGCTCTGCCCATGCCGCATGCTAGTCGTAGTGGATGATGACGGTGGGGGCGGCATGGGATGTCTTGTCGCTGCGTTTATTTGCTGGCAGCCTCTGACACTGCGCGCCAGTCTGTGATGTGACTGGGCGCAACGGTACCTGACAGAGGCGTGCTCCACGTCTTGGGAAGGCGCGGGCCTTGAATACCTTGTACGGGCAAGGTATGGGGCGTCTTTACGCCCGCTGCCTATCGCTCGGAGGCAGGCAGCGCCGTTCTGCTGGCCACGTGGCAGGCCCGGAGCCCTCCTCAGAAGAGAGGGGGGTCCGGCCCCGCAGGACACGTGGAGTCTTCGGACCTCTCCCCGCGGAGGGGGAGGTTCGGCTTCTGTTGGCCACGCGGCGAGCCCGGAGCTCCTCTCTGAGGAGAGGGAGGTCCGGCCTCTCCGGACACAAGGCACCTTCGGACCTCTCTCCCGCGGAGGGGGAGGTCCGGCTTCTGTATGCCACGTGGTGGGCCCGGAGCTCTCCTCTGAGGAGAGGGAGGTCCGGCCCCGCTGGACGCGTGGTGCCTCCGGAGCTCTCCCTGCGGAGAAGGGCGAGATCCTTAGGCATTTTCCCCTGTGCACGGGGGTACCCCATATCGAGGGTACCGACAGTGGCCCCAGGGCCCATCTCGGGGGAGATAGCGAGCCCGAGGTGGGACCTTCGTCTCTTCTGATCCGCGCACTTTCTTGTCTTGAGTACTCCCTGTGCTGGCAGGGTCTTGACGGCTTCGGTGTTCAGCCTCTTAGGAGAGGGTGAAGCCTGGCATCGGAGCTCGGCCCGGCTGTGGGGGCGGAGGTCCGGAAGTCATCGGAGCTCAGGCCAGCGAAGGGCGTGAGGTCCAGCATCAGCGCTCGCCTCTGAAAGGAGGGCAAGGGCTGGCCTCGGAGCTCGGTCTGGCTGTGGAGGCGGAGTCCGGAAATCATCGGAGCTCAGGACAGCGAAGGGCGTGAGGCTGGCGTCAGCGCTCGCCTCTGAAAGGAGGGCGAGGGCTGGCCTCGGAGCTCGGCCCAGCTATGGGGGCGGAGTCCGGAAGTTATCGGGGCTCAGGCCAGCGAAGGGCGTGAGGTCCGGAGGTCATCGGAGCTCAGGCCAGCGAAGGGCGTGAGGTCCGGCATCAGCGCTCACCTCTGAAAGGAGGGCGAGGGCTGGCCTCGGAACTCGGCCCAGCTATGGTGGCGGAGGTCCGGAACTGCTCAGTGGTCCCCCCTTTCCTATCCCTTAGTCTCATTTGGCTTACTGTCCCAGGCCGGAATACGGGGCTTGGGTAATCCAGTGCACTTGGTCCCGGAGGTCTGGCCCCAGCCCCAGTCAGGGTGTAACCGCCCGGCCCCCTGGTACTCAGACCGTAGCGCCGGGAGGCAGAGTGCGCATGCTTTGGGTGCAAGACCGGGCAAAGCAAGGCTCCTGACCCCCCGTTCTAGCGTAGGTCTTTTCTCGGAGGAGACCAACTGGCGGTGCAGTACCCTTATAGGGGGAGATCCAAAAGGCCACCGGGCCTCTGGCAGGTACCCCAAGCACTACCGCCTTTGGCAGGTCGGCAAATATCGACTATGCATGAGAGCCGGAAAGAGGAGCCGAGTGTACAATGGACGCACACTGTCTAGAGCGTGGGGAGGTGTTCATATAAATTAATGTGTAATTTAAATAAACACCTAAGTAAGCATGGTGAACTTACTGGGTAGCGTCGGAGCGCCTGTCTTCACGCAGAGCGGGTCATGCGTGGCTTCGTTGTACGCCGGACACGGGGGGACCCCCATGGCTATATCAGGGGGAAGCATGGCTTCGGCTCCGCATACCATGTGGAAGGGTAGTTCCCGTGACCAGGCCCTGGGAAGTCCTGCTGGCCCTCGACATGGAGGAGCCGGTATCGCCCGACGGCTCTGGGTGCGCGTCTGCACCAGTTGTGTGGGTCTGCTTGGCGTGGACCTGGCACACATTGCATCCCTAACCGGTTTGACGGCGTCCAGGTGGCTCTCGGTCAGTAGGAGCCATGACGGGTGGCTTAACCGACCAACGTGCGGGACGATGAGCGTTCCCAGCACTCGCCTCCTTGGACTACTGCGAGCTAATCGCAGCCTTCCTCCTGGGTTATGCACTGCAACAGGATGTCGTGGCACCACGCCAGTAAAGATACCAGCGCGTAGCACTTAGCCATCCGCACCACCCGTTCAGCGGATGCACGTTCATCAGGAAGGATGTCCTTCAAGGAGTCCAGGACCTCCGTGGTCCATGCATCGGGACTACTTGAGCTTCTGGATCTTGAGCGCTGGGTTGCACAGAGTCCACAGTGACTCTTACGATCCTTTGGCGGCATCCAGGGCCGCCGGGACTGCCTAGCTTCGAGGCACTGGTTCAGCCCTGTCGGTACCTGAGATATGGGGTACCCCCGCGCACAGGGTAAAATGCCTAAGGAACTCGCCCTTCTCCGCAGGGAGAGCTCCGAAGGCGCCACGCGTCCGGGGGGGCCTGACCACCCTCTCCTCAGAGGAGAGCTCCAGGCCCGCCACGTGGCATACAGAAGCCGGACCTCCCCCTCCGCGGGGAGAGGTCTGGAGGCTCCACGTGCCCCGCAGAACGGGCCCTCCTCTCCTCTGAGAAGGGCTCCGGGCCCGCCACGTGGCAGCAGAACGGCGCTGCCTGCCCCTGAGCGATAGGCAGCGGGAGTAAAGACGCCCCATACCTTGCCCGTACAAGGTATTCAAGGCCCGCGTCTTCCCAAGACGCGGAAACAAGGAGCACGCCTCTATCAGGTGCCATTGCGCCCAGTCGCATCACAGACTGGCGCGCGGTGTCAGAACCTGCCAGCTAATAAATACCGCGACAAGACATCCCATGCCGCCTGCGCCGTCATCAACCACTACGACTAGCATGCGGCATGGGCAGGGCGGCAAGATGAAGACTCAGAAGCCTTCGACCAGAGGCAACTACCGGCATAACTGCAGATACGGTAGATGATAGACAATCTTCCCGGGACCACCTGTCGGGTCCCGGCCCCCCTTGTAAGCTGCCCGAGCCTTGGGCTATAAAAAGCTCGGGTAGGCGTCGATAGCAACGGTTCGCACTTTGCAACTCATACGCTAGCCATACACTCTGAAGCTGTAACTCACCCCCAAGCTCAGGACTCCGGCCCTGAGCAGCAAGCAATACAGCGAGCTCCATAGCTCGCCGTGGACGTAAGGTTTTACGCTCCGGCGGCCTGAACCACGTAAAACTCGCCGTGTCAAGCTCTTACTAACTCATCCATCTGCGCAAGCTCTCCGCTATAGACTAGCCCCACCAAAAAAAGAACCTCCGCGGGCTGCCCAGTGCAGGCCCGGGGGAAGTGTCGACTGAACACTTCGACATTTGGCGCGCCAGGTAGGGGGACTTTTCTCCTAGCGCGACGAGTTTCCTCGGACGAAGATGACCAAGCTTCCTTCAGCGGCGAACTCTCCCCCCTCGCCTCTGCGGCAGACTGCGACCAGGGGGGAGTACATGTCGACACACTCGGGACAGAGTGTGTCGGTACAAGCTGGGAGCCAGCAACCGGCTCTGGCAGCGCCGACCCCGGCAATGCAGGCTCCAACCAGCTTCAAGTCTTCAGTAGCGCTGGGCGTGCCCAGTGGGGGTGCGCTAGCTGCAGCGAGAGCGCTACTGTACAATCCGCCTGCTGGGGACGTGCCTCAGGCAGCGATCCGGCAGTGGATCCGCGAGGTAGACCGTCTCATCGTCGCTGCCGCAAACCCTCGACTTTGGCGGGGACGACTCTCTGGCCAACCGGTCATGTCGCTGATGCGCGCACCATTGGTTGACGAGCAGACGGCAGACTCCAGCTCTACCAGCCCCCAATCGACAGATCTGAGGACAGAGCTGGAGCGGTGTCGCCTGGGTCAAGATGCCCGGGTATACCTCGAGCGGCGCCGAGAAAGGCGTCGCCACCAAGAGGCTGACGACAGCATGACGTCAGCCTCGACCCAGCCTGAAGAGCAGACCTTCACCACGCGATCTCTGCCCCAGGCCTGCGCCGTGCAGAATATGCCACAGTCATATGTCCTGCATATGGCGCCTGTCGAAGTGTTCAGTCGACAATTCCCCCGGGCCTGCACTGGGCAGCCCGCGGAGGTTCTTTTTTTGGTGGGGCTAGTCTCTAGCGGAGAGCTTGCGCAGATGGACGAGTTAGTAAGAGCTTGACACGGCGAGTTTTACGTGGTTCAGGCCGCCGGAGCGTAAAACCCTACGTCCACGGCGAGCTATGGAGCTCGCTGTATTGCTTGCTGCTCAGGACCGGAGGCCTGAGCTCGGGGGTGAGTTACAGCTTGAGAGTGTATGGCTAGCGTATGAGTTGCAAAGTGCCAACCCCTGCTATCGTCGCCTACCCGAGCCTTTTATAGTCCAAGACTCGGGCAGCTTACAAGGGGGGCCGGGACCCGACAGGTGGTCCCGGGAAGATTGTCTATGATCTACCGGATCTGCAGTTATGCAGGTAGTTGCCTCTGGTCGAAGGCTTCTGAGTCTTCATCTTGCCGCCCTGCCCATGCCGCATGCCAGTCGTAGTGGTTGATGACAGCGCAGGCGGCATGGGATGTCTTGTCGTGGTGTTTATTGGCTGGCAGGTTCTGACACCGCGCGCCAGTCTGTGATGCGACTGGGCGCAACGGCACCTGACAGAAGCGTGCTCCACGTCTCCGCGTCTTGGGAAGACGCGGGCCTTGAATACCTTGTACGGGCAAGGTATGGGGCGTCTTTACGCCTGCTGCCTATCGCTCGGGGCAGGCAGCGTCGTTCTGCTGCTACGTGGCGGGCCTGGAGCCCTTCTCAGAGGAGAGAAGGGTCAGTCCCGCGGGCACGTGGAGCCTCCGGACCTCTCCCTGCAGAGGGAGAGGCTCGGCTTCTGTTGGCCACGTGGCGGGCCCGGAGCTCTCCTCTGAGGAGAGGGAGGTCCGGCCCCGCTGGACACGCGGCGCCTTCGGACCTCTCTCCCACGGAGGGGGAGGTCCGGCTTCTGCATGCCACGTGGCGGGCCCGGGGCTCTCCTCTGAGGAGAGGGAGGTCCGGCCCCGCCGGACGCGTGGCGCCTTCGGAGCTCTCCCTGCGGAGAAGGGCGAGTTCCTTAGGCATTTTACCCCGTGCGCGGGGGTACCCCATATCTCAGGTACCGACAGTGGCCCCCGGGCCCATCTCGGGGGAGGCAGCGAGCCCGAGGTGGGACCTCTGTCTCTTTCGATCCGCGCACTTTCTCTAAGTCCCGAATTGACCGCTGCCGGAGCACGAACGGCCGCGGGGTCGTGGGAGCGTGCGCTCACTTGATGGTTGCTTTTACTGCGGCGGTTCCCAAGACTGCCACTTCTGCACGTTGCGGCACTTTCTTCGGGAACCGCCGAAGTGCCTTGCCGGCTCACCTTCTCAGGAGACTGACTCCTTGACCCCACCGCTTCAGTTAGGCGGCTTGGGCCCACCCGTCATCGGCACTCGGTCTAGGAACCAAAGCGGTCGCCGATGCGGGGTATTCGAAGAGTTCCGAATCGCTTGGGGTTGTACCCGGGAAGGTGTGAAATGAAACCCCCATGTGGGTGCGTTTCCCTTATAAGGCTTCCAGCCCCTGCGCCTCCCTTGGGTCTCTGCAGTCATGTCTTCTTCCATGGCTCGTAACCCGCCTTATGGGGGGAGAATTGCTCTCGGTTCCCTCCAGCGGTTGCGTCTGCACCAAACCTGGGACTCGGGGAGCCTGCCTGCCCTGCCTCTGAGGGTGACGCCGCCAAGGGGTCCCTGGTTTGTCCTCCCAACGGAGCCCTTCCTTGGTGACAGCGGGCAGAAAGCTCCTTGGCGTTGTGTCCTTTCCCAGGTGGTGGAGTCTTCAAAGGAACCGCTGAAGCACCGAGGAGAATTCCAGCCGGCAGAGTCTCCGAGAAGACCGCTGAACACTGCAGAGGGGGCCTCAGGAGCACCCTCAATGACTCCAGCTTTTGCGCAGGTGATGAGGGATGGGGGCTCCAGGGGCACCCTTGACGCCACCGGCTTATGCGCCGATGACGAGGGAACTTCAGGAGAAGGAAACTGCCGATGCACCATGGAGGATCCCAGACGTCAGAGTCTCCAGGAAGACCGCTGAATACTGCGGAGGGGGCCTCAGGAGCCCCCGTGGTGTCACTGGTTTTTGCGCCGGTGATGAGGGAGGCGATTCCTGCGCTCTGGTCATAGAGCGAGAGAGTTCCGCCAGGGCTGAAGCCTGGTGACGCGGCCGTTGTTGCAACCTCTGGATTCTGGTCGTGTCGGGAGACCCTTGGGACTTGTTTCTTCCTTTTTATCGAGTCTGTAGTCCAGCTTATGGAGTCTCGCATAGTTTGACTCTTCTAAGATATTTGTGACTGTGATGCTTTTTCTCTCCTTCTTGGGCTTGCCTGACTGAGTCCTCAGCTCCGCAAGGTACTCAGAGGCCATCTCCAATCTCGGAGCTTTGCACAGACACCCTTCCCGGGTCCTAACCGTGTTAGGGGCCCCCGGAGGTTTCCGGATCTTGCCCTATGGGGAGCCCCAAATATGCCTGCCACGTGGCGGGTCCGGAGCTCCTCCTTAAGAGGCGGGAGCTCTGGCCATGCTGGACACGTAGGACTTTAGGAGCCCTCCCACTGAGGGGGGAGGTCCGGTTTCCGCCTGCCACGTGGCGAGCCCGGAGCCCTCCTCAAGGGAGGTGAGAGTTCCGGGCCTGCTGGACATGTGGGGCCCTCGGGTCCTGCCCCTGCTGAAGGGGCGGGACCCGGTCCTTCCAGTCCTAGGCCGATGTAGTTGGTAGCTCCTTTTCCCCCTGCTTCATGCAGACCCTGTTGCCGCAACCTGGAGGTCCTGCACATAGGTAGAGGAAACGTAATTCTCCTTGGGGGCTCCCCCTCCCTTATCTCATAGTCTTATTTGACTTATAGCCCCTAACCATATGCTTGGTGCTTGGGGACTTGTAGAGAGTGGGAGCTGAGCACATGGCAACCATGCACTCCAAGGGTGATTAAAAAATTCAATTCACAATTTAAATGAGTACAAGGAAAGAGCATAGTAGAGCAGATTTCTTTTCGTACAACTTTCCACAGGAGGAAGGCAGGCTAAACATGGAGGCCACGACCCACCCCATTAAGAGGGGAAGCAAGACTCTACGCGCTTGGAGTCGGAACTAGGCAAAGCTGAACGTAGTCCTGGACCGTCCCCTGGGGTTTAGCTGCTCCGAGCGCTGCTCCTGGACTCTATGGAGTTTATTACGAAAAGAAAGTACTGTCCTATTTTTGCTCTAGGGGTAGAACTTACGGTTGTGTTCTATGTTCCAAGGGTTCGGGAGCAGGTCCCCATCCTCGGTGGGAAGGCGCACACACCCGGGGTGGCATACTTTCGCGACTCGGAAGGGGCCTTCCCAACTAGGGGAGAGTTTGTGGGCCCCTTCGCGAGAAAGTATGCGCCGCAACACCAGGTCACCTTCCTGCAGCTCCCGGGCACGCACAGACCTCTGGTGGTAGCGCCGAAGCGCTTGTCTGTACCGCGCGTTACGGAGTGCCGCATGTAATCGGACCTCGTCGACGAGGTCGATTTCTCCACGCCGGAGGTTATTCTGCGTGGCTTCGTCGTAAGCCCGGACACGGTGAGACTTCATGGTGATTTCTGGGGGAAGTACAGCTTCAGCCCCATACACCATGAAGAAGGGTGTCTCCCCTGTGGCCCGGCTCTGGGATATCCGGTTAGCCCATAGTGTGCTCGGAAGCTCATCTACCCAATTGGCACCATGTTTCTTCAGGCTGGCGAAGGTGCGAGTCTTAAGGCCCCGGAGAATCTCCGTGTTGGCCCTCTCAACTTGCCCATTGCTCCTCGGGTGGGCGACAGAGGCATAGCATACCTGAATACCAAGGTCCTCGCAGTAGTCTTGGAATGCTGCGCTGGTGAACTGGGTCCCGTTGTCGGTGACGATCCTGTTTGGGACCCCGAACCGGCAGACAATAGACTTGATGAATTTTACTGCGGATTGTTTGTTGATGGTGACAACTGGTGTAGCTTCCGCCACTTGGTGAACTTGTCGATGGCGACATAGAGGTACCGGAATCCCCCGACGGTTCTGGGAAATGGTCCCAGGATGTCCAGCCCCCATACGGCAAACGGCCACGAGGGCGGGATCATCTGTACCGCCTGAGCCGGTGTATAGATCTGCTTGGCGTGGAACTGGCACACCTTGCAGCTCTCGACCAGCTTGACGGCATCCTGGAGTGCTGTCGGCCAGTAGAAGCCATGCCGGAAGGCTTTACTGACAAGCGTGCGTGAGGAAGAATGACTTCCACATTCGCCTCCATGGATCTCAGCGAGCAAGTCGCAGCCTTCCCCCTGGGTTATGCACCGCAATAGGATGTGGTTGGCGCCACGGCGGTAGAGATCCCCCTCTACCAGCGCGTACCTCTTAGCCATATGCACAATCCGTTCAGCGGTTGCATGTTCATCAGGGAGGATATTGTCCTTCAAGTAGTCCCGGATCTCCGTGATCCATGCATCGGGTCTGACTTGAGCTTCTGGATCTTGAGCGCTGGGATGCACGGAGTCCCCAGTGACGCTTATGATCCTTGGCGGCAACCATGGCTGTAGGGCCGCCGGGACCGCCAGCTTCGAGATGCTGGTCAAGCCCCCTTCGCCCGGCTCGGCAGGCCGGGCTGTGGGCCACAGCAACGTCCTCTCGAAAACTCCTTCGCGCGGTACGTGATGCAGGTCCAAAGCAAGGAATTCATTCTCCAACATCTGTACGTGGAGCAGATACGCAGCTAGCTGCGGGTCATTGCAGGAGCATTCGCCCTTGACTTGCTTGATGACCAGTTGGGAGTCGCCCTGTGCCAACAACTGGCGAGCGCCTAAAGACAGGGCTGTCTGCAGGCCAAAGATGAGTGCTTCATACTCCACCATGTTGTTGGTTGCCTTGAAATTTAGACGCACCATATACCCAAACTGTTCCCCCGATGGCATGAGGAGCAGTACGCCAGCACCGGCCCCCTGCTTTCGCGAGGAGCCGTCGAAGAAGAGTGTCCAGTGGGGTTCGGTGAAGACCGGAGCTTTGGGCTCTTGCTCACCGCCTTCATGGCCCTCTGGTTCAGTCTTCGTTGGTGTCCACTCCGCCACAAAGTCAGCCAGTGCTTGGCTCTTGACTGCATGACGTGGGAGGAAGTCCAGCTCAAACTCTGCCAGCTCCGCCGCCCATTTAGCAACGTTGCCAGTCGCATGGGGGCTGTGAAGAATTGTCTTCAGCGGATATGAGGTGACTACCGAGACCCGGTGGGCCTGGAAGTAATGGCGGAGCTTCCTGGAGGCCATGAGCACCGCAAACAGCAGCTTGTGGACATCTAGGTACCTTGTATTGGCCTCATGAAGTACTTCGCTGATGTAGTAGACAGGCCTCTGTATGGTTCGGACCCTCTCTCTTAGGCTTGGGAGCTCCTCGTCCATTGGCCCCGGCCCGCTGGAGGTGGGTGGACCCACGGGGGCCTCCGGGAACTGGGACCGGGAGGCCCTTAAGCTTTCTTGATCATCCGGGAGCTCCGGGGGGTCTTGAGGGACCTCCGGGAGATCCCGATTGGACCCTGGAGATTTATCTTGGGGGTCCGGGAGGCCGTCCTGGGCCTCCGGGAGGTCGACTTGGACCTCCAGGGGGTCCAGAAGACCGTCTTGGCCCTGCGGGGCCCCCTGGCGTCTGTCTTCTGCTACCGGAGCAGGTTGCGAGGGTGAGGGGTCTGTCCGCTCCGCGACAAGGATCATACTCACTACTTCTGTTGTCGCCGCAATGTAGAGCAGCAAGTGCTCCCCGGGCTCAGGGGCTACCATGATAGGTAGGGTCGTCAGGAGTCGCTTCAACTCCTGGAAAGCCTCTTCTGCTTCGTCAGTCCAGGCAAAGGGGCCTGACTTGCGCAGGAGCTTAAAGAAAGGGAGTGCCCGCTCTGCTAGCCTCGGTATAAACCGACTCAGTGCGGCTAGACATCCCGTGAGTCTCTGAACATCCTTGACGCGGACAGGGGGCCGCATCAAGTCGATGGCCTGGATCTTCTCTGGGTTGGCCTCAATCCCTCGGTGCAAGACCAGGAACCCTAAGAGCTTCCCAGAGGACACGCCGAACACACATTTATCTGGGTTCAGCCTGGTGCGCGTAGAGCGCAACTTGTCAAAGACTAGAGCTAGGTTATCTAGTAAGGATGAACCCTGCTTGACCTTGACAACTATGTCATCGACATACACCTCAACTAGGTCTCTTATTAACTCCCCAAAGGTTTTGTGCATCGCCCGCACAAAGGTGGGGAGTGCATTCTTTAGGCCGTAAGGCATAGACACATAGCAATAAAGGCCGTCTACTGTGATGAAGGAGGTGTGCTCCTCGTCCTCCCTAGACATGGGGATCTTATGGAAACCCGAGTAGGCATCTAGGAAGCACAGCATATCACAGCCTGACGTTGAGTCTACTATTTGATCTATTCTAGGGAGAGGGAATGGATCTTTGGGACATGCCTTATTGAGACTGGTTTAGTCGATGCACATCCAGAGCTTCCCGCCGGCCTTCGGGACAACGACGGGGTTCGCCAACCATCGGGGGTGGTGGACCTCCCGTATGAAGCCAGCGTCCAGCAGCTTCTTGACTTCTTCATGGATGAAGTTTTGCCGCTCGATGGACTGCTTGCGGGGCTTCTGTTGAACCGGCCGGGCGTCGGGGAAGACTTTCAAGTGGTGCTCGATCACCTCCCTGGTCACGAGCTTCTCGAGCACCGAAGGTCACCGGGAGACTAATGTTAACGTAGGGGATAACCTGTCCCGGCCCTACCCCTGATAACGGGCTTGACGGGGTGAGCTTGGCCATCGGGACCTGCAGCTTCTGGAAAGCTGCACGGCTGATGAGGTTCAGCCCAGCCCCTCCATCTACCAAAACGTGGTACATTCTCACGTTGGCGATGGTAGGGGCCACCAGGAGCGGCAGTTGGCCGGCCCCAGCCATGTTCCTGGGGCAGTCGGTGGCGTCAAAGCTGATGGGGGTCCCCATCCACTTAAGGTGCGGTGCAGCACTTGGGAGTGGCGCCACCGACGCTACCGCTCGGCGCAGAGTCTTGACTGCGCTTCGGGACGAGGGGTCGGCGTACCCGCCGTATATGACGTAGAGCTTCTTCCGACGCTCATCGTCACTGGAGCCGGAGTCCTCATGATTGCGTGCCGCCTTCACGACACGTTGAGACTCCTGGATCTCCTCTGGGTGGTCGATGTTGTCTGGAACATCCACCCCCTGTTCGTCTTCCTTTGGATGGGAGGGCAGGGCATCAGCCCGCTGCCGCTTCCCCTTGCGGAAGCGCTCTGCGAGCCTTCGGATCTCCCGGCACTCGGCAGTAGTGTGGCGACAGCTGCCGTGCACGGGGCACGTATTGTCTTGATCACCTTCTGGGATTGGTGATCTTCGCTGCTTCTTGTCGGGGCGTGGCCCCCGAGCCCCACTGAGCGTCGCTGCAGTGACGACTGGGGCTGCGGTTGGTGATTCTATCTTGCTTCTGCCTCGGTTCTTGGCCTTCCTGCTGCCACCACAGGGAGTAGGACCAGATCCGGGCAGTCCTCCTGACTCGGAGGACGGCAGTGAGTGCCAATTCCGTCCTTCGGCTGCTCTGGCGCACTTGTCTGCCAAACTGAAGAGCTCTGAGGCGTCGTGGACCTCCCTGGTCACGAGCTTCTTGAGCATCTTCTTGTCCCGGACGCCTTGCCGGAACGCCACCACCACAGAAGCATTTTGAATGTGTGTGATGGTGTTGCGCACCTGGGAGAACCGCTGGATGAAAGAGCGCAGCGACTCCCCATGTTGCTGCTGGATGGCGTGGAGGTCGAGCTCCGTGCCAGGCCGGGTGTAGGAACTGCCGAAGTTGGCTATGAACTGTCGGCAAAGCTCTCCCCAGGAAGTGACGGAACCCTGGGGGAGGTTCATGAGCCAAGACCGGGCTGGACCGGTCAAGGCGACAGGGAAGTAATTGGCCATGACGGCTTCATTCCCTCCTGCGGCAAGTACGGCGGTGGAGTAGATCTGGAGGAACTCCGCCGGGTTGACGCTGCCGTCGTACTTCTCGGGCAGGTGCGGCCGAAACTTGCGCGGCCACTTCGCGGAGCGAAGGAGTGGCGCGAGGGCCGCACACCCTGCTTCTGTCACCGCAGGTTCTGGTGCCACGGACGCTAGGTTCGCACTGGGCACAGTGTACCCTGGTACGGGCAAGGCTGCACCATAGGCCGGGGGCGCCATATGCAGGACATATGACTGTGGCATATTCTGCACGGCGCAGGCCTGGGGCAGAGATCACGTGGCGAAGGTCTGCTCTTCAGGCTGGGTCGAGGCCGACGTCATGCTGTCATCAGCCTCTTGGTGGCGACGCCTTTCTCTGCGTCGCTCGAGGTATACCCGGGCATCTTGACCCAGGTGACACCGCTCCAGCTCTGTCCTCAGATCTGTTGATTGGGGGCTGGTAGAGCCGGAGTCTGCCGTATGCTCGTCATCCAATGGTGCGCGCATCAGCGACATGACCGGTTGGCCAGAGCGTCGTCCCCGCCGAGGTCGAGGGTTTGTGGCGGCGACGACGAGACGGTCTACCTCGCGGATCCACTGCCAGGTCGCTGCCTGAGGCGCGTCCCCAGCGGGCGGATTGTACAGTAGCGCTCTCGCTGCAGCTAACGCACCCCCACTGGGCACGCCCAGCGCTACTGAAGACTCGAAGCTGGTTGGAGCCTGCATTGCCGGGGTCGGCGCTGCCAGAGCCGGTTGCTGGCTCCCAGCTTGTACAGACACACTCCGTCCCGAGTGTGTCGACATGTACTCCCACCTGGTCGTGGTCTGCCGTAGAGGCGAGGGGGGAGAGTTCGCCGCTGAAGGAAGCTTGGTCATCTTCGTCGGCGGAAACTCGTCGCGCTAGGAGAAAAGCCCCCTACCTGGCACGCCAAATGTCGAAGTGTTCAGTCGACACTTCCCCCGGGCCTGCACTGGGCAGCCCGCGGAGGTTCTTTTTACGGTGGGCCTAGTATCTAGCGGAGAGCTTGCGCAGATGGACGAGTTAGTAAGAGCTTGACACGGCGAGTTTTACGTGGTTCAGGCCGCCGGAGCGTAAAACCTACGTCCACGGCGAGCTATGGAGCTCGCTGTATTGCTTGCTGCTCAGGACCGGAGGCCTGAGCTCGGGGGTGAGTTACAGCTTGAGAGTGTATGGCTAGCGTATGAGTTGCAAAGTGCCAACGGCTGCTATCGTCGCCTACCCGAGCCTTTTATAGTCCAAGACTCGGGCAGCTTACAAGGGGGGCCGGGACCCGACAGGTGGTCCCGGGAAGATTGTCTATCATCTACCGTATCTGCAGTTATGCCGGTAGTTGCCTCTGGTCGAAGGCTTCTGAGTCTTCATCTTGCCGCCCTGCCCATGCCGCATGCCAGTCGTAGTGGTTGATGACGGCGCAGGCGGCATGGGATGTCTTGTCGTGGTGTTTATTGGCTGGCAGGTTCTGACACCGCGCGCCAGTCCGTGATGCGACTGGGCGCAACGGCACCTGACAGAAGCGTGCTCCGCGTCTCCGCGTCTCCGCATCTTTACGCCTGCTGCCTATCGCCCGGGGCAGGCAGCGTCGTTCTGCTGCTACGTGGCGGGCCCGGAGCCCTTCTCAGAGGAGAGAAGGGTCAGTCCCTCGGGGCACGTGGAGCCTCCGGACCTCTCCCCACGGAGGGAGAGGCTCGGCTTCTGTTGGCCACGTGGCGGGCCCGGAGCTCTCCTCTGAGGAGAGGGAGGTCCGGCCCCGCTGGACACGCGGCGCCTTCGGACCTCTCTCCCACGGAGGGGGAGGTCCGGCTTCTGTATGCCATGTAGCGGGCCCGGAGCTCTCCTCTGAGGAGAGGGAGGTCCGGCCCCGCCGGACGCGTGGCGCCTTCGGAGCTCTCCCTGCGGAGAAGGGCGAGTTCCTTAGGCATTTTACCCTGTGCACGGGGGTACCCCATATCTTAGGTACCGACAGCGCCCCCGGCCTATGGTGCAGCCTTGCCCATGCCGGGGCACGCGGTGCTCAGTGCGAACCAAGCGTTCGCGGCACCAGAACCTGCGGCGACAGAAGCAGGGTGTGCGGCCCTCGTGCCCCACCTTCGCTTCGCAAAGTGGCCGCGCAAGTTTCGGCCGCACCTGCCCGAGAAGTACGACGGCAGCGTCAACCTGGCGGAGTTCCTCCAGATCTACTCCACCGCCGTACTTGCTGCAGGAGGGAATGAAGCCGTCATGGCCAATTACTTCCCTGTCACCTTGACTGGCCCAGCTCTGTCTTGGCTCATGAACCTCCCCCAGGGTTCCGTAACTTCCTGAGGAGAGCTTTGCCGACAGTTCATAGCCAACTTCGGCAGTTCCTACACCCGGCCTGGCACGGAGCTCGACCTCCACGCCATCCAACAACAACCTGGGGAGTCGCTGCGCTCTTTCATCCAGCGGTTCTCCCAGGTGCGGAACACCATCCCACACATCCAAAATGCTTCTGTGGTGGTGGCGTTCCGGCAAGGCGTCCGAGACAAGAAGATGCTTGAGAAACTCGCGACCAGGGAGGTCCACGATGCCTCAGAGCTCTTCAGCTTGGCGGACAAGTGCGCCAGAGCAGCCGAAGGACGGAACTGGCACTCACAGCCATCCTCCGAGTCAGGAGGGCTGCCCGGATCTGGTCCTACTCCCTATGGAGGCAGCAGGAAGACCAAGATCCAAGGCAGAAGCAAGATATGATCACCGGCCGCGACCCCAGTCGTCACTGCAGCGACGCTCAGTGGGGCTCGGGGGCCGCGCCCTGACAAGAGGCAGCGAAAGTCACCGATCCCGGAAGATAGCCAGGACAATATGTGCCCCGTGCACAGCAGCTTTCGCCACACTACTGCCGAGTGCCGGGAGATCCGAAGGCTCGCAGAGCGCTTCCGCAAGGGGAAGCGGCAGCGGGCTGATGCCCTGCCCTTCCGTCCAAAGGAAGACGAACAGGGGGTGGATGTTCCAGACAACATCGACCACCCAGAGGAGATCCAGGAGCCTCAGCGTGTCGTGAAGGCGGCACGCAATCATGAGGACTCCAGCTCCAGTGACGATGAGCGTCGGAAGAAGCTCTACGTCATATACGGCGGGTCCGCCGACCCCTCGTCCCGAAGCGCAGTCAAGACTCTGCGCCGAGCGGTAGCGTCGGTGGCGCCACTCCCAAGTGCTGCACCGCACCTTAAGTGGATGGGGACCCCCATCAGCTTTGACGCCACCGACTGCCCCAGGAACATGGCTGGGGCCGGCCAACTGCCGCTCCTGGTAGCCCCTACCATCGCCAACGTGAGAATGTACCACGTTTTGGTAGATGGAGGAGCTGGGCTGAACCTCATCAGCCGTGCAGCTTTCCAGAAGCTGCAGGTCCCGATGGCCAAGCACACCCCGTCGAGCCCGTTCTCAGGGGTAGGACCGGGACAGGTTATCCCCTACGGCAACATTAGTCTCCCGGTGACCTTCGGGGCTCCGGACAGCTATCGAACAGAGTACATTCTGTTCGACGTAGCGGAGATAGACCTCCCCTTCAACGCCATAATCGGCAGGCCAGCCCTGTACCGGTTCATCGCTGTAGCCCACTACGGCTGCCTCGTCCTGAAGATGCCAACACCGACGGGCGTTCTCAGGATTCGTGGGGACAGCACTGCTGCAGTGTCGGCCCAGGAGAAGCTCCAAGCGCTCGCAACAGCTGGGGCATCAGCCCCCGGCAATACGGAGCCGGACCAGCTCCGCCCGAGCGCACGTCACCGTGCTTCCGCAACAGCACCCCGGGTGCAACCTCTCGACGAGGGCGACGTCCCCTTAAAGGTCGTCCAAGTCGGCGCCGAAGCTACCCAGACCACCAGGGTAGCCAGGGGCCTGGATAGCAAATAGGAAGGCGCGCTCGTCACCGATGCCGGGGATCCCCAGGGAGGTGATCGAGCACCACTTGAAAGTCTTCCCCGACGCCCGGCCGGTTCAACAGAAGCCCCGCAAGCAGTCCATCGAGTGGCAAAACTTCATCCGTGAAGAAGTCAAGAAGCTGCTGGACGCTGGCTTCATACGGGAGGTCCACCACCCCCGATGGTTGGCGAACCCCGTCGTTGTCCCGAAGGCCGGCGGGAAGCTCCGGATGTGCATCGACTACACCAGTCTCAATAAGGCATGTCCCAAAGATCCATTCCCTCTCCCTAGAATAGATCAAATAGTAGACTCAACGTCAGGCTGTGATATGCTGTGCTTCCTAGACGCCTACTCGGGTTTCCATCAGATCCCCATGTCTAGGGAGGACGAGGAGCACACCTCCTTCATCACAGTAGACGGCCTTTATTGCTATGTGTCTATGCCTTACGGCCTAAAGAATGCACTCCCCACCTTTGTGCGGGCGATTCACAAAACCTTTGGGGAGTTAATAAGAGACCTAGTTGAGATGTATGTCGATGACATAGTTGTCAAGGTCAAGCAGGGTTCATCCTTACTAGATAACCTAGCTTTAGTCTTTGACAAGTTGCTCTCTACGCGCACCAAGCTGAACCCAGATAAATGTGTGTTCGGCGTGTCCTCTGGGAAGCTCTTAGGGTTCCTGGTCTCGTACCGAGGGATTGAGGCCAACCCAGAGAAGATCAAGGCCATCGACTTGATGCGGCCCCCTGCCCGCGTCAAGGATGTTCAGAGACTCACGGGATGTCTAGCCGCGCTGAGTCGGTTTATACCGAGGCTAGCAGAGCGGGCACTCCCTTTCTTTAAGCTCCTGCGCAAGTCAGGCCCTTTTGCCTGGACTGACGAAGCAGAAGAGGCTTTCCAGGAGTTGAAGCGACTCCTGACGACCCTACTTATCATGGTAGCCCCTGACCCCGGGGAGCACTTGCTGCTCTACATTGCGGCGACAACAGAAGTGGTGAGTATGGTCCTTGTCACGGAGCGGCCAGACCCCTCACCTTCGCAACCTGCTCCGGTAGCAGAAGACAAACGCCAGGAGGCCCCGCAGGGCCAAGACGGTCTCCCGGACCCCCCGGAGGTCCAGGTCGACCTCCCGGAGGCCCAGGACGGTCTCCCGGACCCCCAAGATAAATCTCCAGGGGCCAATTGGGACCTCCCGGAGGTCCCTCAAGACCCCCCGGAGCTCCCGGATGATCAAGATAGCTTAAGGGCCTCCGGGTCCCAGTTCCCGGAGGCCCCCTTGGGTCCACCCACCTCCAGCGGGCCGGGGCCAATGGACGAGGACCTCCCAAGCCTAAGAGAGAGGGTTCGAACCATACAGAGGCCTGTCTACTACATCAGCGAAGTACTTCATGATGCCAAGACAAGGTACCTAGAAGTCCACAAGCTGCTGTATGCGGTGCTCGTGGCCTCCAGGAAGCTCCGCCATTACTTCCACGCCCACCGGGTCTCGGTAGTCACCTCGTATCCGCTGAAGACAATTCTTCACAGCCCCCATGCGACTGGCAACGTTGCTAAATGGGCGGCGGAGCTGGCGGAGTTTGAGCTGGACTTCCTCCCACGCCACGCAGTCAAGAGCCAAGCGCTGGCTGACTTTGTAGCGGAGTGGACACCAACGAAGACTGACCCAGGGGGCCATGAAGGCGGTGAGCCAGAGCACCAAGCTCCAGTCTTCACCGAACCCCACTGGACACTTTTCTTCGACGGCTCCTCACGAAAGCAGGGGGCCGGTGCCGGCGTACTGCTCCTCATGCCATCGGGGGAACAGTTTGGGTATATGGTGCGTCTAAATTTCAAGGCAACCAACAACATGGCGGAGTATGAAGCACTCATCTTTGGCCTGCAGACAGCCCTGTCTTTAGGCACTCGCCAGTTGTTGGCACAGGGCGACTCCCAACTGGTCATCAAGCAAGTCAAGGGCGAATGCTCCTGCAATGACCCGCAGCTAGCTGCGTATCTGCTTCACGTGCAGATGTTGGAGAAAGAATTCCTCGCCTTGGACCTGCATCACGTACCGCGCGCTGGTAATGACGCAGCTGACAACCTTTCAACGAAGGCTTCCACCGGAGCCCCCGCGCCCGAAGGAGTTTTCGAGAGGACGTTGCTACGGCCTACAGCCCGGCCCGCCGAGCCGGGCGAAGGGGGCTTGACCAGCACCTCGAAGCTGGCGGTCCCGGCGGCCCTACAGCCATGGATGCCGCCAAGGATCGTAAGCGTCACTGGGGACTCCGTGCAACCCAGCGCTCAAGATCCAGAAGCTCAAGTCAGACCCGATGCATGGATCACGGAGATCCGGGACTACTTGAAGGACAATATCCTCCCTGATGAACATGCAACCGCTGAACGGATTGTGCGTATGGCTAAGAGGTACGCGCTGGTAGAGGGGGATCTCTACCGGCGTGGCGCCAACCACATCCTATTGCGGTGCATAACCCAGGGGGAAGGCTGTGACTTGCTCGCTGAGATCCATGGAGGCGAATGTGGAAGTCATTCTTCCTCACGCACGCTTGTCGGTAAAGCCTTCCGGCATGGCTTCTACTGGCCGACAGCACTCCAGGATGCCGTCAAGCTGGTCGAGAGCTGCAAGGCGTGCCAGTTCCACGCCAAGCAGATCCATACACCGGCTCAGGCGGTACAGATGATCCCGCCCTCGTGGCCGTTTGCCGTATGGGGGCTGGACATCCTGGGACCATTTCCCAGAACCGTCGGGGGATTCCGGTACCTTTATGTTGCCATCGACAAGTTCACCAAGTGGCCGGAAGCTATACCAGTTGTCACCATCAACAAACAATCCGCAGTAAAGTTCATCAAGTCTATTGTTTGCCGGTTCGGGGTCCCAAACAGAATCATCACCGAAAACGGGACCCAGTTCACCAGCGCGGCATTCCAAGACTACTGCGAGGACCTTGGTATTCAGGTGTGCTATGCCTCTGTCGCCCACCCGAGGAGCAATGGGCAAGTTGAGAGGGCCAACGCGGAGATTCTCCGGGGCCTTAAGACTCGCACCTTCGCCAGCCTGAAGAAACATGGTGCCAATTGGGTAGATGAGCTTCCGAGCACACTATGGGCTAACCGGACATCCCAGAGCCGGGGCCACCGGGGAGACACCCTTCTTCATGGTGTATGGGGCTGAAGCTGTACTTCCCCCAGAAATCACCATGAAGTCTCACCGTGTCCGGGCTTACGACGAAGCCACGCAGGACAACCTCCGGCGTGGAGAAATCGACCTCGTCGACGAGGTCCGATTACATGCGGCACTCCGTAACGCGCAGTACAGGCAAGCGCTTTGGCGCTACCACCAGAGGTCTGTGCGTACCCGGGAGCTGCAGGAAGGTGACCTGGTGTTGCGGCGCATACTTTCTCGCGAAGGGGCCCACAAACTCTCCCCTAGTTGGGAAGGCCCCTTCCGAGTCGCGAAAGTATGCCGCCCCGGGTGTGTGCGCCTTTCCACCGAGGATGGGGACCTGCTCCCGAACCCTTGGAACGTAGAACACCTCCGTAAGTTCTACCCCTAGAGCAAAAATAGGACAGTACTTTCTTTTCGTAATAAACTCCATAGAGTCCAGGAGCAGCGCTCGGAGCAGCTAAGCCCCAGGGGATGGTACAGGACTACATTCAGCTTTGCCTAGTTCCGACTCCAAGCGCGTAGAGTCTTGTTTCCCCTCTTAATGGGGCGGGTCGTGGCCTCCATGTTTAGCCTGCCTTCCTGCTGTGGAAAGTTGTGTGAAAAGAAATCTGCTCTACTTTGCTCTTTCCTCGTACTCATTTAAATTGTGTATTGAGTTTTTTAACCACCCTTGCAGTGCATGGTTTCCATGTGCTCAGCTCCCCCTCTCTACAAGTCCCCAAGCACCAAGCATATGGTTAGGGGCTATAAGTCAAATAAGACTATGAGATAAGGGAGGGGGAGCCCCCAAGGAGAATTACGTTTCCTCTACCTGTGTGCAGGGCTTCCAGGCTATGGCGACAGGGACTACATAAAGTGGGGGGAAAGGAGCCGTCAGCAGCACCGGCCCAGGACTGGAAGGACCGGGCCCCGCCCCTTCGGCAGGGGCGAGGCCTGAAGGCCCCACGTGTCCAGCGGGCCCGGAGCACTCTCTGAGGAGGGCTCCGGGCTCACCACGTGGCAGGCGGAAACCGGACCTCCCCCCCACCCCCCTCGGTGGGAGGGCTCCGAAAGCCCTACGTGTCCAACATGGCCGGAGCTCCCGCCTCTTAAGGAGGGGGTCCGGGCCCGCCACGTGGCAGGCAGATTTGGAGCTCCCCAAAGGGCGAGATCCGGAGACCCTCTGGGGCCCCTAACGCGGTTAGGACCCGGGGAGGGTGACTATGCAGAGCTCCGAGATTGGAGATGGCCTCTGAAGTACCTTGTGGAGCTAAGGACTCAGTCAGGCAAAACCGAGAAGGAGCATCACGATCACAAATATCTTAAAAGAGTCAAACTATGCGAGGCTCCATGAGCTGGACTACAGACTCGATAAAAAGAAAGAAACAAGTCCCAAGGGTCTCCCGACACGACCAGAATCCAGAAGTTGCAAGAACGGCCGCATCACCAGGCTTCAGCCCTGGCGGAACTCTCTCGCTCTATGACCAGAGCGCAGGAATCGCCTCCCTCATCACCGGCGCAAAAACCAGTGACACCACGGGAGCTCCTGAGGCCCCCTCCGCAGTATTCAGCGGTCTTCCTGGAGACTCTGCCGTCTGGGATCCTCCATGGTGCATCGGCGGTTTCCTTCTCCTAAAGTTCCCTCATCATCAGCGCAAAAGCCGGTGTCGTCAAGGGTGCCCCTGGAGCCCCCATCCCTCATCACCTGCGCAAAAGCTGGAGTCATCAAGGGTGCTCCTGAGGCCCCCTCCGCAGTATTCAGCGGTCTTCTCGGAGACTCTGCCGCCTGGGATTCTCCTCGGTGCTTCAGCGGTTCCTTTGAAGACTCCACCACCTGGGAAGGGACACAACGCAAAGGAGCTTTCTGCCTGCTGTCACCAAGGAAGGGCTCCGTCGGGAGGACAAACCAGAGACCCCTTGGCGGCGCCACCCTCAGAGGCAGGGCAGGCAGGCTCCCTGAGTCCCAGGCTTGGTGCAGACGCAACCGCTGGAGGGAACCGAGAGCAATTCTCCCCCCATAAGGCGGGTTAATAGCCATGGAAGAAGACAAGACTGCAGAGACCCGAGGGAGGCGCAGGGGCAGGAAGCCTTATAGGGGGAACGTACCCACATGGCCACATGGGGGTTTCATTTCACACCTTCCCGGATGCAATCCCAATCGATTCGGAACTCTTCGAATACCCCGCGTCGGCGACCGCTTCGGTTCCTAGACCGAGTGCCGATGACGGGTGGGCCCAAGCCGCCTAACTAAAGCGGTGGGGTCGAGGAGTCAGTCTCCTGAGAAGATGAGCCGGCAAGGCACTTCGGCGGTTCCCAAAGAAAGCACCGCAACGAGCAGAAGTGGCAGTCTTGGGAACCGCCGCAGTAAAAGAAACCATCAAGTGAGCGCACGCTCCCACGATCCCGCGGCCGTTCGTGCTCCGGCAGCGGTCAATTCGGGACTTAGAGAAAGTGCGCGGATCGAAAGAGACGGAGGTCCCACCTCGGGCTCGCTATCTCCCCCGAGATGGTCCCGGGGGCCACTGTCGGTACCTGAGATATGGGGTACCCCCGCGCACAGGGTAAAATGCCTAAGGAACTCGCCCTTCTCCGCAGGGAGAGCTCCGAAGGCGCCACGCGTCCGGCGGGGCCGGACCTCCCTCTCCTCAGAGGAGAGCTCCGGGCCTGCCACGTGGCATACAGAAGCCGGACCTCCCCCTCCGCGGGGAGAGGTCCGGAGGCTCCACGTGCCCCGCGGAACGGGCCCTCCTCTCCTCTGAGAAGGGCTCCGGGCCCGCCACGTGGCAGCAGAACGGCGCTGCCTGCCCCTGAGTGATAGGCAGTGGGCGTAAAGACGCCCCATACCTTGCCCGTACAAGGTATTCAAGGCCCGCGTCTTCCCAAGACGCGGAGACGCGGAGCACGCCTCTGTCAGGTGCCGTTGCGCCCGGTCGCATCACAGACTGGCGCGCGGTGTCAGAACCTGCCAGCTAATAAACACCGCGACAAGACATCCCATGCCGCCTGCGCCCGTCATCAACCACTACGACTAGCATGCGGAATGGGCAGGGCGGCAAGATGAAGACTCAGAAGCCTTCGACCAGAGGCAACTACCAGCATAACTGCAGATACGGTAGATGATAGACAATCTTCCCGGGACCACCTGTCGGGTCCTGGCCCCCCTTTTAAGCTGCCCGAGCCTTGGGCTATAAAAGGCTCGGGTAGGCGTCGATAGCAAGGGATCGCACTTTGCAACTCATACGCTAGCCATACACTCTCAAGCTGTAACTCACCCCCAAGCTCAGGACTCCGGCACTGAGCAGCAAGCAATACAGCGAGCTCCATAGCTCGCCGTGGACGTAGGGTTTTACGCTCCGGCGGCCTGAACCACGTAAAACTCGCCGTGTCAAGCTCTTACTAACTCGTCCATCTGCGCAAGCTCTCCGCTAGAGACTAGCCCAACCGAAAAAAGAACCTCCGCGGGCTGCCCAGTGCAGGCCCGGGGGAAGTGTCGACTGAACACTTCGACAAGCCCCCTTCGCCCGGCTCGGTGGACCGGGCTGTGGACCGCAGCAACGTCCTCTCGAAGACTCCTTCATGCGCAGGGGCTCCGATGGAGGCTTTCGTTGAGAGGTCGTCAGCTGCGGCCGTGCAAGCGCGCGGTACATGGCGCAGGTCCAAGGCGAGGAATTCTTTCTCCAACATCCGCACGTGAAGCAGATAAGCAGCTAGCTGTGGGTCATTGCAGGGGCATTCACCCTTAACTTGCTTGATAACTAGCTGGGAGTCGCCCTGCGCCAACAACTGGCGAGCGCCCAGAGACAGGACTGTCTTTTAGACCAAAGATGAGTGCTTCATACTCTGCCAAGTTGTTGGTTGCCTTGGAACTGAGACGCACCATGTACCCAGACTGCTCCCCCGATGGCATGAGAAGCAGTACGCCGGCAGCGGCCCCCTGCATTCGCGAGGAGCCATCAAAGAAGAGCGTCCAGTGAGGCCCGGTGAAGACCGGAGCTCGGTACTTTGGTTCACCGTCTTCACGGCCGCCTGGGTCAGCCTTCGTTGGCGTCCACTCAGCCACGAAGTCAGCCAGTGCTTGGCTCTTGGCTGTCTGACGTGGTCGGGAGCTCAGCTTGAACTCCGCCGTCTTCGCTGTCTTCTGGCTTCGGAAGCTGGCAGTGAGTGCCAGCTCCGCCCTCCGGCTGCTCTGGCGCACTTGTTCGCCAGGCCGAAGGGCTCGGAGGCATCGCAGACCTCTCTGGTTGCAAGCCTCCCAAGCATCTTCTTGTCCTGGACACTGTCAAAGTGCCGCCACCACAGAAGCACTTTGAATATGTGGAATGGTGTTGCGTACCTGGGAGAACCGCTGGATGAAGGAGCGCAGCGACTCCCCAGGTTGTTGCTTGATGGCTTGGAGGTCAAGCTCCGTGCCGGGACGGGTGTAGGAGCTGCCGAAGTTGGCGATGAACTGCCGGCAGAGCTCTCCCCAGGAAGTTATGGAACCCTGAGGGAGGTTCATTAGCCAAGACCGGGCTGGGCCGGTCAAGGCGACGGGGAAGTAGCTTGGCCATGACGGCCTTATCCCCTCCTGCAGCAAGTACGGCGATGGAGTAGATCTGGAGAAACCCCGCCGGGTTGACGCTGCCGTCATACTTCTCGGGCAGGTGCGGCCGAAACTTGCGCGGCCACCTCGTGAAGCGGAGGTGGGGCTCCAGGGCCGCACATCCTGCCCCTGTTGCTGCAGGTGTTGGTGCCACGAACGCTTGGTTCGCCGCTGGCACAGTGTACCCCGGTATGGGCGAGGCTGCGCCATAGACCGGGGGCGCCGTTTGCAGGTCATATGGCTGTGGCATATGCTGCGTGGCGTATGTCTGGGGCAGAGTTCGCGTGGTGAAAGTCTGCGCCTCAGGCAGGGTTGAGGCAGTCGTCATGCTGACGCCGGCCTCTTGGCTGCGACGCCTTTCTCGTCGCCGCTCGAGGAACATTCGGGCGTCTTGGCCCAGGTGGCATCGTTCCAGCTCAGTCCTCAGGTCCGTCGACGGAAGCCTGGTGGAGCTGGAATCCGCCGTCTGTCCGTCAACCGTTGGCGTGCGCGTCAGCGACACAGCCGGTTGGCCGGAGCGTCGTCCCCGCCGAAGTCAAGGGTTTGTGGCGGCGACGACAAGACGGTCTACCTCGCGAATCCACTGCTGGGTCGCTGCCTGAGGCGCGTCCCCAGCAGGCGGATTGTGCAGTAGCGCTCTTGTTGCGGCTAGCGCACCCCCGCCGGGTACGCCCAGCGCGGCTGAAGACCTGACGCTGGTTGGAGCCTGCATTGCCGGGGTCGGCGCTGCCAGAGCCGGTTGCTGGCTCCCAGTGCAGGTACTGGTGCCACGAACGCTTGGTTGTGCCTGGCACAGTGTACCCCGGTATGGGCAAGGTTGCGCCATAGGCCGGGGACGCCGCTTGCAGAGCACATGGTTGTGGCTTATGCTGTGCGGCGTACGCCTGGGGCAGAGCTCGCGTAGCGAAGGTCTGCCCTCACGGCTGGGTCGAGGCCGACGTCATGTTGTCGCCAGCCTCTTGAGTGCGACGCCTTTCTCGACGTCGCTCGAGGAACACTCGGGCATCTTGGCCCAAGTGGCACCGTTCCAGCTCTGTCCTCAGGTCCTTCGACGGAAGTTTGGTGGAGCTGGAACTCGCCGTCTGCCCGTCAACCGTTGGCGTGTGCGTCAGCGACACAGCCGTTGGCCGGAGCGTCGTCCCCTCCGAAGTCAATGGTTTGCGGCGGCGACGACAAGACGGTCTACCTTGCGAATCCACTGCTGGGTCGCTGCCTGAGGCGCGTCCCCAGCAGGCGGATTGTGCAGTAGCGCACTTGCTGCTGCTAGCGCACCCCCACCGGGTATGCCCGGCGCTACTGAAGGCCTGACGCTGGTTGGAGCCTGCATTGCCAGGGTCGGCGCTGCCAGAGCCGGTTGCTGGCTCCCAGCTTGCCCTGACACACTCCGTCCTGAGTGTGTCATCATGTACTCTCCCCTGGTCACGGTTTGCCGTGGACGCAGGGGGGGAGAGTTTGCCGCTGAAGGAAGCTTGGTCATCTTCGTCGGCGGAAACTCGTCACGCAAGGGGAAAAGACCCCTACCTGGCGCGCCAAATGTCGAAGTGTTCGGTCGACACTTCCCCCGGGCCTGCACTGGGCACCCCGCGGAGGTTCTTTTTTCAGTCGGGCTTGTCCCTTGCGGAGAGCTTGCGCGGATGGACGAGTTAGTAAGAGCTTGACACTGTGAGTTTTACGTGGTTCAGGCCGCCGGAGCGTAAAACCCTACGTCCACGGCGAGCTATGGAGCTCGCTGTATTGCTTGCTGCTCGGGGCCGGAGTCCCGAGCTAGGGGGTGAGTTACAGCTTGGGTGTGAATGGCTAGCGTATGAGTTGCAGAAGTGCGAACCCAGGGGTGCGGATGGCTAGAGTCCGAACCCCTGCTAACGTCGCCTACCCGAGCCTTTTATAGTCCAAGACTCGGGTGGCTTACAAGGGGGGCCGGGACCCGACAGGTGGTCCCGGGGAGATTGACTGATATCTACCGTATCTGCAGTTATGCCGGTAGTTGTCTCTGCCGAAGGCTTCTGAGTCTTCGTCTTGTAGCTCTGCCCATGCCGCATGCTAGTCGTAGTGGATGATGACGGCGGGGGCGGCATGGGATGTCTTATCGCTGCATTTATTGGATGGCAGCCTCTGACACTGCACGCCAGTCTGTGATGCGACTGGGCGCAACGGCACCTGACAGAGGCGTGCTCCGCATCTTGGCAAGGCGCGGGCCTTGAATACCTTGTACGGGCAAGGGATGGGGCGTCTTTACGCCCGCTGCCTATCGCTCGGGGGCAGGCAGCGCCGTTCTGCTGGCCATGTGGCGGGCCCGGAGCCCTCCTCAGAAGAGAGGGGGGCCCGGCCCCGCAGGACACGTGGAGCCTTCGGACCTCTCCCCGCGGAGGGGGAGGTTCGGCTTCTGTTGGCCACGCGGCGAGCCCGGAGCTCCTCTCTGAGGAGAGGGAGGTCCGGCCTCTCCGGACACGCGGCACCTTCGGACCTCTCTCCCGCGGAGGGGGAGGTCCGGCTTCTGTATGCCACGTGGTGGGCCCGGAGCTCTCCTCTGAGGAGAGGGAGGTCCGGCCCCGCTGGACGCGTGGCGCCTCTGGAGCTCTCCCTGCGGAGAAGGGCGAGATCCTTAGGCATTTTCCCCTGTGCGCGGGGGTACCCCATATCGAGGGTACCGACAGAAACTTTTTACTGCTCGGTGGGCTGCCTGAGGCGCTCCTGTCGGACTGTCCAGGCGTTGGGGGAGACCTTTAGTTAGTGCCCAATCACCTCCCTAGGGATCTCTGGCATCCGCGACAGCTGTCATGCAGCACATCGGCATTGTGCCGGAGGGAGGTAACGAGCGCGCCTTCCTATCTGCTACCCAGACCCCCGGATACCCGGGTGGTCTGGGTGGCATCGGCGCTGATTCGGACGAGCCTCAAGGGGACATCGTCCTCGTCGAGGGGTTGCACATGGGGTGCTGTGGTAATGGCACGGTGGCATGCACTTGGGTGGAGCCGGATTGGTTCAGTACCGCCCGGGGTTGGTGCTCCAGCTGCTGTAAGTGCCTGGAGCTTTTCCAAGGCTAACACTGCTGCAGCACGGTCTCCACAAACCTTGAGGACGCCTGCTGGTGTTGGCATCTTCAAGACAAGGTAGCCGTAGTGGGCTACTGCCATGAATCGGTACAGGGCTGGCCTGCCAATTATGGTGTTGAACGGGAGGTCAATCTCGGCCATGTCGAACAGAATATACCCTGTCTGATAGCTGTCTGGTGCCCCAAAGGTCACCGGGAGGCTGGTGTGGCCGTAGGGAATGACCCTTCCCGGCCCTACCCCTGAGAACGGGCTCGATGGGGTGAGCTTGGCCATCGGGATCTGCAGCCTCTGGAAGGCTGCGCGACTGATGAGGTTCAGTCCAGCCCCGCCATCCACCAAAACGTGGTACATCTTCACATTGGCGATGGTGGGGGCCACCACGAGCGGTAGTTGGCCGGCCACAGCCATGTTCCTGGGGCAGTCGGTGTCATCGAAGCTGATGGGGGTTCCCATACACCTGAGGTGCGGTGCCGCACCTGGGAGGGGAGCCACCGACGCTACCGCTCGGCGCAAGGCCTTAGCCGCGCTTCGGGACGGGGGGTCAGCGGACCCGCCGAAGATGACATAGAGCATCTTCCGGTGCTTGTCATCACTGGAGCTGGAGATCCCATGATTGCGCACTTCCTTTACGGCGCGCTGAAGCTCCTGGAACTCCACCTGGCGGTTGACGCCGTCTAGGGTTTCGTCCTTCGGCTTGCCCTCCCTTTGACGGTAGGGTGGGGCATCAGTCAGGGGCTGCTTCCCTTTCCGGAAGCGCTCCGCGAGCTTCTGGATTTCCCGGCATTCGGCAGCGGTATGATAACTGGTGCCATGCACAGGGCATTATTCATCCTGGCCCCCATCTGGGGCCGGTGATTGTCGCGGCCTCTTGTCGGGGCGTGGCCCCTGAGCTCCACTGGGCGCCGCCGTTGTGGCAACGGGGACCGCGGCTGACGACTTTATCTTGCTTCCGCCTCCGTTCTTGATCTTCCTGCCGCTTCCGTATGAAGCGTCGCCGGATCCTGGCTGACCCCCTGGCTCGGAGGCCGGCAGAGGGTGCCAGTTCCGCCCTTCGGCTGCTCTGGCACACTTGTCCGCCAGGCTGAAGAGTTCTGAGACATCGCGGACCTCCCTAGTCGCGAGCTTCTCGAGCATCTTCTTGTCCCGAATGCCTTGCCGGAACGCCACCACCACAGAAGCGTTCTGGACGTGTGGGATGGTGTTCCGCACCTGGGAGAACCGCTGGATGAAGGAGCGCAGCGGCTCCCCTGGTTGTTGCTGGATGGCGTGGAGGTCGAGCTCCGTGTCAGGCCAGGTGTAGGAACTGCCGAAGTTGGAGACGAACTGCTGGCAGAGCTCTCCCCAGGAGGTTATGGAATCCTGGGGAATGTTCATGAGCCAAGACCGGGAAGGGACGGTTAAGGCGACGGGGAAATAGTTGACCATGACAGCCTCATCCCCTCCTGCGGCTAGTACGGCAGTGGAGTAGATCTAGAGGAACTCCGCCGGGTTGACACTGCCGTCGTACATTTCGGGTAGGTGCGGCCGAAACTTGCGCGGCCACTTCGCGAAGCGAAGGTGGGGTGCAAGAGCTGCACATCCTGCTCCTGCTGCCGCAGGTATTGGCGCTGTGAACGCCTGGTTCGCACTTTGCACCGTGTATCCCGGCATGGGCAAGACTGCACCATAGACCGGGGGCGCTGCTTGCGGCGCATATGGTTGTGGCATATGCTGCACGGCTTGTGCCTGAGGCAGGACTCGCGTGGCAAAGATCTGCCCTCCAGGTTGTGTCGAGGCCGACGACATGCTGTCGCCAGCCTCATGGTTGCGACGCCTTTCTCGACGTCGCTCGAGGTACACCCGGGCATCCTGGCCCAAGTGGCACCGTTCCAGCTCCCTTCTCAGGTCCGTCGACGGGAGCCTGGAGGAGCTGGAATCCGCCGTTTGCCCGTCAACCATGGGCGTGCGCGTCAGCGACACTGCCGGTTGACTGGAGCGTCGTCCCAGCCGAAGTCGAGGGTTTGCGGTGGCGATGACGAGACGGTCTACCTCGCGAATCCACTGCTGGGTCGCTGCCTAAGGTGTGTCCCCAGCAGGCGGATTGTGCAGTAGTGCTCTTGCTGCAGCTAGCGCACCCCCACTGGGTACGCCTAGCGCTACTGAAGACCTGATGCTGGTTGGAGCCTGCATTGCCGGGGTCGGCGCTGCCAGAGCCGGTTGCTGTCTCCCAGCTCGTTTCGACACACTCCGCCCTGAGCGTGTCAACATGTACTCCCCGCTGGTCACGGTTCGCCGTGAACGTGGAGGGGGAGAGTTTGCCGCTGAAGGGAGCTTGGTCATCTTCGTCGGTGGAAACTCGTCGCGCAAGGGGAAAAGCCCTTGTCGAAGTGTTCCGTCGACACTTCCCCCGGGCCTGCACTGGGCAGCCCGCGGATGTCCTTTTTTCGGTGGGGCTAGTCCCTTGCGGAGAGCTTGCGCGGATGGACGAGTTAGTAAGAGCTTGACGCGGTGAGTTTTACGTGGTTCAGGCTGCCGGAGCGTAAAACCCTACGTCCACGGCGAGCTATGGAGCTCGCTGTATTGCTTGCTGCTCAAGGCCGGAGTCCTGAGCTTGGGGGTGAGTTACAGCTTGGGAGTGTATGGCTAGCGTATGAGTTGCAGAGTCCAAACCCTTGCTATCGTCGCCTACCCGAGCCTTTTATAGTCCAAGACTCGGGCAGCTTACAAGAGGGGCTGGGACCCGACAGGTGGTCCCGGGAAGATTGTCTATTATCTACCGTATCTGCAGTTATGCCGGTAGTTGCCTCTGGTCGAAGGCTTCTGAGTCTTCATCTTGCCGCCCTGCCCATGCCGCATGCTAGTCGTAGTGGTTGATGACGGCGCAGGCGGCATGGGATGTCTTGTCGCGGTGTTTATTGGCTGGCAGGTTCTGACACCGCGCGCCAGTCTGTGATGCGACTGGGTGCAACGGCACCTGACAGAAGCGTGCTCCGCGTCTCCGCGTCTTGGGAAGACGCGGGCCTTGAATACCTTGTACGGGCAAGGTATGGGGCGTCTTTACGCCCGCTGCCTATCGCTTGGGGGCAGGCAGCGCCGTTCTGCTGCCACGTGGCGGGCCCGGTGCCCTTCTCAGAGGAGAGGAGGGCCCGTTCCGCGGGGCACGTGGAGCCTCCGGACCTCTCCCCACGGAGGGGGAGGCTTGGCTTCTGTCGGCCACGTGGCGGGCCTGGAGCTCTCTTTGAGGAGAGGGAGGTCCAGCCCCGCTAGACGCGTGGCGCCTTCGGACCTCTCTCCCGCGGAGGGGGAGGTCCGGCTTCTGTATGCCACGTGGCGGGCCCGGAGATCTCCTCTGAGGAGAGGGAGGTCCGGCCCCGCCGGACGCGTGGCGCCTTCGGAGCTCTCCCTGCGGAGAAGGGCGAGTTCCTTAGGCATTTTCCCCTGTGCGCGGGGGTACCCCATATCTCAGGTACCGACAGTGGCCCCCGGGCCCATCTCGGGGGAGATAGCGAGCCCGAGGTGGGACCTCCATCTCTTCCGATCCGCGCACTTTCTCTAAGTCCCGAGTTGACCGCTGCCGGAGCACGAACGGCCGCGGGATCGTGGGAGCGTGCGCTTACTTGATGGTTGCTTTTACTGCGGCGGTTTCCAAGACTGCCACTTCTGCATGTTGCGGCGCTTTCTTCGGAACCGCCGAAGTGCCTTGCCGGCTCATCTTCTCAGGAGACTGACTCCTTGACCCACCGCTTCAGTTGGGCGGCTTGGGCCCACCCGTCATCGACACTCGGTTTAGGAGCCGAAGCGGTTGCCGATGCAGTGTATTCGAAGAGTTCCGAATCGCTTGGGATTGCACCCGGGAAGGTGTGAAATGAAACCCCCATGTGGGTACGCTCCCCTTATAAGGCTTCCAGCCCCTGCGCTTCCCTCGAGTCTCTGCAGTCTTTTCTTCTTCCATGGCTCTTAACCCGCCTTATGGGGGGAGAATCGCTCCCGATTTCCTCCAGCGATGGCGTCTGCACCAAGCCTGGGACTCAGGGAGCCTGCCTGCCTTGCCTCTGAGGGTGGCGCCACCAAGGGGTCTCTGGTTCATCCTCCCGACGGGGCCCTTCCTTGGTGACGACAGGCAGAAAGCTCCTTGGCGTTAAGTCCCTTCTCAGGTGGTGGACTCTTCAAAGAAACCGCTGAAGCACCGAGGAGAATCCCAGGCGGCAGAGTCTCCAAGAAGGCCGCTGAAGCTGCGGAGAGGGGGCCTCAGGAGCACCCTTGATGACACCGGCTTTTGCGCAGGTGATGAGGGAAGGAGGCTCCATGGGTACCCTTGATGACACCGGCTTTTGCGCCGGTGATGAGGGAACTTCAGGAGAAGGAAGCCGCCGATGCACCATGGGGGATCCCAGACGGCAGAGTCTCCAGGAAGACCGCTGAATACTGCAAAGGGGGCCCCAGGAGCTCCCTTGGTGACGCCGGCTTTTGTGCCGGTGATGAGGGAGGCGATTCCTGCGCTCGGGTCATGGAGTGGGAGAGTGCCGCCAGGGCTGAAGCCTGGTGATGCGGCCGTCCTTGCAACTTCTAGATTCTGGTCATGTCAGGAGACCCTTGGGGCTTGTTTCTTTCTTTTTATCGAGTCTGTAGTCCAGCTCATGGAGCCTCGCATAGTTTGACTCTTTTTGATATTTGTGTCTGTGATGCTCTTTCTCTCCTTCTTGGCTTTGCCTGTCTGAGTCCTTAGCTCCGCAAGGTACTCAGAGGCCATCTCCAATCTCGGGGCTCTGCGTAGACACCTTCCCCGGGTCCTAACCGTGTTAGGGGTCCCCGGGGGGTCTCCGGATCTCGCCCTATGGGGAGCTCCAAATCTGCCTGCCACGTGGCGGGTCCAGAGCCCCTCCTTAGGGGGCGGGAGCTCCGGCCATGCTGGACACGTAGGGCTTTCGGAGCCCTCCCACCGGGGGGGGGGGGGGGGAGGTCCGGTTTCCGCCAGCCACGTGGCGAGCCCGGAGCCCCTCTCATGGGAGGCGGGAGCTCCGGACCTGCTGGACGCGTGGGGCCTTCGGGCCTCAGCCCTGCTGGAGGGGCGGGGCCCGGTCCTTCCAGTCCTGGGCCGGTGCTGTTGATAGCTCCTTTCCCTCCGCTTTATGTAGTCCCTGTTGCCATAACCTGGAGGTCCTGCACACAGGTAGAGGAAACGTAATTCTCCTTGGGGGCTCCCCCTCCCTTATCTCATAGTCTTATTTGACTTATAGCCCCTAACCATATGCTTGGTGCTTGGGGACTGTAGGGAGAGGGAGCTGAGCACATGGCAACCATGCACTGCAAGGGTGGTTAAAAAACTTAATAGACAATTTAAATGAGTACGAGGAAAGAGCAAAGTAGAGCAGGTTTCTTTTCGTACAACTTTCCACAGGAGGAAGGCAGGCTAAACATGGAGGCCACGACCAGCCCCATTAAGAGGGGAAGCAAGACTCTACGCGCTTGGAGTCAGAACCAGGCAAAGCTGAACGTAGTCCTGTACCGTCCCCTGGGGCTTAGCTGCTCCGAGCGCTGCTCCTGGACTCTATGGAGTTTATTACGAAAAGAAAGTACTGTCCTATTTTTGCTCTAGGGGTAGAACTTACGGAGGTGTTCTATGTTCCAGAGGTTTGGGAGCAGGTCCCCATCCTCGGTGGAAAGGCGCAAACAACCGGGGCGGCATACTTTCACGACTCGGAAGGGGCCTTGCCAACTAGGGGAGAGTTTGTGGGCCCCTTCGCGAGAAAGTATGCGTCGCAACACCAGGTCACCTTCCTGCAACTCCCGGGCACGCACAGATCTCTGGTGGTAGCGCCGAAGCGCTTGTCTGTACCTTGCGTTACGGAGTGCTTCATGTAATCGGACCTCGTCGACGAGGTCGATTTCTCCACGCCGGAGGTTGTCCTGCGCGGCTTCATCGTAAGCCCGGACACGGTGAGACTTCATGGTGATTTCTGGGGGAAATACAGCTTCGGCCCCATACACCATGAAGAAGGGTGTCTCCCCGGTGGCCCGGCTCTAGGATGTCCGGTTAGCCCATAGTGTGCTCGGAAGCTCATCTACCCAGTTGGCACCATGTTTCTTCAGGCTGGCGAAGGTGCGAGTCTTAAGACCCCGGAGAATCTCCGCGTTGGCCCTCTCAACTTGCCCATTACTCCTTGGGTGGGCGACAGAGGCGTAGCACACCTGAATACCAAGGTCCTCGCAGTAGTCTTGGAATGCTGCGCTGGTGAACTGGGTCCCGTTGTCGGTGATTGTCGATACCTGAGATATGGGGTACCCCCGCGCACAGGGTAAAATTCCTAAGGAACTCGCCCTTCTCCGCAGGGAGAGCTCCGAAGGCGCCACGCGTCAGGCGGGGACGGACCTCCCTCTCCTCAGAGGAGAGCTCCGGGCCCGCCACGTGGCATACAGAAGCCGGACCTCCCCCTCCGCGGGAGAGAGGTCCGAAGGCGCCGCGTGTCCAGCGGGGCCGGACCTCCCTCTCCTTAGAGGAGAGCTCCGGGCCCGCCACGTGGCCATCAGAAGCCGAGCCCCTCCCTCCGTGGAGAGTGGTCCGGAGGCTCCACGTGCCCCGCGGGACTGACCCTTCTCTTCTCTGAGAAGGGCTCTGGGCCCGCCATGTGGCAGCAGAGCGACGCTGCCTGCCCCGAGTGATAGGCAGCGGGCGTAAATACGCCCCATACCTTGCCCGTACAAGGTATTCAATGCCCGCGTCTTCCCAAGACGCGGAAACGGGGAGCACGCGTCTGTCAGGTGCCGTTGCGCCCAGTCGCATTACAGACTGGCGCGCGGTGTCAGAACCTGTCAGCCAATAAACACCGCGACAAGACAACCCATGCCGCCTGCGCCGTCATCAACCGCTACGACTGGCATGTGGCATGGGCAGGGCGGCAAGATGAAGACTCAGAAGCCTTCGGCCAGAGACAACTACCGGCATAACTGCAGATACGGTAGATAATAGACAATCTTCCCGGGACCACCTGTCGGGTCCCGGCTCCCCTTGTAAGCCGCCCGAGTCTTGGACTATAAAAGGCTCGGCTAGGCGTCGATAGCAGGGGTTCGCATTTTGCAACTCATACGCTAGCCATACACTCTCAAGCTGTAACTCACCCCCAAGCTCAGGCCTCCGGCCCTGAGCAGCAAGCAATACAGCGAGCTCCATAGCTCGCCGTGGACGTAGGGTTTTACACTCCGGCGGCCTGAACCACGTAAAACTCGCCGTGTCAAGCTCTTACGAACTCGTTCCATCCGCGCAACCTCTCCACTAGGAACTAGCCCCTCCGAAAAAAGAATCTCCGCGGGCTGCCCAGTGCAGGCCCGGGGGAAGTGTCGACCGCACACTTCGACGTTTGGCGCTCCAGGTAGGGGGCTTTTCTCCTAGCGCGACGAGTTTCCGCCGACGAAGATGACCAAGCTTCCTTCAGCGGCAAACTCTCCCCCTCCGCGTTCATGGCGAACCGTGACCACTGGGGAGTACATGTCGACACACTCAGGACGGAGTGTGTCGGCACAAGCTGGTAGCCAGCAGCCGACTCCGGCAACGCCGAATCCGGCTATGCAGGCCCAGACCAGTGTGAGATCTTCTGCAGCGCTGAGCGTACACCATGGAGGTGCGCTAGCTGCAGCAAGAGCGCTGCTGCGCAACCCACCTGCGGAGGATGCGCCCCATTCAGCGACCCAGCAATGGGTCCGTGAGGTGGACCGCCTCGTCGTCGCCGCCGCGAACCCTCGGTTTCGGCGAGGACGGCGCCCAGGACAACTGGCTGTGTCGCTGACGCGCACACCCACGGTTGACGGGCTAACGGCGGATTCCAGCTCCTCCAGGCTCCTGTCGATGGACCTGCGAAGGAAACTGGAACGGTGCCACTTGGGCCAGGACGCCCGGGTGTACCTCGTGCGACGCCGAGAGAGGCGTCGCAGCACTGAGGCAGGCGACAGCATGTCGTCTGCCTCGACACAACCAGAAGGGCAGGCCTTCGCCAAGCGAGCCCTGCCTCAAGCATATGCTGCGCAGCATATGCCACAGCTATATGCGCCGCAGGTAGCGGCCCCGGCCTATGGTGCAGCCTTGCCCATGCCGGGATACGCGGTGCCAGGTGTGAACCAAACGTTCGCAGCGCCAGTACCTGCAGCAGCAGGTGCAGGATGTGCGGCCCTTGCACCCCACCTTCGCTTCGCAAGGTGGCCACGCAAGTTTCGCCCGCATCTGCCCGAGAAGTACGATGGTAGCGTCAACCCAGCGGAGTACCTCCAGATCTACTCCACCGCCGTACTTGCTGCAGGAGGGGACGAGGCTGTCATGGCCAACTACTTCCCCGTCGCCTTGACTGGCCCAGCTCGGTCATGGCTCATGAATCTACCTCAGGGGTCCATAACCTCCTGGGGAGAGCTCTGCCGGCAGTTCGTCGCCAACTTCGGCAGCTCTTACACCCGTCCCAGCACGGAGCTTGACCTCCACGCCGTCAAGCAACAACCTGGGGAGTCGCTGCACTCTTTCATCCAGCGGTTCTCTCAGGTACGCAACACCATCCCGCATATCCAAAGTGCCTCAGCGGTGGTGGCGTTCCGACAGGGTGTCCGGGACGAGAAAATGCTTGAGAAGCTTGCGACCAGAGAGGTCCGCGACGTCTCGGAGCTCTTCAGCCTGGCGGACAAGTGCGCCAGAGCAGCTGAAGGGTGGAACTGGCACGCTCTGCCGACCTCCGAGTCAGGAGGACAGCCCGGGTCCGGTGCTGCTGCCTATGGGGGTGGCAAGAAGACCAAGAACTGGGGGGGGGGGGGTGGCAAGATGAAGTCACCATTCACGGCCCCCGTCGCCGCAGCAGCGACGACCGGTGGACCTCGGGGGCCACGCCCCGACAAAAGGCAGCGGCAATCACTGGCCCCAGACAGTGGCCAAGGCGGGCTATGCCCCGTGCATGGCACCTGCAACCATACTGCTGCCGAGTGCTGGGAGATCCAGAGGTTCGCAGAGCGCTTCCGCAAAGGGAGACAGCAGAGGGCTGAAGCGCCGCCCTACCCTCAGAGGGATGGCAAACAGAAGGCCGATGCCCCAGTCACTGCTACCCACCAGGTGGGGTTCCAGGAGCCTCAGCGTGTCATAAAGACAGTGCATGACGGTGAGGACTCCAGTTCCGACGGTGACAGGCCAGGGCATTAGCCAACTGCGGCGCGCCTCCGTGCTTCGAACATACCTCTCGGGGGCCGCCTAAGGTCTGTCAACCCCTTGAAGGCCTTGCCAGAAGGGGAAGACACCTTAGGTCATCCAATACGAGCCCGGGCCTATCTATTCCTTGAAGGCCTTAGCCAGAAGGGGAGAACTCCCCGGGGCCCCCAGGAGAAGCCGCGCAGGACCTGATCCAGCGCGAAGATTACAACCTCATCGACAAGACTCGGCTGCAGCGAACACCCCGCAACGCACGGTCTTGGCTAATGCTCTAAGCACTACCGCCAAAGAAACAAACGCGTCGGGGGCCTGCAGGAGGGCAACCTGGTGAAGCGGCACGCTCTATTCCAAGAAGGACCCATAAGATCTCCCCCAGCAGGGAAGGTCCCTTCCGAATCACAAAAGCTGCCGCCCCAGGTACACATGCCTTTCAACCGAGAGTGGGATCAGTTCCCAAAAATCCTTGCCATGGAGCAACACTGTAAGTCCTACTTCCTGAGCATCAGTAGGACAGGGTTATTCCCTTCTGTAAAAGATCCCATAGAATTTAGGAACAGCGCTTGGGGCAGCTAAGTCTCAAGGTACGGTACAGGACTACGTCCAGTTTAGCCTGGTTCCGACCCTAAGCGCGTAGAGTCTTGCTTCCCTTGAAGACAAGGCGGAACATTGCCTCCCTGTACAGCCAGAATTCCACCTATGGGTACGAATACAGAGCCCTGTTCTACTTAGCTCTCTCTCATGCGTTCATTTAAATTATGCATTAATTTTTATGATCGCACTATCTCTGTATGTTCATGGTACATCTAGCTCCCCCTCTCCTGCGCTCATCCATAGTCGGCATTTGCTATCCTACCGAAGGCGGCTGCGCTTGAGGCACCTGCCGATGGCCGAGTGAGTCTCTCGGGCCTCCCCCAGTCAGGTGTTGCGGTGCCAGTTGGTTACCTCCAGGAAAGGCCAGCGTTGTGCATGGGGGGTCCAGGGTGCGTATCCAGCTTAGCCGGCCCAGAGCCCAAAGCATGCGCATCCTGCCCTCCGGAGGTCCAGGGGAGTACGTCCGCTTTGCCTGGTCATGGACCCAAAGCGCGTGCACTCTGCTTCCCCAGCGCATGGCCCGGTACTAGGGATCGGACGGCCGCACCCGGACCTCGGAGGGAGCCGGAGCTCCGGCGCCTCGTGCACAGAATTGCCCAGGCCCCGTATAACGGATCAGGGTCGTAAGACGGATAAGTCTAGGAGACGGGAGGGGAGGACCCCCCGAGGAGAATTACGTTTCCTCTGCCTGTGTGCAGGACCTCCAGGTTATGGCAACAGGGACTGCATGAAGCGGGGGGAAAGGAGCTACCAGCTACTCCGGCCTGGGACTGGAAGGACCGGGACCTGCCCCTCCAGCAGGGGCGGGACCCAGGGGCCCCATGTGTCCAGCGGGCCAAGAAATCTCTCCTCCCTTGAGGAGGGCTCCGGGCTCGCCACGTGGTGGGCGGAAGCCGGACCTCCCCCTCGGTGGGAGGGCTCCGAAAGCCCTACGTGTCCAACATGGCCGGAGCTCCCGCCTCTTAGGAAGGAGCTCCGGACCCGCCACGTGGCAGGCAGATCTGGAGCTCCCCATAGGGCGAGATCCGGAGACCTCCGGGGACCCCTAACACGGTTAGGACCCGGGGAGGGTGTCTGTGCAAAGCTCCGAGATTGGAAATGGCCTCTGAGTACCTTGCGGAGCTAAGGACTCAGCCAGGCAAAGCCAAGAAGGAGAGAAAATGCATCACAGACACAAGTATCCAAGAGAGTCAAATTAAGCAAGGCTCCATGAGCTGGACTACAGACTCGATAAAAAGGGAGAAACAAGTCCTAAGGACCCCCCGGCTCCCGCCCGAACCTTGCGGCTACAACGGCGGCCACATCCTCGACTTCAGCCCTGGCAGCTTCCTCCCGCTCCGCTGCTGGGCCCTCTCTCGCTGGCTCTAGCAAAAAAGAGGGATCGCGGCTCTTGAAGCATACCAGCACATGCGAGGCGACCTCCAAAGCTAAGCCGCGGCCCTCGGCCTCAAGCTCGCTGGCTACCACTGAGTCGAGTCTGTCCAGCTTGGCGTCGATCAACTCCAACGCAGGGATCACCTCCGCCACCTTCAATGCGGGAGTCGCGGCCCTCACCGGACTGAAGCCAAGAGGGATCAGGGCGGACCCCGCTCGATCCACAAAGCTTGAGACCGCAAGAGCCTCGGAGGACCGCAAGGCTGAGAGCTCCTCCACCTCACGGCGGGCCGGCTGCAGAGCCTCCAGGTTCCTCTCGGAGAATTCCTTCTCCTTGGCCACCAGGGAGCTCTCCCGAAGGTGGAGACTCTTGGCGAGCCGCTCCAACTCAGCGGCCTTGAAGTCGGCGGTCAGCTCCCGGTCCAAGAGCGCCCGGCGATCACGGGAGACCTGTTCCTCCCTCAAGTCAAGGTCTGCTTTCAGGATCTCCAGCTCCTCCATCCGAGCTCGAAGGTCATCCTCGCCAGCGGCCAGCTGCGCGGCGACCCTCTCCGCCTCAGCTGCCATGGAACGCTCCCGTTCCTCAACGGCGAGTTCACGGCGCTCCAACCGCTGCCGTATCTCCACAGCAGCAGAGAGGCTCTCTTCGGCCCGGGCGTGTGCCTCCAGGGCCTCCCTGTTGATCCGCCGCGATTGGGTGTCCATGCGGTCGACAGCCCGCTTCATCCGGTCGACGAGCGCTTCCCTGAAGTCGAGCAACTCCTGCCTGGAGTCGAGCTCACTCTTAACCTTCGCGGTCCTCTCCCGCAAAAGGTTCCCCCAGATGAGGAGGCGGTCCCGTTCAACCGTATACTCCTCCCGCTCGCGCCCTAGTGCAGCCAAGACCTGCCGGACGCTCGACTCGGCAAGCGCGAAGGCGTCCGCCAGAGGAAATGGAGCAACAGAGGCTGGGGCAGTCCCCCCGACCTCCTCCATTACCTCGTCCTCAGGAAGAGCCAACGCACCAGCAGCCGAGACGAGACACCGATCAGGAGAAGCTGGCTCCGCGGCTCTGGCAGCCAGGCCAGCCGGGCTCTCTTCAGCTTCTGGCTCCTTGACCTGAGGAGAGGGACGAGCCGGGGAAGGCGGTGCTGGAGAAGAGGCCAGGCCGCCTAGTGCAGGACCAACCTGCGCTGGCTTGGGGGCCACGGTGGCCGTCTCGGCAGGAAGAGACGACGCCGCCGCGGAATCCGAGCACACCGGGACAGGAGAAGTTCGCGCTGGCCTGGGGGCCGCGGCAGTTGCCCCTGGCTCCGAGCGCAGCGGCACAGATTCCCCGCAAGACGGGGAAGGCCGGGAAGCGCGGACACTCCAGCGGGCTCTGAACCCCGACTTCCGAGCCGGGGTAGGACTTCCAGAGCCCGCTACCGTCGCCGACGACCGCTCCGCAGTCGCTTGGACTGGCGGAACAGGGGACGCCCCAGAGGCTTCCCCCAGCGCATCAACCCGGGGCCTCTTCGAGTCGCCACCGGAGGGAGTGTCAGGCACCCCAGAATCCCGACTTGGCACCGACGCCGTTGCTGGAGGAGATCGAGCGCGTTTCTTCTATGGCAGCGGGTTGGAAGCCATGGCAAGGGAGAACTCAAAGGCAAGAGAGCAAAAGCACAAGAGTCCGAGAAGAAACGCTGAGAAATGCGAAGGGAAGCTGCAATGTGGATGAGACCCCCTCTAAAAAGCTTCCCGGTGCAATTCCAAGCGATTCAGAACTCTTCGAATATCCCGCACCGGCAACCGTTTCAGTTCCTAGACCGAATGCCGATGACGGGTGGGCCCAAGCCGCCTAACTGAAGCGGTGGGGGCAAGGAGTCAGTCTCTGTCGAAGTGTGCGATCGACACTTCCCCCGGGCCTGCACTGGGCAGCCCGCAGAGGTTCTTTTTTCGGAGGGGCTAGTTCCTAGAGGAGAGCTTGCGCGGATGGACGAGTTAGTGAGAGCTTGACACGGGAAGTTTTACGTGGTTCAGGCCACCGGAGCATAAAACCCTACGTCCACGGCGAGCTATGGAGCTCGCTGTATTGCTTGCTGCTCAGGGCCGGGGGCCTGAGCTTGGGGGTGAGTTACAGCTTGAGAGTGTATGGCTAGCGTATGAGTTGCAGAATGCGAACCCCTGCTATCGACGCCTACCCGAGCCTTTTATAGTCCAAGGCTCGGGCGGCTTACAAGGGAAGCCGGGACCCGACAGGTGGTCCCGGGAAGATTGTCTATTATCTACCGTATCTGTAGTTACGCCGGTGGTTGCCTCTGGTCGAAGGCTTCTGAGTCTTCCCTTTGCCGCCCTGCCCATGCCGTGCACTAGTCATAGTGGTTGATGACGGCGCAGGCGGCATGGGATGTCTTGTCGCGGTGTTTATTACCTGGCAGGTTCTGACACCGCGCGCCAGTCTGTGATGCGACTGGATGCAACGGCACCTGACAGGCGCGTGCTCCGCGTTTCCGCGTCTTGGGAAGACGCGGCCTTGAATACCTTGTACGGGCAAGGTGAGGAGCGCCTTTACGCCCGCCGCCTACCGCTCGGGGGCTGGCAGCACCGTTCTTCTGGCCACGTGGCGGATCCGGAGACCTTCTCTGAGGTGAGAAGGGCCCGGCCTGCGGGGCACGTGGAGCCTCCGGACCTCTCCCCGCGGAGGGGGAGGTCCGGCCTCTGTATGCCACGTGGTGGGCCCGGAGCTCTCCTCTGTGGAGAGGGAGGTCCGGCCCCGCTGGACGCGTGGCGTCTTTGGACCTCTCTCCCGCGGGGGGCGAGGTCCGGCTTCTGTATGCCACGTGGCGGGCCCGGAGCTCTCTTTAGAGGAGAGGGAGGTCCGGCCCCGCCGGACGCGTGGCGCCTTCGGAGCTCTACCTGCGGAGAAGGGCGAGTACCTTAGGCATTTTACCCTGTGCGCGGGGGTACCCCATATCTCAGGTACCGACAGTGGCCCCCGGGCCCATCTCGGGGGAGAATAGCGAGCCCGAGGTGGGACCTCCGTCTCTTCCGATCCGCGCACTTTCTCTATGTCCCGAATTGGCCGCTGCCGGAGCACGAACGGCCGCGGGGTCGTGAGAGCCTGCGCTCACTTGATGACTGCTTTTACTGCGGAGACGGGAGCGCCGGCAATGTTGAGCACGCAGGGCTTTCGGAGCTCTTCCACCGCGGGGGGAGGTCCGGCTTCCGTCTGCCACGTGGCGAGCCCGGAGCCCCTCTCAATGAAGGAGAGAGTTCCGGGCCTGCTGGACACGTGGGGCCCCCGGGTCCCGCCCCTCTAGCCCTGGGTCGAAGTAGTTGGTAGCTCCTTTCCCCCTACTTCACGCAGTCCCCGTTGCCGCAACCTGGAAGTCCTGCACACAGGTAGAGGAAACGTAATTCTCCTTGGGGGCTCCCCCTCCCTTGTCTCACAGTCTTATTTGACTTACAGCCCCCAACCATACGCTTGATGCTTGGGGATTTGTAGAGAGGGGGAGCTGAGCACATGGCAGCCATGTACTGCAAGGGTGATAAAAAATAACTCAATTCACAATTCAAATGAGTACAAGGAAAGAGCAAAGTAGGGCAGACTTCTTTTCGTACAACCTTCCATAGGAGGAAGGCAGGCTAAACATGGAGGCCACGACCCACCCCATTAAGAGGGGAAGCAAGACTCTACGCGCTTGGAGTCGGAACCAGGCAAAGCTGAACGTAGTCCTGGACCGTCCCCTGGGGTTTAGCTGCTCCGAGCGCTGCTCCTGGACTCTATGGGGTTCATTACGAAAAGAAAGTACTGACCTATTTTTGCTCTTAGGGGTAGAACTTACGGAGGTGTTCTATGTTCCAAGGATTCGGGAGCAGGTCCCCATCCTCGGTGGAAAGGCGCACACACCCGGGGCGGCATACTTTCGTGACTCGGAAGGGGCCTTCCCAACTAGGGGAGAGTTTGTGGGCCCCTTCGCGAGAAAGTATGCGCCGCAACACCAGGTCACCTTCCTGCAGCTCCCGGGTACGCACAGACCTCTATTGGTAGCGCCGAAGCGCCTGTCTGTACCGCGCGTTACGGAGTGCCGCATGTAATCGGACCTCGTCGACGAGGTCGATTTTTCCACGCTGGAGGTTGTCCTGCGTGGCTTCGTCGTAAGCCTGGACACGGTGAGACTTCATGGTGACTTCCGGAGGAAGTACAGCTTCGGCCCCGTACACCATGAAGAAGGGTGTCTCCCCGGTGGCCCAGCTCTGGGATGTCCGGTTAGCCCATAGCGTGCTCGGAAGTTCATCTACCCAATTGGCACCATGTTTCTTTAGGCTGGCGAAGGTACGAGTCTTGAGGCCCCGGAGAATCTCCGCATTGGCCCTCTCGACTTGCCCATTGCTCCTCGGGTGAGCGACAGAGGCATAGCATACCTGAATGCCAAGGTCCTCGCAGTAGTCTTGGAATGCTGCGCTGGTGAACTGGGTCCCATTGTCAGTGATGATCCTTTTTGGGACCCCGAACCGGCAGACAATGGATCTGATGAATTTTACTGCTCATTGTTTATTGATGGTGACAACTGGTGTAGCTTCCGGCCACTTGGTGAACTTGTCGATGGCGACATAGAGGTACCGGAACCCCCCGACGGTTCTGGGGAATGGTCCCAGGATGTCCAGCCCCCACACGGCAAACGGCCACGAGGGCGGGATCATCTGTACCGCCTGAGCCGGTGTATGGATCTGCTTGGCGTGGAACTGGCACGCCTTGCATCTCTCGACCAGCTTGACGGCATCCTGGAGTGCTGTCGGCCAGTAGAAGCCATGCCGGAAGGCTTTACCGAAAAGCGTGCGTGAGGAAGAATGACTTCCACATTCGCCTCCATGGATCTCAGCGAGCAAGTCGCAGCCTTCCCCCTGGGTTATACACCGCAATAGGATGTGGTTGGCGCCACGCGGTAGAGATCCCCCTCTACCAGCGCGTACCTCTTAGCCATACGCACAATCCGTTCAGCGGTTGCATGTTCATCAGGGAGGATATTGTCCTTCTAGTAGTCCCGGATCTCCGTGATCCATGCATCGGGTCTGACTTGAGCTTCTGGATCTTGAGCGCTGGGTTGCACGGAGTCCCCAGTGACGCTTACGATCCTTGGCGGCGCCCACGGTTGTAGGGCCACCGGGACCGCCAGCTTCGAGGTGCTGGTCAAGCCCCCTTCGCCCGGCTCGGCGGGCCGGGCTGTGGGCCGCAGCAACGTCCTCTCGAAGACTCCTTCGGGCGCAGGGGCTCCGGTGGAAGCCTTCGTTGAAAGGTCATCGGCTGCGGTATTACCGGCGCGCGGTACGTGGTGCAGGTCCAAGGCGAGGAATTCTTTCTCCAACATCTGCACGTGAAGCAGATATGCAGCTAGCTGGGGGTCATTGCAGGAGCATTCGCCCTTGACTTGCTTGATGACCAGCTGGGAGTCACCCTGTGCCAACAACTGACGAGCGCCTAAAGACAGGGCTGTCTGCAGGCCAAAGATGAGTGCTTCATACTCCGCCATGTTGTTGGTTGCCTTGAAATTGAGACGCACCATATACCCAAACTGTTCCCCCGATGGCATGAGGAGCAGTACGCCGGCACCGGCTCCCTGCTTTCGCGAGGAGCCGTCGAAGAAGAGTGTCCAGTGGGGTTCGGTGAAGACCGGAGCTCGGTGCTCCGGTTCTCCGCCCCCATGGCCCCCTGGGTCAGCCTCCGTTGGTGTCCACTCCGCCACAAAGTCAGCCAGTGCTTGGCTCTTGACTGCATGGCGTGGGAGGAAGTCCAGCTCAAACTCCACCAGCTCCGCCGCCCATTTAGCAACGTTGCCAGTCGCATGGGGGCTGTGAAGAATTGTCTTCAGTGGATACGATGTGACTACCGAGACCCGGTGGGCCTGGAAGTAATGGCGGAGCATTCTGGAGGCAACGAGCACCGCATACAGCAGCTTGTGGACTTCCAGGTACCTTGTCTTGGCATCATGAAGTACTTCGCTGATGTAGTAGACAGGCCTCTGTACGGTTTGAACCCTCTTTCTCAGGCCTGGGAGGTCCTCGTCCATTGGCCCACTGGAGGTGGGCGGACCCACGGGGGCCTCCGGGAGCTGGGACCCGGAGGCCCTTAAGCTATCTTGATTGTCCGGGAGCTCCGGGGGGTCTTGGGGGACCTCTGGGAGGTCCCATTTGGCCCCCGGGGGGTCCCGCAGGGCCCCCGGGGGTTTATCTTGGAGGTCCGGGAGACTGCCCAGGACCTCCGGGAGGCCGACCTGGACCTCCGGGAGGTTGCCTTGGAGGCCCGGGAGACCGTCTTGGTCCTGCGGGGCCTCCTGGCGTCTGTCTTCTGCTACCGGAGCAGGTTGTGAAGATGAGGGGTCCGGCCGCTCTGCGACGAGGACCATACTCACTACTTCAGTTGTCGCCGCGATGTAGAGCAACAGGTGCTCTCCGGGCTCAGGGGCTACCATGATTGGTAGGGTCGTCAGGAGTCGCTTCAACTCCTGGAAAGCCTCTTCCGCTTCGTCAGTCCAGGCAAAGGGGCCTGACTTGCACAGGAGCTTAAAGAAAGGGAGTGCCCGCTCTGCTAGCCTCGGTATAAACCGACTCAGCGTGGCTAGACATCCTGTGAGTTTCTGGACATCCTTGACGCGGGCAGGGGGCCGCATCAAGTCGATGGCCTTGATCTTATCTGGGTTGGCCTCAATCCCCCGGTGCGAGACCAGGAACCCTAAGAGCTTCCCAGATGACACGCCGAACACACATTTATCTGGGTTCAGCTTGGTGCGCTTAGAGCGCAATTTGTCAAAGACTAAGGCTAGGTTATCTAGCAGGGACGGACCCTGCTTGACATTGACAACTATGTCATCGACATACACCTCAACCAGGTCTCTAATTAACTCCCCAAAGGTTTTGTGCATTGCCCGCACAAAGGTGGGGAGTGCATTCTTTAGGCCGTAAGGCATAGACACATAGCAATAAAGGCCGTCTACTGTGATGAAGGAGGTGTGCTCCTCGTCCTCCCTAGACATGGGGATCTGATGGAAACCCGAGTAGGCGTCTAGGAAGCACAGCATATCACAGCCTGACGTTGAGTCTACTATTTGATCTATTCTTGGGAGAGGGAATGGATCTTTAGGACATGCCTTATTGAGACTGGTGTAGTCGATGCACATCCGGAGCTTCCCGCCAGCCTTCGGGACGACGACGGGGTTCGCCAACCATCGTGGGTGGTGGACCTCCCGTATGAAGCCAGCGTCCAGCAGCTTCTTGACTTCTTCACGGATGAAGTTCTGCCGCTCGATGGACTGCTTGCGGGGCTTCTGTTGAACCGGCCGGGCGTCGGGGAAGACTTTCAAGTGGTGCTCGATCACCTTCCTGGGGATCCCCGGCATCTGTGACGGCTGCCATGCAAACACGTCGAAGTTGTGCCGGAGGAAGGTGACGAGCGCGCCTTCCAATTTACTATCCAGGCCCCCGGCTACCCGGGTGGTCTGGGTAGCTTTGGCGCCGACTTGGATGACCTTTAAGGGGACGCCGCCCTCGTCGAGAGGTTGCACCCGGGGTGCTGTGGTGGAAGCACGGTGACGTGCGCACGGGCGGAGCTGGTCCGATTCCATATTGCCGGGGGCTGAGGCCCCAGCTGTCGCGAGTGCTTGGAGCTTCTCCAGGGCCGACACTGCAGCAGTGCGGTCCCCACGAATCCTGAGAACACCTGTCGGTGTTGGCATCTTCAGGACAAGGTAGCCGTAATGGGCTACAGCCATGAACCGGTACAGGGCTGGCCTGCCGATTATGGCGTTGAAGGAGAGGTCTATCTCCGCTACGTCGAACAGGATGTACTCTGTTCGATAGCTGTCCGGAGCCCCGAAGGTCACCGGGAGACTAATGCTGCCGTAGGGGATAACCTGTCCCGGCCCTACCCCTGAGAACGGACTCGACGGGGTGAGCTTGGCCATCGGGATTTGCAGCTTCTGGAAAGCTGCATGGCTGATGAGGTTCAGCCCAGCCCCTCCATCCACCAAAACGTGGTACATTCTTACGTTGGCGATGGTAGGGGCCACCAGGAGCAGCAGTTGGCCGGCCCCAGCCATGTTCCTGGGGCAGTCGGTGGCATCAAAGCTGATGGGGGTCCCCATCCACTTTAGGTGCGGTGCAGCACTTGGGAGTGGTGCCACCGACGCTACCGCTCGGCGCAGAGTCTTGACTGCGCTTTGGGACCCGCCGTATATGACGTAGAGCTTCTTCCTACGCTCATCGCCGCTGGAATCGGAATCCTCGTGATTGCTTGCCACCTTCACGACACGCGGAGGCTCCTGGATCTCCTCTGGGTGGTCGATGTTGTCTGGAACATCCACCCTCTGCTCATCTTCCTTTGGACGGAAGGGCAGGTCATCAGCCCGCTGCCGCTTCTCCTTGCGGAAGCGCTCTGCGAGTCTTCGGATCTCCCGGCACTCGGCAGCAGTGTGGCGACAGCTGCCGTGCACGGGGCACATATTGTCTTTATCACCTTCTGGGATTGGTGATCTTCCTGCTTCTTGTCGGGGCGCGGCCACCGAGCCCCACCGAGCGTCGCTGCAGTGACGACTGGGGCTGCGGTCGGTGACTCTATCTTGCTTCTGCCTCGGTCCTTGGCCTTCCTGCTGCCTCCACAGGGAGTAGGACTGGATCCGGGCAGTGCCCCTGACTCGGAGGATGGCAGCGAGTGCCAGTTCCGTCCTTCAGCAGCTCTGGCGCATTTGTCTGCCAAGCTGAAGAGCTCTGAGACGTCGCGGACCTCCCTGGTCGCGAGCTTCTCGAGCATCTTCTTGTCCCGGATGCCTTGCCGGAACGCCACCACCACAGAAGCATTTTGAATGTGTGGGATGGTGTTCCGCACCTGGGAGAACCGCTGGATGAAAGAGCGCAGCGACTCCCCAGGTTGCTGCTGGACGGCGTGGAGCTCGAGCTCCGTGCCAGGCCGGGTGTAGGAGCTGCCGAAGTTGGCTACGAACTGTCGGCAAAGCTCTCCCCAGGAGGTGACGGAACCTTGGGGGAGGTTCATGAGCCAAGACCGGGCTGGACCGGTCAAGGCGACAGTGAAGTAATTGGCCATGACGGCTTCATTCCGTCCTGCGGCAAGTACGGCGGTGGAGTAGATCTGGAGAAACTCCGCCGGGTTGATGCTGCCGTCGTACTTCTCGGGCAGGTGTGGCCGAAACTTGCGTGGCCACTTCGCAAAGCGAAGATGGGGCGCGAGGGCTGCACACCCTGCTTCCGTCACCGCAGGTTCTGGTGCCGCGAACGCTGAGTTCGCACCAGGCACAGTGTACCCCGGTACGGGCAAAGCTGCACCATAGGCCGGGGGTGCCATCTGCAGTACATATGACTGTGGCATATTCTGCACGGCGCAGGCCTGGGGCAGAGGTCGCATGGCGAAGGTCTGCTCTTCAGGCTGGGTCGAGGCCGACGTCATGCTGTCGTCAGCTTCTTGGTAGCGACGCCTTTCTCGGCGTTGCTCGAGGTATACCCGGGCATCTTGACCCGAGCGACACCGCTCCAGCTCTGTCCTCAGATCCATCGATTGAGGGCTGGCAGAGCTGGAATCTGCCGTCTCTTCATCAACCATCGGCGTGCGTATCAACGACACGGCCGGCTGGTTAGAGTGTCGTCTCCGCCGGAGTCGCGGGCTTGCGGCAGCGACGACAAGACGGTCTACCTCGAGAATCCACTGCTGGGTCGCTGCCTGAGGCGCGTCTCCAGCGGGCGGATTGTGCAGTAGCGCTCTTGCTGCAGCTAGCGCGCCCCTTCCGGGTACGCCCGGCGCTACTGGAGATATGACGCTGGTTGGAGCCTGCATTGCCGGGGTCGGCGCTGCCAGAGCCGGTTGCTGGCTCCCAGCTTGTACTGACACACTCCGTCCTGAGTGTGTTGGCTTGTACTCCCCCTAGCCGCGGCTCGCCGCTGAGGCGGGGGAGGTGAGCTTGCCGCCGAAGGGAGCTTGGTCATCTTCGTCGGCGGAAACTCGTCGCGCTAGGGGAAAAGCCCCCCTTCCTGGCGCGCCAAATGTCAAAGTGTGCGATCGACACTTCCCCCGGGCCTGCACTGGGCAGCCCGCGGAGGTTCTTTTTTCGGAGGGGCTAGTTCCTAGCGGAGAGCTTGCGCGGATGGACGAGTTAGTGAGAGCTTGACACGGGAAGTTTTACGTGGTTCAGGCCGCCGGAGCGTAAAACCCTACGTCCACGGCGAGCTATGGAGCTCGCTGTATTGCTTGCTGCTCAGGGCCGGGGGCCTGAGCTTGGGGGTGAGTTACAGCTTGAGAGTGTATGGCTAGCGTATGAGTTGCAGAATGCGAACCCCTGCTATCGACGCCTATCCGAGCCTTTTATAGTCCAAGGCTCGGGCGGCTTACAAGGGAAGCCGGGACCCAACAGGTGGTCCCGGGAAGATTGTCTATTATCTACCGTATCTGTAGTTACGCCGGTGGTTGCCTCTGGTCGAAAGCTTCTGAGTCTTCCCTTTGCCGCCCTGCCCATGCCGCGCACTGGTCATAGTGGTTGATGACGGCGCAGGCGGCATGGGATGTCTTTTCGCGGCGTTTATTACCTGGCAGGTTCTGACACCGCGCGCCAGTCTGTGATGCGACTGGACACAACGGCACCTGACAGGCGCGTGCTCCGCGTTTCCGCGTCTTGGGAAGACGCGGCCTTGAATACCTTGTACGGGCAAGGTGAGGAGCGCCTTTACGCCCGCTGCCTACCGCTCGGGGGCTGGCAGCACCGTTCTTCTGGCCACGTGGCGGATCCGGAGCCCTTCTCTGAGGTGAGAAGGGCCCGGCCTGCGGGGCACGTAGAGTCTCCGGACCTCTCCCCGCGGAGGGGGAGGTCCGGCCTCTGTATGCCACGTGGCGGGCCCGGAGCTCTCATCTGTGGAGAGGGAGGTCCGGCCCCGCTGGACGCGTGGCGTCTTCGGACCTCTCTCCCGCGGGGGGCGAGGTCCGGCTTCTGTATGCCACGTGGCGGGCCTGGAGCTCTCTTCTGAGGAGAGGGAGGTCCGGCCCCGCCGGACGCGTGGCGCCTTCGGAGCTCTCCCTGCGGAGAAGGGCGAGTACCTTAGGCATTTTATCCTGTGCGCGGGGGTACCCCATATCTCAGGTACCGACAGTCTCCTAGGAAGATGAGCCAGCAAGGCACTTCGGCGGTTCCCGAAGAAAGCGCCGCAACGTGCAGAAGTGGCAGTCTTGGGAACCGCCGCAGTAAAAGCAACCATCAAGTGAGCGCACGCTCCCACGATCCCGTGGCTGTTCGTGCTCCGGCAGCGGTCAATTCGGGACTTAGAGAAAGTGCGCGGACCAGAAGAGACGGAGGTCCCACCTCGGGCTCGCTATCTCCCCCGAGATGGGCCCGGGGGCCACTGTCGGTACCTGAGATATGGGGTATGACACGACCCCATTGGTCCTGTCGAGCCAGGATCACGCTGAGGTGTGCTGCGTTGCACAGCACCGTATAACACACGTCAAAGGTGCAAAGCGGAAGCGGAAGTTTTATTACATAAACAAGTTTATGAACATGTTTACATCAAAATAAGTTCAGTCTACACTCGCGGGCGTGACACGACCCCACTGGTCCTGTCGAGCCAGGATCACGCTGAGGGGTGCTGCGTTGCACAGCACCGTATAACACACGTCAAAGGTACAAAGCGGAAGCGGAAGCTTTATTACATAAACAAGTTTATCAACATGTTTACATCAAAATAAGTTTAGTCCACACTCGCGGGCGTAGACTAAGCATCAAGTGCACGTTCAGCCCTCGAACGTGTCCTTGCTAGCACACACGCACACTAACTCTGCGGCGTGCACGACTCCCACTCGACGGGGTTCCCCTCCTGGGGTTCCGTCTCCTCTTCGGGAGTCCCTTCCTCATAGAACCCTGCAAAAGCTTCAAACACAAGCAGTGAGCACGAAGGCTCAGCAAGTCTGACCCGTCTCACCTAAACATGAAACTTCTACATGAGGGTGATGGGTTGCATGAGGTAAAAATCATTTGCAAGGACTCGCCTAATTAGTAGAACCTTACTTTCAAGTTTTAGCAGCAGGTTGTGGAGAACTTTACGCTAAGGCACATGAGAGAGCCGCAATCAAACAAGAAACGCATTTCTCTCATGTACTTTGCCCAAAGTTGAAAAGAACTTTAGTTAGCACTAAGCTACAACATATCATTAACAATCAATATCCAACTTTCAATCAGCAACATTTTAACATGTAACTAGCCTGTTCTTTCTACGTCACGGTACAGTGAACAAGTGGTACTCACTGACCGCGAGGGACGGCGATTATAATCGATTTACACCTGCAGGGTTACCCGAACAACCCGTCACGTACGCCCGTACTCGATGTTGCCTACAACAACCATCACGGACGCCGTACGCGACTACCTTTCACCCGTTAGCCAAATATTGAACCGGTCCCATCGTCCCGAGCAAGAGGTCCCTGCACGCGCATCTCTGTGCCGCCAGCTGATTTACACCTCGAGCTCTCAACCTACCCTCTGAACGACGGGCAATGCCTCAATACCCAGCTACCCGAGTTACATCAGTTTCCCGGTTCCCATATAGCCGGTAGGTCTTCGGTACTGTTCTAGCTTGTTCAACAGGCCCGCACACGGCTCGGTCCTCAATCGACACAAGCGGAGCTACAGCACACAGGCCCCAAAGTCCTGCTGCCCTTACTCTCCGCTCGGTCTCATTTTCTTGCCATGTGTATCATGTGCTATCTCTACCCGAGCGATGTGCCTCTAGCCTATTCTCGCGAGTAGTTCCAACTACTCGACTTGTACCGAATCCTACTCTATCCTAGCAATGCAGTGGCTAACGGGGTTTGCAATCCTAAACCCCAACCCATGGTTTTCTTGGCTATGCAGTGGGGTTTCCAAACAAGACTCTGATGCACAACATAAAGAAAACAAGTATGTGCTCAAAACAATAAAAACTTATAAAATGGTTAATGCAAACCGGGGATTGCCTTGCTGCTCTTGGTCGTAGGCTAGCTGTTCCTCCGGAGTAACGAAGTCTAGGACTTCGGGTTCCTCCTCGACCTTAGCGACTACATGATAAGAACAATGTATGTATTAATTAAATGCTTTTGTATTAACTTTGAAGTTGTGAAGTCTATAACCTTTACTAGATAGACCTAATGACTGTGAAACTTTTACTGTGGCTTGGTTACAACCTAAACAGAGACTTGGTCAAGTTTTAGTTGCAGCAAAGCTCATTTGAGCCCTCCACAAATAATTATGTCCTTGACCTTAATTAAAGGCTTTTAGGGTGTTCTAGGTATTTTCATGAAACAAACTATGACTTTCTGAGAACTAGATTTTCAGAGGGTTCTAATGGAATTGGTCTCACTTAATTTGGAAGTCTCTAACTAAAGATATGAGCTAAACAATTTCAGAGAAAATTCTGAAAATGTTTCTGAACATTTTCTATTTTTTTCTGGAACAGTTTTACTAATCACACCATTAGGTGGACTAAATGAGCTCAAATGGATCTGAAATTTTTATGGTAGTTCAAGGATATTTTGGTGAACATCTCAGCAAAATTTCAGGATTTTCCTCCAAATGATTCTCCAGTTAAAATTCCTAACAGTTTAAACTTTAAGGAATTAATTCTGGAGAATTAAGGAATCTCATGAAGTGACACTTGATTTTCTGGAAAGTACTCAAAGAGCTGAATCCAGCAAAATTTGGTTCACTCAATTTGGAGCTTTCTAGCCAAAGTTATAAGGATTTGAAGTTTGAAGGAAATCTGAAAATCGGGGAAAAGTTTAAACTCGCGCGTGGGCCCAGGAGACACGCGTCGCACGCCGAAGCGACAGCACACCGCGGCCCACAAGGCTTTTGCGCGCCAGCACACCCGATCCCGGCCGCAGCCGGATCCCGATTCAAAATATCGGCCGCTGACAGCTGGGGTCCACCCCCTTCTTCAACCTCGCGACACCCGCGCTCCGCCGCCGAGGGACCTCGCCGGAGAGCTCGCCGCTGGCTGCTGTACCGCTTCAAACTTCTTGATTCTGGCCGCCCCTGCCTACTTTTACTTGGGGAACATGATCCGAGGGTCAGCTGCTCATGACAACGGCCGGAGCATGGTCGGCGACGAGCCGCCATATCGGAACGACTTCGGCCATGACGGCTGACGCTCCTAGTACCTCAGCTACTTGGGAAATCGGTCGGGGAGCATCAGTGGACCTCAGAGAAGGTCGACATGAGCTCGAGGCAGCTCGGGGAAGGCCCGAAATAGGTCCTCACCGTGCGCCCGATACCCCCCGTGCGTTCCGCCATCAGTAGACCTTGAATTACGCCGGGCACAGAAGTCCTCCGGCCCAGAGTTGTGAAGGCAACTTGTGCGTCACCGTGTCAAGTTCGTGTGGGAGTGGCCTGAGGCCCTCTAATCCTTTATAGAGCACGAATTAAACAGAATCGTACCCGAGGGTCGTTCTGCACACAGAAAGGGGAAAAGTGGAAATTCGCCGCCGGTGAGCAACCACTCGAGCTGTGGCTCGGGGATGAGCAGCACCGATCACTTGCGCGTCCAAGGGTGCCTTGGCTCGGGCGTGACAACGCCCAGGTTGGGCTGTCCACGAGAGCCCGAGGTGCGGCGGTTTCCAGTTCCGAGTTTGATCTTTCGGCACAGCCGATATCACTCGGTTTCAATCGATTTCTATCAATGGAAAGGATGGAGGATGGTTGCTAGTACCTTGCTGGGACCTTGGAATGGACAGAGGAAGCTGCGATCAGCTCGATCCAGCAGGAACTCGAGCGCCGGTGATGGCAGTGGAGAAATGGATCGTGCACGTCGGCAGCTCGGGGAATGGCGACTGAAGCACGCCGGGGAGGGAATAAATAGGCCGGTCGGCCGGTCTCCGGCTTGGGGCACGCAGCAGGAGCTGGCGCCGGCTGCCCCCTTCGGTGGCGCGCGCGCACAACAGCCGGGAACCGACTGAACTGTGGTTCAGTCGGTTTGCTTTGAGGCTGAGGCTGACATGGGGGTCCCACTCCTCTTTTAACCTCTGAAATTTATTCCTAACAGCTGTGGTAAACAGTGAACCCTATTCTACCCTTGGCAACTCAAATTATTCACCCAAGAGCCATTTGAATTGATCAAAGTTCAAATGAGGTTTGGTTTGAATGAATTTCAGCACAAGTGCAGTTTGAAATTCAAATAAAGTTTGAATTTCTCCCCCTTAGCTCATGTCAAGATCAACTCCAAATGGAGTGAAAATTGGTGTGTGAGCTCACAAAAATGTGCTGAGCAAGAATATGCCTTCCACTTTTAAATTCAGTGGGTGAAAACAGTTTGAATTTGAATATGTTTTCAAACTGCCCCTTTCCTATCTACACCCAAGATGACCTCAAAAATGTTTTGAATTTGGGTGAAACTTGGCATGGACATCCTTGGCAAAGTGTAGGAGTTTTCATATGTCCAGCCCATCTATATCACATGTGGGAAGTACCACTTTTGCAATGTGTGAGTTTGTTCCCTAATGAGCATGTTGATAATTGTTACTTGCTCTTTATTTGTGTTCATCATTTTTCCTCAAATGAGGTGTGTGGTGTGGGGATGAACACTGCAAATGGGTGTCAAAAACTGAGGCCCTTACATTCCTCCCCCCTTAAAAGAATCTCGTCCCGAGATTATAAGGTGAAAATGAGAGAGAGGACGGTGGAAAAATTACCGGATATGCGACGTGAGAAAGTCGGGGTAGTTAGTGCGAAGGAATTCTTCGCTCTCCCATGTCGCTTCATCCATGGAGTGATTACTCCACAGAACCTTGTAGAACCACAACGTACGGTTGCGTGTGGTTCGGGCCTTTTCATCAATAATCTGCACCGGTTCCTCCCGATAGGTGAGATCCGGTTGCAGTTCTTCAATGTCTTCCAGCTGAACGGTAGTTGATAGCTTGAGACACTTCCTCAGCTGGGAAATGTGAAAGACGTCGTGCACACCGGAAAGTGCTTCTGGTAATCTTAGCCGGTATGCCACCGATCCACATCTTTCGGTAATCTGGAATGGACCGATGAATCGGGGTGCTAACTTTCCTCTCACCCCAAATCTGTTTACGCCCTTCATTGGAGACACTCGTAGATATACGTGGTCTCCAGCTTCAAATTGTAACGGACGCCTTCTCCGGTCCGCATACTGTTTCTGTCGGGATTGAGCGGCTTTTAGGTTCGCTTGAATTAATCGAACCTTTTCTTCCGCGTTGTTGACAAGATCAATCCCGAAGGTAACCCTCTCGCCAGACTCACACCAATTCAATGGTGTGCGGCATTTTCTCCCGTATAGCGCCTCGTAGGGCGCCATCTTGATGCTGGCTTGGTACCCATTGTTGTACGAGAACTCGGCTAACGGCAAGTGATCATCCCAGTTCTTGCCGTGGTCGATAGCGCAAGCTCGTAGCATGTCTTCTAAGATTTGATTTACCCGCTCCGTTTGCCCATCCGTCTGCGGGTGGTAGGCTGAACTACGGATCAGCTTCGTCCCCAAGGCAGCGTGGAGCTGCTCCCAAAAACGGGACACAAATAAAGTGCCCCGGTCCGATACGATAGTACGGGGTACGCCGTATAAGCATAGGATCCGTGAGATGTACAGTTCAGCGTACTTCTTGGCGTTGTAGTTGGTGTTGACCGGGATGAAATGGGCAACTTTGGTGAGCCGATCGACGATCACCCACACAGAATCATGTTTCTGTAAGGTGGTGGGTAAACCGACGACGAAATCCATGCTCACGTCCTCCCACTTCCAGGCAGGAATGCCCAGTGGTTGCAGCAGTCCCGGTTTCCGCATGTGGTCTGCCTTCACCCGTCGACATGTATCACACTCGGACACGTATTTTGCAGTCTCTCGCTTCATCCGTGTCCACCAAAACTTGCTTCTGAGTTCTTGATACATCTTGTTGCTGCCGGGGTGAATAGAAAACTTTGATAAGTGAGCCTCATCAAAGATTTTCTTCCGTAACTCCGGGTTTCGGGGTACGACGATCCGGTCCTTGAACCATAGGACGCCGTCTCCGTCCTTCCGGAAACATTTCAACTCCCCACTGTCTACACGTCTCCGTAAATGTGACATGCCCTTGTCATTCTTCTGGGCTGCCGCTATCTCTTCACGGATGGTGGGGATCAAAGCTAGGTTGTAGAGAGCTCCGTGTGGAATCACATGGAGTGGTGGTTCGCTCTCTCCCAACGGTGTGATGGTCAGATTATTGACGTGTGACTTGCGGCTTAGCGCGTCTGCCACAACGTTTGCCTTGCCCGGATGATAATGGATCTCTATCTCGTAATCCTTTATCAGTTCTAACCATCTTCGTTGCCTCATGTTCAGCTCCTTCTGAGTGAATATGTACTTGAGGCTTTTGTGGTCGGTATATAAATGTACGAGGTTACCGAGTAGGTAGTGCCTCCACATTTTCAGTGCGAGTACCACGGCAGCGAGCTCCAAGTCGTGAGTTGGATAATTTTGCTCATGATTCCTAAGCTGCCGTGACCCATACGCGACCACCCTTCGGTCTTGCATCAACACACATCCGAGCCCAATGCCGGATGCATCGCAGTACACATCGAACGGTTTTGTTGTGTCTGGCTGCGCCAAAACCGGTGCTGATGTCAGGTGCTTGACTAAAGCCTTGAATGCTGCTTCACATGCTGGACTCCAAACATATTTGGTAGCCTTCTTCAGCAGCTCTGTCATTGGCTTGGCAATCTTCGAGAAGTTCGGAATGAACCTCCGATAATATCCCGCGAGTCCGAGGAAACTCCGTACCTCATGAACAGTTCTCGGGGATTTCCAATTCAGCACTTGCGTGATTTTGCTCGGGTCCACAGCGATACCCTCCGCTGAGATGATATGCCCGAGGAAAGGCACTTGCGATATCCAAAACTCGCATTTGCTGAACTTTGCGTATAACTTGTGATCCCGCAGCCGTTGCAAGACTATACGCAGATGTTTCTTGTGATCTTCCTCCGACTTGGAATATACCAGGATGTCGTCGATGAAGACCACGACAAACTTGTCCAGCTCCGGCATGAACACCGAGTTCATTAAGTACATGAAGTGAGCTGGAGCATTGGTGAGGCCAAAGGACATGACCAGGTACTCATAAAGTCCGTACCTTGTCGAAAAAGCTGTCTTTGGAATGTCCTCAGCCCTGATCTTAATCTGATGGTACCCGGATCTTAAATCCATCTTGGAAAAGACCTTTGCTTCGACCAACTGATCAAACAACATGTCGATCCGTGGCAACGGGTACTTGTTCTTGATGGTTACGGCATTTAATGGACGGTAGTCCACGCAAAGCCGCAATGTTTCATCCTTCTTTTTGACAAATAATGCCGAACAGCCCCATGGCGAGGAGCTCGGCCTAATAAAACCCTTCTCCAGAAGGTCCGTGAGCTGAGTCTTCAGTTCAGCCAACTCCTTGGGCGCCATCTTGTACGGCCTTCGGGATATTGGCATGGTTCCCGGTGCAAGTTCAATCTTGAACTCCACCTCTCTATCGGGTGGCATCCCCGGCAAATCATCCGGGAATACATCAGGGAATTCTCGGACCACTGGAATGTCTTCCAATCTGATGGTTGTGGCTTGATAGACACTTGGAAGTTTTATTTCTGGACTGTCCAGAAATAATGAGTGAGAACCGTGCACTCCTGAGTTTAAGTGCACGACTCGGAGGACGGTGTCTAAAACAGCGCCGTGGCGGTTTAACCACGACATCCCTAGGATGACATCGACCTTCTGTCCCTCTAAGATAATGAGAGACGTGGGGTACACTCTACCCGCTAAGCATAATGGTGCTTTGGAGACCATTACGCTTGCTGAAATCTTCCCACCCGGTGAACAAATTAAATATGGACTATCGGTGGGTAGTATTGGCAAGCTGTGTTTAGCAATGAAAGCTTGGCTAATAAAATTATGCGTGGCGCCTGAATCAAATAGTACTATAGCGGGATGCTGGTGGAGTTGGAACATACCCGCAAGGATTGGCTCGCCCTCCGGCACGTCCTCAATGGCAAGCTGGTGGACAGTACCGGGCCTAGGGTTTGCCCGCCGCGCATTAGTAGGGTTCCGGGGTTGATTCCTCCCCGGAAACTGTGGTACCACTCCGCCGCCTTGCCTCTCCGGGCAACTGCTCGCGAAGTGTCCTGGACGACCACACTTGTAACATGTGGCCGCTGCTGGTGGAGTACTTGGTGGACGAAAGCCCGGCATGCGTTGCGGAGGTGCAAACGCACGCGGCATCGCCCGCTGCTGCTGTTGTTGTTGCGGTGGTGCTGGCAGTGCCGGCCGGAATGCCGGTGAAGAATACGGCCGACCGCGGAACGGCATCGTCCGCTGTGGTGGCTGCCAGCGCGGACCTGATGGTGGGCGATTCACCATCCGAAACTTCTGAGAAGGACCGCCTCCTTCTCCGCTGCTCTGCGGCGCGCTTCGCTTTCGCTCTGCCGCCGCCAACTCCTTGCCGGAGTCTTCCTGAACAATCGCAGCATCAATTATGTCGTTGAGGCTGCCGCGATTGAACATCGCCAGCTTGTCCTTCAGGAGCGGGTTAAGCCCCTGGTAAAAGTGGTCCCGCCGCTTCTCGTCCGTATCTGCGTGATACGACGCGTAGAGTGCGAGATCGTTGAACGCTCTGGAGTACTCCAGCGCGTTCCGGCTCCCTTGTTGCAGGTGTAGGAATTCCTGCGTCTTCCTCTTCATCAAACCGGGCGGTATATGATAGGCCCGGAAGGCCGTCCGGAACTCCGCCCAGGTCATCACTCGGTCGGTGGGTTGTGAAGCACAAAAGTTGGCCCACCACGCGCTCGCGGATCCTTGGAGCTGCTGGACCGCGAACTGAGTCTTGCGCTGCTCGCTGATTTGGAGCAGCCCGAACTTCATCTCTATGGCGCGGAGCCAGTTGTCCGCGTCAAGTGGTTCATCCGCCCTTGAGAATACAGGGGGATGAGTCGCCAGGAAGTCAGAGTAGGAGCTCTGTTGGCGCTCCTCACGATCTTGACGTCTCTCTGGGCGAGACGTATTCGCAATTAACGTTTGCAGCAGCTCTGTATGCTGCTGATGTGAACCCGCCATTGCCGCGACAATGTCGGCCAATGTAACCGTTGGCAGTGGCGGTGGCGGTGTTTGCTGTTGCTGTTGCTGCTGCTGTCCCGAGGAGTCCTCGGGAGGTGGTTGGGAGGTCTCTCCCCCTTGGCTAGTACCTCCAACATCGGGGTTGGCACGAGTACGCGTCATTCTGAAATTCAACACAGCAGCAATTAGCACATGTCTTACTCAAAATTCCATAAACAGGAGTAGTATTGAAGCGACGCATGATTAACTTGCACAACATTCACATATATTGATAAAGCATAAACTTTATACAAGATACATTATTCTCGGATCTCCGAGAAGTCGTGCTCATGTCGTCACTACCTATACATACGCTACTGTCTACACGACATGTCACCGATTACAAAAGTTGGGTTACGCTACCCTAGCTGCCCTACTTGGCAACCGTAACCCCCTACTCGGAGTAGAACTCGACCTCCTGTGGGTCGTCCTCCTCCGGTACCTCTGCTGGTGGCTCGGGGTCTACCACCTCTTCTCCCATTCCAGGTTCTCCCATGGCTGGAAGACCCAAGACTACCGGTACGCCCAATACCGGGGGCACGAGGTCCTGCAATGCATGCACCTCGTCCATAGCCTGGTTGTAGTCCTCTTCCCAGCCTTGTCCTTCCTCAATAGCGTCGTCCCGCTCTTGAGCAAGGTCCTCATTCTGCTGGGTTAGGGTCTGCACCAGCTCTTGCAACGCCGCAATGTCAACACGGCTCTTCTTCTTTGCCTTCTTCAGACGACGCAACTGATTGTGTTGTTCATTCAGTCGCTTGATCGTCGGAAGGAGCACATTGCGGAGTGCACTGTGAGCACTCTCAAAATGATCTCCACGGCTTGTGCTCTCCTTGAGCTTGGTGGCGAGATGCTCCGTATGAACAGCTTGGCTGTCCATCACAGCGTTTCCCGCCCTCATTTGGAGGCTGAGATTTGCCTCCGCGGGGTTGTACCTTGGGCAACTCGGGTTTGTTGCCTCTAGGTACCTCTCTTCCCACACATGCTGAGCTCGTCCCTCCACCGGAACGAGTGCGTATGGAGTTCCCTCCATAGCCTGTACGTGTAGTTGGCAGAAACGTGACATAGTGTCACGGGCTGCCACTTGCCACATCCCTTCCGGTTGTCTTCCTCTCACCGTGACGGTGAATGGCACCCAACCGGGTGGCGTAGGCCCTGCAGGAACCTCGACATGGATCGTCCACGTCTTGTTCCCCTCTTCGCCTTCTTCCTTGGCGAAGTATTGCGGCATCTGGTTGTACCCGAAATATTGGAGCATTAGCCACAATGCTCCCGGGTAGCCGCTACGGTCAGAGCAGTGGGAAACTACCCACCCGTTCTCCAACCGTTTATCTGCTGCCATCTGTAAAAATATATTTGAGAAATGTCAAATATTTATTTAAACAGTAAACCATTGAGTTATAACATAAGATATGTCATTGAACCCTTAACACTTGGAAACATAGTTCAAATTTTTAAACAAATTTGACTGCTGATCTGCTGTTCCCATGACAGCCCTGACCAGTTTCCATATCAATCTGATTTAGGCCAGGTTAAAAGCAAAACCAGTCCTGGAGCTCAACATCAAAGTTAAAGTTAACTTCAATAGCTTTCCAGAAAGTATTTGGTTGGCCTAAGATCTGCTCTGGTTCAAAAGTTATGAGATGTCAAAGTTAACAGAATTTCTGGGAACAATTGGACAGCACCTCCCTGCCTTAGGTACTGATTTGATCCAAGAATTCCAGTTAATTCTGTTCCTAATCTGACCAAACTTTCTGTTACAAAGTTGTAACCCATCTCATAAGCTTCCCAGAACCACCTCATTTTCTATTTTTGGATTTTTATGCAGGAAGTTATGCTTAATTTACAGAGAGTCTATAGAGAGTCTTTGCTCCGTCCTGTTTTCTGGACAGTTTCAACTCTACTGCATTTTTCGAGTGGTTAAGGGATGAAACACCTCTGGAACTCAACAGAAAAGTTGTAAAGCTCCTCCAAAGCTTTCCAGAAATGTATCATACGACCCCAACCTCGAAAGAACTCAACCTCTAACCTCTGATTAACTTCAGCCTTGATTTAGCTGAAAACAGAGTGCTCTGTCCTTAACATCCTATAAGTTGAAAATTTATTAACTTTGAATATCCTGTTCAAGGGAAGGAGTTACATCAAGTTTTACTACTTTGGATCAAAACCTTCAAGTTTTTAAATGAAGTTGTTCATTTAGTTGGGTGTGACGTCGAGGCGTCACCAGATTATGTCGGTACTACGTCCTCACAAAGGAAAAACCTATACCGGATTTAGCCGGCTTCGTTAGTTCAGTGGCACTACTCGTCACTCGCACACGGATGCTACACGTCTACCGTTTCGTGGTAAGGCTACCTGCAGAAACTCAAACAATCATCAGACTCGGCTGCACACCGAGCCCGGAATCCATACAGTTTGTACACCCGGCCGTCATCACTCGCCCGGATGTTCTCAAGCCAAACACGCCTTGAGTTACGTGTTCACGTTTCAGACCACGTGACGGGGTCTCCCATGTTGCACCACGCACGCCAGGGACAGACGTTGCTCGAATACCCCAAACGACATGAAGAGTCGTAGAGGATATCAAAGCGGGTCGGGTTACCTGCCACCCGTGGGGCTCCACCCTTCAGCTTGTGCGCACTGGTGGACAGCGCTTACGTGCACCCCCCAAGACATGAACGTCCCGAGATGCACGATTTTCCGACATAACAAATAGGTTACTAAGCCACTTTCTATATACTAATAACATCCTTATACGGGCTACTAACTCGTTCCTCACTGGATTTTTGAAAAAGAAGACCTTTGTACTGTGTTAAACCTCAAGCGAGCTCTGATACCACGCTGACACGACCCCACTGGTCCTGTCGAGCCAGGATCACGCTGAGGGGTGCTGCGTTGCACAGCACCGTATAACACACGTCAAAGGTACAAAGCGGAAGCGGAAGCTTTATTACATAAACAAGTTTATCAACATGTTTACATCAAAATAAGTTTAGTCCACACTCGCGGGCGTAGACTAAGCATCAAGTGCACGTTCAGCCCTCGAACGTGTCCTTGCTAGCACACACGCACACTAACTCTGCGGCGTGCACGACTCCCACTCGACGGGGTTCCCCTCCTGGGGTTCCGTCTCCTCTTCGGGAGTCCCTTCCTCATAGAACCCTGCAAAAGCTTCAAACACAAGCAGTGAGCACGAAGGCTCAGCAAGTCTGACCCGTCTCACCTAAACATGAAACTTCTACATGAGGGTGATGGGTTGCATGAGGTAAAAATCATTTGCAAGGACTCGCCTAATTAGTAGAACCTTACTTTCAAGTTTTAGCAGCAGGTTGTGGAGAACTTTACGCTAAGGCACATGAGAGAGCCGCAATCAAACAAGAAACGCATTTCTCTCATGTACTTTGCCCAAAGTTGAAAAGAACTTTAGTTAGCACTAAGCTACAACATATCATTAACAATCAATATCCAACTTTCAATCAGCAACATTTTAACATGTAACTAGCCTGTTCTTTCTACGTCACGGTACAGTGAACAAGTGGTACTCACTGACCGCGAGGGACGGCGATTATAATCGATTTACACCTGCAGGGTTACCCGAACAACCCGTCACGTACGCCCGTACTCGATGTTGCCTACAACAACCATCACGGACGCCGTACGCGACTACCTTTCACCCGTTAGCCAAATATTGAACCGGTCCCATCGTCCCGAGCAAGAGGTCCCTGCACGCGCATCTCTGTGCCGCCAGCTGATTTACACCTCGAGCTCTCAACCTACCCTCTGAACGACGGGCAATGCCTCAATACCCAGCTACCCGAGTTACATCAGTTTCCCGGTTCCCATATAGCCGGTAGGTCTTCGGTACTGTTCTAGCTTGTTCAACAGGCCCGCACACGGCTCGGTCCTCAATCGACACAAGCGGAGCTACAGCACACAGGCCCCAAAGTCCTGCTGCCCTTACTCTCCGCTCGGTCTCATTTTCTTGCCATGTGTATCATGTGCTATCTCTACCCGAGCGATGTGCCTCTAGCCTATTCTCGCGAGTAGTTCCAACTACTCGACTTGTACCGAATCCTACTCTATCCTAGCAATGCAGTGGCTAACGGGGTTTGCAATCCTAAACCCCAACCCATGGTTTTCTTGGCTATGCAGTGGGGTTTCCAAACAAGACTCTGATGCACAACATAAAGAAAACAAGTATGTGCTCAAAACAATAAAAACTTATAAAATGGTTAATGCAAACCGGGGCTTGCCTTGCTGCTCTTGGTCGTAGGCTAGCTGTTCCTCCGGAGTAACGAAGTCTAGGACTTCGGGTTCCTCCTCGACCTTAGCGACTACATGATAAGAACAATGTATGTATTAATTAAATGCTTTTGTATTAACTTTGAAGTTGTGAAGTCTATAACCTTTACTAGATAGACCTAATGACTGTGAAACTTTTACTGTGGCTTGGTTACAACCTAAACAGAGACTTGGTCAAGTTTTAGTTGCAGCAAAGCTCATTTGAGCCCTCCACAAATAATTATGTCCTTGACCTTAATTAAAGGCTTTTAGGGTGTTCTAGGTATTTTCATGAAACAAACTATGACTTTCTGAGAACTAGATTTTCAGAGGGTTCTAATGGAATTGGTCTCACTTAATTTGGAAGTCTCTAACTAAAGATATGAGCTAAACAATTTCAGAGAAAATTCTGAAAATGTTTCTGAACATTTTCTATTTTTTTCTGGAACAGTTTTACTAATCACACCATTAGGTGGACTAAATGAGCTCAAATGGATCTGAAATTTTTATGGTAGTTCAAGGATATTTTGGTGAACATCTCAGCAAAATTTCAGGATTTTCCTCCAAATGATTCTCCAGTTAAAATTCCTAACAGTTTAAACTTTAAGGAATTAATTCTGGAGAATTAAGGAATCTCATGAAGTGACACTTGATTTTCTGGAAAGTACTCAAAGAGCTGAATCCAGCAAAATTTGGTTCACTCAATTTGGAGCTTTCTAGCCAAAGTTATAAGGATTTGAAGTTTGAAGGAAATCTGAAAATCGGGGAAAAGTTTAAACTCGCGCGTGGGCCCAGGAGACACGCGTCGCACGCCGAAGCGACAGCACACCGCGGCCCACAAGGCTTTTGCGCGCCAGCACACCCGATCCCGGCCGCAGCCGGATCCCGATTCAAAATATCGGCCGCTGACAGCTGGGGTCCACCCCCTTCTTCAACCTCGCGACACCCGCGCTCCGCCGCCGAGGGACCTCGCCGGAGAGCTCGCCGCTGGCTGCTGTACCGCTTCAAACTTCTTGATTCTGGCCGCCCCTGCCTACTTTTACTTGGGGAACATGATCCGAGGGTCAGCTGCTCATGACAACGGCCGGAGCATGGTCGGCGACGAGCCGCCATATCGGAACGACTTCGGCCATGACGGCTGACGCTCCTAGTACCTCAGCTACTTGGGAAATCGGTCGGGGAGCATCAGTGGACCTCAGAGAAGGTCGACATGAGCTCGAGGCAGCTCGGGGAAGGCCCGAAATAGGTCCTCACCGTGCGCCCGATACCCCCCGTGCGTTCCGCCATCAGTAGACCTTGAATTACGCCGGGCACAGAAGTCCTCCGGCCCAGAGTTGTGAAGGCAACTTGTGCGTCACCGTGTCAAGTTCGTGTGGGAGTGGCCTGAGGCCCTCTAATCCTTTCTAGAGCACGAATTAAACAGAATCGTACCCGAGGGTCGTTCTGCACACAGAAAGGGGAAAAGTGGAAATTCGCCGCCGGTGAGCAACCACTCGAGCTGTGGCTCGGGGATGAGCAGCACCGATCACTTGCGCGTCCAAGGGTGCCTTGGCTCGGGCGTGACAACGCCCAGGTTGGGCTGTCCACGAGAGCCCGAGGTGCGGCGGTTTCCAGTTCCGAGTTTGATCTTTCGGCACAGCCGATATCACTCGGTTTCAATCGATTTCTATCAATGGAAAGGATGGAGGATGGTTGCTAGTACCTTGCTGGGACCTTGGAATGGACAGAGGAAGCTGCGATCAGCTCGATCCAGCAGGAACTCGAGCGCCGGTGATGGCAGTGGAGAAATGGATCGTGCACGTCGGCAGCTCGGGGAATGGCGACTGAAGCACGCCGGGGAGGGAATAAATAGGCCGGTCGGCCGGTCTCCGGCTTGGGGCACGCAGCAGGAGCTGGCGCCGGCTGCCCCCTTCGGTGGCGCGCGCGCACAACAGCCGGGAACCGACTGAACTGTGGTTCAGTCGGTTTGCTTTGAGGCTGAGGCTGACATGTGGGTCCCACTCCTCTTTTAACCTCTGAAATTTATTCCTAACAGCTGTGGTAAACAGTGAACCCTATTCTACCCTTGGCAACTCAAATTATTCACCCAAGAGCCATTTGAATTGATCAAAGTTCAAATGAGGTTTGGTTTGAATGAATTTCAGCACAAGTGCAGTTTGAAATTCAAATAAAGTTTGAATTTCTCCCCCTTAGCTCATGTCAAGATCAACTCCAAATGGAGTGAAAATTGGTGTGTGAGCTCACAAAAATGTGCTGAGCAAGAATATGCCTTCCACTTTTAAATTCAGTGGGTGAAAACAGTTTGAATTTGAATATGTTTTCAAACTGCCCCTTTCCTATCTACACCCAAGATGACCTCAAAAATGTTTTGAATTTGGGTGAAACTTGGCATGGACATCCTTGGCAAAGTGTAGGAGTTTTCATATGTCCAGCCCATCTATATCACATGTGGGAAGTACCACTTTTGCAATGTGTGAGTTTGTTCCCTAATGAGCATGTTGATAATTGTTACTTGCTCTTTATTTGTGTTCATCATTTTTCCTCAAATGAGGTGTGTGGTGTGGGGATGAACACTGCAAATTGGTGTCAAAAACTGAGGCCCTTACAGGGCGTAGACTAAGCATCAAGTGCACGTTCAGCCCTTGAACGTGTCCTTGCTAGCACACACGCACACTAACTCTGCGGCGTGCACGACTCCCACTCGACGGGGTTCCCCTCCTGGGGTTCCGTCTCCTCTTCGGGAGTCCCTTCCTCATAGAACCCTGCAAAAGCTTCAAACACAAGCAGTGAGCACGAAGGCTCAGCAAGTCTGACCCGTCTCACCTAAACATGGAACTTCTACATGAGGGTAATGGGTTACATGAGGTAAAAATCATTTGCAAGGACTCGCCTAATTAGTAGAACCTTACTTTCAAGTTTTAGCAGCAGGTTGTGGAAACCTTACGCTAAGGTACATGAGAGAGCCGCAATCAAACAAGAAACGCATTTCTCTCATGTACTTTGCCCAAAGTTGAAAAGAACTTTAGTTAGCTCTAAGCTACAGCATATCATTAACAATCAATGTCCAACTTTCAATCAGCAACATTTTAACATGTAACTAGCCTGTTCTTTCTACGTCACGGTACAGTGAACAAGTGGTACTCACTGACCGCGAGGGACGGCGATTATAATCGATTTACACCTGCAGGGTTACCCGAACAACCCGTCACGTACGCCCGTACTCGATGTTGCCTACAACAACCATCAAGGACGCCGTACGCAACTACCTTTCGCCCGTTAGCCAAATATTGAACCGGTCCCATCGTCCCGAGCAAGAGGTCTCTGCATGCGCATCTCCGTGCCGCCAGCCGATTTACACCTCAAGCTCTCAACCTACCCTCTGAACGACGGGCAATGCCTCAATACCCAGCTACCCGAGTTACATCAGTTTCCCGGTTCCCATATAGCCGGTAGGTCTTCGGTACTGTTCTAGCTTGTTCAACAGGCCCGCACACGGCTCGGTCCTCAACCGACACAAACGGAGCTACAGCACACAGGCCCCAAAGTCCTGCTGCCCTTACTCTCCGCTCGGTCTCATTTTCTTGCCATGTGTATCATGTGCTATCTCTACCCGAGCAATGTGCCTCTAGCCTATTCTCGCGAGAAGTTGTGAAGCCTATAACCCTTGCTAGACAGACCTAAGGACTGTGAAACTTTTACTGTGGCTTGGTTACAACCTAAACAGGGACTTGGTCAAGTTTTAGTTGCAGCAAAGCTCAATTGAGCCCTCCACAATTAATTATGTCCTTGACCTTAATTAAAGGCTTTTAGGGTGTTCTAAGAATTTTCATGAAACAAACTATGACTTTCTGAAAACTAGATTTTCAGAGGGTTCTAATGGAGTTGGTCTCACTTAATTTGGAAGTCTCTAACTAAAGATATGAGCTAAACAATTTCAGAGAAAGTTCTGAAAATGTTTCTGAACATTTTCTATTTTCTCTGGAACAGTTTCACTAATCACACCATTAGGTGGATTAAATGAGCTCAAATGGATCTGAAATTTTTATGGTAGTTCAAGGATATTTTGGTGAACATCTCAGCAAAATTTCAGGATTTTCCTCCAAAGGATTCTCCAGTTAAAATTCCTAACAGTTTAAACTTTGAGGAATTAATTCTGGAGAAATAAGGAATTTCATAAAGTGAAACTTGATTTTCTGGAAAGTACTCAGAGAGCTGAATCCAGCAAAATTTGGTTAACTCAATTTGGAGCTTTCTAGCCAAAGTTATGAGGATTTGAAGTTTGAAGGAAATCTGAAAATCGGGGAAAAGTTTAAACTCGCGCGTGGGCCCAGGGGACACGCGTCGCACGCCTAGGCGACGGCACATCGCGGCCCACAAGGATTTTGCGTGCCAGCACACCCGATCCTGGCCGCAGCCGGATCCCGATTCAAAATATCGGCCGCTGACAGCTGGGGTCCACCCCCTTCTTCAACCTCGCGACACCCGCGCTCCGCCGCCGAGGGACCTCGCCGGAGAGCTCGCCGCCGGCTGCTGTACAGCTCCAAACTTCTTGATTCTGGCCGCCCCTGCCTACTTTTACTTGGGGAACCGGATTCTAGGGTCAGCTGCTCATGACAATGGCCGGAGCATGGTCGGCGACAAGCCGCCACCTCGGAATGACTTCGGCCATGTCGGCTGACTTCTCTAACACCTCAGCTACTTGGGAAATCGGTCGGGGAGCATCAGTGGACCTCAGAGAAGGTCGACATGAGCTCGAGGCAGCTCGGGGAAGGCCCGAAATAGGTCCTCACCGTGTGCCCGATACCCCCCGTTCGTTCCGCCATTAGTAGACCTTAAATTACGCCGGGCACAGAGGTTCTCCGGCCCAGAGTTGTGAAGGCAACTTGTGCGTTACCGTGTCTAGCTCGTGTGGGAGTGGCCTGAGGCCCTCTAATCCTTTCTAGAGCACGAATTAAACAGATTCATACCCGAAGGTCGTTCTGCACACAGAAAGGGGAAAAGTGGAAATTCGCCGCCGGTGAGCAACCACTCGAGCTGTGGCTCGGGGATGAGCAGCACCGGTCACCCGCGCGTCCAAGGGTGCCTTCGCTCGGGCGTGACAACGCCCAGGTTGGGCTGTCCACGAGAGCCCGAGGTGCGGCGGTTTCCAGTTCCGATTTTGATCTTTCGGCACAGCCGATATCACTCGGTTTCAATCGACTTCTAGCAATGGGGAGGATGGAGGAAGGTCTCTAGTACCTTGCTGGGACTCTGGAGTGGAAGGAGGGAGCTGCGATCGGCGTCCTCCGATCAAGTCCGAGCTGCGGAAGTTTTCGGCCGGCGCTGAGTTCTTGTGGGAGAGAACTGTGGTGCCTCGGCCGAGGAGGGGGCAGGCGCCTTAAGAAGGCTCTGCACCGCCTCATGCCCGCGCGTGGCTAAGCAGCTGGTGGCGCGGTGGCTGGCCTCGGTGGCGATCACCGCTGCGGCTCGGCGACCCGAGTGAGAAAGTCTCAGTCGGTTTGTGTTGAAGTAGAGGCTGACATGTGGGTCCCACCCTTCCTTTTAACCTCTGAAATTTACTTCTAATCACTGTTGTAAACAGTGAACCCCATACTACCCTTGGCAATTCAAATTATTCACCCATGAGCCATTTGAATTGATCAAAGTTCAAATGAGGTTTGGTTTGAATGAATTTCAGCACAAGTTCAGTTTGAAATTCAAATAAAGTTTGAATTTCTCCCACTTAGCTCATGTCAAGATCAACTCCAAATGGAGTGAAAATTGGTGAGTGAGCTCACAAAAATGTGCTGAGTAAGAATATGCCTTCCACTTTTAAATTCATGGGATAAACACAGTTTGAATTTGAATATGTTTTCAAACTGCCCTCTTCCTATCTATACCCAAGATGATCTCAAAAAGGTCCTGAATTTGGGTGAAACTTGGCATGGACAACATTAGCAAAGTGTAGGAGTTTTTCCTATGCCCAGCCCATCTATATCACATGTGGGAAATACCACTTTTGCAATGTGTGAGTTTGTTCTCTAATGAGCATGTTGATAATTGTTACTTGCTCTTCATTTGTGTTCATCATTCTTCCTCAAATGAGGTGTGTGGTGTGGTGATGAACACTGCAAATGTGTGTCAAAAACTTAGGCCCTTACATTCCTCCCCCCTTAAAAGAATCTCGTCCCGAGATTATAAGATGAAAATGAGAGAGGGAACGGTGGGAAATTACCGGATATGCGACGTGAAAAAGTCGGGGTAGTTAGTGCGAAGGAATTCTTCGCTCTCCCATGTCGCTTCGTCCATGGAGTGATTACTCCATAGAACCTTGTAGAACCACAACGTACGGTTGCGTGTGGTTCGGGCCTTTTCATCAATAATCTGCACCGGTTCCTCCCGATAGGTGAGATCCGGTTGCAGTTCTTCAATGTCTTCCAGCTGGACGGTAGTTGATAGCTTGAGACACTTCCTCAGCTGGGAAATGTGAAAGACGTCGTGCACACCGGAAAGTGCTTCTGGTAATTTCAGCCGGTATGCCACTGATCCACATCTTTCGGGAATCTGGAATGGACCGATGAATCGGGGTGCCAACTTTCCTCTCACCCCAAATCTGTTTACGCCCTTCATTGGAGATACCCGTAGATATACGTGCTCTCCAACTTCGAATTGTAATGGGCGCCTTCTCCGGTCCGCATACTGTTTCTGTCGGGATTGAGCGGCTTTTAGGTTCTCTTGAATCAGTCGAACCTTTTCTTCCGCGTTGTTGACAAGGTCAATCCCGAAGGTAACCCTTTCGCCAGACTCACACCAGTTCAATGGTGTGCGGCATTTTCTTCCGTATAGCGCCTCGTAGGGCGCCATCTTGATGCTGGCTTGGTACCCATTGTTGTACGAGAACTCGGCTAACGGCAAGTGATCATCCCAATTCTTGCCGTTGTTGATAGCGCAAGCTCGTAGCATGTCTTCTAAGATTTGATTTACCCGCTCCGTTTGCCCATCCGTCTGCGGGTGGTAGGCTGAACTACGGATCAGCTTCGTCCCCAAGGCAGCGTGTAGCTGCTCCCAAAAACGGGACACAAATAAAGTGCCCCGATCCGAAATGATAGTACGGTGTACGCCGTACAAGCATAGGATCCGTGAGATGTACAGTTCAGCGTACTTCTTGGCGTTGTAGTTGGTGTTGACCGGGATGAAATGGGCAACTTTGGTGAGCCGATCGACGATCACCCACACAGAATCATGTTTCTGTAAGGTGGTGGGTAAACCGACGATGAAATCCATGCTCACGTCCTCCCACTTCCAGGCAGGAATGCCCAGTGGTTGTAGCAGTCCCGGTCTCCGCATATGATCTGCTTTCACCCTTCGACATGTATCACACTCGGACACGTATTTTGCCGTCTCTCGCTTCATCCGTGTCCACCAAAACTTTCTTCTGAGTTCTTGATACATTTTGTTGCTGCCGGGGTGAATAGAAAACTTTGATAAGTGAGCCTCATCAAAGATTTTCTTCCGTAACTCCGGGTTTCGGGGTACGACAATCCGGTCCTTGAACCATAGGATGTCGTCTCCGTCCTTCCGGAAACATTTCAACTCCCCACTGTCTACTCGTCTCCGTAAATGTGACATGCCCTTGTCATTCTTCTGGGCTGCCGCTATCTCTTCACGGATGGTGGGGATCAAAGCTAGGTTGTAGAGAGCTCCGTGTGGAATCACATGGAGTGGTGGTTCGCTCTCTTCCAATGGTGTGATGGTCAGATTGTTGACGTGTGACTTGCGGCTCAGCGCATCTGCCACAACGTTTGCCTTGCCCGGATGATAATGGATCTCTATCTCGTAATCCTTTATCAGTTCTAACCATCTTCGTTGCCTCATGTTTAGCTCCTTCTGAGTGAATATGTACTTGAGGCTTTTGTGGTCGGTATATAAATGTACGAGGTTACCGAGTAGGTAGTGCCTCCACATCTTCAGTGCAAGTACCACGGCAGCGAGCTCCAAGTCGTGAGTTGGATAATTTTGCTCATGGTTCCTAAGCTGCCGTGATCCATATGCGACCACTCTTTGGTCTTGCATCAGCACACATCCGAGCCCAATGCCGGATGCATCGCAGTACACATCGAACGGTTTTGTTGTGTCTGGCTGCGCCAAAACCAGTGCTGATGTCAGGTGCTTGACTAAAGCCTTGAATGCTGCTTCACATGCTGGACTCCAAACATATTTGGTAGCCTTCTTCAGCAGCTCTGTCATTGGCTTGGCAATCTTCGAGAAGTTCGGAATGAACCTCCGATAATATCCCGCGAGTCCGAGGAAACTCCGTACCTCATGAACAGTTATCGGGGATTTCCAATTCAGCACTTGTGTGATCTTGCTCGGGTCCACAGCGATACCCTCCGCTGAGATGATATGCCCGAGGAAAGGCACTTGCGATATCCAAAACTCGCATTTGCTGAATTTTGCGTATAACTTGTGATCCCGCAGCCGTTGCAAGACTATACGCAGATGTTTCTTGTGATCTTCCTCCGACTTGGAGTATACTAGGATGTCGTCGATGAAGACCACGACAAACTTGTCCAGCTCCGGCATGAACACCGAGTTCATTAAGTACATGAAGTGAGCTGGAGCATTGGTGAGGCCAAAGGACATGACCAGGTACTCATAAAGTCCGTACCTTGTCGAGAAAGCTGTCTTTGGGATGTCCTCCGCCCTTATCTTAATCTGATGGTACCCGGATCTTAAATCCATCTTGGAAAAGATCTTTGCTTCGACCAACTGATCAAACAACATGTCGATCCGTGGCAACGGGTACTTGTTCTTGATGGTTACGGCATTTAATGGACGGTAGTCCACGCAAAGCCGCAACGTTTCATCCTTCTTTTTGACAAATAATGCCGAACAGCCCCATGGCGAGGAGCTCGGCCTAATAAAACCCTTCTCCAGAAGGTCCGTGAGCTGAGTCTTCAGTTCAGACAACTCCTTGGGCGCCATCTTGTACGGCTTTCGGGATATTGGCATGGTCCCCGGTGCGAGTTCAATCTTGAACTCCACCTCTCTATCGGGTGGCATCCCCGGCAAATCGTCCGGGAATACATCCAGGAACTCTCGGACCACTGGAATGTCTTCCAATCTGATAGTTGTGGCTTGATAGACACTTGGAAGTTTTATTTCTGGACTGTCCAGAAATAATGAGTGAGAACCGTGCACTTCTGAGTTTAGGTGCACGACTCGAAGGACGGTGTCTAAAACAGCGCCGTGGCGGGTTAACCACGACATCCCTAGGATGACATCGACCTTTTGTCCCTCTAAGATAATGAGAGACGTGGGGTACACTCTACCCGCTAAGCATAATGGTGCTTTGGAGACCATTACGCTTGCTGAAATCTTCCCACCCGGTGAACAAATTAAATATGGACTATCGGTGGGTAGTATTGGCAAACTGTGTTTAGCAAGGAAAGCTTGGCTAATAAAATTATGCGTGGCGCCTGAATCAAATAGTACTGTAGCGGGATGCTGGTGGAGTTGGAACATACCCGCAAGGATTGGCTCGCCCTCCGGCACGTCCTCAATGGCAAGCTGATGGACAGTGCCGGGCCTAGGGTTTGCCCGCCGCGCTTTAGTAGGGTTCCGGGGTTGATTCCTCCCCGGAAACTGTGGTGCCACTCCGCCGCCTTGCCTCTCCGGGCAACTGCTCGCGAAGTGTCCTGGACGACCACACTTGTAACATGTGGCCGCTGCTGGTGGAGTACTTGGTGGACGAAAGCCCGGCATGCGTTGCGGAGGTGCAAACGCACGCGGCATCGCCCGCTGCTGCTGTTGTTGTTGCGGTGGTACTGGCAGTGCCGGCCGGAATGCCGGTGAAGAGTACGGCCGACTGCGGAACGACATCGACCACTGTGGTGGCTGCCAGCGTGGGCCTGATGGTGGGCGATTCACCATCCGAAACTTCTGAGAAGGACCGCCTCCTTTTCCGCTGCTCTGCGGCGCGCTTCGCTTTCGCTCTGCCGCCGCCAACTCCTTGCCGGAGTCCTCCTGAACAATCGCAGCATCAATGATGTCGTTGAGGCTGCCGCGATTGAACATCGCCAACTTGTCCTTCAGGAGCGGGTTAAGCCCCTGGTAAAAGTGGTCCCGCCGCTTCTCGTCCGTATCTGCGTGATACGACGCGTAGAGCGCGAGATCGTTGAACGCCCTGGAATATTCCAGCGCGTTTCGGCTCCCTTGTTGCAGGTGTAAGAACTCCTGCGTCTTCCTCTTCATCAGACCTGGCGGTATATGATAGGCCCTGAAGGCCATCCGGAACTCCGCCCAGGTCATCACTCGGTCAGTGGGCTGGGAAGCACAGAAGTTGGCCCACCACGTGCTCGCGGATCCTTGGAGCTGCTGGACCGCGAACTGAGTCTTGCGCTGCTCGCTGATTTGGAGCAGCCCGAACTTCATCTCTATGGCGCGGAGCCAGTTGTCCGCGTCAAGTGGTTCATCCGCCCTTGAGAATACAGGGGGATGAGTCACCAGGAAATCAGAGTAGGAGCTCTGTTGGCGCTCCTCACGATCTTGACGTCTCTCTGGGCGAGACGTATTGGCGATGAGAGTCTGCAGCAACTCTGTGTGCTGCTGGTGCGAGCCCGCCATTGCCGCGACAATGTCGGCCAATGTAACCGTTGGCAGTGGCGGTGGCGGTGTTTGCTGTTGCTGTTGCTGCTGCTGTCCCGAGGAGTCCTCGGGAGGTGGTTGGGAGGCCTCTCCCCCTTGACTGGTACCCCCAACGTCAGGGTTGGCACGAGTACGCGTCATTCTGAAATTCAAAACAGCAGCAATTAGCACATGTCTCACTTAAAATGCCATACGCAACAGTAGGTATTGAAGTGACACATGATCAATTTGCACAACATTCACATATATTGATAAAGCATAAACTTTATACAAGATACATTATTCTCGGGTCTCCGAGAAGTCGTGCTCATGTCGTCACTACCTATACATACGCTACTGTCTATACGACATGTCACCGATTACAAAAGTTGGGTTACGCTACCCTAGCTGCCCTACTTGGCAACCGTAACCCCCTACTCGGAGTAGAACTCGACCTCCTGTGGGTCGTCCTCCTCCGGTACCTCGGCTGGTGGTTCTGGATCTACCACCTCTTCTCCCATTCCGGGTTCTCCCATTGCTGGAAGACCCAAGACTACCGGTATGCCTAACACCGGGGGCACGAGGTCCTGCAATGCATGCACCTAGTCCATAGCCTGGTTGTAGTCCTCTTCCCAGCCTTGTCCTTCCTCAATAGCGTCGTCCCGCTCTTGAGCAAGGTCCTCATTTTGCTGGGTTAGGGTCTGCACCAGCTCTTGCAACGCCGCGATGTCAACACGGCTCTTCTTCTTTGCCTTCTTCAGACGACGCAACTGATTGTGTTGTTCATTCAGTCGCTTGATCGTCGGAAGGAGCACATTGCGGAGTGCGCTGTGAGCACTCTCGAAATGATCTCCACGGCTTGTGCTCTCCTTGAGCTTGGTGGTGAGATGCTCCGCATGAACAGCTTGGCTGTCCATCACAGCGTTTCCCGCCCTCATTTGGAGGCTGAGGTTTGACTCCGCGGGGTTGTACCTTGGGCAACTCGGGTCTGTTGCCTCCAGGTACCTTTCTTCCCACACATGCTGACATAGTGCTCGCCCCTCCACCGGAACGAGTGCGTATGGTGTGTCCTCCATAGCCTGCACGTGTAGTTGGCAGAAATGTGACATAGTGTCACGGGCTGCCACTTGCCACATCCCTTCCGGTTGTCTTCCTCTCACCGTGACGGTGAACGGCACCCAACCGGGTGGCGTAGGTCCTGCAGGAACCTCGACATGGATCGTCCACGTCCTGTTCCCCTCTTCTCCTTCTTCCTTGGCGAAGTATTGCGACATCTGGTTATACCCGAAATATTGGAGCATTTGCCCCAATGCTTCCGGGTAGCCGCTACGGTCAGAGCAGTGGGAAACTACCCACCCGTTCTCCAACCGTTTATCTGCTGCCATCTGTAAAAATATATTTGAGAATTGTCAAATATTTATTTAAACAGTAAACCATTGAGTTATAACATAAGATATGTTATTGAACCCATAACACTTGGAAACATAGTTCAAATTTCTAAACAAATTTGACTGCTGATCTGCTGTTACCATGACAGCCTTGACCAGTTTCCATATCAATCTGATTTAGGCCAGGTTAAAAGCAAAATCAGTCCTGGAGCTCAACATCAAAGTTAAAGTTAACTTCAATAGCTTTCCAGAAAATATTTGGTTGGCCTAAGATCTGTGCTGGTTCAAATATTATGAGATGTCAAAGTTAACAGAATTTCTGGAGAAAATTGGACAGCACCTCCCTGCCTTTGGTACTGATTTGATCCAAGAATACCAGTTAATTCTGTTCCTAATCTGACAAAACTTTCTGTTACAAAGTTGTAACCCATCTCATAAGCTTTCCAGAACTACCTCATTTCCTATTTTTGGATTTTTAAGCAGGAAGTTATGCTTAATTTACAGAGAGTTTACAGAGAGTCTTTGCTCTGTCCTGTTTTCTGGACAGTTTCAACTCTACTGCATTTTTCGAGTGGTTACGGGATGAAACACCTCTGGACCTCAACAGAAGAGTTGTAAAGCTCTTCCAACGCTTTCCAGAAATGTATCATATGACCCCCAACCTCGAAAGAACTCAACCTCTAACCTCTTATTAACTTCAGCCTTGATTCAGCTGAAAACAGAGTGCTCTGTCCTTAACATCCTATAAGTTGAAAGCTTGTTAACTTTGAATATCCTGTTCAAGGGAAGGAGTTACATCAAGTTTTACTACTTTGGATCAAAACCTTCAAGTTTTTAAATGAAGTTGTTCATTTAGTTGGATGTGACGTCGATGCGTCACCAGCTTATGTCGGTACTACGTCCTCACAAAGGAAAAACCTATACCGGACTTGGCCGGTTTCGTTAGTTCAGTGGCACTACTCGTCACTCGCACACGGATACTACACGTCTACCGTTTCGTGGTAAGGCTACCTGCAGAAACTCAAACAATCATCAGACTCGGCTGCACACCGAGCCCGGAATACATACAGTTAGTACACCCGGCCGTCATCACTCGCCCGGATGTTCTCAAGCCAACCACGCCTTGAGTTACGTGTTCACGTTTCAGACCACGTGACGGGGTCTCCCATATTGCACCACGCACGCCAGGGACAGACGTTGCTCGAATACCCCAAACGACATGAAGAGTCGTAGAGGATACTAAAGCGGGTCGGGTTACCTGCCACCCGTGGGGCTCCACCCTTCAGCTTGTGCGCACTGGTGGACAGCGCTTACGTGCACCCCCCAAGACATGAACGTCCCGAGATGCACGATTTTCCGACATAACAAATAGGTTAATAAGCCACTTTCTATATACTAATAACATCCTTATACGGGCTACTAACTCGTTCCTCACTGGATTTTTAAAAACGAAGACCTTTGTACTGTGTTAAACCTCAACCTGGCTCTGATACCACGCTGACACGACCCCATTGGTCCTGTCGAGCCAGGATCACGCTGAGGGGTGCTGCGTTGCACAGCACCGTATAACACACGTCAAAGGTGCAAAGCGGAAGCGGAAGTTTTATTACATAAACAAGTTTATGAACATGTTTACATCAAAATAAGTTCAGTCTACACTCGCGGGCGTAGACTAAGCATCAAGTGCACGTTCAGCCCTTGAACGTGTCCTTGCTAGCACACACGCACACTAACTCTGCGGCGTGCACGACTCCCACTCGACGGGGTTCCCCTCCTGGGGTTCCGTCCCCTCTTCGGGAGTCCCTTCCTCATAGAACCCTGCAAAAGCTTCAAACACAAGCAGTGAGCACGAAGGCTCAGCAAGTCTGACCCGTCTCACCTAAACATGGAACTTCTACATGAGGGTAATGGGTTACATGAGGTAAAAATCATTTGCAAGGACTCGCCTAATAAGTAGAACCTTACATTCAAGTTTTAGCAGCAGGTTGTGGAAACCTTACGCTAAGGTACATGAGAGAGCCGCAATCAAACAAGAAACGCATTTCTCTCATGTACTTTGCCCAAAGTTGAAAAGAACTTTAGTTAGCTCTAAGCTACAGCATATCATTAACAATCAATGTCCAACTTTCAATCAGCAACATTTTAACATGTAACTAGCCTGTTCTTTCTACGTCACGGTACAGTGAACAAGTGGTACTCACTGACCGCGAGGGACGGCGATTATAATCGATTTACACCTGCAGGGTTACCCGAACAACCCGTCACGTACGCCCGTACTCGATGTTGCCTACAACAACCATCACGGACGCCGTACGCAACAACCTTTCGCCCGTTAGCCAAATATTGAACCGGTCCCATCGTCCCGAGCAAGAGGTCTCTGCACGCGCATCTCCGTGCCGCCAGCCGATTTACACCTCAAGCTCTCAACCTACCCTCTGAACGACGGGCAATGCCTCAATACCCAGCTACCCGAGTTACATCAGTTTCCCGGTTCCCATATAGCCGGTAGGTCTTCGGTACTGTTCTAGCTTGTTCAACAGGCCCGCACACGGCTCGGTCCTCAACCGACACAAACGGAGCTACAGCACACAGGCCCCAAAGTCCTGCTGCCCTTACTCTCCGCTCGGTCTCATTTTCTTGCCATGTGTATCATGTGCTATCTCTACCCGAGCAATGTGCCTCTAGCCTATTCTCGCGAGTAGTTCCAACTACTCGACTTGTACCGAATCCTACTCTATCCTAGCAATGCAGTGGCTAACGAGGTTTGCAATCCTAAACCCAACCCGTGGTTTTCTTGGTCATGCAGTTGGATTTCCAAACAAGACTCTAATGCACAGAATAAAGGAAACAAGTATGTGCTCAAAACAATAAAAATTTGTAAAAAGGTTAATGCAAACCGGAGCTTGCCTTGCTGCTCTTGGTCGTAGGCTAGCTGTTCCTCCGGAGTAACGAAGTCTAGGACTTCGGGTTCCTCCTCGACCATAGCGACTACATGATATAAGAAACATGTGTATCAATTTAAATGCCTTTGTATTAACTTTGAAGTTGTGAAGCCTATAACCCTTGCTAGACAGACCTAAGGACTGTGAAACTTTTACTGTGGCTTGGTTACAACCTAAACAGGGACTTGGTCAAGTTTTAGTTGCAGCAAAGCTCAATTGAGCCCTCCACAATTAATTATGTCCTTGACCTTAATTAAAGGCTTTTAGGGTGTTCTAAGAATTTTCATGAAACAAACTATGACTTTCTGAAAACTAGATTTTCAGAGGGTTCTAATGGAGTTGGTCTCACTTAATTTGGAAGTCTCTAACTAAAGATATGAGCTAAACAATTTCAGAGAAAGTTCTGAAAATGTTTCTGAACATTTTCTATTTTCTCTGGAACAGTTTCACTAATCACACCATTAGGTGGATTAAATGAGCTCAAATGGATATATTTTGGTGAACATCTCAGCAAAATTTCAGGATTTTCCTCCAAAGGATTCTCCAGTTAAAATTCCTAACAGTTTAAACTTTGAGGAATTAATTCTGGAGAAATAAGGAATTTCATAAAGTGAAACTTGATTTTCTGGAAAGTACTCAGAGAGCTGAATCCAGCAAAATTTGGTTCACTCAATTTGGAGCTTTCTAGCCAAAGTTATGAGGATTTGAAGTTTGAAGGAAATCTGAAAATCGGGGAAAAGTTTAAACTCGCGCGTGGGCCCAGGGGACACGCGTCGCACGCCTAGGCGACGGCACATCGCGGCCCACAAGGATTTTGCGCGCCAGCACACCCGATCCTGGCCGCAGCCGGATCCCGATTCAAAATATCGGCCGCTGACAGCTGGGGTCCACCCCCTTCTTCAACCTCGCGACACCCGCGCTCCGCCGCCGAGGGACCTCGCCGGAGAGCTCGCCGCCGGCTGCTGTACAGCTCCAAACTTCTTGATTCTGGCCGCCCCTGCCTACTTTTACTTGGGGAACCGGATTCTAGGGTCAGCTGCTCATGACAATGGCCGGAGCATGGTCGGCGACGAGCCGCCACCTCAGAATGACTTCGGCCATGTCGGCTGACTTCTCTAACACCTCAGCTACTTGGGAAATCGGTGGGGAGCATCAGTGGACCTAAGAGAAGGTCGACATGAGCTCGACGCAGCTCGGGGAAGGCCCGAAATAGGTCCTCACCGTGTGCCCGATACCCCCCGTTCGTTCCGCCATTAGTAGACCTTAAATTACGCCGGGCACAGAGGTTCTCCGGCCCAGAGTTGTGAAGGCAACTTGTGCGTTACCGTGTCTAGCTCGTGTGGGAGTGGCCTGAGGCCCTCTAATCCTTTCTAGAGCACGAATTAAACAGATTCATACCCGAAGGTCGTTCTGCACACAGAAAGGGGAAAAGTGGAAATTCGCCGCCGGTGAGCAACCACTCGAGCTGTGGCTCGGGGATGAGCAGCACCGGTCACCCGCGCGTCCAAGGGTGCCTTGGCTCGGGCGTGACAACGCCCAGGTTGGGCTGTCCACGAGAGCCCGAGGTGCGGCGGTTTCCAGTTCCGATTTTGATCTTTCGGCACAGCCGATATCACTCGGTTTCAATCGACTTCTAGCAATGGGGAGGATGGAGGAAGGTCTCTAGTACCTTGCTGGGACTCTGGAGTGGAAGGAGGGAGCTGCGATCGGCGTCCTCCGATCAAGTCCGAGCTGCGGAAGTTTTCGGCCGGCGCTGAGTTCTTGTGGGAGAGAACTGTGGTGCCTCGGCCGAGGAGGGGGCAGGCGCCTTAAGAAGGCTCTGCACCGCCTCATGCCCGCGCGTGGCTAAGCAGCTGGTGGCGCGGTGGCTGGCCTCGGTGGCGATCACCGCTGCGGCTCGGCGACCCGAGTGAGAAAGTCTCAGTCGGTTTGTGTTGAAGTAGAGGCTGACATGTGGGTCCCACCCTTCCTTTTAACCTCTGAAATTTACTTCTAATCACTGTTGTAAACAGTGAACCCCATACTACCCTTGGCAATTCAAATTATTCACCCATGAGCCATTTGAATTGATCAAAGTTCAAATGAGGTTTGGTTTTGAATGAATTTCAGCACAAGTTCAGTTTGAAATTCAAATAAAGTTTGAATTTCTCCCACTTAGCTCATGTCAAGATCAACTCCAAATGGAGTGAAAATTGGTGAGTGAGCTCACAAAAATGTGCTGAGTAAGAATATGCCTTCCACTTTTAAATTCATGGGATAAACACAGTTTGAATTTGAATATGTTTTCAAACTGCCCTCTTCCTATCTAAATCCAAGATGATCTCAAAAAGGTCCTGAATTTGGGTGAAACTTGGCATGGACAACCTTAGCAAAGTGTAGGAGTTTTTCCTATGCCAAGCCCATCTATATCACATGTGGGAAATACCACTTTTGCAATGTGTGAGTTTGTTCTCTAATGAGCATGTTGATAATTGTTACTTGCTCTTCATTTGTGTTCATCATTCTTCCTCAAATGAGGTGTGTGGTGTGGTGATGAACACTGCAAATGTGTGTCAAAAACTGAGGCCCTTACAGGGTACCCCCGCGCACAGGGTAAAATGCCTAAGGAACTCACCCTTCTCCGCAGGGAGAGCTCCGAAGGCGCCACGCGTCCGGCGGGGCCGGACCTCCCTCTCCTAAGAGGAGAGCTCCGGGCCCGCCATGTGGCATACAGAAGCCGGACCTCCCCCTCCGCGGGAGAGAGGTCCGAAGGCGCCGCGTGTCCAGCGGGGCCAGACCTCCCTCTCCTTAGAGGAGAGCTCCGGGCCCGCCACGTGGCCAGCAGAAGCCGAGCCCCTCCCTCCGCGGAGATGGGTCCGGAGGCTCCACGTGCCCCGCGGGACTGACCCTTCTCTTCTCTGAGAAGGGCTCCGGGCCCGCCACGTGGCAGCAGAGCGACGCTGCCTGCCCCGAGTGATTGGCAGCGGGCGTAAATACGCCCCATACCTTGCCCGTACAAGGTATTCAAGTCCCGCGTCTTTCCAAGACGCGGAAACGCGGAGCACGCGTCTGTCAGGTGCCGTTGCGCCCAGTCGCATCACAGACTGGCGCGCGGTGTCAGAATCTGTCAGCCAATAAACACCGCGACAAGACAACCCATGCCGCCTGCGCCGTCATCAACCGCTACGACTGGCATGCGGCATGGGCAGGGCGGCAAGATGAAGACTCAGAAGCCTTCGGCCAGAGACAACTACCGGCATAACTGCAGATACGGTAGATAATAGACAATCTTCCCGGGACCACCTGTCGGGTCCCGGCTCCCCTTGTAAGCCGCCCGAGTCTTGGACTATAAAAGGCTCGGGTAGGCGTCGATAGCAGGGGTTCGCATTTTGCAACTCATACGCTAGCCATACAATCTCAAGCTGTAACTCACCCCCAAGCTCAGGCCTCCAGCCCTGAGCAGCAAGCAATACAGCGAGCTCCATAGCTCGCCGTGGACGTAGGGTTTTACGCTCCGGCGGCCTGAACCACGTAAAACTCGCCGTTTCAAGCTCTTACTAACTCGTTCCATCCGCGCAAGCTCTCCGCTAGGAACTAGCCCCTCCGAAAAAAGAACCTCCGCGGGCTGCCCCGTACACGCCCGGGCCGAAGAGAGCCTCTCTGCTGCCGTGGAGATACGGCAGCGGTTGGAGCGCCGTGAACTCGCCGTTGAGGAACGGGAGCGTTCCATGGCAGCTGAGGCGGAGAGGGTCGCCGCACAGCTGGCTGTGGGCGAGGATGACCTTCAAGCTCGGATGGAGGAGCTGGAGATCCTGAAAGCAGACCTTGACTTGAGGGAGGAACAGGTCTCCCGTGATCGCCGGGCGGTCTTGGACCGGGAGCTGACCGCCGACTTCAAGGCCTCTGAGTTGGAGCGGCTCGCCAAGACTCTCCACCTTCGGGAGAGCTCCCTGGCGGCCAAGGAGAAGGAATTCTCCGAGAGGAACCTGGAGGCTCTGCAGGCGGCCCGCCGCGAGGTGGAGGAACTCTCAGCCTTGCGGTCCTCCGAGGCTCTTGCGGTCTCAAGCTTCGTGGATCGAGCGGGGTCCGCCCTGATCCCTCTTTGCTTTAGTCCGGTGAGGGCCGCGACTCCTGCATTGAAGGTGGCAGAGGTGATCCCTGCATTGGAGTCGATCGGCGCCAAGCTGGACAGACTCGACTCGATGGTCGCCAGCGAGCTTGAGGCCGAGGGCCGCGGCTTAGCTTTAGAGGTCGCCTCGCATGTGCTGGCATGCTTCAAGAGCCGCGATCCCTCTTTTTCGCTAGAGCCAGCGAGAGAGGGCCCAGCCGCGGAGCGGGAGGAAGCTGCCAGGGCTGAAGTCAAGGATGTGGCCGCCCTCGTAGCCGCAAGGTTCCGGCGAGAGCCGGGAGGTCCTTAGGACTTGTTTCTCCCTTTTTATCAAGTCTGTAGTCCAGCTCATGGAGCCTTACTTTATTTGACTCTCTTGGATACTTGTGTCTGTGATGCTTTATCTCTCCTTCTTGGCTTTGCCTGGCTGAGTCCTTAGCTCCGCAAGGTATTCAGAGGCCATTTGCAATCTCGAAGCTTTGCACAGACACCCTCCCCGGGTCCTAACCGTGTTAGGGGCCCCTGGAGGTCTCCGGATCCCGCCATATGGGGAGCTCCAGATCTGCCTGCCACGTGGCGGGTCCGGAGCTCCTTCCTAAGAGGCGGGAGCTCCGGCCATGTTGGACACGTAGGGCTTTCGGAGCCCTCCCACCGAGGGGGAGGTCCGGCTTCGGCCCACCACGTGGCGAGCCCGGAGCTCTCCCCAAGGGAGGAGAGAGTTCCGGGCCCGCTGGACACGTGGGGCCCCCGGGCCCCGCCCCTGCTGGAGGGGCAGGTCCCGGTCCTTCCAGACCAAGGCTGGAGTAGCTTGTAGCTCCTTTCCCCCCGCTTCATGCAGTCCCTGTTGCCGTAACCTGGAGGTCCTGCACACAGGCAGAGGAAACGTAATTCTCCTCGGAGGGTCCTCCCCTCCTGTCTCCTAGTCTTATCCGTCTTATGATCCTGATCCGCTATACGGGGCTTGGGCAATTCTGTGCACGAGGCGCCGGAGCTCCGGCTCCCTCCGAGGTCCGGGTACGGCCGTCCGATCCCTAGTACCGGGCCATGCGCTGGGGAAGCAGAGTGCACGCGCTTTGGGTTCATGACCAGGCAAAGCGGACGTACTCCCCTGGACCTCCGGAGGGCAGGATGCGCATGCTTTGGGCTCTGGGCCGGCTAAGCTGGATACGCACCCTGGACCCCCCATGCACAACGCAAGCCTTTCCTGGAGGTAACCAACTAGCACCGCAACACCTGACTGGGGGAGGCCCGAGAGACTCACTCGGCCATCGGCAGGTGCCTCAAGCGCAGCCGTCTTCGGTAGGATAGCAAATGCCGACTATGGATGAGCGCAGGAGAGGGGGAGCTAGATGTACGATGAACATACAGAGATAGTGCGATCATAAAAAGTAATGCATAATTTAAATGAGCGCATGAGAGAGAGCTAAGTAGAACAGGGCTCTGTATTCGTACCCATAGGTGGAATTCTGGCTGTACAGGGAGGCAATGTTTCGCCTTGTCTTCAAGGGAAGCAAGACTCTACGCGCTTAGGGTCGGAACCAGGCTAAACTGGACGTAGTCCTGTACCGTCCCTTGAGACTTAGCTGCCCCAAGCGCTGTTCCTAAATTCTATGGGATCTATTACAGAAGGGAATAACCCTGTCCTACTGATGCTCAGGAAGTAGGACTTACAGTGTTGCTCCATGGCAAGGATTTTTGGGAACGGATCCCACTCTCGGTTGAAAGGCATGTGTACCTGGGGCGGCAGCTTTCGTGATTCGGAAAGGGACCTTCCCTGCTGGGGTAGAGCTTATGGGTCCTTCTTGGAATAGAGCGTGCCGCTTCACCAGGTTGCCCTCCTGCAGGCCCCCGACGCGTTTGGTTCTTTGGCGGTAGTGCTTAGAGCATTAGCCGAGACCGTGCGTTGCGGGGTGTTCGCTGCAGCCGAGTCTTGTCGATGAGGTTGTAATCTTCGCGCTGGATCAGGTCCTGCGCGGCTTCTCCTGGGGGCCCCCGGGGAGTTCTCCCCTTCTGGCTAAGGCCTTCAAGGGGTAGGTAGGCCCGGGCTCGTCTTGGATGACCTATGGCGTCTTCCCCTTCTGGCAAGGCCTTCAAGGGGTTGACAGACCTTAGGCGGCCCCCGAGAGGTATTGTCGAAGCACGGAGGCGCGCCGCAGTTGGCTAACGCCCTGGCCTGTCACCGTCGGAACTGGAGTCCTCACCGTCATGCACTGTCTTTATGACACGCTGAGGCTCCTGGAACCCCACCTGGTGGGTAGCAGTGACTGGGGCATCGACCTTCTGTTTGCCATCCCTCTGAGGGTAGGGCAGCGCTTCAGCCCTCTGCTGTCTCCCTTTGCAGAAGCGCTCTGCGAGCCTCTGGATTTCCCAGCACTCGGTAGCAGTATGGTTGCAGGTGCCATGTACGGGGCATAGCCCGCCTTGGCCACTGTCTGGGGCCGGTGATTGCCGCTGCCTCTTGTCGGGGCGTGGCCCCCGAGCTCCACTGGTCGTCGCAGCTGCGGCGACGGGGGCCGTGAATGGTGACTTCATCTTTCCACTCCCCCGGTTCTTGGTCTTCTTGCCACCCCCATAGGCAGCAGCACCGGACCCGGGCTGCCCTCCTGACTCGGAGGTCGGCAGAGCGTGCCAGTACCGCCCTTCAGCCGCTCTGGCGCACTTGTCCGCCAGGCTAAAGAGCTTCGAGACGTCACGGACCTCTCTGGTCGCGAGCTTCTCAAGCATTTTCTCGTCCCGGACACCCTGTCGGAACGCCACCACCACAGAGGCATATGGATATGCGGGATGGTGTTGCGTACCTGAGAGAACCGCTGGATGAAAGAACGCAGCGACTCCCCAGGTTGTTGCTTGACGGCGTGGAGGTCAAGCTCCGTGCCGGGACGGGTGTAGGAGCTGCCGAAGTTGGCGACGAACTGCCGGCAAAGTTCTCCCCAGGAAGTTACGGAACCCTGGGGGAGGTTCATGAGCCAAGACCGAGCTGGGCCAGTCAAGGCGACAGGGAAGTAATTGGCCATGACGGCTTCATTCCCTCCTGCGGCAAGCACGGCGGTAGAATAGATCTGGAGGAATTCCGCCGGGTTGACACTGCCGTCGTACTTCTCGGGCAGGAGCGGCCGAAACTTGCGTGGCCATTTCGCGAAGCGAAGGTGGGGCGCGAGGGCCGCACACCCTGCTTCTGTCGCCGCAGGTTCTGATGCCGCGAACGCTTGGTTCGCACTGTGCACCGCATGCCCCGGCATGGGCAAGGCTGCACCATAGCCCGGGGGCGCCATATGCAGGACGTACGGCTGTGGCATATTCTGCACGGCACAGGCCTGGGGCATAGGTCGCGTGGCGACGGTCTGCTCTTCAGGCTGGGTCGAGGCCGACGTCATGCTGTCGTCAGCCTCTTGGTGGCGACGCCTTTCTCGGCGCCGCTCGAGGTACACCCGGGCATCTTGACCCAGGTGACACCGTTCCAGCTCTGTCCTCAGATCTGTTGACTGGGGGCTGGTAGAGCTGGAGTCTGCCGTCTGCTCGCCATCCAACGGTGCGCGCATCAGCGACACGACCGATTGGCCAGAGCGTCGTCCCCGCCGAGGTCGAGGGCTTGCGGCGGCGACGACGAGACGGTCTACCTCTCGGATCCACTGCCGGGTCGCGGCCTGAGGCGCGTCCCCAGCGGGCGGATTGTACAGTAGCGCTCTCGCCGCAGCTAGCGCGCCTCCACTGGGCACGCCGAGCGCTACTGGAGACTTGAAGCTGGTTGGAGCCTGCATTGCCGGGGTCGGCGCTGCCAGAGCCGGTTGCTGGCTCCCAGCTCGTACTGACACACTCCGTCCCGAGTGTGTCGACATGTACTCCCCCATGGTCGCGGTCTGCCGCAGAGGCGAGGGGGGAGAGTTTGCCGCTGAAGGAAGCTTGGTCATCTTCGTTGGCGGAAACTCGTCGCGCTAGGGGAAAAGCCCCTACCTGGCGCGCCAAATGTCAAAGTGTGCGGTCGACACTTCCCCCGGGCCTGCACTGGGCAGCCCGCGGAGGTTCTTTTTTCGGAGGGGCTAGTTCCTAGCGGAGAGCTTGCGCGGATGGAACGAGTTAGCAAGAGCTTGACACGGCGAGTTTTACGTGGTTCAGGCCGCCGGAGCATAAAACCCTACGTCCACGGCGAGCTATGGAGCTCGCTGTATTGCTTGCTGCTCAGGGCCGGAGGCCTGAGCTTGGGGGTTAGTTACAGCTTGAGAGTGTATGGCTAGCGTATGAGTTGCAAAATGCGAACCCTTGCTATCGACGCCTACCCGAGCCTTTTATAGTCCAAGACTCGGGCGGCTTACAAGGGGAGCCGGGCCCCGACAGGTGGCCCCAGGAAGATTGTCTATTATCTACCGTGTCGGTACCTGAGATATGGGGTACCCCCGCGCACAGGGTAAAATGCCTAAGGTGCTCGCCCTTCTCCGCAGGGAGAGCTCCGAAGGCGCCACGCGTCCGGCGGGGCCGGACCTCCCTCTCCTCAGAGGAGAGCTCCGGGCCCGCCACGTGGCATACAGAAGCCGGACCTCCCCCTTCGCGGGAGAGAAGTCCTAAGACACCACGCGTCCAGCGGGGCCGGACCTCCCTCTCCGCAGAGGATAGCTCCGGGCCCGCCACGTGGCGTACAGAAGCTGGACCTCCCCCTCCGCGGGGAGAGGTCCGGAGGCTCCACGTGCCCCGCAGGCCGGACCCTTCCCGCCTCAGAGAAGGGCTCCGGACCCGCCACGTGGCCAGAAGAACGGTGCCGCCTGCTCCCGAGCGGTAGGCAGCGGGCGTAAAGGCGCCCCACACCTTGCCCGTACACGGTATTTAAGGCCCGCGTCTTCCCAAGACGCAGAAATACGGAGCACGCGTCTGTCAGGTGACGTTGCGCCCAGTCGCATCACAGACTGGCGCGCGGTGTCAGAACCTGCCAGCTAATAAACGCTGCGACAAGACATCCCATGCCACCTGCGCCGTCATCAACCACTACGACTAGCGTGCGGCATGGGCAGGGCGGCAAGATGAAGATTCAGAAGCCTTCAACCAGAGGCAGCGACCGGCGTAACTACAGATACGGTAGATAATAGACAATCTTCCCGGGACCACCTGTCGGGTCCCGGCTCCCCTTGTAAGCCACCCGAGTCTTGGACTATAAAAGGCTCGGGTAGGCGTCGATAGCAGGGGTTCGCATTTTGCAACTCATACGCTAGCCATACACTCTCAAGCTGTAGCTCACCCCAAAGCTCAGGCCCCCGGCCCTGAGCAGCAAGCAATACAGCGAGCTCCATAGCTCGCCGTGGACGTAGGGTTTTACGCTCCGGCGGCCTGAACCACGTAAAACTCCCTGTGTCAAGCTCTCACTAACTCGTCCATCTGTGCAAGCTCTCCGCTAGGAACTAGCCCCTCCGAAAAAAGAACCTCCGCGGGCTGCCCAGTGCAGGCCCGGGGGAAGTGTCGACCGAACACTTCGACATTTGGCGTGCCAGGTAGGGGGCTTTTCCCCTAGCGCGAGGAGTTTCCGCCGGCGAAGATGATCGAGCTCCCTTCAGCGGCAAACTCTTCCCCCCCTGCGCCGCGGCAAACCGTGACCAGGGGAGAGTACATGATGACACACTCAGGACGGAGTGTGACAGGGCAAGCTGGGAGCCAGCAACCGGCTCTGGCAGCGCCGACCCCGGCAATGCAGGCTCCGTCCAGCGTCAGGCCTTCAGTAGCGCCGGGCGTACCCGGTGGGGGTGCGCTAGCCGCAACAAGGGCGCTACTGCGCAATCCGCCTGCTGGGGACGCGCCTCAGGCAGCGACCCAGCAGTGGATTCGCAAGGTTGACCGTCTTGTCGTCGCCGCCGCAAACCATTGACTTCGGCGGGGACGACGCTCCGACCAACCGGCTGTGTCGCTGACGCGCACGCCAACGGTTGACGGCCAGACGAGGGAATTCCAGCTCTACCAAGCTTCCGTCGACGGACCTGAGGACAGAGCTGGAATGGTGCCACTTAGGCCAAGATGCCTGAGTGTTCCTTGAGCAACGTCAAGAAAGGCGTCGCACTCAAGAGGCTAGTGACAACATGACGTCGGCCTCAACCCAAGCTGAAGGGCAGACCTTCGCTACGCGAGCTCTGCCCCAGGCATGCATCGCGCAGCATATGCCACAACCATATGCCCTGCAAACGGCGTCCCCGGTATATGGAGCGGTCTTGCCCATACCGGTGCACACTGTGCCAGCGGAGAACCAAGCGTTCACGGCACCGATACCTGCACTGGGAGCCAGCAACCGGCTCTGGCAGCGCCGACCCCGGCAATGCAGGCTCTGACCAGCGTCAGGTTTTCAGTAGCGCTGGCTGTACCTAGTGAGGGTGCGCTAGCCGCAGTGAAGAGCGCTGCTACTCAATATGCCACAGTCATATGTCCTGCGTATGGCGGCCGGGGCATGCGGTGCTAAGCGTGAACCAAGCGTTCGCGGCATCAGAACCTGCGGTGACAGAAGCAGGGTGTCGGTACCTGAGATATGGGGTACCCCCGCGCACAGGGTGAAATGCCTAAGGTGCTCGCCCTTCTCCGCAGGGAGAGCTCCGAAGGCGCCACGCATCTGGCGCGGCCGGACCTCCCTCTCCTCAGAGGAGAGCTCCGGGCCCGCCACGTGGCATACAGAAGCCGGACCTCCCCCTCCGCGGGAGAGGGGTCCGAAGACGCCACGCGTCCAGCGGGGCCGGACCTCCCTCTCCTCAGAGGTGAGCTCTGGGCCCGCCACATGGCATGCAGAAGCCGGACCTCCCCCTCCGCGGGAGAGAGGTCCGAAGGCGCCACGCGTCCAGCAGGGCCGGACCTCCCTCTCCTCAAAGAAGAGCTCTGGACCCGCCACGTGGCTGGAAGAACGGTGCTGCCTGCCCCCGAGCGGTAGGCAGCGGGCGTAAAGGCGCCCCTCACCTCGCCCGTACAAGGAATTCAAGGCCTGCGTCTTCCCAAGACGCGGAAACGCGGAGCACGCGCCTGTCAGGTGCCGTTGCGTCCAGTCGCATCACAGACTGGCACGCGGTGTCAGAACCTGCCAGGTAATAAACGCCGCGACAAGACATCCCATGCCGCCTGCGCCGTCATCAACCACTATGAATAGTGCGCGGCGTGGGTAGGGCGGCAAAATGAAGACTCAGAAGCCTTCGACCAGAGGCAACCACCGGCATAACTACAGATACGTAGATAATAGACAATCTTCCCGGGACCACCTGTCCGGTCCCGGCTTCCCTTGTAAGCTGCCCGAGCCTTGGACTATAAAAGGCTCGGGTAGGCGTCGATAGCAAGGGTTCGCATTCAGCAACTCATACGCTAGCCATACAATCTCAAGCTGTAACTCACCCCCAAGCTCAGGCCCCCGGCCCTGAGCAGCAAACAATACAGCGAGCTCCATAGCTCGCCGTGGACGTAGGGTTTTACGCTCCGGCGGCCTGAACCACGTAAAACTTCCCGTGTCAAGCTCTCACTAACTCGTCCATCCGCGCAAGCTCTCCACTAGGAACTAGCCCCTCCAAAAAAAGAACCTCCGCGGGCTGCCGAGTGCAGGCCCGGGGGAAGTGTCGATCGCACACTTCAGCCCTGGCAGCTTCCTCCCGCTCCGCGGCTGGGCCTCTCTTGCTGGCTCCAGTGAGAAAGAGGGGTCGCGGCTCTTGAAGCATGCCAACACATGCGAGGCGACCTCTAAAGCCAAGCCCGGCCCTCGGCTTCAAGCTCGCTGGCGACCACCGAGTCGAGTCTGTCCAGCTTGGCGCCGATCGACTCCAATGCAGGGATCACCTCTGCCACCTGCAATGCGGGAGTTGCGGCCCTCACCGTACTGAAACCAAGAGGGATCAGGGCGGACCCCGCCCGATCCACGAAGCCTGAGACCGCAAGGGCCTCGGAGGACCGTAGGGCTGAGAGTTCTTCCACCTCACGGCGGGCCGCCCGCAGAGCTTCCAGGTTCCTCTCAGAGAATTCCTTCTCCTAGGCCGCCAGGGAACTCTCCCGAAGGCGGAGGGTCTCGGCTAGCCGCTCCAACTCAGCGGCCCTGAAGCCGGCAGTCAACTCGCGGTCCAAGACCGCCCGACGATCATGGGAGACCTGTTCATCCCTCAAGTCAAGGTCTGCCTTCAGAATCTCCAGCTCCTCCATCCGAGCTCGGAGGTCATCCTCGCCCGCAGCCAGCTGCGCGGCGACCCTCTCTGCCTCAGCTGCCACGGAACGCTCCCGCTCCTCAACGGCGAGTTTACGGCGCTCCAACCGCTGCCGTATTTCCACAGCAGCAGAGAGGCTCTCTTTGGCCCGGGCGTGAGCCTCCAGGGCCTCCCTGTTGATCCGCCGCGACTGGGTGTCCATGCGGTCAACAGCCCGCTTCATCCGGTCTACGAGCGTTTCCCGGAAGTCGAGCAACTCCCGCCTGGAGTCGAGCTCGCTCTTAACCTTCGCGGTCGTCTCCCGCAAAAGGTTCCCCCAGGTGAGGATGCGGTCCCGTTCAACCGTATACTCCTCCCGCTCGCGCCCTAGTGCAGCCAAGACCTGCCGGACGCTCGACTCGGCGAGCGCGAAGGCGTCCGCCAGAGGCAATGGAGCAACAGAAGCTGGGGCAGTCCCCCCGACCTCCTCCATTACCTCGTCCTCGGGAAGAGCCGGTGCGCCAGCCGCCGAGACAAGACGCCGATCAGGAGAAACTGGCCCAGCAGCCCTAGCAGCCGGGCCAGCCGGGCTCTCTTCAGCTTCAGGCTCCTTGACCTGAGGAGGGGGACGAGCCGGGGAAGACGGAGCTGGAGAAGAAGCCAGGCCGCCTAGTGCAGGATCAACCTGTGCTGGCTCGGGGGCCGCGGTAACCGTCTCGGCAGGAAGAGACGGTGCCGCCGCGGAGTCCGGGCACACCGGAATAGGAGAAGTCCGCGCTGGCTTGGGGGCCGCAGCAGTCGCCCCTGGCTCCAAGCGCATCGGCACAGATTCCCCGCAAGACGGGGAAGGCCGGGAAGCGCGGACACTCCAGCGGGCTCTGAACCCCGACTTCCGAGTCGGGGTAGGATTTCCAGAGCCCGCTACCGTCTCCAACGACCGCTCCGCAGTCGCTTGGACTGGCGGAACAGGGGACGCCGCAGAGGCTTCCCCTAGCACATCAGCCCGGGGCCTCTTCAAGTCGCCACCGGAGGGAGTGTCAGGCACCCCAGATTCCCAACTTGGCACCGGCGCCGTTGCTGGAGGAAATCGGGCGCGTTTCTTCTCTGGCAGCGGGTTGGAAGCCATGGCAAGGGAGAGCCCAAAGGCAAGAAAGCAAAAGCGCAAGGGTTCAAGAAGAAGCGCAGAGAAGTACGAAGGGAAGCTACAACGTGGGTGAGACCCCCTCTAAAAAGCTTCCCGGTGCAGTTCCAAGCGATTCGGAACTCTTCGAATACCCCGCACCCGCAACCGCTTCGGTTCCTAGACCGAGTGCCGATGACGGGTGGGCCCAAGCCACTTAGCTAAAGCGGTGGGGTCATGGAGTCAGTCTCCCAAGAAGATGGGCCGGCAAGGCCCTTCGGCGGTTCCCGAATAAAGCGCCGCAACGTGCAGAAGTGGCAGCCTTGGGAACCACCGCAGTAAAAGCAATCATCAAGTGGGCGCACGCTCTCACGACCCCGCGGCCGTTCGTGCTCCAGCAGCGGTTAAGTCGGGACTCAGAGAAAGTGCGCGGATCGGAAGAGACGGAGGTCCCACCTCGGGCTCGCTATCTCCCCCGAGATGGGCCCGGGGGCCACTGTCGGTACCTGAGATATGGGGTACCCCCGCGCACAGGGTAAAATGCCTAAGGTGCTCGCCCTTCTCCGCAGGGAGAGCTCCGAAGGCACCACGCGTCTGGCGGGGCCGGACCTCCCTCTCCTCAGAAGAGAGCTCCGGGCCCGCCACGTGGCATACAGAAGCCGGACCTCCCCCTCCGCAGGAGAGAGGTCCGAAGGCGCCACGCGTCCAGCGAGGCTGGACCTCCCTCTCTTCAGAGGTGAGCTCCGGGCCCGCCACGTGGCATGCAGAAGTCGGACCTCCCCCTCCGCGGGAGAGAGGTCCGAGGGCGCCACGCGTCCAGCGGGGCCGGACCTCCCTCTCCTCAGAGAAGAGCTCCGGACCCGCCACGTGGCTGGAAGAACGGTGCTGCCTGCCCCCGAGCGGTGGGCAGCGGGCGTAAAGGCGCCCCTCACCTTGCCCGTACAAGGAATTCAAGGCCCGCGTCTTCCCAAGACGCAGAAACGCGGAGCACGCGCCTGTCAGGTACCGTTGCGTCCAGTCGCATCACAGACTGGCGCGTGGTGTCAGAACCTGACAGGCAATAAACGCTGCGACAAGACATCCCATGCCGCCTGTGCCGTCATCAACCACCACGACTAGCACACATCATGGGCAGGGCGGCAAAAGGAAGACTCAGAAGCCTTCGACCGGAGGCAACCACCGGCATAACTACAGATACGGTAGATAATAGACAATCTTCCCGGGACCACCTGTCGGGTCCCAGCTTCCCTTGTAAGCCGCCCGAGCCTTGGACTATAAAAGGCTCGGGTAGGCGTCGATAGCAAGGGTTCGCATTCTGCAACTCATACGCTAGCCATACACTCTCAAACTGTAACTCACCCCCAAGCTCAGGCCCCCGGCCCTGAGCAGCAAGCAATACAGCGAGCTCCATAGCTCGCCGTGGACGTAGGGTTTTACGCTCCGGCGGCCTGAACCACGTAAAACTTCCGGTGTCAAGCTCTCACTAACTCGTCCATTCGCGCAAGCTCTCCGCTAGGAACTAGCCCCTCCGAAAAAAGAACCTCCGCGGGCTGCCCTGTGCAGGCCCGGGGGAAGTGTCGATCGCACACTTCGACACCCTTGCAGTACATGGCTGCCATGTGCTCAGCTCCCCCTCTCTACAAATCCCCAAGCATCAAGCATATGGTTGGGGGATGTAAGTCAAATAAGACTGTGAGACAAGGGAGGGGGAACCCCCAAGGAGAATTACGTTTCCTCTACCTGTGTGCAGGACTTCCAGGTTGCGGCAACGGGGACTGCGTGAAGTAGGGGGAAAGGAGCTACCAACTACTTCGACCCAGGGCTAGAGGGGGTGGGACCCGGGGGGCCCACTTGTCCAGCAGGCCCGGAACTCTCTCCTTCCTTGAGAGGGGCTCCGGGCTCGCCACGTGGCAGACGGAAGCCGGACCTTCCCCCGCGGTGGAAGAGCTCCGAAAGCCCTGCGTGTTAAACATGGCCGGGGCTCCCGTCTCTGCAGTAAAAGCAGTCATCAAGTGAGCGCACGCTCTCACGACCCCACGGCCGTTCATGCTCCGGCAGCGGCCAATTCGGGACTTAAAGAAAGTGCGCGGATCGGAAGAGACGGAGGTCCCACCTCGGGCTCGCTATCTCCCCCAAGATGGGCCCGGGGGCCACTGTCGGTACCTGAGATATGGGGTACCCCCGCGCACAGGGTGAAATGCCTAAGGTGCTCGCCCTTCTCCGCAGGGAGAGCTCCGAAGGCGCCACGCATCTGGCGGGGCCGGACCTCCCTCTCCTCAGAGGAGAGCTCCGGGCCCGCCACGTGGCATGCAGAAGCCAGACCTCCCCCTCCGCGGGAGAGAGGTCCGAAGGCGCCACGCGTCCAGCAGGGCCGGACCTCCCTCTCCTCAGAGAAGAGCTCCGGACCCGCCACGTGGCTGGAAGAACGGTGCTGCCTGCCCCCGAGCGGTAGGCAGCGGGCGTAAAGGCGCCCCTCACCTCGCCCGTACAAGGAATTCAAGGCCCGCGTCTTCCCAAGAGGCAGAAACGCGGAGCACGCGCCTGTCAGGTGCCGTTGCGTCCAGTCGCATCACAGACTGGCGCGCGGTGTCAGAACCTGCCAGGTAATAAACGCCGCGACAAGATATCCCATGCCGCCTGCGCCGTCATCAACCACTATGACTAGTGCGCGGCGTGGGCAGGGCGGCAAAATGAAGACTCAGAAGCCTTCGACCAGAGGCAACCACCGGCATAACAACAGATACGGTAGATAATAGACAATCTTCCCGGGACCACCTGTCGGGTCCCGGCTTCCCTTGTAAGCCGCCCGAGCCTTGGACTATAAAAGGCTCGGGTAGGCGTCGATAGCAAGGGTTCGCATTCAGCAACTCATACGCTAGCCATACACTCTCAAGCTGTAACTCACCCCCAAGCTCAGGCCCCCGGCCCTGAGCAGCAAGGAATACAGCGAGCTCCATAGCTCGCCGTGGACGTTGGGTTTTACGCTCCGGCGGCCTGAACCACGTAAAACTTCCCGTGTCAAGCTCTCACTAACTCGTCCATCCGCGCAAGCTCTCCACTAGGAACTAGCCCCTCCGAAAAAAGAACCTCCGCGGGCTGCCCAGTGCAGGCCCGGGGGAAGTGTCGATCGCACACTTCGACACAGGGTGTGCGGCCCTCGCGCCCCGCCTTCGCTTCACAAAATGGCCGCGCAAGTTTCGGCCGCTCCTGCCTGAGAAGTACGACGGCAGCATCAACACGGTGGAATTCCTCCAGATGCCGGGAAATCCAGAAGCTCGCGGAGCGCTTCCGGAAGGGGAAGCAGCCCCTGACTGATGCCCCACCCTATAGTCAAAGGGAGGGCAAGCAGAAGGTCGAGGCCCGAGACGGCGACGACTGCCAGGTGGAGTTCCAGGAGCTCCAGCGCGCCGTAAAGGCAGTGCGCAGTCATGGGAGCTCCAGCTCCAGTGACGACGAGCACTGGAAGATGCCCTGTGACATCTTCGGCGGGTCCGCTGACCCCCTGTCCCGAAGCATGGCAAAGGCCTTGCGCCGAGCGGTAGCGTCGGTGGCTCCCCTTCCAAGTGCAGTACCGCACCTCAGGTGGATGGGAACCCCCATCAGCTTCGATGACACCGACTGCCCCAGGAAAATGGCTGGGGCCAGCCAACTGCCGCTCGTGGTGGCCCTTACCATCGCCAACGTGAAGATGTACCACATTTTGGTGGATGGTGGGGCTGGACTGAACCTCATCAGTCACGCAGCCTTCCAGAAGCTGCAGATCCCGATGGCCAAGCTCGCCCCATCAAGCCTATTCTCAGGGGTAGGGCCGGGACAGGTCGTTCCCTACGGCCACATCAGCCTCCCGGTGACCTTTGGGGCACCGGACAGCTACCGGACAGAGTACATTCTGTTCGACGTGGCCGAGATTGACCTCCCCTTCAATGCCATAATCGGTAGGCCAGCCCTGTACCAATTCATGGCAATAGCCCACTACGGCTACCTTGTCTTGAAGATGCCTACACCAACAGGCGTCCTCAAGATTTGTGGAGACCGTGCTGCCGCAGTATTAGCCTTGGAAAGGCTTCGGGCGCTTACAGCAACTAGAGCGCCAGCCCTCGGCAACAGAACCAAACCAGCTCCACCTAAGAGCACGCCACCGTGCCTCTGCCACCGCACCCCGCGTGCAACCCCTTGATGAGGACGACGTCCCCACAAGGCTCGTCCGAATCAGCGCCGATGCCACCCAGACCACCCGGGTAGCCGGGGGCCCGGATAGCATATAGGAAGGCGCGCTTGTTGCCCCCCTCCGGCATGAGGTCGATGTGCTGCATGACAGCCATCACCGAGGCCAGAGATCCCTAGGGAGGTGATGGAGCACTACTTAAAGGTCTTTCCCGACGTCCAGCCGTCCGACGAGACGGAGAGTCCGCCGCTCCCGGCGCTTGGCAAACCGTGTTATTATCCCGAGGGCCAGCGAGAAGCTCCGGAAGCGCATCCACTACACCAGTCTCAATAAGTCATGCCCTAAAGACCTATTTTCTCTTCCTATGATAGAGCAAATAGTAGACTCGATACCAGGCTGTGATATGCTGCGCTTCCCAAATGCTTGCTAGGGCTCCCATCAGACCCCTTTGTCTGAAGTAGTTGAGGGGCGCCCCCTACCTGCTAATCCCGGCGTAAGCCGACTCGGCATAGCTAGGGGTCCCGCGAATTTCTGGTTTTCGTGCAATGGCTTTAACCCCATACCACAGTAACCTGTTCCGCTACCAAGAAGCAAACACCAGAAGACCAGACCTCGGATCCCCGACACAACCTCCCGGAGCTCCTAGGACGACAGCGGAGCTTCCCGCAAGGTCCAAAGCAGCCTGAGGACCCCCGAGTGTCGGGCACCTGGCGATCTCCCCAGGCTAAAAGCTATCCCCCACAGCTCCACGCGGCGGGCGATGCCGCCAAATGGGCGGTGGAGCTACTGAAGTTTAGTCTAAGTTTCCTTTCCCGTCTGTCGGTACCCTCGATATGGGGTACCCCCGCGCACAGGGTAAAATGCCTAAGGTACTCGCCCTTCTCCGCAGGGAGAGCTCCGAAGGCGCCACGCGTCCGGCGGGGCCGGACCTCCCTCTCCTCAGAGGAGAGCTCCGGGCCCACCACGTGGCATACAGAAGCCGGACCTCACCCTCCGTGGGAGAGAGGTCCGAAGACGCCACGCGTCCAGCGGGGCCGGACCTCCCTCTCTGCAGAGGAGAGCTCCGGGCCCGCCACGTGGCATACAGAAGCCGGGCCTCCCCCTCCGCGGGAGAGAGGTCCGAAGGCGCCACGCGTCCAGCGGAGCCGGACCTCCCTCTCCTCAGAAGAGAGCTCCGGACCCGCAACGTGATCAGAAGAACGGTGCTGCCTGCCCCCGAGCGGTAGGCAGCGGGCATAAAGGCGCCCCACACCTTGCCCGTACAAGGTATTCAAGGCCCGCGTCTTCCCAAGACGCGGAAACGCGGAGCACGCGCCTGTCAGGTGCCGTTGCGCCCAGTCACATCACAGACTGGCGCGCGGTGTCAGAACCTGCCAGGTAATAAACGCTGCGACAAGACATCCCATGCCGCCTGCGCCATCATCAACCACTACGACTAGCGTGCGGCATGGGCAGGGCGGCAAGATGAAGACTCAGAAACCTTCGACCAGAGGCAACCACCGGCGTAACTACAGATATGGCAGATAATAGACAATCTTCCCGGGACCACCTGTCGGGTCCTGGCACCCCTTGTAAGCCGCCCGAGTCTTGGACTATAAAAGGCTCGGGTAGGCGTCGATAGCAAGGGTTCGCATTTTGCACCTCATACGCTAGCCATACACTCTCAAGCTGTAACTCACCCCCAAGCTCAGGCCCCCCGGCCCTGAGCAGCAAGCAATACAGCGAGCTCCATAGCTCGCCGTGGACGTAGGGTTTTACGCTCCGGCGGCCTGAACCACGTAAAACTCTCCGTGTCAAGCTCTCACTAACTCGTCCATCTGCGCAAGCTCTCCGCTAGGAACTAGCCCCTCCGAAAAAAGAACCTCCGCGGGGTGCTCAGTGCAGGCCCGTGGGAAGTGTCGACCGAACACTTCGACATTTGGCGCGCCTGGTAGGGGGCTTTTCCCCTAGCGCGACGAGTTTCCGCCGACGAAGATGACCAAGCTTCCTTCAGCGGCAAACTCTCCCCCTCCGTGCTCATGGCGAACCGTGACCAGGGGAGAGTACATGATGACACACTCAGGACGGAGTGTGTCAGGGCAAGCTGGGAGCCAGCAACCGGCTCTGGCAGCGCCGACCCCGGCAATGCAGGCTCCATCCAGCGTCAGGCCTTCAGTAGCGCCGGGCATACCCGGTGGGGGTGCGCTAGCCGAAGCAAGGGCACTACTGCACAATCCACCTGCTGGGGACGCGCCTCAGGCAGCGACCCAGCAGTGGATTCGCGAGGTAGACCGTCTTGTCGTCGCCGCCGCAAACCATCGACTTCGGCGGGGACGACGCTCCGACCAACCGGCTGCGTCGCTGACGCGCACGCCAACGGTTGACGGGCAGACGGTGGGTTCCAGCTCCACCAAGCTTCCGTCAATGGACCTGAGGACGGAGCTGGAACGGTGCCACATGGGCCAAGATGCCCGAGTGTTCCTCGAGCGACGTCGAGAAAAGCGTCGCACTCAAGAGGCTGGCGACAACATGACGTCGGCCTCGACCCAGCCTGGGGGGCAGACCTTCGCTACGTGAGCTCTGCCCCAGGCATACGCCGCACAGCATAAGCCACAACCATGTTCTCTGCAAGCGGCGTCCCCGGCCTATGGCGCAACCTTGCCCATACCGGGGTACACTGTGTACCTGCACTGGGAGCCAGCAACCGGCTCTGGCAGCGCCGACCCCGGCAATGCAGGCTCCAACCAGTGTCAGGTCTTCACTAGCGCTGGGCGTACCCGGCGGGGGTGCGCCAGCCGCAGCAAGAGCGCTACTGCGCAATCTGCCTGCTGGGGACGCGCCTCAGGCAGCGACCCAGCAGTGGATTCAAGAGGTAGACCGTCTTGTCGTCGCCGCCGCAAACCATCGACTTCGGCGGGGACGACGCTCCGGCCAACCGGCCGTGCCGTTGATGCGCACGCCAATGGTTGGCGAGCAGACGGTGGACTCCAGCTCCACCAGGCTTCCGTCGACGGACCTGGGGGCAGAGCCGGAGCGATGCCACTTGGGCCAAGATGCCCGAGTGTTCTTCGAGCGACGTCGAGAAAGGCGTTGCAACTAAGAGGCTGGCGACAGTATGACGTCGGCCTCGACCCAGCCTGAAGGCAGATCTTCGCCACGCGAGCTCTGCCCCAGGCATACGCCGCGCAGCATATGCCACAACCATATGCCCCGCAAACGGCGTCCCCGGTCTATGGAACAGCCTTGCCCATACCGGGGCACACTGTGCCAGCGGCGAACCAAGCGTTCGCGGCACCAATACCTGCACTGGGAGCCAGCAACTGGCTCTGGCAGCGCCGACCCCGGCAATGCAGGCTCCGACCAGTGTCAGGTCTTCAGTAGCGCTGGGCGTACCCGGCGGGGGTGCGCTAGCCGCAGCAAGAGCGCTGCTACTCAATCCGCCTTCTGGGGACGCGCCTCAGGCAGCGACCCAACAGCGGATTCGCGAGGTAGACCGTTTCGTCGTCGCCGCCACAAACCCTCAACTTCGGCGGGGACAACGCTCCGGCCAACCGGCCGTGTCGCTGATGCGCACGCCAATGGTTGGTGAGCACATGGCAGATTCCAGCTACACCAGGCTCCGGTTTTGGCCGCACCTGCCCGAAAAGTTCGACAGCAGCGTCAACCCGGAGGAGTTCCTTCAGGTCTACTCCACCGCCGTACTTGCCGCAGGAGGGGATGAGGCCGTCATGGCCAACTACTTCCCTGACGCCTTGACCGGCCCGACCCGGTCTTGGCTCATGAACCTCCCTCGGGGTTCCATAACTTCCTTGGGAGAGCTCTGCCGGCAGTTCATCGCCAACTTCGGCAGCTCCTACAACCGTCCCGGCACGGAGCTTGACCTCCAAGCCATCAAGTAACAACCTGGGGAGTCGCTGCGCTCCTTCATCCAGCGGTTCTCCCAGGTATGCAACACCATCCCGCATATTCAAAGTGCTTCTATGGTGGTGGCACTTCGACAGTGTCCAAGACGAGAAGATGCTTGAGAAGCTTGCGACCAAAGAGGTCTGCGATGCCTCTGAGCACTTCAGCCTGGCGGACAAGTGCGCCAGAGCAGCCGGTGGGCGGAGCTGGCACTCACTGCCAGCTTCCGAAGCCGGAAGACAGCCCGAAGATGGCGGAGTTCAAGCTGAGCTCCCGACCACGTCAGACAGCCAAGAGCCAAGCACTGGCTGACTTCGTGGCTGAGTGGACGCCAACGAAGGCTGACCCAGGGGGCCGCGAAGACGGTGAACCAAAGCACCGAGCTCCGGTCTTCACCGGGCCTCACTGGACGCTCTTCTTCAATGGCTCCTCGCGAAAGCAGGGGGCCGGTGCCGGCGTACTGCTTCTCATGCCATCGGGGGAGCAGTCTGGGTACATGGTGCGTTTCAATTCCAAGGCAACCAACAACTTGGCAGAGTATGAAGCACTCATATTTGGCCTAAAAGACAGTCCTGTCTTTGGGCGCTCGCTAGTTGTTGGCACAGGGCGACTCCCAGCTAGTTATCAAACAAGTTAAGGGTGAATGCCCCTGCAATGACCCACAGCTAGCTGCTTATCTGCTTCACGTGCAGATATTGGAGAAAGAATTCCTCGCCTTGGACCTGCGCCATGAACCGCGTGCTGGCACGGCCGCAGCCGACAACTTCTCAATGAAGACCTCCATCGGAGCCCCCGTGCACGAAGGAGTCTTCAAGAGGACGTTGCTGCGGTCCACAGCCCGGCCCGCCGAGCCGGGCGAAGGGGGCTGAACCGACGCCACGAAGCTAGGCAGTCCCGGCGTCCCTGGATGCCGCCAAAGGATCGTAAGAGTCGCTGAGGACTCCGTGCAACCCAGCGCTCGAGATCCAGAAGCTCAAGTAGTCCCGATGCATGGACCACGGAGGTCTGGGACTCCTTGAAGGACATCCTTCCTGATGAACGTGCATCCGCTGAATGGGTGGTGCGGACGGCTAAGTGCTACGCACTGGTATCTTTACTGGCGTGGTGCCTCGACATCCTATTGCGGTGCATAACCCAGGAGGAAGGCTGCGACTAGCTCGCAGTAGTCCAAGGAGGCGAGTGCAGGGAACGCTCATCGTCCCGCGCGTTGGTCAGATAAGCCACCCGGCATGGCTCCTACTGACCGAGAGCCACCTGGACGCCGTCAAACTGGTTAGGGATGCAATGCGTGCCAAGTCCACGCCAAGCAGACCCACACAACCGGTGCAGACGCGCACTCAGAGCCGTCGGGGGATACAGGCTCCTCCATGTCGAGGGCCAGCCGGACTTCCCAGGGCCGGGTCACGGGAACTACCCTTCCACATGGTATGCAGGGCTGAAGCCATGCTTCCCCCTGATATAGCCATGGGTGTCCCCCCGTGTCCGGTGTACGACGAAGCCACGCATGACCCGCTCTGCGTGAAGACAGGCGCTCCGACGCCACCCCAGTAAGTTCACCATGCTTACTTAGGTGTTTATTTAAATTACGCATTAATTTATATGAACACCTCCCCACGCTCTAGACAGTGTGCGTCCATTGTACACTCGGTTCCTCTTTCCTGCTCTCATGCATAGTCGATATTTGCCGTCCTGCCGAAGGAGGTAGAGCTTGGGGTACCTGCCAGAGGCACGGTGGCCTTTTGGATCTCCCTCTATAAGGGTACTGCACCGCCAGTTGGTCTCCTCAGAGAAAAGACCTACGCTAGGACGGGGGGTCAGGAGCCTTGCTTTGCCCGGTCTTGCACCGAAAGCATGCGCACTCTGCCGCCCGGCGCTACGGTCTGAGTACCAAGGGGCCGGGCGGTTACACCCTGACTGGGGCTGGGGCCAGACCTCCGGGACCAAGTGCACTGGATTACCCAAGCCCCGTATTCCGGTCTGGGACAGTAAGCCAAATGAGACTAAGGGATAGGAAAGGGGGGACCACTGAGCAGTTCCGGACCTCCGCCCCCACAGCTGGGCCGAGCTCCGAGGCCATCCCTTGCCCTCCTTTCAGAGGCAAGCGCTGATGCCGGACCTCACGCCCTTCGCTGGCCTGAGCTCCGATGACTTCCGGACTCCGCCTCCACAGCCAGGCCGAGCTCCGAGGCCAGCCCTCGCCCTCCTTTCAGAGGCGAGCGCTGACGCCGGACCTCACGCCCTTCGCTGGCCTGAGCTCCGATGACTTCCGGACTCTGCCTCCACATCCAGGCCGAGCTCCGAGGCCAGCTCTCGCCCTTCTTTCAGAGGCGAGCGCTGATGCCGGACCTCACGACCTTCGGCCTGAGTTCCTATGACTTCCGGACTCCGCCTCCACAGCCAGGCTGAGCTCCGAGGCCAGCCCTCGCCCTCCTTTCGGAGGCGAGCGCGGATGCCGGACCTCACGCCCTTCGCTGGCCTGAGCTCCGATGACTTCCGGACCTCCGCCCCCACAACCGGGCCGAGCTCCGATATCAGGCTTCACCCTCTCCTAAGAGGCTGAACATCGAAGCCGTCAAGACCCTGCCAGCACTGGGAGTACTCAAGACAAGAAAGTGCGCGGATCAGAATATACGAAGGTCCCACCTCGGGCTCGCCATCTCCCCCGAGATGGGCCCGGGGGCCACTGTCGGCCTCGATATGGGGTACCCCCGCACACAGGGTAAAATGCCTAAGGTACTCGCCCTTCTCTGCAGGGAGAGCTCCGAATGCGCCACGCGTCCGGCGGGGCCGGACCTCCCTCTCATCAGAGGAGAGCTACGGGCCCGCCATGTGGCATACAGAAGCCGGACCTCCCCCTCCGTGGGAGAGAGGTCCGAAGACGCCACGCGTCCAGCGGGGCCGGACCTCCCTCTCCGCAGAGGAGAGCTCCGGGCCCGCCACGTGGCATACAGAAGCCGGACCTCCCCCTCCGCGGGACAGAGGTCCGAAGGCGCCACGCGTCCAGCGGGGCCGGACCTCCCTCTCCTCAGAAGAGAGCTCCGGACCCGCCACGTGGCCAGAAGAACGGTGCTGCCTGCCCCCGAGCGGTAGGCAGCGGGCATAAAGGCGCCCCACACCTTGCCCGTACAAGGTATTCAAGGCCCACGTCTTCCCAAGACGCGGAAACGCGGAGCACGCGCCTGTCAGGTGCCGTTGCGCCCAGTCGCATCACAGACTGGCGCGTGGTGTCAGAACCTGCCAGGTAATAAACGCTGCGACAAGACATCCCATGCCTCCTGCGCCATCATCCACCACTACGACTAGCGTGCGGCATGGGCAGGGCGGCAAGATGAAGACTCAGAAGCCTTCGACCATAGGCAACCACCGGCGTAACTACAGATACGGCAGATAATAGACAATCTTCCCGGGACCACCTGTCGGGTCCCGGCACCCCTTGTAAGCCGCCCGAGTCTTGGACTATAAAAGGCTTGGGTAGGCGTCGATAGCAAGGGTTCGCATTTTGCAACTCATACGCTAGCCATACACTCTCAAGCTGTAACTCACCCCCAAGCTCAGCCCCCCCGGCCCTGAGCAGCAAGCAATACAGCGAGCTCCATAGCTCGCCGTGGACGTAGGGTTTTACGCTCCGGCGGCCTGAACCACGTAAAACTCTCCGTGTCAAGCTCTCACTAACTCGTCCATCGGCGCAAGCTAAACGCTAGGAACTAGCCCCTCCGAAAAAAGAACCTCCGCGGGCTGCCCAGTGCAGGCCCGGGGGAAGTGTCGACCGAACACTTCGACACCGTCATACAGACATTAACAGAGCATTAGTTCACTTTTGGCTGAAGTAGACGCACGCTCAGGGGGCCACGAAGACGATGAAACAGGACCCTGAGCCCTGACCTTCACCAGGCCTTATCAAATGATGTTCGTCGACGGCTCCTCGCGAAAGCAGGGGGCCGATGCTAGCGTACTGTTCCTCACGCCATCGGGGGAGCAGTCTGGGTATGTGGCGCGTTTCAATTCCAAGGCAGCCAACAACATAGCAAAGTATGGAGTGCTCATCCTTCTCGTTAGTCGTTGGCTCAGGGCAATCCCCAGTCTGGTTATCAACCAAGACAGCGGAGACAGACCCCCTCGCCTTGGACCTGCACCACGTACCGCGTGCTAGCAAGGCCGCAGCTGACGACCTTTCAACGAGGGCCTCCACTGCCACCAGAGCCACTGTGCCTGAAGGGGGCCTCGAGAGGACGTTGCCGTGACCCACAGCCCGGCCCGCCGAGCCGGGCGAAGGGGGCTAGACCAGCACCTCGAAGCTGGCAGTCCCGGCGGCCATGAGCGCCGCCAAGGATCATAAGCGTCACTGGGGACTCCGTGCAACCCAGCGCTCAAGATCCAGATGCTCAAGTCAGACCCGATGCATGGATCACGGAGGTCCGGGACTACTTGAAAGACAATATCCTCCCTGATGAACGTGTATCCGCTGAACGGATTGCGCGCATGGCTAAGAGACACATGGCGGTAGAGGGGGATCTCTACCGACGTGGCGCCAACCACATCCTATTGCGGTGCATAACCCAGGGGGAAGGCTGCGACTTGTTCGCTGAGATCCATGGAGGCGAATGAGGGAGTCATTCTTCCTCACGCACGCTTGTCGGTAAAGCCTTTCGGCATGGCTTCTACTAGCCGGCAACACTCCAGGATGCCGTCGAGCTGGTCGAGAGCTGCTAGGCGTGCCTGTTCCACGCCAAGCAGATCCATACACTGGCTTGGACGGTACAGATGATCCAGCCTGCATGGCCATTCGCCGTACTGGGGCTGGACATCCCGGGCCTAGGACCATTCCCCAGAACCCATGACAGGGACCCGCTCCCGAACCTTCGGAACACGGAACACCGCTGTAAGTTCTACCCCTAGAGCAACAATAGGGCAGGCCTTTCTTTTTGTAGTAATTTCCATAAAAGTCCGTGAACAGGGCTTGGAGCAACTAAGCCTCAGGGGACGTTCCAGGACTACGTTCAGCTTCGCCTGGTTCCGACCCCAAGCGCGTAGAGTCTTGCTTCCCTTGAGGTGGGTCGTGGCCTACATATGCGGCCCACCTTCCCCCGTATGGAAATTTATATGAAAAAAAACCTACCCTACGTTTCTCTTCTTTGGTACTCATTTAATTTACTTATTAAATTTTTATGATTACCCTACTAACGCGTGCTCACTATGCGTTCAACTCCCTCTTCTCATTTTCATCTTTAGTCGGAATTTGCTGCAGATACGACTAAGGAATAGAGGGGGGAGCCCCCAAGGAGAATTACTTTTTCCTTACTTGTGTGCAGGACTTCTCAGCCTCAGCTCCCCGCAGGAGTATGGTAGGCACATCCACCCAATAGAACGCACCTACCAGGGGGCCGCTACGGGATCGCGGTAGGCCAAAAACCCTAAGGTAAGATCAAAGGGCTAGCCCTAACAGGGGCGAGGTCCGAAGGCCCCACGTGTCAAGCAGGGCCGGACCTCCCACCTCTTTGAGGGGAGCTCCGGGACCGCCGCGTGGTCTACAGAAGTCGGACCTCCCCCCTCTGCGGGGAGAGGCCCGGGGCCTCCACGTGCCCTGCGAGCCCGGACCTCCTCTCAGGCGGGAGCTCCGGGCCCGCCACGTGACCAACAGGCTCGGACCCCCCTCCGATCTCGTGAGGCGGGTCCTGGAGACCTCCGGAACCCTTAGTATACAGTGGGGACCCGGACAAGGTGTCTATGCAGAGCTTCGAGATTGGTCAAGACCTCCGATTCCTTGCGGAGCTAAGGGCTCGGTCAGGAAAGGCCAAGAAGAAGACTAGGGCATGCAGACACAGAAAGAAACAGGAGTCTGTCCATACAAAGGCTCCACGAGCTGGGCTACAGACTCAACAAAAATAAAAAAGGAAGTACAGGGCCTTGTGGACACGAGGGCGGATGCCTAGGGGTCCCCGGACTCCCGATGAAACCTAGAGGCCACGAGGGCAGCTAAGTCCTCGACTTCGGCCCTGGCAGCTTCCTCCTGGTCGGCGATGGGTCCTAAACGGACCGGCCCCAGGGAAAAGGAAGGGTCTCGGCTAACGAAGCACGACAGAACGTGCATCGCAACCTCCTTCGCAAGGCCCCGATCTTCCGCTTCCAGCTCGTCGGCGATCACTGATTCGAGCCGACCTAGCTCGTCGCCGAGAGACTCAAGGGCTGGGGACGCTTCGGACACCGGCCGTGCTGGGGTCTCCACCTGCACAGGGCTAAAACCAAGAGGAGCCAAGGCGGATCCCGCCTTAGCAATGAAGCACCAGACCGCCTGGGCCTCGGCAGTCCGCAGGGACTGGAGCCTCTCTACCTCTTGGCGGGCCGCTAGCTCGCGATCCATCGCCGCCTGAAGCTCCTTGGAAGACTGCTCCTCCCTCGCGGCGACAGCCGACTCACGGAGCTCCAACTCCTCAGTCCGAGCCCTTAGCTCCTCCACCTTGGCCCTCAGCCGAGCGGTGGTCTTCTCCTCCTCGGCCGCAGCAGCGCGTTCCCGATCAGCGACGGCGTGCTCCCGACGGGCTACCTGCAGCTGCAACTCCTCCGCGGCGGTGGAACACTCCTTGGCTTTGGCTTCAGCTTTGGCCAGAGCCTCGCGGTAGGTGGCACGAACCCGCTGGGCCTCTAACTCCAAGCGGCTAATGGCCTTGTTCTGGGTGCCAAGCAGAGCACTCATGGCCTCAAGCCTTGACTGCCTTGAGTCGAGGTCCGCCCGGGCCCGCTGCTGCCAGCTGAGAAGGCGTTCCCTCTCGCCGGCCAATGCCTTCCGCTCCTGCTCAAAGGCAGATTGGAGCTGCCGGGTGCTGGTCTGGGCACGCTCCAGGGCGTCCCACACGGGCACCGGAGCAGGGGGAGCAGGAGTTGCGCCGCTGGACCCCCCGGACGAGTCCAAGACTGGCGGGAGCGCCGGCGCCTCGGCAGCTACGGGGGGGCGCTGTCCTAAGCAGGCCAGGGGGCCAGCAGGCACACCTACAGCAGCCCTCCCGGTCTCAAGACCTGGCTTCTGGGCTGGTGAAGGAGGGCGGGTAGGAGCAGATGCGGCCACTGAGGCCACTGCCCCCGTCGATTTGGGAGCTATGGGGGCCGCCGCGGTCCCCAGGTGCCGAGGCGCGGAGCCCCCGCTGGTTGAAGGCGGCCGGATAAGAGGCCCACCCCTGGCAGCCGGTCGGTCCCTGCAAAGAAGAAGAAGCCCTCAGAATAAAAGAAGAGGCAGGAGCTCTGCTCCTATAAGTCAGAAAGAATAACACTTACTGGGCGGCATGAGCGCTCCAGCGAGCTTGCAGCACTGGCCTCTGGGCTATAGCTGAACTGCCAGGACCAGCGGCTGGAACGGTCGCGGGATGGGACGCCTGGACCTCCGGCGCGCTCGCCGGCGTCGCCCCAGCAACATCCGTCCTGGGAGCCCCGCCGCTCGAGGGAGGATGGCGAGATACTTGGGCTGATTCGAACGGCTGCTGTCTGGGGAGAGGCCCGCCGGGGAGGGACACTCGGGACCTCTTCGGGTCGCCACCCGATGGACCAGCACCTCCGGGAGATGGAAGCAAAGTAGCTCCGGCACCCTGGCTTGGCACAGGCAGCACCCTCGGAGGAGACCGAGCGCGTTTTTTCTCTAGATGCCCGGGTGCCGGCTCTTTTCCTTTCCCTTTATCGGCGGCTTGGGTTCCGTCGGTTCTGGGGGAGGGTTTGGCGGCAGCGGATGCCTCATGCCCTGATCCGGGGTGCTCGGCTCCTGGAATGGTGATACCCCGGAGGGCATCCCCGACCTGATGAACGGCAATCCCAATATCATCCAGGTTCGGCATCTTCCGCAGGAGCTCCGACCTCCTCTGAGGCTCCAAGAAGAGGGGGGTGGCAGAAGGCGGAAGGGCGGGGACGCCGCTGGGAATGTAGTCACCGCTCTCCTTGCTCACCATCTCCTCCAGCTCTTCGTCGGAAGGGACAGAGCCGGGGCCTCTCTCCAGCCTGGTACAGTCCTGCTCACCGGTGTAGTACCACGCGGGGCAGCTGCGTTGCTGCAAGGGAGCAATGCGGCGTGACACAAAGTCCATCAGCACCATTAGAGACGTCAGCCCCTCGTTGGCCAAGAACCGGATCCGCTCCAAGACCGGAGTGTACTCCTGCTCCAGCTCACGGATCACCTCCCAGAAGCGGCGATCAGTGGTTGGGCTGGCGGTTGGGAGTTGTAGGCGATCGTGCTCGTCGGTCTGCACTACCACCCAGCTCTCCCTCCAGTTCTCCCACCTTGATGCGCTGAAGGGCAGGAGGTATCCGGAGACCTTGGGGTCTTTGCAGCGATGCTGGAAGTAATATGCCCCCATCTGAGTCTTTGAGCCGCGTCCTGTCGTCCGCAGCACAAAGAAGTGGCGGAAGAGTGTCACGGAGGCATGCACCCCCATGAACATCTCGCAGAAGTGGACAAAAACTGCCGCCATTGCGAAGGAGTTGGGGGAGAGATGGTGGAGCTGGAGACCGTATGTCTCCAGCAGGGTGACAAAGAAGGAAGAAATCGGCGGAATGAACCCCGCCAGAGCATAAGCGGTGAAGAAGACTGTCGGTACCTGAGATATGGGGTACCCCCGCGCACAGGGTAAAATGCCTAAGGTGCTCGCCCTTCTCCGCAGGGAGAGCTCCGAAGGCGCCACGCGTCTGGCGGGACCGGACCTCCCTCTCCTCAGAGGAGAGCTCCCGGCCCGCCACGTGGCATACAGAAGCCGGACCTCCCTTTCCGCGGGAGAGAGGTCCGAAGACGCCACGCGTCCAGCGGGGCCGGACCTCCCTCTCCTCAGAGGTGAGCTCCGGGCCCGCCACGTGGCGTGCAGAAGCCGGACCTCCCCCTCCGCGGGAGAGAGGTCCGAAGGCGCCACGCGTCCAGCGGGGCCGGACCTCCCTCTCCTCAGAGAAGAGCTCCGGACCCGCCACGTGGCTGGAAGAACGGTGCTGCCTGCCCCTGAGCGTTAGGCAGCGGGCATAAAGGTGCCCCTCACCTTGCCCGTACAAGGTATTCAAGGCCGCGTCTTCCCAAGACGCGGAAACGCGGAGCACGCGCCTGTCAGGTGCCGTTGCGTCCAGTCGCATCACAGACTGGCGCGCGGTGTCAGAACCTGCCAGGTAATAAACGCCGCGACAAGACATCCCATGCCGCCTGCACCGTCATCAACCACTATGACTAGTGCGCGGCATGGGCAGGGCGGCAAAGGGAAGACTCAGAAGCCTTCGACCAGAGGCAACCACCGGCGTAACTACAGACACGGTAGATAATAGACAATCTTCCCGGGACCACCTGTCGGGTCCCGGCTTCCCTTGTAAGCCGCCCGAGCCTTGGACTATAAAAGGCTCGGGTAGGCGTCGATAGCAGGGGTTCGCATCCTGCAACTCATACGCTAGCCATACACTCTCAAGCTGTAACTCACCCCCAAGCTCAGGCCCCCGGCCCTGAGCAGCAAGCAATACAGCGAGCTCCATAGCTCGCCGTGGACGTAGGGTTTTACGCTCCGGCGGCCTGAACCATGTAAGACTTCCCATGTCAAGCTCTCACTAACTCGTCCATCCACGCAAGCTCTCCGCTAGGAACTAGCCCCTCCGAAAAAAGAACCTCCGTGGGCTGCCCAGTGCAGGCCCGGGGGAAGTGTCGATCGCACACTTCGACATTTGGCGCGCCAGGTAGGGGCTTTTCCCCTAGCGCGACGAGTTTCCGCCGACGAAGATGACCAAGCTCCCTTCAGCGGCAAACTCTCCCCCACCGCATTCACGGTGAACCGTGACCAGCGGGGAGTACATGTCGACGCACTCAGGACGGAGTGTGTCGGCACAAGCGGGTAGCCAGCAGCCGACTCCGGCAACGCCGACTCCGGCTATGCAGGCCCCGACCAGCGTGAGGTCTTCTGCAGCGCTGAGCGTACACCATGGAGGTGCGCTAGCTGCAGCAAGAGCGCTGCTGCGCAACCCACCTGCAGGGGATGCGCCCCATTCAGCGACCCAGCAATGGGTCCGCGAGGTGGACCGCCTCGTCGTCGCCGCCGCGAACCCTCAGTTTCGGCAAGGGGCGGTGCCCGGGGCAACCGACTGTGTCGCTGACGCGCACACCCACGGTTGATGAGCTAACGGCGGATTCCAGCTCCTCCAGGCTCCTGTCGACGGACCTGCGAAGGGAACTGGAACGGTGCCACTTGGGGCAGGACGCCCGGGTGTACCTCGAGCGACGTCGAGAAAGGCGTCGCAACCATGAGGCAGGCGACAGCATGTCGTCGGCCTCGACGCAACCAGAAGGGCAGGCCTTCGCCATGCGAGCCCCGCCTCAGGCATATGCTGCGCAACATATGCCACCACCATATGCGCCGCAAGTAGCGGCCCCGGCCTACGGTGCAGCCTTGCCCATGCCGGGATACGTGGTGCCAGGTGCGAACCACCTGTTCGCAGCGCCAGTACCTGCAGCAGCAGGTGCAGGATGTGCGGCCCTTGTACCCCACCTTCGCTTCGCAAGGTGGCCGCGCAAGTTTCGCCCGCACTTGCCCGAGAAGTACGACGGAAGCGTCAACCCAGCGGAGTTCCTCCAGATCTACTCCACCTCCGTACTTGCTGCAGGAGGCGATGAGGCTGTCATGGCCAACTACTTACCCGTCGCCTTGACCGGCCCAGCCCGGTCCTGGCTCATGAATCTACCCCAGGGGTCCATAACCTCTTGGGGTGAGCTCTGCCGGCAGTTCATCGCCTACTTCGGCAGCTCCTACACCCGTCCCGGCACGGAGCTCGACCTCCACGCCGTCAAACAACAACCTGGGGAGTCGCTGCGCTCTTTCATCCCGCGGTTCTCTCAGGTGCGCAACACCATCCCACATATCCAAAGCGCCTCTGTGGTGGTGGCGTTCCGACAGGGTGTCCGGGACGAGAAAATGCTCGAGAAGCTCGCGACCAGAGAGGTCAGCGACATCTCGGAGCTCTTTAGCCTGGCGGACAAGTGCGCCAGAGCAGCCGAAGGGCGGAACTGGCACGACTGCCAACCTCCGAGTCACGAGGGCAGCCCAGGTCCGTGCTGATGCCTATGGGGGTGGCAAGAAGACCAAGAACCGGGGGAATGGGAAGATGAAGTCACCATTAACGGCCCCCGTCGCCGCAGCTGCGACAACCAGTGGAGCTCGGGGGCCGCACCCCGACAAGAGGCAGCGGCAATCACCGGTCCCAGACAGTGGCCAAGGCGGGCTATGCCCCGTGCATGGCACCTGCAACCATACAGCTGCCGAGTGCTGGGAGATCCAGAGGCTCGCAGAGCGCTTCCGCAATGGAAGACAGCAGAGGGCTGAGGCACCGCCCTACCCTCAGAAGGATGGCAAACAAAAGGCCGATGCCCCAGTCACCGCTGCCCACCAGGTGGGGTTCCAGGAGCCTCAGCGTGTCATAAAGACAGTACATGACGCTGAGGACTCCAGTTTCGACGATGACGGGCCAAGGCGTTAGCCAGCTGCGGCACGCCTCCGTGCCTCGAACATACCTCTCGGGGGCTGCCTAGGGTCCGTCAACCCCTTGAAGGCCTTGCCAGAAGGGGGGGGACGCCTTAGGTCATCCAAAGCGAGCCCGGGTCCACCTACCCCTTGAAGGCCTTAGCCAGAAGGGGATAACTCCCCGGGGGACCCCGAGAGAAGCCACGCAGGACCTGATCCAGCGTGAAGACAACAACTTCGACAAGACTCGGCTTGCAGGGAACACCCCACAACGCAAGGTCTCGGCTAATGCTCTAAGAACTACCGCCAAAGAACCAAACGCGAAGGGGGCCCGCAAGAGGGCAGCCTGGTGAAGTGGCACGCTATATTCCAAGAAGGACCCATAAGCTCTCCCCCAGCAGGGAAGGTCCCTTCCGAATCATGAAAGCTGCCGCCCCAGGTACACATGCCTTTTAACGGAGAGTGGGATCCATTCGCAAAAATCCTTGCCATGGAGCAACACTGTAAGTCCTACTTACTGAGCATCGGTAGAACAGGGTTATTCACTTCTGTAATAGACCCCATAGAACTTAGGAACAGAGCTTGGGGTAGCTAAGTCTCAAGGGACGGTACAGGACTACGTCCAGTTTAGCCTGGTTCCGACCCTAAGCGCGTAGAGTCTTGCTTCCCTTGTAGACGAGGCGGAACATTGCCCCCACGAACAGCCAGAATTCCACCTATGGGCGCGAATACAGAGACCTGTTCTACTTAGCTCCTTCTCATGCGCTCATTTAAATTATGCATTGATTTTTATGATCGCACTATCTCTGTATGTTCATCATACGTCTAGCTCCCCCTCTCCTGCGCTCATCCATAGTCGGCATTTGCTATCCTCCCGAAGGCGGCTGCGCTTGAGGCACCTGCCGATGGCCGAGTGAGTCTCTCGGGCCTCCCCCAGTCAGGTGTTGCGGTGTCAGTTGGTCACCTCCAGGAAAGGCCAGCGTTGTGCATGGGGGGTCCAGGGTGCGTATCCAGCTTAGCCGGCCCAGAGCCCAAAGCATGCGCATCCTGCTCTCCGGAGGTCCAGGGGAGTATGTCCGCTTTGCCTGGTCATGAACCCAAAGCGCGTGCACTCTGCTTCCCCAGCGCATGGCCCGATACTAGGGATCGGACGGCCGTACCCGGACCTCGGAGGGAGCCGGAGCTCCGGCGCCTCGTGCACAGAATTGCCCAAGCCCCGTATAGCGGGCCAGGACCATAAGACGGATAAGACTAGGAGACAGGAGGGGAGGACCCCCCGAGGAGAATTACGTTTCCTCTACCTGTGTGCAGGACCTTCAGGTTACGGCAACAGGGATTGCATGAAGCGGGGGGAAAGGAGCTACCAGCTACACCGGCCTGGGACTGGAAGGACCGGGACCCGCCCCTCCAGCTGGGGCGGGCCCCGGGGCCCCGCGTGTCCAGTAGGCCCGGAACTCTCTCCTTCCTTGAGGAGGGCTCCGGGCTCGCCACGTGGCAGGCAGGAACCGGACCTCCCCCCTCAGCGGGAGGGCTCCGAAAGCCCTACGTGTCCAACATGACCGGAGCTCCCGTCTCTTGAGGAGGAGCTCCGGACCCACCACGTGGCCGGCAGATTTGGAGCCCCTCATAGGGCGAGGTTCTGAGACCTCCGGGGGCCCCTAACACGGTTAGGACCCGGGGGGGTGTCTGTGCGAAGCTCCGAGATTGGAGATGACCTCTGAGTACCTTGCGGAGCTAAGGACTCAGCCAGGCAAAGCCAAGAAGGAGGGAAAAAGCATCACAGACACAAGTATCCAAGAGAGTCAAATTAAGCAAGGCTCCTTGAGCTGGACTACAGACTCGATAAAAAAAAGGGAGAAGCAAGTCCTAAGGACCTCCCGGCTCTCGCCGGAACCTTGCGGCTACAAGGGCGGCCACATCCTCGACTTCAGCCCTGGCAGCTTCCTCCCGCTCCGCGGCTGGGCCCTCTCTTGCTGGCTCCAGTGAGAAAGGGGGGTCGCGGCTCTTGAAGCATGCCAGCACATGCGAGGCGACCTCTAAAGCTAAGCCGCGGCCCTCGGCTTCAAGCTCGCTGGCGTCCACCGCGTCGAGTCTGTCCAGCTTGGCGCCGATCGACTCCAATGCAGGGATCACCTCTGCCACCTGCAATGCGGGAGTTGCGGCCCTCACCGGACTGAAACCAAGAGGGATCAGGGCGGACCCCGCTCGATCCACGAAGCTTGAGACCGCAAGGGCCTCGGAGGACCATAGGGCTGAGAGCTCCTCCACCTCGCGGCGGGCCGCCCGCAGAGCCTCCAGGTTCCTCTCGGAGAATTCCTTCTCCTTGGCCGCCAGGGAACTCTCCCGAAGGCGGAGAGTCTCGGCTAGCCGCTCCATCTCAGCGGCCCTGAAGCCGGCAGTCAACTCCCGGTCCAAGACCGCCCGGCGATCATGGGAGACCTGTTCATCCCTCAAGTCAAGGTCTGCCTTCAGAATCTCCAGCTCCTCCATCCGAGCTCGGAGGTCATCCTCGCCCGCAGCCAGCTGCGCGGCGACCCTCTCTGCCTCAGCTGCCACGGAACGCTCCCGCTCCTCAACGGCGAGTTCGCGGCGCTCCAACCGCTGCCGTATTTCCACAGCATCAAAGAGGCTCTCTTCGGCCCGGGTGTAAGCCTCCAGGGCCTCCCTGTTGATCCGCCGCGACTGGGTGTCCATGCGGTCAACAGCCCGCTTCATCCGGTCGACAAGCGTTTCCCTGAAGTCGAGCAACTCCCGCATAGAGTCGAGCTCGCTCTTAACCTTCGCGGTCCACTCCCGCAAAAGGTTCCCCCAGGTGAGGAGGCGGTCCCGTTCAACCGTATACTCCTCCCGCTCGCGCCCTAGTGCAGCCAAGACCTGCCGGACGCTCGACTCGACAAGCGCGAAGGCGTCCGCCAGAGGCAATGGAGCAAAAGAGGCTGGGGCAGTCCCTCCGACCTCCTCCATTACCTCGTCCTCAGGAAGAGCCGACGCGCCAGCCGCTGAGACGAGACGTCGATCAAGAGAAGCTGGCTCCGCGGCACTGGCAGCCAGGCCAGCCGGGCTCTTTTCAGCTTCTGGCTCCTTGACCTGAGGAGAGGGACGAGCCGGGGAAGACGGAGCTGGAGAAGAAGCCAGGCCGCCTAGTGCAGGATCAACCTGTGCTGGCTCGGGGGCCGTGGTAGCCGTCTCGGCAGGAAGAGACGGCGCCGCCACGGAGTCCGAGCACACCGGAACAGGAGAAGCCCACGCTGGCCTGGGGGCCGCAGCAGTTGCCCCTGGCTCCGAGCGCATCGGCACAGATTCCCCGCAAGACGGGGAAGGCCGGGAAGCGCGGACACTCCAGCGGGCTCTAAACCCCGACTTCCGAGCCGGGGTAGGATTTCCAGAGCCCGCTACCGTCTCCGACGACCGCTCCGCAGTCGCTTGGACTGGCGGAACAGAAGACGCCACAGAGGCTTCCCCCAGCACATCAGCCCGGGGCCTCTTCGAGTCGCCACCGGAGGGAGTGTCAGGCACCCCAGAATCCCGACATGGCGCCGGCGCCGTTGCTGGAGGGGATCGAGCGCGTTTCTTCTCTGGCAGCGGGTTGGAAGCCATGGCAAGGGAGAGCTCAAAGGCAAGAAAGCAAAAGCGCAAGAGTCCATGAAGAAATGCAGGGAAGTGCGAAGGGAAGCTACAATGTGGGTGAGACCCCCTCTAAAAAGCTTCCCGGTGCAGTTCCAAGCGATTTGGAACTCTTCGAATACCCCACACCCGCAACTGCTTCGGTTCCTAGACCGAGTGCCGATGACGGGTGGGCCCAAGCCGCTTAACTAAAGCGGTGGGGTCAAGGAGTCAGTCTCCTGAGAAGATGAGCCGGCAAGGCACTTCGGCGGTTCCCGAAGAAAGCGCCGCAACGTGCAGAAGTGGCAGCCTTGGGAACCGCCGCAGTAAAAGCAATCATCATGTGGGCGCACGCTCTCACGACCCCGCGGCCGTTCGTGCTCCGGCAGCGGTGAATTCGGGACTTAAAGGAAGAGCGCGGATCAGAAGAGACGGAGGTCCCACCTCGGGCTCGCTATCTCCCCCGAGATAGGCCCGGGGGCCACTGTCGGTACCTGAGATATGGGGTACCCCCGCGCACAGGGTAAAATGCCTAAGGTGCTCGCCCTTCTCCGCAGGGAGAGCTCCGAAGGCGCCACGCGTCTGGCGGGACCGGACCTCCCTCTCCTCAGAGGAGAGCTCCGGGCCCGCCATGTGGCATACAGAAGCCTGACCTCCCCCTCCGCGAGAGAGAGGTCCGAAGACGCCACGCGTCCAGCGGGGCCGGACCTCCCTCTCCTCAGAGGTGAGCTCCGGGCCCGCCACGTGGCGTGCAGAAGCCGGACCTCCCCCTCCGCGGGAGAGAGGTCCGAAGGCGCCACGCGTCCAGCGGGGCCGGACCTCCCTCTCCTCAGAGAAGAGCTCCGGACCCGCCACGTGGCTGGAAGAACGGTGCTGCCTGCCCCCGAGCGGTAGGCAGCGGGCGTAAAGGCGCCCCTCACCTTGCCCGTACAAGGTATTCAAGGCCGTGTCTTCCCAAGACGCGGAAACGCGGAGCACGCGCCTGTCAGGTGCCGTTGCGTCCAGTCGCATCACAGACTGGCGCGCGGTGTCAGAACCTGCCAGGTAATAAACGCCGCGACAAGATATCCCATGCCGCCTGCGCCGTCATCAACCACTATGACTAGTGCGCGGCATGGGCAGGGCGGCAAAGGGAAGACTCAGAAGCCTTCGACCAGAGGCAACCACCGGCGTAACTACAGATACGGTAGATAATAGACAATCTTCCCGGGACCACCTGTCGGGTCCCGGCTTCCCTTGTAAGCCGCCCGAGCCTTTGACTATAAAAGGCTCGGGTAGGCGTCGATAGCAGGGGTTCGCATTCTGCAACTCATACGCTAGCCATACACTCTCAAGCTGTAACTCACCCCCAAGCTCAGGCCCCCGGCCCTGAGCAGCAAGCAATACAGCGAGCTCCATAGCTCGCCGTGGACGTAGGGTTTTACGCTCCGGCGGCCTGAACCACGTAAAACTTCCCGTGTCAAGCTCTCACTAACTCGTTCATCCGCGCAAGCTCTCCGCTAGGAACTAGCCCCTCCGAAAAAAGAACCTCCGCGGGCTGCCCAGTGCAGGCCCGGGGGAAGTGTCGATCGCACACTTCGACATATCTCCCCCTTTTCCAGGACCAGGGGGAGAGATCCTCGGCGGAGCCGATGCTTCTGCTCTTCCGAGCGCCGGCCCAGCAGCCTGCGCACTGGCCTGAGCTCGGAGGAGCGAACGAGGCGCGTCGGAAGCAAGTTGGAAGCCATAGCGAAAGAAGGAGCAAGGGCAGGAGAGCCGGGGTGCAAGAGTTCAAGGGAAGTACGAGCGCAATGTGAAGGGAAGCCGCGATGCGGGTGAGATCCCCTTTTAAAACTTTCCAGGGATGGTTCGAGGTAATTTGAAAACCTCCGGAAACATCACATCGGCGACCTCGTCGGCTCCGAGACTGGGCGCCGATGAAAGCTGGGCCCAAGCCGCTTAACTAAAGCGGTGGGGTCAAGGAGTCAGTCTCCTGAGAAGATGAGCCGGCAAGGCACTTCGGCGGTTCCCGAAGAAAGCGCCGCAACGTGCAGAAGTGGCAGCCTTGGGAACCGCCACAGTAAAAGCAATCATCAAGTGAGCGCACGCTCTCACGATCCCGTGGCCGTTCGTGCTCCGGCAGCGGTGAATTCGGGACTTAAAGGAAGAGCGCGGATCAGAAGAGACGGAGGTCCCACCTCGGGCTCGCTATCTCCCCCGAGATAGGCCCGGGGGCCACTGTCGGTACCTGAGATATGGGGTACCCCCGCGCACAGGGTAAAATGCCTAAGGTGCTCGCCCTTCTCCGCAGGGAGAGCTCCGAAGGCGCCACGCGTCTGGCGGGACCGGACCTCCCTCTCCTCAGAGGAGAGCTCCGGGCCCGCCATGTGGCATACAGAAGCCTGACCTCCCCCTCCGCGAGAGAGAGGTCCGAAGACGCCACGCGTCCAGCGGGGCCGGACCTCCCTCTCCTCAGAGGTGAGCTCCGGGCGCGCCACGTGGCGTGCAGAAGCCGGACCTCCCCCTCCGCGGGAGAGAGGTCCGAAGGCGCCACGCGTCCAGCGGGGCCGGACCTCCCTCTCCTCAGAGAAGAGCTCCGGACCCGCCACGTGGCTGGAAGAACGGTGCTGCCTGCCCCCGAGCGGTAGGCAGCGGGCGTAAAGGCGCCCCTCACCTTGCCCGTACAAGGTATTCAAGGCCGTGTCTTCCCAAGACGCGGAAACGCGGAGCACGCGCCTGTCAGGTGCCGTTGCGTCCAGTCGCATCACAGACTGGCGCGCGGTGTCAGAACCTGCCAGGTAATAAACGCCGCGACAAGATATCCCATGCCGCCTGCGCCGTCATCAACCACTATGACTAGTGCGCGGCATGGGCAGGGCGGCAAAGGGAAGACTCAGAAGCCTTCGACCAGAGGCAACCACCGGCGTAACTACAGATACGGTAGATAATAGACAATCTTCCCGGGACCACCTGTCGGGTCCCGGCTTCCCTTGTAAGCCGCCCGAGCCTTTGACTATAAAAGGCTCGGGTAGGCGTCGATAGCAGGGGTTCGCATTCTGCAACTCATACGCTAGCCATACACTCTCAAGCTGTAACTCACCCCCAAGCTCAGGCCCCCGGCCCTGAGCAGCAAGCAATACAGCGAGCTCCATAGCTCGCCGTGGACGTAGGGTTTTACGCTCCGGCGGCCTGAACCACGTAAAACTTCCCGTGTCAAGCTCTCACTAACTCGTTCATCCGCGCAAGCTCTCCGCTAGGAACTAGCCCCTCCGAAAAAAGAACCTCCGCGGGCTGCCCAGTGCAGGCCCGGGGGAAGTGTCGATCGCACACTTCGACATATCTCCCCCTTTTCCAGGACCAGGGGGAGAGATCCTCGGCGGAGCCGATGCTTCTGCTCTTCCGAGCGCCGGCCCAGCAGCCTGCGCACTGGCCTGAGCTCGGAGGAGCGAACGAGGCGCGTCGGAAGCAAGTTGGAAGCCATAGCGAAAGAAGGAGCAAGGGCAGGAGAGCCGGGGTGCAAGAGTTCAAGGGAAGTACGAGCGCAATGCGAAGGGAAGCCGCGATGCGGGTGAGATCCCCTTTTAAAACTTTCCAGGGATGGTTCGAGGTAATTTGAAAACCTCCGGAAACATCACATCGGCGACCTCGTCGGCTCCGAGACTGGGCGCCGATGAAAGCTGGGCCCAAGCCGCTTAACTAAAGCGGTGGGGTCAAGGAGTCAGTCTCCTGAGAAGATGAGCCGGCAAGGCACTTCGGCGGTTCCCGAAGAAAGCGCCGCAACGTGCAGAAGTGGCAGCCTTGGGAACCGCCGCAGTAAAAGCAATCATCATGTGGGCGCACGCTCTCACGACCCCGCGGCCGTTCGTGCTCCGGCAGCGGTGAATTCGGGACTTAAAGGAAGAGCGCGGATCAGAAGAGACGGAGGTCCCACCTCGGGCTCGCTATCTCCCCCGAGATAGGCCCGGGGGCCACTGTCGGTACCTGAGATATGGGGTACCCCCGCGCACAGGGTAAAATGCCTAAGGTGCTCGCCCTTCTCCGCAGGGAGAGCTCCGAAGGCGCCACGCGTCTGGCGGGACCGGACCTCCCTCTCCTCAGAGGAGAGCTCCGGGCCCGCCATGTGGCATACAGAAGCCTGACCTCCCCCTCCGCGAGAGAGAGGTCCGAAGACGCCACGCGTCCAGCGGGGCCGGACCTCCCTCTCCTCAGAGGTGAGCTCCGGGCCCGCCACGTGGCGTGCAGAAGCCGGACCTCCCCCTCCGCGGGAGAGAGGTCCGAAGGCGCCACGCGTCCAGCGGGGCCGGACCTCCCTCTCCTCAGAGAAGAGCTCCGGACCCGCCACGTGGCTGGAAGAACGGTGCTGCCTGCCCCCGAGCGGTAGGCAGCGGGCGTAAAGGCGCCCCTCACCTTGCCCGTACAAGGTATTCAAGGCCGTGTCTTCCCAAGACGCGGAAACGCGGAGCACGCGCCTGTCAGGTGCCGTTGCGTCCAGTCGCATCACAGACTGGCGCGCGGTGTCAGAACCTGCCAGGTAATAAACGCCGCGACAAGATATCCCATGCCGCCTGCGCCGTCATCAACCACTATGACTAGTGCGCGGCATGGGCAGGGCGGCAAAGGGAAGACTCAGAAGCCTTCGACCAGAGGCAACCACCGGCGTAACTACAGATACGGTAGATAATAGACAATCTTCCCGGGACCACCTGTCGGGTCCCGGCTTCCCTTGTAAGCCGCCCGAGCCTTTGACTATAAAAAGCTCGGGTAGGCGTCGATAGCAGGGGTTCGCATTCTGCAACTCATACGCTAGCCATACACTCTCAAGCTGTAACTCACCCCCAAGCTCAGGCCCCCGGCCCTGAGCAGCAAGCAATACAGCGAGCTCCATAGCTCGCCGTGGACGTAGGGTTTTACGCTCCGGCGGCCTGAACCACGTAAAACTTCCCGTGTCAAGCTCTCACTAACTCGTTCATCCGCGCAAGCTCTCCGCTAGGAACTAGCCCCTCCGAAAAAAGAACCTCCGCGGGCTGCCCAGTGCAGGCCCGGGGGAAGTGTCGATCGCACACTTCGACATATCTCCCCCTTTTCCAGGACCAGGGGGAGAGATCCTCGGCGGAGCCGATGCTTCTGCTCTTCCGAGCGCCGGCCCAGCAGCCTGCGCACTGGCCTGAGCTCGGAGGAGCGAACGAGGCGCGTCGGAAGCAAGTTGGAAGCCATAGCGAAAGAAGGAGCAAGGGCAGGAGAGCCGGGGTGCAAGAGTTCAAGGGAAGTACGAGCGCAATGTGAAGGGAAGCCGCGATGCGGGTGAGATCCCCTTTTAAAACTTTCCAGGGATGGTTCGAGGTAATTTGAAAACCTCCGGAAACATCACATCGGCGACCTCGTCGGCTCCGAGACTGGGCGCCGATGAAAGCTGGGCCCAAGCCGCTTAACTAAAGCGGTGGGGTCAAGGAGTCAGTCTCCTGAGAAGATGAGCCGGCAAGGCACTTCGGCGGTTCCCGAAGAAAGCGCCGCAACGTGCAGAAGTGGCAGCCTTGGGAACCGCCACAGTAAAAGCAATCATCAAGTGAGCGCACGCTCTCACGATCCCGTGGCCGTTCGTGCTCCGGCAGCGGTGAATTCGGGACTTAAAGGAAGAGCGCGGATCAGAAGAGACGGAGGTCCCACCTCGGGCTCGCTATCTCCCCCGAGATAGGCCCGGGGGCCACTGTCGGTACCTGAGATATGGGGTACCCCCGCGCACAGGGTAAAATGCCTAAGGTGCTCGCCCTTCTCCGCAGGGAGAGCTCCGAAGGCGCCACGCGTCTGGCGGGACCGGACCTCCCTCTCCTCAGAGGAGAGCTCCGGGCCCGCCATGTGGCATACAGAAGCCTGACCTCCCCCTCCGCGAGAGAGAGGTCCGAAGACGCCACGCGTCCAGCGGGGCCGGACCTCCCTCTCCTCAGAGGTGAGCTCCGGGCGCGCCACGTGGCGTGCAGAAGCCGGACCTCCCCCTCCGCGGGAGAGAGGTCCGAAGGCGCCACGCGTCCAGCGGGGCCGGACCTCCCTCTCCTCAGAGAAGAGCTCCGGACCCGCCACGTGGCTGGAAGAACGGTGCTGCCTGCCCCCGAGCGGTAGGCAGCGGGCGTAAAGGCGCCCCTCACCTTGCCCGTACAAGGTATTCAAGGCCGTGTCTTCCCAAGACGCGGAAACGCGGAGCACGCGCCTGTCAGGTGCCGTTGCGTCCAGTCGCATCACAGACTGGCGCGCGGTGTCAGAACCTGCCAGGTAATAAACGCCGCGACAAGATATCCCATGCCGCCTGCGCCGTCATCAACCACTATGACTAGTGCGCGGCATGGGCAGGGCGGCAAAGGGAAGACTCAGAAGCCTTCGACCAGAGGCAACCACCGGCGTAACTACAGATACGGTAGATAATAGACAATCTTCCCGGGACCACCTGTCGGGTCCCGGCTTCCCTTGTAAGCCGCCCGAGCCTTTGACTATAAAAGGCTCGGGTAGGCGTCGATAGCAGGGGTTCGCATTCTGCAACTCATACGCTAGCCATACACTCTCAAGCTGTAACTCACCCCCAAGCTCAGGCCCCCGGCCCTGAGCAGCAAGCAATACAGCGAGCTCCATAGCTCGCCGTGGACGTAGGGTTTTACGCTCCGGCGGCCTGAACCACGTAAAACTTCCCGTGTCAAGCTCTCACTAACTCGTTCATCCGCGCAAGCTCTCCGCTAGGAACTAGCCCCTCCGAAAAAAGAACCTCCGCGGGCTGCCCAGTGCAGGCCCGGGGGAAGTGTCGATCGCACACTTCGACATATCTCCCCCTTTTCCAGGACCAGGGGGAGAGATCCTCGGCGGAGCCGATGCTTCTGCTCTTCCGAGCGCCGGCCCAGCAGCCTGCGCACTGGCCTGAGCTCGGAGGAGCGAACGAGGCGCGTCGGAAGCAAGTTGGAAGCCATAGCGAAAGAAGGAGCAAGGGCAGGAGAGCCGGGGTGCAAGAGTTCAAGGGAAGTACGAGCGCAATGCGAAGGGAAGCCGCGATGCGGGTGAGATCCCCTTTTAAAACTTTCCAGGGATGGTTCGAGGTAATTTGAAAACCTCCGGAAACATCACATCGGCGACCTCGTCGGCTCCGAGACTGGGCGCCGATGAAAGCTGGGCCCAAGCCGCTTAACTAAAGCGGTGGGGTCAAGGAGTCAGTCTCCTGAGAAGATGAGCCGGCAAGGCACTTCGGCGGTTCCCGAAGAAAGCGCCGCAACGTGCAGAAGTGGCAGCCTTGGGAACCGCCACAGTAAAAGCAATCATCAAGTGAGCGCACGCTCTCACGATCCCGTGGCCGTTCGTGCTCCGGCAGCGGTGAATTCGGGACTTAAAGGAAGAGCGCGGATCAGAAGAGACGGAGGTCCCACCTCGGGCTCGCTATCTCCCCCGAGATAGGCCCGGGGGCCACTGTCGGTACCTGAGATATGGGGTACCCCCGCGCACAGGGTAAAATGCCTAAGGTGCTCGCCATTCTCCGCAGGGAGAGCTCCGAAGGCGCCACGCGTCTGGCGGGACCGGACCTCCCTCTCCTCAGAGGAGAGCTCCGGGCCCGCCATGTGGCATACAGAAGCCTGACCTCCCCCTCCGCGAGAGAGAGGTCCGAAGACGCCACGCGTCCAGCGGGGCCGGACCTCCCTCTCCTCAGAGGTGAGCTCCGGGCCCGCCACGTGGCGTGCAGAAGCCGGACCTCCCCCTCCGCGGGAGAGAGGTCCGAAGGCGCCACGCGTCCAGCGGGGCCGGACCTCCCTCTCCTCAGAGAAGAGCTCCGGACCCGCCACGTGGCTGGAAGAACGGTGCTGCCTGCCCCCGAGCGGTAGGCAGCGGGCGTAAAGGCGCCCCTCACCTTGCCCGTACAAGGTATTCAAGGCCGTGTCTTCCCAAGACGCGGAAACGCGGAGCACGCGCCTGTCAGGTGCCGTTGCGTCCAGTCGCATCACAGACTGGCGCGCGGTGTCAGAACCTGCCAGGTAATAAACGCCGCGACAAGATATCCCATGCCGCCTGCGCCGTCATCAACCACTATGACTAGTGCGCGGCATGGGCAGGGCGGCAAAGGGAAGACTCAGAAGCCTTCGACCAGAGGCAACCACCGGCGTAACTACAGATACGGTAGATAATAGACAATCTTCCCGGGACCACCTGTCGGGTCCCGGCTTCCCTTGTAAGCCGCCCGAGCCTTTGACTATAAAAGGCTCGGGTAGGCGTCGATAGCAGGGGTTCGCATTCTGCAACTCATACGCTAGCCATACACTCTCAAGCTGTAACTCACCCCCAAGCTCAGGCCCCCGGCCCTGAGCAGCAAGCAATACAGCGAGCTCCATAGCTCGCCGTGGACGTAGGGTTTTACGCTCCGGCGGCCTGAACCACGTAAAACTTCCCGTGTCAAGCTCTCACTAACTCGTTCATCCGCGCAAGCTCTCCGCTAGGAACTAGCCCCTCCGAAAAAAGAACCTCCACGGGCTGCCCAGTGCAGGCCCGGGGGAAGTGTCGATCGCACACTTCGACATATCTCCCCCTTTTCCAGGACCAGGGGGAGAGATCCTTGGCGGAGCCGATGCTTCTGCTCTTCCGAGCGCCGGCCCAGCAGCCTGCGCACTGGCCTGAGCTCGGAGGAGCGAACGAGGCGCGTCGGAAGCAAGTTGGAAGCCATAGCGAAAGAAGGAGCAAGGGCAGGAGAGCCGGGGTGCAAGAGTTCAAGGGAAGTACGAGCGCAATGCGAAGGGAAGCCGCGATGCGGGTGAGATCCCCTTTTAAAACTTTCCAGGGATGGTTCGAGGTAATTTGAAAACCTCCAGAAACATCACATCGGCGACCTCGTCGGCTCCGAGACTGGGCGCCGATGAAAGCTGGGCCCAAGCCGCTTAACTAAAGCGGTGGGGTCAAGGAGTCAGTCTCCTGAGAAGATGAGCCGGCAAGGCACTTCGGCGGTTCCCGAAGAAAGCGCCGCAACGTGCAGAAGTGGCAGCCCTGGGAACCGCCACAGTAAAAGCAATCATCAAGTGAGCGCACGCTCTCACGATCCCGTGGCCGTTCGTGCTCCGGCAGCGGTGAATTCGGGACTTAAAGGAAGAGCGCGGATCAGAAGAGACGGAGGTCCCACCTCGGGCTCGCTATCTCCCCCGAGATAGGCCCGGGGGCCACTGTCGGTACCTGAGATATGGGGTACCCCCGCGCACAGGGTAAAATGCCTAAGGTGCTCGCCCTTCTCCGCAGGGAGAGCTCCGAAGGCGCCACGCGTCTGGCGGGACCGGACCTCCCTCTCCTCAGAGGAGAGCTCCGGGCCCGCCATGTGGCATACAGAAGCCTGACCTCCCCCTCCGCGAGAGAGAGGTCCGAAGACGCCAAGCGTCCAGCGGGGCCGGACCTCCCTCTCCTCAGAGGTGAGCTCCGGGCCCGCCACGTGGCGTGCAGAAGCCGGACCTCCCCCTCCGCGGGAGAGAGGTCCGAAGGCGCCACGCGTCCAGCGGGGCCGGACCTCCCTCTCCTCAGAGAAGAGCTCCGGACCCGCCACGTGGCTGGAAGAACGGTGCTGCCTGCCCCCGAGCGGTAGGCAGCAGGCGTAAAGGCGCCCCTCACCTTGCCCGTACAAGGTATTCAAGGCCGTGTCTTCCCAAGACGCGGAAACGCGGAGCACGCGCCTGTCAGGTGCCGTTGCGTCCAGTCGCATCACAGACTGGCGCGCGGTGTCAGAACCTGCCAGGTAATAAACGCCGCGACAAGATATCCCATGCCGCCTGCGCCGTCATCAACCACTATGACTAGTGCGCGGCATGGGCAGGGCGGCAAAGGGAAGACTCAGAATCCTTCGACCAGAGGCAACCACCGGCGTAACTACAGATACGGTAGATAATAGACAATCTTCCCGGGACCACCTGTCGGGTCCCGGCTTCCCTTGTAAGCCGCCCGAGCCTTGGACTATAAAAGGCTCGGGTAGGCGTCGATAGCAGGGGTTCGCATTCTGCAACTCATACGCTAGCCATACACTCTCAAGCTGTAACTCACCCCCAAGCTCAGGCCCCCGGCCCTGAGCAGCAAGCAATACAGCGAGCTCCATAGCTCGCCGTGGACGTAGGGTTTTACGCTCCGGCGGCCTGAACCACGTAAAACTTCCCGTGTCAAGCTCTCACTAACTCGTTCATCCGCGCAAGCTCTCCGCTAGGAACTAGCCCCTCCGAAAAAAGAACCTCCGCGGGCTGCCCAGTGCAGGCCCGGGGGAAGTGTCGATCGCACACTTCGACATATCTCCCCCTTTTCCAGGACCAGGGGGAGAGATCCTCGGCGGAGCCGATGCTTCTGCTCTTCCGAGCGCCGGCCCAGCAGCCTGCGCACTGGCCTGAGCTCGGAGGAGCGAACGAGGCGCGTCGGAAGCAAGTTGGAAGCCATAGCGAAAGAAGGAGCAAGGGCAGGAGAGCCGGGGTGCAAGAGTTCAAGGGAAGTACGAGCGCAATGCGAAGGGAAGCCACGATGCGGGTGAGATCCCCTTTTAAAACTTTCCAGGGATGGTTCGAGGTAATTTGAAAACCTCCGGAAACATCACATCGGCGACCTCGTCGGCTCCGAGACTGGGCGCCGATGAAATCTGGGCCCAAGCCGCTTAACTAAAGCGGTGGGGTCAAGGAGTCAGTCTCCTGAGAAGATGAGCCGGCAAGGCACTTCGGCGGTTCCCGAAGAAAGCGCCGCAACGTGCAGAAGTGGCAGCCTTGGGAACCGCCGCAGTAAAAGCAATCATCATGTGGGCGCACGCTCTCACGACCCCGCGGCCGTTCGTGCTCCGGCAGTGGTCAATTCGGGACTTAGAGAAAGTGCGCGGATCGGAAGAGACGGAGGTCCCACCTCGGGCTCGCTATCTCCCCCGAGATGGGCCCGGGGGCCACTGTCGGTACCTGAGATATGGGGTACCCCCGCGCACAGGGTAAAATGCCTAAGGTGCTCGCCCTTCTCCGCAGGGAGAGCTCCGAAGGCGCCACGCGTCCGGCGGGGCCGAACCTCCCTCTCCTCAGAGGAGAGCTCCGGGCCCGCCACATGGCATACAGAAGCCGGACCTCCCCCTCCGCGGGAGAGACGTCCGAATACGCCACGCGTCCAGCGGGGCCGGACCTCCCTCTCCGCAGAGGAGAGCTCCGGGCCCGCCACGTGTCATACAGAAGCTGGACCTCCCCCTCCGCGGGGAGAGGTCCGGAGGCTCCACGTGCCCTGCAGGCCGGACCCTTCCCGCCTCAGAGAAGGGCTCCGGACCCGCCACGTGGCCAGAAGAACGGTGCCGCCTGCTCCCGAGCGGTAGGCAGCGGGCATAAAGGCGCCCCACACCTTGCCCGTACAAGGTATTCAAGGCCCGCGTCTTCCCAAGACGCGGAAACGCGGAGCACGCGTCTGTCAGGTGCCGTTGCGCCCAGTCGCATCACAGACTGGCGCGCGGTGTCAGAACCTGCCAGCTAATAAACGCTGCGACAAGACATCCCATGCCGCCTGCGCCGTCATCAACCACTACGACTAGCGTGCGGCATGGGCAGGGCAGCAAGATGAAGACTCAGAAGCCTTCAACCAGAGGCAGCGACCGGCGTAACTACAGATACGGTAGATAATAGACAATCTTCCCGGGACCACCTGTCGGGTCCCGGCTCCCCTTGTAAGCCACCCGAGTCTTGGACTATAAAAGGCTCGGGTAGGCGTCGATAGCAGGGGTTCGCATTTTGCATCTCATACGCTAGCCATACACTCTCAAGCTGTAGCTCACCCCCAAGCTCAGGCCCCCGGCCCTGAGCAGCAAGCAATACAGCGAGCTCCATAGCTCGCCGCGGACGTAGGGTTTTACGCTCCGGCGGCCTGAACCACGTAAAACTCCCCGTGTAAAGCTCTCACTAACTCGTCCATCTGCGCAAGCTCTCCGCTAGGAACTAGCCCCTCCGAAAAAAGAACCTCCGCGGGCTGCCCAGTGCAGGCCCGGGGGAAGTGTCGACCGAACACTTCGACATACCGTATCTGCAGTTATGCCGGTAGTTGTCTCTGGCCGAAGGCTTCTGAGTCTTCATATTGCCGCCCTGCCCATGCCGCATGCCAGTCGTAGCGGTTGATGACGGCGCAGGCGGCATGGGTTGTCTTGTCGCGGTGTTTATTGGCTGACAGGTTCTGACACCACATGCCAGTCTGTGATGCGACTGGGCGCAACGGCACCTGACAGACGCGTGCTCCGCGTTTCCGCGACTTGGGAAGACGCAGGCCTTGAATACCTTGTACGGGCAAGGTATGGGGCGTATTTACGACCGCTGCCTATCACTCGGGGCAGGCGGCGTCGCTCTGCTGCCACGTGGCGGGCCCGGAGCCCTTCTCGGAGAAGGGAAGGGTCAGTCCCGCGGGGCACGTGGCGCCTTCGGACCTCTCTCCCGCGGAGGGGGAGGTCCGGCTTCTGCTGGCCACGTGGCGGGCCCGGAGCTCTCCTCTGAGGAGAGGGAGGTCCGGCCCCGCCGGACGCGTGGCGCCTTCGGACCTCTCCCCCGCGGAGGGGGAGGTCCGGCTTCTGTATGCCACGTGGCGGGCCCGGAGCTCTCCTCTGAGGAGAGGGAGGTCCGGCCCCGCCGGACGCGTGGCGCCTTCGGAGCTCTCCCTGCGGAGAAGGGCGAGTTCCTTAGGCATTTTACCCTGTGCGCGGGGGTACCCCATATCTCAGGTACCGACAACCGCACACTTCGACAGTGATGATTCTGTTCGGGACCCCGAACCGGCAGACAATAGACTTGATGAACTATACTGCGGATTGTTTGTTGATGGTGACAACTGGTGTAGCTTCCGGCCACTTGGTGAACTTGTCGATGGCGACATAGAGGTACCGGAATCCCCCGACGGTTCTGGGAAATGGTCCCAAGATGTCCAGCCCCCATACGGCAAATGGCCACGAGGGCGGGATCATCTGTACCGCCTGAGCCGGTGTATGGATCTGCTTGGCGTGGAACTGGCACGCCTTGCAGCTCTCGACCAGCTTGACGGCATCCTGGAGTGCTGTCGGCCAGTAGAAGCCATGCCGGAAGGCTTTACCGACAAGCGTGCGTGAGGAAGAGTGGCTTCCACATTCGCCTCCATGGATCTCAGCGAGCAAGTCGCAGCCTTCCCCCTGGGTTATGCACCGCAATAGGATGTGGTTGGCGCCACGCCGGTAGAGATCCCCCCTCTACCAGCGCGTATCTCTTAGCCATACGCACAATCCGTTCAGCGGTTGCATGTTCATCAGGGAGCATATTGTCCTTCAAGTAGTCCCGGATCTCCGTGATCCATGCATCGGGTCTGACTTGAGCTTCTGGATCTTGAGCGCTGGGTTGCACGGAGTCCCCAGTGACGCTTACGATCCTTGGCGGCATCCATGGCTGTAGGGCCGCCGGGACCGCCAGCTTCGAGGTTGTCGGTACCTGAGATATGGGGTACCCCCGCGCACAGGGTAAAATGCCTAAGGTGCTCGCCCTTCTCCGCAGGGAGAGCTCCGAAGGCGCCACGCGTCTGGCGGGACCGGACCTCCCTCTCCTCAGAGGAGAGCTCCGGGCCCGCCACGTGGCATACAGAAGCCGGACCTCCCCCTCCGCGGGAGAGAGGTCCGAAGACGCCACGCGTCCAGCGGGGCCGGACCTCCCTCTCCTCAGAGGTGAGCTCCGGGCCCGCCACGTGGCGTGCAGAAGCCGGACCTCCCCCTCCGCGGGAGAGAGGTCCGAAGGCGCCACGCGTCCAGTGGGGCCGGACCTCCCTCTCCTCAGAGAAGAGCTCCGGACCCGCCACGTGGCTGTAAGAACGGTGCTGCCTGCCCCCGAGCGGTAGGCAGCGGGCGTAAAGGCGCCCCTCACCTTGCCCGTACAAGGTATTCAAGGCCGCGTCTTCCCAAGACGCGGAAACGCGGAGCACGCGCCTGTCAGGTGCCGTTGCGTCCAGTCGCATCACAGACTGGCGCGCGGTGTCAGAACCTGCCAGGTAATAAACGCCGCGACAAGACATCCCATGCCGCCTGCGCCGTCATCAACCACTATGACTAGTGCGCGGCATGGGCAGGGCGGCAAAAGGAAGACTCAGAAGCCTTCGACCAGAGGCAACCACCGGCGTAACTACAGATACGGTAGATAATAGACAATCTTCCCGGGACCACCTGTCGGGTCCCGGCTTCCCTTGTAAGCCGCCCGAGCCTTGGACTATAAAAGGCTCGGGTAGGCGTCGATAGCAGGGGTTCGCATTCTGCAACTCATACGCTAGCCATACACTCTCAAGCTGTAACTCACCCCCAACCTCAGGCCCCCGGCCCTGAGCAGCAAGCAATACAGCGAGCTCCAAAGCTCGCCGTGGACGTAGGGTTTTACGCTCCGGCAGCCTGAACCACGTAAAACTTCCCGTGTCAAGCTCTCACTAACTCGTCCATCCGCGCAAGCTCTCCGCTAGGAACTAGCCCCTCCGAAAAAAGAACCTCCGCGGGCTGCCCAGTGCAGGCCCGGGGGAAGTGTCGATCGCACACTTCGACAGAGGTGCTGGTCAAGCCCCCTTCCCCCGCCTTGGCGGGACGGGCTGTAGGCCGCAGCAACGTCCTCTCGAAAACTCCATCGGGCGCAGGGGCTCCGGTGGAAGCCTTCGTTGAAAGGTTGTCAGCTGCGGCATTACCAGCGCGCGGTACGTGATGCAGGTCCAAGGCGAGGAATTCTTTCTCCAACATCTGCACGTGAAGCAGATATGCAGCTAGCTGTGGGTCATTGCAGGAGCATTCGCCCTTGACTTGCTTGATGACCAGTTGGGAGTCGCCCTGTGCCAACAACTGGCGAGCGCCTAAAGACAGGGCTGTCTGCAGGCCAAAGATGAGTGCTTCATACTCCGCCATGTTGTTGGTTGCCTTGAAATTGAGACGCACCATATACCCAAACTGTTCCCCCGATGGCATGAGGAGCAGTACGCCGGCACCGGCGCCCTGCTTTCGCGACGAGCCGTCGAAGAAAAGTGTCCAGTGTGGTTCGGTGAAGACCGGAGCTTGGTGCTCTGGCTCACCGCCTTCATGGCCCCCTGGGTCAGTCTTCGTTGGTGTCCACTCCGCCACAAAGTCAGCCAGTGCTTGGCTCTTGACTGCATGGCGTGGGAGGAAGTCCAGCTCAAACTCCGCCAACTCCGCCGCCCATTTAGCAACGTTGACAGTCGCATGGGGGCTGTGAAAAATTGTCTTCAGCGGATACGAGGTGACTACCGAGACCCGGTGGCCCTGGAAGTAATGGCGGAGCTTCCTGGAGGCCACGAGCACCGCATACAGCAGCTTGTGGACTTCTAGGTACCTTGTCTTGGCATCATGAAGTACTTCGCTGATGTAGTAGACAGGCCTCTGTATGGTTCGAACCCTCTCTCTTAGGCTTGGGAGGTCCTCGTCCATTGGCCCTGGCCCATTGGAGGTGAGTGGACCCACGGGGGCCTCCGGGAGCTGGGACCCGGGGGCCCTTAAGCTATCTTGATTATCCGGGAGCTCCGGGGGGTCTTGAGGGACCTCCGGGAGGTCCCAATTGGCCCCCGGGGATATATCTTGGGGGTCCGGGAGACCGTCCTGGACCTCCGGGAGGTCGACCTGGACCTCCGGGGGATCCGGGAGACCGCCTTGGCCCTGCGGGGCCACCTGGCGTCTGTCTTCTGCTACCGGAGCAGGTTGCGAAGGTGAGGGGTCTGGCCGCTCTGCGACGAGGACCATACTCTCCACTTCAGTCGTCGCCGCGATGTAGAGCAGCAGGTGCTCCCCGGGTTCAGGGGCTACCATGATATGTAGGGTCGTCAGAAGACGCTTCAACTCCTGGAAAGCCTCTTCTGCTTCGTCAGTCCAGGCAAAAGGGCCTGACTTGCGCAGGAGCTTAAAGAAAGGGAGTGCCCGCTCTGCTAGCCTTGGTATAAACTGACTCAGCGCGGCTAGACATCCCGTGAGTTTCTGAACATCCTTGACGCGGGCAGGGGGCCGCATCAAGTCGATGGCCTTGATCTTCTCTGGGTTGGCCTCAATCCCTCGGTGCGAGACAAGGAACCCTAAGAGCTTCCCAGAGGACACACCGAACACACATTTATCTGGGTTCAGCTTGGTGCGCGTAGAGCGCAACTTGTCAAAGACTAAGGCTAGGTTATCTAGCAAAGATGAACCCTGCTTGACCTTGACAACTATGTCATCGACGTACACCTCAGCTAGGTCTCTTATTAACTCCCCAAAGGTTTTGTGCATCGCTCGCACAAAGGTGAGGAGTGCATTCTTTAGGCCGTAAGGCATAGACACTGTCGGTACCTGAGATATGGGGTACCCCCGCGCACAGGGTAAAATGCCTAAGGTACTCGCCCTTCTCCGCAGGGAGAGCTCCGAAGGCGCCACGCGTCCGGCGGGGCCGGACCTCCCTCTCCTCAGAGGAGAGCTCCGGGCCCGCCATGTGGCATACAAAAGCCGGACCTCCCCCTCCGCGGGAGAGAGGTCCGAAGACGCCACGTGTCCAGCGGGGCCGGACCTCCCTCTCCTCAGAGGAGAGCTCTGGGCCCGCCACGTGGCATACAGAAGCTAGACCTCCCCCTCTACAGGGAGAGGTCCGGAGGCTCCACGTGCCCCGCAGGCAGGACCCTCCTCTCCTCAGAGAAGGGCTCCGGACCTGCCACGTGGCCAGAAGAACGGTGCTGCCTGCCCCCGAGCGGTAGGCAGCGGGCGTAAAGGCGCCCCACACCTTGCCCGTACAAGGTATTCAAGGCCCGCGTCTTCCCAAGACACGGAAACGTGGAGCACGCGTGTCAAAGTGTGCGGTCGACACTTCCCCCGGGCCTGCACTGGGCAGCCCGCGGAGGTTCTTTTTTCGGAGGGGCTAGTTCCTAGCGGAGAGCATGCGCGGATGGAACGAGTTAGCAAGAGCTTGACACGGCGAGTTTTACGTGGTTCAGGCCGCCGGAGCGTAAAACCCTACGTACACGGCGAGCTATGGAGCTCGCTGTATTGCTTGCTGCTCAGGGCCGGAGGCCTGAGCTTGGGGGTGAGTTACAGCTTGAGAGTGTATGGCTAGCGTATGAGTTGCAAAATGCGAACCCCTGCTATCGACGCCTACCCGAGTCTTTTATAGTCCAAGACTCGGGCGGCTTACAAGGGGAGCCGGGACCCGACAGGTGGTCCCGGGAAGATTGTCTATTATTTACCGTATCTGCAGTTATGCCGGTAGTTGTCTCCGGCCGAAGGCTTCTGAGTCTTCATCTTGCCGCCCTGCCCATGCCACATGCCAGTCGTAGCGGTTGATGACGGCGCAGGCGGCATGGGTTGTCTTGTCGCGGTGTTTATTGGCTGACAGGTTCTGACACCGCGCGCCAGTCTGTGATGCGACTGGGCGCAACGGCACCTTACAGACGTGTGCTCCGCGTTTCCGCGTCTTGGGAAGACGCGGGCCTTGAATACCTTGTACGGGCAAGGTATGGGGCGTATTTACGCCCGTTGCCTATCACTCGGGGCAGGCAGCATCGCTCTGCTGCCACGTGGGGGGCCCGGAGCCCTTCTCAGAGAAGAGAAGGGTCAGTCCCGTGGGGCACGTGGCGCTTTCGGACCTCTCTCCCGCGGAGGGGGAGGTCCGGCTTCTGCTGGCCACGTGGCGGGACCGGAGCTCTCCTCTGAGGAGAGGGAGGTCCGGCCCCGCCGGACGCGTGGCGCCTTCGGACCTCTCTCCCGCGGAGAAGAAGGTCCGGCTTCTGTATGCCACGTGGCGGGCCCGGAGCTCTCCTCTGAGGAGAGGGAGGTCCGGCCCCGCCGGACGCGTGGCGCCTTCGGAGCTCTCCCTTCGGAGAAGGGCGAGTTCCTTAGGCATTTTACCCTATGCGCGGGGGTACCCCATATCTCAGGTACCGACAGTGGCCCCCGAGCCCATCTCGGGGGAGATAGCGAGCCCGAGGTGGGACCTCCGTCTCTTCTGGTCCGCGCACTTTCTCTAAGTCCCGGATTGACCGCTGCCGGAGCACGAACAGCCACGGGATCGTGGGAGCGTGCGCTCACTTGATGGTTGCTTTTACTGCGGCGGTTCCCAAGACTGCCACTTCTGCACATCGCGGCGCTTTATTCGGGAACCGCCGAAGTGCCTTGCCGGCTCATCTTCTTAGGAGACTGACTCCTTGCCCCCACCGCTCCAGTTAGGCGGCTTGGGCCCACCCGTCATCGGCATTCAGTCTAGTAACCGAAGCGGTTGCCGGTGCGGGATAATCGAAGAGTTCCGAATCGCATGGAATTGCACCAGGAAGCATTTTAGAGAGGGTCTCACCCACATTGCAGCTTCCCTTCGCACTTCTCAGCGTTTCTTCTCGGACTCTTGTGCTTTTGCTATCTTGCCTTTGAGTTCTCCCTTGCCATGGCTTCCAACCCGCTGTCAGAGAAGAAACGCGCTAGATCTCCTCCAGCAACGGCGTCGGTGACATGTCGGGATTCTGGGGTGCCTGACACTCCCTCCGGTGGCGACTCGAAGAGGCCCCGGGCTGATGCGCTGGGGGAAGCCTCTGGGGCGTCCCCTGTTCCGCCAGTCCATGCGACTGCGGAGCGGCCGTCGGCGATGGTAGCGGGCTCTGGAAGTCCCACCCCAGCTCGGAAGTCGGGGTTCAGAGCCCGCTGGAGTGTCCGCGCTTCCCGGCCTTCCCCATCTTGCGGGGAATCTGTGCCGCTGCGCTCGGAGCAAGGGGCAACTGCTGCGGCCCCCAGGCCAGCGCGAACTTCTCCTGTTCCGGTGTGCCCGGACTCCGCGGCGGCGTCGTCTCTTCCTGCCTAGACGGCCACCGCGGCCCCCGAGCCAGCGCAGGTTGATCCTGCACTAGGCGGCCTGGCCTCTTCTCCAGCACCGCCTTCCCCGGCTCGTCCCTCTCCTCAGGTCAAGGAGCCAGAAGCTGAAAAGAGCCAGGCTGGCCTGGCTGCCAGAGCCGCGAAGCCAGCTTCTCCTGATCGGCGTCTCGTCTCGGCTGCTGGTGCGTCGGCTCTTCCTGAGGACGAGGTAATGGAGGAGGTCTGGGGGACTGCCCCAGCCTCTGTTGCTCCATTGCCTCTGGCGGACGCCTTCGTGCTTGCCGAGTCGAGCGTCCGGCAGGTCTTGGCTGCACTAGGTCGCGAGCGGGAGGAGTATACGGTTGAACGGGACCACCTCCTCATCTGGGGGAACCTTTTGCGGGAGAGGACCGCGAAGGTTAAGAGTGAGCTCGACTCCAGGCAGGAGTTGCTCGACTTCAGGGAAGTGCTCGTCGACCGGATGAAGCGGGCTGTCGACCGCATGGACACCCAATCGCGGCGGATCAACAGGGAGGCCCTGGAGGCACACGCCCAGGCCGAAGAGAGCCTCTCTGCTGCCGTGGAGATACGGCAGCGGTTGGAGCGCCGTGAACTCGCCGTTGAGGAACGGGAGCGTTCCATGGCAGCTGAGGCGGAGAGGGTCGCCGCGCAGCTGGCTGCGGGCGAGGATGACCTTCGAGCTCGGATGGAGGAGCTGTAGATCCTGAAAGCATACCTTGACTTGAGGGAGGAACAGGTCTCCCGTGATCGCCGGGCGGTCTTGGACCGGGAGCTGACCGCCGACTTCAAGGCCGCTGAGTTGGAGCGGCTCGCCAAGACTCTCCACCTTCGGGAGAGCTCCCTGGCGGCCAAGGAGAAGGAATTCTCCGAGAGGAACCTGGAGGCTCTGCAGGCGGCCCGCCGCGAGGTGGAGGAACTCTCAGCCTTGCGGTCCTCCGAGGCTCTTGCGGTCTCAAGCTTCATGGATCGAGCGGGGTCCGCCCTGATCCCTCTTGGCTTTAGTCCGGTGAGGGCCGCGACTCCTGCATTGAAGGTGGCGGAGGTGATCCCTGCGTTGGAGTCGATCGGCGCCAAGCTGGACAGACTCGACTCGGTGGTCACCGGCGAGCTTGAGGCCGAGGGCCGCGGCTTAGCTTTAGAGGTCGCCTCACATGTGCTGGCATGCTTCAAGAGCCGCGATCCCTCTTTTTCGCTAGAGCCAGCGAGAGAGGGCCCAGCCGCGGAGCGGGAGGAAGCTGCCAGGGCTGAAGTCAAGGATGTGGTCGCCCTCGTAGCCGCAAGGTTCCGGCGAGAGCCGGGAGGTCCTTAGGACTTGTTTCTCCCTTTTTATCGAGTCTGTAGTCCAGCTCATGGAGCCTTACTTTATTTGACTCTCTTGGATACTTGTGTCTGTGATGCTTTATCTCTCCTTCTTGGCTTTGCCTGGCTGAGTCCTTAGCTCCGCAAGGTATTCAGAGGCCATTTCCAATCTCAGAGCTTTGCACAGACACCCTCCCCGGGTCCTAACCGTTTTAAGGGCCCCGGAGGTCTCCGGATCCCGCCATATGGGGAGCTCCAGATCTGCCTGCCACGTGGCGGGTCCGGAGCTCCTTCCTAAGAGGCGGGAGCTCCGGCCATGTTGGACACGTAGGGCTTTCGGAGCCCTCCCACCGAGGGGGAGGTCCTTTTTTGGCCCACCACGTGGCGAGCCCGGAGCCCTCCCCAAGGGAGGAGAGAGTTCCGGGCCCGCTGGACACGTGGGGCCCCCGGGCCCCGCCCCTGCTGGAGGGGCAAGTCCCGGTCCTTCCAGACCCAGGCTGGAGTAGCTTGTAGCTCCTTCCCCCCCGCTTCATGCAGTCCCTGTTGCCGTAACCTGGAGGTCCTGCACACAGGCAGAGGAAACGTAATTCTCCTCGGGGGGTCCTCCCCTCCCGTCTCCTAGTCTTATCCGTCTTATGATCCTGATCCGCTATACAGGGCTTGGGCAATTCTGTGCACGAGGCGCCGGAGCTCCGGCACCCTCCGAGGTCCGGGTACGACCGTCCGATCCCTAGTACCGGGCCATGCGCTAGGGAAGCAGAGTGCACGTGCTTTGGGTTCATGACCAGGCAAAGCGGACGTACTCCCCTGGACCTCCGGAGGGCAGGATGCGCATGCTTTGGGCTCTGGGCCGGCTAAGCTGGATACGCACCCTGGACCCCCCATGCACAACGCAAGCCTTTCCTGGAGGTAACCAACTAGCACCGCAACACCTGACTGGGGGAGGCCCGAGAGACTCACTCGGCCATCGGCAGGTGCCTCAAGCGCAGCCGTCTTCGGTAGGATAGCAAATGCCGACTATGGATGAGCGCAGGAGAGGGGGAGCTAGATGTACGATGAACATACAGAGATAGTGCGATCATAAAAATTAATGCATAATTTAAATGAGCGCATGAGAGAGAGCTAAGTAGAACAGGGCTCTGTATTCGTACCCATAGGTGGAATTCTGGCTGTACAGGGAGGCAATGTTCCGCCTTGTCTTCAAGGGAAGCAAGACTCTACGCGCTTAGGGTCGGAACCAGGCTAAACTGGACGTAGTCCTGTACCGTCCCTTGAGACTTAGCTGCCCCAAGCGCTGTTCCTAAATTCTATGGGATCTATTACAGAAAGGAATAACCCTGTCCTACTGATGCTCAGGAAGTAGGACTTACAGTGTTGCTCCATGGCAAGGATTTTTGGGAACGGATCCCACTCTCGGTTGAAAGGAATGTGTACCTGGGGCGGCAGCATTCGTGATTCGGAAGGGACCTTCCCTGCTGGGGGAGAGCTTATGGGTCCTTCTTGGAATAGAGCGTGCCGCTTCACCAGGTTGCCCTCCTGCAGGCCCCCGACGTGTTTGGTTCTTTGGCGGTAGTGCTTAGAGCATTAGCCGAGACCGTGCGTTGCGGGGTGTTCGCTGCAGCCGAGTCTTGTCGATGAGGTTGTAATCTTCGCGCTGGATCAGGTCCTGCGCGGCTTCTCCTGGGGGCCCCCGGGGAGTTCTCCCTTCTGGCTAAGGCCTTCAAGGGGTAGGTAGGCCCGTGCTCGTCTTGGATGATCTAAGGCGTCTTCCCCTTCTGGCAAGGCCTTCAAGGGGTTGACAGACCTTAGGCGGCCCCCGAGAGGTATTGTCGAAGCACGGAGGCGCGCCGCAGTTGGCTAACGCCCTGGCCTGTCACCGTCGGAACTGGAGTCCTCACCGTCATGCACTGTCTTTATGACATGCTGAGGCTCCTGGAACCCCACCTGGTGGGTAGCAGTGACTGGGGCATCGACCTTCTGTTTGCCATCCCTCTGAGGGTAGGGCAGCGCTTCAGCCCTCTGCTGTCTCCCTTTGCGGAAGCGCTCTGCGAGCCTCTGGATTTCCCAGCACTCGGTAGCAGTATGGTTGCAGGTGCCATGTACGGGGCATAGCCCGCCTTGGCCACTGTCTGGACCGGTGATTGCCGCTGCCTCTTGTCGGGGCGTGGCCCCCGAGCTCCACTGGTCGTCGCAGCTGCGGCGACGGGGGCCGTGAATGGTGACTTCATCTTTCCACTCCCCCGGTTCTTGGTCTTCTTGCCACCCCCATAGGCAGCAGCACCGGACCCGGGCTGCCCTCCTGACTCGGAGGTTGGCAGAGCGTGCCAGTTCCGCCCTTCAGCCGCTCTGGCGCACTTGTCCGCCAGGCAAAATAGCTCCGAGACGTCGCGGACCTCTCTGGTCGCGAGCTTCTCAAGCATTTTCTCGTCCCGGACACCCTGTCAGAACGCCACCACCACCGAAGCGTTCTGAATACGCGGGATGGTGTTGCGTACCTGGGAGAACCGCTGGATGAAAGAACGCAGCGACTCCCCAGGTTGTTGCTTGACGGCGTGGAGGTCAAGCTCCGTGCCGGGACGGGTGTAGGAGGTGCCGAAGTTGGCGACGAACTGCCGGCAGAGCTCACCCCAGGAGGTTATGGAACCCTGAGGTAGATTCATGAGCCAAGACCGAGCTGGGCCGGTCAAGGCGACGGGGAAGTAGTTGGCCATGACAGCCTCGTCCCCTCCTGCAGCAAGTACGGCGGTGGAGTAGATCTGGAGGAACTCCGCTGGGTTGACGCTACCGTCGTACTTCTCGGGCAGGTGCGGGCGAAACGTGCATGGCCACCTTGCGAAGCGAAGGTGAGGCGCAAGGGCCGCACATCCTGCACCTGCTGCTGCAGGTACTGGCGCTGCGAACATGTGGTTCGCACCTGGCACCGCGTATCCCGGCATGGGCAAGGCTGCACCATTGGCCGGGGCCGCTACTTGCGGCGCATATAGCTGTGGCATATGCTGCGCAGCATATGACTGAGGCAGGGCTCGCGTGGCGAAGGCCTGCCCTTCTGGTTGTGTCGAGGCCGACGACATGCTGTCGCCTGCCTCATGGCTGCGACGCCTCTCTCGGCGTCGCCCAAGGTACACCCGGGCGTCCTGGCCCAAGTGGCACCGTTCCAGTTTCCTTCGCAGGTCCGTCGACAGGAGCCTGGAGGAGCTGGAATCCGCCGTTAGCCCATCAACCGTGGGTGTGCGCGTCAGCGACACAGCCCGTTGTCCTGGGCGCCGTCCTCGCCGAAACCGAGGGTTCACGGCGGCGACGATGAGGCGGTCCACCTCACGGACCCATTGCTGGGTCGCTGAAAGGGGCGCATCCCCCACAGGTGGGTTGCGCAGCAGCGCTCTTGCTGCAGCTAGCGCACCTCCGTGGTGTACGCTCTGTGCTGCAGAAGATCTCACACTTGTCTGGGCCCGCATAGCCGGAGTCGGCTGCTGGCTACCAGCTTGTGCCGACACACTCCGTCCTGAGTGTGTCGACATGTACTCCCCAGTGGTCACGGTTCACCGTGAACGCAGAGGGGGAGAGTTTGCCGCTGAAGGAAGCTTGGTCATCTTCGTCGACGGAAACTCGTCGCGCTAGGAGAAAAGCCCCCTTCCTGGCGCGCCAAATGTCGAAGTGTGCGGTCGACACTTCCCCCGGGCCTGCACTGGGCAGCCCGCAGAGGTTCTTTTTTCGGAGGGGCTAGTTCCTAGCGGAGAGCTTGCACGGATGGAACGAGTTAGCAAGAGCTTGACACGGCGAGTTTTACGTGGTTCAGGCCGCCGGAGCGTAAAACCCTACGTCCACGGCGAGCTATGGAGCTCGCTGTATTGCTTGCTGCTCAGGGCCGGAGGCCTGAGCTTGGGGGTGGGTTACAGCTTGAGAGTGTATGGCTAGCGTATGAGTTGCAAAATGCGAACCCCTGCTATCGACGCCTACCCGAGTCTTTTATAGTCCAAGACTTGGGCGGCTTACAAGGGGAGCCGGGACCCGACAGGTGGTCCCGGGAAGATTGTCTATTATTTACCGTATCTGCAGTTATGCCGGTAGTTGTCTCCGGCCGAAGGCTTCTGAGTCTTCATCTTGCCGCCCTGCCCATGCCGCATGCCAGTTGTAGCGGTTGATGACGGCGCAGGCGGCATGGGTTGTCTTGTCGCGGTGTTTATTGGCTGACAGGTTCTGACACCGCGCGCCAGTCTGTGATGTGACTGGGCGCAACGGCACCTGACAGACGCGTGCTCCGCGTTTCTGCGTCTTTGGAAGACGCAGGCCTTGAATACCTTGTACGGGCAAGGTATGGGGCGTATTTACGCCCGCTGCCTATCACTCGGGGCAGGCAGCGTCGCTCTGCTGCCACGTGGCGGGCCCGGAGCCCTTCTCAGAGAAGAGAAGGGTCAGTCCCGAGGGGCACGTGGCGCCTTCGGACCTCTCTCCCGCGGAGGGGGAGGTCCGGCTTCTGCTGGCCACGTGGCGGGCCCGGAGCTCTCCTCTGAGGAGAGGGAGGTCCGGCCCCGCCGGACGCGTGGCGCCTTCGGACCTCTCTCCCGCGGAGGGGGAGGTCCGGCTTCTGTATGCCACGTGGCGGGCCCGGAGCTCTCCTCTGAGGAGAGGGAGGTTAGGCCCCGCCGGACGCGTGGCGCCTTCGGAGCTCTCCCTGCGGAGAAGGGCGAGTTCCTTAGGCATTTTACCCTGTGCGCGGGGGTACCCCATATCTCTGGTACCGACAACGCGTCTGTCAGGTGCCGTTGCGCCCAGTCGCATCACAAACTGGCGCGCGGTGTCAGAACCTGCCAGCCACTAAATGCCACGACAAGACATCCCATGCCGCCTGCGCCGTCATCAACCACTACGACTAGCATGAGGCATGGGCAGGGCGGCAAGATGAAGACTCAGAAGCCTTCGACCAGAGGCAACTACCGGCATAACTGCAGATACGGTAGATAATAGACAATCTTCCCGGGACCACCTGTCGGGTCCCGGCTCCCCCTGTAAGCCGCCCGAGTCTTGGACTATAAAAGGCTCGGGTAGGCGTCGATAGCAAGGGTTCGCATTTTGCAACTCATACGCTAGCCATACACTCTCAAGCTGTAACTCTCCCCCGAGCTCAGGCCTCCGGTCCTGAGCAGCAAGCAATACAGCGAGCCCCATAGCTCGCCGTGGACGTAGGGTTTTACGCTCCGGCGGCCTGAACCACGTAAAACTCGCCGTGTCAAGCTCTTACTAACTCGTTCCATCTGCGCAAGCTCTCCGCTAGGAACTAGCCCCACCGAAAAAAGAACCTCCGCGGGCTGCCCAGTGCAGGCCCGGGGGAAGTGTCGACCGAACACTTCGACATTTGGCGTGCCAGGTAGGGGGCTTTTCCCCTAGCGCGACGAGTTTCCGCCGACGAAGATGACCAAGCTTCCTTCAGCGGCAAACTCTCCCCCCTCGCCTCTGCGGCAGACCGCGACCAGGGGGGAGTACATGTCGACCCACTCGGGACGGAGTGTGTCGGTACGAGCTGGGAGCCAGCAACCGGCTCTGGCAGCGCCGACCCCGGCAATGCAGGCTCCAACCAGCTTCAAGTCTCCAGTAGCGCTCGGCGTGCCCAGTGGGGGTGCGTTAGCTGCGGCGAGAGCGCTACTGTACAATCCGCCCGCGGGGGACGCGCCTCAGGCAGCGACCCGGCAGTGGATCCGAGAGGTAGACCGTCTCGTTGTCGCCGCCGCAAGCCCTCGACCTCGGCAGGGACAACGCTCTGGCCAATCGGTTGCGTCGCTGATGCGCGCACCATTGAATGGCGAGCAGACGGCAGACTCCAGCTCTACCAGCCCCCAGTCAACAGATCTGAGGACAGAGCTGGAACGGTGTCACCTGGGTCAAAATGCCCGGGTATACCTCGAGCGGCGCCGAGAAAGGCGTCGCCACCAAGAGGCTGACGACAGCATGACATCGGCGTCGACCCAGCCAGAAGAGCAGACCATCGCCACACGATCTCTGCCCCAGGCCTGTGCCGTGCAGAATATGCCACAGTCGTATGTCCTGCATATGGCGCCCCCGGCCTATGGTGCAGCCTTGCCCATGCCGGGGCATGCGGTGCTCAGTGCGAACCAACCGTTCGTGGCATCAGAACCTGCGGCGACAGAAGCAGGGTGTGTGGCCCTCGCGCCCCACCTTCGCTTCGCGAAATGGCCGTGCAAGTTTCGGCCGCTCCTGCCCGAGAAGTACGACGGCAGTGTCAACCCAGCGGAGTTCCTCCTGATCTACTCCACCGACGTACTTGCCGCAGGAGGGGAAGAGGCTGTCATGGCCAACTACTTCCCTGTCGCCTTGACCGGCCCAGCTCGGTCTTGGCTCATGAATCTACCTCAGGGGTCCATAACCTCCTGGGGAGAGCTCTGCCGGCAGTTCATAGCCAACTTCGGCAGTTCCTACACCCGGCCTGGCACGGAGCTCGACCTCCACGCCATCCAACAACAACCTGGGGAGTCGCTGCGCTCTTTCATCCAGCGGTTCTCCCAGCTGCGGAACACCATCCCACACATTCAAAATGCTTCTGTGGTGGTGGCGTTCCGACAAGGCGTCCGAGACAAGAAGATGCTTGAGAAACTCGCGACCAGGGAGGTCCGCGATGCCTCCGAGCTCTTCAGCCTGGCGGACAAGTGCGCCAGAGCAGCCGAGGGACGGAACTGGCATTCACAGCCATCCTCCGAGTCAGGAGGGCTGCCCGGATCTGGTCCTACTCCATATGGAGGCAGCAGGAAGACCAAGAGCCGGGGCAGAAGCAAGATAAGACCGCCAGCCGTGACCCAAGTCGTCACTGCGGCGACGCTCAGTGGGACTCGGGGGCCGCGCCCTGACAAGAGGCAGCGAAAGTCACCGACCCCGGAAGATAGCCAGGACAACATGTGCCCCGTGCACGGCAGCTGTCGCCACACTACTGCCGAGTGCCGGGAGATCCGAAGGTTCGCAGAACGCTTCCGCAAGGGGAAGCGGCAGCGGGCTGATGCCCTGCCATTCCGTCCAAAGGAAGATGAGCAGGGGGTGGATGTTCCAGACAACATCGACCACCCAGAGGAGATCCAGGAGTCTCAGCGTGTCGTGAAGGCGGCATGCAATTGTGAGGACTCCGGCTCCAGCGACGACGAGCGTCGGAAGAAGCTCTATGTCTGTCGGTACCTGAGATATGGGGTACCCCCGTGCACAGGGTAAAATGCCTAAGGTGCTCGCCCTTCTCCGCAGGGAGAGCTCCGAAGGCGCCACGCGTCTGGCGGGGCCGGACCTCCCTCTCCTCAGAGGAGAGCTCCGGGCCCGCCACATGGCATACAGAAGCTGGACCTCCCCCTCCGCGGGAGAGAGGTCCGAAGACACCACGCGTCCAGCGAGGCCGGACCTCCCTCTCCTCAGAGGTGAGCTCCGGGCCCGCCACGTGGCATGCAGAAGTCGGACCTCCCCCTCCGCGGGAGAGAGGTCCGAAGACGCCACGCGTCCAGCGGGGCCGGACCTCCCTCTCCTCAGAGAAGAGCTCCGGACCCGCCACGTGGCTGGAAGAACGGTGCTGCCTGCCCCCGAGCGGTAGGCAGCGGGCGTAAAGGCGCCCCTCACCTTTCCCGTACAAGGAATTCAAGGCCCGTGTCTTCCCAAGACGCGGAAACGTGGAGCACGCGCCTGTCAGGTGCCGTTGCGTCCAGTCGCATCACAGACTGGCGCGTGGTGTCAGAACCTGACAGGTAATAAACGCCGCGACAAGACATCCCATGCCGCCTGCGCCGTCATCAACCACCACGACTAGCGCACGGCATGGGCAGGGCGGCAAAGGGAAGACTCAGAAGCCTTCGACCGGAGGCAACCACTGGCATAACTACAGATACGATAGATAATAGACAATCTCCCCGGGACCACCTGTCGGGTCCCGGCTTCCCTTGTAAGCCGCCCGAGCCTTGGACTATAAAAGGCTCGGGTAGGCGTCGATAGCAGGGGTTCGCATTCTGCAACTCATACGCTAGCCATACACTCTCAAGCTGTAACGCACCCCCAAGCTCAGGCCCCCGGCCCCGAGCAGCAAGCAATACAGCGAGCTCCATAGCTCGCCGTGGACGTAGGGTTTTACACTCCGGCGGCCTGAACCACGTAAAACTTCCCGTGTCAAGCTCTCACTAACTCGTCCATTCGCGCAAGCTCTCCGCTAGGAACTAGCCCCTCCGAAAAAAGAACCTCCGCGGGCTGCCCAGTGCAGGCCCGGGGGAAGTGTCGATCGCACACTTCGACATTTGGCGCGCCAGGTAGGGGGGCTTTTCCCCTAGCGCGACGAGTTTCCGCCAACGAAGATGACCAAGCTCCCTTCAGCGGCAAGCTCTCCTCCTCCGCATCCACGGCGATCCGTGACCAGCGGAGAGTACATGTCGACGCACTCAGGACGGAGTGTGTCGGCACAAGCGGGTAGCCAGCAGCCGACTCCGGCAACGCCGACCCCGGCAATGCAGGCTCCAACCAGCGTCATATCTCCAGTAGCGCTGAGAGTACCCGGAAGGGGTGCGCTAGCTGCAGCAAGAGCGCTACTGCACAATCCGCCCGCTGGAGACGCGCCTCAGGCAGCGACCCAGCAGTGGATTCTCGAGGTAAACCGTCTTGCCGTCGCCGTCGCAAACCATTGACTTCGGCGGGGATGACGCTCGGACCAACCAGCTGCGTCGCTGACGCGCACGCCAACGGTTGACGGCCAGACGGGGAAGTTCCAGCTCCACTAGGCTTCCGTCGACGGACCTGAGGACAGAACTGGAACGGTGTCGCTTAGGCCAAGATGCCCGAGTGTTCCTCGAGCAACGTCAAGAAGGGCGTCGCACTCAAGAGGCTGGCGACAATATGACGTCGGCCTCGACCCAGCCTGAAGGGCAGATCTTCGCTACGCGGGCTCTGCCCCAGGCATACGTCGCGCAGTATATGTCACAACCATATGCCCTGCGAACGGCGCCCCCGGTCTATAGAGCGGCCTTGCCCATACCGGGGCATACTGTGCCAGCGGAGGACCAGGCGTTCGCGGCGCCGATACCTGCACTGGGAGCCAGCAACCGGCTCTGGCAGCGCCGACCCCGGCAATGCAGGCTCCGACCAGTGTCAGGTTTTCAGTAGCGCTGGGTGTACCTAGTGAGGGTGCGCTAGCTGCAGCGAAGAGCGCTGCTACTCAGTATGCCACAGTCGTATGTCCTATGTATGGCCGCCGGAAGCATGCGGTGCTCGGTGCAAACCAAGCATTCGCGGCATCAGAACCTGCGGCAACAGAAGCGGGGTGTGCGGCCCTCGCGCCCCGCCTTCGCTTCACAAAATGGCCGTGCAAGTTTCGGCCACTCTCGCCTGAGAAGTACGACAGCAGCATCAACCCGGCGGAATTCCCCCAGAGGCCGGGAAATCCAGAAGCTCGCGGGGTGCTTCCGGAAGGGGAAGCAGCCCCTAGCTGATGCCCCATCCTATAGTAAGGGAGGGCAACCAGAAGGTCGAGGCCCGAGACGGCGATGACCGCCAGATGGATTTCCAGGAGCTCCGTCGCGCCGCAAGGGCAGCGCGCAATCATGGAAGCTCCATCTCCAGTGATGACGAGCACTGGAAGATGCCCTGTGACATCTTCGGCGGGTCCGCTGACCCCCCTGTCCAGAAGCATGGCTAAGGCCTTGCGACGAGCGGTAGCGTCGGTGGCTCCCCTCCCAGGTGCAGTACCGCGCCTCAGGTGGATGGGAACCCCCATCAGCTCCAATGACACTGACTGCCCCAGGAACATGGCTGGGGCCGGCCAACTACCGCTCATGGTGGCCCTTACCGTCGCCAGCGTGAAGATGTACCACGTCTTGGTGGATGGTGGGGCTGGACTGAACCTCATCAGTCACGCAGCCTTCCAGAAGCTGCAGATCCCGATGGCCAAGCTCGCTCCATCGAGCCCGCTCTCAGGGGTAGGGCCGGGACAGGTCGTTTCCTACGGCCGCATCAGCCTCCCGGTGACCTTTGGGGCACCGGGCAGCTACCGGACGGAGTACATTCTGGTCGACGTGGCCGAGACTGACCCCCCCCCCCCTTCAATGCCATAATCGGTAGGCCAGCCCCGTACCGATTCATGGCAATGGCCCACTACGGCTACCTTGTCTTGAAGATGCCTACACCAACAGGCGTCCCCAAGGTTGTGGAGACCGTGTTGCCGCAGTATTAGCCTTGGAAAGGCTTCGGGCGCTTACAGCAACTAGAGCGCCAGCCCTCAGCGGTACAAGACCAAACCAGCTCCACCCAAGTGCACGTCACCGTGCCTCTACCGCCGCACCCTGCGTGCAACCCCTTGATGAGGATGACATCCCCACAAGGCTCATCCGAATCAGCGCCGGTGCCGCCCAGACCACCCGGGTAGCCGGGGGCCAGGGTAGCATATAGGAAGGCGCGCTCGTTGCCCCCCTCCGACATGAGGTCGATGTGCTGCATGACAGCCATCACCGAGGCCAGAGATCCCCAGGGAGGTGATTGAGCATTACTTAAAGATCTTTCTCGACGTCCGGCCGTCTGACGAGACGGAGGGTCCGCCGCTCCCGGTGCTTGGCAAACTGTGTTATCCCGAGGGCCGGCGAGAAGCTCCGGAAGCGCATCCACTGCACCAATCTCAATAAGGCATGTCCTAAAGACCTATGTTCTCTTTGACTGATAGAGCAAGTAGTAGACTCGATACCAGGCTGTGATATGCTGCGCTTCCCAAATGCTTGCTAGGGCTCCCATCAGACCCCTGTGTCTGAAGTAGTTGAGACTCGGCATAGCTAGGGGTCCCGCGAATTTCTGGTTTTCGCGCAATGGCTTTAACCCCATACCACAGTAACCTGTTCCTCTACCAAGAAGCAAGCGCCAGAAGACCAGACCTCGGATCCCTGACACAACCTCCCGGAGCCCCCAGGACGACAGCGGAGCTTCCCGTGAGGTCCAAAGCAGCCTGAGGACCCCCGAGTGCCGGGCACCCGGCGATCTCCCCAGGCTAAAAGCTATCACTCGCAGCTCCATGCGACGCGCAATGCCACCGAATGGGCGGCGGAGCTACTGAAGCTTGATCTAGGTTCCCTTTCCCGTCATACAGACATTAACCGAGCATTAGTTCACTTGTGGCTGAAGTAGACGCACGCTCAGGGGGCCATGAAGACGATGAAACAGGACCCTGAGCCCTGACCTTCATCAGGACTCATCAAATGATGTTCGCCCACGGCTCCCCGCGAAAGCAGGGGGCCGATGCTAGCGTACTGTTCCTCATGCCATCGGGGGAGCAGTCTGGGTATGTGGCGCGTCTCAATTCCAAGGCAGCCAACACCATAGCAGAGTATGGAGTGCTCATCCTTCTCGCTAGTCGTTGGCTCAGGGCAATCCCCAGTCTGGTTATCAACCAAGGCGGCGGAGACAAACCCCCTCGCCTTGGACCTGCACCACGTACCGTGCGCTAGCAAGGCCGCAGCTGACGACCTTTCAACGAGGGCCCCCACTGCCACCGGAGCCACTGTGCCTGAAGGGGGTCTCGAGAGGACGTTGCCGCGACCCACAGCCCGGCCCACCGAGCCGGGTGAAGGGGGCTAGACCAGAACCTCGAAGCTGGCGGTCCCGGCGGCCATGAGCACCGCCAAGGATCATAAGCGTCACTGGGGACTCTGTGCAACCCAGCGCTCAAGATCCAGATGCTCAAGTCAGACCCGATGCATGGATCACGGAGGTCCGGGACTACTTGAAAGACAATATCCTCCCTGATGAACGTGTATCCGCTGAACGGATTGCGCGTATGGCTAAGAGACACATGGCGGTAGAGGGGGATCTCTACCAACGTGGCGCCAACCACATCCTATTGCGGTGCACAACCCAGGGGGAAGGCTGCGACTTGTTCGCTGAGATCCATGGAGGTGAATGTGGGAGTCATTCTTCCTCACGCACGCTTGTCGGTAAAGCCTTTCGGCATGGCTTCTACTAGCCGGCAACACTCCAGGATGCCGTCGAGCTGGTCGAGAGCTGCTAGGCATGCCTGTTCCATGCCAAGCAGATCCATACACCGGCTTGGACGGTACGGGTGATCCAGCCCGCATGGCCATTTGCCGTACTAGGGCTGGACATCCCGGGCCTGGGACCATTCCCCAGAACCGAAGACAGGGACCCGCTCCCGAACCTTCGGAACACGGAACACCGCTGTAAGTTCTACCCCTAGAGCAACAATCAGGCAGGCCCTTCTTTTCATAGTAATTTCCATAAAAGTCCATGAACCGGGCTTGGAGCAACTAAGCCTCAGGGGACGGTCCAGGACTATGTTCAGCTTCGCCTGGTTCTGACCCCAAGCGCGTAGAGTCTTGCTTCCCTTGAGGTGGGTCATGGCCTACATATGCGGCCCTCCTTCCCCCGTATGGAAATTTATATGAAAAGAAGCCCACCCTACGTTGCTCTTCTTTGGTACTCATTTAATTTACTTATTAAATTTCTATGATTACCCTACTAACGCGTGCTCACTATGCGTTCGACTCCCTCTTCTCATTTTCATCTTTAGTCGGAATTTGCTGCAGATATGACTAAGGAATAGAGGGGGGAGCCCCCAAGGAGAATTACTTTTTCCTTATGTGCAGGGTTTCTCAGCCTCAGCTCCCCGCAGGAGTATGGTAGGCGCATCCACCCAATAGAACGCACCTACCAGGGGGCCGCTACGGGATCGCGGTAGGCCAAAAAACCTAAGATAAGATCAAAGGGCTAGCCCTCACAGGGGTAGGGTCCGGAGACCCCACGTGTCCGGCAGGGCCGGACCTCCCACCTCTTCGAGGGGAGCTCCGGGACCGCCGCGTGGTCTACGGAAGTCGGACCTCCCCCCCTCCCTCTGCGGGGAGAGGCCCGGGGCCTCCACGTGCCTTGCGAGCCCGGACCTCCTCCCAGGCAGGAGCTCCAGGCTCGGACCCCCCTCCGATCTCGTGAGGCGGGTCCTGGAGACCTCCGGAACCCTTGGTATACAGTGGGGACCCGGACAAGGTGTCTATGCAGAGCTTCGAGATTGGTCAAGGCCTCCGAGCCCTTGCGGAGCTAAGGGCTCGGTCAGGAAAGGCCAAGAAGAAGACTAGGGCATGCAGACACAGAAAGAAACAGGAGTCTGTCCATACAAAGGCTCCACGAGCTGGGCTACAGACTCAACAAAAATAAAGAAAGGAAGTACAGGGCCTTGTGGACACAAGGGCGGGTGCCTAGGAGTCTCCGGACTCCCGATGAAACCTAGAGGCCACGAGGGCAGCTAAGTCCTCGACTTCAGCCCTGGCAGCTTCCTCCTGGTCGGCGATGGGTCCTAAACGGACCGGCCCCAGGGAAAAGGAAGGGTCTCGGCTAACAAAGCACGACAGAACGTGCATCGCAACCTCCTTCGCAAGGCCCCGACCTTCCGCTTCCAGCTCGTCGGCGATCACTGATTCGAGCCGACCTAGCTCGTCGCCGAGAGACTCAAGGGCTGGGGCCGCTTTGGACACCGGCCGTGCTGGGGTCTCCACCTGCACAGGGCTAAAACCAAGAGGAGCCAAGGCGGATCCCGCCTTAGCACTGAAGCTCCAGACCACCTGGGCCTCGGCAGTCCGCAGGGACTGGAGCCTCTCTACCTCTTGGCGGGCCGCTAGCTCGCGATCCATCGCCGCCTGAAGCTCCTTGGAAGACTGCTCCTCCCTCGCGGCGACAGCCGACTCACGGAGCTCCAACGCCTCAGTCCGAGCCCGTAGCTCCTCCACCTTGACCCTCAGCCGAGCGGTGGTCTTCTCCTCCTCGTCCGCAGCAGCGCGTTGCCGATCAGCGACGGCATGCTCCCGACGGGCTACCTGCAGCTGCAACTCCTCCGCGGCGGCGGAACACTCCTTGGCTTTGGCTTCAGCTTTGGCCAGAGCCTCGCGGTAGGTGGCACGAACCCGCTGGGCCTCCAGCTCCAAGCGGCTAATGGCCTTCTTCTGGGCGCCAAGCAGAGCACTCATGGCCTCAAGCCTTGACCGCCTTGAGTCGAGGTCCGCCCAGGCCCGCTGCTGCCAGCTGAGAAGGCGGTCTCTCTCGCCGGCCAATGCCTTCCGCTCCTGCTCAAAGGCAGATTGGAGCTGCCGGGAGCTGGTCTGGGCACGCTCCATGGCGTCCCACACGGGCACCGGAGCAGGGGGAGCAGGAGTCGCGCCGCTGGACCCCCCGGACGAGTCCAAGACCGGCGGGAGCGCTGGCGCCTCGGCAGCTACGGGGGGGCGCTGTCCTAAGCAGGCCAGGGGGCCAGCAGGCACACCTACAGCGGCCCTCCCGGTCTCAAGACCTGGCTTCTGGGCTGGTGAAGGAGGGCGGGTAGGAGCAGATACGGCCACCGAGGCCACTGCCCCCGTTGATTTGGGAGCTATGGGGGCCGCCGCGGTCCCCAGGGGCCGAGGTGTAAGGGCCTCAGTTTTTGACACCCATTTGTAGTGTTCATCCCCACACCACACACCTCATTTGAGGAAGAATGATGAACACAAATGAAGAGCAAGTAACAATTATCAACATGCTCATTAGGGAACAAACTTACACATTGCAAAAGTGGTATTTCCCACATGTGATATAGATGGGCTGGACATAGGAAAAACTCCTACACTTTGCTAAGGATGTCCATGCCAAGTTTCACCCAAATTCAAAACCTTTTTGAGGTCATCTTGGGTATAGATAGGAAGGGGGCAGTTTGAAAACATATTCAAATCCAAACTGTTTTTATACCATGAATTTGAAAGTGGAAGGCATATTCTTACTCAGCACATTTTTGTGAGCTCATACACCAATTTTCACTCCATTTGGAGTTGATCTTGACATGAGCTAAGGGGGAGAAATTCAAACTTTATTTGAATTTCAAACTGAACTTGTGCTGAAATTCATTCAAACCAAACCTCATTTGAACTTTGATCAATTCAAATGGCTCATGGGGGAATAATTTGAATTGCCAAGGGTAGTATGGGGTTCACTGTTTACAACAGTGATTAGAAGTAAATTTCAGAGGTTAAAAGGAAGGGTGGGACCCACATGTCAGCCTCTACTTCAACACAAACCGACTGAGACTTTTCACTCGGGTCGCCGAGCCGCAGCGGTGATCGCCACCGAGGCCAGCCACCGCGCCACCAGCTGCTTGCCCACGCGCGGGCATGAGGCGGTGCAGAGCCTTCTTAAGGCGCCTGCCCCCCTCCTCGGCCGAGGTACCGACGTGTTTTCCCGCAAGAACCCAGCACCGGCCGAAAGTTTCCGCAGTTCGGACTTGATCGGAGGACGCCGATCGCAGCTCCCTCCTTCCACTCCAGAGTCCCAGCAAGGTACTAGAGACCTTCCTCCATCCTCCCCATTGCTAGAATTCGGTTGAAACCGAGTAATATCGGCTGGGCCGAAAGATCGAACTCGGAACTTGGAACCGCCGCACCTCGGGCTCTCGTGGACGGCCCAACCTGGGCGTTGTCACGCCCGAGCCAATGCACCCTTGGACGCGCAGGTGACCGGTGCTGCTCATCCCCGAGCCACAGCTCGAGTGGTTGCTCACCGGCGGCGAATTTCCACTTTTCCCCTTTCTGTGTGCAGAACGACCTTCGGGTACGATTCCGTTTAATTCGTGCTCTAGAAAGGATTAGGAGGCCTCAGGCCGCTCTCACACGAGCTAGACACGGTAACGCACAAGTTGCCTTCACAACTCTGGGCCGGAGAACCTCTGTGCCCGGCGTAGTTTGAGGTCTACTAATGGCGGAACGAACGGGGGGTATTGGGCGCACGGTGAGGACCTATTTCGGGCCTTCCCCGAGCTGCCTCGAGCTCATGTCGACCTTCTCTGAGGTCCACTGATGCTCCCCGACCGATTTCCCAAGTAGCTGAGGTACCAGGGGAGTCAGCCGACATGGCCGAAGTCATTCCGATATGGCGGCTCGTCGCCGACCATGCTCCGGCCGTTGTCATGAGCAGCTGACCCTCGGATCCTGTTCCCCAAGTAAAAGTAGGAAAGGGCGGCCAGAATCAAGAAGTTTGGAGCTGTACAGCAGCCGGCGGCGAGCTCTCCGGCGAGGTCCCTCGGCGGCGTTGCGCGGGTGTCGCAAGGTTGAAGAAGGGGGTGGACTCCAGCTGTCAGCGGCCGATATTTTGAATCGGGATCCGGCTGCGGCCGGGATCGGGAGTGCTGGCGCGCAAAATCCTTGTGGGCCGCGGTGTGCCATCGCCTAGGCGTGCGACGCGTGTACCCTGGGCCCACGCGCGAGTTTAAACTTTTCCCCGATTTTCAGATTTCCTTCAAACTTCAAATCCTTATAACTTTGGCTAGAAAGCTCCAAATTGAGTGAACCAAATTATGCTGGATTCAGCTCTCTGAGTACTTTCCAGAAAATCAAGTTTCACTTCATGAAATTCCTTAATTCTCCAGGATTAATTCCTTAAAGTTTAAACTGTTAGGAATTTTAATTGGAGAATCCTTTGGAGGAAAATCCTGAAATTTTGCTGAGATGTTCACCAAAATATCCTTGAACTACCATAAAAATTTCAGATCCATTTGAGCTCATTTAGTCCACCTAATGGTGTGATTAGCAAAACTGTTCCAGAGAAAATAGGAAATGTTCAGAAACATTTTCAGAATTTTCTCTGAAATTGTTTAGCTCATATCTTTAGTTAGAGACTTCCAAATTAAGTGAGATCAAATCCATTAGAACCCTCTGAAAATCTAGTTTTCAGAAAGTCATAGTTTGTCTCATGAAAATTCCTAGAACACCCTAAGAGTTCCAATTAAGGTCAAGGACATAATTAATTGTGGAGGGCTCAAATGAGCTTTGCTGCAACTAAAACTTGACCAAGTCTTTGTTTAGGTTGTAACCAAGCCACAGTAAAAGTTTCACAGTCATTAGGCCTGTCTAGCAAGGGTTATAGACTTCACAACTTCAAAGTTAATACAAATGCATTTAAATTAATACATACATTGCTCTTATCATGTAGTCGCTAAGGTCGAGGAGGAACCCGAAGTCCTAGACTTCGTTACTCCGGAGGAACAGCTAGCCTACGACCAAGAGCAGCAAGGCAAGCCCCGGTTTGCATTAACCATTTTTACAAATTTTTATTGTTTTGAGCACATACTTGTTTCCTTTATTCTGTGCATTAGAGTCTTGTTTGGAAACCCCACTGCATAGCCAAGAGAACCATGGGTTGGGTTTAGGATTGCAAACCCCGTTAGCCACTGCATTGCTAGGATAGAGTAGGATTCGGTACAAGTCGAGTAGTTGGAACTACTCGCGAGGATAGGCTAGAGGCACATTGCTCGGGTAGAGATAGCACATGATACACATGGCAAGAAAATGAGACCGAGCGGAGAGTAAGGGCAGCAGGACTTTGGGGCCTGTGTGCTGTAGCTCCGCTTGTGTCGATTGAGGACCGAGCCGTGTGCGGGCCTGTTGAACAAGCTAGAACAGTACCGAAGACCTACCGGCTATATGGGAACCGGGAAACTGATGTAACTCGGGTAGCGGGGTATTGAGGCATTGCCCGTCGTTCAGAGGGTAGGTTGAGAGCTCGAGGTGTAAATCGGCTGGCGGCACGGAGATGCGCGTGCAGAGACCTCTTGCTCGGGACGATGGGACCGGTTCAATATTTGGCTAACGGGTGAAAGGTAGTCGCGTACGGCGTCCGTGATGGTTGTTGTAGGCAACATCGAGTACGGGCGTACGTGACGGGTTGTTCGGGTAACCCTGCAGGTGTAAATCGATTATAATCGCCGTCCCTCGCGGTCAGTGAGTACCACTTGTTCACTGTACCGTGACGTAGAAAGAACAGGCTAGTTACATGTTAAAATGTTGCTGATTGAAAGCTGGACATTGATTGTTAATGATATGCTGTAGCTTAGTGCTAACTAAAGTTCTTTTCAACTTTGGGCAAAGTACATGAGAGAAATGCGTTTCTTGTTTGATTGCGGCTCTCTCATGTGCCTTAGCGTAAGGTTCTCCACAACCTGCTGCTAAAACTTGAAAGTAAGGTTCTACTAATTAGGTGAGTCCTTGCAAATGATTTTTGCCTCATGCAACCCATTACCCTCATGTAGAAGTTCCATGTTTAGGTGAGACGGGTCAGACTTGCTGAGCCTTCGTGCTCACTGCTTGTGTTTGAAGCTTTTGCAGGGTTCTATGAGGAAGGGACTCCCGAAGAGGAGACGGAACCCCAGGAGGGGAATCCCGTCGAGTGGGAGTCGTGCACGCCGCAGAGTTAGTGTGCGTGTGTGCTAGCAAGGACACGTTCGAGTGCTGAACGTGCACTTGATGCTTAGTCTACGCCCGTGAGTGTAGACTGAACTTATTTTGATGTAAACATGTTCATAAACCTGTTTATGTAATAAAGCTTCCGCTTCCGCTTTGCACCTTTGACGTGTGTTATACGGTGCTGTGCAACGCAGCACCCCTCAGCGTGATCCTGGCTCGACAGGACCAAAGGGGTCGTGTCAGCGTTGGTATCAGAGCTCGCTTGAGGTTTAACACAGTACAAAGGTCTTCTTTTTCAAAAATCCAGTGAGGAACGAGTTAGTAGCCCGTATAAGGATGTTATTAGTATATAGAAAGTGGCTTAGTAACCTAATTGTTATGTCGGAAAATCGTGCATCTCGGGACGTTCATGTCTTGGGGGGTGCACGTAAGCGCTGTCCACCAGTGCGCACAAGCTGAAGGGTGGAGCCCCACGGGTGGCAGGTAACCCGACCCGCTTTAGTATCCTCTACGACTCTTCATGTCGTTTGGGGTATCCGAGCAACGTCTGTCCCTGGCGTGCATGGTGCAATATGGGAGACCCTGTCACGTGGTCTAAAACGTGAACACGTAACTCAAGGCGTGTTTGGCTTGAGAACATCCGGGCGAGTGATGACGGCCGGGTGTACTAACTGTATGTATTCCGGGCTCGGTGTGCAGCCGAGTCTGATGATTGGTTGAATTTCTGCAGGTAGCCTTACCACGAAACGGTAGACGTGTAGTATCCGTGTGCGAGTGACGAGTAGTGCCACTGAACTAACGAAGCCGGCTAAGTCCGGTATAGGTTTTTCCTTTGTGAGGACGTAGTACCGACATAATCTGGTGACGCCTCGACGTCACATCCAATTAAATGAACAACTTCATTTAAAAACTTGAAGGTTTTGATCCAAAGTAGTAAAACTTGATGTAACTCCTTCCCTGGAACAGGATATTCAAAGTTAACAAACCTTCAACTTATAGGATGTTAAGGACAGAGCACTCTGTTTTCAGCTGAATCAAGGCTGAAGTTAATCAGAGGTTAGAGGTTGAGTTCTTTCGAGGTTGGGGTCGTATGATACATTTCTGGAAAGCGTTGGAAGAGCTTTACAACTTTTCTGTTGAGTTCCAGAGGTGTTTCATCCCTTAACCACTCGAAAAATGAAGTAGAGTTGAAACTGTCCAGAAAACAGGACAGAGCAAAGACTCTCTGTAAATTAAGCATAACTTCCTGCTTAAAAATCCAAAAATAGGAAATGAGGTAGTTCTGGAAAGCTTATGAGATGGGTTACAACTTTGTAACAGAAAGTTTTGTCAGATTAGGAACAGGATTAACTGGGATTCTTGGATCAAATCAGTACCTAAGGCAGGGAGGTGCTGTCCAATTGTTTCCAGAAATTCTGTTAACTTTGACATCTCATAACTTTTGAACCAGGACAGGTCTTGACACGACCCCACTGGTCCTGTCGAGCCAGGATCACGCTGAGGGGTGCTGCGTTGCACAGCACCGTATAACACACGTCAAAGGTACAAAGCGGAAGCGGAAGCTTTATTACATAAACAAGTTTATCAACATGTTTACATCAAAATAAGTTTAGTCCACACTCGCGGGCGTAGACTAAGCATCAAGTGCACGTTCAGCCCTCGAACGTGTCCTTGCTAGCACACACGCACACTAACTCTGCGGCGTGCACGACTCCCACTCGACGGGGTTCCCCTCCTGGGGTTCCGTCTCCTCTTCGGGAGTCCCTTCCTCATAGAACCCTGCAAAAGCTTCAAACACAAGCAGTGAGCACGAAGGCTCAGCAAGTCTGACCCGTCTCACCTAAACATGAAACTTCTACATGAGGGTGATGGGTTGCATGAGGTAAAAATCATTTGCAAGGACTCGCCTAATTAGTAGAACCTTACTTTCAAGTTTTAGCAGCAGGTTGTGGAGAACTTTACGCTAAGGCACATGAGAGAGCCGCAATCAAACAAGAAACGCATTTCTCTCATGTACTTTGCCCAAAGTTGAAAAGAACTTTAGTTAGCACTAAGCTACAACATATCATTAACAATCAATATCCAACTTTCAATCAGCAACATTTTAACATGTAACTAGCCTGTTCTTTCTACGTCACGGTACAGTGAACAAGTGGTACTCACTGACCGCGAGGGACGGCGATTATAATCGATTTACACCTGCAGGGTTACCCGAACAACCCGTCACGTACGCCCGTACTCGATGTTGCCTACAACAACCATCACGGACGCCGTACGCGACTACCTTTCACCCGTTAGCCAAATATTGAACCGGTCCCATCGTCCCGAGCAAGAGGTCCCTGCACGCGCATCTCTGTGCCGCCAGCTGATTTACACCTCGAGCTCTCAACCTACCCTCTGAACGACGGGCAATGCCTCAATACCCAGCTACCCGAGTTACATCAGTTTCCCGGTTCCCATATAGCCGGTAGGTCTTCGGTACTGTTCTAGCTTGTTCAACAGGCCCGCACACGGCTCGGTCCTCAATCGACACAAGCGGAGCTACAGCACACAGGCCCCAAAGTCCTGCTGCCCTTACTCTCCGCTCGGTCTCATTTTCTTGCCATGTGTATCATGTGCTATCTCTACCCGAGCGATGTGCCTCTAGCCTATTCTCACGAGTAGTTCCAACTACTCGACTTGTACCGAATCCTACTCTATCCTAGCAATGCAGTGGCTAACGGGGTTTGCAATCCTAAACCCCAACCCATGGTTTTCTTGGCTATGCAGTGGGGTTTCCAAACAAGACTCTGATGCACAACATAAAGAAAACAAGTATGTGCTCAAAACAATAAAAACTTATAAAATGGTTAATGCAAACCGGGGCTTGCCTTGCTGCTCTTGGTCGTAGGCTAGCTGTTCCTCCGGAGTAACGAAGTCTAGGACTTCGGGTTCCTCCTCGACCTTAGCGACTACATGATAAGAACAATGTATGTATTAATTAAATGCTTTTGTATTAACTTTGAAGTTGTGAAGTCTATAACCTTTACTAGATAGACCTAATGACTGTGAAACTTTTACTGTGGCTTGGTTACAACCTAAACAGAGACTTGGTCAAGTTTTAGTTGCAGCAAAGCTCATTTGAGCCCTCCACAAATAATTATGTCCTTGACCTTAATTAAAGGCTTTTAGGGTGTTCTAGGTATTTTCATGAAACAAACTATGACTTTCTGAGAACTAGATTTTCAGAGGGTTCTAATGGAATTGGTCTCACTTAATTTGGAAGTCTCTAACTAAAGATATGAGCTAAACAATTTCAGAGAAAATTCTGAAAATGTTTCTGAACATTTTCTATTTTCTCTGGAACAGTTTTACTAATCACACCATTAGGTGGACTAAATGAGCTCAAATGGATCTGAAATTTTTATGGTAGTTCAAGGATATTTTGGTGAACATCTCAGCAAAATTTCAGGATTTTCCTCCAAATGATTCTCCAGTTAAAATTCCTAACAGTTTAAACTTTAAGGAATTAATTCTGGAGAATTAAGGAATCTCATGAAGTGACACTTGATTTTCTGGAAAGTACTCAAAGAGCTGAATCCAGCAAAATTTGGTTCACTCAATTTGGAGCTTTCTAGCCAAAGTTATAAGGATTTGAAGTTTGAAGGAAATCTGAAAATCGGGGAAAAGTTTAAACTCGCGCGTGGGCCCAGGAGACACGCGTCGCACGCCGAAGCGACAGCACACCGCGGCCCACAAGGCTTTTGCGCGCCAGCACACCCGATCCCGGCCGCAGCCGGATCCCGATTCAAAATATCGGCCGCTGACAGCTGGGGTCCACCCCCTTCTTCAACCTCGCGACACCCGCGCTCCGCCGCCGAGGGACCTCGCCGGAGAGCTCGCCGCTGGCTGCTGTACCGCTTCAAACTTCTTGATTCTGGCCGCCCCTGCCTACTTTTACTTGGGGAACATGATCCGAGGGTCAGCTGCTCATGACAACGGCCGGAGCATGGTCGGCGACGAGCCGCCATATCGGAACGACTTCGGCCATGACGGCTGACGCTCCTAGTACCTCAGCTACTTGGGAAATCGGTCGGGGAGCATCAGTGGACCTCAGAGAAGGTCGACATGAGCTCGAGGCAGCTCGGGGAAGGCCCGAAATAGGTCCTCACCGTGCGCCCGATACCCCCCGTGCGTTCCGCCATCAGTAGACCTTGAATTACGCCGGGCACAGAAGTCCTCCGGCCCAGAGTTGTGAAGGCAACTTGTGCGTCACCGTGTCTAGTTCGTGTGGGAGTGGCCTGAGGCCCTCTAATCCTTTCTAGAGCACGAATTAAACAGAATCGTACCCGAGGGTCGTTCTGCACACAGAAAGGGGAAAAGTGGAAATTCGCCGCCGGTGAGCAACCACTCGAGCTGTGGCTCGGGGATGAGCAGCACCGATCACTTGCGCGTCCAAGGGTGCCTTGGCTCGGGCGTGACAACGCCCAGGTTGGGCTGTCCACGAGAGCCCGAGGTGCGGCGGTTTCCAGTTCCGAGTTTGATCTTTCGGCACAGCCGATATCACTCGGTTTCAATCGATTTCTATCAATGGAAAGGATGGAGGATGGTTGCTAGTACCTTGCTGGGACCTTGGAATGGACAGAGGAAGCTGCGATCAGCTCGATCCAGCAGGAACTCGAGCGCCGGTGATGGCAGTGGAGAAATGGATCGTGCACGTCGGCAGCTCGGGGAATGGCGACTGAAGCACGCCGGGGAGGGAATAAATAGGCCGGTCGGCCGGTCTCCGGCTTGGGGCACGCAGCAGGAGCTGGCGCCGGCTGCCCCCTTCGGTGGCGCGCGCGCACAACAGCCGGGAACCGACTGAACTGTGGTTCAGTCGGTTTGCTTTGAGGCTGAGGCTGACATGGGGGTCCCACTCCTCTTTTAACCTCTGAAATTTATTCCTAACAGCTGTGGTAAACAGTGAACCCTATTCTACCCTTGGCAACTCAAATTATTCACCCAAGAGCCATTTGAATTGATCAAAGTTCAAATGAGGTTTGGTTTGAATGAATTTCAGCACAAGTGCAGTTTGAAATTCAAATAAAGTTTGAATTTCTCCCCCTTAGCTCATGTCAAGATCAACTCCAAATGGAGTGAAAATTGGTGTGTGAGCTCACAAAAATGTGCTGAGCAAGAATATGCCTTCCACTTTTAAATTCAGTGGGTGAAAACAGTTTGAATTTGAATATGTTTTCAAACTGCCCCTTTCCTATCTACACCCAAGATGACCTCAAAAATGTTTTGAATTTGGGTGAAACTTGGCATGGACATCCTTGGCAAAGTGTAGGAGTTTTCATATGTCCAGCCCATCTATATCACATGTGGGAAGTACCACTTTTGCAATGTGTGAGTTTGTTCCCTAATGAGCATGTTGATAATTGTTACTTGCTCTTTATTTGTGTTCATCATTTTTCCTCAAATGAGGTGTGTGGTGTGGGGATGAACACTGCAAATGGGTGTCAAAAACTGAGGCCCTTACATTCCTCCCCCCTTAAAAGAATCTCGTCCCGAGATTATAAGGTGAAAATGAGAGAGAGGACGGTGGAAAAATTACCGGATATGCGACGTGAGAAAGTCGGGGTAGTTAGTGCGAAGGAATTCTTCGCTCTCCCATGTCGCTTCATCCATGGAGTGATTACTCCACAGAACCTTGTAGAACCACAACGTACGGTTGCGTGTGGTTCGGGCCTTTTCATCAATAATCTGCACCGGTTCCTCCCGATAGGTGAGATCCGGTTGCAGTTCTTCAATGTCTTCCAGCTGAACGGTAGTTGATAGCTTGAGACACTTCCTCAGCTGGGAAATGTGAAAGACGTCGTGCACACCGGAAAGTGCTTCTGGTAATCTTAGCCGGTATGCCACCGATCCACATCTTTCGGTAATCTGGAATGGACCGATGAATCGGGGTGCTAACTTTCCTCTCACCCCAAATCTGTTTACGCCCTTCATTGGAGACACTCGTAGATATACGTGGTCTCCAGCTTCAAATTGTAACGGACGCCTTCTCCGGTCCGCATACTGTTTCTGTCGGGATTGAGCGGCTTTTAGGTTCGCTTGAATTAATCGAACCTTTTCTTCCGCGTTGTTGACAAGATCAATCCCGAAGGTAACCCTCTCGCCAGACTCACACCAATTCAATGGTGTGCGGCATTTTCTCCCGTATAGCGCCTCGTAGGGCGCCATCTTGATGCTGGCTTGGTACCCATTGTTGTACGAGAACTCGGCTAACGGCAAGTGATCATCCCAGTTCTTGCCGTGGTCGATAGCGCAAGCTCGTAGCATGTCTTCTAAGATTTGATTTACCCGCTCCGTTTGCCCATCCGTCTGCGGGTGGTAGGCTGAACTACGGATCAGCTTCGTCCCCAAGGCAGCGTGGAGCTGCTCCCAAAAACGGGACACAAATAAAGTGCCCCGGTCCGATACGATAGTACGGGGTACGCCGTATAAGCATAGGATCCGTGAGATGTACAGTTCAGCGTACTTCTTGGCGTTGTAGTTGGTGTTGACCGGGATGAAATGGGCAACTTTGGTGAGCCGATCGACGATCACCCACACAGAATCATGTTTCTGTAAGGTGGTGGGTAAACCGACGACGAAATCCATGCTCACGTCCTCCCACTTCCAGGCAGGAATGCCCAGTGGTTGCAGCAGTCCCGGTTTCCGCATGTGGTCTGCCTTCACCCGTCGACATGTATCACACTCGGACACGTATTTTGCAGTCTCTCGCTTCATCCGTGTCCACCAAAACTTGCTTCTGAGTTCTTGATACATCTTGTTGCTGCCGGGGTGAATAGAAAACTTTGATAAGTGAGCCTCATCAAAGATTTTCTTCCGTAACTCCGGGTTTCGGGGTACGACGATCCGGTCCTTGAACCATAGGACGCCGTCTCCGTCCTTCCGGAAACATTTCAACTCCCCACTGTCTACACGTCTCCGCAAATGTGATATGCCCTTGTCATTCTTCTGGGCTGCCGCTATCTCTTCACGGATGGTGGGGATCAAAGCTAGGTTGTAGAGAGCTCCATGTGGAATCACATGTAGTGGTGGTTCGCTCTCTTCCAACGGTGTGATGGTCAGATTATTGACGTGTGACTTGCGGCTTAGCGCGTCTGCCACAACGTTTGCCTTGCCCGGATGATAATGGATCTCTATCTCGTAATCCTTTATCAGTTCTAACCATCTTCGTTGCCTCATGTTCAGCTCCTTCTGAGTGAATATGTACTTGAGGCTTTTGTGGTCGGTATATAAATGTACGAGGTTACCGAGTAGGTAGTGCCTCCACATTTTCAGTGCAAGTACCACGGCAGCGAGCTCCAAGTCGTGAGTTGGATAATTTTGCTCATGATTCCTAAGCTGCCGTGACCCATACGCGACCACCCTTCGGTCTTGCATCAACACACATCCGAGCCCAATGCCGGATGCATCGCAGTACACATCGAACGGTTTTGTTGTGTCTGGCTGCGCCAAAACCGGTGCTGATGTCAGGTGCTTGACTAAAGCCTTGAATGCTGCTTCACATGCTGGACTCCAAACATATTTGGTAGCCTTCTTCAGCAGCTCTGTCATTGGCTTGGCAATCTTCGAGAAGTTCGGAATGAACCTCCGATAATATCCCGCGAGTCCGAGGAAACTCCGTACCTCATGAACAGTTCTCGGGGATTTCCAATTCAGCACTTGCGTGATTTTGCTCGGGTCCACAGCGATACCCTCCGCTGAGATGATATGCCCGAGGAAAGGCACTTGCGATATCCAAAACTCGCATTTGCTGAACTTTGCGTATAACTTGTGATCCCGCAGCCGTTGCAAGACTATACGCAGATGTTTCTTGTGATCTTCCTCCGACTTGGAATATACCAGGATGTCGTCGATGAAGACCACGACAAACTTGTCCAGCTCCGGCATGAACACCGAGTTCATTAAGTACATGAAGTGAGCTGGAGCATTGGTGAGGCCAAAGGACATGACCAGGTACTCATAAAGTCCGTACCTTGTCGAAAAAGCTGTCTTTGGAATGTCCTCAGCCCTGATCTTAATCTGATGGTACCCGGATCTTAAATCCATCTTGGAAAAGACCTTTGCTTCGACCAACTGATCAAACAACATGTCGATCCGTGGCAACGGGTACTTGTTCTTGATGGTTACGGCATTTAATGGACGGTAGTCCACGCAAAGCCGCAACGTTTCATCCTTCTTTTTGACAAATAATGCCGAACAGCCCCATGGCGAGGAGCTCGGCCTAATAAAACCCTTCTCCAGAAGGTCCGTGAGCTGAGTCTTCAGTTCAGCCAACTCCTTGGGCGCCATCTTGTACGGCCTTCGGGATATTGGCATGGTTCCCGGTGCAAGTTCAATCTTGAACTCCACCTCTCTATCGGGTGGCATCCCCGGCAAATCATCCGGGAATACATCAGGGAATTCTCGGACCACTGGAATGTCTTCCAATCTGATGGTTGTGGCTTGATAGACACTTGGAAGTTTTATTTCTGGACTGTCCAGAAATAATGAGTGAGAACCGTGCACTCCTGAGTTTAAGTGCACGACTCGGAGGACGGTGTCTAAAACAGCGCCGTGGCGGTTTAACCACGACATCCCTAGGATGACATCGACCTTCTGTCCCTCTAAGATAATGAGAGACGTGGGGTACACTCTACCCGCTAAGCATAATGGTGCTTTGGAGACCATTACGCTTGCTGAAATCTTCCCACCCGGTGAACAAATTAAATATGGACTATCGGTGGGTAGTATTGGCAAGCTGTGTTTAGCAATGAAAGCTTGGCTAATAAAATTATGCGTGGCGCCTGAATCAAATAGTACTATAGCGGGATGCTGGTGGAGTTGGAACATACCCGCAAGGATTGGCTCGCCCTCCGGCACGTCCTCAATGGCAAGCTGGTGAACAGTACCGGGCCTAGGGTTTGCCCGCCGCGCATTAGTAGGGTTCCGGGGTTGATTCCTCCCCGGAAACTGTGGTGCCACTCCGCCGCCTTGCCTCTCCGGGCAACTGCTCGCGAAGTGTCCTGGACGACCACACTTGTAACATGTGGCCGCTGCTGGTGGAATACTCGGGGTCTACCACCTCTTCTCCCATTCCAGGTTCTCCCATGGCTGGAAGACCCAAGACTACCGGTACGCCCAATACCGGGGGCACGAGGTCCTGCAATGCATGCACCTCGTCCATAGCCTGGTTGTAGTCCTCTTCCCAGCCTTGTCCTTCCTCAATAGCGTCGTCCCGCTCTTGAGCAAGGTCCTCATTCTGCTGGGTTAGGGTCTGCACCAGCTCTTGCAACGCCGCAATGTCAACACGGCTCTTCTTCTTTGCCTTCTTCAGACGACGCAACTGATTGTGTTGTTCATTCAGTCGCTTGATCGTCGGAAGGAGCACATTGCGGAGTGCACTGTGAGCACTCTCAAAATGATCTCCACGGCTTGTGCTCTCCTTGAGCTTGGTGGCGAGATGCTCCGTATGAACAGCTTGGCTGTCCATCACAGCGTTTCCCGCCCTCATTTGGAGGCTGAGATTTGCCTCCGCGGGGTTGTACCTTGGGCAACTCGGGTTTGTTGCCTCTAGGTACCTCTCTTCCCACACATGCTGAGCTCGTCCCTCCACCGGAACGAGTGCGTATGGAGTTCCCTCCATAGCCTGTACGTGTAGTTGGCAGAAACGTGACATAGTGTCACGGGCTGCCACTTGCCACATCCCTTCCGGTTGTCTTCCTCTCACCGTGACGGTGAATGGCACCCAACCGGGTGGCGTAGGCCCTGCAGGAACCTCGACATGGATCGTCCACGTCTTGTTCCCCTCTTCGCCTTCTTCCTTGGCGAAGTATTGCGGCATCTGGTTGTACCCGAAATATTGGAGCATTAGCCACAATGCTCCCGGGTAGCCGCTACGGTCAGAGCAGTGGGAAACTACCCACCCGTTCTCCAACCGTTTATCTGCTGCCATCTGTAAAAATATATTTGAGAAATGTCAAATATTTATTTAAACAGTAAACCATTGAGTTATAACATAAGATATGTCATTGAACCCTTAACACTTGGAAACATAGTTCAAATTTTTAAACAAATTTGACTGCTGATCTGCTGTTCCCATGACAGCCCTGACCAGTTTCCATATCAATCTGATTTAGGCCAGGTTAAAAGCAAAACCAGTCCTGGAGCTCAACATCAAAGTTAAAGTTAACTTCAATAGCTTTCCAGAAAGTATTTGGTTGGCCTAAGATCTGCTCTGGTTCAAAAGTTATGAGATGTCAAAGTTAACAGAATTTCTGGGAACAATTGGACAGCACCTCCCTGCCTTAGGTACTGATTTGATCCAAGAATTCCAGTTAATTCTGTTCCTAATCTGACCAAACTTTCTGTTACAAAGTTGTAACCCATCTCATAAGCTTCCCAGAACCACCTCATTTTCTATTTTTGGATTTTTATGCAGGAAGTTATGCTTAATTTACAGAGAGTCTATAGAGAGTCTTTGCTCCGTCCTGTTTTCTGGACAGTTTCAACTCTACTGCATTTTTCGAGTGGTTAAGGGATGAAACACCTCTGGAACTCAACAGAAAAGTTGTAAAGCTCCTCCAAAGCTTTCCAGAAATGTATCATACGACCCCAACCTCGAAAGAACTCAACCTCTAACCTCTGATTAACTTCAGCCTTGATTTAGCTGAAAACAGAGTGCTCTGTCCTTAACATCCTATAAGTTGAAAATTTATTAACTTTGAATATCCTGTTCAAGGGAAGGAGTTACATCAAGTTTTACTACTTTGGATCAAAACCTTCAAGTTTTTAAATGAAGTTGTTCATTTAGTTGGGTGTGACGTCGAGGCGTCACCAGATTATGTCGGTACTACGTCCTCACAAAGGAAAAACCTATACCGGATTTAGCCGGCTTCGTTAGTTCAGTGGCACTACTCGTCACTCGCACACGGATGCTACACGTCTACCGTTTCGTGGTAAGGCTACCTGCAGAAACTCAAACAATCATCAGACTCGGCTGCACACCGAGCCCGGAATCCATACAGTTTGTACACCCGGCCGTCATCACTCGCCCGGATGTTCTCAAGCCAAACACGCCTTGAGTTACGTGTTCACGTTTCAGACCACGTGACGGGGTCTCCCATGTTGCACCACGCACGCCAGGGACAGACGTTGCTCGAATACCCCAAACGACATGAAGAGTCGTAGAGGATATCAAAGCGGGTCGGGTTACCTGCCACCCGTGGGGCTCCACCCTTCAGCTTGTGCGCACTGGTGGACAGCGCTTACGTGCACCCCCCAAGACATGAACGTCCCGAGATGCACGATTTTCCGACATAACAAATAAGTTAATAAGCCACTTTCTATATACTAATAACATCCTTATACGGGCTACTAACTCGTTCCTCACTGGATTTTTGAAAAAGAAGACCTTTGTACTGTGTTAAACCTCAAGCGAGCTCTGATACCACGCTGACACGACCCCACTGGTCCTGTCGAGCCAGGATCACGCTGAGGGGTGCTGCGTTGCACAGCACCGTATAACACACGTCAAAGGTACAAAGCGGAAGCGGAAGCTTTATTACATAAACAAGTTTATCAACATGTTTACATCAAAATAAGTTTAGTCCACACTCGCGGGCGTAGACTAAGCATCAAGTGCACGTTCAGCCCTCGAACGTGTCCTTGCTAGCACACACGCACACTAACTCTGCGGCGTGCACGACTCCCACTCGACGGGGTTCCCCTCCTGGGGTTCCGTCTCCTCTTCGGGAGTCCCTTCCTCATAGAACCCTGCAAAAGCTTCAAACACAAGCAGTGAGCACGAAGGCTCAGCAAGTCTGACCCGTCTCACCTAAACATGAAACTTCTACATGAGGGTGATGGGTTGCATGAGGTAAAAATCATTTGCAAGGACTCGCCTAATTAGTAGAACCTTACTTTCAAGTTTTAGCAGCAGGTTGTGGAGAACTTTACGCTAAGGCACATGAGAGAGCCGCAATCAAACAAGAAACGCATTTCTCTCATGTACTTTGCCCAAAGTTGAAAAGAACTTTAGTTAGCACTAAGCTACAACATATCATTAACAATCAATATCCAACTTTCAATCAGCAACATTTTAACATGTAACTAGCCTGTTCTTTCTACGTCACGGTACAGTGAACAAGTGGTACTCACTGACCGCGAGGGACGGCGATTATAATCGATTTACACCTGCAGGGTTACCCGAACAACCCGTCACGTACGCCCGTACTCGATGTTGCCTACAACAACCATCACGGACGCCGTACGCGACTACCTTTCACCCGTTAGCCAAATATTGAACCGGTCCCATCGTCCCGAGCAAGAGGTCCCTGCACGCGCATCTCTGTGCCGCCAGCTGATTTACACCTCGAGCTCTCAACCTACCCTCTGAACGACGGGCAATGCCTCAATACCCAGCTACCCGAGTTACATCAGTTTCCCGGTTCCCATATAGCCGGTAGGTCTTCGGTACTGTTCTAGCTTGTTCAACAGGCCCGCACACGGCTCGGTCCTCAATCGACACAAGCGGAGCTACAGCACACAGGCCCCAAAGTCCTGCTGCCCTTACTCTCCGCTCGGTCTCATTTTCTTGCCATGTGTATCATGTGCTATCTCTACCCGAGCGATGTGCCTCTAGCCTATTCTCGCGAGTAGTTCCAACTACTCGACTTGTACCGAATCCTACTCTATCCTAGCAATGCAGTGGCTAACGGGGTTTGCAATCCTAAACCCCAACCCATGGTTTTCTTGGCTATGCAGTGGGGTTTCCAAACAAGACTCTGATGCACAACATAAAGAAAACAAGTATGTGCTCAAAACAATAAAAACTTATAAAATGGTTAATGCAAACCGGGGCTTGCCTTGCTGCTCTTGGTCGTAGGCTAGCTGTTCCTCCGGAGTAACGAAGTCTAGGACTTCGGGTTCCTCCTCGACCTTAGCGACTACATGATAAGAACAATGTATGTATTAATTAAATGCTTTTGTATTAACTTTGAAGTTGTGAAGTCTATAACCTTTACTAGATAGACCTAATGACTGTGAAACTTTTACTGTGGCTTGGTTACAACCTAAACAGAGACTTGGTCAAGTTTTAGTT